>JAWDJD010000007.1:23507500-24864375 GCA_035047305.1 Bradypodion pumilum | reverse complement strand
CTGAACAGATTTGGCTTGTCCCAAAATGTTTTCCAGTTCCTAACAAACCTGAAGCCCTCCTCTCTACACCACCGCCTCATCCATGCATTGAGGCTTCTGAGCTCTGTCTGCCTGGTAGGTCCTGCACAAAGAACAGGTTGATCTTCTGAAAATGCTACCTCGGAAGTCCGGGACTTCAATCTTCTTCCTAACAACCTGAATTTGGCTTCCACGTTAGTACACGGCCCTGCCCCCTACCTATATATTCCTGGTGCTGAACCTTCCCACCTTAGTCCATTACAAGCTAGCACCAGGAACCCCTCCAGACCGGAGAGTGGGGAGGTAGGGCTGGGATGTGTGAATACACAGAAGTTCTCTCGAAGAACAAGTGTTACAGGTAAGTAACCCTCTCTTCTCCTTCAAGATGTCTGTGATTCACACAAATGGGTGAGTAGCAAGCTTCTTACCGGATGAAGGGTCCACGTCTGGTCACCATACTTCTGGAATTAAAGGGTCGAAGACAGCACTGCCCTCCTAAAACAGGTATCCCTGGTCGACCTCGTATCCAGCCTGTAGTGTTGGATGAAGGTGAGTGGTTGGGACCAGGTGGCAGACTTGAAAATGTCTTCGACTGGTACTACTCGCAAGAAAGCAGTGGAGGACGAGACAGCCCTGGTGGAATGGGACCTGAACTGGTCCAGGGGCGGTAGAGAGGACAGTCTGTATGCCAGGTCAACTGTCATGGCAATCCACTTAGATATCCGTTGGGATGTAACAGCAGCACCCTTTCCTTGGGCCACCATAGGCGACAAAGAGTCTGTTTGATGATCTGAAGGATTTGGTCCTGTCCAGATAGAAAAAGAGGGACCCTTTGACATCTAGCATGTGAAAGGATCTTTCCACGGATGTAGATGGATTAGGGAAGAAGACTGGTAAATTCACTGGTTGTGAGACGTGAAAGTTGGAGACGACCTTTGGGAGGAAGTCCAAGTCCAGGAATAGTGTGACCCTGTCATGAAAGAATTGCATGAAGAGTTGGTCAGACCGAAAGGCCACAATTTTGGATGCCCGGCAGGCAGAGGTCACTGCTAACAGGAACACCGTTTTCAGCTTAACCCATTTAATGTCAACAGATGCCATAGGCACGAATGGCAGGTAGCGTAGGCAGCGAAGAAGTAGACTTAGAATTGTGGAACAGGCCTTTTCGGACGAGTAAACTTGTTCTGGAGGCCCTAGAGGAATTTTTTGACTGTCGGATTCTGGAAGAGTTGAGAGTGGATTGGATGATGTTGCTGATGCACAACTATAGCAGCAAGAGTGACCTTGATGGATGAGTGGGCTTGACCAGATTCAGCAAGATGTAACAGGTAAGTAAGAACTGAGCAAACTCTTCCGTAAGAAACAAACTGGAGGAACAACTTGTACTTGTAAGAATAGTCTGTTGGTGGAGGGTTTTCTGCTCGCAACCAGGATGCTGGTGATCAGAAGGTTATCCTCTAGGTGGTCAGGTGGAGCAAGGGGAGATCCGCGTGCAATACATGGATCCTGTCCTGGTGAATCAGGTCTGGTTGACTCGGGAGCCTGATGAAGTCTACTGCCATCTGTTTGAAGATCAGAAAACATGGTTGCCTGGGCCACCATGGTGCGATCAGGGTGATGTTGGATCTGTCCCTTCGCACCTTCACCAAAGTTTGTGCGATGAGTGGGATTGGTGGGAAAAGGTACATCAACCAGTCCGTCCACGGCAGCGTGAAAGCATCCCCCAGCAAGCTACGTCCACTTTGGGTGTCTCCCACTTGTGGTACAACTTGAGGTACTGGAGATGGTGTAGCTCCCACTCGTGCATCCAGTCCCTCCTTTGACTGAGATTGTCGGCCAGGGTGTTTTGCGTTCCGCTGATATGCATGGCCACAGGAAAGATCTGGTGGATGATGCACCAGTCCCACAGCTGAAGATGTTTGGAGTAGCCTGTGGGACCTGGTGCCTCTCTGCTTGTTCACGTAGGAGGCGGCTGTGGTGTTTTCCATCGTGACTCGCACCACCTTTATTTAGTTATTAATTTTTTTTATATTTATATACGGCCTTCCTCGCCCAACTCAAGGCGGTTTACATGTCATAAGATATACACAGGGCCCTAACGGCTCCTCTGCTGCCCACCCAGGCCTTGGGTGGGCGAGAGTCCCGGTGGGGCACAGATGTAAAAGCTGCCTCTCCCCCCACAATGGCTTCTCTTCTGCCTGTAGGGCTTTCCAAATTGCCAATAGCTCCAGCTCGTTGATGTGGAGCTGCTTCTCTCTTGAGGTCCACAAGTTGTGGACCTTGCGATGGACACAGTGGGCTCCCCAGCCCCCGAGGCTCACATTTGAGATGACTCTGGCTGTGGGTATAGGTGGTTGAAAGGGAAGGCCGCCGGTCAGATTTCTGGGGCATGCCCACCAGCAAAGCTGAAGGGCCAGGTGCCTTGGGATTGTGAGACGTTTGAACTGTGGGTCGGAATGTGGTCTGAAGTTCCGCAGCAGCCACACTTGCAGAGGTCACATTCTGAGATGGGCAGTTTGAAGCCCATGCACCTGAGAAGCTTTTGGGCAACAAGGGCTGACATTGTGCGACCCGGCAGGAAGTGGTTCACAAGTTTCCTTATCTCTGGATCCGTGAGGTTGGGAGGAAGGCTTTGGCTGCCCGGGAATCCAAGGTTGCCCCTATGTACAACACCACCTGTTGAGGGGTGAGAATGGACTTCTGCTGATTGATGGAGTCCTAGCCTTGACATGAGGTTGATGGTGAGATGCACAGCTTCGAGTGCTTGTGTTTGAGATGGCGCTGACAGGAGCCAGTCGTCTATATACGGGGAAATCACTATCCCATGGACCGGAGGTGGGCTGCTACTGGCGCCAGGCATTTGGTGAATATGCATGGGGCAGTAACAAGGCCAAATGGAAGAGCCCTGAACTAGAACACATGCTGCCCTAGCACAAAGCGGAGGTAGCGGCGGTGGCAGTGCTGTATTGAAATATGAAAGTATGTGTCTCGAAGGTCGATGACTGCGAATCATTCATTTTGCTGCAGTAGTGGCAGGATGCCCTGCAAGGTGACCATTTGGAACTTTCGCTTGGTGATGAATTTGTTCAGACGTCTTAGATCGAGGATGGGACGCAATCCTCCATCCTTCTTTTTGACCGTGAAGTAGCAGGAAAAGAAACTTTTTTGTTGTGTGGATGGTGCATGGGTTCTATGGCATGCTTCTCCAGCAAAGTGATGACCTCTTCTTGAAGAACCTGAGATGGAGTAGTGGTTCAAACGAGTCTAGTAGGCGGGAGCCATTCAAATTCTATGGCATACCCATACCCATGTTTTATAATGGTGAGGAGCTATTTGTCTGTAATGATGGACACCCATGCTGGTAAGTACGGCCGAAGAGTAGGAGGACGTGATTGCAGGAAGGGGAGTGGGTAGGGAGACATGGGTAGAAAGTCAGTTGTGGCACTTGTGCTTTTTCTCCCAGCCTTTGTTGCCATGCTGAGGATGAAAGGGTTGCTTCTGATGTTGTTGGCGTGACCGGAACGGAGCTTTGGACCTGGGTCCAAAGGAGTGATGCTGAGGAGTGATGCTGAGCGGTGTAGGATTGAAAGGGCTGATACTGGCGAGGTTGGTAGCCTTGTTGCTTATTGTAGTAGGGCTGGTTTAGCCCTAGCTTCTTAGCTGTGTTTTTTCTTTTTTTGCAAGTTTTCCATGATGTCATCTGTACCTGTGTTAAAAAGGCCTTCGTCATCAAAGGGAAGATCCTCTATGCGACATCTGGCATCATCAGTCAGGCCAGCGGAGCGCAACCATGAGTATCTCCTAGTGACGATAGCGGTCTCCAGGCTTCTAGAGGCAGCATCCATGGAGTGGCTAGCAGACATGATTTGTTGTGCGGCTAGTAAGGAGCCCTCCTTCCATAAGTGCCCTTGCCACAGACCTGGAGTCCTCCGGTATGGATTCAAGCAAGGGCTTCAATTTGTCCCATAGGTGCACCTGATATGCACCCATCATAGCCTGATAGTTCACTATGTGGATAGATAGTGATGAGGACGAAAACAAGCGATGCCCCAAGTGATCTAGCTTCTTACCCTCTTTCGAGGCTGGAGTGGCGGCCTCGTGTTTCCTAGCCTTCCTCTGTGCTGTCTTCACTACAATGGAGTTGGAAATCGGATTCTTTAATAGAAAACCAGATTCCTGATCGAAGACTGTAGAATCCTTCGATGCGGTGAGAAACATTCTGAGAAGTGGAGGGTTTTGACCAGATTTCCTTTCACAGGTCAATGAGGGACGGAAGCATCCCCACGGAATACTCACTGCATGCCTTGTTGTGACGTGTACTGCTGCGCCCGGCTGCCAGCCACTGCAGGTGCACTGCCGTGCGGCCCCCTCCTTTCCAACTCTTGCTGCGTCATCTAGTCTCAGTGGCAGCAGCTACAGGCACGAGTGGGTGAGAGGCAAACTCCAACAACATGGATATGAACTAACACCACTGAACCGATCATGGGCGGTACCTTACGCAACACTTCACTAACTGTGTGAGACAGAATGCTGGACTGGATGGGCTGTGGCCTTTTCCAGCAAGGCTGTTCTTATGTTCTTATAGTCAAAATCCAAATTTTCCCCTGACTAGCTACATTTTCCCCTGACTTTTCCCTGATTTCCAGGTTTTCCAGATTTGTGGCAACCCTGTGTTCTGAATATTAGCTATCATCACAGCGAACGTCTTCCTGTTCTTGATTTCTTGGAACAGTTCTTCCATGAACATTCCATACCAGTCTCTCTTCTTGAGTCATTATGTCCATCTACATCCAGGGATTCTCTTCCCAAAGATAATGTTCCTTGCATAATGAGTTGGGAGTTCTCTATATTTCATGTCATTCTTTATGAGTATTATCCTATTCAAGCCCTACTGCATATAACCAATGGGAAATTGGAATAGTTTTGCAAATAAATTAGATTGGTTCTTCGATATCTTGCTACATTTTTCCCTTTGGATTTTTTTTAAAGCTCTGGGGGCTCTTGCCTTTTTCAACTTTTGCCTACTGAAGGGTGGAAGGGTCCTTCCACTGGGGAGATAGTGGGGGACACAGAAGGGGCTTCCCCAAAGAGTGCAGTCAGGCGTCCCCCTGGACAACAGCATCAAATTGGCCAATCCTTCTGATCCGGAAGCATTGCACTGTATTGTGCAACACTCTTAACACAAAAAAAAGAAAGAAGGATCTGGTGAGATCCAAGTGTGACCAGTTTTGTGATAGCTCAGAGGACACGAGAGGTGCAATGCCAAAGTATGCCTATTGGTGACAGCAGAGTCCAGTAAGCACTGAGAATAAATGCTCCTTCCAAGTTCAGCAATGGTTAGCCTCTGGGAAAAGTCAGGGTGTAAGTTTTAGATGCCTAAAATGTTCTTTGAAAACATTCATAACCTATAATAATTTAAGTCAGGGGTGGCCAAACTTTTTACGTTGTGGGTATGACCATGCTCCCAGACAGCTAAGCAGGCTGGACCATGCCCCGAGAAGTGGAAGCATTTACAGCTGTCGTAAATGCACCCACTTCTGCATTTACAGCAGCCGTGGGTGCGTTTGCTGATGTAAATGCATCTGCTTTCACTTCCTGATGCAGCAGAGGTGGCGACGGGCCAGATGGGATGGTGTCATTGGCCATAAGTTGGGAACCTGATTTAAGCTATATAATCTCAATGCAGATAAGTTTTTAAAATATATATATAATTAAATATAATAATTATATATAATTGGCATCTGGGCACAAGTGTTGTTTGTGACTATAAAAGACATAAAGCCATATGCTTGAGTGTAGCTATCTGAAAGATCATATTCTCCCATACAAACCTGAACAAGTTTTGAGATTTTGGGGCAAAGCCTTCCTTTTGGTCCTCCAAACCACATTTTGCAAGGACATAAGTGAGGGATTCCTCAGTAGATGTTTCCACGCTGTTGATTATTCCTTGGGATGTTAAGCAGGTGCTTTCCTTCTTGTCTTCCCCAACTACAGCAAGCAATATCTCTTCTCTTTAGGGATCTTTCATCATCATCACCACCACCACCACCACCACAGTAGCTGCTGTTTTTAATCAATGTGTTTTTAAAATTTTGTTTTAATTCATTTTATTCTAATATAACAATTTATTTAATTATGTTTTAACATTATAACTGGGTTTTTTTAATAATTTGTAGCTTTTTTCAGATGTACTGTATTGTAAACTACCCTGACTCCCATTTGTGGGGAAAATGCAGGTTACAATGCCTAACAATGTTACAATGTTCGAAAGGGCATTCATTGACATTCTTTATTCGTGTCAGAGGCACCACCATATAATAACATACCACCATATAATAACATACAAAGCTAAAATTAAAGAATCTAAAAACAAAGTAGAATTCAAAAGGGCTAGATGAGATCTGCCCAATATCAGGCCACTTCAACAGCATTTCCTCTTGCCAATATAAGGTCCTCCTCAGAGTACATTGAGGGGCATTGTGTGCATTGTACCATATGGGAGATAGTTTGTACTTCTCTACATTCACAAAGGAGGTCATCTACAGGGAAATTACACTTTCTCAGATTAGCCCTTGATCTTCCTACCCTGGCTTCAGTCTGTTTAATGCTTTCCACACAGGCCATGGTTGTTCTTGGACAGGCAGTAGAGAGTTATGTGGTTCTGCCTAGTTATCTGATAGCTTCTTGCTCACCTTAGTTCTAAGGCAGTCTATGAGGGCTGGTTAATTCATTGACATTAACCTTTGGTGATACTGGAAAAGCAACTTGTAATTTTGTTATGCCCGCATTGTGCCACACTTCCCTAGCAACTTGTTATCACAAACAGAGAATTCCTCGTTCATGGGGAATAATTCAATCCCTGATCCCCATCACAAATAGGGTTCAATGGGTTACCTGCACCTGTCGACATAGGGCAGTGATGGCGAACCTTGGCACTCCAGCTGTTCATGGACTTCAATTCCCAGAAAACACACAAATGGGTTTACTGCGTGTATGGATTCACAGGGACTTGGGCTTCTGGGAATTGAAGTCCAAGAACAGCTGAAGTGCCAAGGTTCACCATCACTGGCATAGGGTAGACACACCCTGAGCCAGTCAATGTAGCGCACATGCAGCCCCGGACATCTAAGGGCATCACAGACCTGTTATTGCTCACAGATTGCTCAGTGTACAAAGGGCAGGGACAAATATAGAGTATACAGTGATACCTCATACAACGTCCAAATTTGGTTCCACAAGATTTGGACTTTGGATTTGGACTTTGTATGAGGCATGCAAAATCCTAGCCGCAATGCCTCATACAACGTCCAAATCCTTGCCGCAATGCCTCGTACAACGTCGTTTCCATAGAGATACATTGTATTGTAACAGCACAGACTTGAGGGCAAAGTCAAGAAAACAGACAGGAAACTGACAGAACTTTAAGAAATCATTGTCTAAACAAAGGCTAAATACATTACAAAAACATGTCAAACAACCCTGATTTTAGGGGACAAAGCATACAACAAGTTTTTAACTTTTGAAAACTTTATGAAGTGCAGGTTTAAAAGTTAACATGTCCCATCATGCAGCACAGTGTTAATCTGCAGCCATGCGGCCGATCATCCATTTTGTACAAGCTACTGTAAACAATTACTGGATGGAAGCAAGGACAAAATGGATGCCACATGTCTCATCATGCAGCACAGTGTTAATCATCCAAACAGCAGCAAACACCAAACAATTAAAATCACGCTCAAAACCACTCCTAAACACTCTTAGCCTCATGCAAAACCCACAAGAGCAATGCACGCATGCATCCTGCCTTTTATACTGCCCAGGCACAATGCAACCTGGGAAAAAACCCAATGCCTCATACAAAGTCGCAACGACTTTGTATGAGGCAACTTTCTTCAAAGAATTAGGCGATGTTGTACGAAGCAGACTTTTTATGAGGTATTATTGTACTATACTTATTATAAGAACTGTGTTACATGTAGTTTGTTACTTTTCAACTCCGGAGATGGGAAAGACAGAAATACTTGAAAGAGTGAAGCAGATTTTTTTAAAATGTCACAAATGTACTCCCTCTGCTCACTGTGAAGAAGAAAAGAATTGTTACCTGTGTGTGGATTTCTTCATTGATGGACCTCTTGGTCTCTTGCTTTTTTTTCACAGCAAGCAGGTCCACCAGCGGACGGATGGTCATCCCCTGTGGAAAGATGAGCCCTTCACACAGCAAGAAGGTCCTAGTGTTTTGGCCTATGTCTGGGTGGATTCAGCTGGAGTCTCTCCTCAGCTGTACATGCAACCATCGTCCCCACACTTACTTACAAAACTGCATTTCCTTCTTCCCCACCCAAAAAATACAAACCAGAGTTCCTGCCGCATGTATCCACTACCAGGAAGTCCAAGAACACTTGCAGCACCAAGGTTGGCCACTCCGATGTAGAATAACAAGCTAGCTTTAAATATAGCATGGTATATTTCAAATATATTCAAAATGGCTGCCTTCCTGTCAAACTGTCAAAACATCCTGTTCAAGATTTAAGGCAGGGGGGCCCAAACTGTTTTGGGCCACAGGCCGGTCACGTGGTTCCTCCCACCGGAAGCAGAAGTAAAATATAACCACGCACGCGCAAAACGCTGCCGTAAATCATAAGCAAAGTAAAAAATCATAAAGTCTGTTCTATAAATTTCAATATGTTAGATAAAAGCTTGTAATCATCCAATCAATTCTTGTTAAGTTCAATTCATAATCTAATTCGAAATCTTATCCGGTAAAAAGATTTTTCGAGAATATAGTATGACTCTCTTTTTCGAAAAGTAATTTATCCAAGTCCACTCTGTTATATTCCTCCGGTTTTACTGTTTCAATAATCACAAATTTAAAGTAATGGTCCAAATGATTTTTTTCTATAAAGAGAGACATACTATATTCATCGATTTCAAACACTAGCCCCCAGGGTCTTAATCAGGGACTTGGTTTCTGAGAGTGCAGTGAGAACGAAGGGTTAAGAGTTAAGATCATTACGCAACATACAAGCTCTGGTGGCCACATTTTACTTACGAGTTAGGGCTTACATGAGAGTAACGCTAAACAAGTGGGAACAGGAGGTGATTAGCAACATTATTTCTAGCATCAGTTTGTATAGTTAGTAACGTCATGGGGCACGAAAAGAGTAAGCGGTTGAGGCCATTTAGATGCGATTATAGGTAAGCTTTAAATTTTGCTGGGCGCCTCCTATTTAGTTATATCTGTAACATTGATCATGTTATTTTGTTTATGATATTAATAAGAATTATACACATTATATCCTGTACAGAATTATATATTTCCTGAAGAAGATATTCTCAAAAAATCTTTTTACCAGATAAGATTTCGAATTGGATTATGAATTGAATTTAACAAGAATTGATTGGATGATTACAAGCTTTTATACAACATATTGAAATTTATAGAACAGACTTTATGTTTTTTACTTTGCTTATGATTGGATTTGAAGAAGCTTTACTTTGTCTGTGCTGTGAACAAGACTTTTTTGATTAAGAAGACAATACACGTAAACGCATTTACGACAGCCACTGGTGCTTTATGGCAGCATTTTGCGCATGCGTGGGGTGTTTTACTTCTGCTTCCAGGAGCAGAGAGGGGGTTGCAGGCCAGATTACTAGGTGCTGTGGGCCGTAGTTTTGGCATCCCTGATTTAAGGATTAAAGACTTCAAGAGAGGAGGTACTATGTAATACTGCAATCTTCTGAAAAGCCATTGGAGGACCATAGGCTCAGATAGCAAAACAAACACACTTTTTGTTTCTTAGTCAAATACTATCTCATTAACTGTTTGGAGGGTGCCAAGGCAACCAGGTGGCCTAGGAGGCACCCTTCCTCTCTAAAACCAGGATGGTATAGTGGTTGGAAAGCATTTGGGAAATCCAGGCTCAAGTCTGGATGAACTTGGAACCATCGTTGTCCTTTAATATGGCCTACTTGGCAGGGGGGGGAGGTTGTAAAAATAAAAGGGTGGGAGAGGGCAGCCACAGGAAACATGAGGGGTACAAATGTAATTTTAAAAATCTTGCACAACAGAAGGTAAACAGGGAGAGAACCTTTAGCTTTCATGTGATCACGTTTAGCCCAAATCCTATTAATTAAGCAGTGTTTTCAGTATTTTTAGGAATGTTAAGGGTTTCTATAGTTTAAATGTTGGGGATTTTATGTACGCCCCCAGATTTGCATGTCGATTGGGCAGCTATACAAATTGAATGGATAAACAAACAAACAAACAAACCTTGCAGGTAACAATAAGTTAATGACAAATACCTATGCTAACTTCTTAACCTGTAGAGATTGCAATCAAGATTATATCAATTACATTATGATGGTGTAAACCAGAGGTTCCCAACCTAAGGCCAGAAGGCCAGATCTGGCCTGCGATGCCATTTCATGTGCCCACCACCCACCCCTCCAAGGGCACTCGAGAAACAAAATGGCCATCCCTTTGAAGCTGTTGGGACAAAATGGCCACCACCACCCATCGTGCAGGCAGGGCAAAATGGCCATCCGGCCCTCAAAGCAGACTGAAAGAGCATGATCTTGCCCCCAACTTGAAAAGGTTGGGAACCCCTGCTGTAAACACTCAACAACCACTCTGAGTCCTCTTAAAGATAAAGGTGGGACATAACTATTTTAAATTAAAATAATAAATATACATAGGATTTTTTTTATTTTTAGGGATCTTTGTTTTTAACATGGGTGGGCAATACAAATGGCACTGGTCTCCTATAAAGTGAAACAGTCAACTCTACCAATTTAGGAGTTTTCTTGTTCCTTCTATAGCTGTCATCGAGATATCCCCACCCTGGCAAATAGGCCTACCTGCACAAAGACTGTGAAGAAAATAACGGTGATGATGGCTGTGAGGAACATCTCTCTCATGTGAAAATGCTCATATTCAAGAAGGTAACCCAGTGAGAAGGCAATGGCCCCCCGTAAGCCCCCGTAGGCAATGATGAACTGGTCCTTTGGAGTTAACTTCACAATGCGGAATTTGTTGATGAACCAAGTCAGCCCTAGGACACCTAGATCAATAACAAAAGGGTGGAAAACAGGGTTATTGTTGTGTATTTAAGGATACGTGTTTACCATGTTGTCTTTGTCGTGATAGAGTTTAATATGTATTTGCTTTACTATGGTCCGAAGTCTCGCGAGGTTCTGAACGAGAAGTGCATGAGACATAGAGCAACTGGTTGGCACTTGCGCTAGCTGTGAGAGTTCGCAGCCTGAGGAGTCCCGCCTTCCCTCCCGGGAATGGGACACAGCTCGTGAACCATGGTCGCGAATCCATGTGGATTTTGCTGGTCTATTCCGAGGCACCTTATTCTTTTTAGTGGTAGATTCTTTTTCAAAGTGGTTGGAGGTAATTCCTGTCCCAAATACTTCAGTCTGCTGTGACAATTAAGCAATTATGTAAACTGTTCAGCTGTTTTGGTTTGCCAGACGTGCTTGTCTCCGACAACGCCACTAAGTTTACATCTGTTGAATTTCAAGCGTTTCTCGAGAGAAACGTTATCTGACATATCACATCTGCACCATTTCACCCTGCCACCAATGGTCAGGTCGAGCGACAGGTCCACACGACTAAGGAGAATCTTTTGATTTTGGGGTACCTTCAGCCACTGAAACGCATAATAATTCTATGTTAGAGTCCTCCCCTACTCATTTATTCCAAGGGGAAGTTGAAGAAGGCTCAGCCCTGTTTTCAAACTCTGAGCGAGCATCTTTGCCCCTTGCACAGGGCTCACAGCAGTCTGATATTTCCTTCAGTCAGTTGGAAGATTGGGGGGAGTTTTTCAAATTTTCCCCTGGGACCCCTCATCCTCCTGTTAGAGTTTACCCAGTCTACCCCCACTCATGACCAAAGGAGGGACTTTTGTGTTGAGTCGTCCCCTACTGAAACGGGCAATGGTGCTGAACATGAAACGGGTAATTGTCCACACCATGCTATGAGTTCTAGAGGTGCCCCTACTGCATGGTCTTTACCAGCTACCTCAACTAGCCCCAGGGTTTCACTGGCTGACCAGGCATCAGTGCACCACAAAAGATGTTGTGGCCCTCCTAAATGGTTGCGGAATTTTGTTCGATCCTAGGGGGGAGGGGTGTTGTGTATTTAAGGAAATGTGTTTGCCATTTTGTCTTTGTTATGAAAGAGTTTAATATGTATTTGCTTTGCTATGGTCTGAAGTCTCGCGAGACTTCGGGAAGGTTCTGAACGAGAACTGCACGAGAGAAAGCTGTCAATGGTTCTAATGTTTTTTTTTTCAACTGTCAGTTCTGATCGGAGTTAAAGAAGGAATGTGAGGGTATGTTGTTAGCTCTAGTCACCTATTCTTATTCCGAATAAAGTTGTGTGTTTGGCCCGTATTGCTGGCTGCTGCCTATTATTTCCAGAACACCAAAGTTATTAAAATAGGTGAATGTTGGAAAATTATCCAGATCAAGCCCCGTATACAATTCTGGCCTTTTCGCCTTGCTTCCACCTTGTCAATACCTGTATGTCTGACCTACAAGCAATTGCAATTTAAGTCAGAGGCACCCAAACTATGACCCATGGGCCATATCAGGCCCCAAACACCAATTCATCAGGACCATGATGCCTTTGCTGCTCCCAAAGTGGATGGGGGATGTACACGGCGATGCGCATGCGCATCCAGAACCACTTCAGGGAGTGGTGGGAATGCATTTGAGCATGCACAGAGATGTCTAGAACCACTTCCAGGATGCATTTGCACATGCATCCCATTGGGCTGCTGGGCAGAGCAAAATCTGTGCTGAGTTGACTGCAAGGGTGCTCACAGAGATGTATCGAGTGCCACCTCTGGCACGCATGCCATAGGTTCACCACCACTGCCATAAGCCGTGCAAATGTGTAAATTCTCAAGTCAAGGAGTGCTTCTCAGAGTAAATCTCAAGAAGCAGGAAAAGGTGGTTTCTCTTGAGGTAACAATGACTTAGTGGTTGTAGTAGTAGTAGTACACAAAGTTGTGACTTAGTGGTTAAGATGCTAAACTTGACAACTGGAAGGTCGTCAGGCCAGCAGTTTGAGACCCGAGTGCTGCATGACGGAGTAAGTTCCCATCTCTGTCCTAGCTCCTGCCAACCTAACAGTAGGAAAGCAAGAAATTGCAAGTAGATAAATAGGGACCACTTTGGTGGTAAGGTAAACAGCATTCCATGCACTCCGGTGTCTAGTCATGCATGCCACAGGACTAAGGAAATGTCTGAAGATGCAGACAGTGCAGGCTCTTTGGCTATAAATGGATGTGAGCACTGTACCCTAGAGTTAGATATGACTGGCTTTCGAGCAAGGGAGATCTTTACCTAACAATGACTACAATGATATTCTTTCCTATCCTTACCTAGAACTCGGGCGATCAAACAGAAGATCAAGGTACTAATGACAAAAGTCCAGTTCCAGTGGTGTTTCCCAGCTACGGTGGAGACACCAAGGAAGATGAAAATGAGGGTCTCGCTGACACTGCTCCACATCTTCAGGAAATATTTGATGGTGGTGTGGGACTTATGGGAGATGTTGGCTTCCACATAAGGACGCATAACCACCCCAGCAGCAATCAGCCTGTGAGGAAAGAAGATATGTGCTTCAGAAAGCCACAAAAACCACAGAGCAGGCAATTAATTTATTGCTTCTCAAGGGCCAGAGAGGCCTCTCCATTTTGAAAGAGCGCATGTTCTGGTATGCTTCAGTAAATCAAAATCCACGCACATACAAAAGCCCAGTTAAAAATGTCTCCCTCCATCCTTTGTAGGAAAAGGTACATTTTTCTAAATCAGTGGTACCCAAACTATGGCCCATGGGCTGGATCCGGCCCCTGATGCCAATTCATCCAGCCCACGAAGCCCTCGTCGCTCCTGGAAGCAGAAGTAAAACGTGCCAGTATGGGCATGTTTTACTTCTGCTTTTGGGAGTGATGAGGGCTTCGTGGGCTGGATGAATTGGAGTTGTCAGCCGGATCTGGCCCATGGGCCATAGTTTAGGCACCCCGGTGCTAACTGAAACACTTGCAGTCCATTGAATTTCACAAACTCCACCATTCCCAGCTCACTTGGCATCCACATAAATGTTTGTTGTTGGTTGAGTTTCAATGTCAAGACAGGTCAGTATGTTAGAATTTCCCTTTGCCTTTGTAACACTAGCATTTTTTTGCCCGGCCCCACTGGGCAGTTATTATGTGTGAGTGGGTGGTTGGGGTGGTTTTGGGGTGCGTGCACACACACACACACACACACACACACACACACACACACACACACACACACACACACACACACACACCAAAAAAACCTACCTCAACCACCAACACACAGGTAATATTTGCCCGGCAAGGCAGGGGTGTTGTGTGTGTGTGTGAGTGAGAGGGGGGACAGAGAGAGAGAGAGAGAGAGAAGCAATCCAGCAGGGGTGTGTGTATGTGTGTGTGTGAGAGGGGGGGACAGAGAGAGGGGGAGAGAGAAAAAGGGGGAAAGAGAGTGAGGGTGAAAGAGAGGGGGAAGAGAGAGAGAAAGGGTGGGGAAAAGAGGTGGGGAGAAAGAGAGAGGGGGAGAGAGAAAGGGGGAGAATGAGATTGGGGGAAGAGAGAGATATGGGGGGAAGGTGATTCCTTCTCTCTGGGAGGCAAAAGCATGGCCTTTGTCTCTTGGAGAGAGGAGATTCGCTTCTCTCTTGGTTGGCTGGGGATGAAAGCTTCATCCCCAGCCAACCAAGAGAGAAGCTAAGCCCCTCCATGGAATGGGTTTCCTTCTCTCCGAGAGGCGAAGGCACGACCTTTGTCTCCCGGAGAGAGCACACCATTTCCCCATGGCCCCGGAGGCCAGCGCCGGCCTTGCCATAGCTTCGGGGGAGGAGGGGCAGCCCCTTCTCTCCCCACACGGCTTTGGTGAGGAAGCGAGGAAAGGCCGCGCCGGTGGTTTTTTTTTAGTGCACGGCACTTTCCAGGCCTCCTCCGCGCTCATGCCCTTCAGCCTCATTGGTTGAGGGGTGGCGCAGCACGTTGGACGCTGGGCCTTGTAGGGTTTTTTTTTTTGCTGCGTTCGTGGGGCAGTTGCCCCACTCGCGGCTGGCGGACCCTTGCAGCGATGCTCCAAGGGTGGTAAGTGTAGGCGGCTTGGTTCGGGATGGTTGGGCCGGGTGCGGGTGTGCATGCCAGACACCAACGGTTAACAGGCCTCTTTATAGGTAAAGATGGGACAGAATTCTGACTGAAATGAAAGAGGGAAGGTGGAGGACTAAGCCCTGAGGGGGTTCATGCATTCACATGCATGCACCTTACCTGAGGACCAGCAGCTGAATGTTTCAAAATAGTCAGTTCATGGCAGCCTTGCTCTAGCCTGGGCACCACAGGTAGTTAGGAATTGTGCACAGGGGAATCAGTCTACATCAGGGATTCTCAACCTTTTTAAGCCATGGGCTGGACCATGCCCCCTCAGACAGTTGAACAGGCAGACTGGTGGTTCCTCCTGCCATAAATGCTGCCGTAAAATGCCCTACTGGCTGTCGTGTATGTGTTTACAACAGCAACAGACGCACTTATGGCTGTCATAAATGTGTCCACGTCTGGTGGCAGTAGAGGCGATGCAGGCCACATGAAATGGTGCCATGGGTGAGGGCCAGCCTGCGGGCAGTAAGTTGAGAACCCCAGTTTACATGGAGAAAGGAAGGATGATTATTTCCTTTCTCAGCACAGAAACCAAGCAGGCTGCAAGAGAAAGGCCTCTGTCCCTGCCCTGCTATCGTCAGACCTATAAAGAATGGCACAAAATCCTAATATTTCTGTTCTTACAAGGCTGATCATGCAAAAGAGATCCAGATCTTTTCATATACATTATGCAGATTGTTGTTGATCAATGAAACATGTAGGGATGATCCAGCTGTGAGCTCCACTGAATCAACAAGATATGTATGGAAGTTATACCAGTTTGTCATTGTCTCTAACTGCATTGTTATATGCCAGGGATTCTCAACCTGCGACCTACGGGCCAAATGCAGGCTGCGTCACCATTCCATGTGGCCCCACACTGCCTCCACTATACCAGGAAGTGCCATGTGGTTGAGGATGGGCAAAATGGCCATCCAGCCCCCAAAGATGTCTGAGGGAACGTGACCCAGCCCCCAGCTTTAAATGGTTGAGAACTCCTGTTTATGCCAACCAGTTGCTCTGATTTACCGAGTGGGGATCATCCATCACTCTGTCCACTATACCACACTGGCAACAACTGGATGGTTTCTTCTGCCCAAATGGTATTTGACTTTCTTTCCTGGCAGGTCTCTAACTAGGCAGGTGGGGACTGCTGATCCTTTTCTTGCTGATGGTACTGACAGTACTGGGCTCACCACCAGCTAGGATGACTCATGCTTCAGGCTTGCTGGAGAGAGCTGTTGCTATGTCACACACGTAAGGTTACAAAACAGGAAGAGAGACCATATATTTCATACAATCAACAGAGCACTTTTCACACAACACATTCCTTCCTGCATGGATTCAACGTGTGTACAAACTTATTAAAATTGGTGTAGGACATCTTTCTATGTAAGCATGAAAAGATATATGTTAAAGTAATTAATTTTTCTTAGCTCATTGAATAATTTGAAAAGAAACATGTTACTTGCTATGATACTGAGAAAGCAATTTGTTGTGTTACTTGTACTGACTTGGGTTTTTTTTTTTGTTATTTTCTATGTCTTTTTTTTTTAGAGAGAGAGAGACAGAGAGAGAGAGAGAGAGAGAGAGAAATAAAACCTTAGGATTGATAAGAAACATACAATTTGAAAAATTCCTGTCAAAATACTTCCAAAACGCCCTTTAATCAGTAACTTGAAAGCACTAAATAAACAACTTCTTACCAATGTGTTGCTTTTTGTTTTGAAATGTAATCCATTGTAATCCCCCAAAGTAAATAGTTACAGTTTACTATATTACTTACAACTAGTTACTTTCCATAGCAGGAGTTCTCAACCTATTCACGCCATGGGCCAGAGAGCTGAGTGGGCCAGACGCGTGGTTCCCCTCTGCTGTAAACATTGCCGTAAGCCATGGCAGGCACGTTTGCGCAGGCACATTTGCAGCTCTCGTAAACGTGTCCACTTCTGCTTCCAGGGTTGTTGCCATGGGCTGGACGATTTGCTGCTGCAGGCCAGGTCCGGCCCACAGGCCATAGGTTGTTAACCCCTGTTCTAGAAAAGTGTTTACCAACATGGGGCCCACGCCCCACCGGAGGACTTCAATTCCCAGAATCCTAAGTCAGTACATTGGCTGATCAGTGTTTTGAGTACAGTAAAACCCTGACTTACATATGCCTCGAATTACATAAAAATTAACTTACATAATGATTTTGTGCTAAAACCATGTCCCGATTTACACGATTTCCTATGGGTTTGCTTCGAGTTACATAAAGATTCTTTTTCCTATGGGTTTGCTTCAAGTTACGTAAAAATTCATTTCCCTGTGGGTTTACTTCGATTTACATAAAAGTTCATTTTTTTCTATGGGTTTGCTTTGAGTTACATTAAAAAATAATTTTTCCTATGGGTTTGCTTCGAGTTGCAGGAAAAAAACGATTTAAGCAAAATCCTATGGAACAGACTTTTTTTTTCATAAGTAGGGGTTTTACTGTAATTGATTTAGGCTTCTGGGAATTGAAGTCCAAAAACCAAAGGATTTAGAAACACTGTTCTAGAGTCTGTGCAGATTCCAGCCCCCATTGGCCAAGCCAACTCCCACATGCCCCAAACTTACGCCATGATGCCTGACAGATGGAAGAGTTCTGCTGACAGGTAAGCCATGTAGCTGTACAGAAAGACGAAGAGAGGTTCGATGACTCGGATGTGCGATGTAAAACGGGAGGTGAAGGCTCCGATGACACCATAGACAACGCCGACAAAAACGCCCCCCAGGGATACCACAAAGAAGCTGAGGAAGCCCAAGAGAATGTCTGTAATGGTGACTTGGTCAAACGTGGCAAATTCTTCAAAAAGGTGGTAGAGAACCTGGAGCAACCAAAGGAGGGAAAGGAGGCAGAAGTTATCTTAACCAACATAAGTAATTTTCAGAGACTGCCAACAGAGGTATCAACATGAAAGAGGCAGAAAATTACCATAATTGCCGGCATATAAAACGCACTGGAGTATAAAACACACCCCGTTATTACCAAAATAACCCACCATGGGCCACTATATACAGTACAAGACACACTCCATTTTTCCAGTTTATTTTAAGGGGGAAGTGAGTCTTATATGCTAGCAAATAGGGTAATAGCCTATAAGGATTCCAATTCTGACTTATTTTAGAATATGATCGCTATGGATTCAATAATAAATTCATGTCAGAAATTATTCTGGATTGAAAAGATTTTTGCTGGAGAAACTCCACTCAGGGGACACCCGAATGAGGCTCCTTTCATGTCCCCAAGATCTTTTCCCACCGAAGTGGCCCCTATTTATCTACTTGCAATTTCTTGCTTTCGAACTGCTAGGTTGGCAGGAGCTGGGACAGAGATGGGTGCTCAATCCATCATGCAGTACCCAGGACTCGAATTAAATGGATTCAATGGGTCTACTCCAATGCAAAATTTTACTCTAGGCAACAGAGTAGTAAGTGCTTTTAGTTCAATATTTTTGCATGCTGCCTTGGGAGATCATCTCCCCCAGAGGGGTAAATCCACTCACTAAATTAACCTGATTAAAATATGCCACACTGTTCCAAGGGAAGTTGAAAATTCTGACATACCATTTTAGCTACATATGTTCACTGCCCTGAATATGGATGGATGGACGCACTGCCTGGAATGGCCTCTAAAGGAGCAGTATATAAATGCAATGAACAAATAAATAAAATAAACATCAGCTTCTGCTGTTAGAAGAGAATGGGCAAATCACATCAAAATGTTACAGCACTGAACAAACATAATCTATAATCTAGTGTTGTTAGTCCCTGATGCTCTTAAACAATGAGCTACAAAAGAAAGAGACACATTAACATTTGATCGTATTTATTTTAATGTGTTTTATACACATATTCCTTGCTTACTTTCACTGAAGGCAGTCATCAATGACAAACTCTTCCTTCCTTCCTTCCTTCCTTCCTTCCTTCCTTCCTTCCTTCCTTCCTTCCTTCCTTCCTACCTACCTACCTACCTACCTACCTACAGCCATAAATGCACCCACGGCTGTCGTAAATACATTTATGACAGCCGCGGATGCATTTTACAGCAGCGTTTACGGCGAGGAGAACCACCACTCAGCTGTCTGAGGGGATGTGGTCCGGCTCACGGCTTGAAAAGGTTTACATCATTCTTCTTCCCCCTCCTCACTTGTCCCCTGCCTTCCACCTGTTCCCCCCCAATATTCTAAGAAAGCCACCTAAGAAGATCACAACTATGAACAGTTAACGTACTAAGATGCTTATCATCCTTTGTGATACTATTGTAATTATTGATATATTATTTTGATGTGGTGCTGATATTTGTATTATTTGTATTATTGTTGACTGTCCTGCCTTATACTGTATTTACTTATAACATTGTATTTATTATTATAATTTGAATATTGTATATTTATGAAAACCCTGTGGAGTGTCCCAGGGTCATTTATATGTTGTTAGCCACCTGAGTCGGCCCTGTGTTGAGTAGGGCAGGATATAAAAATGAATAAACATAAACAAACATCAAGAGTATGACTCCAAAAATTGATCTCTGCGTATAGTCTATTAGCATTTTTTTTGCCTGGCGATGCCGGGCTGTTATAAACTGTGATCAGCTTTTTTTTTGTGGATTAAAAATGAACAAAGGATGATTTAATTTTTTCAAATTGTTTTATTTAACCAAATAATGTTTTAGTTTGTGGGGGTTTTTAATAGTCGTACCGTAGGTAATAATTTTTAAAATGTGAAAGTACATGTTTTTTACATTCAGTGTTTTTAAACTGCGTTTAGATGTTTTGGGTTTTTATTTTAGTTAAAACTCAACACAGGATGTTATAAATCTTTTTATTTTATTTTTTTGACATATGTTTGTGATTTGTGTAAAATTGTGATTTATTGTTATGTTTTTGACTTGTTTTTACTCTTGTGGCCTCTAGGTGGGGCTGTTAAGTCTTTTTAAGTTGTTTTTACTATTCTGCCCTGCAGGTGGGGCCGCTAGTGGTTCTGTTTTAGTTTCACTGTTTTTTCTCTCCTGGCCTCTGGGTGGGGCTTTTTCCGTAAGTAGTCTCTTTGTTTCTTCATTTCTGTTCTGGTCGTTGTGGAGGGAGGACGTGCTGGTGAGTTGTCTGGTTTTATTTCTTCTGGGGTTTTTCTTTGTTTTGCTTTTGTGGTGGTGGGCTGGGAGGTGTTTCTGTTTGTTCTTTTTTGTTTTAGTTTAGTTTTAGGTTTGTTTAATTGGTTTGGTTATGTCTGGTTTTGTTTAATTTTTCTTATTTCGTTGTTGTTTATTTGTGTAATTAGTTGTTGTTTGTTTGTGTACTTTGTGTTGTTTTTTTCGTGGTATAGTTAGGTGTTTTGTATGTGGTTTTGTGTCATTGTGGATGTTTTTGTTTGTGTATTTTGTGTTTTTTTTGTTTAATAATTTTTTTTTAATTAATGATTTATTTTTGTTTTATTATTTTTTAATAATTTTGGTGTTTGTTTTTGGTGTTTACTTTAGTTTGAAGAACGGGCTGCCTGTCGGTTCCTCTTTCCCCATTGCTGCTTTGAATTTTGGTTTAGATGTAGCAATGGAGGAAAGGAGGGAGGTGGCAGTCAGCCCGTTCTTCTCTTTGGGAAGGTTCGTTAGGTAGGTCGGGGGAGAAGGAGGAGAAGGAGGAGGCAGAGAAGAGTTTTCTCTGCCTAACAATGGTTCTCTCCTCTGTTTCCTTTTTCTCCCTGCTTACCTAACCGGAGATCGGCAGGCAGCAATCCGTAAGGGGTGGGGCTCTTCCTTGCAGATTGCTGGCTGTTGTGTTTGTATTCGGAAGTACAAAGGCATCAGCCAGTCATCCCCCAGGGAGGGTGCTTCCCCTGACGAACTGCTGCCTGTTTTTGGGTTTTTTATCCACCCCGGCTCAACTTTACTTGAGGCTGGTGGTGCTCTTGCCGTGTCATTGACGGGACAGCGTGGAGGTGTCCCTCTTCTCCCCGTTGCTCTGGGAAAGAAGGATGGCAGGTGTTTCGTGGTGGCGTTTTGTGTCAGGAGCAACATCTTGCCCTATTGCTTTTGTTCCTCACGTACTGGATTGATCTGTAACATTAATAAAAGCTAGTTGCATATGAAAAAAATCATCTGAAGCATTTAGTTACCCACTAGCTCCGTGATGACGAACCTTGGCACTCCAGGTGTTCTTGAACTTCAATTCCCAGAAGCCCTGATCAGCAGGAGTGCTGACTTGGGCTTCTGGGAATTGAAGTCCAAGAACACCTGGAGTGCCAAGGTTCGTCATCACGGAGCTAGTGGGTAACTAAATGCTTCAGATGATTTTTTTCATATGCAACTAGCTTTTATTAATGTTACAGATCAATCCAGTACGTGAGGAACAAAAGCAATAGGGCAAGATGTTCCCATATTTATCCACTGAATTGCACTTGCAGACAGAAATATAGGCAAAGCAGTCTCTTCCTTCTCATCTTTCTGCTGCTAGTTTGTGAGACCCTTGGGCAGAGACTCATTTTAATGGATTATGCCCTCGAATTCTTATTCTTCCACTTTTAAATGAGAGAACCCAAAAAATTTATAACCAGAAGCAAAACTGCCTCACCTTTTCCCTGAGCAAAGCTATCTCTGTCAGTCCCACTCCACTCATCCCAGTGACTCATCATTCAGCAAAGACATGGAAAATTTACCGGAAAAATACCAGCATTCAGTAAAAATTGATTCTTTTGATTCTTATGTTGGCTAAATGAATGAGACTGCAACACTGGAAAGAGAATGCACATGCCCTCATACCTGTCAACTGCAGCTCTGGCGAATCCGGGACCTGCGCGGACCGGGTTTGTGCAGGTCGCATTGTACGCATGCGCGTGAAGGGCTACGCCGCTTGCGTAGCCTTCTAAGCACGCGGCGTAGCCTTCTGCGCATGCGTGGAAGGGAGCTACGGAAGTGTAGAGCCCTTCCACGCATGCGTGCAACACGACCTGCACAGATGGGCTGCGCAGTGCCTCCTTTCCCCCGCTGCCGAAATCCGGAGTATCGGCTGCGCGGAATGGGAAAGGGCAAAAATTGACACTGAAAACCGGGAAATCCCGGCCAATCCGGGAAGGTTGACAGGTAGGCATGCCCTATCGTTCAATGGACGGAGGTTAATGGTTACAGCAGTATGGCAGTGGGACCAACTGCCTCGAAAGGTGTTGAGCGCTCCAATATTGGACGCATTCAAGAGAAATGGACAGCGATCTGTCATATCTGGTTTGATTCAGATCCCTGCATTCCTGAGCAGGGGGTTGGACCCAATGACCTAAAAGACCCCTTCCAACTCAGTTACTCTATGATTCTATGAGGCAGCAGATAGCTGCTAAAGGTAAAGGTAAAAGTCACCCTTGCTCAAAAGCCAGTTGTATCTGACTGTAGGGTTCAGTGTTCATCTCTGTTTATAGTCAAAGAGCCTGCACTGTCTGTATCTGCAGATGTTTCCATGGACATGAGGCAAGCATGCCTCAACACCGGCGTTCACGGAACACTGTTTATCTTCCCACCGAAGTGGTCCCTATCCACTTGCAATTTCTTGCTTTTGAACTGCTATGTTGGCAGGAGCAGGGACAAAGGTGGGAACTCATTCTGTCCTGCAGTATTCGGGAATCGAACTCCAACCTTCCAGTCAGCGATGTCAGCATCTTAACCACTTGAGCCACTGCAGTCCTGATGGCTGCTACTTATGGGTATTTATCCATATATTTGTCCATCGTTTATTGAACATTATGTTTAGATTATTTACCTTAGTATTTATATTGAGTTACAAGATTTTGGTTACTTCCATTGTTTCCCTGAATTTATTTACTGTATTTGCTGGTGTATAAGACACATCCGAGTACAAGACATATTCTGTCTTTCTGGTACATTTTAAAGGGGGAAGTGTGTCTTATACACTGGCAAATACAGTATATACTTTATGCACAATGAATAAATCAACAATAATAGCAGAAACCCTGGCGCTACAACCTGGGGACAACGGTTTGGTTAATTTCCTAGCTGGATCAATTTCAACTGGAGCTGCATCCCACTCACCACAGTGACAGCGTCATTGAGCAAAGACTCCCCAAACACCAAGATGTGCAACAGCTCATTGATGTGGATCTCTTCGAACACAGCCAGCACAGCCACCGGGTCCACAGCTGAGATGATGCTGCCAAAAAGCAGCGTGGCCAAGAGACCAATGTCATTCAAGCCAGTATTGCCAATCTGGCACACGCCAAAAAGCAGGGCGCCCACAAAGAAAGCGTTCCAGAGTGTGCCTATAACGGCGAAGATCAAGATGGTGCCCAAGTTCTCCGTGAACTGCCGCAAGGGCAGGAAATAGCCAGCGTCCAGTATGATGGGTGGGAGGAGGAAGAGGAAGAAGATGTCTGATTTTAGGATTGGGGGGTCTTCTCCCACAGCCTTGATGAGCCCTCCAACTAGCAGTCCTACAACAATTAGCAAGCAGCTCTCAGGAACTATGTTGGAAATGGTTGGGATCACATGGAATCCTGCAAGTGGGGAAAAGGAAAAGAAAAGGCAAGGTGAGAAAAATGAATTACAGCAGGGACCAAATGTCCTACTCCTGGAGCCAGACATGAATCCCCTTCCCCAACATATGCTGTGGTCATGGGAAGTGAGGCCAAAAAGAGATATCCATGCTATGAAAATGACTGTTGGTTTTTGTTCTTTCTACCAACCAGAGGAGAGGATATCAAACAGTTAACAAGCTACAAACAAGTCTGATTTCCTCCCCTCTCTCCACTGACTCTTGTGCAGTTGGCTAAAGCGAACTGACCCGAGGAAACCTAACTTCCTTGGTATGACTACATAAGGGACCTGTTTTCATTTCCCCCACTGTGTAGTTACCCATAAGTGGGAAAGATAACAACCTGGCCCTATTAACTGCTTCCTGGGAGCAGCAACCAAACTAGACCTTTTTTTGGTCTCACTATGAGATGGATGGGGTGAAAAGAAGAGTTCATTAGAAAACTATAAAACCTGGAGAGGAGAGCTTAAGTGGGGAAGAAGCCTGGATCCAAAATGGCCTGGACACAAACTGTATAGGTCAAATCTAGCACAGCACTTTGAATTGTGCCCAGATATGGACCAACAGCCAGTAAAGATTGCTGTAACAAGGTTTAGGTTCCTCCAGTAACTGGCTTGAGTCAACAGTTTGGCTACAATATTTTAGACCAGTGGTTCCCGACCTTTTCAAGCCAAGGGCCGGGTCACGCTATCTCAGTCAGCTTCAAGGGCCAGACAGCCATTTTGCCCTGCCTGCATGATAGGGTGGCCATTTTGTTCCAACAGCTTCAAAGGGGTCAGCCATTTTGTTTCTCGAATGCCCTTGGAGGGGGGAAGGCAGCGTGAAATGGCACTGCAGGCTAGATCCATCCTATGGGCCTTAGGTTGGGAACTCCTCTTTTAGACCGACTGTTGTTCTGGACATTTTCCAAGGTAAAGATCACCCTTGCTCGAAAGCCAGTCATATCCGACTCTAGGGTTCAGTGCTCATCTCTGTTTATAGCCAAAGAGCCAGCACTGTCTGCATTTGCAGGTGTTTCCGTAGACATGTGGCAGGCATGCCTAGACACCGGAGTGCACAGAACGCTGTTTACCTTCCCACCAAAGTGGTACCTATTTATCTGCTTGCAATTTCTTTCATTCGAATTGCTAGATTGGCAGGAGCTGGGACACAGGCAGGCACATACTCAGTCGTGCAGTACCATACCTGTCAACCTTCCTGGATTAGCCGGGATTTCCCATTTTTCGGCACCGATTTGCGCCATTTCCCGCCCGGAGCTGCCAAACCCCTGGAATTTGGCAGCAGGGGAAAGAGGTACTGCGCATCCCTTCTGCGCAAGTTGCCTTCTATGTATGCATAGAACCCTTTTACGCTTGCGTAGAACCCTTCTACGCATGCGTAGAAGGGTTCTACGCAAGCGTAAAAGCCTTCTACACATGTGTAGAATGTGACTTGCGCAGAACCATTCTGCGCAGGTCCCGGATTGTCCAGAGCCATGGTTGACAGGTATGTGCAGTACTCGGGTATCAAACTTCGACCTTCCAGTCTTCAAGTTCAGCATCTTAACCACTAAGCCATCACAGTCCCTGCATTTTCCACAGGCAGCTCCTTATGAAGCATATTCCAGTAACCTAAGCAATCTCTGCAGTAGTAAGGGAAAACCACCAGATGTTGACCAAGGGTGCCCACAGAATACTGATTAACTTTGGGGATAGAGAGAAATTGGATTGAAGGGGCTTGAAGGGGCACTGTCCACTGCAATATTTACTGGCAGCTCCCACTTGTAGCTAGAATAATGCAACCTCACAAAAACAGGGTGATGATTTTTCTTATACAGTACTGTACAGTGAAACCGCGGTTAACGGAATCAATGCAAAATCCGGGACATTTCATACAATGAAAATTACTTAAACCGAATTTCCCATAGGAATGCACTGAATGCAAGTTCCCACAAGAATGCATTGAAAACCAAACCATGTTAACCGATACATGGTATCCCATAGGAATGCATTGAAAACCAATTAATCTGTTCCGGGGGGAAATTCTGTAAGCCGAGCCACTATTTTCTATGGATTTCCTTTCGTTATATGAATTTTATGATAACCAAGCCATTTGTTAACCGAGGTTACACTGCATTTCAATGCTCAGCTGTTTAAGGAGAAAGACAACTGGTAGACACAATGTGTTCTGTCCTCTAAATTTCTGGCAAAGGAGCTAATATTCAGAAGAGCCAGGAATTTTTTAATCAACACCTCTCTCGCATTATTCTTTCCGGCTAAACTGTTGGGTACATTAGACCATCTGGTTTTAGGTGCAACTTGTCAAAGTGGAGAATGTATCACTGTGGCACTTTTCTGTGCAAATATGTACACACATGGCACTTTTAAAGAGTGTGACACCTGCTCAGTGTAGGTGCTCCTATCCAGAGCAAAATGAACCACCAAGAGCAGGGGTGCCCAAACTTTTCAGTCCATGGGCCGGTCATGTGGTTCAGTGGGCCAGTCACATGGTTCAGCAGGCCAGTCATGTGGTTCAGCAGGCCAGTCATGTGGTTCCTCTCACTGGAAGTGATAGTAAAGCGTGTCTTGCAATCTGTTTTGCAACAGGATGAGATAGATTTTAAGCTGTCACATTCTCTGCTTAAACCAGGAATGCCCAAACTATGGCCCACAGGTCAAATCTGGCCCCCAATGCCAATTATCTGGCCCACGCTGCCCTCGTCACTCCTGGAAGCGGAGGTAAAACGCATTTCCGCTTCAGGGAGCAACAAGGGCAGTGTGGGCCGGATAATTGGCATTGGAGGCTGGATCTGGCCTACGTGCTGTAGTTTGGGCACCCCTAACCAAGAGGTTTGTGATGTGGTTGGAGTTCCTTGGAACTCCAGGCTTCTGCTGGGAAGTTTCTCACACTAGATTTCTTGCATTGCAGGGGAGGTTGGACTAGATGGCTTTGAAACTCAGCTCCCTGGGACAGAAGTCTGCACAAACCACAGGACCTCATGACTGTGGTCTCAGCACTTGAAACGTAGTGTAATGCAACACTCACTTTGTTCATTAAAAGCCCAGATGGCTGCAGGTGTCATCACATCCCACAAATTCAACTCAGAGATTAAAAAGCCACCCAACTCAGGTTAGCACTGTCCTTATTCCTGAGTTGGCTGGGTTTGGACTAAATTCTAGCCAATAATACCCAGTGTCTGTTTACATGGTTTCCCAGCTTTCACTTGAGAAATAAGTAAAAATCCAAAAATCTTCCAGCCTTTAAAGAACTGGGAAAATAAAGCAAAACATCCATTCATTTATTTGCTCGTGTTCTCTAAATCGATATGCACCTTGGTCTTCCTCTCCCAGATCTAGCACCATTCTGCTTGCCCTATACCAGGGGTTCCCAACCTAAGGCCCATGGGCTGGATCTGGCCCACAACACCATTTCATGTGCCCCCCCCACCCCTCCAAGGGCATTCAAGAAACAAAATGACCACCCCTTTGAAGCTGTTGTAACACAATGGCCACCCCATTGTGCAGACAGGGCGAAATGGCTATCCAGCCCTCAAAACTGACTGAGAGAGCATGACCTGGCCCCTGACTTGAATTCTAAATGCTTCCATTGATAGGGATGAAACGCAATTATTACTGTTATTCTTTTTCATCATATACAAATCTGTATAATGTGCAACTTGTGCTTCCTGGGTTTGAAATACCAAAATACAGCAATCTTTGTCCAGCATCCCACAGCTGTGAAATAGATTGAGGCCTTTATGCTCACAACTACCTTGACACTTCTCAGGGTAAGCATTCAGCAACATATAGGAGCTGTATAATCCCGGAAGCTTGTTGGCCAGGGGTGCCCAAACTCTGGGCAGTGGACTGGATCTGGCCCCCGATGCCATTTCATTTGGCCCTCGACACCCTCGTCACTCCTGGATAGGGTTGCCATATGTCACGGAAAACCATGAAATTAATGTTTTATAACTGTCCAGCCCGGTTCTATAAAAAACATTGAAAATTCACGGTTTACAAACAACTTGATATGGGGGGGGGGGGGAATCCACAGGTTTTTCATGCACTTCCATTGGAACCACCAGTAGGTGGCAGCAGTGAGCAGCCAGCAGTGAACAAGGAAGGAAGGAAGGGTTGGGGGCATGCATGCCTTTTCTTTTACACAAACAGGACGGAATCAGCTCCCATCTTTGGATTCCACCCATCTTTAGAGCAAGGTGCTCACATAGAATCATAGACTAACTGAGTTGGAATAGGCCTTTGAGGCCATCACGCCCAATGCCCTGCTCAATGCAGGAATCCAAATCGAAACAGATACAACATATGGTTGTCCAAATCTCCCCTGAATGTTTCCAGTGTTGGAGCTCTAACCACATCTCGAGGCAGGTAGTTCCACTGTTCTCACCAGACACAATTCTTCATGCTGCAATTGCTTACTGTCTTTCTACCTGGTGGGCCTCTAGAACAGCCTGACTACGACATTGCAACTCTTTGAATCTATCTGCATATAACAATATAGTGATAGCAGTTTGATCACCTTGACTGTCAAAGCTCCGTCCTACAGAATTCTATGATTTGTAGTTTGGAGAGCTACTTAGAATTCTCTGCCATAAGTCAAGGTAGGCACCAATGCAATACAATTCTTAAGTAACTTAAAAGGTACTCCAGAGAATGTAGTATGACAGTTAAAGTACTGTAGTACCAAACTGCATTGTAGATAAACTCTGTTTCCCAGAATTTGTGATCTGCTTTGGCACTCAAGATATACAGCTATGTATTGGCTCGTGGCTAAGAAGCTGACTGGAAGGCGGCAGGTCAGCAGTTCGATACCCGAATACTGCAGGATGGAAAGAGCTCCCGTCTTTGTCCTAGCTCCTGCCAACTTAGCAGTTTAGAAAGCAGGAAATTACAAGTAGATAAATAGAGACCACTTCGGTGGGAAGGTAAACAGCGTTCCGTGCACTCCGGTGTCTAGGCATATCTGCTACATGTCCACAGAAACATCTGCAGAAGCAGACAGCGCTGGCTCTTTGGCTATAAACAGAGATGAGCACTGAACCCTAGAGTTGGATACGATTGTCTTTCGAGCAAGGACGACCTTTACCTTTATCTTGGCATTAAAGATAAAATACCCATGTGGTGATGTTGAGAACACAGGGGTATTCACCCCTCACTTTATCCTTTTTTAATTATTATTTCTAAAAAAAAGTAACATAATAAAAAAATACACACATACATGTATAACACTTAACACAAGAGAAAAAAACCATTAACAATACATCAACAAATGTGCTTCCTACACCATTGGACATTATTATCTTATCCTCTAATTCTAAACAAAATTTCCCCTTCATTCTTATGCCTTATTTACAGAAAGTTGAATATTCTTGACCTGGTTTTACCCCTTTAAGTTTAACAAATACATAATTAAGAAATACTCCCCAAATATCTGTAACATCATTTTTTCTTTAACCCCCTCACTTTATCTCAAGTGCTTGAAAGGCCACAATGATGCCAAGTGGCTAGTTTCTTGCCCCTAAATAATAAGGCAAAATTAAAGTTCCTTAGTGTGCATAATGCTTACAGAATCCGGCCTCTCATAGCACAGACTGAAATATTTTTAGCACGGTATATGGTTTGCTGAGACCAACTAGTACAATGCAATAATTCTGCACAGTTCAGAAAAGGAAAAAGCACCAGGGAACAGTCCCAGAATCACAAGTGTTTAGCTCTGACGAGAATGTGGCTGCATGCATACAGCACCATCTCCCAGACCTGGCCCTATTGCAGAGGAATCCTGCTCTGCTCTCCTCTCCCACTCAAAACAGTGGATAGAAATTCTATGGAGTCATCTGAGGACAAACTGTGAATCAGCAATTTGAGAAGACACAAACTGCACACCCAATGGCTTTTTTAAAAAAAAGAGGTAAAGAGGATCAACAACAGAAGATGTGACTTATTTGGAGCTGCAAATTGCTATTTCTATCTCCTTCTACAGCACATCCTAAATTATAGAAGCTGCCACATTCTGCCATGCAAACCTAATAACAGAAATCAATTCCTTTGGATGCTGCTTGCTACTTAAGTCTATGAAGTCTGGCTATAGTTTCCCTAAACAATGGGGATTTTTTTTAAAGTAATAAAACCCTTTATGTCTGAATTAGGGATGGGGAATAGGAGCCCTCTCCAGATGCCAGTGGACTGCAATTCTTTCATATCTCACTAAGGACTAATAGAAGTTGCAGCCCAGCCACCTCTAAAGAGCCTTTCTTGCTTCCAGTCTCAGCGAGCATGGGAAAGAGAACAAAAAGCAAGTGTATTTCCCAACCTTTGGTTTTTGGACTCCAATTCCCAGAAGCCTAAGTCAATTCCCCAAAGTACCAATCAGCCAATATACTGACTGAGGCTTTTGGAAATTGAATCCCACTAGTGTTCCACAGAATATAGTTTGGGAAACGCTGGACTAGATTCTCAATAGTTCATGATTAGTTGATAGCCTAAAAAATTCAGCTTCTGAACAGCTTTCCAGGAGCCCACAGAGATGAATCTGGGTGGCCCTGTACTAGCTCAGACTGGAGGTGGAGAAAACAGACTGGAACAAACAGCACAATTGGCTATTTCTATACATAGGATATTCCCCTCATGCTTTAACAAGGAAATATTCCACTCCTCTTCTCACTAAAACAGCAGAAGGTGGTGGAAATGTGTGCCTTCTGCCTCTTGTGGTGATCTCTTGAATTGCAGGGGGCACCCACCTCGATGAGTGTACAGTGGAACCTTGGTTAACAAATGGCTCCATTAACATAAAAACTGCATAACAAAAGGAAATCCATAGAAAATAATGGCTCGGTTTACGGATCCCCCCCCCCCGAATGGATTAATTGGTTTTCAATGCATTCCTGTGGGAAACCACATTTCGGTTAAAGTATTTTGGTTTTCAAAATGCCTATGGGAAATTGCATTCCTATGGGAAATTTGGATAAACTAATTTTCACTGTAAGAAAAGTCCCCGAGAACGCATTAATTACATTAACTAATGTTCCACTGTACCTGGATTGGTCCCCTTCAGTGAGGAAGAAGTATTATATTTATTGTATGATGAACTTCAGTTGTCAACATTTTGTTGTTGTTCAGTCGCACAGTCGATTCCAACCCTTTGTGTCCCCATGGATCATTGACCACCAGGTACCTTTGTCTTCAACCATCCTCCTCAGCCTGCCCAGCTTTGTGCCCATTGCATCTACAATATCATCTAGTCATTTCATTTTTGGCCGCCCCCTTCTTCCTCTGCCTTTCCCAGCATCAAGGCTTTCTCAAGTGAATCCTCTCTTCTCATTTGATGTCCAAAGTACTTTAGCTTCATCTTTACTATTTGACCTTCTAATTGTCTACATTAATGTTGATATATACAGTAAGGACAAATTGCGTGGATGAGGCGGTGGTGTCGAGAGGAGGGTTTCAGATTTGTCAGGAACTAGAAAACGTTTTGGGACAAGCCAACTCTGTTCAGGAGGGATGGGTTGCACTTGAACCATGATGGGACCAGATTGCTGGAATTCAACATCAAAAGGGCTGCAGATCAGCTTTTAAACTGATAACTGGGGGAAAGCCGACAGGAGCTGGGCAGCATCCATTTCGGGAAAGTGTGTACCTGAGTAGTGAGGATGATGCAAAAATTACTGAGCAGAGCAAGGAGCTAGTCACCAGCACTCTAGCAGAAGGATGCGAGAGGCAGTCTAACAATGCAACTGGACTCAAAAGACTGGATCAGAAAAGCATATATAAATGCTTGTATGCAAATGCCAGAAGCCTCCGGAACAAAATAGGGGAGCTGGAATACTTAGCAATAGATAAAAATATTGATATTATTGGCATCACTGAAATCTGGTGGAAGGATGATAACCAATGGGATACAGTTATCCCAGACTACAAACTGTAGAGGAAGGATAGGAAGGGGCAAACGGGAGGTGGTGTAGCCTTGTATGAAAAAGTAGTGATAAAATCGTAAAAACTGGAATATCTAGGTTATTTGGAGTCACTATTAGAAACTCTTGGGTAAGAGTACCAGGCCACAAGGATGGTCAAACAGTAGGCATACACTAACAGTCTCCGACCCAAACTCTTGAGGGAGACTGGCAGTTGGAGAATGTTGTAAAGGAGGCATCCAAGAAGGGAAGCCTGGTTATAATGGGGGACTTCAATTACCCTCACATAGACTGGGTGAACTGTTGTTCAGCACATGATAAAGAGATAAAGTTCCTAGATATGCTAAATGATTGTTCCCTGGGACATATGGTTGAAGACCCAACTAGAGGTACCAGAATCCTTGACTTGATCCTGAGTATTACTCAGGAAGATGTTAATGTGACTGATCCAATAGGGAACAGTGACAACTCAATTATGTTTAACTTGATCATAGACCACAAGTCACTGATAAAATCTAACACAGAGACCTTAAATTTTCAAAAAGGAAATTTCCAAAAGATGAGGAAACTAGTAAAAAAGAAGCTGAAAGGGAAAACTAAGAGAGTCCAAACACTCCAAGAGACATGGAGGCTGTTTACCAAAACAATAACAGAGGCCCAATTGGAATGCATACCCAAAAGGAAAAAGGGCACTGCCAGGTCCAAGAGGACTCCAATGTGGCTTGTTTGGGAAGTGATCAAAAGCAAGAAGAGCTCATTTAGAAGATGGAAGGCTTGTCAGAATGAGGACAGCAGGCAGAAACATAAATTCTGGCAGAACAAATGCAAGGCAACAATCAGGAAAGGAAAGCAAGACTTTGAGGAGTGTATAGCTAAAACCACTCAGAGAAATAACTTCTTTAAGTACATTAGAAGTAAGAACTCAACTAGGAAGGCCATTGGACCATTAGACGACAATGGAAGGCAAGGGGTTACTAATAGGAGGAAACAGAGATTGCAGAGAAACTCAATGAATTCTTTGCTTCAGTATTCACTGAAGGAGACAGAGACCACATGCCCAAAACAGAGCCTATCTTCGTAGGGAGGGAAACCAAAGAATTAAGCCAGATAGAAATAACCAGGGAGGAGGTCTTTGCCTGTCTTGTTAATCTAAATGCTAACAAATCACCAGGACCAGATGGCATCTATCCACGAGTTCTCAAGGAACTTAAAGATGAAATTGCTGGTCTCCTAGCCAAAATATATAATCTTTCCCTCAAATCAGGCTTTGTGCCTGATGACTGAAAGGTAGTGAATGTAACACCAATTTTCAAAAAAGGATGCAGAGGTGATCCAGGAAATTACCGACCGGTCAGTTTGACATGTGCCCCAGGTAGAGTGATGGAAACCATCCTAAAAGATAGAATTAATAGGCACATAGAAGAGAAGGTGCTGCTAAAGGAAAGCCAACATGGCTTTAGCAAGGGCAAATCATGCCTCACTAATCTGTTGGAAATTTTTAGAGTGTCAACAAGCATGTGGATAAGGGGGATTTTGACAAGATCCCACACCAAAGTCTCTTGAATAAACTTGCCAGTCATGGAATAAAGGGACAAGTCTTGTCCTGGATCAGCAACTGGCTAAGGGACAGGAAACAGAGGTTAGCACTAAATGGACACTTCTCCAAGTGGAGGGAAGTAAAGAGTTGGGTCCCCCAAGGTTCAATACTGAGACCCCTGCTTTTCAACCTCTTCATAAATGATCTAGAAGTAGGAGTAAATAGCAAGGTATGTAGCTGATGACACTACACTATACAGGGTAGTGAAAACTGTGAGAGATTGTGAGGAACTCCAGAGGGATCTCTTGACTCTGGGGGAGTGGGCATAACAGTGGCAAATGAGCTTCTACACTAGTAAGTGCAGAGTGATGCACGTTGGGGCAAAAAAAACCCCAATTACATTTATAAACTGATGGGGTCTGAACTCTCTGCGACAAACCAGGAAAGGGACCTTGGTGTCCTGGTGGACAGCTCAATGAAGGTGTCAACCCAGTGTGCCTCAGCAGTGAAAAAAGCAAACTCAATGCTAGGGATCATTAGGAAGGGTATAGAAAATAAGTCAACAAGTGTCATTTTGCCTCTTTATAAATCTATGGTGAGGCCCTAACTGGAATACTTTGTACAGTTCTGGTCGCCATACCTCCAGAAGGATATTATGGAGCTGGAAAAAGTGCAGAGGAGGGCAACCAAAATGATTAGGGGACTGGAACACCTTCCTTACCATCTGAGGTTGCAACGGTTGGGCCTCTTCACTCTTGAACGACGGCATCTAAGAGGTGACCTGATTGAAGTTTATAAAATCATGCACGGTGTGGACAAAGTAGATAAGGAAAAACTTTTCCCTATTGCACAACACTAGAACTAGGGGGCACTCCATGAAACCTTTGGGTACTAGTTCTTCAATAAATAAGAGAAAGTACTTTTTCACCCAGAGGATCACTGGTCTATGGAACTCCCTGCCAGATGAAGTGGTGACAGCTGTCAGTCTTGACAGCTTTAAGAAAGGATTAGACAAGTTCATGGAGGACAAGGGTATCAATGGCTATAATTATGGATACCTAAGGACAACCTCTGGGTTGGAGAGATAGGCAGGCTATCTCTCGATGCCATTTCCAGGGAATCCTAAGCAGGTGAAGGCATCTGCTTGGGAATACCCTGAAGCAAATGGTGAACCACTGTGTGAGACAGAATGCTGGACTGGATGGGTTGTGGCCTGTTCCAGCAAGGCTGTTCTTATGTTCTTATGTCCATCTCAAGCTCCTAGCTAGAGTTCCACATCCAGGTTTGAAAGCCATTGAAGGGCTTCATCTGTGGCACTATACAAGCCCTTCAATGTGTCTCCAAATGCTTGTAAAGGACACATAAATATAATGTGGTCCATGGTTTCGTCTTCTTCACCGTCACATTGGAGAGAGGACTTCCATCTCCATGTGAACAGAGTAGCTTCGCATCTACCACAGCCAGTCCTCACTCTGTTCAGCATCCTTCACTGCCATCTTGGAGGAAGAAGTATTGAGAGGGCCTCTTGTTCCATTGAAGCTTTGCCTGAGAAACAATGTTTTCCTGAGTGCTGCTGAACACATATAATAGGCAGAAGATCCTACTGCACAGGAAACATCCTGGCCCAAGTATGAATCTTTTTCTACCTAGGATTGCTCTATGCCAGCTCATTAAACCCTACAGTGTATTTTCCATATTATGCAAATTAAGCACATTATTTGTTGCATTGTTTTTTCTACCCAGATTTTGGGCTCTGAATCATTTATACAGTAAACACTGATCTGAAATTACTCAGGTGGTGTAATGAGTGTTTGACTTGGAAAAGCGATACCCAATTTCAAATCTCCACTTAGCCACAAAGTTTATGAGCCAGACAGCAACTCTCAATAAGCCTTCCTTACAGGATTTTTTTTTTTGGGGGGGGGAGATAAAATGAGAGATATAATTTTATCATCCAGAGGGGCAGCCTATGTTATGTTGACTGGATGGCTGTTGCTTTTCCCCCTATAAATAAAAACTTACGGAAACAAATCCTTGCAGAGCCATGAGAGTCCTGCAGAAATCCTCCATAAGTCACACACTGTTGTTCTATTTATAGGAGCAAATGCATAGGAAATTACAACTAACAGCAGAAATTGAGTGGAAAGACAAGGTGTGATTTTTAAAATAGTCTAGCTTAGCTTTCTTTGCTATACTTCACTCTTCATATCTGTCTAGCCAGCTAAATAGCAATGCAATGTGGCACCTCCCATGTTTCTCCCATTTCAGCATAAATCCTTCCTTAATCCTTATTAGCTATTGTTTGGTTTCACTTTTATGGGCTTTCTTGTCATATAGCAGGGGTTCACAAACTATGGCCAGCAAGCCCAGCCCATGGCACTTTTTCATGTGGGGGAAGATCGGACGAAACGGAATATAGTACCAAGGAATTAGAAGATCCATTTGTGGCCAAAAAGCAGAGTTAATGAAATATATATCCAAATATTGACAAAAATAATTCAAGTCCAACACTTCAGTATGTGATGCAATATATATATTTGAACAACAATGCTGAGAATAAGTTTCCAATGCTTTTCCGGTAGCCAATAAGCTTTTCAGGGATAAACCCTTTCATCAGGGAATCTAAAAATTAATATTATATATAATTAGCTTATTTCCGACATTGACTATGCATGTGATCAAATTATATACAACTAGCAGAGGTTGCCTGGCGTTGCCGGGCTGTTTTAAATTGTGTTGGAAGGTTAAATTGTGTTAATGTTTTTTAAAAATTGCTTAGTCTGTAATTTTAATTTTTAAATGTTTATTTATGTAAAATTTTTTTGGCTTTCCTTTTATTAACTGTGATCTGCTTTTTTGGGGGTTTTTTGAGGATTAATAAAAGAACAAAGTATGATATAATTTTTTCAAATTGTTTTATGTAAGCGAATAATGTTTTAGTTTGTTTGAATTTTTTTAATTAGTTGTACTGTAGGTCATAATTTTAATAATGTAAAAGTAAATGTTTTTTACATTCAATGTTTTAAAATGTGTTTAGATGTTTTGGGTTTAAATTTGAGTTAAAACTCAGCACAGGATTTTTAAAGGTTTCTATTGTATTTTATTGACATATGTTTGTGATTTGTGTTAAAGTGTGTTTTAGTGTAATGTTTTTGACTTTTTATTGGTGTGACCTTTTGTGTTAAATTGTGAATTTGTGTTATGTTTTTGATTTGTTTTTACTCTTGTGGCCTTTTGTTTGGAGCTGTTGTGTGTTTTTGAATTGTTTTTACTATTGTGGCCAGCAGGTGGTGCTGGTAGGGGTTATTGTATTTTGACTGTTTTTTCTCTCCTGGCCTCTGGGTGGAGCTTCTTCTAGTAAGTAGTCTCTTTCTTTATTCATTTCTTTTCCAGTCCTGGTGGAGGTAGGACATCTTTTGGTAAGTTTGCTTGTTTTCTTTCTTTTGTGTGTGTGTGGGCGGGGGGGGGGGTTGGAATTTGTATTTTTGTCTGTTTGTTTTGTTTTTGATTGTGTTTTTGTTTACTTTGTATTGTTTTTGGTGTTTTTGTTTTTGTGTATTTTTGGATGTTTTTGTCTGTGTTTTTAGTAATTTTTAAAAAAATATTTATTTGGTGATGGGGAGGGGGCGTGGTCATTGGGGGTTACAAAGGGTGGGCTAGGTGGTGGGGAGGGGGCATGGTCGTTGGGGGTTAGAAAGGGTGGGCTAGGTGGTGGGGAGAGGGGCATGGTCGTTGGGGGTTAGGAAGGGTGGGCTAGGTGGTGGGGAGGGGGGCTTTATTGTGTTATGGTGCTTTGAGTGTGTGGAGTTATGAAAGTAGATCGGGGTTTCCCCTTTAATATCAGTGGGTGAGGGGTTGCGACCCCCCTCTCCGCTGGCTCCCCTGGGTTTGGGAGGTTTGGGGGGACAAAAGGGGTATGTCCCCCCAACCCTTCTGGACCCAGGAGACCAGGGAGAGTGGATCGATTCCACCCCCCTCCTTAAAACAACTCCATTTTTAAAGAGAAGAAACCGCTTTGTTTCTTCTCTTTAAAGACGGAGGTTTTTTTAGGAGGGAGGGGGGAATCGATCCACTCTCCCTGGTCTCCTGGGTCCAGAATGGTTTTGGGGGGGCACACCCCTTTTGTCCCCCCAAACGTCCCAATCCCAGGGGAGCCAGCGGAGAGGGGGATCGCAACCCCCCACCCACTGATGTTAAAGGGGAAACTCCAGTCGGGACCTTCAGGCGCTGTTGGTGAGGGAAAGAAAGCCAGCTGGTGTTTGCTTGGCTGTGAGGCGGTGAGTTGTTTTTTGTTGGGGGTTATGAAGGGTGGGCTAGGTGGTGGGGAGGGGGGCATGGTCGTTGGGGTTAGGAAGGGTGGGCTAGGTGGTGGGGATGGGGGCATGATCGTTGGGGTTAGGAAGGGTGGGCTAGGTGGTGGGGATGGGGGCATGGTCATTGGGGTTAGGAAGGGTGGGCTAGGTGGTGGCAAGGGGGGCATGGTCGTTGGGGTTAGGAAGGGTGGGCTAGGTGGTGGGGAGGGGGCATGGTCGTTGGGGTTAGGAAGGGTGGGCTAGGTGGTGGGGAGGGGGCTTTAGTGTGTTATGGTGCTTTGTGTGGAGTCGTGAAAGTAGATCGGGTTTCCCCATTAACATCAGTGGGTGGGGAGATTGCGATCCCCCTCTCCGCTGGCTACCCTAGGGTTGGGAGGTTTGTGGGGACAAAAGGGGTATGCCCCCCACCCCAACCCTTCTGGACCCAGGAGACCAGGGAGAGCGGATCGATTCCCCCCCCTCCTTAAAACAACTCCGTGTTTAAAGAGAAGAAACCGCTTTGTTTCTTCTCTTTAAAGACGGAGTTTTTTTAGGAGGGGGGAATCGATCCACTCTCCCTGGTCTCCAGGGTCCAGAAGGGTTGGGGAGAGGACATACCCCTTTTGTCCCCCCAAACCTCCCAATTCCAGGGGAGCCAGCGGAGAGGGGGGTCGCAACCCCCACCCACTGATATTAAAGGGGAAACTCCAGTCGGGACCTTCAGGCGCTGTTGGTGAGGGAAAGAAAGCCAGCTGGTGTTTGCTTGACTGTGAGGCGGTGAGTTGGTTTTCTTTTTAATTTTTCGGGCGCCGATTTCCTCAGCATCCTGCGCGCTTATGTCGCGCAGGACTCTGGGGCTTGTAGTTATGGGTTTGTGATTTGTGGTTGTGGTGCGTTTTTTTTGCTGCGGCTCAATTTTGATTGGCTGCGGTGCGTTTTTCAATGTTCTTTGTGGTCGCGCCTCTCAGCCTGATTGGCTGTGGTGGGCGCGGCGCAAAGAACATTGGGAAAGGAAGTTGTTTCCCTTGTTTCGCGTTTGTGGGGCTGTTGCCCCACTGCCTGTTTTCTCAATCCTTTGTTGACCTGCGTACCCAGATCGGCCGTGTGCACGAAGGGTGAGTGCAGGCAAGTAGGGCGAGGCATAGCAACCTATAGCAAGTTCCAACGGTTAACCCTTGGATTTATAGGTTAAGATGATAGTGCAATATTACAGACTATAACAAACAACGTGTAACAAATAACAATTAACAAAGGTGAACTAGTACTGGAGGGGTATTTGTGTGAAAATATATACACTTTCATATTCAATATTAACATGTTTATAATAATACATTATGCAATTACATTATGAACAACATATATGAAATACTTATTATAAATTTTCCATTTAAAAACTATGTAATAAAAATATTTTTTTTTTAGAAAGAGCAACATTGAAATAGAAAAGAGTACAATGATCCTACCTCAGTATGTTCAATTCGAATGCCTATATTGTCAATAATAAATCCTCGCATCCTAGCCTCAATGCGAAGTCTGCTATGTGCTGTGGACGTTAGAAGTGCTAAAGGATTGAATGATTTAAGTAGGTTTTCTGCTAAACCAGGTGCAATGCTTCTGATAGAATGAGATTTTTTGTTACATCATGTTTACTCTAAAGTAGACCTTCTATAGAAAGGTGGTCATCTCTAGTTCCTGATTCAAACCTTTAGGGAGACTGTATCGAACAAGTGTATATAGAATGCTTCCCTGCACAATAACTGTTTGTCTACATCGAGTTTTTGATACGATTTTGGGTGAATCTGCTCTAGCGCTGTGAATTTAAAATTGTTTTCATTATGGCCCTTTTGTAAAAAAATGTGTTACCAGGAGAGTGTTAAGGTCTTGGGTTCGAACTTTTGATTTATGTTCGCATATCCTAGTTTTGAGCGCTCTAAGAGTTTTCCCGATATATCTCTTATGACAGATAAATTCTATGAGATGTACACAGTTCTCGCTATTGCAATTAGTACACTGTTTCAATTTATGATAGTAGTTTTTTTTGTGGGATGAATATCTCTTTGGTCTCTAAGCATAATCTGCAGAATATGCAGCTGTGGCAGCGGTAATGACCTACAATGGATGATATCATTCTTGGAATTCGAGCTGTGTGATCGGACCTAGTTAAGATGTTTCTTAAAGAGGTAGTCTTTCTGTAACCAATTCTTGGCGGTGTCTCGCAACCTGGGATATGTTGAACTAACTTGAGATTCACCCAACACATTAACTCGCACATAATACCTTTTTAGGATCTAAATATATACATCTCGGAAGACAGGAAACTCAGCATCAGTCCATATAAAAAACCTACAGATAGGAGCCCATATCTGGATTATGGCTGATATCACCCTCACCATGTGAGGAATAACATTCCATATGATCTATTTGCTAAAGCAAAAAGAAACTCTACAATGCAACAAGATTTTTTAAAAACCACATATCAGATCTGCAATTTTAAATAGGGGTTATCCTAGTCATATTGTAGACAAGAGTCTACATAAAGTTGAATTAACACCAAGACAAAACTTACTCCAATGTAGTTATTGAGGGGGTGATAGAGGCATTTGCTTCTCCATAGAGTACTCCCTCCTAGCTAGTATTATTAGCAGACTGGTGCGCACCCATTGGCATATAGTTCAACATATCCCAGGTTGCGCTGCGGACTTTAAGAGGTGCTGCCCGCCACCCCGCCAAAGCTCCTTCCCTGGTCCGTCATTGGTTGCGGGGAAGTTTGATCACCTGGGGCTGAAGTGCACTGCAGACTTTAAGAACTGCTGCCCCACCCCCCACCAAAGCTTCTTCCCCAGTCCAGCATTGGCCACGGGGAAATTTGAGCACCTGGGGCTGAAGCACACCGTGGACTTTAAGAACTGCCCCTCTTTCCCCCCCCCCCCCGGCTCCTTCCCTGGTCCGCGGGGAAGTTTGAGTACCTGGGGCTGGAGCGCAGGGTTTCTGTACTGGCGTTTGTTAGGATATTTAACATTGTAATTTCTAATTTATAACTTGTAATCTGTTTATCTATTTACAGTATTTTGAAATTGTATGTATTTTTGTGTAGCGATGCCTGGCCGCTAGGGCGGCGTTAGAGCCCGGAGGAGACTGATCAATGACAACACGAGGCAACAGGAGCGAGATCAGATCAGTAGTTTATTGGAAAAAGGCAACATCATTTATAGGGAAAAAAGCGCAACGGTGGCAAGCTGTCACCTGACAGGAAAATTACCTCACCCACGTACACAGGTTAATGGGGAACTCTTCAAAGGGAAGTTGATCAACTTGGGGCAAACATGGGTTTAGGGACCTCATTGTCTTGGGGATTAAGCGGGGACAAACATGGCTTATTTGCGCCAGGGATTTCCCGAGCCGGGAGGTGAACTATGCACTTAATGTTTGACCGAAGTCAGCTATCTGCTTACTTGGCAGCGTCGCAGGTCAGGTCACGGTAATTGGTGAATCAAACCCTATATTTTATCCACCCCCCTTAATTTGGCTGCCCGCAGAGCCCGCGGCTCAAGGAGCGTCCTCCTGAAGCGGCCTCTGCAAGGGCCGATTCCATGCCCGATGGGCATGGGGAAACCGCATCTCCCCTTTATTTTCTATTTAAGGACCTGACTGGCGACCTTGCGCAAGAGCGGCATCAGCTGCTGAGCGGGTATGACGTCACGGGGTTCCCTTCTGCGGTGGCACTTCGAGATCAGCGGGGGGACACATTGAGCAAAGCAACAGACGGCAATGCCTAGTATGACTACCCCCACCACCACCTTGAGCACCGTCTGAAGCCACCCCCAGGGGATCCATGACCACATCCAGTTCCACAGGGAACTCCACCAAGCCCCCCATGCGGAACCCTCAGTAATACCCTTGACTATGGTGTGGAGGTTCGTGATCTGGCTTTGGATCCTACGGGAGTTGTCAGTAAGATTAAAGCAGCACATTCCATGAACAGATTCGCAACCCAGGTGGTGCAGCAAGAGGAGGTAGTCGATAGCCGCTCGATTGTCAAGAACGGCACGGCGAAGCTCTGCCTGTTCCTGATTGAGGAGCGCTATCGCTGTGGAGGTATGGTTAATGGCTTTAGCCAAACCGCAAGCCAAGCGGCCAATCCTCCGCGCGTTGCCGACGGCCAAGCCTGGCACGCCGACAAGGCTGACTGCTAGGGATACATACTCAGCGGGACTCAGTACTCTGAAGCTGCTGTCACAAGAGCTGTCTAACTGGGCTGTGCGTGTGTGCCGTGTGAGCGGGGAAACATGGGAGCCATTGGAAACATGTGGAACATGGGAAACATTTGTGCTTGGGGTAATCATGTCCTTAGTAGGAAGTAACAGTGTCAAGCGACTGAGACAACACATTGAGTCCGACAGATTCGCAGGAATATAGTTCCATGTGAACTGGTTGCAGGTGAAGAACCACCCTGAAGGTAGGGTGACGTGAGCGTACAGCGAAGTGAGGGTCTCTGGTTTATTACAAGTCCAGTTGCCGCTGCCGGGGTCAAGGCAGCGGCGCCGAGTCTGGCCGCCTGAGGTGCAGCCGGTCATTCGGGTGCAAGCAGCGTCCGGGCTGACCGCCACTCGGGGGGTATGGAGAGTGGCTGCGTCAGCCGGCAAGGTTGATGCGAGTCGCAGTCCCCCCCAGCGTGCATATGCTGAGAAGGTGGTAGGAGTATGTGGGCCAAAGAACGCCTTCACCAACCAGTCGCCATCCTTGGTGCGCGTGTCCAGAGTGTGGCACACGGGGATGAGACAGGTGCTGAGGATAGATGCAGAACCAATGTCCTGCTGTAGACAAAAATCGGACTGGTTGACGAGACCCGCCAACCTTTCCCACAAGTTGTACTGCATTCGTGCAGAGAGATCTTCACCAGGCGGCAACCCGTCGGCCTGGATCGGAATAGCCTGAACGCCTCCCCCCAGAAGCAGGGTGAGGGCCAGGATGACGATGATCGCCATGGAGTTGGCATGAATCTGGGCAAAGACTGCTGCTAAGAGGTTCTCCGGTGTCGGCTCCTTCTCCTCGCGCTGGAGGGCGTCCTCAGCTTTGCTGCAAAGCGCCTTGACCATCCCCCAGGTGATCTTCGGCGCCGCCGGTGGCCGTCTCCTCCGGCGGGTCTTGTCGGTCAGCGTGAGGTCCTCCATCTCCGGGATCGGACTCGGGTCGGCCTGGGTCCATGCCATGTGGCTCCAAGTGAGGCTTGACACACCGGGCCGGAATCCAAACGACACCTGTAGGAGACATAACTGCAGCATACCCTCTTCCCCAGGTTATGAGCGGCACCGGGCCCCTCCAAGAAGGGTCTGGTGGCACTCGGTACCGGACCATAGGTCGCGGGAGAGCTTCCGAACGGCGGAAATGCTTCTCCTGCGGCGTACAGTCCGAAAAAACATTAAGGTGATTGTAAGTGAACAATACCTTGTTGAGACACATCTGTGCTTCTCCCTGTGACTTGGGGAGGGCTGGTGGCTCCCCCCTTTCTGTTTGTTTGTCAATATAGGACTTTAGCGTCCGATTGACCCGCTCTACAATCGCTTGCCCTTGCGGATTGTAGGGAATTCCAAATGTGTGCTTGATGTCCCAAGTAGCCATGAAGGCGGCCAACTGCCTGGAACTGTAGGCCGGCGCGTTGTCCGTCTTCACGTGCCGCGGCTTGCCCATCGCCGCAATGCAGGAAAGGAGGTGCTGCTCCACGTGGGAAGCCGCCTCCCCCTTCTGCGCCGTTGCCCAGACGAACTGAGAAAAAATGTCGATGCAGACGTGCATGAATTGCCATCTACCGAACTGCGGCACATGCGTGACGTCCATCTGCCATACCTGATTAGCGTCTGTCCCTCGTGGGTTGACCCCCCACGAGGGCCCCCCTGGCGCTCCTGCGCAATGCTGGCAAGAGCGGACTATACCTTGGGCTTGAGAAAGCGGCAGGTTGAACTGTCTAGCGAGTGCCTTGGCATTTTGGTGAAAAAAGGCATGACTTTGGATTGGAGTGGTGAAAACTCCCAAAACTGAACGTTGCTGAATTTCCTTTGCCGCCGCATCCGCTCTGCTATTGCCCGCGGAAATCGGACCCGGTAGGTCTTGGTGACTTCGGATGTGGGCAATATAGAGCGGCTCTGTGCGGTTCCGCAAATGAAATTGAGCAGTGAGAAACAAGCTGAGCAAATTCTTGTCTATCGCGGGAGTGATGTAAGCTCCCGGTAGACTGTGAAGCAAATTCCTCACATACAGACTGTCAGTAATGATATTCAAACGTTCCTTGGCGAAGGTGCGTAAGGCAAGGTTCACGGCTGCCAACTCCGCCCGCTGAGCGGACTTCTGTGGAAGAGTTAGCAGCGTGCGCCAGGCTTCGCCCTCCTGCCAAGTCAGGACACCATATGTGCGTCCCCCATCGGTAAAAACTGTCTTGGCCCCCTGAAGCGGGACCAGCGAGAGCAATTCGAACAAACTGACTGTTCCTGTCTGAAGTGAGACAAGTCTAGGGTCTTTGGGCAAATGGTATGCTAAGCTTCCAGTGAATCCTTCCAAGGCTATCGGAAGCGAGTCACCTAGCTGCATCAGCTGATGGATTTGTTCCTTGGTGAACGGGACTATGATCTTGGCTAAATCGTGCCCAGAAATGTCCCTTGCTCTCAGCCTGCCGCGGTAGATCACCGCGGAGACTAGTTCTTGGGGTGGAACAATGTTCCGAGAAGAGGTGTTCGGCAAGTAGACCCATTCCACAATCTTCGCTCCCTTCTCTGAGTCTACTCCCAGCGCCCCAGTGAACATGGATCCTGACCGTACGATGTACAAATTCAGGATCGGGGCATATGGCCCTTGGGCGATCCTATCCACCCACCTCTGGCTGAGAACTTGGTTCACCTTCTCGAGCGCCAAGCGCGCGTCTCGAGAGATTTTTATCCGGTCTGCCGGCTGCTTGCCTAAGGTTAGCAGCGAGAAGAGCGGTTTTAGAAGATCCGTATCTAAACGAAAATACGGTCTGGCCCAATTGATGTTCCCCAAAACTTGCTGCAACTCTACAAGAGTGACTGAGTCTTGTAAATTTATCTGAGGCAGAACTGGTGCTGCGAAAGAGCGGAGAAGCCGATGGCCCAAGTATGAGAAGGGCTCGGTTCTCTGCACCTTCTCAGGGGCAATGAGTAAACCTTTGTCCCCCAGGCTGGCCTGGAGGTCAGAAAACATTTCGCTGCCGAGCTGCGGCAACGCTACTAAAATGTCGTCCATGAAATGACACACAATAGCTTTAGGGTAAAGGCTTCGGAACTTTGCCAGCGCGTCGTGAACATAAATTTGGCACAGGGTGGGCGAATTGAGCATGCCCTGTGGCAAAAATTTCCACGCGTACCGCTGCGTGGGCTCGCCGTGGTTCACGACCGGCACTGTAAAGGCGAACCTTTCCCGGTCCCTGGGGTCTAAGGGGATTGTATAAAAGCAATCCTTGAGATCTACGACTAGGATCTCCCACCCCTCGGGAATCATGTTCGGATTTGGGATGCCGCATTGAAGCGGGCCCATCGGCTGAATGCATTTATTGATCTCTCTGAGATCGTGGAGGAGTCGCCACTTCCCCGACTTCTTCTTAATCACAAAAATTGGCGAATTCCAGGGGCTTGTGGACCGTTCTATGTGTCCTGCGTCTAGCTGTTCCTTAACTAGCTGCTTGAGGGCAACTAATTTCTCTCCCACTACCGGCCATTGTTCTACCCATACCGGAGTGTCGGTGAGCCATTTAAGTGGCAACGCCATTACCCGAAGGTAAGCGTAGCACCGTACTGCTGGAGAATGTCTCGCCCCCAAAGGTTGATGTGCACGTCAAGAATGTGCGGCCGAATTACCGCTGTGCTGTCAGCCCTTGGGATTGTGACTTCTACCCACTCTCGGCTCCTGAACGCTTCCTGAACGCCTCCTACCCCCCACACATCGGAGACCGGCTCAATGGCCCACTCTCTTGGCCACTGGCTCCTGCTTATCACTGACACATCCGCTCCGGTATCGAGTAACCCTGAGAACACCCTTTTGTTCAAAAATACCTCGATAACGGGGCGCTGCTTCCACTCAATGTTGGTCTCCACTGTCGCTAAGACCTGGTATCCTTGCACTGCCTCACTCGCGCTCGAGCGGTCTGCTGAACCGGACTCTGAGCTGTCCCTGAGCCTTCCCTGGCTGCCTGCTGGCGAGTGACAAGGAACCATGATCAGTTGCGCTAACGTGTCTCCCTTGTGGATCGTTTGGGGCAGGTGCGTCCAAAGCTGGACCTGGAGAATGCCTGAAAAATTCGAGTCAATGACTCCTGGAATTATAAAAATTCCGTGTGTTCCAGCTACACTACGGGGCAAAACTAAACCTATAAAGCCTCTGGGCAGGGGTCCCATGTACTGGGTGTCGACTAGATAGACTGTGCCTGGCAGGTCGCACGCAACGTCCGCCTGGCAAGTCAATTCTAGCCCTGTGCTGCCCTTGGGGCTGGCCTGTGCCCTCGCAGTGCCTGGGATGTGCCTAGACTCTAGTCTAGCTCTGGGGAATTCTGGATCTGGGGGAGGGAAGCCTCTGTTTGGACTGGGGCCAGAGACGTGCCCGGACTCCGGTTTCCCGAACTCGGACAAAACCTGGCCCAATGATAGCCTTTCTTGCACTTCGGGCAGAGGGTGTTCGGAGCCTTGGGACGGCCGGACTTTTGTCCGCCTCCCTTGGATCGGCACTCCCTAGCGAAGTGGCCAACCTTGCCACAAGTGTGACATGCCCCTTTGGTCTTTCCATTGGATCTTCTTCCCCCCTGCACCGCTGCCGCTAGCAGACCCATCTTGTAGGAGTCTGTGCCAACGTCGGAGCATGCTCGAATCATGTCCGTTAAGGTGATGTCAGGGCGATTGCCCAGAGACTGCAAGACTTTACGGCAGTCCAAGTTGGCGTTGTCTTTGGCTAGCTTAATCATGAGCTCTTCCTGGGCTTGCTCATTGTCAATCTGCCTGCTGATTGCTTCTTCCAGGCGATTGATGAAGTCCATGTAGGGCTCTTGGGCTCCCTGCTTAATGGCGGTGTAATTCTTGGCCGTTTTGCCAGACGCTGGGACTTTGAAGTATGCCCTATAGGCAGCTTCGGCTGACATCTCTAGGGTGGCGAGAGGCAGGTTGATTTGAGCGTTGATGGACTCAAAGGCACCTGAACCATACAATTGGTCAGGGATTACCGCGCCTCCCATCCTGGCAGCCCGAGCTTGCGCCTCTAGGCGGAACTCGCTGTCCCAGATCATGTACTGGCTGGGGGTAAGCATCATCCTCATGACGGCTTTCCAATCGTGAGGAATCCACATGGTGGTCTCGCACACTTGCTGAAGCGTGCCCCTCGTAAAACGACTTTGGAGCCCTGTCTCTGAAATTGCTTTCCGTAAAGCCATGAGAAGCTTGTACGGGACTGGGGAGTGTACTATCTGCTGTGCGCCCGTGAGCGCGTCCATCTCCAAGCGGATGGGACAAATCTGTCTAAGCTCAGCTAGCTGTTCAACTGGCAATTCCCCCTTCTTGAGTTCTATCTCAGCTGTGCGCTGAAGGGCACTCTTCACGACTAGGGAACCTGGGGCTGTCAGAGAAGCGCCAGCGCCTCTCACTCCTTGCGTTCCCTCGGTGACGTCTGCAGCTGTCACCGCGGGAAGGCTCCCTGCGCTACTCTGCTGATACTTGAATGTCGGATAGAGTGCGGCGGGCGCAGTCGGCTCGACTGGCATGCCTGATGGCTTCTCTAACGGGGGTTCTTCCGCTTCTACCCGGACTGGCTCGATCTGCTCTAAGAGCCTCCTACATTTCCGCCATGTGCGGACTATCCTTCCTGGAGCTTTTGGGGTTTGCTGAATGCAGTCTCCTATCTGATCCCAGAGCTTCAGGGTTAACGTACCTACTTCTGGGTAAAGTAAGCAGTGTTCCCTGAGGTACGCCAAAAGTCTCGCTAGCTCCCTGCTGTGAAATCGGAAATTAAAAACCCTGGCCAGGATTATGAACTCTTGCTCCCGAGTTCTTTGGCTAGCGGACGGACTTGGTCTATGAGAGCAAGTCCCCATATTACCTGCGATGGTCCTCTGAGGTTCCCCCCTCGGGACGAAGAGCGACGCGTCTTTGCAGGCAACAGGTTCGGGCGACGGGTGTCTGGGGTAGACCTCGGAGCGTGGACCTTCTGCCACGGGCCCTTCTATCGGCCTCTGCGATGTCAGGGGCTCACAGCCTGCCCTGAGCGGAACGCGTTTCCCTCTATGGCAAACCTCTCGAAAGCGGGGAAGGAAGCGGTAGGAATGTCTCTCTGGAATGCCTCGCGGCGGCCGTTCTCTGTCCGGCTGGCTGCCGACCAGAGCGCCGCGCTATCCTCCGGGCTGGCGGGTCGCGGTTCAAGCGCAGAACCGGACCGCGTGGAGCGCTACTCACGAGCAGACCTCTCCGGGGTCTCTTACTCACGAGTAAATCACGTCGGGGTCACCAGCTGTAGCGATGCCTGGCCGCTAGGGCGGCGTTAGAGCCCGGAGGAGACTGATCAATGACAACACGAGGCAACAGGAGCGAGATCAGATCAGTAGTTTATTGGAAAAAGGCAACATCATTTATAGGGAAAAAAGCGCAACGGTGGCAAGCTGTCACCTGACAGGAAAATTACCTCACCCACGTACACAGGTTAATGGGGAACTCTTCAAAGGGAAGTTGATCAACTTGGGGCAAACATGGGTTTAGGGACCTCATTGTCTTGGGGATTAAGCGGGGACAAACATGGCTTATTTGCGCCAGGGATTTCCCGAGCCGGGAGGTGAACTATGCACTTAATGTTTGACCGAAGTCAGCTATCTGCTTACTTGGCAGCGTCGCAGGTCAGGTCACGGTAATTGGGTGAATCAAACCCTATATTTTATCCACCCCCCTTAATTTGGCTGCCCGCAGAGCCCGCGGCTCAAGGAGCGTCCTCCTGAAGCGGCCTCTACAAGGGCCGATTCCATGCCCGATGGGCATGGGGAAACCGCATTTTTGCTGTGTTTGTAATATTGTATTTTGTATTTTATAAATTGTACACTGTACTTTTTGATATGTTGTTGGCACCTTGAGTTGGCCTTGGCCAAGAAAGGTGGGGTACAAATTAAAATTGATATTGAAAAATTGAAATTTCATAATTTTCTTATTAGTGGATGAAATCTTACTGCTTAGTATAGTAAGCTGCACTAAAATAAGCCCATTGAATCATAAGGATTAGGTGAACCAACTCTATAAGTTTTATTGATTAAAATGGGCCTCCTTTAGTTGCAACTTAAAGTCACAATTTTAATCACTAGAATTTATGGAGGAGTTGACTTACCAAATCCCTGCTAACTCATTGTGCCTACTCTACTGGACCTTACTATTCTAAGTAATAGGATTTCAGCCATTTTAAACATCTTTTTCCAGAAATTTTAGTTTCAAAGCAAGCATAAGCTTAGAAAGAACAGCAGTTTAAAGAGCTTCTAATAAATTATCCTCCCTCTTCCTTCTCCTTTTTTTTCTTAACCCTTCCTTTACCGCAGGTAACACCTATTAGTATGGTGTAATGCATCTCAGGAGAGCAGGGATCAAATTCCCTTTCAGCCATAGAAAACCCCAATCAGCCATGGGAAGTTGCACTGGCAAAATCACTCTCTATATTTCACATTCCTTGAAAACCTTACCAGAGTCAGCTTAAGAAAGATATGATGTGGTTGCAAATAAGACAAGTATCTAGAGCAGGAGTTCTCAACCTTTTTAAGTTGGGGGCCGGGTCACACTCCCTCAGACAGCTTTAGGGGCCAGATGGCCATTTTGCCCTTCCTCCACCACATGGCACTTCCTGGTGTGGTGGAGGCGGTGGGGGCCCCCACATGAAATGGCTCTGCAGGTCACATTCAGCCTGCCAGCTACAGGTTGAGAATCCCTGACCTAGAGCAGGGGTTCCCAACTGATGGACAGCCCCGGCCAATGGCACCATTTCATGTGGCCTGTGTTGCCTCCTCCTCCTCACTGGAAGCAGACACATTTATGACAGCCGTAAATGCACCCACGGCTGTCATAAACGTGTTTATGGTAGCTGCAGACACATTTTATGCCAGCATTTACATCAGGGGAAACCACCAGTCCTGCCTGCTCAGCTGTCTGGGGTGTGTGGTCCGGCCTGCAGCATAAAAAGGCTGGGTACCCCAGAACCAGAGCGTAAATCACATTTCAACTGAGACGTCATTGGAAAAGATCCCTTTTATGAATACAAAATATATTTCTTTGTCAATTTGTTGCAACAAAAAGAATCCATAGCAGCTTAAATGATAAACTTTTGTTAGTTATTAGCAGCTTTTATTCTTCAGTACATTGACACTTAATTACCTTGTACCTTTCTTATTCATTCCTATGGTTTCATTTTTTTGTATGAGGTATTTGCAGTGCAACTGTGCAAACAGGTTTCTGCAAACCAGCTTGGCCAGCCTTTCCCACAGTTAAAACACCAACTTATGAATTGGAGAGGTTAGGTTTGTTACAAACCTTTTAAAATTCTGTCAAACTGTGGATCCTCTAATTAGTGGCTAATTATTACACAGAAAATCTATTTTCCACAAAACAATTAGCCAAAAGAGTGGCCAAAATCCTATTATATAATAATAATCTTAGAACTGCAGAGCTGGAAGGGATCATAAAAATCATCAAGTTCAGCCCCTGTCAAGGAGGCACAGGGGAGAATTTAACTCTGTCTTTAAATCACTGAGATATCTAGTAGCTCATTCTGCAACTACATAATTTGCAACTCAAAATTGACCATATGCCAGTTCAGCTACCACAAAGGCAGAAATGCCATTCCTCAAAAACCTTCCAATGGGGTATCAGTCAAAACATGGACATGCAGCCAACTGTGCAATTGCAGAGTGCAATTCCTCACTGCCAGGTGTAATGCCTGGCACTGCAATGACACAGTGGTTAACAAGTTCTCCTTGTTAGCTGGAAGGCTGGCAAGTTGGCAGTTCGAGACCCAGTTACTGCATGATGGATTGAACGCCTGTCTCTGTCCCAGCTCTTGGGGACATGAAAGGAGCCTCATTTGGGTGTTCCCTGATTGGAGTTTCTTCCACAAAAATCCTTTCAACCCAGAATAATTTCTGACATGAAATTATTATTAATTTCCTGGTATGTTTCTGCTAGTATAACGTCACTTTAAACTGACATGAAGAGAATACTGGTCAATGACTATACACTTTGCCTTGTTGTTGGTTCAGTCACACAGTGAAATCCGACCCTTTGCGACCTCATGGACCATTGCACACCAGGATCCTCTGTCATCCCCCACCCTCCAGAGCCTGCCCAGATCTATGCCCACTGTGTCAATGATCCTGTCTAACCATCTCATCCTCTGCCGTCCCCTTCTTCTTTTGCCTTTGATCTTTCCTAGCATCAGGGCCTTCTCCAGGGAGTCCTCTCTTCTTATTTGGTGGCTAAAGTACTTGAACTTCAGTATTTGTCCTATCAAGGAGTAGTCAGGGTTGATTTCCTTCAGGATGGACTCATTTAATCTCATTGCAGTCCAGGAGATCAAAAGTCTTGTCCAGCCACAGTTCAAAGATGTCTATTCTTCTGTGATCAGCCTTTCTTATGGTCCAGCTCTCACAGCCATACCTTACTACTAGCAAGACCACTGCTTTAATGAGGTGGACTTTTGTTGGCAGGGTGATGTCTCTACTTTTTATTATGCTGCCTAGGTTTGCCATAGCTTGCCTCCCAAGGAGTAACCGTCTTTTTATTTCATGGCTACAGTCACCATCTACAGTGATCTTAGATCCCATTAAGGTTGGCAGAAGCTGAGACAGACTTCATCACATGGCGCACAAGCCTCGAACTGCCAATCTTCAAATGTCACCAAGCTCAGCATCGTAGCCTCTAAGCCACCGCCACCCTATTCAATATTTACATCAATGACATAGTAGAACATTTACAACACAGAGATCTCCATCCACCTAAACTAGCTAGTAAGCATATATCATTAGTGCTGTATGAAGATGATGCTGTGATGTTATCAAGAACTCCCATCGAGATGCGTAGGGCCTTGCATTCTTTGTCCACTTATTGCCAACTGAACCAGTTGGAGGTCAATTACTCAAAACCAAAGATAATGTTTTTTGCTAATAATCCCAAATCATATGTCTGGCACTTAAACTATCAGCACATAAAACAGGTTCAATACTACAAATATCTTGGAGTGATTTTCCATTCTAATGGCCGCAGAAATTCCCACATTGCACACATAGCAATGAATGCCCAGAAAAGTGCAGGAGCAATCCAGAAATTTTACTGGGAAAAGGGTGGACGCAATATTGTGGCAGCTCTTAAGCTTTCACATAGTTGTCATAGGGGGCTCCATTTTGCATGGGCACTAACATCGCCAACTTAGAGAAAATCCAATCAAAATTCTTGAGATCTATACTTCAGATACCACCTAGTATTTCTAATGCTGCAGTCAGGCTGGAAACTGGAATGTATACTGTTCAGTCCAGGTTATGGATATGTTCATCGATGTACTAGCTAAAATTGTTATTTTCCCCCAAATGGACTACTGAAACTAATGTTGTCAGATACCACAGCAGCCCCGTGGATATCTATTCTCGAAGGAAAACTGACTTCATACAGCCTCTCAAAGCAATTTGTTGTTTCTCTTGGTTCTGCTCGAGCAAAAGAGACAATAAAACAAAGGATATTGGAGATCCATCGGCAACATGATTTAAATAAAATAAATAGTCCACTCTTTGAAATGCCCCCACCCAATAATATGAGGCCCTTATCTTACTTATCCAGCTTAAATAACCCAGAGCAAAGGAGATCATACAATCTTTTGCATTTTAACATTTTACCATTAGTATTCAGAGAGGGGATATTTAAGAAAGTTCCTGTTCAGGCGCTTATGTATCTGTCAGGCTGGGAAGGTGGAGACATCTAAACACGTGCTCCTAGAATGTCAGTTTTATGACAACCTTAGATGTGACCTCATTGCTGCCTTCCCTCAGATTGAGTTGAATAACCATATGTTTAGAGACATGCTCTCAGATAGAACCACTGATCTGACGACCGCTGTTGCCAGATTTGCCTGGAGAGCTACCAGGGTACATAGGATTAGGGAGAACCAGCTACAGCGGGGACAGGTTAAAAACCAACAATAACGATTTTTATTTTCCACTAGTAATTCTGTTTTATATCCTACTCTATTGAAATTATATCCACTGTGTGCATTTATATATAGACATTTTTATCCTTATTTTATAACTGTAACTATAACTTTTAAACTGTTTTATGTGCTGTTTTATTCTTTTTAAAACAGATACCTGTCCCAAATGTAGCATAAATTTAAAAACTGATTTTATTCTAATTTGTTTTAATTTAAAAGAATGTGTTTGTGGGGGTGCATTTTGACAGTATTTCATGCACTTAAACCATTTTTATTGCACTGGTCATCGACCGCAATGAAGTTTGATTGATTTATCCCAATAAGGTAAACTCTGCCACTGCTTCCATTTCTTCCCTTTCTATTTGCCATGGCGTGATGGGCCCAGATGCCATGATCTTGGTTTTTGTTTTTTTGCATTGAGTTTCAAGCTAGCTTTTGCACTCTCCTCTTTCACCCTCATCAAAAGGCTCTTTAGATCTTATTCACTTTCTGCCACTAGGGCAGTGTCTTTGCCTTACACATCCACTTTCATACTCGCTAGCAGCTTTACTGTGTTTTTTTTAATTTAAAAAATCAGAATCTGGAATCTGAGCCAGCTGACAGTCTATACGAGAATGGCTTAAACCTGTCCAGTTAAGTAATTTGGCAACCCTATTGATATGGCTTCCTGCCTAGGAGATTCAATGGATGATCTGGTGGGCAGGCCTTTCAGGCAGCTCTCTGCCAGATAGTTGTGCCAACGTGTGGTTTGATTAGCTCATGGCAATAGGCCCCTGTCCACAAGACAGAAGGTTCCCAGTTCTAGCCCCAGCAGCAACAAATTCAGAGTTGCAGAAAACTTATGACTTCCAGCCCAGAGTGGATATGGCTACTCATGAATATGACCTGACTCTTTGAGAAAATCCTCCCTGTTTGTATGGTTCCCCACAGTTCGAAACTGCCTAGGATGCTACTATGGCACTCACTAGCATTCCCAGTTCTTTCAAAATCATCCAAAGAAATCCAGTGGAAGCTGATGGTGAATTTTAACATCTCTTGAGCTGCAGGCCCGAGCGCTGTTCATGCTGAACACTGCAGCAAAGTCACTTTTTGCTCACAAAGGATGGAAAATCAAATAAATACATATTAAAGACTCAAGTCTAGCAATTATAGCCATCTCCCACTTTCTCCCAATGGGCTGTCAAGACTCCATTAGGGCACAGCACGCCTGAGTTAATGAGAATGAACAATTCAGAACCCTTTTTGTGAAACTCTAAAAGTACACCTACACAAAGTGCACTTTCATTATGTCTTTTTGATCTTGGTGAAATTCAGAACACACCCCACTCACTCTGCATCTCCCATTCTTCTGTAACTACAGTCCCTTTGTTTCTAGCAGCCAACAGCTGTGAGCCTTCCTTAGTTTACAATATGCAGCTGAAGATAGACAACACAGGCCCAGAGGGGAAAAATTACAAGATAGCAAGGAAAGTTTAGGCTGTAAGACACAAAACTAAAAATCAGGCTAGTAAACTGAATCTCAGTTGGTACACAGTGTAGATAAGAATCATGTGACAGCTCCTCTGATGGCTTAATAGTTAAGATGCTGAGCTGGAGACTGGAAGGTCAGGTTTCAATACCTGAGAGCTGCACTTGGGGACATGAAAGGAGCCTCATTTGGGCATCCCCTAAAAATCCTTTCAACCCAGAGTAATCTTTGACACAAAATTATTATTATTTCCTAGCAAGGGAGTTCTTCCATGTTTTAAATTTAACAGACACCACTGAATTCCCATGGATGGGCTGGCTGATGTCCATTATACTAAAAATAATTTTCAGAGCATGTCAACAAGATCAGGCAATTTGATCAGGAGACTACATTCAGGAAGTTGTGCCAAGCTGAACCTTTTGAGAGACACACTATTACAAGAGGTTCCACTCATTGCTAGATTTCATGCAAGTTTTTGACCCTGCTTTAACCAGTTATCTAAGGCAGGGGTGCTCAAACGTTTCAGGCTGTGGGCCAGTCATGTGGTTCAGGAAGCCGATCACTATGGCCCAAGGGTCGGATCCGGCCCCTGACACCAATTCATCTGGCCCACAAGCCCTCATCACTCTTGGAAAAGGGAAGTGAAACAACGCGCCTGTATGCTTCCAGGAGTGACGAGGGCTTCATGGGCCGGAAGAATTGGTGTTGGGGGCTGGATCCGACACCGGGGCCATAGTTTGGGCACCCCTGATCTAAGGTGTCCCAGTCACCACTCTCCTGGGATTTCTGTTTCACTCTCAGTATTTCTAAAAAAAGGGGATACTTCAAGTGCTTCATGATTTGGCCCAGTGGTTGCATTTCTCAAGACTACAAAGTACAAGACAGTGATGGAGAACCTTGGCTGGAAATCCTGCTGATCAGGATTTCTGGGAATTGAAGTTCAAGAACAGCTGGAGTGCCAAGGTTCACCATCACTGGTATAGGATCTGACTTTTGGGAGGTCTTTCACAGGGGTAGGTGGCATACCTATCAACCTTCCCAGATTGGCCAGGATTTCCCGTTTTTCGGCACCGATTTTCACCATTTCCCGCCCGGAGCTGCCGAAACCCAGGAATTTGGCAGCAGGAGGAAAGGCGTTACTGCGCATCCCTTCTGCGCAGCTCACTTCTATGCATGCGTAGAAGGCTTCTGAGCAGAAGGGGATCGTATGCATGTGTAGAAGCAAGCTGTGCAGAACGGTTCTACACAGGTCGCTTTTACGCATGCATAGAAGGCTTTTACGCATGCGTAAAAAGCGACCTGCGCAGAACCGTTCTGCGCAGGTCCCGGATTGTCCGGAGCCGCGGTTGACAGGTATGGTAGGTGGGAATCTCCACTGCCTATTATTTCATCTGCAAAACTATTACTTAGTCCTTATGTGTGAGACCCATATATAATCTTAAACGCTAGTATGATAGGAATCCAAACACTAACTCTGTTGGTACTTTGTATTAGCTGCCAGAAGGCAGCCAAATGCTACATTCATCATGTGGCCCAGCTGGGCTGGTTGCACTTCCGATTCAATGGTCTCCCACCCAGAGCTCTATGCACTTATTAATGGCTACAACAGTTGAGGGAGCAGCATTACTGCATAACACCAAAAGCAAAAAAAGAGGAGGGAAAGGAAGTTGATTACTGAAGCCTTATAAATGTACAATAAAACCCCAGGTTAATATGGAGGTCCTTTCCAACAGCCTCCGTTGTAACTTGAAAAAATTGTAACCCGAAGCATCCACAGATATGCACTGAAAAATAAAAAAAAATCCTGAATTGATTGTTGTAAACCAAAACAAATACATTAAAAATTTGTAAACCAGGATGGCATTTCCATAGGATTTGTTGTCGTAACCCGCAGCAAACCTAAACCGAGGCGGTTGTAACCTAGGGTTTTACTGTAGTTATAATACAAAAGATTTTAGGGCTAAGGTTAAACAATCTTAAGGCACTAGAAAGGGCAAGGAGGGAAGGAGAATGAGACTGGGCCTTCTCACATTCTACAATCAGCACTTTAGTTCCTCCAGCACCAATACTGTACATGATTTTCCCCCACAAGCTCAACAGATGAAGATATGTGCTTCAAGGGTGTGGTCTAATAACAGCCTAACTGGTTGCCCCTATTTTTTTCTTTACAGAATGAGATTAACTACCACTGCTGGTAGATGCTGTGGAACAAAAATGGCAATTCCTCAACCTCTGGCTTGAGTTTATACCTGATCTAAGCCTAGGACAGTGATGGTGAACCTTGGCACTCCAGATGTTCTTGAACTTCAATTCCCAGAAGTCCTGATCAGCTTGAGTGCTGACGTGTTTCTGGGAATTGAAGTCCAAGAACACTTGGAGTGCCAAGGTTCACCATCACTGGCCTAGGAAATCCCAATAGAAATCCATCTGTGCTCCAAGCTAAGGGACTTCCTAGACAGCTCTGATTTGAGCAAGCTATTGCTGCTGTCGTTAGAAACAACGTAGTGTGTTATGTTAGCTTCAGCACACAGGACTAAGGCTTTAAGATAATGGACTTTTGAAGACCGAAACATCAGACTGCATTTTGTTGCCCACAGTGACCAATCAGATGCCCACTGGAAGGCAACAAGCAGGATATGACCACCAGAGCACTCTCCCTCTCATGATACTCATTAAGTGATGAGGCACATGGCCACTAATGCTGGAGGTGGTACAGGCCATTAATGACCTTATCCTCCATACATCTTTTAAGGCTCTCCAAGCTGGTGCAATTTCTACATCTTCTGGCAATTTAATTCAACACGTTGTGAAACTGTCCTTTTTATCTTTCTTGAATGTCCCAGCACTCAATATCATTGGATGTCCCGCTGGTTCCAGTCTTATGAAAACAAGAGGAGAAAAGTGACACACATCCTTTTTATGCCATGCATAATTTTAGACATGTCAACCCCACTCCCCATTACTTTAAAAAAATCTCCTAGAAATTCCCTGCTTTGTAGCCTTCTCTCAGCTCCTTGATCATATCAGTTGTCCTTCATGAGGAAATAAGATCGACTGAGCTCAAAGTAAAACATTCAAAATATTTGACAGCAGTTGGGTTGTAAAATTTTTCTGCATGCCAAAAGCTCTTTAGACATAAACAGTAATAAGAACCAGAAGAAGTAATTAAACCCCACACCCTTCATTTTCATTTCCGCTCTCTAAGCCAGTGAAACCTTCTACATTTCTTGTATGTGTATTACATGTCATCAAGTTGCAACCAACTTTCAGCAACCCTAAGAGAGCTTTCAGGCTGCAGTGGCTCAAGTGGCTAAGATGCTGACTGAGAAGCGGAAGGTCAGCAGTTCGATTCCCGAGTACTGCAGGATGGAATGAGCTCCCGTCTTTGTCACAGCTCCTGCCAACCTAGCAGTTCGAAAGGAAGAAATTGCAAGTAGATAAATAGGGACCACTTTGGTGGGAAGGTAACAGTGTTCCATGTGCTTCAGTGTCTAGTCATACCTGCCACATGACCACAGAAACGTTTGCAGAAGCAGACAGCGCTGGCTCTTCGGCTTTGAAACAGAGATGAGCACTGAACCCTAGAGTTGGATACAAATGGCTTTCGAGCAAGGGAAATGTAAGAGAACTTTCAAAGTACTGTACTGTACTTGAGATGCTTAAGGGGTGTCTGTTCATACCATGCCCCCAATGAGTTTTCATGGCTGAGCATGGATTTGAACCTATGCTTTCTGAGACATACTCCATCACTGTATTCACTGCACTACACTGTATGCCACATTTTTTTGCAAGTAATGAAAGACAACTGAAAATTAAATTCAGCAAGAAGCTCTTCAGCTTTTTTAGGGCTCCTTCCAACCAGGGTGGATTTTATTTAAATCATGATTTAAATCACTAGTCAGTAAGGCGCGATTTAAATCATGATTTACTACATAAAGGCTCATTTTTGCTGGAGTTGTTTTAATCTTAATATTTACAACCAGATAAAGGTTTCATTTTTAGAATAATAACTTTTCAGATTACAGTAGTTTTACAGTTATATCCGAAAATTACTGATTTGGTGGTTACCATTAGAAATACATAGATAGCTAATTATGAAATTACTGCAAGGTGAACTATCTCCAGTTTAATCGATTAATCATTCATATTTGCACAACTGTTCTATTGTACTTTATTGGAAGGAGAAAAATAATCATTACCTTAACATTTAGTTTTATTTAACCAAAACAATAACATTATATAGTATTATGTATGCTTATATTTGCTTAAACATCTATGTTTGTTAACTGATGTGGTAAATTGTGGATTACCCACGGTACTAATTGGCTACAATTTTTCCTGATTGGTTCGTCTGGCTAGAACATGGGCTGGAGACCACCCGGGCTATGCTGGAAAGGAGATTGGGAACGGGCCAATAGTAATAGGTAGCAGTAGAGAATCCATATTGCCTTGGCTGGGGGCACTGAAAGGAGTAGGACAAAAGTCACCCAAATGTCACAATGCCTAGTAAACAGCACACAGTATCTCACTCACATCCATGGAGACACCAAGCTGCAGCTAGACCAAACAGTTAAGCGTAGGAGCCCGGAGTTTACAAGGACTCTGAGATAGCACGAGAACAGTGAGTCTTGCTACATCTGCTGATTAGTCTCCATATGGGGAACCTAGGCACGCAGTACTTTCTTAGTAACTTCTTAGGCTGGCAAATGTAACTTGGCCAGCAATATGCTACGTAAGCAAGCTTTCTGTGATAGGGGTCATGTGCGGTCTGTGTGCAAGTGATCCAGAATGCAAGTCAATAAATACAGACCACCCAACTTGATTGGGGCTGGCTTTTTCCACCACACATCCGTCTCTCATGCCTTCCTTGCGTCTGGCGGCCCCGATCCTCCGGGGGGATCATTGCAACATCTGGTAACCTCAACGTGATAAGAGAGTCAAGGCGTGGCTCTACTCGAGAGTCACAGACAGATTCTTCTCAGAGGCTACAGAGCAATTCTGATCGAAAAGCAACTCCAATCGGAATTCAGCACCGTCTATAGGAAGGCAAGCAAATGTCAGCCCGGCAGACCCCACGCATAGGAACGGACGCGTTCCAAAGCCAGGGAGAGCCGTGATCCTGAACCATCTGAGGCAGAGCAGCAGACCCACGGCCGGCAGCCAGCGCCGCGATCCTGATCCACTGACCAGACCTGAGGGACATTGTCCTGTGCATCACCCGCCCCGCCTACTACCTAGACCTGTCCCATGGAAGCATCGACTCGTAAGTTGTGTAAGACATCTAGGGAATTTCCCCAAACCGGGTGGTAATGGGGGCAGCCTTGGGGAGGCAAAACTTGACCGTCAGGCAAGAGGCTCACGGGGATGAGCTTGAAGCCCTGGCCAGGCAACATCAGATTAGAGTAAGCAGACACCGTCTGACAGACCTGGTGATGCATCTAGGGGAACACAACCTGTTCTACCCAGAAGCAGGCAGACTGAATCCAGAGGTTTGGGATAGAGTAGGGAACTGCCTTAAGCAGGAAACCCAAGCACCCACTAACATCATGGGGACTTGGAGCAAATGTAGACAGATCATTTCAGCACCTAGTCCAGTCCGAGTAGAGACCAAAAATACGCCAGTTTATGCCCCAGCGTGTCTCTACCTGACCATCCAACACCAGCATGAGGGCAGGGAGGACTTAGAAAGCCCAGGCACTTCAAAGGCATTCAGGACTCCTTCCAACAGAGGAGTGAAAAAGATCAATGCAAGGGGAAATCACCAGCAGCGCAATTAGCTAAAACGCAGCTGCTGTGTTCAGCCTGCCTAGAGGCAGACGCTTTTTTGAGCAGACAGGCTATTGTCCAAATGCCCGCCTTATGCAGACTGCTCCCGGAGATCTGCACAGCCATTGGCGACACAGGACTCCAGAGCAGATCCACTAAGGAACTCAAGAACAGAGCAGTGCAGAAGCCCAAAGGCGCTTGCTACCAGTGCGGGAAGATGGGACACCTTAAAAGAGAATGCCGATTGAGACCAGGCAGCAGAGGGAAAGGCGCCCTCTGCAAGGGGGGAAAGGCAGCTCTTCAAGGAGCTGTCTGAATAAGCCTACCGCCAAGTGCCTATGATGCCATCATAGCTTCCATTGGACCAACCACCACCCAGATCCGGAAAATCGGCCCGTGGGTGTGTCTTTGGCCCCGGTCCAAAAGGAGACAATCACCGCTCTGGCTACGCCAGAGGAAAAATCCCAGCAATGATTACCCCAAGCATTCCCGAGGCACAGGCAGAAACTAACTTGTCTTGTCTCGAAGTAGCGCAGAAATAGAAACGAAACTCACTCCTAAGAGTAAAAGCCCAGAGGGTTGTAAAAGCCACCTGAGAATAGCCTAAAAATCTAGCAGCAAGGAATCATTTCCTCATGAGTAGGACAGAACATTGCAAGACCGGGGAGGGGATTGTCCCCAGGAAGGAATGTTTTATCTAAGGTGTGTATGAATCATGTGAATGAATGAACAGTGCACCGGAATGGATGATTTTTAGAATATTTCCTTGCTATGATATGTGCCTGCGTGATTAATGTTGTAATGAAATGCCAAGTATTGCATGCTAGACAGTTAAATCTGTTCATGGGTTGGATAAATTGCCTTCATTGATGGGGGAAAAGGTTACCCCAGTCCTGGTCCATTCAAGGGACAGGCTGGAGAAAGTGTGAAAAGGACCGGCAGGCAAAACTTCCTCGCCTGGCAGTCTGCTTAGCAGATTAAGCACCCAGGACAAAGGAAGAAGAAGGAGGGGGAAATTCTAGCCCAAGATAGGGGCAGGAGTGACCCCCTTTCCTCTCAGACAGACCTGTCTTTAAAGTGTGCAGGGGACGCTTTTCCTTCTTCCAAGGATTAAGCTGCAACTTTCGCACTCTCAGACATGATTGGAAAATGCAAAATGAAAAAAATTGGCATCATGGAAACCTGTGCTGGAGCAGGGGAGGCAATCTTTCACGGCGTCGCAAACCGTAGGAAGATTGCCCCCTGAGGGGTTTTTTTTCCCCCAGCCAGTGTTTTCTCCAAAAAGGAAAAATCTTCATGGAATATGGGGCCCCTGTATCCTCCAAAATCTTCATATCATATGTCTCATTTCTGGTTAATGCATGTAAATTTTGTCTAGTAACTGTCTAAACATTTCTAAGAATGTAGTATGAAATCACAGGCTCAGGTTTTGCATGAAATCTGACCCTGGCATTTCAGTTCAATGGAATTTAGATCTAGGTAAAAGGTCACTAACTCTTTGCATTTTTGAACAAAACCTCACAACTTGAGAATTTTTCCCCCACGGCGCTGCTACATGACTAATGCCTTAATTCTTACAAACTTCTCTCCAAAGTGCCACGTTTCAATGGAAAATTATATTTGCAGTCTTAACATGCCTGGAACTACATTACCAAAGATATGGTATTTTCTTCACAGCTTCCTTGGCTAATTAACCCTTCCATTGATAGGATCTCTCCACAGAAGAGGCCCCCCAACAAGCGATTTTAATTATCTGATAAGAGTTAACCGCTAACTTTTTTTTCTCCTCGCGATTTCAAGTACGGTATGACACATTTCGCAACCTTCAGGGCACAAAGGAAGGGAAAAGATTAAGCCTAGTTCCTGAGGGAGTGCAGAGCACTGAACCTTCTTTGGAATTCAGCCGCCTCAATCTTTTGCAGCATCAGAGCTGCCCAAGATCAATATTAAGGATTCAGTCTAGCCAGTACAACTCTAGCAAATTTTAGGGAACACTGATTAGGCAAGGTCATAATTTTAAATTTACACAGGCCTCTGAGGGCCACTTTTTTGCTGCTAGCCAACGCACATTCCGAAAGAGGCTAAGCAAGCGTTACAGGCAGTCAGCCGCATTCTCAGTCGTCGCTGGGTAGATAGGTTTAGCCAAGGGCTACATGCCCCCATCCTAAACCTGTGCATTATTAAAACAGCGACCATGTTCGCAGAAGCACTGGGTACAGACCCCAGCGGGGGGCCAAATCGTCCTTCCACAGGAGTTGGTCGCCACAGCTAATGCAACAATGTAGTTTCATTGGCAGCACTGCAGAGAGGAGCTGTATGTAGCCCACATTAGCCCCAAAGAGCAACAGTAAAACTGATAAAGTTCCTAAAGAAATGCACCAGAAATTAGTCTCGGGCGTCTTCATGACACCAATCCAAAAGTCATGCGCTCCTCCACCAGAATGCCCAAGCATTAGCAAGGCAGCTTAACCTGCCAGTGTCACAAACAAGGAAACGTGTGCTCACGCATGCTACGGGCAGGAACACGGAGGGGGGCCTCCATAGGAAATTTGCCCAAGGGAACCTTGGCACACCGCCCGGCACACCACGTGCCAAGGCTTGCCAAGGGACCCCAGACTGGTCTCACCTCAGCTAGTTACAGGAAATGCTGCCCTCGGAGATAAGGCAGCATTCACTGATGAGAGAAACACACACAGACTTCTCACTTGACGCAAGAACAGGCTTGGAAAACGCTGCTATCAGCACAGATAAGCTGAGCTGCCAGCAAGCAAACCTTGCTTTAAAAACGTTCACCAAAGAGACACTGCATTAAAAAAACAGATAGTCAATAAATACTGATTTTCCTAACACTCAGAGCTTTCAAGACATCTAACATTCTTGCTTCCTAGCAGGAATCAGGAAGTTCTGCACACCAGGCAAGATCCAGCAAGTGCAGACTGAATTAACCCACACTGTCTTTTCTTTTAGAAAGTAATAAAAGGGGGAGTAGCCCCCCCCCGCATCTACAGACAATCCTCAGCCATATAATTGCAAATCTAACTTTCTCAAGCCTGCGTTCGCAGCTAGTCTTTCTCTCTCTAATGCAGGTCAATCCCTGGAAGCTCAGCCAGAACCACCAACTCGAGACGCCAAGCGCATCAGGCACAGAAATTGCCTAAAGATGACATCAGCTATCCATAATTTTTCCACTCCTAAGATGATTTTGGCATGCTTTCTTTTTACCTCAAGGGGGGTGGATTTGGGAATGGACATTTTGCACACATATGGACATTTTGCACATACAAGGACACGCAATACTACTTCCATGAACAATGCTTTCAGTGAACACATTATTTTGCCTAAAATGGACTGTCACCTTCTATGGACATTTTGAGTTAAAATTCACACCAAATATCATAAATATCTCAAAGAGTTTCACCACAGAAGCTCAAGGAAAACAGATGAATGTCTATGTATTACTGCCATTTGCTTGTATTATTTTCGTATTTCAATGCCTTTTCCATGCCTTTGTACCATATTCGAGTGGGCTTTTCAAGGGTTATATGAATTCTTGTACGCATGATTGCATATTACTCACACATTTGCCCCTTTCGATGCTACCCTCGCTAGGAGAACATATCCTGGCCACGGTGGGAGAAAAAACAAACAGGACCACATCTACCAAAGGTTGAGCTTCCTGGAGCCAGAGTAACCCCCGGCTATTGTAATTCATTATCTCAGTGTCAATCACACCTCTATTGTAGAGAAGCATTTGCATAGTTACCAGAAGAGGTCACTTTGAGAAGTAGCCTAGGAAAAACTAGTTCTGCCACCGGGAGGGGGGGAAAGAAGTTAATCCCCCCAGTGAAAGATCAGTGACATAACTCATCACATTGCCTTGCTAACAGAAAGCAAGCCACAGTCTTTAACACCTACACAGCTGCTTGGACATCATTTAAGTCCGAAGCACATGCTGTCTCAACCTGAAGGACATTTCTCACAAAAATCCAGGACTCAGGTAACAAAGACTTTGCCCGCTGATGCAGTCACTCTAAACATACCTCGAGTGGCCATCAGGCCAGACACACCTTATGCCAGGATGACCGGCTGCTCCTCAGTCAAGGGGCCACACCACCGTTGCCTTAACCCAGTAAAGAGACTTGGAAATGTAATCACCCAGACATTATTGGTATGATGTATGATCATGTTATTTTGCCCACAGGATGGTTTTTCACTTGTAACCAGCGTACTTGGAACTATATGCCTGCCAATGTATCAGATTCATATTGCTGTATAAGTCGTTTAACACTGGTACTCCCAAAAAGGGAAATGGTTACACCACACACATTCACCCCACGGCCAGCCTGGTTCGCTCGAGCGGTCCAGCTTGATGAAACATGTGACAGCAACATCAGGTTACTCAGTAAAGCAGAGTATGTATCTTTAGTTGTTAGCCTTATAGGGGTGCCTGGACTTGCAGCAGGTAATGCACGTAGAATTGGTTAGCTAGCGTGCGCGCTAGCCAAAGCCCTCAATCACACTTCATCAACTATTGCTTTATTAAACCGAGAGCAAGCTGAAATTCGACATGCAGTTTTGGATAACCGTGCAGCAATTGAATACTTATTACTTCTTCACCATTTAGGCTGTGAAACAGTTCACAACATGTGCTGTTTCAACCTCATAGACAACTCCCGTAGAATCCGAAGTCAAATCAATGACTTGGACACCATAGTCGCACATATCCGAGAAATCTCCAACTAGGGGTGGTTGGATGAGCTCTGGTCCTGAGTGCCATGGGGCTGATGACAAATCATGCTCCAAGCTACTGCTGGTGTGGTGGTAGTGGGAATTATGCTATGCTGCTTTGTGCAGTGCATTCCCTCGTTCCTGTCAATGTGCACCTTAGGACGGAGACCCCAGGAAACAATTACACCTAGACAACCTATGCCCTACGTCCGCCAGGCTCTCAGCCAGGTTGCTTTAGAAAGTAAGAAAAGGAGGGATGTGGATTGCCCGCGGTACTAATTGGCTACAACCTTTCCTGATTGGTTCGTCTGGCTAGAACACTATGCTGGAAATGAGATTGGGAATGGGCCAATAGTAATAGGTAGCAGTAGAGAATCCATATTGCCTTGGCTGCGGGTACTGAAAGGAGTAGGACAAAAGTCACCCAAATGTCACAATGCCTAGTAAACAGCACACAGTATCTCACTCACATCCATGGAGACACCAAGCTACAGCTAGACCAAACAGTTAAGCGTAGGAGCCCGGAGTTTACAAGGACTCTGAGATAGCACGAGAACAATGATTAGTCTCCATATGGGGAACCTAGGCACACAGTACTTTCTTAGTAACTTCTTAGGCTGGCAAATGTAACTTGGCCAGCAATATGCTACGTAAGCAAGCTTTCTGTGATAGGGGTCATGTGCGGTCTGTGCGCAAGTGATCCAGAATGCAAGTCAATAAATACAGACCACCCGACTTGATCGGGGCTGGCTTTTTCCACCACACATCTGTCTCTCGTGCCTTCCTTTAATCCAGTGGCCCCGATCCTCCGAGGGGGGATCATTGCAACAGTAAATATATTTTTTAAAAACTTAGACTAACAGTTATTGACTACATCAGCCAGGTCCACATGAAAAAACTTGAAATTTACTGTCTTCTGCAGCTCACTAATCTTCATCTTTATTTTCTTGTTTGTTCATAATCTGGAAAAGAAAAACAAGCTTTCCTGGTTTATTGGGTCCCAAACGATTTCTCAATTTAGAATGAATGAGTCCAAAGGAAGAGAATATTCTTTCTACACCAGCAGAAGAAGCTACTGCTGTTAAAAGTGAAATCATTACTTCAACTGTCTCTAAATCCAAGTGTTTAAGTGACTTCCACCAGTTCAGTGGTGTGACTTTCTTTGAAACATCATCGGCAAACATATATTTCTTGAATGGTTCCCCCCTAGTTCTGAAGTTTATTATAGTTGGCATTACAGATGGATGTTTGCTGGATACCCATGTCATAGCTAATTCCTCTTCTTCAGCACTTAAGGTTTTACCATAGTACCGGATGTTGACAATATTTGCGAGAAAATGAGCTGGAGACAGAGCTTGCCCCATTTGTTTTTTTAATGCTTGTAATTTAATTCTGTCATTGTGTAGTTCTGTTATTAAGTGCTCACTCAGTTCTTTCCAAATTTCAACAGCATCAGCAATAAAACAGGGATTTTTCTGTATTTTGTTTAAAGCTTCAGAAATGGGTTTCAGGCTGGTCAGCATATGTCCAACATTTCTCTTAAGTCCAATGTTGAGGATTTTGGCCATGACGGTGCCATCTATTTTCTCTTGATTTCGTTCGCAAACTGTCATCAGAATAGGCCAGTTCTTGATATACTGCTCAAAACAATCCACTACAGAGTTCCATCTAAATTCTTGTGGGAGCGTTAGCTTGGTTCCACCCATTCTTTTCAGAGCGGTTGCTGCAAAATGATTGTTACAAAAGTATTTAGTAATTTCAACAACATTAGTCTTTATTTCTGGAACACTAAAGTCTTTTGCTAGGAGGTGAATCAAATGAGCACTACAACCATATATTATTACTTTGATATTCTCTTCACACAATGCATTTCTTCTCATCTTGGATACATTTGCAGCATTGTCTGTGACCGAACTGCGCACTAGACATTTGAATGTTTGTTCACATTTTATTATAGCTTTTGTTGCTACTTCTTGTAAGTATTCTGCTGTGTATGGATTTCCTGATGTATCAATTGTTTCTGCAAGGAAGACATTCCCTTCTTCTGTTGTTATACAAGCACATACAACAGGATCATTGTGGACAATACTCCACCCATCAAGACTTAGATTAACAATGTTACCCTCTAAACTTGTTGCATATTGCTCCATTTCTTTGCCATACACTTTATCCAGCAATTTCCCTGCAACATCTGTTCTGCTAGGTGGACTGTATCCTGGTCTCAATGACTGGATCATATTAATGAAGTGTAGGTTTTCAATAAGACGGAAAGAAGAGTTTGTTGCATAAACAAACTGGGCAATTTTTTCATCAAGTAACTCTTTTTCTAATCTGATGGTTTTTATCACAAATTTATCTATGGTGGTGGTTCCTGGGTGGTTGGATTTCTTCTTTCTTTTAGGTGATGTACTGTGGATATGTGATTTTGATGATGACGAATATGATGATGTGACTGAAACACTATCCTGGACAGATAACTTTGAAACTAGAACAGGAGGATGGTGGAGGTGGATAGTTTCCTGAATCCTTTGTGTTGATGATGAATAACCCTAAATAAAAAAATCAATTCTGTTATTTTATTTATTATTTATACCATTTCGGCTTATTTAGTAAGTTAGTAATATTATTACTCTTTGCATTCACTGCCACGGTGCCACTCAATACTACCCAAACAAGGAATATGCTTGTTTCAACTCTTTATTTCTTCATAGCAACTATATCTGACAGTAGTAACATGCAGTAACAGTAACATATATTTTTGCTCAAACATGAGAGAGCCAGTGCAGTATAGTCAGACTCGTTTGAGTGCTGGATTAGGAGGAACTAGGACACCTGGATTCAAATACCCACTCAGCCATAAAGCTCACTGAGTGACCTTGGGCCAATTATTCTCTCTCAGCCTAATCTACCACACAACCTCACAAGGTTGTTGTGAGGGTAAAGGGGGAAGGAGATTGTCATTGTAAGCCACCTTGAACTGGGCTTTGGCCCTGGAGAAGGCAGCATAGAAATCCAATAAATAAGTTCATCAAGGCAGTTTTTCAGAAATATGATGTATGGTTTCCCCATGCCCGCCTGGCATGGAAACGGCCCTTGCAGAGGCCACTTAGGTGAGAAGGCTCCCGGCGGTGGTTTCTGCGGGCAGAGAAATTAAGGGGGGTGGATTAATGATAGGGTTTGATTCACCCAATTCCTTGACCTGACCGGCGGATCTGCTGAGAGAGCGAATATCTAACTCTGTTACCCATTAGAGTAATCCCTCATCTCCGAGTCTCCGTCTCATCCCAGATGCAAACAGAGGCCATGTTTACCCCAGTCTTATCCCTAAACAATGGTGTTTCCCCATGTCAGTGTTTGCCCAAGTTAATTAGCTTCCCCAAGAGAGATTCCCAATTAACCCAAGTAAACAGGTGATGTGATTTCTGTCAGATGACGGTTTTGCCACCGTTGCGCTTTTTCTCCTATATATGTTGAAGCTTTCCCCCAATAAACTACTGATCTGATCACGCTCCATATTGCCTCGTATCGTTTCTTGATCAGTCTCCTCCGGGACCTCCGGCCCTCTGCGGCCCCGATTCCTACACCTGGTGACCCCGACGTGATTTACTCGTGAGTAAGCGACCCCCGAGCGGTCTACCTCAGAGTAAGCGATCACACGGTCCGGTTCTGCGCTTGAACCGCGTCCGCTCATCCCGGAGGACAGCGCAGCAGCCCGGCAGGTAAACCAGCCGGTCGGGAAGACGGCCTAAGCGGCGAGGCATTACCGAGAGGTTTCCTACAGTTTGCTCCCGACTTTCGCGGCGGCTTGCAGGTTACGGAGAAAACGCGTTCCCCAGGGTCAGCTGTGAACCCCTGACAGCGCAGAGGCCACTGAGGGCCCGTGGTAGAGGACCACGCTCCGAGCTCTACCCAAAGAATTGTCGCCAGAACCTATTACCTTGCCCAAGACGCGTCGACCCGTCCCGAGGAGGAAACTTCGGAGGACCCTTCGCAGGTAATATGGGGACCTGTCCTCAGCGACAGCATCCGTCCACTAGCCAAAAAACTCGTGAGGAAGAGTTTAAGATCCTGGCCAGGATATTTCAGTTAAGATTTCACAGCCGAGAGCTACCGAGACTTTTGGTGTACCTAAGGGAACACTGCCTGCTTTACCCAGAAGTAGGTACGTTAACCCTTGAGCTTTGGGATCAGATAGGAGACTGCATTCAGCAACCCCCGAAAGCTCCAGAGCGCGTAATTCGCATATGGGACAAATGCAGGAAACTCTTAGTGGAGATAGAACCAGTCCGGATAAAGGCCAAAGAACCCCCACATCTGCCAGCCACGTCAGCCGAGCCATCGGCGCCTACGGCGCTCTATCCGTCATTGCAATTTAGGCAGAATAGCGTTGGGAACTTTCCCTCAGTGACAGCTGCAGACGTCACCGACGGAATGCAAGGAATGAGGAGCGCAGGCGCTTCTCTGACAGCTCCAGGTTCCCAAGTTACCAAGAGTGCCCTTCAGCGCACAGTGGAAGAAGAAATCAGGAAGGGGGAGTTGCCAGCGGAAGAACTAGCTGAGCTTAGTCAGATTTGTCCAATTCGCTTAGAAATGGATGCCCTCACAGGGGCCCAGAAGATAGTTCACTCACCAGTCCCGTATAAGCTTCTCATGGCTATACGGAAGGCCATTTCAGAGACAGGGCTTCAAAGCCAATTTACTAGGGGCACGCTTCAGCAAGTGTGCGAGAACACCATGTTCATTCCCCATGACTGGAAAGCCGTCATGCGGATGATGCTCAACCCTAGCCAGTATCTGATTTGGGACAGCGAGTTTCGCCTTGAAGCTCAAACTAGGGCTGCCAGGATGGGAGGCGCAGTAATTCCTGACCAGTTGTATGGTTCAGGTGCCTTCGAATCCGTCGATGTGCAGATCAACTTGCCACTCGCCACTCTCCAGATGTCGGCAGAGGCTGCCTTTAGGGCTTTTTTCAAGGTCCCTGCGACCGGCAAGGCGGCTAAAAATTATACCGCAGTCAAGCAGGGAGCCAGGAGTCCTACATGGACTTCATCAATCGCCTGGAGGAGGCAATTAGCAAGCAGATCGATAATGAGGAAGCCCAGCAAGAGCTCATGATCAAGTTAGCCAAGGACAATGCCAATTTAGACTGCCGTAAAATCCTGCAGTCACTGGGCAATCGTCCCGACTTGACTGTCACGGACATGATTAGAGCTTGCGCCGACGTTGGCACAGAATCCTATAAGATGGGTTTGCTAGCGGCAGCGGTGCAAGGGGTAAGAGACCTAAAAGCAAACATCAAGGGGCATGTCACAATTGTGGCAAGGTCGGTCACTTCGCTAGGGAGTGCCGATCCAAGGGAGGCGGACAAAATTCCGGCCTTCCAAGGCTCCAAACACCCTGTGTCTGAAATGCAAGAAAGGCTACCATTGGGCCAGAAACTGTCCGAGTTCAGGAAACCGGCACGCGGGCACGTCTCTGGCCCCGGTCCAAACAGAGACTTCCCAGATTCAAGGCTCGCCAGAGCTAGACTAGATTCAGGTCACATTCCAGGCACTGCGAGGGCGCAGGCCAGCCCCAAGGGTAGTACAGGGTTAGACTTGACTTGCCAGGCAGACGTCACCTGCGACTTGCCAGGCACAGTCTATCTGGTGGATTCCCAGTACATGGGTCCACTGCCCAAGGGCTTTATAGGTTTAGTTTTGCCCCGCAGTATAGCAGGAGCACGCGGAATTCTTATGATTCCAGGAGTCGTTGACTCCAATTTTTCAGGCGTTCTCCAAGTTCAGCTTTGGACGCACCTACCCCAGACAGTTCACAAGGGAGACACCTTAGCGCAATTGATCATGGTTCCTTGTCACTCACCAGCAGACAGCCAGGGAAGGCTCAGGGACAGCTCAGAGTCCCGGTCAGAGGACCGCTCAAGCGCCAGTGAGGCAGTACAAGGATACCAGGTCTTAGCGACAGTGGAGACCAACATTAAGTGGAAACAGCGCCCGGTTATTGAGGTATTTCTGAATAATAGATCATTCTCAGGCCTGTTAGATACCGGAGCTGATGTATCCGTGATAAGCAGAAGCCAGTGGCCAAGGGAGTGGGCCATTGAGCCGGTCTCCGATGTGTGGGGGGTAGGCGGCATTCAGGAAGCGTTTAGGAGCCGGGAGTGGGTGACAGTCACGATTCCAAGGGCTGACGGCACAGCGGTAATTCGGCCGGACATTCTTGACGTGCACATCAACCTTTGGGGGCGAGATATTTTACAGCAGTACGGTGCTACGCTTACCTTCGGGTAATGGCGTTGCCACTTAAATGGCTCACCGATACGCCGGTCTGGGTGGAACAATGGCCGGTGGTGGGAGAGAAATTAGTCGCCCTAAAGCAACTGGTTGAAGAACAGCTAGACGCCGTACATATAGAGCAGTCCACTAGCCCTTGGAATTCGCCAATTTTTGTGATTAAGAAGAAATCGGGGAAGTGGCGACTCCTCCACGATCTCAGAGAGATCAACAAATGTATACAGCCAATGGGTCCGCTTCAATGCGGCATCCCAAATCCTAATATGATTCCCGGGGGGTGGGAGATCCTAGTTGTAGATCTCAAGGATTGTTTTTACACGATTCCCTTAGACCCCAGGGACCGGGAAAGGTTTGCCTTTACGGTGCCGGTTGTGAACCACAGTGAGCCTACGCAGCGTTACGCGTGGAGATTTTTGCCACAGGGCATGCTCAATTCGCCCACCCTGTGCCAAATTTATGTTCACAACGCACTGGCAAAGTTTCGAAACCTTTACCCAAAAGCGTTAGTTTGTCATTTCATGGACGACATCTTGGTCGCGGTGCCGCAACTCGGCAGCGAAATGTTTTCAGACCTCCAGGCCAGCCTGGGGGGAGAAAGGATTACTCATTGCCCCAGAGAAAGTGCAGAGAACCGAGCCCTTCTCATACTTGGGTCATCGGCTTCTCCGCTCTTTCGCAGCACCAGTTTTGCCCCAAATCAATCTACAGGATTCAGTCACCTTAGTGGAGTTGCAGCAGGTTTTAGGGAACATTAATTGGGCCAGACCGTATTTCCGATTGGATACGGATCTTTTGAAACCGCTCTTCTCACTGCTAACCTTGGGTAAGCAGCCAGCAGACCGGATACAAATTTCTCGAGAAGCGCGCTTGGCTCTCGAGAAAGTCAACCGGGTTCTCAGCCAGAGGTGGGTAGACAGGATCACCCAAGGGCCATATGCCCCGATCCTGAACTTGTACATAGTTCGGGCAGGATCCATGTTCACCGGAGCCCTAGGAGTGGACTCCGAGAAAGGGGCGAACATCGTGGAGTGGGTGTACTTGCCGAACACCTCTTCACGGAACAACGTTCCTCCCCAAGAGTTAGTTTCCGCGGTGGTTTACCGTGGGAGGCTGAGAGCTAGGGACATTTCAGGGCACGATTTAGCCAAAATTGTAGTCCCGTTCACCAAAGAACAAATCCAGCAACTGATGCAGCTCGGTGACTCGCTTCCAATAGTTTTGGAAGGATTCACTGGGAGCTTGGCATACCACTTGCCGAAGGACCCCAGACTTGTCTCACTTCAAACGCAGACAGTCAGCTTGTTCGAACTGCTCTCGCTGGTTCCGCTTCAGGGAGCCAGGGCAGTTTTCACTGATGGTGGTCGAACGTATGGTGTCTTAACTTGGCAGGAGGGCCAGGCTTGGCGCACGCTGTTAACTCTTCCACAGAAGTCCGCACAGCGGGCGGAGTTGGCAGCGGTGAACCTCGCCTTGCGCACCTTCGCCAAAGAGCGCCTAAACATCATTACCGATAGCCAGTACGTTAGGAATTTACTTCACAGTCTACCGGGAGCATACATCACTCCCGCGATAGACAAGAATTTGCTTAGTCTGTTTTTAACTGCTCAATTTCATTTGCGAAACCGCACGGAGCCGCTCTATATTGCCCACATCCGAAGTCACCAAGACCTACCGGGTCCGATTTCCACGGGCAATAGCAGAGCGGATGCGGCGGCAAAGGAAATTCAGCAACGTTCAGTGTTGGGTGTTTTAACTACGCCAATCCAGAGTCATGCATTTTTTCACCAAAATGCCAAAGCGCTCGCCAGACAGTTCAATCTGCCACTTTCTCAAGCCCAAGGCATAGTTCGCTCTTGCCAGCATTGCGCAGGGGCACCGGGGGGGGCCCTCGTGGGGGGTCAACCCACGAGGGACAGAGGCTAACCAAGTGTGGCAGATGCATGTCACGCATGTTCCGCAGTTTGGCAGATGGCAGTACATGCACGTTTGCATTGATACTTTTTCACAATTCGTTTGGGCAACGGCGCAGAAAGGGGAGACTGCTTCCCACGTGGAGCAGCACCTCCTTTCCTGCATCGTGGCAATGGGCAAACCACGGCAAATTAAAACCGATAACGCCCCGTCCTATAGCTCCAGGCAGCTGGCAGCCTTCATGGCCACCAGGGACATTAAGCATACTTTTGGCGTTCCTTACAATCCGCAAGGGCAAGCGATTGTGGAACGGGTCCTATGTTGACAAACAAACAGAAAGGGGGGAGCCACCAGCCCTCCCCAAGTCACAGGCTCAGGCACAGCATTGTCTGAATAAGGTATTGTTCACTTACAATCACCTTGATGTTTTTTCGGACTGCACGCCACAGGAGAAGCACTTCCGCCGTTCGGAGGCTCTCCCGCGACCGATGGTCCGATACCGGGTGCCACCGGACCCTTCCTGGAGGGGCCCGGCGCCGCTCATAACCTGGGGGAGAGGGTATGCTGCAGTTATGTCTCCTACAGATGTCGTTTGGATTCCAGCTCGGTGTGTCAAACCTCACTTGGAACCATATGGCGTGGACCCAGGCCGGCCCGAGTCCGATCCCGGAGATGGAGGACCTCACCCTAACCGAGAGGACCCGTCGGGAGAGACAACGGTCACAGATGCCAGCACCGAGGATCACCTGGGGGATGGTCAAGGCCCTTTGCCATGAGGCCCAGGACGCCATCCAGCGTGAGGAGAGGGAGCCGACACCGGAGAACCTCGTGGCTGCAGTCCTTGCCCAGATTCATGCCAACTCCATGGCAGTCACCATCGTCCTGATCCTCTCCCTATTTGCCGGGGGAGGCATTCAGGCTACCTTGTTAAAGGCCAACGATTTGGTGCCCGGCGGAGACCTCTCTGCCAGAATGCAGTACAACATTTGGGAAAGGTTGGCGGGCCTCGTCAACCAGTCCGATTTTTGCCTGAGACAGGACATTGGTTCTGCCTCAATCCTGAGCACCTGCCTCATCCCAGTGTGCCATTCTCCAGGCGCATACCCAAGGGATGGGGACTGGCTTGTGAAACGGATTTTCAGCCCATACAACCCAGCGGCTTCTACAGAATACGCCCGTTGGGAGATGCGGCTCACCATGACTTTGCCGGCTGATGCGGCCACTCTCCACACTCCTCGAGTGGCGGTCAGCCCGAACTCTACTTGTGGTCAAATGACCGGCTGCTCCACAGTCGGCCGGACCCGGCGCCGCTGCCTCTACGTCGGCAGTGGCAATTGGACTTGCGATAACCCAGTGAAGCTTGGTTCAATGTATGCTCATGTTACGTTACCATCTGGTTGGTTCTTTACATATAATCAGTATACCTTCAACTACATTCCCGCAAATGTATCAGACTCCACATGTTGCATTAGTCGTTTGACACTGTTACTCCCCACTAAGGATATGGTCACCCCAAGCACAAATGTTACAAATGTTTCAGCACCCATACGACACACTCGCACCACCCAGTTAGACAGCTCATGTGAGAGCAGCTTTAGAGTTATGAGTCCAGCCGAATATGTCTCGTTGGCAGTCAGCATAATTGGCGTGCCAGGCTTAGCCGTCGGCAACGCTCGGAGGATCAGCCGACTGGCTTGCGGGTTGGCTAAGGCCATCAACCACACCTCCTCGGCGATAGCGCTGCTCAACCAGGAGCAGGCAGAGCTTCGCCATGCCATACTTGACAATAGAGCGGCTATAGACTACCTCTTATTGCTTCATCATTTGGGTTGCGAATCTTTCCACGGTATGTGTTGCTTCAATCTTACGGACAACTCCCGCAAGGTACAGAGTCAGCTCACGGCCCTCCATACAATAGTCAAGGGCATAAGGGAAGGTTCTGCATGGGGAACTTGGTGGAGTTCATTGTGGACCTGGATGTGGTCGTGGATTCCATGGGGGTGGCTCCAGACGGTACTCAAGGTGGTTGTGGGGGTGGTCATACTAGGCATAGCTATCTGCTGCTTTGCGCAATGTATCCCCTCACTGATCTCGAAGTGCCGCCCCAAGAAGAAACCCCGAAGCGCCATTCCCGCTCAGCAGCTAATGCCTCTCTTGCGCAGAGTTGCCGGTCAGGCTCTTAAGTAAAACAGAAAGGGGAGATATGGTTTCCCCATGCCCGCCTGGCATGGAAACGGCCCTTGCAGAGGCCACTTAGGTGAGAAGGCTCCCGGCGGTGGTTTCTGCGGGCAGAGAAATTAAGGGGGGTGGATTAATGATAGGGTTTGATTCACCCAATTCCTTGACCTGACCGGCGGATCTGCTGAGAGAGCGAATATCTAACTCTGTTGCCCATTAGAGTAATCCCTCATCTCCGAGTCTCCGTCTCATCCCAGATGCAAACAGAGGCCATGTTTACCCCAGTCTTATCCCTAAACAATGGTGTTTCCCCATGTCAGTGTTTGCCCAAGTTAATTAGCTTCCCCAAGAGAGATTCCCAATTAACCCAAGTAAACAGGTGATGTGATTTCTGTCAGATGACGGTTTTGCCACCATTGCGCTTTTTCTCCTATATATGTTGAAGCTTTCCCCCAATAAACTACTGATCTGATCACGCTCCATATTGCCTCGTATCGTTTCTTGATCAGTCTCCTCCGGGACCTCCGGCCCTCTGCGGCCCCGATTCCTACAATGATGAAATCAAAAAGTGTACAAACCTGAAGATCCTGCCTGTTCATTAGTGTTCCTTTTTCTTTTATCATCTTCATCACTGCAAATCTCATGATGTTGTTTCATTCGGGCCACAAGGCCTTGCATTTCTTTGTTGCAGTGTTTGCATTTTGCACGCATGCCTGCCTGCCTTACTCACAGGTAGAGGAACTTCATTAAAATATTCCCAAACTGGGTCTCTTTTACGGCCTGCTGCCATTACAGGTTTTTCTCCTCAAGGGAGAGAGTGAGAATAATATGATAAACTTCAGGCTGCTATACAAATAAAGATCTCAAGATGCAGAGTTCCATCTTCAAAAGGTTTCACTTTTATTTTACTACTTGCCCCTCCCTCCTCAGACTTTGCTCCTTGTGCTATTCCATTCCAAACAACCTTCTATTTTGAACTTCTTGAAACGTAGCAGCACTTAAGAGGTAAGGGGGTTGATTCTGTGTACATAGATTTGCAGAGGAAAAATGGGGTTAAGGTCTTTTTCTCAATTCTGATGTTCATTTTATAACATTTTTTGCTATGAAGGAGGCATGTTATCGTTGCAGATCCAAATGCACATTTTTGAAAACAGCAAAACCAAGCATTTGATTTGATAATATCTTCTAGATAGAAAAATTGCCCCAAATAATCAGAAACCTCTGGGAGAACATGACATTGTGAATGGATTAATACAGCCACATAATGCCACATAATTAAAATCTAATTTCGTGATGAATAACCTTTGGACTATAATGTATCTTAACTAGAACATGATCTTTAGAGAGATTTTTTTCTCAAAAAGCATTTAAATCAAAAAAATCCGATTTAAATCAAAAAAATCCGATTTAAATCAAAAAAATCCGATTTAAATTTTAAAAATCCATTTTTTTTATTTTTTTAAAAAAATCATTGATTTTTATCCACCCTGCTTCCAACCCTTTAAATAATTCACAAAAAATATCAACCACAGTCCCGTAAAGTCAAGGTAATTTCCAACAAGAGGGACTGCAGTGTCTTAGCAGTTAAGAAGCTGAACTTGATGACTGGAAGGTCAGCAGGTCAGCAGTTCGATCCCAGAGTACTGCATGACGGAATGAGCATCCATCTCTGTCCCAGCTCCTGCCAGTCTAGCAGTTTGAAAGCAAGACATTGCAAGTAGATAAATAGGCACCACTTTGGTGGGAAGATAAACAGCGTTCCATGTTGAGGCATGCCTGCCACATGTCCATGGAAACGTCTGCAAACACAGACAACACTGGCTCTTTGGCTATAAACAGAGATGAGCACCTAACCCCAGAGTCGGATACGACTAGCTTTCGGCAAGGGCAACCTAATTCCCAGCTGTTCTAGCTCAATGGTGATAAACATATGTTTGTAGACAGTTTATAGTGGCTAAAAGACAAAGATGCGATTGAAATGCTGTCAGTTACAAAAGTACTTCCCTGGCTTGATAGTACAGTACTGTATTTCATTTGTTTCACTTTTTGGATAGTAAGTAGGGGAGAAACACACATTGATGGTAGCTCTGATGAACACAGAGTTTGAACAACACACCTGCCATGGCTCTTGGACTCTTATCAGGGGGAAATCTAGGATGCTTGTGTTTGAATATTTCCCAGGAGAAACTTCTCAGTAGTTCCATTTTAGCTCAGCATCCTTCAAAAATATTCAGTCCCAGCTGCCAAGTGAAACACAAAGTTATAGTTGCTTAGAATATTTTTCAAATGCTTGTTTACATTTTATAAGCCAAGAATGTCATATTCCCATTAAAGCAATTCTGAGTTTCAAGAGGACAGGAAAATGGTATTTACAGAAACACTGCCACAATTAAATATTTCTTTTCATGTATGAGGGGCAGATAGGAATATCTCAAGTATCTTTCCTTTTGCCTCCCCCCCACCCACCCACCCCGGACTTTTTTGATCGCAGCGAAGTCTCTGGGCTTTGCAGAATGGCGAGGACAGAAGGGATCTTTCCTCCAGACCCTTCCAGAGCCTGCGGACCCGGCGGACGGGCCAGCAACAGCGGCAAAAACAGCCACGGGAGCATTTTTTACAATGCCCCCATGGCTGTTTCTGCTGCTGCTGCTACCCTGTGGCCGGGTCTGCATGCTCCGGAAGGGTCTGAAGTAAAGATCCCTTTGGCGCCTGCCCGGTTTTCCCCATACCAAGCTGGGGATCACAGCATCTGATCCCCGGCTTGGTTTGTGGGAAAGCGGGCGGGCACATTCACCCCCAGCTTCCCCCAAAGGAAGCTGGCTTTTTTAACATTGTGCGATAAATGTATCGCATAACGTTAAAAATCGGATAACACTAAGACTGGTGGAACTAAGTTTTAGTGTTATCCGGGGTATTACTGTACTGATTTAGACACTTTTATTATACCTCTCCAGGGTTTCTACAAGAATCTTTCTGATTGTACTAATTAAAATGTTGTTCCTAAAGTTGCCCATAAAGGAGGAAATTTTAAAAATGAAACACAGAGATGTCTTCTCTTACAGAGCTTGCTAGAAGAAATCGGTATGTGGAGCAAAAGTCTAAAAACTTTAGGAAGAGGCAGAAAGAGGCTCTCTGGCAGGCTCTAGAGGAGGGGTTCCCAACCTAAGGCCTATGGGCCAGATCAGGCCCATAGTGCCATTTCATGTGGCCCCCACTCCTCCAAGGGCACTCGAGAAACAAAATGGCCACCCCTTTGAAGCTGTTGGGACAAAATGACCACCCCCATCGTGCAGGCAGAGCAAAATGGCTGTCCCAGCCTTGAAGCTGACTGAGAGAACATGACCCAGCCCCTGGCTTGAAAAGGTTGGGAACCCCTGCTCTAAAGCAGCTTCCTGAAAATGTAAGCCTAGCTAAACTACCAACACATGCCTTTCTTGCCTCTTCATCTACTAAGTGATGTAACACAGAAATAGGTCTGCCGTTGCCCCAGATACCAAGTCTGAGTGAGGAATTGCTGCTATATGTAGGAAACTGGGTGCATATAAAAACTCATCTCTGTGGAGCTGCTCTTCTGAAGACACTGCAGTTAGGCTGCAACCAGAGAGTGCGAAAGAAGGAAGGAATGTTCCTTTTAGGTGGGCGGAAGGAGGAAATTTGTATGACTAGTGAACTCACCAGCCAAAGGGTTTTCTGCTTGGCAACCATGGATGGCCAAAGAATATCCCCAAGGCTAATTCCAATGTGTTTTTCCTGACATCTCAATTTAAATACTTTTATATAAGAAAGAAAGGTGTACACACCCAACTAACGTATTACTGTTTTCTATCAATAGAAGGTTGCCTTTAGAATGTCAGCCACACCTGTAGATAAGAATCAGGAAAGCAAATGTCTGTCCATTGTATAAAAGTACCTGGTGTATCCTGCAAATGTAACAAATGTGACCAGTGCTATATCACTACTACCTTTCCTCCACAAAAGGCAAATATTTTATGAGAAAGCAAATACTCTAGCACCATAGAATCACAACCTTAACATTGCAATCACCTACTTCAGAGCAAAGGAAACAGTAATACTTAGATGTACATTGCCTTTGTCCTTTCATCAATTCTTTAAAAAATCTCTTCGTATCAAGAATAAAGATTTTTCCTTGTTTGTGATCTACAAAAAGGAGTGATATTTTCTAGTGCTGTTGCATGGGTGGTTTTGCACAAACTATGTAACTTGCACAAATTCATAACTTTTATAACTACTGTAGCTGTACAGACTTTTTGTGTAAATTATGGGAAGAAGGGAGCAAAAGGGTACAGTTTACAAGACTCTACATCTGATTTACAGCAAGATCAATGCACCAGTCTCCTCACTGAACTTATCCTAAACTCCATGGGTATTCAACCTGCTTAACCAACATTACTGCACAACAGAGTGAATGCCAGTCTCTGTCCCAGCTTCAGCCAAACTAGCAGTTCGAAAGCAAGAAATTGCAAGTCAATAAATAGGTATCACTTTGGTGGGAAGGTAAACAGCATACTGTGCACTCCAATGTCTAGGCATGCTTGCCACATGTCCACAGAAACGTCTGCAGATGCAGACAACACTGGCTCTTTGGCTGTAAACAGAGATGAGCACTGAACCCTAGGGCACCCTTTAGCTTGTCCCAACAACTACTGCAGTGGCTCAAGTGGCTAAGACACTGACTGGGAGGCAGAAAGTCAGCAGTTCGATTCCCGAGTATTGCAGGACGGAATGAGTTCCTGTCTTTGTCCCAGCTCCTGCCAACCTAACAGTTCGAAGGCAAGAAACTGCAAGTAGATAAATAGGGATCACTTCGGTGGGAAGGTAACAGCGTTCTGTGCGCTTCGGTGTCTAGTCATGCCTGCCTCAAGATAACAGAAACATCTGCAGAAGCAGACAGCGCTGGCTCTTCAGCTTTGAAACAGGGATGAGAACTGAACCCTAGAGTCAGATACGACTGGCTTTCAAGGAAGGGAAACCTTTACCTTTATCAACTAACTACTCATATACCCATTTTCCCATCACCTGATCTTACTCAGTTAATCAGGGGGTTGGGTCCAAGGCTAAAGGAGACCTTGCCCATCCTAATCCTCAATCATCCTCCATTGTCAACCCATTCCCAAAATTTGGTGATGGGGCAGAGAGAGATAAGATCAACTGCAGGCAATATTCTAACTCCTTTCAAATGGTTCCTAACTCCTGGAGGCCAGATGGATACAGAGGAGGGTCACCTCTTTGAATTTTCACTCCCTACATGGGCAGAACAAGGGCACTGCCCATTCCTCCTCCTCCTCCTCCTCCTCCTCCTCCTCCTCCTCCTCCTCCTCAAAGGTTTACTTAACATCTAGATTAGTTAATGATTGAATTGAGCTACTGTTGTTCTCATAAGAAAGATAAAGGCTTTGTATCAGCCCTTCCGCTGTCTAATCTTTCTCAGCTAGGCCAGGCAAAAGAAACTGCGGGTCTAAGACATGGAAAAAGAAGAAGCCCTTCCCAATCTGAGACTATAGCGTGGGTGTAAAACAGTGATAGTGAACCTTTTAGAGATCGAATGCCCAAACTGCAACCCAAAAAACCACTTATTTATCACAAAGTGCCAACACAGCAACAGGAGAGGAAGTAAACACTCACATTGGGCTGCCAGGCAGAGGGGTCGGGCAAACTTTGTGTTTTGGGGAGGGAGTGTTACCACTGGGCTGATGGGCAGAGGGGTGGGGTGAACTGTGTTGGGGTGACTGCACGGGTGCCCACAGAGAGGGCTCCAAGTGCCACTTCTGGCACACGTGCCATAGGTTCATCACCACTGGTGTAAATCATCTATGGGTCCCTAGGCTGGGGAAGGCTGTGCTGTAGATTGCACTTTACAAACAAACAGTAAAACTAAGTTTAGAAATTGCTTGACTAGGTGGCAGTATAAATCATTTCATGTCAAGGTCTAAACATCTGAAGCCTCTAAGTAAGGGGTGGCGAATCTTTTAGAGGCTGAGTGCCCAAGGAGATGGAGAAAGATGCGTGCTGGTGATGCCACGTGAGTGTGTACACACGCACCCATGTGATGTTGATGTAGGCCCCCTTGCACCTTCCCTCACACTCATGAGCAAGCCCCCACACTGTGGGCAGGCCCTGTCCAACACTGCCATGGGGAGAGCCCCTGTGCTTGGCAGGGCTTGAAGTTGAACTCTGACAGGCCCATAGTAGCAGGGGACATGGCTTGCCCACAAGGGCATGGCAGGGCGGGACAGGGAGAAAAGCCAGAGTGTGTAACTTTGGGCAAGCTGCACCATCCCAGGAAACCCTGAGAAGAAGGGAAAGGTGAACCAACTCTGTGTATTTCTTCCCTAGAAACCCCTGGAGTGTTGCCATAAGTCAAATTTGACTCAATGGCACACAATTGTTATTATTATACCACACCCAATTAGATTGTAGCTGTCAGACATTTATTTTAGAAAGCAAGTAAATATCAAGAAAGTACATAAGAACATAAGAACAGCCTTGCTGGAACATGCCACAGCCCATCCAATCCAGCATTCTGTCTCACACAGTGGCTTACCATTTCCTTCAGGGTATTCCCAAGGAGATGCCTTCACCTGCTTAGGATTCCCTGGAAATAGCATTGAGAGATATCCTGCCTATCTCTCCAACCCCGAGGTTGTCCTTAAGTATCCATAATTATAGCCATTGATACACTTGTCCTCCATGAACTTGTCTAATCCTTTCTTAAAGCTGTCAAGACTGACAGCTGTCACCACTTCTTCTGGCAGGGAGTTCCATAGACCAGTAATCTTCTGGGTGAAAAAGTACTTTCTCTTATTTGTTTGAGAACTAGTACCCAAAAGTTTCATTGAGTGTCCCCTAGTTCTAGTGTTGTGCGATAGGGAAAACAGTTTTTCCTTATCTACTTTGTCCACACCGTGCATGATTTTATAAACTTCAATCAGGTCACCTCTTAGACGCCGTCGTTCAAGAGTGAAGAGGCCCAACCGTTGCAGCCTCAGATGGTAAGGAAGGTGTTCCAGTCCCCTAATCATTCTGGTTGCCCTCCTCTGTACTTTCTCCAACTCCATAATATCCTTCTGGAGGTATGGCGACCAGAACTGTACACAGTATTCCAGATGGGGCCTCACCATAGATTTATAAAGGAGCAAAATGACACTTGCTGACTTATTTTCTATACCCTTCCTAATGATCCCTAACATTGAGTTTGCTTTTTTCACTGCTGAGGCACACTGAGTTGACATCTTCATTGAGCTGTCCACCAGGACACCAAGGTCCCTTTCCTGGTTTGTCGCAGAGAGTTCAGACCCCATCAGTTTATAAATGTAATTGGGTTTTTTTGCCCCAACATGTATCACTCTGCACTCACTAATGTTGAAGCTCATTTGCCACTGTTTTGCCCACTCCCCCAGTGTCAAGAGATCCCTCTGGAGCTCCTCACAATCTCTCACAGTTTTCACTACCCTGTATAATTTAGTGTCGTCAGCAAATTTGGCTACCTTGCTTTTTACTCCTACCTCTAGATCATTTATGAAGAGGTTGAAAAGCAGGGGTCCCAGTACTGAACCTTGGGGGACCCCACTCTTTACTTCCCTCCACTTGGAGAAGTGTCCATTTAGTGCTACCCTCTGTTTCCTGTCCCTTAGCCAGTTGCTGATCCAGGACAAGACCTGTCCCTTTATTCCATGACTGGCAAGTTTATTCAAGAGCCTTTGGTGTGGGACCTTGTCAAAAGCCTTCTGAAAGTCCAGATAAACAATGTCAACTGGATCCCCCTTATCCACATGCTTGTTGACACTCTCAAAAAATTCCAGCAGATTAGTGAGGCATGATTTGCCCTTGTAAAAGCCATGTTGGCTCTCCCTTAGCAGTGCCTTCTCTTCTATGTGCCTATTAATTCTATCTTTTAGGATGGTTTACCTGGGACACATGTCAAACTGACCGGTCGGTCATTTCCTGGATCACCCCTGGATCCTTTTTTGAAAATTGGTGTTACATTCGCTACCTTCCAGTCATCAGGCACAAAGCCTGATTTGAGGGAAATATTATAAATTTTGGCTAGGAAATCAGCAATTTCATCTTTAAGTTCCCTGAGAACTCGTGGATGGATGCCATCTGGTCCTGGTGATTTGTTAGTGTTTAGCTTAACAAGACATACAAGGACCTCCTCCCTGGTTATTTCTATCTGGCTTAATTCTTCGGTTTCCCTCCCTACGAAGATAGGCTCTGTTTTGGGCATGTGGTCGCTGTCTTCTTCAGTGAATACTGAAGCAAAGAATTCATTGAGTAAAAACATGTCATTTTTAAAATGCCTGGATAATTGACTATCAGGAGAAGGGCCATCCTATGTGGCCATGGGCATGTTTGCACAGTCCCAAAGCACCCTAAAAGGGAATGGTCAAACCACTGTATACCTAGAAAACCTTGGAAAGGGTCCCTAAGACTCCCCATATTGTTTAGGTTTGTAAACAAGTTGTGATTTAGGCATCTCGGAGTTTAACCACCACCCCACTGCAACTCCTGGGAGAACAGCCAGCCTATGTAGCCATGAACAAGCTGCACATTCCCAGAATGCCCCCAGAAGAAAGAAGTGGGAAACCTCTTCTGAAAAGTGTTGTCGTAAGTCAGAAATGACTTGATGACACAAAATTAACCAATTAATATTAAAACATCCCTTGATTCAATGTGGGGAGCAGTCATGGGATAAATAACAAGTACTAGCTCTGGGAGAACGACATATAAATTAAATAAATTATTAATTGCAGCAATTACAACAAAAAAACAGCTGCTCTTCTCGAGTTTATCAAGCAATTTGACATTACAATAATAAATGCCTCTAATATTCTTTGAAATAACTCTGATTCTCCTATGTTATCACCACTTATTGCTGGTGTCCTCTCACAATATCATTCCAGCCACAGGGACTAATAACCTCTGGATAACTGCCAGGCTGTAAAAGCCCTCTCCAAGGGCATGAAAGAGATTTAGTAAAGTGAACAGACTTATTGCCTATGGTGCTCAGAACACTTTGGACCTTTTCATTTATGCTGTCACTTTGCAACACAAATCTCTCTACAAGCCTAGAAAATTGTCTTGGAAGAGAAGAGTTATCCCTTCAATTACACAGATGTTGTGAATGCAACTATTTCCCAGAGCCTTACTCAATATGTCCCTTGTTAGAAAGGTGCAAAAAAAGGGAACTTTTCCAACTTCTGCTATAATTTAGGAAGAAACATCTTTAGCCCCAACAATATGCTTATCAGCAGTAGATGTGGCCAGAACTCCACATGGATACAGCTGTGCTGTTGTATATACATCCATACCACATTCACTCTCTAAGGCACACCCAATTCACACATTCCAATTTCCTGGTTCGGTCACTCCACTCCTAGGTACATCCATCTTCACTAGGGTTGCCATTCGTACCGGAAAACCAGGATTGTCTCAGATTCAAAGTCAGAAAAATTGTCCCGGCCAGTTCAATAAAATTCATGTTAAAGTCTTGGACGTTTAAAACTTACTGATTGTGTATTATAATACACTATTAAAATAACATTGTGCCACCTTAAAGACTCACTTATAGCAGTTAATCTTTAACTTGCCTTTTCACCACCTCCATCATTCTGCCAAGGTTCCCAGGGGAGCCAGGAGGCAGCGCCCGCTTCAGCCGGTGCCATCCCTTGGCCCTTCCAAGAGTCCAATTAGGAGGCCACTCCCGCCCCATTCGCAGGGGAAGGAACGCTGAGTGGGGTGGATATGGGACCAGGTTCCTCCTCATGGAGTTGTGTGCTTTTGGGGTGGCAGCATCTTCCTCCCCACGCCTGTACACACCCCTGCCTTGTCCATCCTCCTCTCCTCTCCATCCCCTCGCTCTTCCTCTGACAGCCAAAACGGGAGAGGCGATGCTTTTGAGTCTGAAGTAAATTCTTCTCTCTTCGATAGGTGTGGGAAGAAATAGGGAGGAGGGAGGCTTTTCCTCACCTTTACTCATAAGGAGACACACCCACCCATTTTTGTCAAGTATACTTCTGTCCCAGTTTTGTGGAAGAGAATTATGGCAACTCTAATCTTCACAAGTGTTAGACTAAATACTGAGATACAAGAGCAACATTATCTGCAGGGTTCAGCCCTTCAAAATTCAGAATGATTACCTAAGCTAAGCACATTTGGACTTCTGTAAAGAAATCACATCTGAGCTTTAAAAATCTTATATTTATTAGAGAAATAATCTTGTATCTTAGAAAGCTAAGAAAGAAGTCCAAGTTGTAGTTAATTAATTTGGAGACATCTGGAGCCATGCCTTCCCCTTCAGCCTCCTGAGAAGAAAACGAAAACGTCTTCTTCTTTGGGGAACAAGAGAAAGGCATCACAAGGTGGGAAGTGAGATCACCCACTCTAAGAATAGAAACCTTAAGTTAAAGAAGGCCAGTACAGGTCAGAGTATGTAAAAGACAGCAAAGGAACCTTGAGAAAATCCTTCTCTCTCTTTTTCTCCTCACTCCCCATGTAAACGCATGCATTTATATGACTTGCAACCAGTCACCCTCAACGGACAGGTACCAACCATGCTGAAGGGAAATCTTTTGGGTGGGTTTAGCATGGTTGTCCTTATCTCTATGTGAGGAGTTCCCAACCTAAGGCCTATGGGATGGATCTGGCCCATGGCACCATTTCATGTGCCCCCCCCCCTCCAAGGGCATTTGAGAAACAAAAATGGCTTCCCCTTTGAAGCTGTTGAGACAAAATGGCCACCCCCATCATGCAGGCAGGGCAAAATAGCCATCCGGTCGTCGAAGCTGATTGAGAGAGCATGATCCGGCCGCCGGCTTGAAAAGATTGGGAACCCCTGCTCTATGCTTTCTGGGCTGTCTGGGTCATGGATAAATAAATAACTGGCCACTGTTTTCATGGCAGAGGGGGTCAATCAATTGGCGATCTGAAGTTAGCAGAAGGAGGGGAGCAGCAACAGCTTAGTTTATTGTCATATTCCCCCACTGCCCTTAGCCTTTGAAGGACAGAGCCACATATACCACAAAGACACTGTTTGTTGGTTTTTTGTTTTGTTTTTTAAGTATTATTTTGGCCATGTTGACATACAACCCATCCCACCCACCTCTCCGCAAAGTAATCTTCCATCTCAAGTGTGGCTGGTGACCCTCAAGCTATTCTTAAAACAGAAAATGAGCAGAAAGTAGATTAGGACTCCTCTGTATAAATCTAGCCAATCTGCAGATGATTTGCAAGACTGTCCTGAAATATCTGGATAAAGATTATAGGACCATGATGGTGAACCTTGGCACTCTAGCTGTTCTTGAACTTCAATTCCCAGAAGCTCAAATCCTTGTGAATCCACACAGATTCACAGGGACTTGGGCTTCTGAAAATTGAATCCAAAAACAGCTGGAGTGCCAATGTTCACCATCACTGTTATAGGAATTATGTTGGGGGTTGCAGGTAGCTATGCATAGTACATCAGCTACTTGAAAGCCTTGGCATGTATCAGCTACAACTTTTCAAATGTGTTTCCGTGGGCCCGAGGTCTAGCAATTTGCTTTTTTAAATCAAAAGCCTCTTGATATTAAAGTTCTTAGAATTGCAGTAGAGCCTGGATGGTTTCCAAGGGCTTTTTGTGAATGCCACTACCAACCATGCGGTCTTGGTGAAAAGAAAAATAGTTCAACTAACTCAGTAACAACTTCAATCAGGGCCCTATAATTTTAATATTGGCACTCAGTGAGTTAAATGTACAGACTGCCTCTAGCTTATGAGTAAACTTAAATTATCCATTATTATTATTATTATTATTATTATTATTATTATTATTATTATTATTATTATTATTATTATTATTATTATTATTATTATTATTATTATTATTATTATTATTATTATCAACTTATACTCAGGCCATCTAGGATACACTCCCACGCTGGGTGGCTCACAATGTTAAAAAAGCAAAACAATCATCATAAAACTACAGAAAACCACCCACCCACCCAGTCCAATCAGCACCAAGGACTACTAGCCCAAGTGGCCACAATGGGAAGGTCTCCTATTTGAACTTCAACAAGCTGTCAAATGCCTCCTTGAAAAGAAAAGTTTCCAATTGCTCCTTAAAGGATCCTAAAGAGTCAATCCATTCCATCAAATTAAAATTTGTTGCTAAACAGCTCTGATTTCCTGAATGCATGGAAATAACCTTGGTTAGGAGAGCCCATATCTAAAAATATGTTAGAAACAGATGGTAAGGCTTTTTTCTCTTCAAGAGTTGAAGGTGGTTGAAGACAGATCTTTGCACTCTCATCCCTTTGCAGTCTGTAAAATATATTTTTTGGCAAAATGGGGTTCTATACAGCATCACACAGTATATGAATTCACAGTGAGACAAAAGAAAAATGTGTACAAGTTCAAAGCCTCCCATAATATTATTTTAAAAGCTGTTGTCACCCTGTAGCCTTTTTCTTATCTAGGCAGAGTCAGACTTCGGGCAAGCGGAACTTGCTTTGTTTTCCTAGAAACCCAGGATCCACCAACTCAAGCCTCATGCAAAAATGTACACACTGAGGATTTTTTTTTTTAAAAAAACTGAACTCATGGATTTGTTTTTGTTGCCAAAATTAAAGTCAGACTCACTTATCTTGTTTTAGTGGAAGAGTGAAAGCAATCTAAATCAGCCGGCCTCAAACCGGGGCTCTCCTGATACGATGGACTACAATTTCTGCTTATAATCTCTTAGCATATGACACTACACGCTGACATAACTGTCTAAAATCCAGAAAAAAATAAAAATTAAAATGAAGAAAAAACAGAACAGCAGAGACACAAACAAACAAAAAATGCACACAAATTAAACAGAGTAACTGCCTCCAAGAGAGGAAGATGAGCTGTAAAGGCAGAAAACAAAGGGATATGAAGGATTTTTAGAACAAGTGCATTCAATACCTCACATATTTTAACATGTGTACCCCACCCCTTGCCCTTGAGATGTGATGATGATAGCTCCTATCACTCTCCCAACTATTAAGTCCCACTGGTTGTAAGTCCAACAAGCAGTAGTCCAACATACAGTGAAACCTCGGTTAACATAATTAATGCGTTCCCCGGGACATTTCTTAAAGCAAAAATTATTTAAACCAAATTTCCCATAGGAATGCATTACATGCAATTTCCCATAGGAATGCACTGAAAACCAATTAATCTGTTGTGGGTTGCCCGCATTAATTGGATATTAAACCTCTCCTGAGGGGTGCACCCGGTGTCCACAGACCCGCATGCCAGTCCTCAAACTAGTTGGGGCTATACTCGGCTGGAGAGGAAATTGGGGAGATAAGCGGGCAGGCTAGGAATAAACAATGGCTCAGGCTGGGGACAAACAGAGTTAGTAAGCAGACAGGGGCAAACAAGGGACAAGATTAGGTGCCCGGGGTCAATCCACATAGATCCCGAGATTAGGATAGGAACAATTGGTCTCACCAGCGCAAGGCAATTAGTTGCGGGTTTTCCATTAACCTCGGGGTGGCCTCAGAATAGCCTTCCAGATACGGTTTTCACGAGAATGCCATGCATGCAAGCCTTCTGTACAGGGGATGACGCGATTGTCTTAGATACGCGTCTTTGCCCCTAGGCAGGGAATAAATACTTGCTCCCAACTCCGGTCAGGGCTGGACTTTGCCACATGACTGCCTCCCGCGTCTCATTGCAACAAGCTGTTCTGGAAAAAATTCTGTAAACCGAACCACTATTTTCTATGGATTTCCGTTTGTTATGCGATTTTTATGTTAACCAAGCTGTTTGTTAACCAAGGTTCCACTGTATCTGGAATGTACCTAATTGGCTCAAACCGTATTTATTTTTAGCATACACAGACAGACTGAACATCAGTAAAAACTATAAGGTATACGTCTACATACCTAAGAATGTTAGATTACTATTTGTTTGCAGAAAATGCCAATGGAAATGAATTAGATTGTGAAATGGCATTTATCAAATGGAAATGACATCTTAACTGCTTCCAAATCATTCCTGGAAAATGAGCTTTCATGACTAACCCTGCCCTTTGAAATTCAGGTGTGTGAATAAGGATCATTTTACATTGAGAATATTTACATAATTCAATGAAATTCATACCAAAAGGCAGAGAAATATTTTCCCTCATTTTCCCTTCTACATGATAGCCTCTCCTTCCTTTCAGCAGCCCTGGTGCAGATTGATAAAGGCAGAGGTAGCAGAGAGATAAACACAGCAACCAACCCATAGGGAAGCCAAACATGTGGCTCGGGTCATCTTGGTCACTAGGAAAGAAATATCTATTGAGGGGAGATAATCAGCATTTTTGCAGCCTAACCAGAGTGACTGCTGGTCATGTAGAAGACAGAAAAGCCACATATTTACTTCTTCTCTGAAAGACTCCCAAGAGTTTAGGGCAGGATGATTGGTCTCTAACAATACTTTCTTATTGCCAGCGCAAGATTCAGGAAAGTGGGAAGTTGTCTTAGATCCATGATGGTGAACCTTGGCACTCCAGATGTTCTTGGACTTCAATTCCCAGAAGCCCAAACCCCCATGAATCCGCACAAATGGGTTTACTGCGATTCATCCAGCCCACGCCGCCCTCTTCGCTCCTGGAAGCGGAAGTAAAACGCGCCCGTCCGGCATTGCCCCAGTATCAGAAGCCATTTCTAGAAGAAATAACGAACACTGACAGAGTCCCGGTATGCTTCATCCCACTAGAACTCTTCCTTGTCCCATGTGTCATCAGGCCGGTCCTATCATAAGGCAAGCTGAGACAACTGACTTGGACACCATACCATGTGTTTGGGAGCAGCATCCTTTAGATATGTGTTTGGCACATTGTTCTGCATCATTAAACCTGGGGCTATGCAAAAAAGTAACATTTCTGAGCAATCATGTGGGGGTTGGGAGAGAACAGGCAGATAAATGACTTATGTGCAATCACCAAAGCTCACTAAATGCTAAGAACATACTCATGCATCACTCCTATCTGTTACCATGATAAGGAACATTAAGAGAAATCAAGTACTGGCACAATTTGTGTCTTCCACAGTCCACCCATCAGGGCGCAAAAGCTGGTGGGGGCAAACCTCTCTGGTGAATGCCTCTCACTGCAGACACACAGTCCTCTTCAGCTACTCCAGGGACAGGGGAGGCCTCCATTTCATCTTTCTTAATGCACATTTATTTATGAGAAGGTTAGACATAATTAAACACTTGGTTATTCAGCTTAGCACCATCTTCTCTGACTTTGTGCAGGTTGCCCGAAGAGGGGCAGCCAAGCAGTGTCCGAGCATCTCCTTGGCATACAAAGGTTTCCCAGTTCAATCCCACAAATTGCCAATTAGATTGCCAATGCAAAGCATGGTGAAATCCCAGCTTCCCTCAGTCTCATCAGAACCAGGGTGACCCCGTTTTCTAAACCCGCTCTGGCCTTTACACCCAGTCTCTGGTGATGGGAGATACCTTTCTTTGAAACATTACAGAGCAATCTCCAGTCAAAGCTGATAATACTGGATTAAGGAACAACCTCACTGTAATTTAGCGTGGTTTGTGCCTGAGTTGGCATGGTTAAATTAAATGTGTTTTTAACAACTCCGTCATATACAGCTAATCTTGAATATGCCAGATTATTTTTACAGGTAGCCATTTTTTCTTTGTTTTGTTTCTGTTATGCTAGCAGGGGATAGCGCAGGAGTGGCCAACCTTGGTGCCCCAAGTACTATTGAACTTCAATTATCAGAAGTCCAAGTAAGCTCACCTGCTGATCAGGGCTTCTGGGAATTTGAGTCCAAGAACACCTGGGGCACCAAGGTTGCCCACCTCTGGGATAGTGGGTTTCTGTAGCAATTCAGATTACTTCACTTTTTTAGTTTTTGGCCAAAGAGTACAACGGGAGGTGTCCTACGGTGATAACGACAATAGGCCCCCTCTTCTTCTCCTCCTTTCTCATTGCTAAAACAACATAGTGCTGAAATGATATAACAACCTGTAAAATGGCACTGTTTACCTGTCATAGCACTAAACTGGAAAAGCAGAATTTTAAAAATAGGGTTAAAGACAGAGCACACGCACGCATGCACACACTGAAACTGGAATCAACACTGACTCTGAAAGGAGGTGTTTATTCTTGTCCTTTCCAGTTTGCTAGCAAAGCTAATTTTCACTGGAGGTGCTAATGAATCTCAACCTTCTGATTATAAAGGATTGTATACACTCACACTTGCAATTTGCCAACTTTCCTTTGTACTCCTGTATTGTATTGCCAGAAGCCAAAACAGGCTAACTGTGCCCACATTTTAGATTCTACTTACATCTCTCTAAAAGCCTTATTCTTCACATAATGCATGTTTTTATGAAAGAGAAAAGCCCTACCGTAGGCTGCTGCCTTAGGGACCACTGCCCAACACTTATTGCTTTATTCATTTCATTAACCTGGAAGAAAATGAAATTCAACAAGCTTGAGACATACTAAAAAAGAAGAGCAGAGAGAAAATTGAAAACAAGTCTTTGAAATCCATTATATATAGACCAGTTAATAGTGTCTTCCCACTCCACTGAAAGATTAATTGCTCATCTTATCATTGCTTAAACCCTGCTCATGAATTACACTTCTGTTGTAAAATTGTGCTTAAATTACCTCCAAAGGAAACATTCAAAATTCTTCAATATCATGAGAACTTCTCCTATACTCGTTTCTATCTTCCTCTTTTTATGTCTTTGCTAGTATCTTATTGTAGTTTTATGGTTCTTGTAACTGACTCTGATAATAACGTGTTGAAACAATCATAGTAATTTAGTGAGTTTATGACTTTTCTTTGTATTTGTTGGCAGAGTAAGATATTGCATTCAGGTTTCATAACCATTTGTCATGCATTTCCTGTGCAAGTTATACTGGTCATATGTGAGCACTAAATATCTGAAGAATGTCAATGCAGGCTTTAGTAATGAGTGTAGAAATTAGCACTCCCAAGAACTACCTATACATGTTATTTAAAAAGCATATTTCTAGTCCTCATGATTAGAGATGTGAAGGCCTAAAAAAAAACCAGAAAAATTTGGAGAAAAACTGAAAAAAATTGAAAAAAATGAAAAATAAAAAATATATTATGGAATGTTTTATTTTAACATGATGAATAAAATATTTTAAGATAAGGCCAGGTTCAAATATTTTATAAATCATTTCTAAAAAAATATGTATGGTATCAGATTATTCTAATTTCTGTGAGGAGCAAGTCCTAGGTTTCATAGTTATATTTTATGTTTCTAAAGTAACAGAATGACTTTCAATCTGGAAAAGAAAAAGTGCTAATGTAGCATTTTTTAAATTTTTCCAAAAATGTGTTTTTTCCCAGAGGGAAAAATGGTTTTTTTTCCGAGCTTCAAAATTTCTGGAAATTTTACATCTCTACTCATGATTCACAACAATTTATTCTGAAATGCAAGGAGACCTTAGAAGCCACACAGGTGGCTGAGTCAGCAATCTTATCTCCTTTCTTCTGCTGCTGCTGTTTCCGAATCCGAATATTAAGTGATCATCATGGCAATCGTCCTGAGAATACAATGCAGTGGCCTTTCATGTGCCTTCTGCATCGCAACATGACTCCCATACCACTGAACCAGTTATGCAAGTCACTTTCTGGTCCTGAACCCTTTTGGCACACAGTCCTCATCAGCCCCAGGCCAGTAGTGAGGAAGCTGCTGCCTTCCATCAAGATGGATTCAAATGGGATTTAATCCACTTGGGGACCATCACCCTTCTCTGTGGACTTTGGTGCCCAAGGCTGTTAGTCCTCAGCTTGATCAGGTTAGTTAACTGCCGCCTGACACTCAGTGTTGAGTCGCTGACATTTTGGTCTACTTTATTACCATAGGAGGATAACCTGTCCAGGCATACAATCTTATATCCACATACCAGTTTAATTCAGTGGAACTTACTTCTGTGTAGACACTAAGAGATATGCACTGAACAGCATTTTAAAAGTAAGAGAGTAAAACTAGCTCTTCTTTTCAATTAAAAAATATAATTATAAAGAAAACAATTCAGAGAGAAATTATGATGCTGTGTATAAACCTACAGAGATATCTAAATGTAACTAGATGCAAAACATGTGTTATTTAAAAAAAAAGTCAATAAGTATACAGAGCCCTACTCGTTAAACTATGTAGTCTCGTCCATTACGAGTTCCACAGAAAAGACATGAAATTCTCCTGCTTCCTGTGCACACTGGATTATGGGTTTTAACAATCAGTAGTACAAGAGAGAAAAGAAAAAAATTCCCCTCAGTTACTGAATTTGATGAAGTTAAAGTGCTTTGGACATCAAATGAGAAGAGAGGATTCACTTGAGAAAGCCTTGATGCTGAGAAAGGTCAAAGGCAAAAGAAGAAGGGGGTGGCAGAGAATGAGATGGCTGGATGGCATTGTTGACACAATGGGCATAGAGCTAAGGGGGTTAAAGAGGATGTTGGAGTATAGGGGTGCCTGGCGTGCGAGGGTCCATGGGGTCGCAAAGAGTCGGAATCGATTGTGCGACTGAACAACATCTGAATTTGCATTGCAGAAAATTGACACCTTGTGAAACACATTGTCTTTACTCTGAGGGGGAATGCAGCTTTTATGTGAGCAAATTAAACCTTTGGGAGCAAAAGAATAAGGAGCGTTTAGAAAGCTGTTCTTCCAATTTAGTGCACATTACTATGTACACCATATTAAAAATCGATTTCTTCCCTCAGTACATTGAAACCTTTTACAATGCAGTCGTGTGAGGTAAATGTACACAGAATCTTTTCGCAACAGTGATACTTCACTGGTTTCTTGGCAAAAATGATCCCAGAAACAGGCAGAGCTACAGCCATAAATGAATACAAACTGCTACAGTTGCATACATACCCAGTATAGAATTATGCAAATTTTAAGAGAGAAAGTATAAGCATATTACTTTTTTTTTGGTGTTGCCTTGTTCTGCAGTTATATACAGTATTTCAATTTTTTCTGAACTTATATTAAGCCATTCCTCCTCACTATGGTGCAGTTTTGTTCCTCTTCCTTCCCAAGACTTAGACCAAGGGGTCCTCAACCTTTTAAAGCCGGGGGCCAATTCACTCTCCCTCAGACTGTTGAGGGACCAGACTGGGGGTCCCCCCACTCCCCACCACCACTCCCCTGCTTACCAGCCTGGAGGAGCTGCATGGAGTGGGTGAAGGAAACCAGGTATGAGTCTGTCAGAGTTGAGGATTATATCTATACTGCTACCCTAATGGATCTGAATAGACTTGAAGGATCACATATAGGAATTATATTATTATTTTGAGAATGACTACAGTTTCCACATTCCCTCTTACCAGTTTAGGTTGCAATGTTTCCCAACCTTTAGACTTCAATTCCCAGAAGCCAAAGCCAGTTCCCCAAAACACTAATCAGACAATGTACTGACTTAGGTTTATGGGAATTAAAGTCCCCCTGTGGTGTGTATGTGCCCCACGTTGGGAACCAATGGGTTGTTAGAGGTTTTACTAAAAAAATATATTTTCAAGCTCTAGAAGACTCACAATGGTATACCATGGGAGCAGGGCCGTAGCCAGGATTCTAGATTTTTTTATTAGGGGGGGGGGAATTTTCAGGAGGGGCAACAATCTCTCTCTCTCTCTCTCTCTCTCTCTCTCTCACACACACACACACACACACACACACACACACACACACACACACACACACACACACACACACACACACACACACACACACACACACACACACACACACACACCATTGGCATCCCGGGGCGGGTTGGGGGGCGGGTTGTTAACTCAGGAGGGTTTTCGCCTGCCCCCCTGACTACAGCCCTGGCTACAGCCCTGAATGGAAAAGGTTGGTGAGGAAAGGCTCACTGTCTGACTCACCAAAAATATGACCACCACAATTGAAGGTCATTTTGTGAAAGCCAGGGATGGCCTAAGAAAATCTGCTGCCTGAGGAGGAACAGCAACAGTACTCTTCACTCATCTGTCAAGGTGCACAGAACTCAAGACTCACGACCATGTTATTCTAGCTCAAAGAGCTACCAATTTGCTACCTTTTCAGAATATCCATGATCTGCTGCTTGAGAAAGCCATTTCACTTTTCCTTACTGCACGGCCTGTCATTATTATTATTATTATTATTATTATTATTATTATTATTATTATTATTATTATTATTATTATTATTATTATTATTATTATTAATAATGCATTTATTTATTTGTTTATTTATTTATTCATTAGACTTGTATGCCGCCCTACTCACCGGAGCGACTCAGAGCGGCTAACATACCATGGGGCAACATATATCACAGTATTACAATATCAAATATAAATACAACATGTACAAATACAATAGCCATGTACTCAGGAAGATCAAGGCCCTGCTGAGTACTGACTCAGTTAAAGAGGTTACACAGTGTGCTGCTTAGTAACCTAGTTACTAAGTTACTAGTGACTTAGTAACCAGGCTGCATTGGCCCGGTGATTAAGAAGCTCGCCTTGTTAGCTGGAAGGCCACCAAGTCAGCAATTTGAGACACAGGCACTGCATGATGGTTTGAGCGCCTGTCTCTGTCCCAGCTCCCGCCAACCTAGCAATTCAAAAGCAAGATATTGCAAGTAGATAAATAGGGACCACTTTGGTGGGGAAAAGTTCTTGCGGACACGAAAGGAGCCTCATCCAGGTGTCCTCTGAGCGAAGCTTCTCCAGCAAAAATCTTTTCAATCCAGAATAATTTCTTACATGAAATAATTATTATTAGTAACCTAGTGCTGTGCAGTATCTTTCCAGTCTATAAATCCATAAGTATTATTTAACTTAAAGGAGTAATAATATTTATTTGACTTATACAGATCATTTCCCCAAAAATGGTACTCTACTTGCATCTACATGCAAGCAAAAAGTCAACCATCAGTACAGATAATTTTGTACACTTTTGGGCAATATTCCTAAAAATTTGCCATGCCTCAAGCAAACCAATCCATCTTCATCTCTCTAATTTAAAATTGTACAACTCCACCTAGATTTTTATAGAACAACATCCTGTTCTTTAATCTCTCCAGTTGTTCTTTCATTAGTGTCACAGTCTTGATAAAACCCATAAATTTTAGATTATCCTTTGAGCTACTGAAGTGGTTTTCATCTCTTTTAAAAAGCATCCGTGCCTGTAAAATATGTGACACTATTGTTATTACAATGCTATTCCATCAAGTGAAGACAAGACCTGCTCTTCCATTATTTGGTTATTGTCAATGATCATTTGACATTTCTGAAGATAGTAGAGAATGTTTGTTCAGCCAAGGCGGTGTGTATTTTTATGTTTTGATTGAACAATATCAGTCATTAACCCTTAGCTTCTACCTATCCCACAATTTTGGGCAGGGCTGGAATGAAAGTTTGATCAGGTAAGGAAAACAAAATATGAAGACTAGCTAGAAAATAAAGAGCCTTGGGAAGAATAACCGTGAATCAAAAAGAGGATGAAAAAAGAATGTCAGTTTGCTTAAAATTGTGTATGACAACAATTATGTACAAACAGAAAATTATAAATGTTTTGCAGTTAAAGTAGAATTGGAATAGGTAATGGTGAAGGTTGTCCTTGCTTGGAAGCCAGTCACATCTGACTCTAGGGTTGCCCTTGCTTGAAGCCAGTCATACATTACTCTAGGGATCAGTCCTCATCTCTGTTCATAGCCAAAAAGCCAGCGCTGTCTGCGTCTGCAGACGTTTCTGTGGACATGTGGCAGGGATGACTAGAGTGCAAGAAATGCTGTCCACCTTCCCACTGAAGCAGTACCTATTTATCTACCTGCAATTTCTTGCTTTCAAACTAGAAATTCCCATTAGAATTGGAACACACCTTGCCTAAGTAGAGAACTTAATGATGAGTTGACCTGTCTGCCTCCCAAAGTTGACATTCAGATGCTGTTCAATGTAGATTGGCAAACTCAAGGTCCCTGACCTCCATTCTCTAGAGTACTTTACCTTTAAATCAGACTTGGACCAGTCAGTTCTTCAAGCAGAGGACACAAAAGGACTGTACTCTTCCAGCAGTTCAGATGAAAGTTATTTGGACATCCTATTTTGTCAGCAAAAAGCTGAAGCAGTTTGGATTTGAGGGTTGGGCCAATTAAGTTCTTTTTTTGGATTACATTTGCAGTCTAATGCAAGGGTAATATTCCTGACCTCCAGAGCCAGTTACAGGAGTGTCAGCTTAGCATACACTTCCTTCCCTATTTAGAACTAGCCATAATGTGGCTTTACATGTGCGTAGTTGACTGTGGCAGAGTTTGCACTGCCTGCATGCATAGCATGGTACACAGAAAGAGCTTACTCAAAGATTGTGGATACAATCAGGCGTACTCTGGGTAGCAACCTTCCCGCATACCAGTCAAGCGCTGCTCCACAAAATACGGGAAATAACTGCACACTCTCAGTAACCCGTTTTCACATGTGCACTGTGACCATGCATGTGCAGTAACCCATTTGCGCATGCGCACCGTGGCTGTGCGTGCACAGTAAGCCCTTTCCCCACCGTTCAAGTACGGGATGGTGGCGGGAAAGGGGAGGAACAAGCACAGACAAATGGGAAATTCCGGCCAATACGGGATATTTGACAGGTATGAGTCCTTCCCGGCTAATCTTTCTAACACCAAATCAAACCAAAGGAACTGAAGAATGAATCCACCAGAAAGGTCTTTGTGAAGACCAACCATAACAATGATCTCAATAAATACTGAGAGACTTCACCTGCTTAGGATGCCTTCACCTGCTTAGGATTCCCTGGAAATGGCATTGAGAGATATCCTGCCTATCTCTCCAACCCGGAGGTTGTCCTTATGTATCCAATGGCTATAATTATGGATACCTAAGGACAACCTCTGAGTTGGAGAGATAGGCAGGATATCTCTCAGTGCCATTTCCAGGGAATCTTAAGCAGATGAAGGCATCTGCTTGGGAATACCCTGAAGCAAATGGTGAGCTCTGCGCTTCACTGTATGAGACAGAATGCTGGACTGGATGGGCTGTGGCCTGTTCCAGCAACACTGTTCCTATATTCTTATGACTTTCCAGTAATAAGAGCACTCTACTGGCATACATTTGCAGAAAATATAAATGTGACATACTTCTGTTCCAGAAAATGCATCAGGGGACAGCAAGGTACAGAGCCAAAGTGGCTAGACTAGAACTAGTGATTGAGAGACCGCATGACCAGTATGGGAGTGTAATTTTTCCTAGACCCAGTCTCAGTATAACATCAGCTGCACTGATGGAAACAAACAACATTGAAATTCTCACCATTTGAATCCCACAATTCTCTGTTACCTTTGTCTATAAGCCAACAGAAGCAAATTTTAGTTTTAATGAGCCGGACAAGATGAATTATTAAGCCATTTTCCCTTGACAAAATAAGAATGCAGTCAATGAAGTTTGAATAATAATTTTAGGATCATAGTGTGGCCTGGAAAAGGCCTTTTTTTTAAATGAGAAGACAGTTACACAAAGTACTGAATCATTTATCTAAGAGCAGCAGACTTGAGTTTCTGAACATTCTGGATGAATATATAATGTCAAAAAAGAATATGAAACGCCATCCGTCCCACATCCCCACCTGGGCTGAGAACACATGCGTATAGTTTGTCAAAAAGTATATAAGTCTGATTGAATTGTTAATAGGGGTTAATAGGGGTTCTTGGATCTATATGGAATCAAGCATCACATATGCATGTTATAATTGATCTGGTTAATAAAACCTCTTTTTCCTTGAAAGCTTCTCTGGCTGTTTCGTTTACTGTATGTTTAAAGAAACGTATAAACTGATCACTTTTTAAGAGAGTTTTCAGGTGACATTATGACCAAATAAATTTTGTCATTGGAGATTTGAATTGTCACAGGGAGACTTGGGGATATAACCAGACCAATGAGGATGGTGCACAACTTGTATCATGGGCAGACATTCATCATTAATGAATTGCATTGAACAATATCATTGATGTTAATCATCCAAGTAAAAATTACAAACAAGGTTCTGCTGAACCAAACTGCTCATGCAACTGATGAGCAGTTTGAATTTTTGGTGCTTGTGCAAGTTGCTGCTCAGTGCCTCCTTGCATAAACAGAAAATCTGTTTGTTCAAATGGAAAATCAGGCAGCATACATTGGTGACATATTTATCTCTCCCAGCATTCAACAGAATTCTGCCAGATAAAACTGACATGTTCTGTTAATAATAAGTAATGGATTTAGTTTTCAATTTTTAAAAAAACAATCACTTAAAATTACTACAAAAACAAACATTTTCTAAAAATTATAGAGAAGCTGTTATCTTCGTCTTTTATGTCCAGATCGAACTTTATACTGCCAGAATGAGGCTATCTTCTTGAATTTGCCAGTGGTGAAAATTAAATAATTGGTATAAATTTCTGGTAGTAATCAACATGCCAGCAAATGAGCCGGATTCTGTATTTCTCCATATTCACACAGCAGGCTCCACTTGAGCATGTTGGTCTTGCATAGGGTTGCCATACGACATGGAAAACCAGGAATTTCCTGGGTTGTAACTGTCCCGGCCCGGTTCAAAAAAAAAACATTGAAAACTTCCGGTTTTTAAACCAAGGGGCATGCTTGGTTTGAAGGGGGAAATCGTGCCTTTTTCTTGCCGCCTTAGAGCGGCGCCTATATTGAAGCACCAGCAGGTGGCATCTGTAGCAGCAGCCACACAGTCGCAGCAGCAGCAGCTTGGTGGCCAAGGAAGAAAAAGAGAAAAAATGTGCCTTTTTCTTGCCACCTTAGAGTGGCGCCTCTATTGAAGCACCAGCAGCCAGCATCTATAGCAGCAGCCACAGTCGCGGCATCAGCAGCTTGGACGGTGGCCAAAGAAAGAGATTGGGTAAACTGAATTACTCGTTTCTGAAATTAATATGGGCAGGTGGATCTTGCTTCATATTCTTTAATGTTTTGACACTGCAGTTTTGTTTTTAAAACTGGAGGGAGCTGAAATTTATAACATGGAGGAAAAGATGTGATTAATCCAAAAGATTTAACCAATTGCTGAAAAATGGTCTTTGAACCTTAGTTATGCCTGCTCAAGTGGCTAAGACATTGACTAGAAGGCAGCAGGTCAGCAGGATGGAATGAGCTCCCGTCTTTGTCCCAGGTCCTGCAAACCTAGCAGTTCGAAAGCAAGAAATTGCAAGTAGATAAATAGGGACCACTTTGGGGGGGAGGTAAACAGCGTTCCATGCGCTCTGGTGTCTAGTCATGCCTGCCACATGACCACGGAAACGTCTGCAGAAGCTCTTCGGCTTTGAAATAGAGATGAGCACTGAACCCTAGAGTCGGAGACGAATGGCTTTTGAGCAAGGACAACCTTTACTTCTGTCCCGGTTTTCTGGGAGGGAATTATGGCAACCCTAGTCTTGCATTTAGGGACTCCATCTCTCAGCCTATTCAGGGTCCTCCAAGTAACAAAGGGGTGGTTGAGTTCTTCAGCCAGATCCTCCTTTAATAATATTCCTTGTCTAGAGAGCTCCTTCCTCCATCTTCTAATTTGGTTTTGCTCTTCTGTACCCTCAAGAATGTTTGTTCTTGTCATAAAGCTCTTCCTGGATCATGCAGTTTAATGAAAGTTGTTGTTCTTGCTATAACAATTAAAATAATCATTTTTAAATTGTTTAAACATTCTAATTATGTATAACTACTTACTGTATTTGCTGGCGTATAAAACTCAGTCCCCCCCCCCTAAAATACACTGGAAAAAATGGAGTGCCTCTTGTACTGTATATAGCAGCCTATAGTAGACTATTTTGGTAATAATGTGGTATGTCTTATACTCTGATGCATCTTATATGCCGGCAAATACGGTACTTCTGATCCAAACTGTTCCACATGCACGTCTTATTTGTTTACCTGCTCCCTCGATTTTAACTCATATTTTTTGCAAAGTCACAGAAATATAGTAATACCTCATACAATGTCCACTTCATGCAACATCGGATCCATACAACGTCTCCCAATTCTTGGGAAAAAGTTGCCTCATACACCGTCGCCAAATGGTGTATGAGGTATTGGGGGTTTTACATTAGAGGTACAGGGTTTTTTTGTTGTTCAGTTGCACAGTCGATTCTGACCCTTTGCGACCCTATAGAACATCATCCTCCAGGCACCTCTGTCCTCCACCATCCTCCTCAGCCCGCCCAGATCTGTGCCCACTGCGTCCACGATGCCATCTAGCCTACTGTACATGTATACATTACATTACAATACAGTACAGTACTACTCCGCCGCCCGCCCGCCCCCCCCCCCCGCCCCCCCCGCCCCCCCGCCCCCCGGTGGAGGAACTCACTCACCCCTCTGGCCCCTCTGGCTGAAGGAGGGAAAAACAGGGGTCCTGGAACTGTGGCGGCAGCGGTGGCACAGGCTGTTAAAGGCGCCCGCTGCTCCACCCCCCCCCCCCCCCCGGAGAAAGTCACTCACCCCTCTGGCTGAAGGAGGGGGAAGAGGGAGCCCCATAACCATGGCGAGAGCAACGGCGCAGGCTGTTAAAATGCACCCGCCTGCCCCCCCCCTGCCGGTGGAGAAACTCACCCCTCTGGCCGAAGGAGGGGAAAGAGGGAGTCCCGTAACCATGGCGACAGTGCAGGCTGTTAAAGGCGCCTGCCCCCCCCTGCACTTCATAAAGATTTCTTAAAGTTCTGTCAGTTTTCTGTGTTTCTTTGACTTTGCCCTGCAGTCTGTGCTGTTACAATGTATCTCTATGGGAACGTTATACAAAGCATCGGTGGGAATAATTTGGACATTGTATGAGGCATCACGGCTAGAATTTTACATGCCTCATACAAAGTCGGAATTCATACAACGTCCTAACTTGTGGAACCAAGTTTGGACATTGTATGAGGTATTACTGTACCTTAATCCCCATGTTATCACCTAACAAGGGAATAAACCAATTAGCAGTTGTCCCTACAAAAAAACAATTAGGGCAAGATATATAACTGTTCTTAGTGCAGAAACAACATATTGTACTGTACATTTCTGCTATAGCAAATCACTCTTGTTCTCTCTCATTCTCCTTGGAGAACAGCCTTACAACAGGGCAGATTTGGAAAAGCAACTTTCCTTACAAGTCCCCACAGTCTCCCAGATAACAAGTCTAATTATTAGAGGTTCTTAGAGTTGCAGTCAAAAATACGTTTTGAGCCCAGCCCATGCAGGTTAGACAATTCTGAGAGCTCCAGATTTATTATTATTTTTTAATCATTATCCATACCTGGGAATGTAGTAGTAGCAAAATGTCTTGGGCTGTCCTGGCAAGAGGCAACCCATGATATATTGCTGCCTAGGGCAAAAGATCAGAGCTTCCTGTTAGTTGCACTAATTCTTGAAACCTACTTCCTAGTTAAGCAGTTATTAACATTCATGACTCATAGCAGACTGCAAGCCTCTCAAATCTCCTAAAGCAGGGATTCTCAACCTGTGGCCCGGGGGCCAGATGCAGCCTGTGGGCTGGTACCATTTCATGTGCCCCACACACACACACCGCCTCCACCACACCCGGAAGTGCCATGTGGTAGAGGAAGGGCAAAATGGCCGAAATTATTGTTTGTAAACGTTTTATTGATGTTTTGTTTTTTATTTTCAAAAGAAAGAAGTTTGTAAAGGATTTTATTAAATGGGTTAACAATCAGGATTTAAATTTAACTTTTATGCACAACATAGAATCGGACTCGATCCCGTTTCTCGATATAAAGATTTTTAGAAGCCAGAGTAACAAACTTAATATGTGCTTGCATAAGAAGGAAACAGATAGAAACACCTATCTACATTATGATTCTTTTCATCCCGGTTTTTTAACATCCCCTATGGAGTTTTTATGAGGGTAAAAAGAAATAGCTCCAACCATGTTGATTTTGTGAGGTCAGCGAATTCAGTTAAAAAAGAGTTACTAGAGAGGGGTATTCCAAAAGATGTTGTTGAACATTCCTTTAAAAGGGCAGACAAATTTTGTGACCAGACAAAATTTGTTTACTAAAGATCGCTCAAAGGCAACCAAAAGGATCCAGTGGTCGATTGACTTCCCCCCTCTATCATCTATACCTATAAATCCAAGCGTTAACCGTTGGAATGTGACAAAGGCTCCTACACCCGGCCACACTAGCCCATACTGAGCCTCCTGCACTCGCCCGAACCGGGTCCGCATGTAACTGGGGGGTTGAGAAATGCACCAGTGGGGCAAGAGCCCCACGAATGCAAACAAAGAAAAAGGACTTCACTACCCAACATCCTGTGTGCCACGCCACAGCCAATTAGGTTGAGAAGTGTGACCAAATAGAACATTGGGAGACACGCCGCAGCCAATCAAAATAAAGTGGTAGAAAATATTACAATGTAGGATCGGTAAAATCACAAATTAAACTTCATGTCCCAGCGTCCATTGCGCTGTGCAACCCCTCAGCCAATCAAGCTGAGGGATACGAGCGCAGAGGAGGCTGGGAACGCACGCGCTGACTGAAGAAAAAAACACTAGGAGCCGGAGGGAAAGACTTTGAAAGACCCAGCTGGAGGAAGCCAAGAAAAGGTAAGTGTGGTCGGTGGGGGTGAGGGAGTGGGTGAGGGAGGGAATGAAAGGTGCTGAGTCCAGAAGGATTGGGGGGACAGACCCCTTTTGTCCCCCCAACCCTTCTGGACCCAGGAGACCTGGGAGAGGCGAACGAATCCACCACCACCACCACCCCAAACAGTCCGTTTTAAAAGAGAAGAAACCGCTTGCTGGGTCCCCTGGCTCTGGAAGGGTTGGGGGGACAGACCCCTTTTGTCCCCCCAACCCTACCAAACCATGGGGACCAGGGAGAGGGGATCAAATCCACCCCCTCCTAAACACTCCATTTTAAAAGACAAGAAACAGCTTGGGTTCTTCTCTTTAATAACGGAGTGTTTTTTGGGGGGGAATCGATCCCCTCTCTGCCAGGTCCCCTGGCTCTGGAAGGGTTGGGAGGACAGACCCCTTTTGTCCCCCAAACCCTACCAAACCATGGGGACCAGGGAGAGGGGATCGAATACACCCCCCTCCCAAACACTCCATTTTAAAAGACAAGAAACAGCTTGGTTTCTTCTCTTTAATAACGGGGTGTCCTGCGGGGGGATCCCCTCTCTGCAGGGTCCCCTGGGATTCCCCTGGGAATACACACACACACAGCTTCTCTCTCTCTCTCACACACACACACACACAGACGCACCCACACACATGACACTCCTGCCTTGCAGGAAATTTTTAATGTGTGTTGGTGGTTGGAGTGGTATTGTATGGGTGGTGGTGGTTGTGCACACCCAAAACCACCCCTAACCACCAACACACCTCTTTTTTACATAAATTACCAAAAAAATTATCCCTTACAACACAATTTAAAACAGCCCAGCAACGCCGGGCAACCTCTGCTAGTATGATATAAAAAAATTAGCAATAAAGCACTGGCATGTGCTGGACAATATTCCAAATTGCAATTTAAATCTGATAATAGGGTTTAGAAAAACCCGTAGCATTAATAACATTGTGTCGAGAGCCGATCTCACTATAGAAACACCAAAGAGAAAAAGGAGTTACAGGCACTTTAAGTGCCTTAGTTGTAGCGTTTGTCCTTTATCTTGGGAGGCGAAGTCAGTAATATTACCAAACATGAAGAAACCATTCACCCTGAAGCAACTGAGTAATTGTAATAGTTGTGCTTGCGTATATCTGTATATTTGTCCATGCAAATTAGGTTATGTTGGGAAAACAGAATGAAAATCAAAACTTGGGTGAATGAACATAAATCCAGAATAAAAAATAGACACCTGAAATCACAAATGGTAGAATATTTTATTGAGCAAGATCACAAAGCAAATGATCTTAGGTTTGTGGTTCTAGAGACAGTGAAAACTAAACAATATGAAAGAATGGATTTAAGTACCATACTATTGAAGAGAGAAGCATATTATATTTATTTTTAAAACACAATGTATCCAAATGGACTAAATTCAGAACATGATTTATCTTTGAAACACTGAGAGTTGGTTGCTGTAATTCAGTTGTGCAACTGTAGCAAATTAGGTGCAGGTGTTTTCCCTTTGCAATCACCATGAGCATAAATTCAAGGTTGGTAAGTCTGTAAGTTTAATGCCTTAACCCAGAAAGAAGTAATGACAGGAGGCTGTTGGATGCAATATAAAATGTATACCAAAATATATTTGGTAGGTGTGGTAGATTTAAACCTTTGTTTTTTTAAAGAAACAGTGGAAAGTAAACTTTGTGTTTGAAACTGTCAAATAATCCTTTATGTTAGGACCTAGACAATATGTATTAAGGGCCTAGTTGCAGTTTATAGAAATCATTTTGCTTAAAGGTTGAGAATCCAGCATATTCTAACAGATGGCACAAGCATAACCCTACGCACTATAGTTGGTAAGTAACCTGAAAGAATTTAATTAGTCGAACTCTTCACCTCAGACTAACAGTTAGGAGGGGAAGCGAGAAGCAATGTATGTCTGACCTCATCCACTAGATGGGAGGGGGAGTTCAATGTAAATTTGCCTTTGGATATCCATACATTGATATTTACCATATTTGGCCCAAATGCCAAATTTCTATAGATTGTAGGGTACATTAACTGTAAGATAAATGACGTACTTGGTCTGACTCAGAATCTTATAAAATACACAAGCAGCTGACAGCCCACAGCTGGGGGGGGGGAGAAAGCTGAGGAGAAGCTCACAGCTCCGATGAGGGAGGAAACCTCATCAAAATGCCAATGACTTGATGCCAATGGAAACTTCATGGGGGCGTCAGGCCCAATCCAAGAAGCCAATTAGCCAGAGAAAACAGGTAGCTATGAAAGCTGATTTTATTATGTTTCTTTTTTGCACTCATTGAATGCTCAGAGGAGAGAGACAGGATTTTAAGAAGCAAGTTTTTAAATGTTGTTCAAATGCCTATTTTATAGAAAATAGCTCTTTTGCTAATAAAGAAATCCTATGTTGTTGGAACAGTGTGTTTCTTCAAAGCAAATAGGAAATTGAGAGTGGAAGGTGAGATAAGAAATTTAACAAGCTCTGAATCAAGAGACTATTCCTTTAATTTCCAAAGACTTGGAAACCTGAAGTCCTGAGATGCAGGGTAGCAGGCCAACCTTCACCCTTTAAGAAAAAGGGGGCAAAGTGAAGGCGGAAACTTCAAAGAAGGCACAGGGCCACAACTTGGCACCCAAGTATCTCAGAAGGACATACTCATCCACCTTCTATTCTTCCCAGTGCAGCAAGGTGATAGGGAAGAGGCGGCCTTTACTTACAGGAGTCAAAGGAAGACTTCATTTATAGAGCCACCCTTTTTCCAGCTAATAAAAAGAAGCAGGGGAGCCACTTCTCTCACCCAATAATCTACTACAGGCCAGGGCAGAAGCTACCAAGGCAAGGCCAATGCACTGGGTATTTTGAAAGTTCCACCATTTCCCTAACTGATGAGACCCGGGGTGGCTAGCAGAAAATTAATCAAGGGTAAATCAGGTTAGAGTGCCAGCACGTGGTCACACCACGTGGGATGGCGCAGGCGGGGCGGTGCCGACAGAAACTTTTTGGAGGTTTTTGAATTTATTCATCTCCCATTTGTGAACGGAGTTACTTGAGCATTCGTTGGATAGCGTTCCACCCAGATTCTACAACTACAGTTTAAATCTGAGGCACAGATGACTATTATTAAGAGCCTTCATGAGACTGCACAAGATTTTATAAAGTACACACAGTAAACGCACTCGTGTGGATTCACAGAGACTTGGGCTTCTGGGAATTGAAGTCCAAGAATACCTGGAGTGTCAAAGTTCGCCATCACAGGTATAGGTTACAATGTGCTAAATAGCAATCAATAAACCTTCCCATCAACCATGCTACTGTTGAGACACTTCATGAATTGTCATCTGTAGAAGCATTTTTTCCAGACTCAGGGATCCATCCATGCACAAAAAGCCCCTTGACATTTGACTTAATAGCTATATTAATGCAGACATATAAACAAGTTCACAAAGCCTGCTTGGATTTTCCCTAGCCTGCCTAAACACGTCTCCTTCATCAGTTTTCCTAAAGAGAAGGAGCAAAGGAAAGCAATTTATACTCCAACTTATAGGAACTCCTTCCACTACACAGCAACCACACATACCATAATCATCTGGAGGGAATTTTGACATCTCAGAATAGAAGCAACCCACTTGCCTAGCTTCAAGTTCTCTCTTGCTCGAAAACCAGTTGTATCCAACTCTATGCTGTGGTGCTCATCTCCATTTACAGGAGTCTGCATCTGCAGACATTTCTATGGTCATCTGGTAGGCATGACTAGATGTGCATGGAATGCCGTTACCTTTTCCACTGAAGTGGTCCCTATTTATCTACTTGCAATTTCTTGCTTTTGAACCGCTAGGTTGGCAGGAGTTGAGAAGATTATGGGACATTAGTTAATGCTGAACTTTTTAGGACTGTCATTGTCTTCATGTCCTGTTTATGAGTTTCTCATAGGTTGGCCAATACACAAAGAAAAGGAGGTCTAGTCAAGATTTCCATTTGATCCTTCTGCACAGAAATTATTATGTTCTTAAGAAAAACTGAGAATGAAAACAAAGGCAAAAAGAAATTACATTTGTTACCAAGAACTACAAAAAGCAGCCATAATTGCTGCTGGAATTATTAATTGAGAAAACACAAATACACAAATGAGAGGGAAAGTGCTTGGAACAAGTAGGAGATGAATGCATATTTCCATGGCCGCAGGGAGGTTTGATTGCACTAAGCATTCGACCCCAAGAGGGCCACATCTCAGCCAAAAGCCAAGATGTCGTTACAGGAAACAGCCTGACAGTGCCAATGACATCTCTGCAATGTTCCCATCCCACATGACAAAAATAGTACATTGCACAAATGGGCCCATGCAGAATGAGACACATGTTAAAGTTTACTAATACACCACATATCCCCAACTCATCACACAAGCAAGTCAGCCCAAGGCGCCAGATCCGTCAATCTGTCTGACTGCCCAGAGGGAAAATTGACAAATTATTAACCTTCAATCATCATAATAAAAAGCTTTACTCTATATCATTCTACGGCTAATCTTGCTTTCCTAATATATCCCTTACCCTCCCCAAGGTGCTGTTGATGTCAGAGGGTTATTAAGAGCTTGGTCAGGAGAGCTTGGTCAGATTCCCACAGACTAGGAGGCTTGCACGATAACCCACACCTGATCCAGACAAATCAAGGGCTGTGAACCAGCAAGGGGTGAGGGAAGGAAAAAAAGCCCTCTGCAGTGACTCATTCATTACTGCAAAGGCAGCGCCCAGAAGAGCTGCATCATTGCATGCTGATCTTACATCACATGCAGGGGGAAATGACAGGAGTGAATGAGCATTTGCAGGAGGGGTTCCCAACCTAAGGTCATGTGCCACCACCACCACTCCAAGGGCATTCAAGACACAAAATGGCCACACCCTTTGAAGCAGTTGGGACAAAATGGCCACCTCAACATGCAGACAGAGCAATATGGCCATCCGGCCCTTGAAGCTGACTGAGAGAGCATGACCCGGGCCCTGGCTTGAAAAGGTTGGGAATCCCTGATCTACAGAGTGGCCCATAAGTCCCTATTTCACCATATTTATTATATTTTCCCCTTTTTTCCAGAGAAATATGGCTGATTTAAGCCCATTTACACTTGAAGAATGTATTGTGACAAGTATATGAGTACATGAGCACAAGAATACAGTACTGGTGACACCCCAGATACAATAAGTGGCAAATTTAGAGAAAGATTCAATAGGGACTTACAGGCCACCCTGTAAATCAGTGGTTCCCAACCTTTTTTTGCCATGCTGCTCCTAAGCATCTCTACAATACAATAAGTTGCGATATGGGTAAATAGATTTAAATGACCATTAGAAGTTAGATCAGAGAGATCTGATCTGGAGCTCTTCCTCCAACTAAAACTCCTTCCTTAGCATCAATTTGCTTATTAAGAGCTGGCCTAAAAGGAAAGGCCTTTGCTTGCTGGTGGAAGGACAACAGGTGAGAGGCCAACCTAGCCTCACTTGGAAGGCTGTGCCTTAGCCTAGGAGCAACTCTCTAGTCCAGGGGTTCCCAACCTTTTCAAGTCGGCCGGGGTTGGCTCACGCTCTCTGTTAGCTTCGAAGGCCGGACAGCCGTTTTGCCCTGCCTGCATGATGGGGAGATGGCTATTTTGTCCCAACAGCTTTAAAGGGGTGGCCATTTTGTTTCTCAAATGCCCTTGGAGGGGGGCACATAAAATGACACTGTGGCCAGATCCGGCCCACAGGCCTTAGGTTGGGAACCCTTACTCTAGTCTTCTCACGGCACATGCCTCATGAGGGTGGTAGGACTGAGGGAAATTTCTTCATCAGATACACTGCACTTGCAAACTGTGTCCGGAAACTAGAAGGTTTTAACCTATGAGCAAATCCACCAGGAGGTTGCTTAGTGGTTAAAATGCTGAACTTGATGACTGGAAGGTCAGCAGGTCAAGAACTGAGTGCTGCATGACAGAGAGAGCTCCTGTCTCTGTCCTAGCTCCTGCCAACCTAGCAGTTCGAAAGCAAGAAATTGCAAGTAGATAAATAGGCACCACTTCAGTGGGAAGATAAACAGCGTTCCATGTTGAGGCATTCCTGCCACATGTCCACAGAAACGTCTGCAAATGCAGACAACGCTGGCTCTTTGGTTATAAACAGAGATGAGCACTGAAACCTGAAGTCAGATATGACTGGCTTTTGAACAAGGGTGACCTTTACATTTACCTATATCCACCAGTGCATCTTGTTCATGGCTTCCAAACAGAAGTGCAAACAGCACAAGGGACAGCACTATGTATGTCATTCCCGTTGGGATGGTATTCACATGCTTTCTCTCATCTTCAAGTCACAACTGTGGAAGGAAACTGACCCATGCTAAATACAAATCCCACCAAGGATACCGCAAAAGACCAAGCCCTGATTCATATTTGTCTTCTACTTTCCTCTTCTAACAGGTCACAGAAAAGACCTGCCAAGGAAGCAAATATTATTATTATTATTATTATTATTATTATTATTATTATTATTATTATTATTATTATTATTATTATTATTATTATTATTATTATTATTATTATTATTATTATTATTATTATTATTATTATTATTATTATTATTATTATTATTTTGCAGGAGCTCTGTCTGCTGAACTAAAGAGCTTTTTAAAAGGCCTGCATAAGGTAAGCTTCTAGAATCTGACAGATGCACCTCCAAAAGATCTGTCTCCGTTCTAGAGGCTTGTTCTTCATTTAAAAGAGGGTCACTTCAGAAAGAAATTTAATGGAGACACAAATTTGTGTTGGTGCTCACCTTGTAACACATGTTGGATGTGCTAAAAATGCGGCATAAAATTGCATGAGTAAACAAAAAATAGTAAGGTGGAATTAATCACTAAAGTCATTTAGTGAAACTGAGGAAGGCCAGCATAAGGAGCTGTTTTTAGGTAAGGTAAAGGTTTCCCTTGCTTGAAAGCCAGTCGTATCCGACTCGGGTTCAGTGCTTATCTCTGTTTCAAAGCTGAAGAGCCAGCGCTGACTGTTTTGGCAGACATTTCCGTGGCCATGTGGCAGGCATGACTAGACATCAGAGCACACGTAACAGCTGTTACCTTCCCACCGAAGTGGTCCCTATTTATCTACTTGCAATTTCTTGCTTTCGAACTGCTAGGTTGGCAGGAGCTGTGACAAAGACGGGAGCTCATTCCATCCTGCAGTACTCGGGAATCAAACTGCTGACCTTCCGCCTCCCAGTCAGTGTCTTAGCCACTTGAGCCACTGCAGTCCCTTGTTTTTTAGGTAGAGGTGTTTATTTTTTTTTCTTCCTGCTCCAGTTTCTATTCCTCAAGAGGCAAATTACTTTAACAGAACAGTAGCTTTTCTCATTAGGAGTAAGAACAGAGGGAAAATACCTAGGGAAATTCTGGCTGTATAAACTAGCATAACTAGTTTTCCATTTATTTATTTATTGCGTTATTATACCACCCATCTGGGATATTTCCCACTCCGGGTGGTATACCAACAAATAAACAACATCAACATCATAAAACAAACAAAATAAAATAAGCAACAAAATAAATACTTGATGGCGACTAAGGGCAAGCAAGTTCAAAACTGACCAGCTAACTCAGGGGTACCCAAACTATGGCCTGTGGGCCGGATCGGGTTCCTGATGTCAATTCATCTGGCCTGAGCCACCCTCATTGCTCCCGGAAGTGGAAGTAAAACACAGCCGCTTCCAGGACCAAAAAGGGTGACGTGGGATGGACATGGCTGAAAAACGAAAACACATACCTCTCACATATAACTGCAAAATTCATTATATGCACTGAACTATGGGCCACAGCTTCAAATGTTATCTTAATTCCTACATAAGTTGAATGGTTCTTTAAATATTAACTTCTTGTTTTTAACTGCTTGTAAGCCGCCCAGAGTGGACTTGTAACCAGATGGGCGGGATATGAATGTGATTAAATAAATAGATAAAATAAACAAAGCCTTGAAGTAACCAGTCCTCCAAGCTACAAAGAACTCTTCATCGAGAAGATCTCTTTTTTAAAAAAGAAGGCTAACATTTCCAGAATTATGCGAACACACTGTAAATTTCTATTCCTGCCCCTCAAGCGGTTGGGCTCAAACTTGTCATCTCAAGGGCACTCTCCACGGCAAAACAGTCTGCTAAAGAGCTGGAAGTGGTCCATGGGCATAATCCAGTGCTGACATAAGGAGGCGGCCAGTTACAATATTTCACAAATAAAAAGAAACATAATATTTTGACAAAGGGGGTTGAGGGATGGGGAAAGATTCTACTGGCAAAATACAAAGGAGGCAGACAGAAGGTGCCACCCCGCAGTCATGAACATTCATTAATTCAGATCTCGTCTTAAGTATTTGGTTGCTTGACAAAATGTTGAGGAACAGATGGCTGGTGCCTTGCCACTGTCACTGCCCAATCATAATCTCATAATATTTCAATCGTATCACCAGGAAAAAAAATATCCTTGCCCTAAACAGTGAAATGCCAATGACATGCTATGCTGAAATCATGAGGCAGTTCCTAAAACTATCCGCCTATTGGTTGTTTTAAGGCAGGGGTTCCCAACCTTTTCAAGCAGTGGGCTGGGTCATGGTCCCTCAGTCAGCTTTGAGGGCTGGGTGGCCATTTTGCCCTGCCTGCACGATGGGGGTGGCCATTTTGCCCCAACAGCTTCAAAGGGGCAGCCATTATGTTTCTTAAATGCCCTTGGAGAGGTGGGGGGCCACATGAAATGGTGCCATGGGCTGGATCTGGCCCACGGGCCTTAGGTTGGGAACCCCTGTTTTAAAGGAAACAGAAGTGGTGAGTCCTAGGCCACTATTTTTGGCAATCGCCACAGGTTTAGTGTTCTATGACTTGCCTGATGCCTTCCAGATGTGTAGGTCTGTAATTTTCACAGTCCCCTTCTTCTTGTTGTTCTGACGTATCCAAATCCAAATATTGGGAATCCTCATGGCAATCAGCCATGAAGACTATCCTGAGAATATAATGCAGTGGCCTTTCATCTGCCTTCTGCATCGCAGCATGGCACCCGTACCACTGATCCAGTTCTGCGAGTCACTTTTTGGTCTTCAGGCCTTTGGACACACAAAGTCCTGCTCAGCAACAGGCCAGTATTGATGAAGCTGCTGCCCTCCATCAAGATGGATTCAAGTGGGATTTATCCACTTTGGGACCAACATCCTTCCCTGTGGACTTTCGCACCCAAGACAGTTAGTCTTCAGGGTTGTCAGGTTAGTTAACTGCCACCTAACACTCAACATTGAGTGGCTGGCAGTATGGTCTACTCTATTACCATAGCAGTATAACCTGGCCAGACACAGTCCCCTAACCAGCTGTAATAGTCCAATACAAAAGTAAGGATTAGAAGATGATGTGATAATATATAGAGCTTGATCTTGTTGATGTGATTTTTAAAAAGTTTTCAATGTTTTTAATCCTGTTTTAATTGTTTAATATATTTTAATTATTATGCAGGTTTAATTTTTTTAACTATACAATTACTGCATTTTAGTTTGATTTTAAAAAACCACCATTATAACCCACCTTGACTCCCCTATGGGGAGGAAGATGGCTTATAAACAAAACAAACAAATAAATAATCCTTTGGCCTGAAATCCCTTTTAAAGATATTTTAGAAAAGTATCAAACAATTGCTTCATAGTTAAATTGTTTTATTAACACATTTTATTGTAATTAGGGGTATCTGGCTGATTTAAATTAATGAAATCTTTCATATAGATTGTAAATTCTATAAATATAACTCCTCCAAGGAAATTGCAGTAGGTTCAAGCTTTTGAAAGAAGTTCAAGGCAAAGGTAGTTTTGAACACCTCTATTGGAAAACCTACCTGTTTTTGTTTCTAAAAAGAACATACAAGTTTTCAGCTAGATCTTAATGTAGCTAACTATCAGGACTGATAACGACTTGGTTTTAACTTCCAGTAATATATAACCAGCAATTATCTAGATTAATGGATGCAATATGGTGATTAAAAAGACAGACAGTGGCACCTTAAACAATTAACAAGAGTCTAGTAACAGTGTGTTGTGTTTCTCTTGACAAATTATGGGAAACTGTCCTTTTCAAACATTTTCACCTGCAGGTGGAAAACATAACAGGAGTGCAGAAATGGAACAAACGGTAATAAGAAACACAGGATACAAGGACAAGTTGTACCCCTTTTCAACCCATTTTTGGAAGCACACTGCTCAGAAAACTATTCGGATGGGGCTGGTGTAGTCTAATATATCTGGAAGGTGCCAGACGTTGGGAAGGAAAAGCAGCATAAATTTAGATGAGTGTATCTCATAAAGGGTGTCTCTCATAAAGGAGACCATGATGGCTTAGTGATTAGGGTGTTGAACTTGATGACTGGAAGGTCAGCAGTTCGAGACCTGAGTGATGCACAACAGAGTGAGCTCTCATCTCTGTCCCAACCCCTGCCAACCTAGCAGTCTGAAAGCAAGCAATTGCAAGTAGATAAATAGGGACCACTTCGGTGGAAAGGTAACAGCATCTCGTGTACTCCGGTGTCTAGGCATGCCTTCCACATGTCCACAGAAACATCTGCAGACGCCAACAGTGCTGGCTCTTTGGCTATAAACAGAGATGAGCACTGAACCCTAGAGTTGGATATGACTGGCTTTCGAGCAAGGGCAACCTATCTCATAAAGAAAAGGGTAATCTAGTTCAATGGCCAGTGACATTACTTTTTACATCATAATCATATGACAGGTTCTCTCCAAGCCTGAGTGGGGAATGTGTGGCTTTTCAAATGTTGCTTGAGTGTACAGTACTTCCTATCATCCCTCACCATTGATAATACTGGATAGCCTGATGGAGGTGCAGTCCAATAACATCTTCATCCCAAGTTTGTTAATCACACACCTCAATTGGGCAGGGAAGCCTACTTCATTCTTTGATTTTAATTGCTTAGCAAGCATTGCAATAAGGATACAGTAGAACCTCGTATAACGAATGCCCCCTTACAGCAGCTAAATCGCATAATGAATAGTTTTTAAAAGAAAGTGACGCCCAGCATAACGATTTTTCCTATGGGAAAAATTGTACAATGAATTCTCATAGGGAAAAACCGCTTAGCAAAAAAAAACTGTACGATTTTTTCCATAAGAAAAATCATTGTATGATTTTTTTCCCATAGGAAAAATTGTTGTACGATTTTTTTTCATAGGAAAAACCGTACAATGACAAAATCGCATAGCGACCAGACCCATGGAATGAATTAAAATCATTATACGGGGTTTTACTGTACTACCTATCTGTCTGGTACACGTAAACCAGGGGTGCCCAAACTATGGCCCATGGGCCAGATCCACCCCAATGCCAATTCATCTGGCCCACACCACCGTCATCACTCCTGGAAGTGGAAGTAAAACACCATTGTTTGGGCACCCCTGTCCTGTTGTTTGGGCACCCCTGGTTTAAGCAGAGAAAATGGCAGCTTAAAATCTATCTCATCCCGTTGCAAAACAGATTGCAAAGCGCGTTTTACTTCCGCTTCCAGTGGGAGGAAGCACGTGACTGGCCCACTGAACCATTTGACTGGCCTGCTGAACCACATGACCAGCCCACGGCCTGAAAGGTTTGGGCACCCCTGACAGAAACCAATGAAAACAGAGTTCAAGACACTAACCCAACAATTCCCAAACTCCAAACAATAATCCAGGCAGGCAATTGGGATAAAAATCTGTTGCAGGCAGCATTAGAGTCAACAAAGCGACCTAATGGAAGACTCATCTCCTGTTATAGTATTTCCATCTGATCTGCACTTGTCTGCCTCCATACTATAATTAGTGGTAGAAGCGGTGATAATTAAAACACTTAGATCACAGACACAGAGGTAGAGGTGATGGAAATGCAGAGAAATCTGCATTTGTTATGTTTCATCCTTAAAGCTGACAGGGTAACATTCAGTTTTAGCAACCTGCATTTATTTGGGAGACATCAGATTTTCAGTGCTAAACTGCCAGCCTCAACATGGCAATCAAGAGCTCTCAGTGAGTGCCACAACATGTGCCTACATAATTATCTATTCGGATTTAATGGACGTAATGCTAAAGTATCTGAAGAGTCACCAGAAGAAACGTGGCCACCAGATATGTACAGATTTCAAATGAAAACAAGGCAATTTTGAGAACTCCTAGTCTAGTGATGGCAATCTTGGCACTCCAGGTGTTCTTGGACTTCAATTCCCAGAAACTCTAGTCTCTGTGAATCCACACAAATGGGACCTATTCATGTGGATTCACAGACTTGGGTTTCTGGGAATTGTAGTCAAAGAACACCTGGAGTGCCATGGTTAGCCATCGCTGCCCTAGTCTCTCTCCAGCATCCTTCATTTTACTAGCACATATTATCAGCACTTCTCTCTGTCACAGCCTGAAAAATTAGCTTTCTGGACAATAACAAAATAATAACTGTGTGCCATCAAGTCACCTGTCACTTACAGCAACCCTTTTGAGAGTCTTTTAGGTAGATAATACACAGAAGTGGTTTACCATTCCGTTCTTCTGTGGGCACCTTTGGATTGTGCAGCTTACAGAAGAATACTATTTATACAGGATGGCTCTTCTGTGGTGTGCAATGGGAATTGAACTACCAAATCTCAGCCTCTGCAGCCAGAGACTTAACTCACTGAACTATCCAACTTTATGACAGGCATCTCTTGGTTGTCTGTATTTGTAAGGATCCTCATTTGGCTTGGCAACCCCTCTGCAGATATTCATACACAAAACAGTTTCTGCAGAACCAGATGTTTAACGGGGGAGTGATTTTTAACAAGTAAGTAAGCGATTGCTACTGTTTGGAAAGGAAGATGAAAACTGACAGTTCTCATCTTCCAAAGTACATAGGAGGGTTTGATTTTACCGTAGGTCTCATATCTGGAGCTGTAATAATATGTTGTTTTATGTTTTAGGGCAATAATTTTACTTTGGGTCTGTTTTTACATTCTAATTGTTGTTTTGCAGCCAAAGTGATAGAATTACCATGGCTGGAAGAAAATTACTGGCAGAGCAAGGAGATCTGTCATTACCCAAGAAGGATTACATTGACCTGTAGACTGCATTTCTTCCAGCTGCTGGTAATACTCTTAGAGCCTGTCCAGACTGCCCATTTAGATGTAGGCTAGATTGGCTACTAAAATGTAGCTTACACTCATTGCCAATCCAAATGAGGATCCTTACAAATAGAGGCAGCCAAGAGAAGCCTGTCATATAGTTGAATAGTTCAGTGAGTTGTCTCTGGATGCAGAGATGGAGATTTGGTGTGTTCAATTCCCATTGCACCCCAGAGGTCTGTGTGGCCCTGGGTAAGGTGCACAGTCCCAGGAAGCCCAGAAGAACACAATAGTAAACCACCTTTGTGTATTCTCTATACAGAAAACCCTGAAAAAGGGCACCATAAATTAGAGTTGACTTGGCAGCACACAATTGTTTTATAGTCCTACTGAGAGCAGGTGAGGTGTAGGGAACTGTGCACCCTAGGACTTAGGAGACTTGAGTTCAAACTCCTGATTGGCCATGGAAACTTGTTGGGGAGATGAAGTAGTAAGCCATTCCTTGAACATCTCAGGTACAGTACTTGGAAAACACTGATAGTGGCAGATTAGTTGCAGGTAATCGGTGGATAGTCTAGATTTGTGATGGCGAAACTTGGCACTCCATGTGTTCTTGAACTTCAATTACCAGAAGCCCAAGTCAGCACTCCTGCTGATCAGAGCTTCTGGGAATTTAAGTTGAAGAACAGCTGGAGTGCCAAGGTTCCCCATCACTGGTCTAGATAAGTATTTCCCAAAATTTGGTTCTTGGACTTCAATACCCATAAGCCTAAGTCAATACACTGGGTGATCAGTGCTTTTGGGAATTGAAGTCCAATGACCAAAGGCTGGGAAACACTGATTTATATTGACTTTAATAGAGGTCTGGGCTGTGCAATAGATCTGAAGCTGCACTGAACGCCCTGCAAGATAGTACCCTGAAGAAGGCAGCCAGGAGTCGTGTAACCCTGCTAGTCCTCCTGGATCTTTCTGCAGCCTTTGATCTCATCAACCACAGAATCCTTCTGAGATGGTTATTGAGTTTGGGCTTTGGGAGCACCTTTCTTTCAGTGGTTCCAGTTCTTCCTTAAGGGGATCACCCAGAGAGTGCAACCTCGGGAGACAATGCCATTCCTTGGAATACTTCAAGGATTGATAATTTTCTTAATGCTTTTCAATAGCTATATAAAGCCACTAGGAGAAATAATTTGGACATTTAAATAAAATGGAGGTGCTGGTCATCTTTACCTACAAGAAGGGGATGGGCCGGGCGTGTGCGGAATGCATGTCCGCACCCGCCCAGTCTATCCCATAATGCGGCGTGCAAACCTACCTTACGTCCCAGACACCATCGCCGCATGGGTCTGGAGACCGAGAGTGGGGCCAATGCCCCACGAACAAGAAAAATAAAAAAACTACCCTTCCCAGCATCCTCCGCATCGCACCATTCCTCAGCAAATCAGGCTGAAGGACGTGAGCGTGAAGGAGGCGGGACAGCCGGCGTGCGCGCAAAAAAAAACGGCCCGGGCTGCGTGTACCTCAGCAGTGAAAAAAGCAAACTCAATGCTAGCGATCATTAGGAAGGGAATAGAAAATAAATCAGCAAGTGTCATTTTGCCTCTTTATAAATCTATGGTGAGACCCCATCTGGAATACTGTGTACAGTTCTGGACACCATACCTCCAGAAGGATATTATGGAGCTGGAAAAAGTGCAGAGGAGGGCAACCAGAATGATTAGGGGACTGGGACACCTTCCTTACCATCTGAGGCTGCAACGGTTGGGCCTCTTCACTCTTGAACGACGGCGACTAAGAGGTGACCTGATTGAAGTTTATAAAATCATGCACGGTGTGGACAAAGTAGATAAGGAAAAACTGTTTTCCCTATTGCACAACACTAGAACTAGGGGACACTCCATGAAACTTTTGGGTACTAGTTCTCAAACAAATAAGAGAAAGTAGTTTTTCACCCAGAAGATCACTGGTCTATGGAACTCCCTGCCAGAAGAAGTGGTGACAGCTATCAGTCTTGACAGCTTTAAGAAAGGATTAGACAAGTTCATGGAGGACAAGGTTATCAATGGCTATAATTATGGATACTTAAGGACAACCTCCGGGTTGGAGAGATAGGCAGGATATCTCTCAATGTCATTTCCAGGGAATCCTAAAACAGGGGGAGGCATCTGCTTGGGAATACCCTGAAGCAAATGGTGAGCCATTGTGTGAGACAGAATGCTGGACTGGATGGGCTGTGGCCTGTTCCAGCAAGGCTGTTCTTATGTTCTTATAGGACATGGCCGGACAAGGCGCCGCTGTAGGCGCTGCCTCTGCCCAGCCGTATCGCGGCATTGCCGTCTGTGCCAGCTCTCACCATCGCTATTTCACCTCCTCTGTTTCGTGCCAGCTCGTGAAACAACGGAGGGAAAGATTCAAAGGCGTCAGTCACCAATCCTCCAGGGAGAGCTCCTCCCCTGACAGATTGCTAGCTGAAGCCTTTGCATTTCCCCCACAACTGTTTCATGTCAACCTTCGAAACAGTTGAGGGGGAAATGCAAAGGCGACAGCCAATAATCCGTCAGGGGAGTAGCTCTCCTTGGCGGATCGCTGGTTGCCGCCTATTTATTATCCCCTCCGCTGTTCTGAGAGCTAACACGAAACAATGTAGGGGGTAATACAAAGATGGCGAGCCACTTCCCCGGGAAGCAAAGGCAGAAAATAGCACTCAGTTCTCTGTCTTCACCTCCCAGACCTCCTGGAGGGAAGCGAACCCCTCCCACGGGGCACAGGGGCCAAAGGCACTGGTGCCTTCGGCCCCCGCCAACCGAGGGAAGTGAGTCACTTCCCCGAGAAGCAAAGGCAGAAAATGGTGCTCCGTTCTCTGCCTTCGCCTCCCGGAGGAAGCAAACCCCTTCCACATTCAGCCCTGGCCTGTCGGAGAATGGGCTTGCTTTCTCTGACAGACAAGGGCTGAATGCGAAGCTCCGTTTCGCCCGTGCCTGTCGGAGAAATCCACCCCCTTCTCCGACAGGCAATGGGCTGAATGTGGAGCTCCCTCCCCCTCACTCTCTCTCTCTCTCTCACACACACACACACACACTGTCACACATACTCTGTCACACACACACACACACACACACACACACCTACTGGGCTGCTTTTCTCTCACTCACTCACTCACTCACTCACTCACTCACTCACTCTGTGTGTGTGTGCCCCCCAAAACCACCTACTCACCTGCCACCTCCCCACTCTCTCTCTCTCTCTCGCACTCTCTCTCTCTTTCACTCTGTGTGTACCCCCCAAATCCACCTACTCACCTGCCGCATCCCCCTCTCTCTCACTCTCTGTCTCGCTCTCTGTGTGTGTGTCTCTCTCTGTCTGTGTGTGTGTGTGTACCCCCCCAAAACCACCCCACCAACAAACACATTCCAAACCTACCCAGCAAGGCCGGACACAATAGCTAGTCTATATATATAAAAGAGAGATATACGTTTGTGGGTCCAGTATAGAAATCCACACCCCTGGACCAAACCCCCCGAAATTGGGCACACACATACTATGGGAGACTGAGACCCAGACTGTCGAGGTCCAGACTGCCAGGGGAGGGCCCTGCACCCCACAAATTGGAAAAAACAAAGAACTATGCATTCCAGCAGCCACTGTGGCTCACTGCAGCCAATCGGGTAGGGCTGGCATGAGCGCAGGAGAGGCGGGGCTATGGCCACACGGTCACTACATCAACAGCTGCCGCACGACAAGAACACGGCTGTGGGGTGATCCTGCGAGCATTGGGCCACAGCGAGCAGGCCATCACCATTGCCCTGGGAACCCCTGCGCCCAGGGTGGAGTGCCCAACGCACCCAAGGCCACCAGGAACACCCCGGCATCTGGCGCCCGGGGTAGACACCCCCAGACAAAGAGGCCTGCAGTAGAGATGCCAAGGGTGAGCTGGCACGGCCGCCCATGATGGCGGCAGGCCCGGCGCACTTAGCATAGCGCAGGCATGCGGCGAGAGTAGTGGGCCAACAGTTGAAGCTGGGAGGCCTCGACGGCAGCCACAGAATCACAGGTGTCGGATACAGAGCAACCTACCTTGCCAAGTAGGGTGGGCAGCGGTCAGAAACCACGGTGGGGGCAGTAAGGGGCACCGCAACAGGCAACATGAGGGCCGGCCATGACCGCAGGAGGGGGTCCACGCCCTGGCCTGCACCGGGAAAACACCCCGGGTGAAGCCGGGTACCAAGCTAGTCATATATAAAGTCTGTAACAATTTAAGACCTTAATCCCTGGTGGAACATTTCTCCTACAAAACTACCTACTCTTCACAGTCCATGATGCTAAAAACAGTAACACTAGCACACTATTAGTGTTGTTACCCGAGATATCCAATGTTATTTAATATGTGTTTATATATCAAAGATAGATCTAGCTAGATTTGTGGTTTTATTTATTTATTTATTTATTGTTAAATTTTTATACCGCCTACTCAGCCAAAGCCGACTCCGGGCGGTTCACAACAGTGGGTAAAAACATATAAAAACAGATAAAACAGATAAAAACCAGCAATAAGAACCCACCCCTAAAAAGAGAGGGGTGCAGGAACTGAAGAAACCGTGGGGCAGGTATCCTCCCCTATATTAACCACCCAACGGAAGCCACCCCAAACTTGGCCCGCCAGCCAGGTTTTTAGTTCTTTTCTAAAGGGCAACAACTCCGTCGGGAGACGCAGTTCCACAGGCAGGAGGTTCCAAAGGGCCGGTGCGGACACAGAGAAGGCTCTCCTCCTTGTGCCAGAGAGGCGAGCCCCCTTGGCCGATGGCACAATTAGAGAGCCCGTCCGGTCCGCTCTAGTTGGACGGACAGATGTCCTTAGGGCGATGCGGTCTCTAAGGTAACCTGGCCCACTACCATGTAGGGCTTTAAAGGTCAAAACCAGCGCCTTGAATTGCACCCGGAGACAAACTGGTAACCAGTGCAGCTCCCGCAGCAGTGGTGAGGCATGGGCATAACGTCCACACCCCATCACCACCTGGGCCGCCGCATTCTGGACCAGCTGCAGCCTCCGAATGGTCATCAAGGGCAGCCCCATGTACAGCGCATTACAGTAGTCTAGTCTGGAGGTCACCAGAGCATGAGTGACCATGAGCAAAGAGTCCCGGTCCAGGAGCGGGCGCAACTGGCGAATCACCCGAAGTTGGGCAAAGGCCCTCCTGGCCACAGCCACCACCTGTTCTTCTAGCAGCAGCCGCGAATCCAGGAGGACCCCCAAGTTGCGCACTGGGTCGGTCTGGGGCAAAATAGCCCCATCCAAAACCAAAGATGGTAGCTCCCGGGATAACGCAGGACCCCCTATCCATAGCCACTCAGTCTTGCTAGGATTCAGCTGTAGCCCATTTGCCCCCATCCAGACCCCAACAGCCTCCAGACAGCTGGAAAGGACTTTGACTGCATCACTGGGGTCCCCACGGGCCGAGATGTACAACTGTGTATCATCCGCGTACTGATGGTACCGCACCCCGTGGGAACGGATGATCTCACCCAGCGGCTTCATGTAGATGTTAAATAGGAGAGGAGAGAGTACCGAGCCCTGAGGCACCCCATATTTTAGGGACCTAGGACTGGACTTCTCGCTCTCCAACCACACCGACTGGGTCCGGCCCCTCAGAAATGAGGAAAACCAGGACCACACAGTGCCCTGGATCCCCAATCCTCGGAGCCGTTCCAGAAGGATACCGTGGTCGACGGTATCGAAGGCCGCTGAGAGGTCAAGAAGAGCAAGGACGGACGGATGACCGCCATCCCGCTCTCGCCAGAGATCATCCATCAGTGCGACCAATGCAGTCTCAGTACCATATCCAGGTCTGAATCCTGACTGGAAGGGGTCCAGATATTCCGCTTCATCCAGTACCCCCTGCAACTGACGCGCCACTGCCTTTTCCAATACTTTCCCCAAAAAGGGGAGGTTGGAAACAGGTCTGTAGTTGGTTATGACTGCTGGATCGAGGGATGGCTTCTTCAGGAGAGGGCGCACCAAAGCATGTTTCAATGGTGCAGGAAATATCCCTTCCCAAAAAGACGCATTAATTATAGCCCCGACCCAGCCACCTGTCACCATCTTTGAGGCTTTTACCAGCCAGGCGGGACAGGGATCCAATGGACAATTAGTGGCGCGGACCGCCGCAAGGAGCCTGTCCACTTCATCTGGGGCAACAGGATCAAACTGATCCCAGATAACACAGCACGACTGTGCACTGGCTCCCCCCTGACCCTCCCCATCCACGCCAAGATTAAACCCTGAGCGAATCCGATCGATTTTCTCCACCAGATGGTCAGCAAAATTCTCAGCCGATCCCTGCCAACCAGGCACAGCCCCCCCCCCCCACCAAGGAGGGACCTGGTCACCCGAAACAGGGTGGCTGGGCGATTATCAGCGGAGGCAATAAGGGAGGTGAAGTATTGCCTCCTCACCACCCCCATCACCACTAGGTAGGCCCTAATAGCGGCTCTAGCTAGTGTCCAATCGGAATCGTTCCTGGTCTTCACCCAGCGGCGCTCAAGGCATCTCTTTGCCCGTTTGAGCTCCCGTAGTTCTTCCGTGAACCACGGGGATGACCTAGCTCCACGGGCTCTGAGAGGCCGTAGTGGAGCGATTACATCCAAGGCAGCTGTCGTTGACCCACACCATAGGTCAACAAGTGCCTCGGGCGAATCGTGTTGCCGATCCAGGGGAAAAGCCCCCAGTTCCCTCTGGAATCCATCCGGATCCATCAGTTGCCAGGGGCGGGCCACTTTAATAGACCCTGCCTCCCTACGATGAAGTGTCGCCCCCAGAAAGTCTAGAGCCACCAGATAGTGATCTGACCAAGGCACAGGTGTTATGTCTAGCTTCTGTAAACTCAGATCACTCTGCCACCGCTCTGACAAAAAGACTAAATCTGGTGTGTGGCCACTGCCCCTGGTAGAGACCCCGAATTACCTGAGCCAGGTCCATAGTTGCCATGGAAGCCATGAACTCCTGAGCCACCCTGGAACCGGACCCCAGCGAAGGCAAATTGAAGTCCCCCAGAACCATCAGCCTAGGGAACTCCAACGCCAATGCTGAGACAGCCTCGAGGAGCCCAGGCAGGGAGTCCCTTACCCTGCAAGGGGGCAGGTACAGGAGTAGGACCCCCAACTGACCCTTTGGGCCCAGCCGCAGGAGCAGGGCCTCACAACCCAGAATTTGTGGAGCAGTGGCCCTGGTAACTCCTAGTGACTCCCTGGCTATAATGGCAACACCACCGCCCTTGCCCTCATCCCTAGGCTGGTGCCAAACACCGAACCCGGCTGGACACATCTCTGATAGAGGCACCCCATCCTCTGGTCTCAGCCAGGTCTCAGTGATGCATGCCAGGTCGGCACTCTCTCCCAGAATAGAATCTTGTATTAGGGGCGCCTTACTACAGACCGACCTGGCATTCATCAGCAGCAGCCTAAGGGTGGGGTCACCCTGGATCAGCTGCTCAGGACCTAGAGGTGAAACCGGGGGGCCAGAACGTGGGACAGATACTAAGCATCAGTCCCGCCTTCCCCGAGTGCGGCCCGCCCCACGGTTCCCGCTATAACGCCCAATGCCCGTCACAACCTCTAAATGGGCCCCTGGAACCTCCACCATTAACCCAGACGGAGTGTCGCCCCATCTTCACGGCTGGCAGGGCCGTCTCTCCCTCCTTCCCTCCCTAACCCACTTAAAACAAACCCTCTCAGTCTCTCTTCCCATATTGATGGTCCCGGCGAGTTCCGACTGGCCGCAAGAGTCTCCAGGGCGGCAGTGGAAATTCCGGTACAACCGCCGGCCGTTTAAGCCCCCCGCAGGGGGGTGGGAACACAGGACACCAATGGTGGAGGTGATCCCAACAAGCTCTGATTGGCTGCAGGTGTCTCCAGAGCGGCAGGGGAAATTCCGCTGCGGCCACCGGCCCTTTGGGCCCCCCGCAGGGAGGCAGGAGCCCGGGACGCCAATGGTGGGGCGGTCCCAGCAATCTCCGACTGGCCGCAGGTGTCTCCAGGGTGGTGGTGGCGGAAGCTCCGCCGCGGCCGCTGGCCTACCGAGCCCTCCGCAGGGGGCGGGAGCCTGGGATGCCAATGATGGGGGTGGTCCCAGCAATATCCACCTGGCCGCAGGTGTCTCCAGGGCGGCGGTGGGAGTTCCTCCGTGGCCAGCCGCCTTTTGAGCCCCCTGCAGGGAGGCAGGAGCCTGAGATGCCGATGGTGAGGTGGTCCCAGCGAGCTCCAACTGGCCATAGGTGTCTCCAGGGCGGGGTGGAAATCCCGCCATGGCTGCTGGCCTTTTGAGACCCTGCAGGAAGGTGGGAGCCTGGGACGCCGATGATGGGATGGTCCCGGTGAGCTCCAAATTGGCCGCAGGTGTCTCCAAGGCGGTGGTGGAAGTTCTTCCGCAGCTGCCAGCCTTTTGAGCCCCCCGCAGGGAGGCGGGAGCCCGGGACGCCGATGGTGTGGTGGTCCCAGCGAGCTCCAGACTGGCCGCAGGTGTCTCCAGGGTGGCGGTGGAAATTCATCCACAGCCGCCAGCCTTTGAGCCCCCCGCAGGGAGGCGGAAGCCCGGGACGCCGATGGTGAGGGTGGTCCCAACAACCCCCTGGCAAAGGGAGGAGGGGCAGAGGCTGTTGTTTCTGCTGGCCCCGACGGCCCTTTACCTCTCCTGGCAAAAGGGAGGAGGGGCAGGCCTCACCTCAGCTGGTCGGAGGCTTCTTGTCTTCTGCCGGCCCGACGGCCCTTTACCTCTCCTGGCAAAGGGAGGAGGGCCAGGGCTCACCTAGGCTGGTTGGAGGCTTCTTGTCTTCTGCCGGCCCGACAGCCCTTTACCTCTTGAGGCTAACCTGCTAGCTATACCCACAAGCAGCCAGTGGGAGGGAATATTGGAAAATCAAACTTTATGACCCAGGAAGACTGAGGCTTGGCAGCTCAACATCAATTTTGTAAGGTTTGCAGTACAAGCCAATGGAATTTATATGTGCATATTTATCTTGCACAACACATCGGAATCGTTATCTTACATTGTTTTTAATGCTTTTAGTTATATGTATCTTTACATTGCACTAAAATATTTTTGCCTGTGATTGTATGATGTCAACTGCCTAGAGCAGTGATGGCGAACCTTGGCACTTCAGGTGTTCTTGGACTTCAATTCCCAGAAGCCCACATCTCTGTGAATCCACACAAATGGGTTTACTGTATGTGCAGTAAACCCATTCATGTGGATTCACAGAGACTTGGGCTTCTGGGAATTGAAGTCCAAGAACACCTGGAGTGCCAAGGTTCACCATCATGGGTCTAGAGAGTGCTATGCACTATAGGGTGGTATATAAGCTGGAATGAATGAATGAATGAATGAAAACAGATAAATCTTAACCTATAAATCCAAGGGTTAACCGTTGGAACTGGCTATAGGTTGCTATGCCTCGCCCTACTTGCCTGTACTCACCCTTCGTGCACACGGCCGATCTGGTTACGCAGGTCAACGAAGGATTGAGAAAACCGGCAGTGGGGAAACAGCCCCACAAACGTGAAGAAAGGGAAACAACTTCACTTCCCAACATTCCTTGCGCCGCGCCGCCCCAGAGCCAATCAGGCTGAGAGGCTCTCGCACGGCGCAGCGTTCGGAAACGCGCCGCAGCCAATCAAAAGAAAAGCATTTTAAAAAAACACAGCACAAACACAAAGCACCAACCCATAACTACAAGCCCCAGCGTCCTGCGCGCCATGAGCGTGCAGAATGCTGAGGAAGCCAGCACCCAAGAAATAAAGCAAAAACAAAAACACCAGGAGAGCAAGTCCGCCAAGCCGCGGGGAACAAAGCCCCCCTCTCCAACGGCGCCTGAAGCTCCTAATCAGAGTTTCCCCTTTAATATCACTGGGTGGGTGAGGGTGTTGTGCTCCCCCTCTCTACTGGCTCCCCTGGGGTTGAGAGGGTGGGGGGGAACAAAGGAGTCTGTCTCCCCCACCCTCCTCACCCCAGGGAACCCGCCAGAGAGGGGATTCCCTCCCCCCCCACACGCCCCATGTTAAAGAGAAGAAACCAAGTGGTTACTTCTCTTTAAAAACGGAGTTGGGGGGGGGAATCCCCCTCTCTTCTGGCTCCCCTGGGGTTGAGAGGGTGGGGGGAACAAAGGAGTCTGTCTCCCCCACCCTCCTCACCCCAGGGGACCCGCCAGAGAGGGGATTCCCTCCCCCCCACACGGCCCATGTTAAAGAGAAGAAACCAAGTGGTTACTTCTCTTTAAAAACGGAGTTGGGGGGGAATCCCCCTCTCTACTGGCTCCCCTGGGGTTCAGAGGGTGGGGGGGACCAAAGGAGTCTGTCTCCCCCACCCTCCTCACCCCAGGGGACCCGCCAGAGAGGGGATTCCCTCCCCCCCCACACGCCCCATGTTAAAGAGAAGAAACCAAGTGGTTACTTCTCTTTAAAAACGGAGTTGGGGGGGAATCCCCCTCTCTTCTGGCTCCCCTGGGGTTCAGAGGGTGGGGGGACCAAAGGAGTCTGTCTCCCCCACCCTCCTCACCCCAGGGGACCCGCCAGAGAGGGGATTCCCTCCCCCCCCACACGCCCCATGTTAAAGAGAAGAAACCAAGTGGTTACTTCTCTTTAAAAACGGAGTTGGGGGGGAATCCCCCTCTCTACTGGCTCCCCTGGGGTTCAGAGGGTAGGGGGGAACAAAGGAGTCTGTCTCCCCAACCCTCCTACCCCAGGGGACCCGCCAGAGAGGGGATTCCCTCCCCCCCACACACCCCATGTTAAAGAGAAGAAACCAAGTGGTTACTTCTCTTTAAAAACAGAGTTGGGGGGGAATCCCCCTCTCTTCTGGCTCCCCTGGGGTTCAGAGGGTGGGTGGGGGACCAAAGGAGTCTATCTGAGAGGGGATCCCCCCCCCGACACCAAAAATCACAAAAACAAACAATCAAAAACATTCAAAAATACACAAAAACAAACAAAAATAACACCAAAAAGTAAACAACAACAAACATTTCCAAACACACCCAGCCCCCAGCCAAACACCACAAAATCCAACCACCACCACCCCAAATAAAGAAAAACAGCTAACTCACCACCACACGACCTCATACCACAACGACTGGAAAAGAAATGAATAAAGAAAGAGACTACTTGCTGGAAGAAGCTCCACCCAGAGGCCACGAGAGAAAACACAGTCAAAATACAAGATAACCCCTACCAGCAGCACTTGCTGACCACAATAACAAAAAAAATACAAAAAGACACAATAGCCCCACACAAAAGGCCCCAAGAGTTTTTCGAAAAAGTATATCATCCTTTATTCTTTTTTTCATCCACAAAACCAAAACACCAAACAAAACTCATCACAGTTTAATACAGGCCATCAAATTTTTTTTGTATAAATAAACATTTTAAAAATTTCAAATATTGATTAACCTCTTTTTTACAAACATTAACAACAACAACAACAACAACAACAACAACAACAACTTTCCAACACCATTTAAAACAGCCCGGCAACGCCGGGCAACCTTTGCTAGTATATATATAAAGAGTTGCCATAAGTCAGAAACTGCCTGATGGTGCAGCTAATATTTCTACAGGCTGATTCAGCTTGTTAGCTTTTTTTTTCTCCTCTTGCTTCTCTCCCTCCTTTCCCCCCAAAGTTACCCTGAACTTTAGCAATTTGCAAAACAAACTTGCAAATGCTTAGAATTAAAGCAACCATGCAAGAAATGGAATCACACACACTCAAGCTGTAAACCAAGTGACTAAGAGCCAACATGGCTGGCTACTTTTTTCATTCTCTACAAACCTCATCACCAATGTCTATCTAATCCTTCTACTTCAGAGGTGGACAGGAACATACTCCCAGATGTTGCTAAAAACCCTAGTTAGCACAGATTATGGTAAGAAATGCTGGGACTCACAATCCAGCAAAGTTTCTAAAGGCCATGCTTATTAATCTCTGTTGTATCTAGAGATGCCAGAGATTGAACCAGGGACTTTCTATATGCAAAGCCTATGTTCTACCACTGACCACTGTTCTCTCATCCAAGACACCGGATGTGGCTATAGACTCCTTCCTGATAATATTTCACAAAAATTCATTGCTAGCAAATACTAGTCATCCAACAGCCAGGAAGTCCTTTTTCTGTCTCTCAACAAGAGATGACAAAGGGAAGCCCCAAGTGAAAGCAACTCCTGACTCAGCAATCCCAGCTCATGGGATAAAACCCATTTTGATTTCTTATATGAGTGCTGCTGTTGCTAAGGCCTTCTTCTCTTTGTCCCCAGAGAATATCAGAGATTGAGTCTGATCCAGAATGACTTAACACCTGCCAAGTGGAATATATTCACATTCACATTACATGCTTCACCGATTGCCCAAGGTTTCACTAGTAAAGTACATTTGGTACTACCAGGCCAAGCACTGTGCCATCCTATCGGGTGGCTGGAAGCAGTTAGCCTTCAGGGCACAACTGTTGTATCATGTGAAAGAATACTAATGTTACATATCTAAAAAGGATTTGTTAAAGGCTCCAAGTGGTTAAGACGCTGAACTCAATGACTGAAAGGCCGGCAGGTGAGCAGTTTGAGACCCAAGTACTGCATGACAGAATGAGCTCTTGCCTCTGTTCCAGTTCCTGCCAACCTAACAGGTTGAAAGCAGGAAATTGCAAGTAGATAAAAAGGTACCACTTAGGTGGGAAGGTAAAAAGTGTTCTATGCACTCCGGTGTCAAGGCATGGCTGCCACATGTCCACGGAAACATCTGCAGACATAGATAGTGCTGGCTCTTTGGCTGTAAACAGAGGTGAGCACTGAACCCTAGAGTCAGATGCAACTGGCTTTCAAGCAAGGGTGACCTTTACCTAAAATACATCAGATTGTGGCCTTTAGCAACAGCTACCATATCTTTGGCTGCTCTTGATAATCAGCACAACCCTATTAACAGGCACAGCAAGCAAAAAGGGCTCGTAAAAGCTTCTTTGTTAGATTGCAGTCTTAGAACCAGTTGTTAATAAATGAAAATATAGATTATGTTGCACTGCAACTGCCACAGGTCCTAGTTAGCATAGCCAAAGAGAGAGGGTGGGAATCGCAGTCCAAAAATATCTAGAGGGCCATGTTTTTCCAGTCACTGGCCTTCCAACCATTCTGCTAGATTTCAAATAGGAGCATTTTCAATCCCATGTGAAATTTTGATCCAGGACTGAAATAATGACCTGCCTGTAATTTTTTTTATCAATAATTACTTTCCCAACAGCTCAATTCATTTATATGTAAAAATGGCATTCAAAACTTTCTAGCAGCTCTACTCCGAAGGCAGCTTCAACATCTGGCAGTGAAGAAAATGTTTCTTTTAATACAATTCAGAAATGTATATTTAAATGAAGGGTTTTTTTAAAAGCAGCATATTATAGGCCATAACAGCTGGAAAAGGTCTCCAGCAATTTTTTTTCCTTTTTATTAGGAATGAGGACAGTGCTTGCAAACCAGATCCATTCCTTTCAACAAAGTAAAGGTTCTATGGATCATGTCCCTAATCTAGTCAATAAGAATCCAGTCTGAAATCCAATCTATCAGATTAGGAGATTAGTAAACACTGCAGGCAAAACTACTCTTAACTGGAAAGAGGGGTCACCCCCAGAAGAAGGGAACTGGTAAGCCATTTCTAAATAGTCTCTAGATCAGTGGTTCCCAACTCTTTTTTTGGGCCATGCCCCACCTAAGCATTTCTTAAACCCTGATCCCGCCCCGTGACATATAATTCTTATTATTCAAAAAGTGAACTCCTATTCAAGTGGAGGAAGCCCAAAAGGCAATTCACTTCTAATAACTCATTCTTGAATCCTCGCCCCTTAAAAAACAAATCCCCCGGTGGGGCGAGTACCCCAGAACCACGGCTCTAAATAGAAAACCCTGGAAAGGGTTGCCGTAAATCAGAACTGACTTGATGACATGTAATACATACATAACCTAATCCAAAGAGTTAGATCGTGACACAGGTTGTAAGCTACTGCTGGCAATGGTACCCCAGCTTCCCAGGTAGCAATGTGGACAGCTCTTCCACTTTGATTTCGCGTGAAAGTTTTACTTTTAAAATGCATGAGTAAAAAAGGAATAGCTCATTTTTAAAGACACATTTTTCCTACCATCACCTTCCCACACAAGACAAAATTTCTGCTTCATCCTTTGTGGAGGAACATAACAGTCATTGCTGGAGAGTTGCCAGTTTGACCACAATACCTACAGTCAGAAATCTTAGAAATAGACTGACGGCTATGTAATAGTGGGATACTGTACTCAATTCCCAAAGTGACTCAGCTCCCTCTGTTACATACATCCAAAATATTATTTATAAGAAGTAGTGTAAGTACCGCAAGAAGGTCATAGTCTTTGGGGTAAACCTCAATTTTAGGAATGCCATCCTTAGCTAAAGAAGGACAAGAAAAGGGGTGGGGAGAAATCTACCCTTTCCTTGGCGTTTTTTATTTAGGTTTCTCTAAGAGCATTCTCCACACATCTACCTTAGAAAATTCCTCAGCAAATAAAACATTATAAAACAAAATGACTATCCTGTTTACCGTGAGCCATCACCGGATACAAATGGGAAAGAAGCAGTCATAGAAAAAAGAAACAAGAACATAAATATAAGCCCAATGCAATTGGATGTGATAACCTCAGGCTCTTGGGCAATAGAAAGTATTGTATTTGATCAAATTTGCCTTTATGCATCAATTATATTCTTGGCATAGTTCTCTAAAAATAAATCAGGATTACACATCTTAATGTATTGTGCAACACACTCAGTTATAAAACAAACAATTAAAAATCCCGTGGTTTATTGCCTGGTTCTACAAGTCCCGGAACCAAGATTAGAATATTTTTTATCATGGTAAAATCAGAGATAGAAAAATTACTTTGGAGACCACAGCTCCCAGGATGCCCCAGTCTGTGTGGCCAGGGACAGAGCCAACTGGTGCATTCCAGGAGTTGCTGCCCAAAAGAGAAATTTTGCCAGTCTCTGGGTAAGACAGAGTACTTGCCCACTTGAAACAAAAGGGTGTGACATCATGTTGATTACAGCATAAAGATTTGATTCTCAGGTGCTTCATTCCTACCAGAGATGTACCTCATGTAAGAGAAAATGTGTGGTGTACTTACTTAAGGAGCATCTCTGCAGGATCAGAGCCCTTCTCAAGAAGAAGAAGGTGTTTCCATTAAATGAATGACATTTTATTAATGACACTTGCATTTTGTAAAAAAAAAAAAAAACGTTTTGGAGATATTTAATTGAAATGGCATCCAAAAAGGAATTAATTACCATTTTGGTAAATGCAGTGAGATTACTCATAACAAAAGAAAAATTTTAACGATTTGAGTTTCATCTTATTGAATGGTAAATGTGAAATGCAGTATGGCTATTAATGACAAATTGACTTGTGAGATTAAGGTTTTAAAAAAATGATTGGAGAAAAAGTGAATCGATTTGAAGCTATATGGGGAGAATGCATAATGTCTGTCCTATTGAAGGAGAAAGGTCAGATGCAAGTGATGATGTCTTTTGGGATAAAAACAGAGAACAGTAGATCTTTTCAAAGTTGCCAAAGTGGTGGAGATCACATAGTTTGTATTGCAATTTGTTGTTATGTTTGTATTTTGTGTATCTTGATTTAGGCTTTAAGTCAAGTTACATTTTAAAGAAAAATTAAAAAGCAAAGCAAACGAATGCCCCCCCCCCGCCCGCCCCAAAAAGGTGGCGCGGGTGAAGTTTGACCCGCGTGTCTCAGCAGGGATTGAGGCGCGTGTCCCACGCCCGGCCACGCATTCCCACGTTACCGCAGCCGGGCGCGCCGGTCCCTCCCTTGACTCACCCAATTTCATGAGGCAGGCCAGGAGGATCCAGAGGGAGATCTCGAAGGGCAGCCGGACGTGGCCGTAGTCAAGGCTCAGGACCGGGAATGCCTTGCGGTGCTTGCCGTGCCCGCCGCCGCTGGAGCCGTTCTGCAGGGGGGTCGAGGCCGGACCCCCCTCCGGGGCAGCGGGCAAGAGAGGGGGCGGCGGGGGCGGGGGCGGGGCGGCGGTGATGCTCTCGACCGGCGCCAGGAAGGGCTTGGAGGCGTGCGACGGCCGGGTGACCGCCACCGGGTCCGCCTGGGAGCCGTGGCTACGGGGCACCACCGGCAGCAGCCCCAGCACCACGGCGGCTCCCACCAGCCAGCCAGGGGGGCCGAGGCCCGTGGCCCGCATCTTCCTGGGGGCGGGGGGGGGCGCTCAGGAGGAAGGGCGGCCCGAGGACGGCTTCATCCGTGGGAGGGGACGAAACACACCCCCACCCTGTGCACCCCCTGCCCGGGGATCGACGGGCCCGGCGCTGGGCACTTCAACGACGAGGGGGGACAAGGCTTGGGGAAGGGGGGGAGGACGTGATCGCGCCGCCTCTGCGGGGCCAAAGCGACTTCCGAGGGGCTGCAGCCGCCCAAGCAGCAGTGCGACCCGAGCGTTGCCGCAGGAGGAGCGGCTCACGGGCGCGGCTGCGGTTACGGCACCCCACGGAGAGCCGCCCGGGCCAGGGGAACGGCTACCTCCTGCCCGATCCGCCGCCGGGAGAAGGAGAAGGAAGGCGAGCTCTGGTTCCGGCTCCTCGAGGGTTGCAGCGCGGCGGCGGCAGCTCCGCCCGTCTCGCCTCGGCCCCGCCTCTTCTTGGCCGGGGGGGGGGGGGCGCCCAGATCTGGACGCCACCGGAGGAGAAGGAGGAGTCCCCACAGCAGCCTCCACCGGCCGCGAGTGGAACTGCACCGAGACGACGTCGACGACTCCGCTGCAGGGCCTGGATTGGGGCCAGCCGGTGGTGGGGGAGGAGGGCTGGCTGGCCACACTGGCACATTTGCGCTTGAGGCTGGCCCCGTCGACGAGCACTTCTCTAGCCAACCTCCTTGGGATGCAAAAGATGCAGGAGGGAGGGGATAGCTTTATCGCAGGGGTGCCCAAATTACAGCCCGTGGGCCAGATCCAGCCCCTGACACCAATTCATCCGGCCCATGCCTCCCTCATCGCTCCTGGAAGCACCTGTACAGGCACATTTTACTTCTGCTTCTGGGAGTGATGAAGGTGGCATGGGCCGGATGAATTGGCTGGATCTGGTCCATGGTGGGCCATAGTTTGGGCACCCCTGGTTTAAGCAGAGAAAATGACAGCTTAAAATCTATCTCATCCTATTGCAAAACAGATTGCAAGGCGCATTTTACTTCTGCTTCTGGTAGGAGAAACCATGTGACCGGCCCCGCTGAACCATGTGACCAGCCGGTGGCCCGCAAAGTTTGGGCACCCCTGCTTTATTGGATCACTAAGCATACCCGTCAAGTATCCTGGATTGGCCGGGATTTCCCATATTTCCATGCTGCTTCCTCCACTTTCCCGCCGCCATCCCGTAATTTGACCGGCAGGGAAAGTAGTTACTGAGCATGCGCATATGCACAGAACCCTTCTGCGCAGAAGGGTTCTGCGCAGGTCCCGTATTTTCCGGAGCCACGCTTGATGGGTATGCACTAAGAAAAACAAAATGTTGCATGAGCTTTCGTGGTTCAAGACCACTTCTTCAGGCATTTATTAAAATGTTCATAGTGTGGTGTTCTGCCAGGCTCCCTTCTTAAGAATGGCAAAATATTTAATGGAGTTCTGTTCTTAATAAGAGAGCCTGACAGACTACCATGAACATTTTAATAAATGCCTGAAGAAGTGGTCTTGAACCACAAAAGATCGTGTAATGTTTTGTTTTTCTTTGTGATACAGTAAAGGTATCACCTGCCTCCTGCATCTTTTGCCTTCTTTACTATTTGAATATGGATCACACAGCTAATCTTCCTTGTCTCCTTGGGATGATATTTAAAATTTCATGTCAGAAATTATTCTGGGTAAAAAGGATTTTTGCTGGAGAATCTCTGCTAAGGGACGGCATTATCATAGGATTTGCTGTTGTAAACCACAACAAACTTTAACCGAGTCATTTATAAACCAGGGTTTTACTGTTTCCTGTCCTGAATAGCTCTCCACCTTCATCCTTTCCCACCATTATCGTCTCTTCCAAGGAATCTTGCCTTCACATGATGTACCCAAAATAAGTCAGCCTCAGTATCAACATTTTTGCCTCCACAGATAGTTCAAGTGCAGTTTGCTCTAGGAGTCCTAGGTTCATCTTTCTAACAATCCAGGGTATTTCTCCTCAACTGGATGATCTTGGTCTCTGGTAACACATCCTTACATTCAATAATCTTTTCTAATTCCTTCGCTGCTGTTCTTCCAAGTCTCAGTCTTCTTCTGACTCCTTGGATGAAGTATCTATTTTGATTGATGATTGGACCAAGTTATACAAAATATCTCACTATTTCAATTCCTTCCATGTCAACATTAAAATTGTGTTCTTTTATAGTCTTGGTTTTTCTTCTTGTTGATGTTCAACTGCAATTCTGCTTTGCCATTTTCTCCTTTCACTTTCAGTAAAAGTAATCTTAACTCATTGTTGCTATTCACCAGTAAGATGGAACCTTGTCTGCATATCTTAAACCAGCGGTACTCAAAATTTTCAGGTTGTGAGCCTGACCATGCCCCTTGGACAGCTGATTGGGTCAGTCACATGGTTCCTCCCACCGGAAGCAGAAGTAAAATGTGCATATGCAGAATGCATTTACGGAAGCATCCTGTGCATGCATGGGTGGGTGCATTTTACTTCTGCTTCCAGGAGCAATGCTGGTAGTGTGGGCCAGATGAATGGACATTGGGGGCCAGGGCCGGCCTGCAGGCCATAGGTTATGAATGCCTATCTTAAACTATTGATGTTCCTTGCATCTGTTTTCATTCCTTCACCTGAATCTAATATGGCATTGGTATATGTTCTACAGGTATGTACAGACTGAACAGGTAATGCACCCTTGTCTGACAGCTTTGCCTACAGGAAACAATTTTGTCTCTCCATATTCTGTCCTAAAATAGGATACAATATAGGTATCCATTGGGATAATCAAGTGCTGAGGCACACTCATTTCTTTCTGAACAACCCATAATTTCTCATCATCCAAACAGTCAAAGGCTTTGCTGAGGCATCTAAAGCAAAGAATGATCTTCTCCTGAAATTCTTTAGTGAGGTGCTATACCCAATGGATATTTGCAACATGATCTCAATTGCCTCTTCCTTTTTTGGAATCCAGCTTGAACATCAGGTATTTCTCACTCTATAAAAACCCTTTGTTGCAACTTTTTGCTCTTTGTTGAGCATCTCTTTGCTTTGATGGGAAACTGAAGCAATGGTTTATAGTTACTGCACTCCTTGAGATGTTCTTTCTTGGGGACTGGAATACATATTGAATTTTGCCAGTCTGTAAACCATTGCTTTGTTTTGTGATTTGTTGGCATATTCTTTTTAAGATTTTGACAGATTCAGACACTGTGGATTGAAAAAGTTATATTGGTATTCTGTCTACTTTCTAGAACTACAGGTTCTTAATAAGATTCCTTTTCAAAAGATTCTGTCATCCTTTTATCTCCTTTGTATAGGTTGTCGATATACCATTTCCACTTTCTCTTTATTTTCTCCTAGTCCGGTAATGTGCTTCCCTGTTAGTCATTATTCAGCATTTCTAACATAGTGGTACCACGCTTAAAGAGCATAATGCATTCCACAGGATTGCTCTTTAAGCGAGTTTTCTCTTTAAGTGGAACACAATTGTAAGTGACCAATTGTGACTTCTGGCGGGGGATTGCGAACCCCGATTTAGTTGTTAAGCGAGATTTTGGTTGGTTTTAGATGTTAAGTGAGGCGACCATTCAGAGAAAATTCTGCTCTTTAAGCAAGTTATTCTCTAAGCGAGCACTCTTTATGCGAGGTTTTACTATATAGGTTTAAATTTCCCTTTGATTTCTCAGATCTTGTGGAAGAGATTTCTAGTTTTTCTCCTTTTCTTGTTATTCTCTATTTCCTTGCATTGGTTATTGTAACAGTTCTTTTCATCTCTATGAGACAGTTGCATTCAGGGTTCTGACCCTAGTTCTGTTACATTTTACATTTGATACTTGCCTATCCTTCACTGTCTAAAGTGTTTCTTCCATCATCCATCTAGGTTTTAATTTTGATTACATCTTGATAGGATTATGTCGTGCATCAGTATGTATTGTGTAAGATGCATGTAACTTTAACAGCTAGCTGAGTACATCTTCCAGCTGTAATAACTGAGTGGATGACTAAGAATTATTGCATTATAAATGTAGCACTTCAGTTGCCACATACTTTGCTGATGTTAGCCTACTTGCATTCTACCTATTGGGCTTGCTGTCTGCTATGCTGCCCACGTCTCTGTATACTGTGATGTTACTTACTTGGCTGCTACCTGCTATGCTGCTAGCCTTTATTTCATGTTCCTGTCGGTATGGAGTGACAGTCTGCTAGTCTCCGGAAGACTTGTCTATCTTAGAATGGTATATTTGTGTTGCCAACTTATCTGGAACTCAACTACATGAACTCAGGGGATCCTGTTTCCAGATAAGCAACAAGCAGCAGCAATGAGCCAGGAGGCTCAGATATTTTTCCTCTTGCAAGGACTATATGCTTTGGACTGTAACTTTGCCAAGTGCCAGCCATGGAGGAGGCTGGAGTATCTGTTTGTCTCCAAAGTCTACTGTGAGTACGTTTTTCTCTTTGAGATAGCCAAGAGCCAAGTTCTTTAATTGTCTGGGACACTGACCTTGAGAACTCCTGTTTACAAAGACTTACTACGGCAGATATTGTTTTTCATTACAGAGAAGAACCTATTGTTTATGTCTTTTACCTAATGGACTTATTAACAGCACGCTGTAGTAAAAGCTTTCTTATTTGCACTCTATTAACTGTGTCTTATTATCTGGGTGTGAGTGTAATACTGTTCGGGCACCTCTGCTGTTGCTAAAAGTCAACTGCTTCACTCTTCTGAATTCGCACCCAGGCCCGAATACCTAAAACATCCTTCTTTCCCATTATTTCCTAATAATATCTCTGACTTCAATCCACTATTTTTCTGGCTCCTGGTCAACAGAATTTATTAATGCACATCTTTCTTATATAGACTTTAATTTCATCAGGAATGTTGCTTAAATTATATTTTAGCTCTGTGATTCTTCTAGTGTTCCTTCTTTGCTTTACTCCATTTTTGGATATTAACAGTTCATTATCGGTATTACAATATGCTCCTGATCTCATGTTAGAAGCAAGAATACAACTCCTCCATCTCCTGCTTCCAATTACATAGTCTATGTGATGTCTATATTGACCATTTCATGATGTCCATGTGTACAATCATCTGTTTGGTTGCTGGAAGCATATATTTCCAATAAACAGATTTTTTTTTAATATCCAGATCTAACTATAAACTGACAAAATAAAGCCACCTTCTTGGCTTTGCCAAACAGATAGTGTGGTTTAAAGAACCCTATGAGTCTTTATGTAGCTTTATTTCTGTCTTCTAAGTAAAATTCTTCAACAACATTTGATTCTGATTTGTTTCCATTTCAGTCACTTATGTTTCGTTTTGGTGTGTGATCAATTTCCTCTTGAATGCTTACATACAAAATTTCACTTTCATCTTCAGGAGCACAGACTAAATAGTAGCTATGTTAATAGATTTTTCACAGAGTCTGATCAATATTATTCGATGAAACTTTGCATTTTAGTCCCTAACTGCCTGTGCTATATGTTGTCTAGAGCAATTCAATTTTTCTGGGTTTGTCATTTCTAGAGCAGAACACTTTATAGTTGTCTGACTTGAAATATCCCATATTAATTCACTGACACCAATATGTAATGTTTATCATTCCATTATTATTATTTTGCTTCCCAGTTTACCTTGATTCATACATGTTGTGTTGTAAATTCCAATTGTATGTGTTGTGCAGCACTGGACTTTCCTTTCACTTCTGTGCACATCAGTTACTAGACATCCTTTTTGCTTTAATCTAATTGTGTGGCAGAACTTTTCATAGTTGTCATTTGCCTTTCCCCAGTAGCTGATTGAGTGCTTTCTGACCTGAAAGTATAAATGTCTAACAATTCTTTCATTTTGGACTATCTTATCATGGGGTTTTCAAAGTCAGGAAGGTTTATCAGTGGTTTATAATTGCCTTCTTCTACAACTGTTTCCCAACCTTTGGTTTTTGGACTTAAATTCCCAGAGGCCTAAGTCAATTCCCCAAAACACTGATCAGCCAATGTACTTAGGCTTCTGGGAATTAAAGTCCTCCTGTGGGACATGGTCCCCATGTGGGGAACCACTGTACTGTACTAACAAATGCTACTTTGAGTGTCATCGCCTTCACTGTTACATTTATATTTCTTCAATACATTAAGGTGTGCATTCGAGAAGGGGCCCTTTTTTATTAAAACAATCATAGTCCCCTGCCCATGCAGGTTGGAGGATACTAGGAATTGTAATTAATAACAGCTTCAGCAAGAACAAATGTTTTAAAAGCTCTGTGACAACATTTTACTGCCTAATGAAAATGACTACCCTCTACACCAGGAGTCGGCAACCTACGGCTAGTGGGCTGAATCCGGCCCACAGTGTCAAATCTGCCAGAAGCAGCTGCGTTTATGGCAGCGTTTATGGCAGGGGGACCACCAGTCTAGCCTCCTCAACTGTCTGAAAGAGTGTGACCCGGCCCCCCACTTTAAAAGGTTGCCAACCCCTGCTCTACATCCATCAAAGCTCAAATCTTTAAGGAAGGACTAAATCCCTCAAACAGCCCTCAAATGAAATAATGCACGATCTAACAAAATAATTAACTATCTTTTTTCATGACTGTTTCTGTTTTCTTCTTTTGTATCACAGGCATTCAGAAGGTGGTTTAAAATGGAAAAATTCATAAAGCAACTCATACACTGTGGTCATAGTACAAATACTCTGTGGGGAAATTATATAATCCACACTTGAACTGTGCACTTGAATCAATGCAGAGCTGAAATAGAAAACCACATCAGCTAAATTAGCCCAAAGGAACCAATTTCATCACCACTGTAACCAATTGATTTGAATAGGTTATGGCAGTGATGGTGAACCTTGGCACTCCAAATGTTCTTGAACGTCAGTTCCCAGAAGCCCTGATCAGCAGGAGTGTTGACTTGGGCTTCTGGTAATTGAAGTTCAAGAACACCTGGAGTGTCAAGGTTTGCCATCATTGGGTTATGGTTTTGGGTTGCATCAGTAGACAGATTGACTTCAGCCACAACAATACCCCATCCCTGCAAATGTTTTAAGGTGACTGTGGACTACTGTTGGAGTAGAACTGAGGTTTACTTCTTTGAAGCACCCAGATTTTAAAATCAACTGGATAATTTGGCACTGCAAGCTGCACAGTCCAAGGATGCCCCCAGAAGAAGGGAATGCTAAACCACTTCTAAGTACTGTCTAGATCTCCTTCTTCTGCCATATCCAAATCCGAATATTGGCAATCCTCATAGCGATCAGCTATGAAGACTGTCCTGAGAATATAATGAAGTGATCTTTCATCTATCTTCTGCATCACAGCATGACACCCATACCACTGATCCAGTTCTGCAAACCTCTTTCTGGTCCTAAGCCCTTTTGGCACACAAAGTCCTCCTCAGCCTCAGGCCAGTATCGATGAATCTGCTGCCCTCCATCAAGATGGATTCAAGTGGGATTTAATCCACTTGGGGACCATCACCCGTCCCTGTGAACTTTGGCACCCAAGGATGTTAGTCCTCGGGATGGTCAGGTTAGTTAACTGCTGCATGACACTCAGCATTTAGTGGCTGGCAGTATGGTCTACTCTATTACCATAGCAGGATAACCTGGCCAGACTTATACTATCTAAATGGAAAACCCTGAAAAGAGTCACCACAAGTCAAAACTGAGTTGATGGCATGCAATTATTATAACTATAACAACATCATCTGCCATCATACCCGATCAGATTTCCCTATTTCCTTTGGATTTAGTTGAAATTTTGCAGTAACTGGGAGCATAAGGGATTTTCCAAGTAACTATATATGGTTATGAACTATCTATATTAAAATACACAATATGGCATTTAGAAAAAATTTAAGGCCCATTAGCTTTACAAAAGACCTGCTCCTAGTAGATCTGAATCTGCCAGGCCAGGTTTGCTGATACAGATTAATAGATTTGCCAGTATTTTGGATTTTCCTGGGAGACATGGTTATAAGGACTGTAATAATATAATCTCTCTATATATAACAGAGGTGTGGTTTTGTATGTGCTCTATACAAATCCACACCCCTGAACTGATCGTGCTGAAAATTGGCACATATGTACCTCACCCTCTGGAGACCAGCACTGGGGGGGTCATGAGACCCATGGGGGGTGTATGCCCCTAAATTGATCTGCAAAGGGAAGTATAGTCGGCAGGAGAGTGTTTGTGTGTCCCAGTGATATCATAGTGATGCTAATGGTCCCAGGTAGGTCACCTGATTGTGACATCATCATGATGTAATTGAGCTGGCTAATGTCACAGTCCCAGGTGGGGCAAAGGGGACACACGTATGGGAAGGATAAGGGCGGACCGTCAATGGAGAAGCGGGATGGGTGAGCGGAGAGAGAGAGAGACGGAGTAAGGGATGTCACAGTGAGATGGAGAAAGGGATGTTACTGACCCATGTAGGTGAGGGAGGCAGAGAATGGATGAGTGAGGGAAGAGAGAGATGGAGGAAGGGAGGCAGGAGTGACCCACACTCCCCCCATGAGGTTTCCATGGGAAAGGCTGGCCTATGGTTTAAAAAAAATTGGGCAAGGCTGGGTAATCGGCTAGTTAGCACCTAATTTGAATGGCATTAAAGCACAGCACACATTACAGACTTTCTAAACAAAAAAAAACTTGGATAGAAATTTGCTTGCAATTTGTATTTGGATAGCTATTTTATAACATTTGCATGTCATCTGTGTGCCTTAGGGAACAACACATGGTTCTTGCAAATGTTACCATTGCAATAGGTTACCCAATTAACTGCACAGGTAAGTGGACATTTGTATTTACACCTTCCAAGTTCTAAGACAGTGTGCAGTGCAGTCCAGCATATCCAGAAGTCAAGTCAAGGGTAGACTATGCAAACCTTAAGCAAAAAGACACATGTATGTAATCATCATGAGGCCAGTAGTAGTTTGCATTAACTCAGATGTTTGCTGATAAGGGAAGGACTTGTGAAATGGGGCTTTCCTGTTTGAAAAGCTGAACTGTAGCATGGAGCAGTCTGGTGTACCTCTATGACTTGAAAAGTTCAATTGCAAATTCTAAGCATCTTGGCTGCTGCTACAGGTACAAGAGCAAGCCAGGTTGTTCGGGATTTCTTTTAGCCAACTGATAGCACTTGCAGTACACTTAATTTTGCAGAAGTTCATAATTAACTAAGCTCATTTCTAAGGTAGCATACCTAATGAATTACAGACTCCAAATGTGGCTTCGCACAAGGGCTAATATTTCATTTGCAGCAGTTTTCTGGCCACTTATTTCCCAGAGACTAGAAAAATCACTAGTATGGATTAAGTCACCCTTGCTCGAAAGCCAATCATATCCAACTCTAGGGTTCCTTGCTCATCTCTGTTTGTAGCCAAACAGCCAGCATTGTCTGTGTTTGCAGACATTTCCCTGGGCATGTGGCAGGCATGACTAGACACAGAACGCTGTTTACCTTCCCACCGAAGTGGTCCCTATTTATCTACTTGCCATTTCTTGCTTTCAAACCACTAGGTTGGCAGGAGCTGGGACAGAAACAAGAGTTCTCACCATCGTACAGCACTCAGGTCTCGAACTGCTGACCTGCTGAGCTTCCAGTCAATAAGTTCATATGGCAGGCATGACTAGACACAGAACGCTGTTTACCTTCCCACCAAAGTGGCACCTATTTATCATCTTGTCATTTCTTCCTTTCTAACTGCTAGGTTGGAAGGAGCTGGGACAGATGATGAACATTCACTCCGTCATGCTGTAAAGGAGGCATCCAAGAAGGGAAGCCTGGTTATGATGGGAGACTTCAATTACCCTCACATAGACTGGGTGAACTGTTGTTCAGCACATGATAAAGAGATAAAGTTCCTAGATATGCTAAATGATTGTTCCCTGCAACAGATGGTTGAAGACCCAACTAGAGGTACAAGAATCCTTGACTTGATCCTGAGTAATACTCAGGATCTGGTGCAAGATGTTAATGTGACTGATACAATAGGGAACAGTGACCACAACTCAATTATGTTTAACTTGATCATAGACCGCAAGTCACTGATAAAATCTAACACAGAGACCTTAAATTTTCAAAAAGGAAATTTCCCAAAGATGAGGAAAGTAGAAAAAAGAAGCTGAAAGGGAAAATTGAGAGAGTCCAAACACTCCAAGAGGCATGGAGGCTGTTTACAAAAACAATAACAGAGGCCCAATTGGAATGCATACCCAAAAGAAAAAAGGGCACTGCCAGGTCCAAGAGGACTCTGATGTGGCTTACAGGAGCTGTTCGGGAAGTGATCAAAAGCAAGAAAAGCTCATTTAGAAAATGGAAGTCTTGACCGAATGAGGACAGCAGGCCGAAACATAAATTCTGGCAGAACAAATGCAAGGCAACAATCAGGAAAGCAAAGTAAGACTTTGAGGAGCATATAGTGAAAAACACTCTGAGAAATAGCAAAGACATCTTTAAGTACATTAGAAGTAAGAACCCAACTAGGAAGGCCATTGGACCATTAGATGACAATGGAAGGCAAGGGGTTACTAATAACAGGAAATAGAGATTGCAGAGAGACTCAATGAATTCTTTGCTTCAGTATTCACTGAAGAAGACAGAGACCACATGCCCAAAACAGAGCCTATCTTCATATGGAGGGAAACCGAAGAATTAAGCCAGATAGAAATAACCAGGGAGGAGATCCTTGCATGTCTTGTTAAACTAAATGCTAACAAATCACCAGGACCAGATGGCATCCATCCGCGAGTTCTCAGGGAACTTAAAGATGAAATTGCTGATCTCCTAGCCAACATATATAATATTTCCCTCAAATCAGGCTTTGTGTCCGATGACTGGAAGGTAGCGAATGTAACACCAATTTTCAAAAAAGGATCCAGGGGTGATCCAGGAAATTACTGACCAGTCAGTTTGACATGTGTCCCAGGTAAAGTGATGGAAACCAGGAGGATCCAGTTGACATTGTTTACTTGGACTTTCAGAAGGCTTTTGACAAGGTCCAGCACCAAAGGAATAAACTTGCCAGTCATGGAATAAAGGGACAGGTCTTGTCCTGGATCAGCAACTGGCTAAGGGACAGGAAACAGAGGGTAACACTAAATGGACACTTCTCCAAGTGGAGGGAAGTAAAGAGTGGGGTCCCCCAAGGTTCAGTACTGGGACCCCTGCTTTTCAACCTCTTCATAAATGACCTAGAAGTAGGAGTAAATAGCAAGGTAGCCAAATTTGCTGATGACACTAAATTATACAGGGTAGTGAAAACTGTGAGAGATTGTGAGGGGCTCCAGAGGGATCTCTTGCCACTGGGGGAGTGGGCAAACCAGTGGCAAATGAGCTTCAACACTAGTAAGTGCAGAGTGATGCACGTTGGAGCAAAAAAAACCAATTACATTTATAAACTGATGGGGTCTGAACTCTCTGCGACAAACCAGGAAAGGGACCTTGATGTCCTGGTGGACAGCTCAATGAAGGTGTCAACCCAGTATGCCTCAGCAGTGAAAAAAGCAAACTCAATGCTAGGGATCATTAGGAAGGGTATAGTAAATAAGTTAGCAAGTGTCATTTTGCCTCTTTATAAATCTATGGTGAGGCTCCATCTGGAATTCTGTGTACAGTTCTGGTTGCCATACCTCCAGAAGGATATTACGGAGCGGGGAAAAGTGCAGAGGAGGGCAACCAGAATGATTAGGGGACTGGAACACCTTCCTTACCATCTGAGGCTGTAACGATTGGGCCTTTTCACTCTTGAACGACGGCGTCTAAGAGGTGACCTGATTGAAATTTATAAAATCATGCACAGTGTGGACAAAGTAGAAAAGGAAAAAACTTTTCACTATCGCACTACACTAGAACTAGGGGGCACTCCATGAAACTTTTGGGTACTAGTTCTCAAACAAATAAGAGAAAGTACTTTTTCACCCAGAGGATCACTGGTCTATGGAACTCCCTGCCAGATGAAGTGGTAACAGCTGTCAGTCTTGACAGCTTTAAGAAAGGATTAGACAAGTTCATGGAGGACAAGGGTATCAATGGCTATAATTATGGATACCTAAGGACAACCTCCGGGTTGGAGAGATAGGCAGGATATCTCTCAATGCCATTCCCACGGAATCCTAAGCAGGTGAAGGCATCTGCTTGGGAATACCCTAAAGCAAATGGTGAACCACTGTGTGAGACAGAATGCTGGACTGGATGGGCTGTGGCCTGTTCCAGCAAGGCTGTTCTTATGTTCTTATGTTAATAGATGTGCGGGGAAAGTTATCAGCAGATAAAGATACCCATGTTGTCTTCTTTTGTAGAATAACAGACTAGGTCTGAGGTGTGATCTGGTTTTGAATTACTGTGTGGCCATGGGAACACATGGGGTAGAACTGGAAAAGCCAGTCCTCAAATATCTCATTGATCTGTGAAACCCTATTAGGATTGTTGCAATTCAGTTCTGACGTGATAGCACATAACAAATAAACAACAATTGCTTTTAGGTAAAGGTAAAGGTCACCCTTGCTCAAAAGCCAGTTATATCCAACTCTAGGGTTCAGTGCTCATCTATGTTTATAGCCAAAGAGCCAGCACTCTCTGTGTCTGCATACGTTTCCATGGGCATGTGGCTGGCATGACTAGACACTGAAGTGTATGGAATGCTGTTTAATCTCCCACCTAAGTGGTACCTATTTATCAACTTGCAATTTCTTGCTTTCGAACTGCTTGGTTGGCAGGAGCTGGGACTGAGATGGGAGAAAATTCCATCATGCAGTACTTAGGTCTTGAACTGCTGACCTGCCAATCTTCCAGTCATCAAGTTCAGCGTCTTAACCACTAAGCCACTGCAGTCCCCTGCATTTAGCTAACTACAAATATTACAGAAACTCTGTCTTCAATTCCATCTGCTCACCCTGCCACAACACGTCCTTTTCTGCTAAACTAGCTCACTACCCTCAACTCTGGTGGGAGTTGCTATCTCATTACTACAGTGATAAGACTGAGCTTACACTGCAAGTTAACTTCTGTATGTGAAAGGGTGGAGGGGCATGATCTCCTTGGTCTCAGGCAGCAAGGTATCATGTATTAGCATTTCCTTACCAGTTCTTTTATAACCATAGTTGGTACACATTTGCTGAGTTTTGGGCAAATGCTTCTTTGGACTACAACTCACAAAATCCCTGAGCCAGCTTGTGAGATTCTGGGTTGCAGTCCAAAAAGATTAACTTTTCCAGGTGAAAAAGCAAAGACCTAAGGCAACTCTGAGTCTGATAATCTTGCCAGGAGCCACAGTCTTAATCCTACACCTAGCTGTTATAAAAACCAATTAAAAAACAACCTTCAACCTTTATAATATTTAGTATCTTATGTCCCTTTTCAAATGCTCATTAATAAATAAAAGTTCAGAGTACTGTGTAAAGTACCTTTTAGTTGGAGTTGCAGCACTGCTGTGGCTTAGTGGTTAAGACGCTGAGCTTGAAGACTGGACGGTCGGGGTTTTATACCTGAGTGCTGCACAACGGATCTTGGGGACATGAAAGGAGCCTCATTCTGGTGTCCCCTGAATGGAGTTTCTCCAGCAAAAATCCTTTCAACCCAGATTAATTTCTGACACAACATTTATTTATTTTAGTAGGAGTTTCCTTTAGACACCTGATAAGTCTGCATTCATTTTATGCATACATGCATATGCATGCCATTCTTTGTGCTTGGTCATCTGTGATCACAAAAATCTTTCTCTAGGGTCTAAGGATAGATATTTATTAAATTGTTATGTTTTCATCTATTTTGCCACACAGGGCCAGCCCACTTTGAGGTGCTACCCTACTCAACCAAGGGACACTCATTCAATCAAGTGAAGCTTCTAACTATATGTCATTGTCGGCGGCAGCAGCAGCAGCAGCAGCGGTGGCGGTGGCGGCAACTCATATCCAAGAATACAAATTTTCCCCTGAAGTAGGGAAAATGCCATTGGCATGAATTTGTTTAAGGTAGGTCCCAGCTTGCCATGAAGTGACCCACACAATGTGATCATAGAGCCATCTGCTACGGCACATATGAAATGAGACATGCAGGATTTGATACCGGAACTGCAATGGACTGCCTCAGCCTTGAAGATATTATTTAGGTGCACCTTCACAGCCAGTCCATCTGGCCTGGCCTCTTCTGCCTCCATGACCATTGGGAATCAGAGTTCCTTCTCTGCTCATTTTGCCAGTGGCATTTCCTCCACTGAGGGGTGTAGGAATAGGGGCCGCTAGGACGGCCGTTGGGTCCCGGAGGAGACTGATCAAGTAACGATACGAGGCAGTATGGAGCGAGATCAGATCAGTGGTTTATTGAGGGAAAAGCATCATCATATATAGATCAGAAGGCAACACAGGGGAAAACCGTCATCTGACAGAAAATCACATCACCCATTTACTCGGGTTAATGGGAAATCTCTCTAGGGGAAGTTAATTAACTCGGGCAAACACTGACAGGGGAAATTCATTGTCTGAGGCTTACGCCGGGGTAAACATGGCTTCTATTTGCACCAAAGATTAGGCTGATCTGTGAGTCAGTAATTGCTTAATGGGTAACGGAGGTTAGCGATCTGCTCTCTCAGCAGAATCGCCGGTCAGGTTAGATGTGGGTGAATCAACCCTTATTATTAATCCACCCCCCCCCTTAATTTCTGTGCCCGCAGAGCCCACGGGCCAGGAGCGTTCTCACTGAAATGGCCTCTGCGAGGGCCGTTCCATGCCAACTGGGCATGGGGAATCCGCAGAGGGGGCCATCACCCCATGTAAAGGGGCTCATCTGCCCATAGCTATTGGCCCCTTTAGGGAGTCATATTATTTACCACCGTCCAACACTTTGCAGAATATTCTCCAGAATATTCTTCCAGGACCCAAATATAGTTCCCTGTGTGGCTTTTAAAAATCTGGTTCTTGGCCAGGGTGACTAGAGATATGGTCCCTTATTAGACATGTGTTCTTTTCTGCCCTGATCTTAATCTTTGTCCATCTGGCTAATCCAGCTCTACTAGAAACAGAATGGGCCATCTAGGAGGAAGAAAATGGACAGACCGTTCTCAGTTGCTTGCTTTCCCTGATCTCCAGACAATCCTCATAATATAAAAACAGAAGAAGGTGATCTAATGTTAAGGAGAGGTTTCCCGTGATGCGACCCTTGGATGGGGTTCTTTAAGAGCTATATTCCTGTCATTTCCTTTTGGGGTTCAGCTCATTTTAAGACTAGAGGCTATTTCTTCCCCTTAGCTGTTACTGTATTTATAACCTATACTTATGCCTGGCCTGGTGTATCACACCCAAAGGATGGATACAAAACAAACATTGTGGCACTGCACATTTGACAATGAGTTCATAAATGAATCATTCGCTAAGAAACATAGGTAAAAGTTTGTTAAGATCATCTCTAGAATCTGGCAGTGGGACTGCAGTGGCTCAAGTGGGAGGCAGAAAGTCAGCAGTTTGATTCCCGAGTACTGCAGGACAGAATGAGCTCCCGTTTTTGTCCCAGCTCCTGCCAACCTAGTAGTTCGAAAGCAAGAAATTGCAAGTAGATAAACAGGGACTGGTTTGGTGGGAAGGTAAACAGCGCTCCGTGCGCTCCTGTGTCTAGTCATGCATACCACATGACCACAAAAATATCTGCAGAAGCAGACAGCGCTGGCTCTTCAGCTTTGAAACAGAGATGAGCACTGCACCCTAAAGTCGGATACGACTGGCTTTCGAGCAAGGGTGACCTTTACCTTTAAGATCTGGCAATGGGTGGGGAGCAAGTCGTATTTGTGCAATTTATCACTTCTGATTTCACAACTGCAAGCAGCTTTAATATTACAACCCTTTACAACTTTTAAATAAACTTTGTTACTCTCATCTTCCCAAAGGTAACATGGTCCAGCTTTTTAGCTTTAGTTTTAACTGTTCTATTGTTGGGAGGGTAGCTTAAGGATATTAAATGGTTTGAACCTTAAGGGTTCTTGTGATTTTATTACTATGGGAACATTTTATACTTCAATCTTGTAATGTTTATTGTGAGCTGCCCAGAGTCGCTTTAGCAAGGGGGCGGCCAGTGATGCACTGCAGCACATTCTGTCAGGTTCTGCAGGACCGGTAGTGAAAATTCCCCCAGGCCACACCCACTTGGTTGGCCACACCCACCTCCATTGCCCACAATGCAGGATGTTTGGCCACACCCACAGATTTGGCCCTGCCCACAGAGTGAAAGTAAGTTTTTTTTTTGCAGTGCATCACTGGGGGCAGCAATATAAATTCAATAAATAAATAAATTATGGGCTCTGTTGACAAGGGAGGATTATGGAAGTTGTAGTCCAAAGAATTACTTTCCCAGCTCTGAGAATGCTTCAGGTATATTGGACGGGGCAAATCAAGAAACAGTAGATCAGAAACTGGATGATATGTATCCATTATGGTGAACCCTGGCACTCCAGATGTTCTTGGACTTCAATTCCCAGAAGCCCAAGCAGCCTGTGAATCCACATGAATGGGGTTACTGTGATTCATCTAGCCCACACTGCCCTCATTGCTCCTGGAAGCGGAAGTAAAATGCACCCGGACGGGCGCATTTTATTTCTGCTTCCGGGGGCGACAAGGGCAGCACAGGATGGATGAATCACAGTAAACCAATTTGTGTGGATTCACAGGCTGCTTGGGTTTCTGGGAAATAAAGTCCAAGAACATCTGGAGTGCCAAGGCTCACCATCACGGATATATAGGATCCTTTTGCAGATACTGCCACCCTCTAGAAAGAAAAATCTCATAGAACAGACTTGTTTAAACTATAGTAACCTAAGTTAGCATTTATGCATTGCCAAAAAAAGAAACAATGCACCCCAAAGAGAACACGGCTGTCAAGTTGCACTATTGCAGCCAAAACTCTGCTCACAATGTCAGTTCTATCCTGATGAGGATTAAAGTTAACTCAGTCTTCCATCTTTCTGAGGTAGGCAAAATGAATACCCAGCATGGAGTGTGTGTGTGTGTGTGTGGGCGGGGGGGAATGAAAATTACCTATGAACTATCCAGAGAGTGCTCATGCTACGGGGAAGTATATCTTTACCTATAAGAATGGGACGTGGCCGTGCGAGTCCAGAATGCGTGTCTGCACATCTCCAGCCAATCCCATAATGCGCTGTGTACACTTACCTTACCTCCCGAAGATCAACCCCGCAAGGGTCCGGAAGCCGAGAGTGGGGCCAAAAACCCACGAATGGGGGGGGGGACTACGATGCCCAGCGTCCTCTGCACCGCGGCACACCTCAGCCAATCAGGCATGAGGATGCAAGCGCAGAGGAGGTGGGACAGCCAGCGCACGCGATAGAGAAAAACAGCCATCTCACGCACCTTTCATCCGGAGGGTCGGCCAGGGAAAAAAGGAGGCTGGGAGGAGAGACTCAAAACATGAAGGGTCTCGCCGATGGCCCTAAAAAGCTGCCTCCCTACTGCCACCGCCACCACTGCCACTGCTGGGGAAGAAGGCGGCTGAGAGGAGAGAGACCAGCAACATGAAGATAAATAGCTGGGCGGGGGCAGCAGAAATGGCGGCTGTGGTGGTGGTGGTGGCAGAGGTGGCGGTGGCGGTGGCGGTGGAGAGATGGCTTTTAGGGCCACCGGAGATACCCTTCATGTTGCAGGTCTCTTCTCCCTGCCTCCGTCTCCCCCGGATGAACTGAGGGGTGAACTCCACTGGGTACAGTGGTGGTGGTGGCGGGTAGGCAGCTTTTTAGGGCCACTGGAGAGACCCTTCGCATTGCGGGTCTCTCCTCCATGCCTCCTTCTCCCCCGGCCAAACTGCCGGGCAAACTCCGCTCGGGCGACGGCGGTGGTGGCGAGGCGGCTTTATGTGAGTGTGTTGTATCGGGTGTGTTGAGTCATTGTTCTTTGTGTGTGGTTGTGTTGTGTGTGTTGTATGTGTGTGTGTGTGTGTGTGTAGTGTGTATGTGTGTGGGGTTATATTGTGTGGGTGTGTCCTGTCTGTGTGTGTGTGTTGTGTCGGAGTGTGTTGTGTGTGTTTGCTGTGTTGTGTGTAATGTGTGTGGGTTGTGTGTCGAGTGTGTGTGTCATGTGGGAGTATGTGTTTTGTGTGGGGGTGTCGTGTGTGTTGTGTTGTGTGTGATGTGTGTGACTGTGTGTATTGTGTGTTTGGGAAAACCACCTTCCCTAATGGATCCCTGCCATCAGCACACAATCCAAACCTGCCCGGCTAGGCCGGGCAAAAAAATACTAGTGAGTGTATATGAATAGAAATGCAAAAAATAAAAAAGAGGTGCAGTCTTAACCTATAAATCCAAGGGTTAACTGTTGGAACTGGCTATAGGTTGCTATGCCTCACCCTACTTGCCTGCACTCACCCTTCGTGCACACGGCCGATCTGGGTCCGCAGGTCAACGAAGGATTGAGAAAACCGGCAGTGGGGCAACAGCCCCACAAACGTGAAGAAAGGGAAACAACTTCACTTCCCAACATTCCTTGCGCCGTGCTGCACCAGAGCCAATCAGGCTGAGGCTCTCGCACGGCGCAGCGTTCGGAAACGCGCTGCAGCCAATCAAAAGAAAAGCATTTTTTTTAAAAAGCAGTACAAACACAAAGCACCAACCCATAACTACAAGCCCCAGCGTCCTGCCGCCATGAGCGCGCAGAACGCTGAGGAAGCTGGCACCCAAAAAATAAAACAAAAACAAAAACACCGGGAGAGCAAGTCTGCCAAGCTGCAGGAACCAAAGCCCCCCTCCCCAACGGCGCCTGAAGCTCCTAATCGGAGTTTCCCCTTTAATATCACTGGGTGGGGGGGTGTTGGGCTCCCCCTCTCTACTGGCTCCCCTGGGGTTGGGAGGGTTGGGGGGACCAAAGGAGCCTGTCCCCCCAAGCCTTCCAGAGCCAGGGGAGATGGCAGAGAGGGGATCCCCCCCAGGACACCAAAAAACACAAAAACAAACAATCAAAAAAACACACAAGCAAACAAAAATAACACCAAAAAAGTAAACTACAACAACCATTTCCAAACACACCCAGCACCCAGCCAAACACCACAAAATCCAACCACCACCACCACCCCAAATAAAGAAAAACAGCCAACTCACCACCACACGACCTCATACCACAACGACTGGAAAAGAAATGAATAAAGAAAGGGACTACTTACTGGAAGAAGCTCCACCCAGAGGCCACGAGAGAAAAAACAGTCAAAATACAAGATAACCCCTACCAGCAGCACTTGCTGCCCACAATAATAAAAAAAATTCAAAAAGACACAATAGCCCCACACAAAAGGCCCCAAGAGTTTTTCAAAAAAGTATATCATCCTTTATTCTTTTTTTCATCCACAAAACCAAAACACCAAACAAAACTCATCACAGTTTATAACAGGCCATCCAAAAAAATTTGTATAAATAAAAATTTTAAAAATTTCAATTGTAGACTAACTTCTTCTTTACAAACATTAACAACAATAACAACAAAAACTTTCCAACACCATTTAAAACAGCCCGGCAATGCCGGGCAACCTTTGCTAGTATTCTATAAATTGAGTATAGATTTTGGTCAGCAAAAATAAGAAAACCTTTGTATACTCTGAAGACTTAACAGTGAAGTCCATGATATTGTGCTGGTGGGCACCCATCTTATAGGTCCACCTGCCTCCAAAGAAGGCCAGCATACAGTAAAGCAAAGCATGAGCCATCAACAAATGCTCTGCATTCTAAGAGTGTTTCTGGGAGATAAATTCTTGGTTACTCTTACTGTGACATGTGTTTTTTCTGGGGTTTGTTTTGTGTCTGGTGTAAGGAATGGAGATATTCATTTTGAAATTGCACCTAGTAAATTGAGCAGTGTGGGGGTGAGATAGATGACCTGAGACACTCAGGTCTCAGTCTGACCTGGGAAAGAGAAATTGTTTCTGCAAATGTGAGAACAGAGGTCTTTGCTTGAACTTGCTGGACCTTCTTATCAGCTCAAGATAACATGTGGGAGCTATTGAAACATCATTGGGTGCCAGGACAGATTAATACTGGGAACCAGAAAGAGGGGTGGGGGGATGGAGAAGATGAATAAAGAAAACAACAACAACCTAGCTCACAGAGCTACCAATTTGCTACCTTTTCAGAATATCCATGATCTGCTGCTTGAGAAAGCCATTTCACTTTTCCTTACAGCAGGGCCTGTCCTGTTGTTGTTGTTGTTGTAATTTCAGAAATCATTCTGGCTTGAAATGATTTTTGTGGAAGAAACTCCACTCAGGGAACACCCAAATGAGGTTCCTTTCATGTCCCCAAGAGCTGGGACAGAGACAGGCACTCAATCCATCATGTAGTACCCAGGTCTTGAACTGCTGACTTGCCAGCCTTCCAGCTAAAAAAGTGAGCTTCTTAACCAATGAGCCTCAACAGCCCCTAATAATGGAGTTAATGGCATAGGATGGAATGAGTGAGTGGGTGACGTAGTCGACATGGAAGTAGTAAGCAAAAGCCAAATAGTGCTTAGAAACTGGAATGATATGAGTAAATTGCTTGCTAGAAATTATTACTTAGGGAAATGATGTGTGAATAATGATGGACTGTCATTTGTCAGTTTTATTTTTATAAGAAATCTATCTTTCTACTTTTGACTTTTTCTTTTAAAAAGTCAATATTTTAATGATGAAAACCCATAAAGTGCACAGCTGTTTTCCATTCTTTGTGGGAAGGGGGCTAGAGAGGCTTTAGGCCAAAGATACATGAACAGGAGGGCTGAAATTAAGCAGGAAGGATCCCCAGAGACTGGCATTTTTACAAAAGGCCTAGGTAACCCTGTGAAAGGTATGATATCCGCGAGCACAATTGGCATAAACTGTCCCTGACAGAGGTTACACCGGTTGAGGAAGGCTCCTGGTCACTGGCCTCTGCGGGTACAGAAATTGGGGAGCGGATTAATAGTCATAAGATTGATTCACCCATATCTGACCTGGCAGGCAGTTCGGCAGGAGGAAGTTGAATATCTAACTCGAGTTAGGAATTAGGTAATTCCACACTTGCAGATTAGCCCAAGCCCTAGCGCAAATAGTGGCCATGTTTACTCTTGTGCAAGCCATGAACAATGGACTTCCCCTGTCAGTATTTGCCTTAGTTAATTAACTTCCCCAAGAGAGATTCCCAATTAACCCGGGTAAACAGGTGATATGATTTTCTGTCAGATGACGATTCTATCACACGCTGCCTTGAATTCCTATATATGATGATGATTTTCCCTCAATAAATCACTGGTCTTCGTTCCATCTTGTCTCGTGTCGTTCCTTGACCAGTCTCCTCCGGGACCCAAGGGCCGCTCCACGGCCCCAATCCAACAGAAAGGTATCACATAGGTTTTATAGGATTTTGGACTGTGGTGGCTTAGTGTTTAAGAAGCTGAGCTTATCAACTGGATGGGCAGCAAGTCAGCAGTTCAAGGCCCAAGTGTGCATGACAGAGTGAATGCCCGTCGTCTGTCCTAGCTCCTACCAACCTAGCAGTGTGGAAGCAAGAAATTGCAAATAGATAAATAGGTACCACTTTGGTGGAAAGGTAAACAGCGTTCTATGCACTCTGGTGTTGAGGCATGCCTGCCACATGTCAACGGAAACATCTGCAGATGCAGACAGCACTAGCTCTTTGGCTATAAACAGGGATGATCACTGAACCCTAGAGTCAGATATGACTGGTTTTTGAGTAAGGGTGACCTTTACCCGTACCCCATTAGCAACTTCAAGTATAACTTCTGTATCTCCCGAGAGCAGAAAGACCTTTGAAGCTTACTTCTGGTATGTTTCACCTTAAGCTTCATTGTCGTGTATACTCTGCATATTTCTCTAGAACAGTTGTGGCGAACATATGGCATGCATGCCAGAGGTGGCTCTCAGAGCCATCTCTGTGATCACCCGTGCAGTCACCCCAGCACAGAATTCACCCGCCCTCTGCCCAGCAGCCCAATGGGGGTGCTTCCTCTCTCCCCCAGCACAAAGTTCACCCCACCCCCTCTGCCCAGCAGCCCAATGTGAGCATTTCCGCCCTCCCCTGTTGCTGTGTTGGCACTTTGCGATAAATAAGTAGGTTTTGGGTTGCAGTTTGGGCACTCAGTCTCTAAAAGGTTTGCCATCACTGGTCTAGAAAATGTCATTTGGAATGTTGCAGTTCTATACAGTATTAAGCTGTTAAAATGTTGCCAAAATTCATAGGTTTTAAACAGTAGAAGTGTATACAAAGGATTTCAGCCTTCTTTGCAATGGCAGTAATGTACAAGTGTTCAGAGTGCTCATCTAGCATTTGTGCTAGAAACAGAGGTAAATTCTTCATTTTAAAAATTACATCTTCTTGAAAAAACATCATATATAATTCATTGATATCAGCCTGAGATAGTCACACCTGCAATTTTATTTGTTTATTTTGAGTGAATCATTTTTCAGCATGAGCTCTCAAAATGGGTAACTAACAAGATGAGGAAAATAGTGTGGATTCCGTGTACACAATTGGCACAGCTGTCCCTGACAGAATCGCAGTTATGGGAGAACACTCCTTGTTGGTTTCGAGGGGACAGAAATTGGGGAGTGGAATATTAGATATAGTTTGATTCACTGATTGCTGACCTGACAGGCAGCTAGGACAATAGAGGGCCAAAGATCGCCAGATGGTTAACTCGATAGGCACATAATGAGTAATCTCGCATCCGCAGAAGCCTTAGAGTCAACTTCAGCCACTTGTTTGCTCCCGATAACGATGAACAATGCATGTCCCCGGTAGTTAATTAGTTAGATAAGGAACTTCCCCCGGTGAAGTCACCCCTAATTAGTAACTTGTGCAATCATGATGTGCAGATTCAGGGCTTTCCTGTAAACGGCTATGTGCAACGTATGCATGCAGCCAAGCCAGGCAGGGTATAAAGTCTTCTGCTTTCTGATCAATAAACACTGGTCTTCGCTCCATCTTGCCTCACGTGTCTTGCTTGACCAGTCTCCTCCGGGACCCTCCGGCTCACAACGGGCCCTGAGCCAACATATGGTGACCCCGACGTGATCCTACTCATGAGTAGCGATACCCTTGGTCCGGTTCTACGCCAGAGCCGTGTCCAAATTCTCCCAAAGGCAGCGCAGCGGTTCAAATCGGAAAGCCATCCGATCTGAGTGACAGCTACGCTCAGAGGCATTCCAGAGGCAGAGCGCGCTCCAAAGCTCTGAGGCATCTTGCGCATCGGAAACGCATTCCGAACGCTCAGGGTCGGCTGTGAACCCTGATGCCATCGCAGAGGCCACCAAGGGCCTGTGGCCGCAGTCCACGTTCTGACTCCTTCCCAGAGGTCCGTCGCACCGAATCCAGTTACCTAACCCAGACATGTTGACTCGTCCCGCGGAGGAAACTTCAAAGGACCGGCAGGTAATATGGGGACTTGTCCGCAGCAGCAACGTCCGACCGCTAACCAGAGAGTTCACTTAATGGAACTCAAAGCCCTGGCAAGGGTAAATCGTATACGCATTCACAGCACCCAGTTAGCGGATCTTTTGGTGTACTTGGGTGAACACTGTCTGTTTTATCCAAAGCGGGCATGCTCAGTCTCCAACTTTGGGATAGGATAGGGACCTGCATTAAGCAAGAGCCAAGAGCCCCAGCTAAGGTGATTAGCACATGGAGTAAGTGTAGGAAGCTCATTGCAGAGGTAGACTCAGTCCAGATAGAAACCGAGAACCCCCCAGCGCAGTCAGAGCCATCAGCCCCAATGGGTCTCTATCCGTCACTTCAGTTCAAGCAGGGAGGCTTAGGGAGCTTTCCCTCAGTGACAGCTGCAGACGTCACTGAAGGAAGGCAAGGTATGGAAAACGCTGGTGGTTCCCAGACAGTTAAAGGTCCCCAGATAGCCAAAAGTGCCATCCAGCTCATGGTAGAGGAAGAAACTAGCAAGGGGGAATTGTCAGCGGAAGAACTAGCTGAACTTAGGCAGTTATGCCCAGTCCGCATAGAGGTGGACGCCCTCACAGGTCAACAGCAAACGATCCATTCACCAGTTCCGTACAAATTGCTCATGGCAATACGGAAGGCAATCACTGAGACAGGAGTCCAGAGTCGCTTCACAAGGGGCACACTTCAGCAGGTGTGTGAGACAATGATGCTCATTCCATACGACTGGAAGGCCGTCATGAGAATGATGCTCAATCCCAGCCAGTATTTGCTATGGGACAGCGAGTATTGACTCGAAGCACAGGCAAGGGCTGCCAGGATGGGAGGAGCAGTACTTCCTGACCAGCTGTATGGGTCAGGCCAGTTCGAGCCCATCGATGCGCAGATTACATTGCCACTCGCCACGCTTCACCTGGCGGCTGAGACAGGCTTTAGGGCATATCTCAAGGTCCCGGCAGCTGGCAAAGCAGCCAAAAATTACACAGCAGTCAAACAGGGTGCCCAGGAGTCCTACATGGACTTTATTAACAGATTGGAGGAAGTAGGCAGATAGACAACGAACAAGCCAAACAGGAGCTTATGATGAAGCTGGCGAAAGACAACGCCAACCTTGACTGCCATAAAATCTTGCAGTCACTGGGCAATCGTCCCGATCTGATGCTTGCTGACATGATTAGGGCTTGTGCCGACGTTGGTACAGATTCCTACAAAATGGGTCTGTTGGCAGCGGCGGTGCAAGACGGTAGGAAAACCAAAGGCAAGACCAAAGGAGCATGTCACAATTGTGGCAAGATTGGTCATTTCGCTAGAGAATGCCGATCCAAAAAGGCAACGGCCAAAACACAGGTCATCCCAAGGCTCCGACCACCCAATGCCCCTGATGTCACAATGGCTTCCACTGGGCCAGGAAGTGTCCGGACTCGGGAAACCGGAGCATGGACATGTCTCTGGCCCAGGTCCAAACAGAGACCATAGCCGCTCTGGGAGAGCCAGAGCTGGATTAGATTCTCAGCACATTCCACCCTGCATTCCGGAGGCGCAGGCCAAACCTAAGGGCAGTGCGGGACTAGATTTGACTTGCCAGTCAGAAGTCACATGCGACTTACCAGGCACAGTCTATCTGGTTGATTCCCAATACATGGGACCCCTGCCTAAGGGCTATATAGGTTTAGTTTTGCCCCGTAGTATCGCAGGAACATGAGCAATCCTAGTGATTCCAGGAGTCATTGACTCCAATTTTTTGGGTGTACTCCAGATTCAACTTTGGACACACCTACCACAAACCATTCACAGAGGAGACACGTTAGTGCAACTGATCATGGTTCCTTGTCGCCCACAAGCAGGCATCCAGGAAAGGCTCAGGGATAGCTCAGAGTCCGGGTCGGCAGACCGCTCAAGCGCAGAAGGGGCGGTACAAGGATACCAGGTCTTAGCGACAGTGGAAACCAACATAGAGTGGAAGCGGCAGCCAGTCATAAAGGTATTTTTGAATAAAAAACCTTTTGATGGGCTATTAGATATGGGAGCTGACGTCAGTGTGGTCAGCCAGAGTCAGTGGCCACGCGAGTGGGCTCTCGAGCCGGTCTCTGATGTGTGGGGGGTAGGCGGTGTCCAGGAAGCGTTTAGAAGCCAAGATTGGGTAGAAGTCACGATCCCCAAAGCTGACGGTCATTCGGCCGCATATCTTGGATGTGCATGTCAACCTCTGGGGGCGAGACATCTTGCAACAGTACTGTGCCACTCTTACGTTCGGGGAATGGCTCTACCACTCAAATGGCTTACCAACACGCCAGTCTGGGTAGAGCAATGGCCGGTAGTAGGGGGAAAATTAGTCGCCCTAAAACAGCTGGTTAAAGAGCAGTTAGACGCGGGACATATAGAACAGTCCACCAGTCTCTGGGATTCACCCATATTCGTCATTAAGAAAAAGTCAGGGAAGTGGCGACTCCTTCACGATCTAAGAGAGATCAATAAATGTATTCAGCCAATGGGTCCGCTTCAATGCGGTATCCCAAATCTGAACATGATCCTTGAGGGTTGGGAGATCCTGGTCGTAGACCTGAAAGACTGTTTTTACACCATTCCTTTAGATGTAAGGGATTGAGAAAGGTTCGCCTTTACGGTGCCAGTCGTGAACCACAGAGAGCCTACACAACATTACGTGTGGAAATTTTTGCCACAGGGGATGCTCAATTCACCCACCCTGTGCCAAATTTACATTCACGTCACACTGGAAAAGTTTCGAAACCTTCACCCCACAGTCTTAGTGTGTCATTTTATGGATGACATTTTGGTCGCAGTGCCGCAACTCAGCAGCGAAATGTTTAAGGACCTCCAGACCACTCTGGGGGAAAAGGGGCTACTCATTGCCCCGGAGAAAGTTCAGAGGACTGAGCCCTTTTCGTACTTGGGCCATCGGCTTCTCCGTTCTTTCGCAGCACCAGTTTTGCCACAAATTAACCTCAAAAACTCAGTCACCCTTGTAGAATTGCAGCAGATTCTGGGGAATATCAATTGGGCTAGACCGTATTTCAGGCTAGATACGGAACTCCTGAAGCCACTCTTCTCGCTAATGCTAGGCAAGCAGTCAGCAGATTGGATACACATTCCTCGAGAGGCTCGCTTGACTCTCGAAAAGGTCAACCAAGTTCTCAGCCAGAGATGGGTGGACAGGATTAGTCAGGGGCCATACGCTCCTATCCTTAACCTGTAAATAGTCCGGACCAGAGCCATGTTCACCGGAGCCCTAGGTGTGGACTCCGAGCGAGGGGCGAATATCATGGAATGGGTGTATCTACCACACACCTCTTCCCGAAACATCGTTCCTCCACAGGAACTGGTCTCCACGGTGATTTACCGAGGAAGGTTGAGAGCAAGGGATATCTCAGGGCACGATTTAGCAAAAATCGTTGTTCCATTCACAAAGGATCAGATCCAGCAGCTGAAGCAGCTCGGTGACTCACTCCCGATTGCATTGGAAGGATTCACTGGATGTTTGGCATACCATTTGCCGAAAGACCCCAGACTTGTCTCGCTTCATACGCAGACAGTCAGTTTGTGTGAATTAATGTCCCTGGTTCCACTTCAGGGGGCTAGGACAGTGTTCACAGATGGGGGTCGAACATATGGTGTTCTGACATGGCAAGAGGGCCAGGCTTGGCGCACGCTTCTGACTCTTCCGCAGAAATCTGCACAGCGGGCGGAATTGGCAGCAGGGAACCTCGCCTTGCACAGCTTTGCCAAGGAACGCTTGAATATCATTACTGACAGCCAGTATGTCCGGAATCTGCTTCACAGTCTACTGGGAGCCTACATCACTCCCGCGATAGACAAAAACTTGTTAGGTCTTTTCCTCACGACTAAATTTCATTTGCAGAACTTCACTGAAGCGCTCTATATCACCCCCTTTAGAAGCCACTAGGATTTACCTGGCCCGATTTCTGCTGGCAATAGTAGAGCGGATGCGGCCGCAAAGGAAATTCAGCAAAGGTCAGTTTTGGGAGTCTTCACGACTCCGATTCAAAGACATGCATTTTTTCACCAAAATGCCAAAGCACTTGCACGGCAGTTCAACCTGCCACTTTCCCAAGCCCAGGGCATAGTCCGTTCCTGCCCGCATTGTGCAGGGGCAGGCCCTCGTGGGGTGTCAATCCACGAGGGACAGAAGCCAACCAGGTGTGGCAGATGTATGTCACACACGTTTCGCAGTTTGGGAGATGGCAGTACATGCACGTTTGCATTGACACATTTTCACAGTTTGTCTGGGCTACAGCTCAGAAGGGATAAACGGCTTCCCATGTGGAGCAGCATCTCCTCTCCTACTTTGCGGCCATGGGCAAACCACGGCACGTGAAGACCGATAATGGTCCGGCTTATATCTCCAGACAGCTGGCCACGTTTATGGCCACCTGGGACATTAAGCACACTTTTGGTGTTCCATACAATCCGCAAGGGCAGGCGATTGTGGAGTGGGTGAATCAGATGCTTAAGTTCTACAATTACTAACAAACAGAAATGGGGGAACTAGCCCTCCCCAAAAATCAGGGTCAGGCACAGCATTGTCTGAACAAGGTGTTGTTCACGTACAATCACCTCAATGTTTTTTCAGATTACACTCCGCAGGAGAAGCACTTCCGCCACATGGAGGCTCTCCCGCACCCTATGGTGCATCACCGAGTGCCACCGGATCCTTCTTGGAGGGGCCTGGCGCCACTCATAACATGGGGAAGAGGGTATGCTGCAATTATGTCTCCTTCAGGTGTCATCTGGATTCCAGCCCGGTGTGTGAAGCCTCATCTCGAGTCCAATGACGTGGAGCCAGGCGTTCCCAGATCCATTGCCAGAGGTGGAGGGATTGACCCTGATGGGGAAAACCAAGCGGAGGAGGTGACGACAGCAGATGCCAGTGCCGAAGATCACCTGGGGGATGTCAATTCCCTGTGCCAGGAGGCGACTGACATTGTGCGGCAGCAGAATGCAGAACCGACTCTAGAGAACATCGTGGTTGCAGTTTTGTCCCAGATCACCTTCAATTCCTTGACGATCATCTTGATCCTTTCCTTGCTTTTGGGGGGAGGGGTTCAAGCCGCTTCATTGGAAGCAGAAAACCTGATGCCAGGTGGAGATCTCTCTGCCCGGCTGCACTACAACATCTGGGAAAGATTGGTGAACCTCGTCAATCAGTCCGATTTTTGCCTGAGGCAGACCACCAATTCTGCCTCTCTTCTAAGTACTTGTCTCATCCCAGTGTGTCACTCCCCAGATGCGTGCATCAGGAACGGTGACTGGTTAGTGAAGCGGATATTTGGCCCGTTTCACAAGACCGCGTACTCGACATATGCACACTGGGGAACCCAAGTCACAAAAGTCTTACCGGCTGATGCGACCACTCTGTACACTCCCCAAGTGGCGGTCAGCCCAAACTCAACTTGTGCTTGACCGGCTGTTCCGCGGTCGAAGGGCCACTTCACCGTTGCCTCGATCCCAGCAACAGCACATGGACTTGTAATAACCCAGAGACTATTAACTCGATTTTTGTTCATGCTACTTTGCCTTCAGGCTGGTTTTTTACATGTAACCAACACACTTGGTTACAAATGTATCTGTATCTGATTCCTTCTGTTGTATCAGTCGTTTGACACTGTTGCTTCCCACTAAGGATATGGTTGCGCCAAGCACTGATGTATCTGCCCACACACACCGCGTTCGTGCCACCCAGTTAGATAGTTCATGTGACAGCAATATCAGGGTTCTGAGCAAAGCTGAGTATGTTTCATTGGCAGTCAGTTTGTTCGGCGTGCCAGGCTTAGCCGTAGGCAATGCACGCAGGATTGGTCAATTGGCACACACTTTGGCAAAAGCCATTAACCATACCTCCTCGGCGATAGCGCTGCTCAATCAGGAGCAGACGGAGCTTCGCCATGCCATATTGGATAATCGAGCAGCTATCGATTACCTCCTGCTCGTACACCATTTGGGTTGCGAGACAGTCCATGGCATGTGTTGCTTTAATCTCACGGATGACTCTCGCAAGATACAGAGCCAGATCACAGATCTTCATACCCTGGTTAAGAATATCAAGGAAGATGCCGCGTGGGGGTGGTGGGACTCATTGTTGTCGTGGTTTCCATGGGAATGGCTACAAACAACACTCAAGGTGGTTGCAATCTTGGGGATAGCGATATGTTGTTTCACGTAATGTATTCCCTCACTGATGTCAATGTGTCCCCCATGGAAGAAACCCCAGGATGTCCTCATTCCACGTCACCTGATGCCACTCTTGTGCTGAGCCATCTGTCAGGTCCAATTAAACAAATAAAGGGGGAGTGTGGATTCTGCATACACAATTGGCACAGCTGTCCCTGACAGAATCGCAGTTATGGGAGACCACTCCTTCGAGCCGTTGGTTTCGAGGGGACAGAAATTGGGGAGCAGAATATTAGATATAGTTTGATTCACTGATTGCTGACCTGACAGGCAGCTAGGACAATAGAGGGCCAAAGATCGCCAGATGGTTAACTCGATAGGCACATAATGAGTAATCTCGCATCCGCAGAAGCTCTAAACCTTAGAGTTAACTTCAGCCACTTGTTTGCTCCCGATAACGATGAACAATGCATGTCACTGGTAGTTAATTAGTTATTATACATTGCCCTGGAGGATGTGGTATTTCCCATTTTTTTCTACTGTACCCAAAACTTCAATTGGTCTGGTGCCGGATTATTTATATCATCTCTTGTCAGCGAATAATCCACAAACTGTCGCCATATGTTCCAAAATCTGTTTTCTTTAATTATACCTTTTTTAATATTTAACTCCCATGTCAATTTTTCATTCAATGCGAGATCCCACATCTCCTTAAACCACTCTTCTACTTTCAATATTACATCGTTCTTCCAATTTTTTGCAATACACATTCTACCCATTGTGAGCATTATAGACAACAATTCTTTCTTATCATTATCTAAATTTATATTATCCACATCCGTCAACATTGCTTTCTGATCAATAAACACTGGTCTTCGCTCCATCTTGCCTCACGTGTTTTGCTTGACCAGTCTCCTCCGGGACCCTCCATTCCACAATGGGCCCTGATCCAACAAAATGGCTTATAAAAGCGAGTTTGCTCTTTATGCAAAACACCATTTTAAGTGATCAATTGTGACTTCTGGTAGGGAGGGGGGATTGCAAACCTCAATATCGTTGTTAAGTGAGTTTTTGGTTTCATTCAGAGAAAATTTTGCTCTTTAAGCGAGTTAGTCTCTAAGCAAGGCACTCTTTATGCAAGGTTTTACTGTATTCTATATTTTTCTCTATTAGTTGTTTAAGCGTAAAAAAATGCATCTGTAGAGCTTCTGGATTTATTTTTTTATTTATTTTTGAAATGACCCTGCGCTGTTTGTTAGTGTTCTTCAAACCATGTGCCCCCAGAGTGTTGCAAGAGAGCACTCATCCAATTACTGGCTGGGGGAATGATGGATTTGTAGGACCAAATATCTAGAAAAATGAGTGAGTGCTGGATTAGGAGGACTGGATAGATTTTAGTGTCAATCCCCCATGCAAGGGATGAAGCTCGCTTGGTGTCCTGAGCTTCAATGACTCATCTTTCTGTTAACTCCTACATTGTCGACTAACACTCCACATATCTGAGGCTGTTGTGATCTGGTCACGTCAAGAGAGGATAAGACTCACTAGAAAAGACAATAATGCTGTGAAAAGTTGAAGACAGCAGGAAAAGAGGAGGACCAAATCAAATGAGAAGAGAGGATTCAGAAGAAGGGGTGGTAGAAAATGAAATGGTTAGACGGTACGAGCAGAGGTACCCACTACGCTGGTGCCCTCCATCCCCGATGACGGACCCCACCCCCATGCGGGACCCATGTGTGGGACCCTTGCGGGAAAGAGGAGATTTGAAGGAAAAGTAAGTTGGGAGAACAGCGGATGTGAAGGTTGGGAAGAAGGAGGAGGAGGGAAGAAGATAGTGTGTAATGGCAGTGGGCAAAGAGAAGATCGAAACTTAAAATAGCTTGGAAAGAAGATTTGAGAGCTAAAAGGTAAAGAACAGAGGGCTGGAGTTGGTCGCGGAAGAAGGATGAGTGAATTAGGAAAGAAAGTAAGAAGAGAGAAATAAGGAGAAATAAAAGAAGAAGGAGAAAGGAAGAGAATATAAGGTGGGATTTTGGTTTTGTACGGACTTGGTGAAGGGCGGAGCATCCGCGCTCAGAAAACCACCGCAGCTGCGGCTTGGATTATAAATATGGAATAAACTTTCAGTTTTTAATTTTAATTTGGCTTCCTTGCTTAAAAGAGACTGACTTTTTTTCCTGGTGTTTGATTAAATATTTTGGCATTTCTTCCCATGCATCATATTCAAAGACTGACTTGGAGGGTGATTTATTATTTTAAATGCTTCCAATTTCGTCTTTTTTATTGTGAAGAGGAATCTTTTTTTTTATACTGTGACTGTGGAATTATAAATACGAGGTTCTTCAATCAAGATTTGGGTATTGGATGTAATTTGGTTATTGGATCATCATAAAGAAGTGGGTTTGCACGATTGGATTACAAAGTGTGTAGAACAGCCTGAGACGTATTTGGATTACAAATATCAAAGTTTGTGGTTTTGCTCAGCTAAATTTTTGAAAGAGCTTATATAACGAATATAATCTGGAACTTGATCGAGGAGATGGACTTGCTGGAATTAAGGGTGTGGCTGCACTGAGATTATTATTTGAAGTTACAATGAAAAAAGTGGAAAAGGAAAGGGAAAAGAGGAAGATGTGGTGAAGCCTAAGAAGAAAGATAAAATGATAGCTGAAGATGTACCCACACCAACATCATCGCCCAAACCTGTATTAATGGACCAAACACAAATATTGGTTGAGTTGGGTAAATTGTTTAAGAAATTTGAGAGGATGGAGGAGGCAAATGTGAAAGGATTCCAAGAAATTAAAGAAATAAGGGTAAAGATAAAGATGAAATTATGAGAAAACAAGAAAAGTTGGTTGCAATATTTACTGATTTTTCCAAAAAGGTTGATTTTAATTTCAAAGGATGGACACAAGTGTAAAGTCGATGCAAAAAGATATGAAATTGATGCAGGATGATATGAAAGGGTTGTATGAGGAGGAAAGGGAAATTAAAATGAAAGTAGAGGTACAGGAGAAAAGGATAGATATGGTGGAAGAGATGATGAATTTGCTTTGGATGGCGGGAAACCACCATTTTATCTTTGTAAGGCATTGCTTGAGCAACCTGCAATTCTGCCTTAATACACAACAGTGCCATAAGACAATGTCTTGTTTTTAATTGCAAAGTCTACAAATTGTTGCAGGGAAATATGTATTTAAAACTGCAGCCGCCTCTGACTTTCTTGCCCAAGGTGCATTTCTTTGCCGTCGAATTCCCTTTTCATTGGCCTATCTATAGGGACACAAAAAACCCTTTTAATCTTTGTTTAGTAGTGGCTGCAGTGGCTAAGAAGCTCACCCTGTTAGCTGGAAGGCTGGCAAGTTGGCAGTTTGAGACCCGGATACTGCATGATGGACTGAGCGCCCGTCTCTGTCCCAGCTCTCGGGGACGTGAAAGGTCAGCTTTGAAAAATCTTGTGATGCAGCATTGGAGGGCTTTGATGTTCGGGAATTGAAGAGAAGCAGCCAGCATAAAAGGGCCAAACACATCTTTATTGTAAGCAAACCGAACATGAACAGCAATAGTGGCGGTGCAACAACTCTTTATATACACTGTACAATGGATACATTTGGGCGGGAAACAATATGATTGGTTAGGAGAGGAGTGGGGTGATTGTGGGGTAAGTGGACCTGAGTGAAGACTTCGTGTGTCTTGTTAGAAAGGGCGGGAACGCAAGTCCCGCCACACAGTTTAGTACCAAGAAGACGACAAGATGGATCCCATAATAACAATTACACAACGTTACAGCAATAATTCAAATTACATACACAACAAGGGCATTTTAAAAAAAATAAATTTTAAACAAATCTAATTTTAATGATTTTAAATGTTTTTGTAAAGTTTTTATTTGTTTTATGTGTAAGCCGCCTGGAGTCGCCTTGGCAAAGGGGCGGCAGTAGAAATGTCAGTAATAAATAAATAAATAAAATAAACGGAGCTTCATTTGGGCGTCCCCGGAGCAGAGTTTCTCCAGCAGCAATCCTCTCTCAACCCAGAATAATTTCTGACACGAAATTATTGTTCTCTTCCTTTTACAAACTTCAACTCCCGGCATCCTCTCTGGTTCCTGTCGGGCCCGCCCCTTCTTTGACGTTAGTTACTCTAAGTACGCAGCCTCTCACAAATCGGCGGCTTCCCTTTGGACAGCTCGGCCCGTCACTCTCGGGCAAGGGCCGATTGGACGTTCAACGTCACAGGGAGCAGGGAACGCTATTCCCGAAGCTCGCCTGCGCCCCTCGCGCGGCGTAAAGGCCGGCCCGGGGGATGGAGGGTTGGTGGCGCAGTTAGCGTTGCGCAGGCGCACTGGCGGTTGAGTGAGGAAGGGGCGGGAGGGGGGCAGGCAGGTCGGTCGGTGGGTCCTGACTGAGGGGAGGGGGAGGAGGTGGTGTTGGTATGTATGCTGCGGAGTCTGACTGAGCCCCAGACAGCTGGAAAGGTATAAACAGAGGAAGGGGCCGCGGAGAGCGCGGCGTCCCAGCCAAGGCCCCCGAGGGCTGCCAAGCCCGGCGACCGGGTCGGGCTGCCGACCAGCCTACTTACCTCCCGGAGGGGCCCCTGCCCAGGCCCAGGGGTCGGGCCGCTCCCCCCCACTGCATGGAAGTTCAAGGGCTTCGTCCACTGGCTGCGGCGGCCCTGAGGAGGCCTGACAGGTCGGTCCCTTCTCTCCCCCTCACCTGAAATCCGTCCTCCTGAGGGAACGGGGGCTTCCTTATTAAGGAGGAGGAGGAGGGGGGGGTGTCTTTTAAGTACAGTATATATAACAGTGAGGGCACTCCAGGTGTTCTTGGACTTCAATTCCCAGAAGCCCGAGTCAGCACTCTTGCTGATTAGGGCTTCTGGAAATTGAAGTCCAAGAACATCTGGAGTGCCAAGGTTAGCCAACAATGCTCCAGAGCCGTCATGGTTAACTGTGGCACTCCAGGTGTTCTTGGACTTCAATTCCCAGAAGCCCATGTCAGCACTCTTGCTGTTTAGATCTTTTGGGAATTGAAGTCCAAGAACATCTGGAGTGCCAAGGTTAGCCAGCAATGCTCCAGGGCCATGATGGTTAACTGTGGCACTCCAGGTGTTCTTGGACTTCAATTCCCAGAAGCCCAAGTCAGCACTCCTGATTAGGGCTTCTGGGAATTGAAGTCCAAGAACATCTAGAGTGCCAAGGTTAGCCAACAATGCTCCAGGGCTGTGCTGGTTAACTGTGGCACTCCAGGTATTTTTGGACTTCAATTCCCAGAAGCCCAAGTCAGCACTCCTGCTGATTAGGGCTTCTGGGAAATTAAAGTCCCAAGAACACCTGGAGTGCCAAGGTTAGCCATTGCTAATAATAGCAATCTTGTGTCAGAAATTATTCTGGGTTGAAAGGATTTTTGTTGGAGGAACTCCACTCGGGACACCCAAATGAGTGTCCTTTCGTGTCCCCAAGATCTTTCCCACCAAAGTGGTCCCTATTTATCTACTTGCAATTTCTGGGCCGGAGCTGGGACAGACACGGGCGCCAAATGGTTTTGGTGGTCCTGCTTTTACAGTAGATGAAAGAGGCCAAATAGATGTGGCTTGCTGACACCTGGCCTTCATAGATCTGAATGGGTTTGCAGTAACAAGCAGTCTTTGATTTTGCAACAAGTGCTATCCATTTCTCTGAAGAACCTTACTACCGTCCTTCTGTTTCCTAGGTTGTGGTTTAGAAACACACCTGTTTTAGTGCATTGCTTTAATCTGAATTTGTCTTTTTTGCCAGTGGGTGATCGACATGGGTTAATTTTGCTTGTTTGCTTTGGGACTTATTTTATTTCTATTAAATGCTTTGTTCCCTGTTCATGGGGAATGCAATATATATATTTTACCAGTCCAGGACACTTCATGCAAGTTTGCATTTTAAGCAGTGAAGCCCAGCAGTTGTCAGTTCAGTCTGATAATACAGTACAGTACTAGAGGGGCCAATGGCTTTACTCTGTGTAAATCAGTTTTTACATTCCTACAACGTGAGTCTTGGCACAAGTCTACGTTGAATGAAGTTAGGAAATCTGCTTTGACATCAGAATCCACGCATGAGTAATACTTTTATTAGAATCAACTATAAATTCTCAAAATATGCAACCTTTTAGATTCAGCAGAACTCCTTAGCAAACTGGGTGGTAAAGCAAAGCAATCACTCTTATATACTGTCCCATAATGCTTAGTGCACTCTTTGGGCAGTTTAAAAGTTAATTAGCATCCCCCCCCTTGCTGGGTACTTATTTTACCAACCTTGGAAGGCTGAGTCAACCTTAAGTCCTGGTCAGGATTGAATTTACAACCTTTTGGTTGCAGGACAGCAGCTTAACCACTGCGCCATGAGGGCTCCCTCTGTAATCAATGTTGTAGCAGGGGAAATGGGTGGAAGTCCAAATATTTGGCTGTGTATGTTAAACCATAGAGACCAGCAGTTAACTCAGTTCAAAGATAGAGAATAGAGGCTTGATGAGTCACAGGATGATGCAGGTATTGGATGACCTCTGGCAAAGATTTTTTTGAAAGAGAACAATACTAGTTTCATTTGACTTTATACTGGTTGTGTGGATATGGGAGAGCATTAGGCCACTAAATGTGAATGAATTTAACAAATTCATTATGACTTATTATTTTCCCATAGGTTACTTTTGCCCAATTCTGGTCTTGTATCAAATTGTGAGATTTTATTAAAGCCCGTAGAAAATGTGTCTCATATCCATTTTATCTTAATGTACAGATTTTTGTAAGCTGCTGATTATATTTTATTTATTACATTATATAGGCACTGTTCCTGTTATATGTATCTTTGTGAATTTTAAAAGGTTTATGAACTACATCACATTTTAGAAAAGTACAAATATGCAACGAGGTTCTAGCTTGTGCAACAGTTTGAGAAGTACAGATTTGATAGGTTTGCATAAACGTACATGCTGAATGATTTTTCCAACCATTTTATCAGCTAACTACTCATAATTGAATTATGATTCATCTTTGACTAAAGATGAAAAGTAGTTGTAGGCATTCTCCAGTGAGAACAAATATTTACCAAGTAATGACTTGTGTAAAAAAAAATCACTTGCCTCCACTACTGGAGGGGGGATCCTTTTCAGTTCCAGTTCTTTGATGACATTGGTGCACAGTACAGTACTGCTCTCATTCTGCTTTTAGGATTTTCTAAAGCGTCAGTTGCCCACTGTGAAATAGATTTTAAAGGCAGAAGGGGATTGGTCTGACCCAGCAGGGCTCTAATACTCTATGGATAATTATTGATCAGTAAATAGTAAAAATAATGGTCACCCTTCCTCAAAAGCATTCTAGTGTCTAGTCATGTCTGCCACATGACCATGTAGACCTTCTGTCTTAGAAAAACAGAAGCCCTTATGGTTTACTGGGCTTTTTTTTGTAGTTAATTTATTTTATTTGTTTGGTAAATGAATATGTGTCTTGTTATGGAAGTTAAAATCCAGCGATATAGCTGAGTATCTCTGTGAGTAAAATGTTGATGAAATTCTTCTTCCTTACATCAGGCCCATTATCATTCTGCATTTCTTCATGGTCAGCTCTCTGAATGCAATGCTGCCTGGACCATATCCAGAAAAGGCTCCACTGTTCCTCTGTTAAGCGATTGAATTCCTAGTGGCCATAGTGCAAGACAGGGACTTCAGAAATCCAGGTTCTAGTCCTCACTGAAATTTACTAGATGCCCTTGGGACAGCTACTGATAGCCTGCCTTATGGATGTGCAATATTGTTGTGTGAAATGGCAAGGAGGTCCCTGTGAGCCACCTTGAGCTAATTAGGGAAAAGGCAGGAGAAAATGGAATCAACAAAATTAAAACAAATAAGTTATTAAATTACTATTTTTAATTGAGCTATTATCACATTTTACCCTATTTTCTCTCATATAAGTAAGATGTAAGATGATCTAAAATTAAATTACAGAAGACAGTTAAAATGCAAACATAAACATGAAACACTGTAAATGCATACCAATAAAACGAGAGGAAAAACTATTTCATCCTTCTCTATATGTCCCCTAGGTTCTCCTTGTGTTGATTATTTATCCAGAGAGAACATCAGTTTTCACTTTGCTTGCACGATGGATAGTAATGGCAAAGGTGTGCTGCTGCTGCTGTTGTTCCGTTGCACAGTTGAGTCTGACCTTTTATGACCCCATGGCCCAGATCACACCAGGCTCCAGAGACTGCCCAGATCTACTTCCACCGCATCTAGCCATTTCATCCTCTGCCGTCCCCTTCTCCTTTTGCCTTCGATCTAGCATCAAGGTCTTCTCCAATGACTCCACTGTTCTTATTGGTGGCCAAAGTACTTGCGCTTCAGCATTTGTCCTTGCGAGGAGCAGTCAGGGTTGATTTCTTTCAGGATAGACTGATCTGATCTTCTTGCAGTCCAGGGGAGTCTCAAAAGTCTTTTCCAGCACTACAGCTTGAAGGTGTCTATTCTTCTGCAATCAGCCTTCCTTATGCTCCAGCTCTCACAGCCATACATTACTACTGGGAAGACCATCGCTTTAAACTATGCAGACTTTTGTTGGCAGGTTAATGTCTCTACTTTTTATTATGCTGCCTAGATTTGCCATAGCTTGTCTCCAAAGAAGTAAGCGTCTTTTTATTTCATGGCTGCGGTCACCATCTGCAGTGATCTCAGAGCCTAAGAAGGTGAATTCTGTCACTGTTTCCATGTCTTCCCATTCTATTTGCCAGGGAGTGATGGGGCCAGATGTGGTGATCTTGGGTTGTTGTTGCTGCTGCTGTTGCTTTCAAGCCAGTTTTTGCATACTCCTTTTTCACCATCATCAAGTGGCTCTTTAGATCTTCATGTTCTGCCATTAGGATAGTGTCATCTGCATGTATCAGGTTGTTGATATTTCTCCCAGCAATCTTAATTTTATTTATTTATTTATTTATTTATTTATTCAATTTATATCCCGCCCACTCAACACAAGGCCGACTCTGGGCGGCTAACAACATAAAAAGTAACCCCAGGGCAACCCAAGGAGTTTACAGACAATATTCACAAATACAACAATAATCCTAAAAACAGTTAAAACAGTAAAAAAAAAGTTAAGACTACCCACCCCCTAAAAAGCAAGGGCTGCAGGATCGAAAAGGCACCATGGGGAAGAGTTCCTCTACACCAACCACCCCATGGTGGTTACCCTTCCACCCGCACCCCACACTTGACCTGCCAGCCAGGTTTTAAGATCCCTTCTGAAAGGGATCTAATTCCAGTTTGTGCTTCATCCAGCCCTGCATTGTGCATGTTGTACTCTGCATATAAGACAAGTTAAATAAGCAGAGTGACAATATTCAGCCTTGTTGTATTGTTTTTCTATTCTAAACCAATCAGTTGCTCCGTATCTGGTCCTAACTGTCACTTCTTGATCCGCATACAGGTTTCATAGAAGACACCTGAGGTGGTCTAGTACTCACATCTCATTAAGAATTTGCTACAGTTTGTTGTGATCCACACAATCAAAGGCTTTGGCGTAGTCAATGAAACAGAAGGAGATATTTTTCTGGTACTCTCTTGCTTTCTCCATGATCCAGCAATTGTTGGCAATTTGGTCTCCAGTTCCCCTGTCTCTTTGAAACCAGCTTTACTTCTGGGAGTTCTCGATCTATGTACTACTGAATCCTATCTTATAGGATCTATCTTGAGCATGACCTTGCTAGGGTGTGAAATGAGTGTAATTGTGCAATAGTTTGAACATTCTTTGGCATTGCCCTTCTTTGGAATTGGAATGTAAATCGACCTTTACACCAATTTTCAAAAAAGGATCCAGGGTGAACCAGGAAATTACCGACCTGTCAGTTTGACATGTGTCCCAGGTAAAGTGATGGAAACCATCCTAAAAGATAGAATTAACAGGCACATAGAAGAGAAGGCTTCGCTGCTAAAGGAGAGCCAACATGGCTTTTGCAAGGGCAAATCATGCCTCACTAATCTGTTGGAATTTTTTGAGAGTGTCAACAAGCATGTGGATAAGGGGGATCCAGTTGACATTGTTTATCTGGACTTTCAGAAGGCTTTTGACAAGGTCCCACACCAAAGGCTCTTGAATAAACTTGCCAGCCATGGAATAAAGGGACAGGTCTTGTCCTGGATCAGCAACTGGCTAAGGGACAGGAAACAGAGGGTAGCACTAAATGGACACTTCTCCAAGTGGAGGGAAGTAAAGAGTGGGGTCCCCCAAGGTTCAGTACTGGGCCCCCTGCTTTTCAACCTCTTCATAAACGATCTAGAGGTAGGAGTAAAAAAGCAAGGTAGCCAAATTTGCTGACAACACTAAATTATACAGGGTAGTGAAAACTGTGAGAGATTGTGAGGAGCTCCAGAGGGATCTCTTGACACTAGGGGAGTGGGCAAAGCAATGGCAAATGAGCTTCAACATTAGTAAGTGCAGAGTGATGCATGTTGGGGCAAAAAACCCCAATTACATTTATAAACTGATGGGTTCTGAACTCTGCAACAAACCAGGAAAGGGACCTTGGTGTCCTGGTGGACAGCTCAATGAAGGTGTCGACCCAGTGTGCCTCAGCAGTGAAAAAAGCAAACTCAATGCTAGGGATCATTAGGAAGGGTATAGAAAATAAGTCAGCAAGTGTCATTTCTTTTTTTATTATTATTAAGTTTTTAATAAACATACAAAAAAGAAAAGAAAACATAATAAGTCAGCAAGTGTCATTTTGCCTCTTTATAAATCTATGGTGAGGCCCCATCTGGAATACTGTGTCGCCATACCTCCAGAAGGATATTATGGAGCTGGAAAAAGTGCAGAGGAGGGCAACCAGAATGATTAGGGGACTGGAACACCTTCCTTACCATCTGAGGCTGCAACGGTTGGGCCTCTTCACTCTTGAACGACGGCGTCTAAGAGGTGACCTGATTGAAGTTTATAAAATCATGCACGGTGTGGACAAAGTAGATAAGGAAAAACTGTTTTCCCTATCGCATAACACTAGAACTAGGGGGCACTCCATGAAACTTTTGGGTACTAGTTCTCAAACAGATAAGAGAATGTACTTTTTCACCCAGAGGATTACTGGTCTATGGAACTCCCTGCCAGAAGAAGTGGTGACAGCTGTCAGTCTTGACAGCTTTAAGAAAGGATTAGACAAGTTCATGGAGGACAAGGGTATCAATGGCTATAATTATGGATGCTTAAGGACAACCTCGAGGTTGGAGAGATAGGCAGGATATCTCTCAGTGCCATTTCCAGGGAATCCTAAGCAGGTGAAGGCATCTCCTTGGGAATACCCTGAAGGAAATGGTGAGCCACTGTGTGAGACAGAATGCTGGACTGGATGGGCTGTGGCCTGTTCCAGCAAGGCTGTTCTTATGTTCTTATGTTCTTTTCCAATCCTGTGGCCACTGCTGTGTTTTTCAAATTTGCTGGTACAGTATATTGAGTGCATTTTGCTTGATACGTTCCCTTTATTTTCTCAATTTTTTTGAAGAGATCTCTAGTTCTTCCTTTTCTGTTGTTTTCATTTTTTTACTTTGCACTGTTCATTTAAGAAGGCCTCCTTATATCTCCTTGCTGTTCTCTAGAAATCTGCATTCAGTTGGGTAAATATTTCTCTTTCACCTTAGCTTTTCACTTTCCTCCTTTGTTCAGCTATTTGTAGAGCCTCATCAGACAACCACTTTGGTTTCTTGCATTTCTTTTTCTTTGGGATGTTTCTAATTGCTGCCCTCTGTATGATGTTATGAATTTTGGTCCATAATTCTTTAAGCACTCTGTCTGTCAAGTCTAATCCCTTAAAATATTCTTCACCTCCACTGTATATTCATGAGGGATGTCTAATGGTTTCCCCTACTTTTCCCATTCTAAGCCTGAATTTGGCAATCAGTAGCTCATGATCTGAGCCACAGTCCACTCCAGGTCTCGTTTATGCTGACAGTATAGAGCTTCTCCATCTTTGGCTGTAGAGTACATAATTAATCTGATTTTGGTGTTGGCCATCTGGTGATGTCCATGTGTAGAGTTGCCTCTTAGGTTGTTGGAAGAGGATGTTTCCTATGACCAGTGCACTATCTTGGCAAAATTATATTAGTCTTTGCTCCACTTCATTTTGTATTCCAAGGCCAATCTTGCCCATTATTCCAGTAGCCTTTTGACTTCCTACTTTGCCACTCCATTCTCCTAGGAAGATAACATCTTTTTTGGTGTCAATTCTAGAAGGTGTTGTAGGTGTTCATAGAACTGGTTGACTTCAGCCTCTTCTGCGTCAGAGGTTGGGGTATAGACTTGGATTACTGTGATGTTGAATGGTTTGCTTTTAACTCGGACTGAGATCATTCTGTTGTTTTTAGGATTGTAGCCCATTACTGTAATGGAATAAAATGGGGGCCTTGCTTTTTAAAACAATAAAGTAGATTTTTGAATTTTGTTCACACCAGAGGGCAGGTATTTGGCCTTCAAAAGTGGTAGCTGGGAAAGATAAAGAGTAGACATAATATGCTGTGTTCTGTGAGAACAGAACTTAGTTTTGATGTGTTCTCATATGAGAGAGATCAAGAAGGTTTTCGCCATATTTGTTTTAGCCATGCTTAGACATGCCATGGGAGCTTAGGATCGCTTTACACCAGATGGAAATGTGAGTAGAAAAACCACCAATGTAGTTCTCTAATTAGATAAAGCCAGGCCAAAGCCTGGGGGCTAGAAAGGTTTTTATTTTCATGTGTGGGATGGCTAGTTTGCAAATCATGTTCCTCTGCTATAATCTTTTGAGACTTACTAATGTTTGGAACTATTGTTTCTGGTGAGTTGAGAGCTACGGTGAGCTGGGGGGGGGGGAATCTGGTGCTTTGTTGGCAAAGCTACCATAACCAAATTTATTTATTTATTTATTTTAACGATTTCTACCCCGCCCTCCTAGTGCAATGCACCACTCAGGGCGGCAACAATGAAAAAAGGTACAATACAAGAGAAATAAAACAAATTACCAATAATAAAAACATTACATTACAAATACCCATAAAACATTACATAAAACCCCCAGCTAAAAACAGAATTAAAATGCATCAAACTAATAACAGCTTCATTAAAAACTACCCTAACCCTCCCCCACCCACAATAAAACAGAGTTAACACAGAAGGGGGGCATCAGTCCCACAACAGGCAGGCTAAATAAGCCAACGAGCTTGAGAAGTGGAGCCTAATGTGCCCCACACCCGTTGGCAAAAGCCAGGTCTTCAGCATCTTCCTGAAGGGGAGTAGCTCCGACTGGAGACACAATTCTGATGGAAGGAGGTTCCAGAGGGCTGGGGCAGACACGGAGAAGGCTCTCCAATAAGAGTGGCTTATTTTACTGATGGGACCACCAATGCGCCCCTCCTGTCTGCTCTTGTAGGATGGGCTGATAACCTTGAATACAGTTATACCTTGGATAACATTTACATCAGACAACGGAAAAATCGGATAACGTTGAGAATTTTTTTAAAAAAAATGCATCGGATAATGTTATCTCAATGTTATCCGATGCAGTCGTTTTTGGCCCTCCGGAAAGGGAAACAGCCAAGTGTCTGATCGCTTCCCTTTCCAGAGGGCCAAACATGGAAGGCCCGTCTTGCCTTCTCTGGAAGGTAGCGGCCGAAGGGAGCGCCTGTTCAGTGGCCGCCTTCCGAAGAAACAAGGCGGGCGTTCCTTGTTTGGCTCTCCAGAATGCAGCCACTGAATGGGCGCTCCCTTCGGCCGCTGCCTTCTGGAGAAGGCAAGGTGGGCCTTCCATGTTTGGACCTCCAGAAGGCAGCGTCCGAATGTGTGCTCCCTTCAACTGCTGCGTTCCGGAGAAAGCAAGGCGGAAGGCCCGCCTTGCCTTCTCTGGAACGCAGCGGACCTTTTTTTAAAGCGTTATCCAATTCATGCATCGGATAAGGCTAAAAATCGGATAACGTTGAGACTTATGGAACCAAGGCGGTTCCACAGTAACCCTTCACAGTCACACTAGTCCAAAGCCAGGTAGATTGTACCAGGGCCACACCAGGGGGGGGGGATGAGCCCACTCCTGGCTGAAGGGGAAGACAACATGGTGTGTTAGGGAGCAGAGGGTTTAATCCTACCAAGACAGTGGGGGTTAACCCTTACGATTACTGCTTTCCTCACTCTTCTTGATTATAAGGGCCAATCCATTTATTCTAGGGTATTCTTGCCCAAGGTAGTAGATATAATGTTCTCCTGAGTTAAATTCACCTATCCCTGGCCACTTTAGGTCACTGCTTCCCAAGATGTCAATGCTTGTTTGACCACTTCCAGCTTGCCTTGATTCATAAATCTTACATGCCCAGTTCCTATGCAATATTGTTCTTTACAGCAATGGACTTTCCTTTCACTGTTAGATCCATCCACAACTGAGTGTCCTTTTTGCTTTGGCCCAGCTGCTTCACTCTTTCTGGGGCTATTTGTCCTTATCCTCCGCAATTTACCAGTAGCATATTCGACACCTTCCAAAACCGAGGGGCTCATTTTCCTGCAACATATCTTTTAGCCTTTTGATAATGTCCATGGGGCTTTCTTGGCAAGAAAACTGGAGTGGATTGCCAGTTCCTTCCTCAGTGGATCATATTTAGTCTGAGTTCTCCGCTATGGCCTGCCCATCTTGACTGGCCCTACACGGCATAGCCCATAGCATCATAGATAAAGGAGTGTTATCTACTGTCAAGTCATGTCTGACTTCTGGCTACCACAGTAGAGTTGCAAAGCGTGTTAGATGTTAAATCAGTCATTTATCATTTCTAACTTAGTGAATTTGTATGGTTGAGTAAAGACATGAGCCCAGTTTTCTTGTGTCATAGTCCAATAGTATTCACTACTCCACATTTGGTGTCAAAGCCAAAGTTAAGGGAAGTTCTTTTTCTTAAAAGCAAGAATTTCAAAATATACCATTGGTTGATATTAGCCATGTTCTATGCAAAGCCAGTTATAGGAGACCTTATGTCACTGAAGAGGAGAACCAAGAGGGCATGGCTATTATTTTTAAGCCCTACATTTTACATTTCTAAAATCACCTGGTTAGTTGCTGTGGGAACCTAGTGGGACTACTGTGATTACTATAGTTCTTAAGGACTGAAGGTATTTATAGATTCATCTACTGAGTGTGAACATATCTTTGTGGTAAGAGCTAGGACTTTGTACTCAATAAAGATTTTTACATTTTGTGATAAAATACACAGGACCAAGAGGAGCACTGTGAGTTTCTCAATTGGTTAGTATTCCTGTTAATGCTGAATGAAGTCTGTTCACAATAAACTAATTATCTTTGAGCTAGCTGACATCAGCATAATTCTGCATATGGCATGGTTATTACAGCAGTCCTTTTAAAAAAAATCTAATAGTGCTCAATTTTAATTTTGCTCAATACTGCTACATATTGTGTATGAATAATTTCACCCCTTTCCACTATATATTTTTTTGACCACAGGTAATTTCAATGTCTTCTCTGCGGACATGAACTCTACTGGAATGCTCGGATTCACAGCAACACCTCCAATAGCTTGCTTTCGTCACCGCAGTTGCGAGAAGATGGCAAAAGCAAATATCACCAGAGACCTCATCCAAAGGCAGCTTAAGGTGTGTCTTCTTTTAAAAAGGTCTCTGGTTTTTTTTGGGTGGGAAAAGCCAAATATTATAATACTTTAAAAGGCCATGTTGGTATAGAAAACCTACCTTCTATTTTGGCTCGTACATTCAGTTCAAACATCGATCAATGTTTCCAAATTTATATTCTTTGTAAATTGATTCTTTATCATGCCAGCTGTTTTTCTGGTGTCAGCGGCCAGGGACAAAATACCCAGGAAATGTGCCTATGTGAGTGAGCTCACTTCTTTGGACTCATTCGTCTGTCCTGTCCCTCAGGGCCAGGCTTTACAGAAGAGCAGAGGGTGAGCACAAGGAAAATGAGAGAGATGCCATTCTGCCCCATCAGTCTTGTTTCTATGTGTACATTTAGTAAAGGTAAAGGTTTCCCTTGCTTGAAAGACATTCGTATCCGACTCTAGGGTTCAGTGCTCATCTCTGTTTCAAAGCCGAAGAGCCAGTGCTGTCTGCTTCTGCAGACATATCCGTGGTCATGTGGCAGGCATGACTAGACACCGGAGTGCACAGAACGCTGTTACCTTCTCACCGAAGTGGTTCCTATTTATCTACTTGCAATTTCTTGCTTTGGAACTGCTAGGTTGGCAGGAACTGAGACAGAGTTTGGAGCTCATTCCGTCCTGCAGTACTTGGGAATCAAACTGCTGACCTTCTGCCTCCCAGTCAGCGAGAGGGCTGTAAACCGGAGGAGGAGAAGCAAGAAGTTGTAGGGATTAGCAGTGGGCATTTGCTGATGCAAGTCCCCCCAACTGGTCCTGGCTATCAAGAATATGCTTGTATACTTCTTCCTCCCTTTATGTGTTGCCCCTGTGCTCCTCTCATTTCACAAGCCAACCTACAGTTGAACCCTCCTTTACGAACGCTTCGGTTAATGCAATTTTTGCTTAAAGAATGAAAATCCATTGAAAATAATGCCTCACAAGACAAATTTTTTTGCAAGATGAAAGTTTCCCCAATTTTTACTTCGCAGGCAGTAGCCTTTCATGGCCAGTTCTGGTAATGCACCCAAGAAAATACATGTGCCTTGCGTTATGAATTTTTCACAATATGAAATGTATTGGGGAATGCATTAATTTTGTAAACGGGTTTTTACTGTACAGTATTGGTCTTTCGACCAGGAGCCCTGGTGGTGCTGCAGTTAAACTGCTGTACTGCAACCAAAAGTTTGCAACCAAAAGTTTGTGAGTTTGATCCTGGACAGGACTCAAGGTTGACTCACCCTTCCATCCTTCTGAGGTCGGTAAAATGAGTACTCAGTATGTTGGGGGCTTAATGCTAATTAACTTGTGAACTGCCCAGAGAATGCACTAAGTGCTATGGGGTGGTATATAAGTGTGATTGCTTTGTTTTTGGTGTGTTGATCTGAAGAGCCCAAATTAAAAGAAATAGCCTTTTATTCAGCTTTACTGTGAGGTTCAAATCAGGCACACTCAACAAGGACAAAAAAACCTCACTTCAGGGTGTGGTATCTGTTTCTGGTTTAGACCCAGGCTGTGGTAACAATAGTTTTCTCAATACCTAGATGGGCAATATATAAATGTAATTAATTAATTCGGTCAATCAATCAATCATAGCAGTTTGTTTATTTCAAACTAGGAACCACAGACCAAAGCCTTAAAAAAAGAGAAATAAAAATAGATTTTACAAGAGAGAGAAAACAAAAAGAAACAACATCCCCAATAAAAGCTTAGGATCAAAGATCACTGCAGATGGGGATTGCAGCCATGAAATAAAACGGCGACTGATTCTTTCTTGGGAGGCAAGCTATGAGAAACCTGGGGAACATAGTGAAAAGTAGAGACATTACATTGCAAACAAAAATTTGCATAGTCAAAGCAATGGTATTCCCAGTGGTAATGTATAGTTGTGAGAGCTGGACCATTAGGAAAGCTGAGCGCAGAAGAATAGACGCCTTTGCAATGTGGTGTTGGAGGAGAGTTTTGAGAGTCCCCTGGACAGTGAGGAGAACAAATAGGTCAATCTTAGAAGAAATCAACCCTGACTGCTCCTTAGAAGGTCAAATAGTAAAGATGAAGATGAAGTAATTTGGACATCAAATGAGAAGAGAGGATTCACTTGAGAAGGCCTTGATGCTGGGAAAGGTGGAGGGCAAAAGAAGAATGGGGCAGCCAAAGATGAGATGGCTAGATGGTGTTATAGACACAATGGGCACAGAGCTGGGTGGGTTGAGGAGGATGGTGGAGGAGAGAGGTGCCTGGAGAACAATGGTCCATTGGGTCGCAAAGGGTCGGAATCGACTGTACGACTGAACAACAACAACCAGTCACTATCATCTTCACAGATGTCTTCACAAACCTCCATGTGATCTGGAAATTGCTGTCCATTTTTCCCCTCTTCAGGGCATACACTATCAGTAAAGACCATGTCACTTCAAAGCCATGAAATCAGAGGTAGCATTGCCTGCTTCATAGGATTATTGTGAAGATATAGTGGAAAGAAGGAGAGCTTGGACTCATTGGAGAAAAGAATTTAATAACTCAGCGAAACTATGGCTTTGAATTTGATTTGAGACTAACAAAATGCAGTTTGTTTCTGGGGATGATTCAAGGCACAAGGAAAAAGCCATAGTTCATCAGAGCATAAACTACCTTACTGTTGAATGCCAACATGTCTATTATTCCAAAGAGATTGTTATACAAACCAAGCTGGGACTGGGGTGGATAAAATGTACATTGAGACTTGGTTGGAACAGAATAGGATTAAATATAGAATTGTTATGTTTCCTGTGAAAAGGTCTTCTCTGTAATGTAACAATTTTGTTTTTCCTAGGAGAAGGGTGCCCTCAGCTTTGAACGACACTATCATGTAACCGACCCATTCATTCAGCGCCTGGGCTTGGAGGCAGAGCTGCAGGTGAGAGGACACTGCAAGAAGAAGCATCAATCAATTTTATTACAGTCAAAGAACAGAACAAAATATAAACAAAACGTTCACACCACAGATTGGACATACTGTGGTGGGACTACAAAACAGATTATAGAATGGTCTAGTCAAACTCAACCAAATAGGATCCAGTGTATATCATGTAAAAATCACAACGTATGCATAGTAACGTATGATGTAAAAATATATGCTATAAAGTATAACAACATCTAAGATTACAGTGTATAAAATGCTAGGACTATCAATGTCAGTAAAATAGTAATATCAAAATACAGTGAACCTCCACTTTACGAAATTAATCTGTTCCGCAGGATTTTCCTTATAGCGATTTTTCCTTAAATCGAACTGTGGGGCAAACAATTGCAGAGTGCCTGAATTTTAATTCAAATCCAGGTTGTTGTTGTTTTTCCCCAGACAGTGATTCTCAAATTTTGGCACTCCAGATGTTTTGGACTTCAGCTTCTAAAGTCCTAGCCAGCATGTTCAGTGATGAAAGATTCTTGGATTTGAAGTCTAAAATATCTGCAAAGCCAAACATTAAGAATCATTGCTCTGAGATTTAACAGAGTTTTTCTGTAAAATGCTTTGCTCTGGGATGTTTCTTGGAATTAATCTCCAAGGCATGTGCTATGAAGGTTAAGCCGTAAAGATTTGTGATGCTATTATCATCCCACATATCTAAAATAACTTATTTTAAAAGGCCTCTGAAAAATGCTTCATTTAAATACTGGTGGTAGTGATAAGGAGGATGCTTGGATCCTCTCAGTTTTGATAAAAGACTGGCATGCACACTTGCTATTTGGAAACAAGTGGTTTATTCTGGAAACAGCCTTGGTCCAGTTTTTTTCCCAGGCTTGATAGTTCAAGCCTTACTTTGTTATAATATTGATACTTATAGCTTACAGTTTATGAAACCCCCAACCCCCCAGTGTCATATACCCAATAGCAACCACATAATCTCATGGACGCTATACGCCATGATCATTACAATTATAAGGAATTAAGGCACAGAACCATCCTCCTCAAGGTAAAAAGATAATAGCATCTCTGTATCTGATGAGCTTAAGACTGGTGTCTTAGTGGTTAAGATGCTGAACTTGATGACTGGAAGGTCAGCAAGCCAGCAGTTTGAGACCCGAGTGCTGCACGATGGAGTGAGCTCATATCTCTGTCCCAGTTCCTGCCAACCTAGCAGTTCAAAAGGAGGAAAGTGCAAGTAGATAAATAGGTATCAGTTCGGTAGGAAGGTAAACAGTGTTCTGTACACTCCGGTGTTTAGTCATGCCTGCCACATGACCACGGAAACGTCTGCAGACACAGAGAGTTATAAATGGAGATGAGCACTGAACCCTAGAGTTGGATATGACTGTTTTTTGAGCAAGGGTGACCTTTGCCTTTATCTGATAGCAGGTGCTATCTATGCTTGTTGGGAAGTAAAGTCACATTCAGTAGGACACATGTTCCATATGAGCAGTTGCCTGAGTACTTTATGGCAGTGCATCTTGCTTTTGATAGTCAGAATTCAACAGCAAGATTTGCTAATAAACCTGCCTAGCAAACCTGTAACTGGGAAATGTAGACTAACTGGGCATGGAAATAGGACTTTTAATAGTGAAGCTGGTTGGATAGCTCAGTGGTTTGCATATCTGGCTGTGGAGCCAGAGGTTGGGAGTTTGATTCCTCACTGCCTCCTCCAAGTAGAGCCAGCTTGTGCAGCCATGGGTAAACTCCACAGTCCCAGGCTGCCCCCAGAGGAAAGGCATGGTGCAATACCTTTGGGCATTCTTTACCCAGAAAACTCTTGGTGGGATTTGATAGTGTGTGCTTGCTTGCTTCAATAGTGAAACATACCTGCATTGTACCTGGTAAACATAAGGGTTTATATAGTAATTTGAACACTTTCTCTAAAATTACCTAGCAGTTTGAAAGAAAGAAATTGCAAGTACAAGTGATACCTCATACAACGTCCAAACTTGGTTCCACAAGTTTGGACTTTATACGGATTTGGACTTTGTATGAGACATGCAAAATCCTAGCCGTGATGCCTCATGCAACGTCCAAATCCTTGCCACAATGCCTCATACAATGTTGTTTCCATAGAGATACATTGTACTGTAACAGCTCAGACTTCAGGGCAAAGTCAAGGAAACAGACAGGAAACTGACAGAACTTTAAGAAATCATTTTCTAAAGGCTAAATACTTTACAAAAACATGTCTAACAACTCTGATTTTAGGGGAGAAACCATACAACATGTTTTTAACTTTTGAAAACTTTATGAGGTGCAGGTTTAAAAGTTAACATGTCCCATCATGCGGCACTGTTAATCTGCAGCCATGTGGCCGATCATCCATTTTGTACAAGCTACTGTAAACAGTTACTGGATAGAAGCAAGGACAAAATGGATGCCAACATGTCCCACCATGCAGCACAGTGTTAATCATCCAAACAGCAGCAAACACCAAACAATTTCCCACCCCACTAAACAGTGCTCCCCCCCAAAAAAGACCAACATAAGAAAAATTATGGAGCATGCAATCTTTTTAAAAACCACAACAGCAAACACCAAACAATTGCCCACCCCACCAAAAAAATAGCCCTCCCCCATCCACCTCCCCACTCTTTGCCTCGTGCAAAACTCACAAGAGCAATGCACGCATGTGTCCTGCCTTTTATACTGCCCAGGCACAATGCAACCTGGGAAAAACCCCAATGCCTCATACAAAGTCGCAACGACGTTGTATGAATTCGATGTTGTACGAAGCAGACTTTGTATGAGGTATTACTGTAGATAAATAGGGACCACTTCGGTGGGAAAGTAACAGCGTTCCGTGCGCTCCGGTGTCTAGTCATGCCTGCCACATGACCACGGAAACGTCTGCAGAAGCAGACAACGCTGGCTCTTCGGCTTTGAAACAGAGATGAGCACTGAACCCTAGAGTCTGATATGACTGGCTTTCGAGCAAGGGAAACCTTTACCTTACTATGGCCTATCCCCACATGCAGCAGTTATGCACTTAAAAGTGCTTCCGCTGTCCCTATCACATTTGTCTTTGTACCAACATGTCTGCGTGTAATTAGCCCAGAGGAAATGTAGTTTGCAATCCCCAAAAAGAGTTTCTGATCATAGTAACTTGTATCACAGTCATTCTGTCAGCTCTCCCTAACTATATTATTAACATATTGTAGGAGTAGCAAGTATTTGAACCTGACTCATTGCTTGGACTCAAGGCAAGGGTGAGATTAAAACTCATTTTTAGAGCCCCCCAATTCAGAAATTCTTCAAATTGTTAGGCTATTTAAAGTAAATTATTGATTTGCTTGTTCTGACTTCTGCCTCCTGTATCCATATACAGTATTTATAAAGGTATTTGAGGGCTAGCTTACAGGACTTATATATCTTTTACTGGGATTCAAAAACCACTGTAGACTACATCAGGGATGGCCAAACTTTCCGGGCTGCAGGCTGGTCACGTGGTTGAGCATGCCGGTCACATGGTTCTTCCCACTAGAAGCAGAAGTAAAACACAGATGCACATTTTACTTTTTCTTCCAGGAACGGGTGGCCTGTGGGCCATAGTTTGGGCACCCCGGTCTACGCTGTAGACCAGGGGTGCCCAAACTGGCCCATGGGCCAGATCCGCCCCCGATGCCAGTTCATCCGGCCCATGCTGCCCTCGTTGCTCCTGGAAGCGGAAGTAAAATGCGCCTGTATGGTGCGCATTTTACTCAGCTTCCCGGAGCAACGAGAGCGGTGTCAAGACGGATCTGGCCCACGGGCCATAGTTTGGGCACCCCTGGTTTAAGCAGAGAAAATGGCAGATTAAATTCTATCTCATCCTGTTGCAAAACAGATGGCAAGGTGCATTTTACTTCTGCTTCCGGTGGGAGGAACCACATGACCAGCCCTGTGAACCATGTGATTGGCCTGCGGCCTGAAAGGTTTGGGCATCCTTGCTGTAGACTGATACACGGTTGCTGTCACCTATAGTTTGATGTTACTATTACTGTGTGGTTGACAATGCCAGGAGTTTGTATGTATTTTTTAAATCACTTCAGTGGGAGTTTCCCCCCATAAGTCTTAATTTCTTTATGTGGAAGAAGGTGTTTTTCTCAGGATTGTGGCTGGAGAGGAAGGAGTTTAAACTTCCCTTGCCTGCATATTGTAGCTATCATGGAAACTTCTTCCCCTCTGCTTAGCTTTTTAAAAACAGAGTTGCCGAAAAAGCAACTAAAACAACATATAACTTGTTCCAGAAATTGTCACTTTTCTGTGTTCCTTTTGATTTATACTTTTTTCCATATATTTACATACTGCTTGGCTATGTGGAAAACTCAGTAGTATTCTGGTGAAGTGGACTTGGTCCACGAAAGCTCACATTTAAATACAGGAGTTAGTCTTTAAGGTGCCACAACATTTTTTGTTTTTTTAAACTTTTCTGTTTTATTTACTCTCAGTAGTTTAGGTATATGACTGGAGCCTGAGATTGGGAGTTTAATTTCACACTGTGCCTCCTGGGAGAAGATCCAGTTTGTGAAGCCATGGGCAAGCTATGCATTCCCAGGGCACTCCCAGAAGAGAATGATAAACCATTTCTGAATATTCTCTACCTAGAAAACCCTGGAAAGGGTTGTCATAAGTAAGAATTGACTGGAAGGCACACAATTATTATTATTTTACATACTGCTGGGGAACAGTTTGCAACACAATTTCTGTTGAGTTTGATTTTTGAGCTGTTTCAGATTTAAATTGGCATGCTGATTTCAGAACTGTAGTCAGGTTTCTTCTACCACGTCAAGTATTTTCTCTACACCTTGTGTGAATGTGACCACTCTTGACGGGATCATGCATGGATCATAGGAAGCACTATTGCTTTCCTATTGGCTGAGAGCACCAGTAGAGGTACCCAACAGGCGCCCTCCCTGGAGGGCTTGCAAAAAATAAAATGTAGGTTTACCCCTCTCCTCTCTGTAGTCTTTAAGGGTCAAAACGTTTTTGTCTTTTTGCTGCTTGCCTGTGGGTGTGTTTAAGGGGCCAAAACGTTTTTTGTCCTGTGTGTGTGTGTGTGTGTGTGTGTGTGTGTGTGTGTGTGTGTGTGTGTGTGTGTGTGTGTGTGTGTGTGTGTGTGTGTAAGAGAGAGAGAGAGTGTGTGTGTGCTGCAGTAGCTCCAGTGGTTAAGAGGCTTGAACACACTGAACTGGAAAATCATCAGTTCAAGACCTGGCCACTGCACAACAGAATGAGCTCCTGCCTCTGTCACAGCTCCTGACGACCTAGCAGTTAGAAAGCAAGGAGATAAATAAGGACCACTTTGGTGGGAAGGTAGACATCGTTCCGTGCACTCTGGTGTCTAGCAATGCCTGCCACATGTCCACGAAGACACCTGTAAACGCAGACAATAAACAGGCTATAAACAGAGACGAACACTGGACCCTAGAGTTGGATGTGACTGGCTTTTGATCCCTGATCGGTATTCAAAATTGCCACACCCACCAATTTGGCCACACCCACAAAATGTCCATTATTTTCAAAACCAAAACTCAAAAGGTATGAGCGAGACATTGCATGTTGCTCTGATATAGTGAAACACATTCCGATGTGCAGTCCGTGTTCTTGTTTGTATAGAAGGTTAGCAGTGTTTAGGTTTTATTTATATATGAACTGAAATCTTTCCTTATGTCTGCCTCTGCTAGTTCGCGTCGTATGTGCTTAAACAACCCCAATTCGTTTTGTTATTGTGGCAGCTTTACCATTCCCAGTCAAAGGACAAACATCAGTACATTTGATAGGCAAGCCTATTTTGACTTTAAAGTGAAAATTAATGATCAAGATAAATCATGGGCCCCTCACAAAGTATGCAAGCAGTGTGTCGAGAGTTTATGGATGTGGACGAAGGGAACACGTGATAAATTTCCATTTGGTATACCTATGATTTGGTGAGAGCCCAGAGATCCCTCAAGTAATTGTTACTTTTGTATGGTGAAAACGTCAGGATATAACAAGAAAAACAAATGTAAAATAGAGTATCCTAGTTTACCTTCAGCTCTTACGCGCAGTGCCTCATTCAGCTTAAATCTCAGTGCCAGTTTTCAAAGAATTACCCTCTTTGGAAATAAAGGAATATGAGTCTGGTGAAGATCAAAGTGACCAACGACGAAGATTTTGAAATTGAAGATGATTCTGTTCATAAGGGATTTGAGCAGCATGAATTGAATGATTTGGCACAATATTTGGGACTATCCAAAAAAGCTTCAGAGCTGTTAGCATCAAGACTGCACGAGAAAAAATTGCTTGAAAAAGGAGCTACAGTATCCTACTGTCGGTCAAGAGAATGTGCGTTTCTGCAATACTTTTGAAGTGATTATGAATTTGTGTATTGCCATAACATACATGGTTTAATGGAAGAGTTGGGAATTTCATCCTATAACGCAACTGAATGGCGATTGTTCATCGATAGCTCAAAGCACAGCTTGAAGTGTGTCCTCCACAATGGAAATTTATTTGGTGCAGTACCAATAGGCTATTCAGTTTGTTTGCCTGAAGACTATGAAAACATAAACATTGATTTGTTGCAATATCACATGCACCAATGGATCATCTGTGTTGAACTAAAAATGGTCTGCTTCCTCCTTGGCCAGCAACGCAGATATACCAAGTATCCCTGTTTTTTGTGTATGTGGGACAGCAGAGCTCGTAAACAACATTGGGTGCAGTCGAATTGGCCGCCAAGATCTGACCTGAAACCTGTTGATCCAAGCATTTTACATCAACCACTTGTCGACAGAAAGAACATTATATTTCCACCTCTGCATATAAAATTGGGCATTTCCTAGCCTGTCATTTGAAAAGATAAAGGCCGGTGTGTTTGATGGTCCACAGATTCGGCAGCTCCTTAAAGATGAACATTTCATTGGAACAATGACAGAACTTCAAAATAATGCATGGTTGGCATTCAAAAACATTGTCAAATACTTTCTTGAAAATACACGAGCACAGAATTACACCGAAATAATCCAGAAACTCTTGGAGAGCTACAAAATGCTTGGTTGCAACATGAGCATCAAATTGCATTTTTTACATAGCCATCTTGCTGACTTTCTGGAAAATCTTGGTGCAGTCAGTGATGAGCAGGAGGAGCGATTCCACCAAGATTTGAAGGTCATGGAGGCACGGTATCAAGGTAGATGGGATGTACATATAATGGCTGAGTATTGTTGAAGCATCAAGCGAGAATGTCCACAGATGAAACACTCCAGAAAAGGCTATAAGCTAAATTTTTTACCTTGATATGTATGTTTACTGTTTGGTAAAAAAAACCTTTACTATTTGTAAGAGCACAATTTAACTTGCAGTAACTATATACAGCCTTTGTATGAATAAAACTATTCTTTGTGAACAGTATATTTGGTAAGTTTCCTCTTTATTTTCCTTTATATGCACATTTTGTATGTTTGAAACAGAGAGAGGGTATCCTGTAGTTTAAAAAGTTGACGTGATAGACAAAAACTGCGGCTATTTTTGGATCCAGAGGTCAGAAGTTAGTCTAAATCAGGTCACAGATCTAAGACAACGAAATTGCTGTTCCCCAATATCAGTGTGAAGGTGGAAAAATGCTTCCCCCCCTCTTTTAGTTGCTGCTCACATTAGGAAGATTTGTTCAAGAAGTACATGCCGATATTTAAACATACTGCATCTGGTAAATGGAAATGACATGGGGCCACTGAATGAGAAATCTAAACTCAAGAGTAGCTGAAAACTGCAAGTCCTCATACAACTATTTTAAACCGTTCCATGGGGCTCGTTGTTGTACGAAACGATTACTATACGATACATGCATCGTATAGCGATTTTCCCTATGGGATGCATTGTACAGTACAACGATATTTTTTTTTTGCTAAGTGGTTTTTCCCTTTGAATAATTGTTGTACAATTTTTTCCATAGGGAAAATTGTTATGCAGAACGCCAGTACCCCCCAAAACCTAATTGTTACACAATTTCGTTGCTATATGGGGCAATTGTTGTATGAGGTTCCACTGTACAGTACAGCTAAATGTATCCAAAGTAGAGTGTGATTTTATCCTTTTCTAGGAATAATGTTACATCTAGAGATTATATAACTGTTCCTGCCCTCTTTCTCCAGGGTCACACTGGTTGTGTCAACTGTCTGGAATGGAATGAAAAGGGAAAGTAAGTACTTTTTAATGTAAGTGATGTTTGAATATGGAATTTCCTGTCTATCCAGACTTGGATGGTGGAAATTTGTAAACTGGGATGAGCAGCTGTTTTCTAATTTTCTCTGTTCAGTTCTGCCAAATAACACATTGGCTATTGTCTTTCCACTTCCAGTAATAGAAGGTAAGCACAGTTTGCAAGTTCTTGATGTTACTAGAAGCTGTCAATGGCTATCTGTCAAAACAGCTAAATGAATTTGCATGTACAGAGGGGCAATATACCTCTCAATTGTCAGTGCTGGTATACAGGAAGCCATCACCTTTTTAATCTGTTTGAGAGTGTTTAGGGCAGGGTTGCCCAAACTATGGCCTGTGGGCCAGATCCGGCCTCCGGCACCAATTCATCCAGCCCACGCGAACCTTGCCACTCCTGAAAAAGGAAGTAAAACGTGCCCGTACGTAAAATGTGCCATCACCTGGACTTCTCCCCTTGGCCACTCCGGCCTTGAGGGGAGGGAGGAGCAGCAGCTGCGCGGGATGGCTGGACGCCCATAAGAACGCCAACGCCGCTGCCGTAGCCATTGGCCAGGACTTCTCCCCTCGGCCAGTCCGGCCTTGAGGGGAGGGAGGAACTGTTACCGGAACTGTTTCCCCTTGGCTGTTTAGCCTGGAGGGAAGTGGACAAGTCTGAGGACTTTGCAATGCCCCCCCCCTTTGTGTATTGCTTTGAAATGTATTGTTCTTGAAATGTTATATTGTGTTGATGTTACTTTGTAATTTGTAATACTTTATTTCTTTGTCAGCCGCCCAGAGTCACATTTGCGAGTGGGACGGCATACAAGTTGAAATATAATAATAATAATAATAATAATAATAATAATAATAATAATAATAATAATAATAATAATAATAATAATAATAATAATAATAATAATAATAATAATAATAATAATAATGATGATGATGATGATGATGATGATGATGATGATGATGATGATGATGATGATGATGATGATGATGATGATATTGATTGATTGATTGATTGATTGATTGATTGATTGATTGATTGATTGATTGATGATAGGGCTTGGCTTGATCCAACAAAGCAGCTCTCACTTAGATAATGTAATACAAAATTGTGGTGCTCAGAGAGAGTTGAATGCAGGAAGCAAGGTGGTACACTGAATATGTCTAAGGTAAGATTTGATGACTTGACAAGCCACCAGCCCCCATGTAGGCAATGTTAGGCCCAGAAAAGGCCAAGAATGGTATTTTCTAAAAAGTCAAATTGTAAATTTTATAATGACATTTTGGTTTGTTTATTTTTTCTGGGAGAGGGCAAGGTTCCTGAGGAAACCCTCTCAAGGCCAGGAGAAGAGAAATTCTGCTCTTGCTCCTGGAGATTTTCTTTGGTGAAAATAAGACATTTTAACCTAAAAATTATATTTTCTTTTGAACTTGGCGGTTCTGAAATGGGGTGACAAATCCATTTTACCCAACCCTGCCTTTTACTAAGCCAACGTTAGTACAAGGAACATCATCATCAGGAAACTCACAAACTATAAATGGGGAACTCAACCATCCACATTGTTCACATCAGCTTTGGCCCTGAGCGTCTCTAAAGCACAGTATGCTGCTCTGGTATGGAGCAAAACAAGTTGACATTGCTGTTAATGAAGCCATGTGTATAGTGACAGAATGCCTCAAACCTACATCAGTTGAGAAAATATACCCTCTTGTTGATATTGCTTCACCCAAAGTCAGGAGAGAAGTAAGCAGATGCCAAGAGAACTAAGCATGAGAATAACCCTCGGCATCCTCTGAATGGATATGAGCCTCAAGTCTGCCTGCTCAGATCTAGGATGAGCTTTATGACAATATCAAACATTCTTGATGGTACACAAGAACAAAACCAAATTAGAAGATGGAGGAAGGAGTTCACTGAGCAAGGAACATCATTAAAGGAGGATATAACTGAAGATCTCAATCTCCCCTACTTCACTTGGAGGACCTCGAATAGGCTGAGGATTGAAGTCCCTAAATGCAAGACCAACATGCTCAAGTGGTGACTGCTGGCGGACAACAACACATGGTGTGAATGTGGAGAGACACAGAATCCGGCTCATTAACTGGTTTGCCAATTGCTGCTAGAGATGCACTGATGAGGACTTGGGTTTGGGCAATGACAAAATGAAGAAAGTTGCTTCATTTTGGTAGTCCAGAGTTTGATCGGGACACAAAAGAAGAACAAGAACCCTGCCTTAAGCCATGTGTGCTGAGGTCTGCGCAGTACAAGTTGGATGCCAGTATAAATTGTAGATTTGGGCAATGTTTGGTGTGAAAAGATTAAACTGGGCTGGCCCTGCTATTTTGTCTCTGTTACTCAACTGCCTACAGTTGGCTTGTTTCTAGACACAGAATAGAAGGATGTGTCATCTTGTGGTTCACCTTCAGACAGCAGAATATATTGCACCAGTCCTGGCTGTAAGGCTAGAGCCGTGATAGTGAACCTTGGCACTCCATATGTTCTTGGACTTCAATTCCCAGAAGCCCAAGCAGCCTGTGAATCCACACGAATGGGTTTACTACGATTCATCTGGCCCGCGCTGCCCTCATCGCTCCAGGCGCATTTTACTTCCGCTTCTGGGAGCAACAAGGGCAGCATGGGCCGGATGAAAACCCATTTGTGTGAATTCACAGGGTATTTGGGCTTTTGGGAATTGAAGTCCAAGAACATCTGGAGTGCCAAGGTTCGCCATCACGGGGCTAGAGTGATGACAATCTGTGTTTCAAGCCTTTGTGCAGTAAGAAGTATATTTGGGAAAGGACATATTAGTCCCATTTAACAACTGTAAAAAGCACACCTGATCAGCAAGACCATTTACAGGTGCCATTTGCCATCTGATTATTTTGCTAACCTTGTCTAGTTTCTTTTAAACTATCCTACAAATTGTGGAGTTCGTTGCTTCTCCTCCTGAGTTTCGGCCTATACTCTGCAAGCCAGATATCTGAACTGCATGTATATTTCAGGACCAGCTGTAAATGGATGTGGGGAGAAATGTATTACACATAAGCAGCCTTTTTCAGATTGTCAGTGTAGCTGAACCTGTAACGTTGTGTTTCCTTTCCTTCTCAGCTTGCTGGCATCTGGCTCTGATGACCAGCACACAATTGTATGGGATCCTCTGCACCATAAGAAGCTCCTTTCTATGCATACAGGACACACGGCAAACATATTCTCTGTCAAAGTAAGTGGACTTTGGACAAACTAATGGAAAGCTAAGGGGAAGCAAAAAAGATCTTCTTTGGGTGGACTCTGGCACTGCCCAGATCTTTGGACTTCACCTCCCTTCAGCCCTGTCCATAAATGACTATGGTAAAAAAATACTGGTTGTCACAGTCCAGCAACATCTGGCAGCCACCAGTTTGTCCATCCCCTTTTGTCACAGTATATATCAGGAGTTCTCCTTCGTATAGTTTGTGAATCCCCACTCATGGGGTTATGCGCCTGCACAGAACGTCGATCGGAGGCTTGAAAAGCTATTGGCCAAAAGTTTTGGCGGTAAGACCGCCCACCGTACCGCCCACCCTGAGGCGCCCGCGCGCCATTTTACCTCAGTTCTCTTCTTTCCGTCGTAGCAGCAGGACGATCGTTGAGAGCTTCCTCAATTTTTTCGCCCTTCTGAGGGAAAGTATTTTGGCTAACTTCGCGTTCAATTTTTTCGGTGATCTTGTCCTTCGGGCAGGATCGCCACCCTGGTGCTGTTTCTTCCTTCTGGTGGACTCAGTTACCTACTCGCTTCGGTCACCGTTTCCCCCCTCAAGGGGGTGGCGGCTGGCCGGCCCTTCGGGGTACCCGCGTTCCAGAAACTTCCGTTGGAAGAATTTTTCTTTGATGGCCGCTGCCTTCAAACTGTGTTCAGCTTGCCTGAAAAAGTTCCCTGGCTCCGACGGGCATAGCCTTTGCCTTTTCTGCCTGGGTGAGTCTCACCAGAGCCAGTCTTGCCCTCACTGCAAGAAATTCACCCGTCTTGCAGTGCAGAACCGGAGCTACCGGCTCAAAGCCCACCTGATGGAACTCTCTCTGCCTCCCGCCGCGGCCGCATCTACCTCTGCTAGTGCCTCTCAGCCTCCTCCGCTTTCCGCTTCTTCTTCCACTATCGCCATCAAGAAGAAGAAGAAGAAGGACAAGAACGGAGAGAAGAAAAAGAAGCACGGGCTGGAGAAGAGGCGATCGCTCCCGCCTACTCCTCGCACCCCTGTCTCGCCGGGGCCTTCGCCTCCGTACTCGGTCGCTAGATGTCCTTCGCCCGGGTCATCCATTTGGGGGGGTCGATCCTCCTCGGGATCCCCTGAAAAAGGACGCAGGGCTGGGGCTCCAGCTCGCCCACTTCAGGTACTCCCGTCTCCCCCGCGTGGGAGGACCCGTTCGCCTATGAGACAGGCCTCCGTCTCCCCAAGGCCCAGGACTCCAACGCTCGACGACGCGGCGATCACGATACCGGCCTCCGTTTCGTCGCCGATTCTACCAGCCACCGTTTCGACGGCCACCGTTTCGGCGCCCCCACCGATGGCGGATCCATCCCAGATGGAGTTCCTGAAGGGGATGTTTGAGGTCATGGCTCAGACATTTGCCAGCCAGTTCAAGACCTCCATGCCTGCGGCCTCTGCGGCTCCGGTACCGACCACCGCAAGCCCCAGGGATGCTGGCCCTGCTGTGGCCCCTCCGACCTCCCGAGGGTCGAGTGTCCGCTCCGCTGGCCCACCCACATCGTCGCGGTGTGGTCCAGACGTTGATGTGGTGGACTCCCATCCCGCCGGCCCGCCCAGGCCGTACTGGCGCGGTCCCGACGTGGATGTAAGAGTTCCTCCCTCGTCCTCCGATGACTCCAGCGCCTCCTCGGAGGAGGACGAGGGAGACGGCGAAAGGACGCCGGACCAAGCCATCGGCGCGGTTGACCCACCGCGTGGTGAGGATCAACGCTCGCTTACGGCTATGCTGACGCGCCTGGGGACCGCCTTGAACCTGAAGGTGGACCAGCCGCCACTGGAAGGCGAGGACCAAATGACCGCCAAGCTGGACAGACGAGCGGTTCGGCCGGTCCATATCACCATGCTTCCGTCCATGTTGACGTCGGCGAGGGCGACATGGAGGAAGCCGGTGTCAGCACACTCCATTTCGTCCAGGCTCGACGGCATGTACAGAGTCCTGGACGAGAACGTCGAGTTCCTGCAAGCTCACCCCTTGCCGAATTCGCTGGTGGTCAAGGCTTTTCAACACAGGACGGCCACCAGCGGCTTCCCGGTGCCTGCGACCCCGGAAGGGAAGAAACTGGACGCGGTAGGCCGTAGGTTCTACGCCACCGGTTCCCTCTTCCTCCGTGCCGCCAACTATTCGGCCGCAATGGGCCTTTACCAATCCCACCTCTGGGAGCAAGTGAAGGCCGAAACGGCGACGTTGCCCGCCGACGCCCAGAAACGGATCGACGCGCTGGCATCCGAAGGAGATTTCCTAGCGGAGCAGCAAATGAGGACGGCCAGGCATATCAACGACTATGCGGCGAAGGACATGGCGTCTGCTATCCTGCTCCGTCGTCACGCCTGGCTTAGGGGCACCTCCCTCGATGATGCTATGAAGAAGCTCATCGAGGAGTTTCCCTTTGACGGGCAGGGCCTCTTCGGACAGGACACGGACAAGGTCCTCAATGAGATGCGGCAGACTAACTCCACGGCCAAGTTCCTGGGCCTCACCACGCCGGCTCCGCCTGCCAGGCTGAGATTCCAGCCCTTCACGCGGCGGTACCAGGGGAACCCGCAACAACAGGGTGGCCCCGTGGAGCAGCCCAGGTCTGGCTCCTACAAGCAACGGCGCCAGCACAAGCCCCGTTACCAGCCCTACGGGCACGGCAAGCGTTCGGACGCTAAGTCCAAGTCCCGCGTTTGAAGCTGCGACGGCCGAGTCTCTCTCGCTCCACATCCCGTACCTTCCCCTCCGGAACTTCCTCCAGGTATGGTCAGGCATCACGGACGACCGGTGGGTCTTAAAGATCTTGTCCTCTGGCTACGCCATCGAGTTCGTGCGGGCGCCTCGGGTAGGAAGACATCGTCTCACCACCTCGTCCCCCCATTTGGAGGAAGAAATATCAACCCTTCTGTCCAAGGGGGCCATCGAGCGGGTGACGCCACCCGACTGGGACAACGGCTTCTACTCGAGGTACTTCGTGGTTCAGAAGAAGGACGGAGGACTTCGCCCAATTCTGGACCTACGCCGCCTCAACAAGTGCATCCACACCAGGAAGTTCCGGATGGTGACCCTGCAAACCGTCCTTCCCCTCATCAACAAAGGGGACTGGTTCACAGTCATAGACCTCAAGGATGCCTACTTCCATGTCTCCATCCTCGAGGAGCACCGGAGGTTCCTTCGATTCCGCATTGGCGATTCCGTGTACCAGTACCGGTGTCTACCGTTCGGTCTGGCCACGGCACCACGAGTCTTCACCAAATGCATGGCTCCGGTGGCTGCCTTCCTTCGCCAGCGGGGAATCAGGGTCTTCCCATACATCGACGACTGGCTGATTGTATCCCCCACCAGCTCGTCAGCCATTCGGGACACGCAATTCACGGTCCACCTCATGGAGAGTCTCGGCCTCAGGATCAACTTCACCAAATCGAAGTTGATTCCCTCTCAACGCGTCGAGTACATTGGAGCGGTACTCGACTCGCTTGCCACCAGAGCCTTTGCACCGCAGAAGCGCTTGCAGGACATCGCGCAGGGAGTGAACGACCTTCGCACCAAACCGTGCATCCGGGCGAAAAAGGCTCAAAGACTACTGGGCCTCATGTCCTCGACGACGGCTGTGATCCCTCACGCCAAGTTAAAGTTCCGGTCCCTGCAGTCATGGCTTCTTCACGAATTCGACGCGCTCCGGGAGAGCCAGTCCAAACGGCTAACTCCGTCACCGGAGCTGAGGGACCAGCTGCTGTGGTGGACGGCACCACTCAACGTGACAACGGGGAAGAGCTTTTACCCCCTGCAACCCTCGTTGCAAATATTGACCGACGCGAGCAACCTCGGCTGGGGGGCTGCCTGCGGGACTCTCACGGTCAACAACCCTTGGTCGCCTCAAGAGATGGTGTACCATATCAACTACTTGGAACTTCTGGCCATTTGGAAAGCCCTGCGTTCCTTCGAGAGCCTGCTCACGGGCAAGGCGGTCCAAGTAGCCTCGGACAACACCACGGCTGTGGCGTATCTGAACAAGCAGGGAGGAACACGATCCACCACCCTTCTTTACCTCGCTGTGCAACTCTGGGAGTGGTGCCTGGAGAGGCACATTTTCCCGATTGGAGTGCACATTCAGGGCAAGCTGAACGTCTTGGCCGACCATCTCAGCCGCCTCACCTCGACGACCCACGAATGGGAACTGGACGATGAGGTTTTTCAGTCGCTTTGCGAGGCCTGGGGGACCCCGGACATAGACCTCTTCGCGTCGGAGTCCAACAAGAAATGCCGCAGGTACTGTTCCAGGGCAGGCATCGGAATGAATTCCGAGGGCGATGCCTTCATGAAACGGTGGGATCAGGACTATTTCTACGCTTTCCCCCCGTTTCCTCTGGTCCAGAAGGTTCTCACCAGAATGTGTCAACACAGGACCACAGGACCAAGGTGGCCCCAGCATGGCCTCGCCAACCCTGGTTTCCGCTGCTGTTACGCATGTCGTCTCAGTATCACACGTTGCCGGAGTCTCCAACGCTTCTCCAAATGGAGCAGGGCCAGCTTCACCACTCGGACCTGCCCAGCCTCCACCTCACCGCGTGGAGGATAACCCCAGACTGTCCAGGATCCTGGAACTAGCAAGGCGCCCTTCCACAAGGAAGTCCTACGCTTCCAAATACAGGCGTTTTTGTGCTTTCCTGGCATCCCAGCAGACATCCCCTTCACAGGTGGGAATCCAGGACGTCTTGACCTACCTACTCCATCTGGCGGAGTCTGGCCTCAGCATCACCTCCATCCGAGTACACCTCGCAGCAGTGGTAGCTCACTCTCCGGCTGGCTCGCCCGCTTCTGGGGCTTTCCGCGACCAAACAGTGAAGCGTTTCCTCAAGGGGCTGCGAAACGCCTTCCCTCCGGTCAGAACTCCGACGGCCCAATGGTCACTCTCTACCGTCCTCAACGCGCTCACCAGGACTCCTTTCGAGCCCATGGCTACCGCGGATGCTCGTCTCCTCACATGGAAGACGGCCTTTCTGGTGGCTATCACGTCTGCTCGACGAGCTGGTGAACTGGTTGCTCTGCGGGCGGACGCACCTTTTCTTCAATTCTTCAATGACCGTGTGGTACTCCAGGCGGATATCACCTTCCTTCCCAAGGTGGTCTCCCAGTTTCATATGGCACAGACTATTTCCTTGCCAACGTTCTTCCAGAACCCCACTAACGCCCAAGAAAGGACTTGGCACACGCTGGATGTCAAACGAGCTTTATTGTTTTACACCAGTAGGACAAGGGAGTTCAGGAAGTCGCAACGCCTTTTTGTGGCGTATGGAGGCAAGTCCAAAGGCGAACCCATCTCTGCGCAGCGGTTCTCCAAATGGATCATGTCTACCATCTACTTGGCCTACGAGTTGGCCTCGCTACCACCTCCACCGCACATCAGGGCGCACTCTACCAGAGCGGTTGCAACATCCACGGCGTTTCTGGAAGGCACACCGCTTGAGGACATATGTAAGGCTGCCACCTGGTCCAGACCTTCTACATTTGTCCAGCACTACAGGGTGGACACCAGAGCCACTGCGGACGCCAGGCTTGGCCGTGTCGTCCTCACTAGGGGGCTCCTGGCTCACCGCCCTTGACAGTTCACCCTGCCTGACCATCATCATCATCTTCATCGTGGGATCATCTCATCCGACTGCCCACCGACCAAGTAAGTGTGAGCTTGCTAATCTCCCATGAGTGGGGATTCACAAACTATACGAAGGAGAAAGTTCGGTTTCACTTACCAGTGATAACTTTCGTTCTTCGAGTATATAGTTTGTGAATACACACTACCCACCCTGCCTCCCCTCTTGAGCTGCACGGATGAGATCGATTGGTTTATCCTGTGCTTGGCTTAAGTATGGAACTGAGGTAAAATGGCACGCGGGCGCCTCAGGGTGGGCGGTACGGTGGGCGGTCTTACTGCCAAAACTTTTGACCAATAGCTTTTCAAGCCTCCGATCGACGTTCTGCGCAGGCGCATAACCCCATGAGTGTGTATTCACAAACTATATACTCGAAGAACGAAAGTTATCACTGGTTAGTGAAACCGAACTTTCTCAATCTTTTAATGCCTGGGGCCGGGTCATGCTCCCTCAGACAGCTTTGGCGGCCGGACGGCCATTTTGCCCTTCCTCCAACAATGGCACTTCCTAGTATGGTGGAGACAGTGGGGGCCACATGAAATGGTGCCACAGGCTGACTGTGGCCTACGGGCCGTAGGTTGAGAACCCCTGGTATATATGAAGAAAAATTAAGTTTCCTAATCTATAGGAATGAGTAGTAGACTAGAAGTAATTTTGGCAAATTCCCTATGCCGTGGGTTCTCAATCTTTTCAAGCTGCGAGCCAGACCATGCCCCCTCAGGCAGCTGAGCAGGCCAGACTGGTGGTTCCCCCTGCCATAAAATGCATCCATGGCTGCCATAAATGAGTTTACGACAGCTGCGGGCACATTTACGGCTGTCATAGACGTGTCTGCTTCCGGTGATGAAGGCGGCAGTGGCAGTGACACTGGCCACATGCCACATGAAATGGTGCCATAGGCCAGGTCCGGTCCGCAGGTTGTAAGTTGAGAACCCCTGCCCTATGCATCTTATCTGGCTTGTGTTGTCCTTATCTGGGGACAGGCAGTTTGATGCCTTGCAGGTGTTATGAAATGCAACTCTTATAACCTCTGATCATTGTTCACAGTGGCTGGTGCTTGGGGAGTTGGAGTCCAAAACATCTCAAAGGCATGAGATTTTCAATGCTTTCCCAACACATTCTGAGGCAAATAATTCAAAATGTAGCTGCCAGTAATTGACAGTGCCTCTTGCCCAGATCATACACATTTCTGTAGGAACTGTGCAGGGCTGTATCCCTGAAGGTTGCCCTCAGGGGGGGGGGGTCCATCTCTCCGTGTTCCTTCAACCATGTTTCTGTCCAGAATCTTCTCCCTAAGGCCGTGATGGCGAACCTTGGCACTCCAGATGTTCTTGGACTTCAATTCCCAGAAGCCCAATCACCCTGTGAATCCACATGAATGGGTTTACTGTGATTCATCCGGCCCGCGCCACCCTCATCGCTCCCAGAAGCGGAAGTAAAACACGCCCGTACGGTTAAGGCTCTTCTGGGTTAACCCTTCCTCTATACGGGCACGTTTTACTGCAGCTTCCGGCGTGGGCCGGATGAATCGCGGTAAACCCATTCGTATGGATTCACAGGGTGCTTGGGCTTCTGGGAATTGAAGTCCAAGAACATCTGGAGTGCCAAGGTTTGCCATCACTGCCCTAAGGCAGCTTACCATATCATGCCATGCCAAAGGTATTTCTATTAAAACTGCTTCACAAGGCTGCAGATAGGAGTGATTTGCCATGCTGTGGGTTGGTTTTGCTTTGTTTCTCAGTCAGTCCTGCCGGTTGTGTGATTTACCTCTTCTGGGCACAAACCCCTGGCATTCACACAGGGATTTTCTCACAAAGTTCACTCCATGCTTCCTGGCCATTGTGTTTGTTGCGGCCCATGTGCCTGACTGGAGCTCCCAGCATGTATTCAGCCAGGGTTAAAGAAGAAAGAATGGGACTATAGATGGAAAACCAAAGCTTGCAGTGCTAATATCAGGGCTGAAGTAAAGACACTGTGCCAGCTGTGGAGAAGGATGAAATGTTGCCAGATGTGTCTTCCCTCAGCCAGGAGAGATACAAGAACACCAGGAGGGACGAATCAGTCATACACACACACACACACTCTCCACTTAGCTTCCCAGACAAAGTCATCATGTATTGTGACAAGTGCAGTCTCAGTACTGAGACAATGCCTGACCCCTGACTAGGAACCTGATGGTGCAGTGGTTGAACTGCTGTATGCTACCAAAAGTTTGTGAATTTGATCCTGACCAGGGTCAAGATTGATTCAGCCTTCCATCCTTCCAAGGTTGGTAAATTGAGGACCCAGCATTTTGGGGCAGAATGCTATTTAACTAGGGAACTGCCCAGAAAGTGCACTAAGTGCTGTGGGCGGTATATAAGTGATTGCTTTGTTTTAGAATGGATCTAAATAATTGGTGTCATCCAAGAATACCTGTAGCCAATCCACCCCTACCCTCTCAATCACTTTATCTATGGCATTACAGGAAGGGGGTGATGGTGCCTGTAAATCCAGTCAAATGGCATTGCACAGAAATTCCTCATGAAACATCATACCCTGTGGCGGGAGATCTGCTTCTCTGTTATGATGAAGATGTTCTCATTGTGGAGAGGTAACTTTTTTTGACTGCGTTGCTTGCTTCCTGCAGTTCTTGCCACATGCAGAGGATCGGATACTCATTACCGGAGCTGCTGATTCCAAGGTGCATGTTCATGACTTGACTGTTAAAGAAACCATCCATATGTTTGGAGATCACAAGAACAGAGTCAAGCGAATTGCCACAGCTCCCATGTGGCCTAATACTTTTTGGAGTGCAGCCGAAGATGGACTGATCAGGTACGAAGGCTCTGATGGTCTTAGGACATGGACCACAATACCTCTTCTGGCAAAGGGGCTTTGGTTTGTTAAGATGGCAAGAATTGTATGTTGGGCATAAGTGCATGTCCCTGGGCAAAAGCTGTGGATGTTAAACCAAAGTAAGGTGGTAGCATAGGCTTGATGTCGCCTTATTCTATGTTTTGCACAGAGCTTGAAAGAGGTAGGTTTGGGATTATCACTCCCACAATCCTGTAACCATCATGGCATCAGCTATGCTGACTGGGGGATTTCTAGGAATTGTTTCCCAAAGCAATTTTGCCAAGTTCTCGTCAAGCTATTGGTTGTCAAATCCAATTACCTGTTGTGAGTGGCAGCAACTCTCCAGGGTTTTGGAATAAGATACAGTGGTACCTTGCTTTACAAATTTAATGCATTGCACGGGATGTTTTGTATTACGAGAAATTCGTAAAGCAAAAATGTGGAATGCATTGAAAATCATTCCGAAAAAATTCGAAAACCAATTAATCCGTTCTGAAATAATTTGTAAAGTGAGGCATTATTTTCAATGGATTTTCATTCATAAAGCAAAAATTATGTTAACCGAAGTGTTTGTAAAGCAAGGTACCACTGTATCTTACACAGGCCTGCTTACGCAAACCCTTTAATTGGCTATGTCAGAAACAACTTCTTATAAAAGAAAATCTGCATGGACAAAGGACCAAAGTTGTTGAAGTATGGCATTTTAGCTTAATTCAATACTCTATATGATCCAAGAAATTGCAAGTAGATAACTAGGGACTTTGATGGGAAAAGATCTTGGTGGCGTGAAAGCAGCCTCATTTGAGTGTTCCCTGAGTGGAGTTTCTCCAGCAAAAATCCTTTCAACCCAGAATAATTTCTGACACGAAATTATTATTATTGACTCAAAAGCTGGCAATATTTCTGTGAGCCTAATTGTTCCAATGAAATATTAAATTATCTTTCAACCCAGAATAATTTCTGACATGAAATTATTATCATGATGTTTAATACTTTCCTTAATTTCACTTTTTAGACAGTATGATCTACGAGAGAACAGCAAACACTCTGAAGTCCTGATAGATCTGACAGAATACTGTGGCCAGCTTGTGGAGGCAAAGTGTCTCACTGTCAACCCCCAGGACAATAATTACCTAGCAGTGGGAGCCAGTGGACCATTTGTACGGATCTATGATATTCGCATGATCCACAACCACAGGTAATAGGAACTGGAACTGATAACTTTTTGGAGTCAGCTTTCACGTGGAAGAGGTGATAACCAAGTAAGAACGTTTCAAGAGCGATATTTCATGATCTGTATGGAAGGAAGCAAAATCATATTCCACAAGGAGATCCATGATGTAACAAATTGACCAAACCAAGACACATTACAATCCTATTGATGGTTTTCACCTTAAGAAAACATAAGGGCATAGGCAAGCTGCTTGTGGGGTAGGGCGCATATACATGTACTGTATTCCAAAGCCAGTACTTCTCTCAGAGATGAGCATTCTTGCTACCTATAAGGAGGCAGTAGTGATGTCCCTTACAAAGAAACCAAGTCTTGATTCTGGTACAATTGGCCACAATATCCTTTTGGAAATTTCAGATTGGGCTTGGGTGATGCAAATTTAGAGCATTTGCTTCTCTTCTTTGAGGGACTGTGTCTGCCGTTAGTGATGTGGGACTTTTACTCTGTGCTCTGTTCTTTTTCATATGGGATGCCCAAGGGGTCAAACTTGTTTGCTGTGTTTCTTAACACCTGCATGAAACCATGGGGAAGGTCATATTGGAGGTTTTTACTCAGGTGTTAGTATTACGCTCATGATAGGCCAGGGGTTCCCAACCTTTTCAAGCCAGGGGCTGGGTCACCCTCTCTCAGTCAGCTTCAAGGGCCAGATGGCCATTTTGCCCTGCCTGTACAATGGGGGTGGCCATTTTGTCCAAATAGCTTCAAAGGGGTGACCATTTTGTTTTTCGAATGCCCTTGGAGGGGTGGGGGCCACATGAAATGGCGCCATAGGCCAGATCAAGCCCATGGACCATAGGTTGAGAAGCCCTGTGATAGGCATTCCATTTCTTTTTCTACATGAAAATTTCAATAAGGCTGAATACACATAGGGTGTTAGCTATGTCTTTGCATGTTGCAATTCAGATGCATGCTGCTGGATTGCTCCTTATGAATTCGTTCTGTAAGTGGAAGTGGCCAGATAAATCTCTGTTTAGATCTCTATGAGTCACAAACTCTGAAATTACAGCCCTGCAGACTCAAATTCCAAGTACAAATGATAGTTTGTGACTTGAAGAATATTCCAGTAAATGTACACATTTCCCCAGTGATTTGAGTGTATTTAGCTTTTAATATAACTACTTTGATCTTAAATTGTATCAAGAAAAACAACTATTTAATATTCTCCTTTTAAAAAAATGTTTTCTTGCTAGAAAAACTATGAAACAGAATCCCACAGCTGGAGTCCATACGTTCTGTGATCGGCAGAAACCCCTGCCAGATGGTGCAACTCAGTACTATGTAGCAGGTATATTTTGCCAGTGGAGCCATTTGGTTACTGTATTTTTAAAGAGTGCTAGTTTTGTTGGGGGACTGCGGTGGCTTAGTGGTTAAGACATGGAACTTGATGACTGGAAGGTCAGCATGTCGAGACTCGAGTGCTGCACAATGGAGTGAACTCCCATCTCTGTCTCAGCTCCTGCCAACCTAGCAGTTCGAAAGCAAGAAGTTGCGAGTAGATAAATAGGTACCTCTTTAGTGGGAAGGTAAACAGCGTTCCATGCTCTCTGGTGTCTAGTCATGCCTGCCACATGTCCATGGAAATGTCTGCAAATGCAGACAGTGCTGGCTCTTTGGCTATAAACGGAGATGAGCACTGAACCCTAGAGTCAGATATGACTGACTTTTGAGCAAGGGCACCCTAGATTTCTTGCAGAGGCCAGCTTAAGGGTAAGATGCTATTTTTGCCATAAAAGAGCTCTCATTAGAATAAACTAGTTTTGCAGTGGTTCAAGTGGTTAAGACGCTGAACTCGCTGGCTGTAAGGTTGGAGTTTGATTCCCGAGTACTGCATGAGAGAGTGAGCTGCTGTCGTCTGTCCCAACTCCTGCCAACCTACCAGTTTGAAAGCAAGAAATTGCAGGTAGATAAATAGGGACCACTTTGGTGGGAAGGTAAACAGCGTTCCGTGCATGCCTGCCACATGTCCACAGAAACGTCTGCAGTTGCAGACAGCTCTTTGGCTATAAACAGAGATGAGCACTGATCCCTAGCATCAGATACGGCTGGCTTTCAAGCAAGCACAACCTTAACCTTTACAGGTAAGCTATGACAGCTGTTCTTCACTTCTGCAGGGCATCTTCCAGTGAAATTACCCGACTACAATAACCGGCTGAGAGTTCTGGTAGCAACATATGTCACTTTCAGTCCTGATGGCACAGAGCTTTTGGTGAACATGGGAGGCGAACAGGTAAGAGAGCTAGGATAGCTGACCATTATAAAGCTCTGGGGAAGGAGTTTTGGTTGTTGGTGTTGCTTTTTCCCATTTCCTCACTTTATGTTCTTTGAATAACAGAAGTTGGGTTGGAAGATTGCCCAAAATTTCAGAAAGGGCCAATACTAGCCAGCACTAGGCTGTCCTTCAGCTCATCTACAAGGCAGAAGATACTGTGGAATGAGGAGAACTTTGTGCTGCCCTCTTCTTATAAGCAGACCCAACAATTTGTTTTGAGTGTTGCTAGAGTTTCCATCTGCAAACTTCTTCAGTAGATCACATTGATTCAAAATGGGGTTGCGGTGGCTCAGTGGTTAAGAAGCTCGCCTTGTTAGCTGGAAGGCTGGCAATTTGACAGTTTGAGGGCCAGGTACTGCATGACGGTTTGAGTGCCCGTCTCTCTCCCAGCTCCTGCCAACCTAGCAGTTCCAAAGCAAGAAATTGCAAGCAGGCATGGGCTGGGCCACCGGGACAGGGGGATTCATCCCAGTGTGCCCTCACCTCTGGCGCCCTGGGGCGCAAATAATAATTTTATTATTATTTTATCTGCCTGGCACGCTGCACTTTAGATTAAGCCATTGCTCCAAGCTCCCTCCTTCCACTTGTAACAATGGTTTATTCTAAAATGCCGGGCGTCAGGCAGAGCAAGCAAGGGGTGGTGACCAAGCGGTTCCCAGGAGCAGCCTTCTCCCCCATCACTTGGTCGCTGCCCCTCGCCCCTGTCTAGCACCTTCCCATGGTGCCCAGCACATCCCTGATTGCAAGTAGATAAATAGGGACCACTTCGGTGGGGAAATATCTTGGGGACATGAAAGGAGCCTCATTTGGGCATCCCTTGAGCGGAGTTTCTCCAGCAAAAATCCTTTCAACCCAGAATAATTTCTGACACGAAATTATTATTATTGACACAAAAGCTGGCAATGTTACTGTGAGCCTAATTGTTCCAATGAAATATTAAATTCTTTTTGTTTGGAGTTTTGCAACAAAATGTTGTTGTCTAATAATGTCCTAGAAGAAAAAAGACTTGAATCTGAAACAAAATGAGCTGCAATCAAGCCCCACTTCTGTATTCTTGAAAGTCTCCTTCTTTACTTTCCCTACATCTAGTGCAGGGTTGCCCAAACTTTTCAGGCTGTTGACCAGTCATGTGGTTCAAGGAGCTGGTCACTATGGCCCGGGGGCTGGATCTGTACGGGCCTGGATATATATGGGCGCGTTTTACTTCCGATTCCAGGAGCAACGAGGGCTTTGCGGGCCGGACACATTGGCATTGGGGGGGCAGATCTTGCCCCGGGGCCATAGTTTGGGCACTCCTGATCTAGTGTCTTCCTTTTTCAAACCAATTTTAATTCCACACCATCTGTGAAACAGCATTCTTTCATTATTTGTAGCTTTCTTTAAAACCCATCCTGTTTGAGGGCACATCAGGTGACTGGCCTTAATATTTCTCATGTACTGTACACTTATTTGATGGGTGGTCATTCATTTGATGGGTGCATTAGAAACACTCCCTCAATCATTCTCACATCTGGATCAAAACTTGAAGAAGTTACTTTTTTTGGATTGTACCTCCCAGAATCCCTGAACCAGCATAGTTGTTCTGAGAAACGTTGTGCAAAAACTTCTTCAAGCTCAATATCTACCCCCATGATGGCGAACCTTGCCACTCCAGATGTTCTTAGACTTCAGTTTCCAGAAGCCCACGCACCCTGTGAATCCACACGAATAGGTTTATTGCGATTCATCCGGTCCACGCTGCCCTCATCGCTCCCGGAAGCGGAAGTAAAGCGATGAGGACAGCGCGGACCAGATGAATCACAGTGAATCCATTCGTGGATTCACTGGGTGCTTGGGCTTCTGAAGACCAAGAACACATGGAGTGCCAAGGTTCGCCATCATGGATCTACCCTCTCCTTCCACCCATTTCTTTGTCTGTGTGAGTTCTATGAACTCAGATGATTTAGGAATGTGATGTAGAAGTTGCAAATGCCTTTTATCTGACAACCAGGGATGCTCTGGGCTCCTAAATGGTTACTGAATCAATGCTGCCTTCTCCTCAGGACCATTTGATTTTAGAAGCACAGGGTAAAATCTGGTTGCAAAAGAAGAGTGATCACATGAAAGTGATGTGATCTTTGTCCATAGGGCTTACCAGATACACTAAAGCATTCTTTGGCAGTTTGCACAAGATAGCATAGGCTTCACAGTGTAGCCATGTTATTCTGTGCAAGTATATCAGAGAGAACGCAAAAACAGACAACAACAAAAAGACAAAAATGTTGTGGCACCTTAAAGACCAACTCCTGTGTTTTGATGTTAGCTTTTGTAGATCAAGTCCACTTTGCCTTGTGTCTGACAAATGACTTGATCCATGAAAGCTAACATTAAAATACAGGAGTTGGTCTTTAAGGTGCCACAATGTTGTTGTTTTTTTTTTTCCTTTTTGTTGTTGCTTTGTTTTGTTTACTCCCTGATACATCAATGTAGTATATAATTAACAGTACAAAACAATTCCCTGCTAAACTGAGAAGTGATAGTTTGGTTTCTGTGTGTTTTTACACATGAAAAAAAGAATGAAAAGCCAGGAGTGGCCCTTTGTACCCCGTATTGTTCAACTCTATCTCCCACACAGGCACAAATATGTGTGCGCACTCTTTTTATACTCATGTTTAGAGGTGGCTCTTGTTGTCGTTCAGTCGCACAGTCGATTTCGACCCTTTGTCATCCCATCCTCCTCAGCCCGCCCAGCTCTTTGCCCACTGCGTCCACAATACCATCTAGCCATCTCATCTTTGGCCGCCCCCTTCTTCTTTTGCCCTCCACCTTTCCCAGCATCAAGGCCTTCTCAAGTGAATCCTCCCTTCTCATTTGATGTCCAGTACTTTAGCTTCATCTTTACTATTTGACGTTCTAAGGTGCAGTCAGGGTTGATTTCTTCTAAGATTGACCCATTTGTTCTCCTTGCTGCCCAGGGGACTCTCAAAACTCTCCTCCAACACCACATTTCAAAGGCGTCTGTCTATTCTTCTGCACTCAGCTTTCCTAATCGTCCAGCTCTCACAACCATACATTACCACTGGGAATACAATTGCTTTGACTATGCAAATTTTTGTTTGCAATGTAATGTCTTTACTTTTCACTATGTTCCCCAGGTTTCTCATAGTTTGTCTCCCAAGAATCAGTCGCCTTTTTATTTCACTGACTGGAAGGTCGTAGTTTGATTCCCTGGTACTGCATGACAGAGTGAGCTCCTGTCTCTGTCCTAGCTCCTGCCAACCTAGCAGTTCGAAAGCAAGAAATTGCAAATAGATACCGTATTTTTTGGACCATAAGATGCACTTTTCTCCCCAAAAGTGGGGAGAAAATGAGGGTGCGTCTTGTAGTCCAAAAGCTTGTCTTCGGCCAGCTGTAGCTGTTGTAAAAGGATATTTTACAAGAGCCGCAGCTGGCCAAAGACTACCACTGTCGCCTTTCAGCTGTTCAGCTGCTCCTGGGGAGGGGGAAAAACATATGAAAAACGAGTGGCCATTAGAGGGTGAAAATCGCAATTCCCCATTTAAATGCATTAGAAATAAATTTCTTGTATTCAAAAGTTTTCTGTTTGTATGTTCCCAATCATTTAAGTGGGAAACCAAACCTGTGCTTAAAAAGAAAGGGTTTCACTTACCTTGATGCCTTTGTCGCTACTCCACGTGGACAAAATGGAGGAGGAAAACATGCTTCCTGGATGAAAGAAGAGCAAGAGGCTAGGCTAGAGTATCACTTCCTTCCTCAGTGCAATTGGCCTGCCTGCCCATTTCCCCTGCAGCACCACCACTGGTTGCTGGTGCAAAATACAGTATTAATTTGTTGTTGTTTTCCTGCTCTGAAAACTGGGTGCGTCTTATGGTCAGGTGTGTCTTATGGTCTAAAAAATACGGTAAATAGGGGGCCACTTCTGTGGGAAGGTAAATGGCGTCCCATGCTCTCCAGTGTTGAGGCATGCCTGCTACATGTCCACGGAAATGTCTGCAGACAGCGCTGGCTGTTTGGCTATAAACAGACATGAGCACTGAATCCTAGAGTCATCTACGACTGGCTTTCGAGCAAGGGTGACCTTTACCCTTAGAGTTGCACCAAATGCAAGGTCTTCAGCTATCTGTTCTGATCAGGCAAACCTTTTTCCTGGGTCAAGCAGATGATTAGATTTAGATTTCCAAGAACTCAAATAGCTTTATTAACCCTTTTTTTGTTTGTGTGTGTGTGTGTTTAATACAGATCAGCCGCCCTGAGTAGGGATGAATTTTTTTCCTTGAGGGGCGGGATATAGGAGCCATTCAAGAATTACGTGATCCTCGAGGGAGAGGGGTTTGCCATCTAAATTATGGAGAATTACGTCGGGGGTGGGGGGTCAGGTCAAAGATTACGTAATCCATTTTGGAGCTGTTGTGGTTTCGAAACATGGCACCTTTTTAGGTTTAAAAATGATCTCTGGGAATTTTGATCCGTTTTGAGATTATTGAATTGCTTGTGCAGTCTATTTCTATTTCACCAATAGTGAAAAGCTCTAAAAAATTAGAGTTTCGATACAAAAGTTCTGGATTACGTAATTTTAAAGGAAGGGGGTGGGTTCGAAGCAAAAATTACGGTCGGATTACAGGGGGGAGGGGTCAATTTCCCCCAAAAAATGGATTGCGTAATTGTTGAATGGCCCCATAAGAATGGATGAATAAATAAATAAATTAAATAAATAAATGGGTGATGTTTGGCCTTCCAGATGTTAGAAAGTAGTCCTCCCTGTCTCTTCTTAGCATAGCCAATGTCGATGGATGTGGGTAGTTGCAACCCACCAATATCTAGAAGGCCACAGGTTGCCCATGTCTAGCGTAGATTTCCTCTTTACGTATTTTTAATAGCTCTAAAATTAATGGTTGTATTTGTAGATATTGCTAGGTGTTTGTCCTATCATCCAACATCTTTACTGGCAGACATCAGACCAAGTGCCTCTTGCAGAATCCATATTTAATTTACTTTATTTGCAGAAGGACACTATCTTTGCTTCCTCTGTGTGTGTTTATGCCAGGGAGTGAGAAATGAGGTACACAAAGAAAACCAAATTTTTATTTATTTATTCCTTACCTATCTCCATTTACATAGTCTGCAGCATTGTTGTTGTTCTTTTGCTTTATATCTAGGTTTACTTATTTGACCTGACTTTTAAGCAACGGCCGTATACGTTTCTCCTGCCAAAGAAATGCCATACTTCAGGAGGTAGGTGCATCATAATCCCCTTGATGTGAAACAATGGCCTGTACTGTATTCATTCCCCAGGACATCTGTATATGCTTGAAATCTGCTTTTTTTAAAATTGCCAATTGTCAATGGCATCGATTTCAAAATGAATGTTATCATTTTCTTGATATTTCCTGAAACAGTGGCTATGGGAAGAGAGTGCCAATGCAGTTCCAGCACATTTAGACATTTTATTAATATTATAATATATTAATATAATATATTATAATATAATTATAATATAATTTTATAATATTAGTTAATTCTCCATAAGCAGCGTGCTCTAGTCCTGAATCTGCTAACTAGTTTTGCTATATTTCACACATAGAGGAGTTTCTTGTTTCTACGCCCTCTTCAGATAGATGTCAGATATCTATTTTGCCTTCAGCCATGCTTTTAACATGGATACATGCTTTTTATTGATGCTGCATTAGTAAGATCAAACAAATAAGAGAAAGTACTTTTTCACTCAGAGGATCACTAGTCTATGGAACTCCCTGCCAGAAGAAGTGGTGACAGCTGTCAGTCTTGACAGCGTTAAGAAAGGATTAGACAAGTTCATGGAGGACAAGGATATCAATGGCTATAATTATGGATACCTAAGGACAACCTCTGGGTTGGAGAGATAGGCAGGATATCTCTCAATGCCATTTCCAGGGAATCCTAAGCAGGTGAAGGCATCTGCTTGGGAATACCCTGAAGCAAATGGTGAGTCTGACTAATATCCACAATAATAATAATAATTGTTGCAGAGCAACAAAACAAAGTGTTTGTAATGAACAGAACCTCTTATGCTTCAGAGGAAAAAGGCCGGAGAAAAATATATATTCGGCTAAACTTTGTGACTATGATCGGTCAATATAAAATTGTGCTCTGCTGCTTCTAGTTGCAAACAATATTGTTGGCTCCATATTGTTTCAGTTTATGATGCAGTAATCTGTGATCAGGTTCTTATTTGAAATAATAGAGATTTTAATATAATGCATTGTTTAAGGCTTAAGATATAGACTTGAGCAGGTAATTCTCTGCATTGGGAGGAGAAGTTGGGAACTTCAGCAGATTTTCTCTGAATTGTGATTTAGGATTACATGAGAGAAACCATAGCAGTGGTATTGGTCCAAAATGGTATGTATTTCAGTAGTTGATGTGGTACATTCATCAACTACTAGCTGGTGTAGGTAAACTCATAAATCAGCCCTCTACAACCTGGTAACCAGCAGTTGTGTTGGGCTATATCATTCATCTTCCCCAGCTCACATGAGTTGTGGCCATGTTGGCTAGAGTGGTAACTATAGTCCAGTGATGGTGAACCTTGGCACTCTAGCTGTTTTTGAACTTCAATTCCCAAAAGCCCTGATCAACAGGAATGCTGACTTGGGCTTCTGGTAATTGAAGTCTCAGAACACCTGGAGTGCCAAGGTTCACCATCACTGATTTATTGCAGGGTTCTGGGAATAAGGCACAGTTATTTTACATAATGTTTTGTGGTTTGCCATCACGGGTATAGTCCAATAAAGCTCCATTACACCAAGTTAGGAAAATATAGTTTACTACACCTAGTTGGTGAAACTTTTCACCAACTATTTATCTAGAACCGGGGTGGCCAACCTACGGCCTGTTGGCCAAATCCCTGGGAAACGGTGAAAAGAGCCGAAATTGTGCTGTGAATGCAGCTGCCGCCACCAGAAGCAGTGGGAGGAACCACACCTCTGCCCCCAACTGTCTGAGGGGGTGTTGTCCGGCCCATGGGCACAAAAAGGTTGGCCACCCTTAATCTAGAACATGTCACTTGGGAAGCTGTTTCCCAAGTGCAATACCTGTACATAGTGAAGCACAGGTATTGACCTGTACTTCACTTTGAAGCTGATTTAGGGTGACTGGGCACACGCTACAGTGGTGGCTGCCTGGTACAAAGTAAGAGTGTGTGATATGCATCAGAATAAGTAAATGCAGGAGACTTTACTCCAGCATACTCTGTCTGTTGTGGATTATAAATTCTCTTGTTGGGCAAGGTTTGGAAACATTTGGATCCTATGCAAAATGTAATTTTAGATCCCTGTGAAATCATTTGTATGCCTGTTACACTTTGTTCTGTTCTCCTTTATTATTGTTTGGGGACTTTTAGTCTCAGCTAGGTATGAAGCTGTTGTGGCCTTTGGGTGATTGCCAATAAAAAAACAGCTATTTATTTTTTAGTTAGTTGATACCTGTTTATTAGTTACACTCTCTACCATGTCTTTTCTTCAGTGATCTCAATGTGAAGTACATGAATCTTTTCATTTTTTTAAAAAAAAAAATTGCCGCACTAACTGGTGAAATGAGTGATGATGACAGTGCAATGACTGGTCCTCCAAGACCACCCGTTGAGTTTCATACCTCAGTAACCAATAGAACTGTGAATCTCAAAAACTCTTTTTCACTACCCCAACCACTATGCTACCTGTTCATGGGGCAGATTGGGTTTCAGTAGCATCAGAAATGGCATGTCTGTGTTCATAGGGAGTTGTATGACTTCTCCTGTCTTAATATTTCATAGGTTTTCTTATTCCAAGAATCTGCCAAACCTCTTCAAACAGAGGGGAGAGTGAGTCAAAAAGGTTGCATTCACTAAGGAAAATTGTGCTTCTTTTATCTCACCTTCAGCTGCTTTCTTTCTCATTCTTATTTTTGGTCTTTAGCCTTCTGCAGGCATATCGATGGGTAGTTGTAGGTTGATAGATCCATGACATGAAAGGCCATGTGCACACAAAATGCCTATGCATTCATTGTCTGCTCACACTTGGTTTGTTTCTTACAACCCTCAGAGGTGCAGAATGGAAAGACATCAACCAATGGAGTGTCAAATGGCATCCATCTCCACAGCAATGGATTTAGACTATCTGATGGGCGAGTACACACAAGGTAAGATGACATTTGTATCTTGTCAATATGATCTTTTTCAGTGATGGTGAACCTTGGCACCAGCTGTCCTTGAACTTCAATTCCCAGGAGCCCAAGTCTCTGTGAATCCACATGAATGGGTTTACTGTATGTACGCTTCTGGTAATTGAAGTCCAAGAACACCTGGAGTGCCAAGGTTCACCATCACTGATATATTGCAAGGTTCTGGGAACAAGGTACAGGTGTTTTACATAATGTTTTGTGTGCTTCCAAGGTGTTGTTGACATAACCCTTTTGCGATAGTATCCTCTGGGCTTGTTTGGGCAGCGGAGGCTAAGTTAATCTTTTAGCTTTGGAGATTTTTACAGATCTGTGTGTGCAATGTTTATTTCCTGCATTTTCTCCAGTGAGATCAAGGTAGCACAAATGACTTTTTTTCTCCCTTCTTTACCAGGGATTTACAGGCTGGGCTCTTCCTATAAGTTGACATCTTTATCATCAGGCAGACCTGAATTCCCATCTGCCATTTTTCCTAGCTTTGTCCCCCCGAGGGGGAGAACATGGGTTATACCAGTGATAGTCAACCTCGGCAGTCCAGGTGTTCTTGGACTTCAGTTCCCAGAAGCCCAAGTCTGTGAATCCACACGAATGGGTTTTCTGCACATACTCTCCAGGTGTTCTTAGACTTAAATTCACAGAAGCCCAAGTCCCTGTGAATCCACCCAGTTGGGTTTACTGCATGTACACCCCATGTGTTTTTGATCTTTAATTCCTAGAAGCCCACATCTCTGAATCCACATGGATGGGATTACTGCTCAGTAAACCCATTCATGTGGATTCACAGAGACTTGGGCTTCTGGGAATTGAAGTTCAATAACACCTGGAGTGCCAAGATTTGCCATCACAGGACTGTATGATCAACCATCAGAGAGCACAAGAGAATATTGTATGCCCTATCCAATACTGTAAACCAGCTTTTCCCAGTTTAGTGACATTCTATTGTTAGACCACAATTCCCTTAATCCCCAACCAATATTGCCATGTCTTATGGTTCAAAACATTTGGAGGGCTCCAGGTTGGGAAAAGCTGCTATAAATGTATCCTATTTGTATCCCCCCCCTTCCCTTTTTTGTGCGTGGATTTAAATTTGGTAAACCTAGCTGAGTGGGCGGCGGCGACAGCTGCTACTTGTATCTGAGTATGCATTTTTTCCTGTGACAGGAAAATTGCCACTGGCGTGAATTTGTTTAAGGTGGATCACAGCTTTCCATGAAGTGATCCACACACTGTGATCATGGAACCATCTCCTGCAGCACATACGAAATGAGACATGCAGGGTTTAACACCGGACTGGAATAGACTGCCGCAGTCTTGAGGATTTTAACAAAGTGCGCCTTCACAGCCAGCCCATCTGGCATGGCCTCTTCCGCCTCCATGACCATTGGGAATCAGAATAGTAAAGTGGTCCCTCCTCCGCTCATTTTGCCATTGGACCCAATCTGATGATTTCCAGTGGCGTTTCCTCTACTGAGGGGGACCATCACCCAACCCAGAAGGGCTCATCTGCCCATAGCCATTGCCCCCTTTTAGGGCAGGGGTGCCCAAACTATGCGCCACGGGCCAGATCCAGGCTACAGCACCAAATCATCCTGCCCACGCTGCCCTCACCGCTCCCAGAAGCAGAAGTAAAACGCACCCGCGCATGTGCAAAATGCTGCCGTAAATGCACCTGTGGCTGTCATAAACACGTGGGCACATTTTACTTCTGTTTCTAGTGGAGGAACCACGTGACCGGCCTGCTGAACCATGTGACCGGCTGCAGCCCAAAAAGTTTGGGCATCCCTGTTTAAGGGATTTGGGTTATTTACCGCCGCCCAACACTCGGCATTTAGTCACTGGCTGTACGGTCTAATCCATTACCGTAGCAGGATATCCGGCCAGATCCCAGCTGAGTGGTAGGGTAGAAGCATCATAACATGGAAAGAAGTGGAGGTGAATCTCTGTCTTGAACTTAATTTGCCATCTTCTGCTTTCTTTGTTTCTCCAGCCCACAAGTGGAGCTGCCTCCCTATCTGGAGAAAATTAAGTTGCAAGCCAACGAGGCTTTTGCTTGTCAGCAATGGACTCTAGCCATCCAGCTTTACAGCAAAGCTGTGCAGAAAGCTCCCAACAATGCTATGCTGTATGGAAACAGAGCGGCTGCCTACATGAAACGCAAATGGTGAGCAGACAAGATCTCTCCATGGGACAAACCTCTCTTGCTGTCTAGCAGAATGCTTGGACATGGTTCTTTCCATTCCCAAAACACAGGATATCATTTTCATAAGTGGCTGTTATTGCTGTTGCTAAAGTGCTGGGCTTTGGATTAATCAATGGGCTCTCCCTTTCAGCAAAGTAGATAAAGGTAAAGGTCCCCCTTGCTCTAAAGCCAGTCATATCCGACTCTAGGGTTCAGTGCTCATACCTGTTTATAGCCAAAGAGCCAGCGCTGCCTGTGTCTGCAGACGTTTCCATGGACATGTGGCAGGCATGACTAGACACCGAAGTGCATGGAACGCTGTTTACCTTTCCACCACAGTGGCACCTATTTATCTACTTGCCATTTCCTGCTTTCAAACTGTTAGGTTGGCAGGAGCTGGGACAGAGATGGGAACTCACTCTGTTGTGCAGCACTCAGGTCCCGAACTGCCGACCTTCTGGTTGTGAAGATCAGCGTCTTAACCATTAAGCCACTGCTGTCCCTTCTAACTATGGGGGTTTAATTATTTGCGCTTTTCTAACAATTCTTCTTTCCCAACAGAAACTCTAAATTTTCTCTCTTTCCCTCCTGATAATATGTGCAAATGAGCACTGCTTGTATAACTTGGCTCTCACAGTTATAGAGAGGAAGAAATGCTTCTGCTTTGAGGGAAGTATAGACTCTTTCTTAGCTTAGTAGCTGAACACATGCTTTGCATACACAAGATTCCACATTCAGTCCCTGGCATTGGGGGTAAGGTAGAGAAAGATTCCTGTCCAAAAAGCTGGAGAGCTGAAGCCTAATAGTGTAGACAGTATTGAGCTAATACGACCAATAGTTTGACTCTATATAAGGCTGGCTTGTACACTGGTGTGTGTAGAAATGTGTGTGTAGAAATGTCTTCTCCCCCTCTTGCCGTATCTGAATCCAAATATTGGCAATCCTCATGGTGATCGGCCATGAAGACTGTCCTGAGAATATAATGCAGTGGCCTTTCATCTGCCTTCCACATTGCAGCATGGCCCCCGTACCACTGATCCAGCTCCGTGAGTCACTTTCTGATCCTGAGCCCTTTTGGCACATAAAGTCCTCCTCAACCCCAGGCCAGGATTGATGAAGCTGCTGCCCTCCATCAAGATGGATTCAAGTGGGATTTAATCCACTTGGGGGACCAACACCCTTCCCTGTGGACTTTGCCACCCAAGACTGTTAGTCCTCTGGGTTGTCAGGTTAGTTAATATCTGCCTGACACTCGGCGTTGTGTCGCTGGCAGTATGGTCTACTCCATTACCATAGTGGGATAACCTGGCTAGGTAGAAGTCGAGAAATAAATGAATATCAAAGCTGTTTGTACCCCAGGGACCTGAATTTCTTCCCTTTGCAGGGACGGGGATCACTATGATGCTTTGAGAGACTGCTTAAGAGCCATTTCCCTGAACCCATGCCACCTGAAGGCTCACTTCCGCTTGGCCCGCTGTCTCTTTGAGCTGAAGTATGTGGCAGAAGCCCTGGAATGCCTGGATGACTTCAAAGGAAAATTCCCAGAGCAAGCCCATAGCAGCGCTTGTGATGCTCTCGACCGAGACATCAATGCAGCCCTTTTTTCAAAAAGTGATAATGGTGAGGACTTGCAGAACAATTGGCTCTCTCTCCCCCCACCTTTATATCTTGGTCTTTTTTCTAAGAGGGCAAACATGTGGCTTTGAAAAGTAACTGCATTATACTGGTTGGGGATTCTGAAAGCTGTTCAGGATAATAACTCGTCCCATTTCTGGGCATGCAACAGTTGAGTAAGAGAAGGGTGGAGTGAGTTAGGTAATGTTTAGGTTGACAGAGAAGCAAGGGTGAAATCCAGCTTCACTAGTCCTACAGACCCTATCCTACTTGAAGTTCTCTGTGTAAAGGTCACCCTTGCTTGAAAGCCAGTCATATCCGACTCTAGGGTTCAATGCTCCTCTCTCCATTTATAGTCTGCATCTGCAAATGTTTCCATGGACATGTGGCAGGTATGACTAGACCCCGGAGTGTACAGAACTACTATTTCCCTTCCCACCGAAGTGGTACCTATTTATTGACTTGTAATTCCTTGCTTTCGAACTGCTAGGTTGGCAGGAGCTGGGACAGATGGCGGGAGCTCACTCTATTATGCAGCACTCAGGTTTCGAACTGCTGACCTGCCAGCTTTCCAGTCATTAAATTCAGCATCTTAACCACTAAGCCATCGCAGTCCCATGTCTGTGTGACTACTGTGAAATAAAGTCAAAACCTCCAACATCTTGTCTAGTTTAGTTCTACATGGAGAATAAGAATTATCTGGATCCAAATGTCCTAGGTTTGGATCCCAGCCCCAATAGTCTTGGTAATGTTGCAGTTTTACAATCTCTGTTCCCCTCTGTAAAATTCAGAAGAGGGACTGGGGGAAAAAGTCAATGGCTCTTACTTATTCAGCAGAAGACAAGAAAGGTAGTGGCCCCATCTGGCTCCGAGCAACTGGGCGCAAAGATTCCATCTCAGAGGATGAAATGGTGCTGAGGGAGCGCAGCTATGACTACAAATTCAGATACTGTGGCCACTGCAACACAACCACAGACATCAAAGAAGCGAACTTTTTTGGCAGGTATGAAGAGTAGACCTTTCTCAAAGCTCTGGGATAGGGTTTCTGTTGCATCTTGTTGTTCATCTGCACTGCCTGCTCAATGTCCCAAAACATCAACCTTGGCCTGAGATCGTTTTGAGGAAAGTATGTGGGAATGCCCTATCTCACTCCTGTGTACAGCATTTTTAGAAGCCATCGGAGGCTAACTTGCAGCCTGGATAGCACCAATGGCAAGAATGTTGCAAGTGTAGACAGGATCCCACAATGTTTATTATAGCATACAGGAGTGTTCATTTGCTCCTAGAACAGATGTTTGCACATAGGAGATCCCAGGTCAGTCCTTGATATCTATTATTACCTTAGGGTGGGCAACTGCATTAGATCTAGGGGCCAAACTTTCACCACAAGGCCCCACTACAGAGCTGTAGGAGGTTGAGAACTGGCTAGTAATTACAGTTTTCTGGGGAAATTGAAAGAGGACCAGTTTTGTGTTGTCTGGGTTCCTCTTATTTATTTTATTTATTTGGATTTGTATCCCGCCCTCTAGCCCTAGGGCAACTCAGGGTGGTGCACTTACACATAAATATTATAAAATTCCCTTTAAAAATTCAATAAAAACTATTTAACACCATCTCTGATAATGAGCTCTAGCTTTTTTTACGTCTCGGCTACAGATCTTTTCGGCACTGTTCCTTGGCTGAGGGCTGATTGCTGTCAGAATCGGATCTCTGATCTGACAGGTCATTTGCCTGAGGAGTCAGAGTTGGGCCAGAGGCAGGCTGAGGTTCCTGGTTCAAGACATCCTCAGGTTCAACTGCAGGCTGGGGTTCAGGTTTATTATTTATTTATTTATTTATTTCAATTTTTATGCCGCCCACTCAGGTAAAAACCTGACTCGTGGCGGTGTACAACAGTTAAAAACATTTTAAAAATGTAAAAACACCCTCATCCTTCCATCCATCCACCCTCATTACTCCCACCCCATTTAAAACTAAACTAAAAGCTAAGAGGGAGTGGGGGAAATGCAAAGACACAGAAGGATGCAGGTTCAGATGCAGGCTGGGGAGGCAAAATTGGGCTGGGCATAGAAAGTGCCTCCTGATCCAGGTTGTTTTCAGAGTCTGATGAGGGATGGATCACAACACCCGCAGGCCGCGGCACCATTTCATGTGTCCTCCCCACCCCTCCAAGGGCATTTGAGAAAACAAAATGGCTGCCCATTGAAGCTGCTGGGACAAAATAGCCACCCCCATCATGCAGCCAGGGCAAAATGGCCATCTGGCCCTCAGACCTGTCTGAGAGAGAATGACCCAGCACCCGGCTTGAAACTGTTGGAAACCCCTGGAATAGATGGTTAAATGGACAAAATATTTAATTATATTGGGTACCTACAGGATTTATACTATGCCCACACTACTCTCCCTCAGGCCTGGCACTATTGTAATAGTCCCCGCTACTGATCCATAGTAAACCAGAGACTAAAGTTTCCTTAAGTCATAGGGCAGGGTACAGATTCTACACAACACAATCTCAGTAACTGTGATCAAGATGAAAACCTGTGGCTTTCTAAATGCTGCTGGACTTATAGCATCTCCAGCAGCCACAATCATAAGGTCAGAGATGATTGGAGTTGCGATCCAAAATATTGGTTTTCTAGTGTTGCCTCTATTGCTGGTCATTTCATCTGTGCCATGTGTTTTCAAGCCTGCTTGTCCTACTTTTGTTCCTTCTAGCAATGCACAGTACATTGTCAGCGGCTCGGACGATGGTTCCTTCTTCATCTGGGAGAAAGAGACAACCAACCTGGTGCGGGTGCTGCAGGGCGATGAGTCCATTGTCAACTGTCTCCAGCCTCATCCGAGTTACTGCTTCCTAGCTTCCAGCGGCATTGACCCTGTTGTACGGCTGTGGAATCCCAGGCCAGAGGTGAGGTCATCGGCAGAGTGGATGGGACTGTAGGGCAGGAGGAGAGTTTGTAGACGTTGTGGGAAGTTTCTCCCATCACCATTATTCATACTAACGTGCAGCTTCTGGGTATCAGAGTCCTTACATACCCTAGCACTGGGCAGGAGCTCTCTGCTTCCTTGGCCTACGGTGGCTCAGTGGTTAAGAAGCTCACCTTGTTAGATGGAAGGCCGGCAAGTCGGCAGTTCAAGACCCGTGGGCTGCATGACAGTTTGAGCGCCTGTCCCCTGTCCCAGCTCCTGCCAACCTAGCAGTTCGAAAGCAAGAAATTGCAAGTAGATAAAAAGGAACCACTTCAGTGGGAAAAGATCTTGGGGACAAGAAAGGAGCCACATTTGGGCGTCCCCTGAGCGGAGTTTCTCCAGCAAAAATCTTTTCAACCCAGAATAATTTCTGACCCAAAATTATTATTATTATCAGCTTCCTTAGAGAAAACAGCAAATGGCTTTGTTTCTTGGTCCTTGTTTTTTCTGCTAGGGCAGGAAAGTTCTCCTATATGTTGTTTGTGAACCCACACTGATGGGTTCTGCGCCTACGCGGGAGCCAGTATCAGAGCTGAAAGCTGATTTGCTAAAAGTTTCAAACTAAGACCGCCCACCATCTCCACCCGCCCTCAGCGCCAAAGCGTGCCTTTCTCCTCAGTTCCTTTCTTTCCGCTGCCTCAGCAGGAACCTTTTCAAAGAATTCGTCCCTTGGACATTTATTTTTCCCCGCTCACCGTATTTTTGGAAAGCGCCTCTTTCAATTTTTTGGACTAGGTCGGGTTCCCCATCCTGGTCATCCGCAGCAATCTAGGGTTCTCCTTCTCAAGTTGTTTCTTTCACGTAGTTCTCCTGAAAACTTTGCTTCACGGTCGGCTGGCCGCCATTTTTTCCTTGACGGCCTCCCTCTCGGGGCCTATTGCATCATTCATTTGGGCTTTGGATGGCCTCTTCGGCAGCCTTCAAGAAGTGTCCTTCTTGTTCGGCCAAGATCCCCAGCACCAACACCCACGACAAGTGTCTCATCTGCCTTGGGGAAGATCATCAGGTTCATTCCTGTATTGCCTGTAAGAAGTTCTCCCATGTGACCTTAAAGAATAGGAAGAATCATCTGCAGGCTTACCTTATGGAGAAAGCCCTAGCACCGCAGCCCTCATCCACTTCTCGGCCTCAGTCCTCTTCGGCGGCCTCCTCTTCTTCGGCCAATCCCAAGAAGTTGACCACCGCCAAACTCTTCCTTAAGAAGAAAAAGAAGGATGAGAAGAAGCAGCACAATGAGAAGAGGAAGCACAAGCACCATTCTTCCTTACCACCCACTCCTTGTTTTTCCCGCCCTTGGCCGCCTGCTTCTCCGGCCATTTTCTTGTCTGCGGTTTCGGCCCCAGCCTCTCCTACGCCTTCACCTCTTCCTGCCTTTCCGGAGGAGCCTGCTCGCCCGCTGGTCTCCCCGCTGATGACCGCCGTTTTTGGACCATCTCCGATATCTGATCACCGGAGACAGGAGCCTGCTCTGCATCCGCCTCCTCCATCGGTACCCGTGGATGCCTTGGGCCCGCTTTTTGAGACTATATCTAGAGAGATCTCCAAACAGGTCAGATATAATTTCCTACCCTTCGGATTCGGCCACCGCAGATCCGTCGCCGACTGTTGGACCCACACCGGCCAAGCGGCGTCGTGTCAGATCGGTGGTTCGGAGACCTTCTCCTACACCTCCACCTGTTTCCGGGGATGATCCAAGCTCAGCCAGGCTTTACTGGTCTGACTCGGACCCCGAGGCCTTCATTCCACCTCCCTCTGTTTTGGTGAGGTCTGAAGGCTCGGACAATTAGTCCATTATGGGCTCGGATGATGGCAAGCCCCAGTTGATGCGGACAGATCCTCAGACGACCAAATTGGAAGCAAGGAATGGACCCAGCCGAAAGATCAGAGAACCTTCACTGCTCTTCTGACCCGTTTGGGTTCCACCTTGAACCTCAAGGCTGAGACGCCTCTGTCCCCTTTTGTTGATGAGGTGTGTGGTCTGGCGGACACAGAGAAGATTCTCCCGGTACACCTCCCCTTCCTTCCTGCGGTTTCACACGCAGCTAAGAAAGTTTGGCAGAAGCCTGTGTCTTTCCACACTGTGTCCACTAGGCTTGATGGGATTTACAAGTTGCTCGGCGAGGACGGCGAGTTCTTACACATGCATCCGACACCGAATTCTAGAGTGGTCAAAGCCTCTCAACATCGTACGGCGGTCCACAGTGTCCCGGTTCTCTCGTCCAAGGAGGGTAAAAAGCTAAACGCTCTGGGCCGCAGGGCTTATGCGTCCTCTTCTCTTTCCTTCAGGGCTGCCAACTACGCCACAGCCATGGGCACGTACAATGTGAAGCTCTGGAGGAAGTTGAAGGCGTCTTTGGTCAAGCTTCCCGCCGACCTGCGTGGTGAATTCGAGGCCCTGGCCATGGAGGGGGTTCATCTTGGGCAACAACAGATCTGCACTGTGCACCATATCTGGGATTCGGAGGCCAAGACCATCGCCACGGCGGTTCAGCTACGCCGCTATTCCTGGCTTCATTCAGCTGATCTTAACAATAACACTAAGAAGCTCATCAAAGAACTCCCCTTTGACGGACAAGGCCTCTTTGCAGGGATACTGACAATACTTTGAATGAGCTTCAGCGTGACCTTACCACCGTCAACAAGCTTCGCACCAACTCTTCCACCTTTTGCTGCCATCCCAACCAGTCCTTCTATGGTCAAGATTCTCAGCACCGTCCACAGATTCAACAGGGCGCCTCCAAGCAGCAATTCTGCAGGGCCTGGAAGCATTTCAACCGCTCCGGGGACCAATCGGCTGCTCAATCCAACAAGCGTACGGATCGGAAGCAGAAGCAGCAGGTTTGACTCCGCTCCGACTGCAGATCTTCCGATGCACCCTCTGCCGTACCTACTTCTGCGAAACTTCATCAGTCTCTGGGACTCCATCACCACTGATCGATGATGGGTTTTTCAAATCTTGGACGCTGGCTATGCCCTAGAGTTCGAGAACTGGTCTCCCTTCGGTCACGGATTCATCTCCCCCATTCCAGGAAGAACTGTCGTCTCTTCTACACAAGGGAGCGATAGAGACCATCGAATCCACTGAGTCCTCCGACAATTTGTACGCCAGATATTTCCTCATAGACAAGAAGGATGGGGGCCTCTGCCCCATCCTCGACCTCCATCGTTTGAACAAGTTCATCAGGACTACGAAATTTTGCATGGTCACCCTGTGATCCATTCTCCCTCTCCTCAATCCGGGGGATTGGTTTGCAGTCATAGACCTCAAGGACGCTTATTTTCATGTGTCCATTCGGCAGTCCTACTGAAAGTTCCTCCGATTCGTCATCGACAGCCAGCTCTACCAATACACCTGCCTCCCATTCGGACTTTCCACTGCTCCCAGGGTATTCACCAAGTGTCTGGCCCCAGTCACAGCCCACCTTCATCTCCGAGGCATGCAGGTGTTCCTGATATCGAAGATTGGCTCATCTGTGCCCTAATGAGGGAACAAGCAATGGAGGACGTGCGTCTCACCGTCTCTCTGATGGAAGATCTCGGTCTCAGAGTCAATTACAAGAAGTCTCACCTTCTACCGTCACAAAGGATAGACTATATAGGGGCTGTCCTGCACTCTTCTATGGCTCGAGCTTACGCCCCGCATCAGAGGCTCTCCCACATCCGAGACATGGTTTTGCATCTGCAACAGCATCACACAGTCAGGGCACATGCAGCACAGAGACTCTTGGGGCTTATGGCCACCACAGCAGTTATCCCCTTCGTGAAGGTGAAGATGAGGTCACTGCAGTCCTGGTTTCTCCATCACTTCGACCCTCTTCGGGATTCTCCAAGCAAGGTCCTCACCATGACCCCCGAACTGAGGGACCAGCTCAATTGGTGGATTAACAATCTCTTTGTTGCTATGGGGAAGCCATTCCACCCGCCTGTCCCCATGCTCCAGCTTACCACGGATGCGAGCCAGCAGGATTGGGGTGCTTATTGCAGCACACTCAGCATCAGCGGCCTCTGGTCGACCCCGGAGAGGGCTCATCACATAAACTTCCTGGAGCTTCTGGCGATTTGGAAGGCCATGATCTCCTTCCGCTCCCTGGTCTCCGGCCGGGTCATCCAGGTGGCATCGGACAACACGACTGCCCTTGCGTATCTGAACAGGCAGGGGGGCACCAAGTCCCAGACCCTGCTATATCTAGCAGTCCAGATGTGGGAGTGGTGTCTCCAATTCCACATCCTTCCAATTGGGGTACACATACAGGGCACCTGCAACACGATTGCAGACAGCCTGAGCTGTCACCCACGAGTGGGAGCTCAGTCCGACTGTCTTCAATCGGCTGTGTCTTCTTGTGGGGTCGCCCATGCCTGGACCTCTTTGCATCTGCCACAAACAAGAAGTGCTGTCGCTACTGCTTCAGGGCGGGCAAGGACCGCGGATCCATCGGTGACGCCTTCATGGTTCCGTGGGACAGGGGGCTTCTCTTTGCCTCCCCCCCCCATTCCGTTGGTGCAGAGGGTCCTGATCTGGTTCCATCAGCAATGGACCATGGCCATTCTCATCACCCCGGCCTGGCCGCGCCAGCAGTGGTATCCGTTGCTCACCAGACTGTCATTTGATTCACTGACTCTTCCCAACATTCCGGATCTCCTCCTCTTGGAGGACGGCCAGCTCTTCAATTTGGATTTGCCGAGCCTCAATTTGATGGCCTGGCTTATAACCCCAGACTGAGCCATATCTTGACCAACTGCAGGAAACCTTCTACTACCAGGTCTTATGGCGCCAAGTTCAAGAGGTTATGCAGCTTCCTAACCCAGTTAGGAAAGTCTGTGGCCACGGTTTCTTTGGAGAACATTTTGGACTATCTCCTGACTTTAGCTGAAACTGGCTTAGCCCACTCTTCGGTCAGGGTGTATCTGGCTGCTGTGGTCGCTTCCACCCCTCATCACCCTCTCCTTTCATCAGCCTTCCGTAACAGCACTGTAAAACGGTTTTTAAAAGGCCTGAAGAACGTTTACCCTCCAGTCAAGAAGCCTGCACCGCAGTGGTCCTTCACAACAGTTCTGGAGGCCCTCATGCACCCCTTTTGAGCCCATGGCTACTTCTGACATTTGTCTCCTCTCCTGGAAGACTGCTTTCCTGGTCGCCATCACTTCTACCCACAGGGTTGGCGAGCTTGCTGCACTATGGAGGACCCCCCCCCCTTTCTAAAGTTTTTTTTCCTTACAGGGTGGTCCTTCATCCCCATCTTGCCTTTTTGCCTAAGGTCATCACTGACTTTCTTCTTGCTCAGATCCTCACCCTGCCTATGTTCTTTCCACAACTCAGCAACAGCCAGGAGCGTTTGTGGCACTCTCTTGATGTCAGAAGAGCTCTGCTGTTCTACACCAATAGGACCGCCGACTTTAGACAGTCCAATAGGCTGTTCATACCTATGGCGGACAGACCAAGGGACAGTCTCGCTCTGCACAACGTCTGTCGAAGTGGATCTGTGAGATCATCTACCTTGCATACCATCTGGCTTCTCGGCCCCCGCCTCTTCACATCCGGGCCCATTCCACCAGGTCTGTTGGTACTTCCACTGCATTCTGGAAGGGGTTCCCCTGGGTGACATCTGCAGAGCTGCCACGTGGTCTACTCATACCTGTCAACTATTCTGTTTTCCCCGGGAAAACACCTTATTTTTACCCCTCTTCCCGCCCCCTCCCGTTTTATTAATTTCCCCGTATTTCCCCTTATTTTTTTAAAAAATATCCTGACCGGAGCCCTCACAGGCGAAGCTGCAGTATTTTTTTCCGGCCACCAGAGGTCGCTGTGTGACAGGCTTTTCGCTTGTGGAAGGAGAGAGAGAGAAGGTGCAGGGGGGGGGGCATTCTGTAGTTTCTCTTTTCCTTCCCTGCCACATGGTCGTCATGGAGGCTGCTTCATTTTGGCTGCTGGGAGCAGGAGTCTACTCTAGGTGAGCGATATATTTCATATATGCAGGGGCAAATCAGTGTGGGGGGGAGGGTTGTTTGATCACTATATGAGAGAGAGGGGGGGATTAATCCCTTGTTCCTCCAGACTAATTTTTTTGGGGGGTGTTGCCTGATCACTATATGAGAGAGAGGGGGGGAATTAATCCCTTGCTCCTCCACACTAATTGGGGGGGGGGGTTGTTGCCTGATCACTATATGAGAGAGAGGGGGAAGGGAATTAATCCCTTGCTCCCAGTCAGCATCTTAGTCACTTAAGCCACTGAGTAAACAAGAAAGAAAACAAAAGTCCCCCAAGAAGATGGGGAAAGAGTTCTTTGGCCCACACAGCTTTGTGCCCATTGCATCTACAATACCATCTAGCTATCTTATTTTTGGCCACCTCCTTCTTTTGTCCTCCACCTTTCCCAGCATCAAGGCCTTCTCAAGTGAATCCTCTCTTCTCATTTGATGTCCAAAGTACTTTAGCGTCATCTTTACTATTTGACCTTTAATAAGCAGTCATGGTTGATTTCTTCTAGTATCGACCTATTTCTAACACCACATTTCAAAGCCATCTATTTTTCTGCACTCAGCTTTCCTAATGGTCCAGCTCTCACACCCATACATTACCACCGGGAATACCATTGCTTTGACTATGCAATTTTTTGTTTGCAAGGTGATTCCTCTACTTTTAACTATGTTCCCCAGATTTCTCATAGCTTGTTTCCCAAGCATCAGTCGCCTTTTTATTTCATGGCTGCAATCACCATCTGCAGCGATCTTTGATCCTAAGGAAGTAAAATCTGCCAGTCGTATCCAACTCTAGGGTGCAGTGCTCATCTCCATTTACAGCCAAAGACCCAGTGCTGTCTGTGTTTGCAGACATTTTCATGGCCATGTGGCAGGCATGACTAGAGCTCAGCAAGTCACATGGCTAAATTTGGCCATGCCCACAGATTTGGCCACACCCACAGAGGGGTGTGCCCAAAATTTCCCTTATTTTCAAATCCAAAACTTGACAGGTATGGGTCTACTCCGTCCACGTTTGTCTCTCATTACTGCCTCGACACGGGGACTGTCAATGACTCTCGAGTGGGCCGATCCGTCCTGACTGCAGGTTCCAGGTCATCGGCTACTCTGAGCGTTCCCCACTCGTGAACCATCTTCTCCACGTCTCATCATTGCATCAACTGCCCACCTTCCAAGTAAGTGAGCTTGCTAGTCTCCCATTAGTGTGGGTTCACAAACAACACGAAGGAGAAGGACAGGTTGTACTCAACAGTAACTGTCGTTCTTCGAGTGATTGTTTGTGAAGCCACACAACCCACCCGTCCTCCCCTCTTGGCTGCACTGATGAGATCCTCTTATCCAGTGGTCAGCTTTGTTATGGATAAAGGTGCGCTTTGGCGCTGAGGGCGGGTGGAGATGATGGGCGGTCTTATTTTGAAACTTTTAGCGAGTTAGCTTTCAGCTCCGATGCTGCCTCCGGTGCAGGCGCAGAACCCATCAGTGTGGCTTCACAAACAATCACTCGAAGAACGACAGTTACTGTTGAGTACAACCTGGCGTTCCCACAAAATGGAATAGGCATGTTACTGTGTATTTTCTTCTAAAGTAATTCTCTTGGCTGGAATATCTATGCCAGTTTGTATTTGTGTAAAGGGAATAGGTGTAGGCCTTAGTGAAAAGTTGTGGCTTATTAATGAGTTGCCCTCAACGGGGGAGGGGGGGAGGGGGAACGACTCACAAAATTTTGAAAAGAAATCATATTCTGCTTCTGGTCAAAGTGATGTTAAATGGACTACAGTGTATGTCAGCTCAGTCCCTTAAAGCCCCCAAACCAAAACTGGATGTAGAATTCTAGAAACTGGAAGCAGCTTTTCTTTTTAATTTTTTCCCATTTTTGGGAAGGGATGGTGGTTGTTCCTAGTGCAGTGATGGTGAATCTGTGGCACTCCAGGTGTTCTTGAACTTCGATTTCCAGAAGCCCAACTCCCTGTGAATCCACACAAATGGGTTTACTGTGCATACGCGCCGTTGTAAACACATTTGTGTGGATTCACAGGGACTTGGGCTTCTGGGAATTGAAGTTCAAGAGCACCTGGAGTGCCAAGGTTCACCATCATGGTCCTAGTGCAGTGGTGGTGAACCTATGGCACGTGTGCCAGAGGTGGCACTCGGAGCCCTCTCAGGGCACCCATGCAGTCACACCAGCACAGAGTTCACCCCACTCCTCTGCCCAGCAGCCCAGTGGGAGCACTGCCTCCCTCCCCTGTTGCTGTGTTGGCATGTTGCAATAAATAAGTGGGTTTGGGGTTGCAGTTTGGGCACTTGGTCTCGAAAGGGTTCCCCATCACTGTCCTAGTGTGTCCTGTGCAGAAAATTGGCCCTTGGATCACCTCTGCTGTAGCAGATGGTATCTGAAGAACTTTGGTGGAAACAGTAACAGCTGCCACATCCATTCTGAATTGACCCTAACAAGGAGTTCATGTTGTTCACTTTCCTCTCTTCTCTTGTTTTGCAGAGTGAAGCACTGAATGGGAGGGTTGTGGAAGACATGGAAGGTGCTTCCCAAGCCAACCAAAGGCGAATGAATGCTGACCCGTTAGAGGTCATGCTCTTGAACATGGGCTACCGGATCACAGGATTAACCGGTGGTGGAGCTGGAGGCTCAGACGATGAAGATGGCTCCGAGGGGCAGGTCCACTGCCGGACCAGCTAAAGCTGAATGGCCTCTTCTTCCCTTACTTTTTGTTTTCTTTTTGTTTGAAGGAAAATCTAGTTTGCTCTGTTTGAACTCTGATGAACGACTGCACTGTTTCACACTATGCACAGAGTAGGACACGCCAGCAGGGACAGGAGTGGCTTTGTTTTCCTGCTGCTACAGTTTTTCTTCCCCTTTGTCCTGTTCCACTGTGGAGCAGCATGGCCATGCAGCCTGTTGAGTTTCTGCCTCCTAGCGAAGTGTAGTCTGTGCAAGGATTTCTTTCTACATTATTTTGGCAAGCAGTGTAAAATCAACACAAAACTGTTAACTCTCTTCTCCTGCTTCCTAGCCTGGATGGTGGGAGGCTTGCCTACACAAACTAGTGTTGCAGAAAGGATGTTTAAAACTCAATAAAAATGTAAACTAGGGCAGGGATGGTGGAATTAAGTTTCGTGCAGTGATCTCTTTCTCTGAATCTTGGTTCACCTGCTCTGCTGCTATCTATGAGCTTATAGTCTGGCTAAATTGTCCCTCTGTCAGACCCTAGGGGACAGCTGATAAATATTTGCTTAATCTTTGTGTCTAAAATAGGGGTTCCAATCTTTTCAAGTTGGGGGCCAGGTCACACTCCCTCAAATAGTTGAGGGGGCTGGACTGTTTCCCCTCGTCATGTATGGCTGTCATAAATGCAGCTGATTCTGGCAGCGGCAGCTGGAGCAAGGGCATGGGCCAGATTATTTGGTGTCATAGGCCGGTTCTGGTCCACAGGCCATAGGTTGAGAACCCCTGGTCTAAAACCAGACACTGGCAAAGCACAAGCAAATTAATGATGGAGGTGGTCAAATACATAGCATCAGGCAAAGAATTAACTTTTTGGATCTGCCATATTTTATTTCTTCTGTGTGTAGAGGAAAATTGGTCTAAAAAGAAGAGACACCAACCCAGGTTTTGGTAACTTATTTGAGTTAGTAAAAAGGTCTGATTTTGCTGCTGTTTTAGAAACTTCTGGTCATTGTGTGTCCCTCCCCCCCCCCCCACACACACATCTTTCTCCTAAAATGTTTTACTTCCTATATCTGATGGTGAACCTTGGCACTCCAGCTGTTCTTGGACTTCAATTCCCAGAAGCCCAAGTCCCTGTGAATCCACACGAAGGAGTGCAGCAAACTCATTTGTGTGGATTCACAGGGACTTGGGCCTCTGGGAATTGAAGTCCAAGAACAGCTGGAGTGCCACGCACAGTAAACCCATTCGTGTGGATTCACAGGGACTTGGGCTTCTGGGAACTGAAGTCCAAGAACAGCTGGAGTGCCAAGGTTCGCCATCACTGTCCTATATGTTTATGACCAGGATCTGGAGGGAGGGGATGTCATTGCTTAGAGGTCTTGTTACAGATTGAGACTGAGCACCAAGAAATCTGTGTCATAAGAATGAGCTCTGGCCAAAATCATGCCCTCTATTTCTCCCCTTCACTAGCATGATCAGCAGTTTTCATAAGCACCCTCTGTCCTCTCCCAGCTGCGGCTTCTGGTAAGCAGTGTTCTTTGAAACAGAAACTGGAGAAGTTAGTCTTCTGGACTATTAGCTCACAAGAATTTCCCAGCTAACATGTAGTTGTAGTCTACAGCTTAAACGTGCCAGGTTATAGGATTTGGTTCACCCACATCCACTTCTATTGAATGACCCTATTTTGCCTGTACTTTTGCTAAATGCCATCGATCCAGTGGATCCTATGCAACTGTTCTTCTGTCTCAGCCATCTTTTTCTTTGATTGTCACCTGAAGCCCAAAGTGCCCTTGGAAATCATGCTAACATTTATTACTGCTTTGCTTTACAATGCCAGTTTTGTTTCTTGAGTGCTTATGGATGAGCACTCAAGGAACATCAATTTGCTTTCCTGTAGAGAATTGCAGGGACTGCGGTGGCTCAAGTGGTTAAGACGCTGAACTTGCTGACTGGAAGGTTGGAGTTCGATTCCCGGGTACTGCATGATGGATTGTGCACCTGTCCTCTGTCCCAGTTCCTGCCAACCTAGCAGTTCGAAAGCAAAAAATTGCAAATAGATAAATAGGGACCACTTCAGTGGGAAGATAAATGGTGTTCTGTGCTCTCAAGGCATGCCTGTCACATGTCCACGGAAATGTCTTTGTCTATAAACAGATGAGCACTGAACCCTAGAGTCGGATACGACTGGCTTTCGATCAAGGGTGACCTTTCCCTTTACAAGAGGATCACATCTTTGGAAATCAGTTCAGCTGTCCAATCTCACACTAGTCTCCCACCACTTTTGAGTAAACTCGCAGGACTTTCTACAATTTAAAGAGTGGTAGTGATTAATGTAAAACGGTCTTCAACCACCTTATATTATTCCTTCCAAATCAGGTGGGCAACTCATTTGGGAGAGCATCTTAGAAATTTAAGTGTAATCTTGTGAATCTGTTTAGTTATGCTTCCAGCTCTGGAAGTGTTTCTGAAGAATGACCTATCACATGATTCCCATGCATATTCCATAGATTAGGTCATGTAGTAAACCATAGGTAAGAGATATGGCCTCCATATGTTACAGACTACAGCTCCCACAGTCCCTGACCATTGACTTTGTGGAAACTGTAGTTCAAAATGTTGGAAATGCAACAGTTTGCTTACCTGTGCTGTAGACCTATATCATTAAGTGCTCCCTTTCCTGAGATAACTACATGTTGCACAGAGACAAGGACCCTGGTCATTCTTGCGATTCACTCCTTGCCAGTAAGCAACATGTCTTTAATTGAAGGAGGACTTATGTAGTCCAAATTATCAAAGAACTTTGGTTTGTCCTGCCCTCTCCAGGCCCCCATTTGCTGAAGCTATATGCTTTTCTTCTTACTAGACAGCCACTTTAGTACAGTATCTTCTAATAACTAATTACAGTGGTACCTCGGTTTACGAATTTAATGCGTTCTCCAGGATGTTTTGTATTGCAAAAAAATTTGCATTTCCCATAGGAATGCATTGAAAACCATGTCGTAAACCAGGGGTGCCCAAACTATGGCCCGGGGCCGCAAGCGGCCCTGATGCTGATTCATCCAGCCCGTGAACGGCCCATGGCCTGAAAAGTTTGGGCACCCCATCGTAAACAGGCATTTTCAATGGATTTTCATTCATTTTGTTGTTATTGTCAATGGATTTTAATTCGTAAACCAAAAATTATGTTAATGGAGGCGTTTGTAAACCGAAGTACCATCGTACTGCATACCTTTATTTTTATAAAGACAGAAGCGTGATTGTGTTTTATAGGTTCTTAAACTCTATTAAACCAAAATATGTCATTTGGGGTACAGGTTCATCACTTTGAGGATAATGAGTTTGAAGGAAAACTTACTTTCTTATCCTGAGGAATCCTTATTCACTAAAAGTGAAATTTTAAAAAACTGAGGTATTTTGGAAACTCTGGATGCCTGGTATTGAGGTGGTTTTCTTCCTGACCTACACAACCACCCTTCTCTTTTGCTAGGAATGCACTTTCGCTGGAAAAACAGGGAACAAGGTTCAAACTTGAGCTTGCCTCCATGTCCTGGAAAATCAAGTTGGGGTGAGTGAAGTGGATGTGTGGGCTGGATGAAAGGGGCTTCCATTGTCCTTAAACGTATTCCACACCATGGATTCAGAAGCATCATGCCCTTTCTCAGCTTCCAGCCTTCTATACCTGGGATAATAGAAGTAGTAATTACATGTAGGTCTTCTGTGGAATAATGTGGAATTGGGTGTCATGTGGGTCTCCAGATATTGTTGAATAAAAGCCACCTTATTTCCTGATCATTGGCTATACAGGCCAGGACTGATGTGAAGCCTGAACAGTATCCGAAAGGTTACAGGTTACTCCCTCGTGGCATAAGGCAGTGATGGTGAACCTTGGCACTCCAGCTGTTCTTGAACTTGAATTCCCAGAAGCCCAAGGCTCTGGTATGTGCAGTAAACCCATTCATGTGGATTCACAGATACTTGGGCTTCGGGAAATTGAAGTTCAAGCACTGGAGTGCCAAGGTTCACCATCATGGGCATAGGGGAACAAGAAAAATCACCCCTTGTGAGCAATTAACTACTCAAATGAGTAATTGACCCTTCAGTATTTGGGAGATTAAACTTAAATAGGGGAGGGGATGCAGGTGCTAGTGGTATACAAGCCATATCAGAACTTAATGGTGAGAACTAAACTCTTGAGCAGAAAAGCCCTGATATGGCCCGTTAACTTCTTGATTGTGCCAGGATTACGCCCCCCCACCCCACCCACCCTTTTAACTTGTCAAAAGGTATGCCATTTGAACTAGTTTTTCCAACCTTCATGTGCCAAATGTGCACAAAGGTCTACTGATATTTTATAGAAAATAAGATCAAAATAATTTTCTCTATATAATTTCTATTATGTTACCATGGCAGCTACTTGGTTCATACTATAAGAACATGATATTTTCTTCCTTCATGCCACCCATGATGTGATGGGTAGAACACAATTTCCCCTGCCATAATTGTAGTCTAATTGTTACCTGGCATAAAGAGGGATTTGGGGGGCTGGGGCGAGATAATACTAGTTGGCTAGAAGTAGCCTCATCTTCTAAAGCACCTCAGTCTGAAGATCAATGCTGTGCTTGTTGAATGAGTAATGCTGTATGAAGTAACAAAAGAAAACTGATGGAGGAATGGATGTTGCTTAACTATCATTGCCTTCCTATTCAGATTGGATGTGGGAGTATTGCAGTTCTATTTTCTTTTCTTTTTTAAAACTGCTCTTTTTAAAGCCCAGAAATACTATTTTTATAATCTAGCCGAGGAATCTCTTCCCGTATATAAATGCACAAAAAAAAGACTTCATTTTGTCTGCTGGAAAAAAATGGTTGCTTCTATAACATTTCAGGACTCTGAAATAAGAGTTTTCTTTCCTCAGCGCTGTCCTGTATAGTTAATGCACCAGGATAGAGCTTTTGTTATTGGAGTGAGATAATTCTGTATCTCTTGTCCCTGGAAGATAAAGGGTGAAGCAATTAAACAATTCTTTGGTTTCTAGTTTTCTCCTGGTGTCCTTTGGTTCTTGGAAGAGTTTGATTTCTGTGCTTTTCGTACCTAAATGATGCATGGCTACTGGCTGTGCTAGCTAACACCTGATCTTGGTTTGAGGACAGTATTTGTGCCTCTCTCGGGCTGCGGTGGCTCAAGTGGTTAACACACTGAACTCGACGACTGGAAGGTCGGAATTTGATTCCTGAGTACTGCATGACGGAGTGAGCTCCAATCTCTGTCCAAGCTCCTGCCAACCTAGCAGTTCGAAAGCAAGAAATTGAAAGTAGATAAATAGGGACCACTTCAGTGGGAAGGTAAACAGTGTTCTGTGCATTCCGACGTTGAGGCGTGCCTGCTACGTGTCCATGGAAACATCTGCAGATGCAGACAGCATTGGCTCTTTGGCTATAAACAGAGATGAGCACTGAACCCTAGAGTCGGAAATGACTGGCTTTCGAGCAAGGGCAACCTTTATCTTTACCTTGTGCCTCTATTCTCAGTTTCCAACTTTAAAGCTCTATTTTTATTAATGGAATTTCAACAGCTGACTGCATTTAACATGAGAGAATGGGTGCTTCCAAAATAATGAATTGACCTGTACTAACCTAATGTTGATAGATTATAGCCACACAATATGCTTTCTCTATAGATCCAGTCTTAATATCCTTTTTTTTTAAAGTTATTTTTAGAAACAATTGCAATATTTTAATGCTGCCCCTTTAAAACTGCAATGCTGGAGAAGCTGAGTTCCTGGAATGCAGGAGTTCCCAACCTTTTCACGTTGTGGGCCAGATCCCACCCTCAAGACAGCTGAGTGGGCCTGTCATGTGGTTCCTCCTGCCATAAACGTTGCTGTAAAACATGTCTGCTGCTGTCGCAGTTTTTAAGGCAGGCATGGGCACGTTTACGCATGTGCAGGTGCATTTTGCGGCTGTTGTAGATGTGTCGGCTTCCGGTAGCGGTGAGGGCAGCGGCAGGCCACATGAAATGGTGCTGTGGGCCATAGGTTGGCCATCCCTGCGTAATGCTTACAACTCTATTATAATTGAATCCTAAGAAGTCCATTCATTTGTTTAAATTACCCCATTCACATTGGGTCCTATCCCCTCTTTCCATTGTCCACAAACAGCCTCTGAAGTTTGGTAGGTTAAAAATGATAAAACAAGACACTAAAAGGAGGTAAAGAAATAATCTATATGGAGTTGCCAATCTTCCTATATTGCATTTTTCCCTTTTGGTTCAGATGCTATCTTGGAAACATTTTCTAGGCTTAATGTAATGCAGTGTTGTCACATTCATAGAACATAATTGTTTCCACATTAACTAATTCTGTTGTGTGAAAGAGAAAACATCTGTATAGCAGCACAGTTAGTTAATCATGTGTATGTTGAGTACAACCTCTTTATGAATGATGCATGCCTCCATATTTTATCATGAAAGGTAAGATGAAGTAGCCTGGCTGGCCAGTTGGCTCCAAGTATTCAGAGAAGGCTAGCAACGATGAAGGCTTACTTCTAGAAGATAAAGATATCCAACTTTTTGCCTACACCACCAACACCAAGTACAAACTAAATATCATGTACGTAGGTGCCCCCTCCCAATCTTCAGGTTCAGCATCCATGGTTTCAGCTATCTGTGGGTCTTAAAAGGTTCAGTTAAAAATCCTGAATACAGTACTGTATATGTATTTCTATGGCAATCAAAGATAGCTACTTGAGGCCATTGTCTGCAATGCAAAATACAGGGTTTGCTTTTATCTGCAGTTTCAGTTATCCAAGGTAGTCTCAGTATGTATCCCCGTGGACCTGTACTAAACCAGAAACATTGGCTTAGCCTCATTAATGAAAATTCTCAAGAAAAGTCTGCATTTAAAAGAATATGCATTCTATCTTTCTGACTTGTCTCTTAATATTTGATGGCACTGTGCAGACTGCTCTTTCCCCAAACTGCCCTGTATAAAGCAAAGCAGAGAACCCAGTCAAATTTATAGAGGGTTCATATTGTTAGCCTGACAAATTACAGTCAGTTCAATCTTTCAGTGCATAAGTGACATAAAATACGACTTGCAAGTATGAGGAACTTTCTCTTAATCCTTAAAGCAGGGGTTCCCAACCTTTTTGCACTGTGGGATGGACAGCTGAGCAAGCCGGTCATGTGGTTCCTCCCACTGTAAATGCTGCCATAAAACACGTCTGTGGTTGTCATGAACGTGTTTACGACAGCTGTGGGTCCATTTATGGCATTGTTTATGGCAGGCACAGGCATGTTTATGCATGGGCGGGCGCATTTCACAGCTGTCCTAAACGCATCTGCTTCTGCTTCTGGTAGCAGCGAGGGGCCACATGAAATTGCTCCTGTGCAGTATCTTGAATTGGACACAGTACTGTAGGTGTGTGGGACTAACTAGTGCTTTAGTTTTTTAAATCGTGTCAGAAGCACACAAAGGTGCTTTCTGGGTTGAAAGCATTTTTGCTGGAGAAAGTCCACTCAGGAGATGCCTGAATGAGGCTCCTTTCTTGTCCCCAAGATCTTTTTTCCCCCACCAAAGTGGTCCCAATTTATCTACTTGCAATTTCTTGCTTTTGAACTGCTAGGTTGGCAGGAGCTGGGACAAATGGACGCTCATTCCATCATGCAGTACTCGGGTCTTGAACTGCCGACTTGCCGGCCTTCCAGCTAACAAGGCGAGCTTCTTAAATTCTGAGCCACCACAGTAGGGGTGTGTTTTACTTCCCCTTCCAGGAGCGACTATGGTGGCATGGGCCAGATCCAGCCCACAGGCCGTAGTTTGGGCAGAGGTTTAAACCAGAGGCCCTGGTTTAAGCAGAGAAAATGGCAGCATAAAATCTATCTCATCCTGTCGCAAAACAGATTGCAAGACGTGTTTTACTTCCCCTTCCGGTGGGAGGAACCCCATGACCGGCCCGCTGAACCATATGACCGGCCCACAGCCCAAAAGGTTTGGTCACCCCTATTTTAAGTTATGCAATGTCCTGTAACGAGTAAAGAAAGAGATATTGTTCTGTAATTTGAAAATTAGTTTCTCCCGTTTCCTCCAGGCAAACATTAAGTTTTATCTTGGGAACAAGCCCAGGGAGGTAGAGAAGAAATTCCAGGGTCAAAAATCCCCCCAGCGAGTACCTATTACAGCGATGGCGAACCTTGGCACTCCAGATGTTCTTGGACTTCAATTCATACCTGTCAACCCATGGCTCCGGAAAAACAGGACCTGTGCACATTGCTTGTGCGCAGGTCGCGTTCCACGCGTGCGTGGAAAGGTTTTACCCCTTCCACGCATGCGCGGAAGCGCTACGCCGCTTGCGCAGCCCTTACGCAAGCGACGTAGCGCCTCCGCGCATGCGCGGAAGGGGTAAAACCCTTCCGTGCATGCGCGGAAAGCGTTTCCCCCTGCTGCCAAATTACAGGGTTTTGGCAGCCAGGGCCGGGTTATGATGTCAATCGACATCAATTTACGGGGTAATCCCGGCCAAATCGGGAAGGTTGACAGGTATGCTTCAATTCTCAGAAGTCCAAGCACCTGTGAATCCACATGAATTGGTTTACTGCGATTCATCTGGCCCGTGCTGCCCTCGTCGCTCCTGGAAGCGGAAGTAAAACGTGCCAGTACGGTTAAGGCTCTTCTGGGTTAACCTTCCGTACAGGCCTCTTTTACTTCTGGTTCCGGGAGTCACAAGGACAGCGTGGGCCGGATGAATCGCAGTAAATCCATTTTGTGGATTCACAGGGTGCTTGGCCTTCTGGGAATTGAAGTCCAAGAACATCTGGAGTGCCAAGGTTCGCCATCACAGACCTATCATGTAAAAAAGTGGGCGGGATTAAAGAATGCGGCTCCGCCCACTTCTACCCCCTTTGTCCCGGAAGTAAGAAAGCCATCTCCAGGAAGTGACGTCCCCTCCTGTTCCCCCCCTCTGTCTCTCCTCCCGGAAATGGAGGAAGAAGAGGCCGCGGTGGGGAAAATGAAGCAGTTCCACGGCGGCGTCGCGGTCGGGGTCGGCGTCAGTGGGCCAGGGCTGGACCCGGAGCGGTGCCGCTTCCCTTACTGCGTCGTGTGGACGCCCATCCCCGTCCTCACGTAAGTGCCCGGCTCGACTCCCTTCTCTGCACCCACGGAGGCGGCTTCTCCTTGGCTAGCGGGGCTTCTCGGAGGAGGAGAGCTTGGGAATGGAATGGGAGGGAGGGAGGCTTTTAAAAGGCCAGAGCTCCGGAGTCCAGCAGCAGGAGGAGCTGGAGCTGGAGCTGGAGCTGGAGCTGGAGCTGGAGCTGGAGCTGGAGCTGGAGCTGGAGCTGGAGCTGGAGCTGGAGCTGGAGCTTCCCCTTGCCAACTTCTGGGCAATACAAGCCTGGGTACCACAACTGTCGCCTCCTCTCTGCCGGTGTCGTCTTCGATTCTCGCTGCTATTCAGTAGCTAGCTAACAATTCCCATCACCTTTGAAAGTATCCATGCTCTTCTGCTGGTGTGTCGTGTTATCTTGAGGAGGGTGGATGCCTCTTGGTCTTGTGCAGGGGTGGCCAAACCTTTTGGGCTGTGGGCCGGTCACGTGGTTCAGGGGGCTGGCCCAGGGGTCGCATCCGTACGGGCGCATTTCATTTCCGCTTCCGGGAGCGATGAGGGCTTTGTGGGCCGGATGAATTGGTGTTGGGGGCCGGATGCGACCCCTGGGCCATAGTGGCCAGCCCACTGAACCATGTGACCAGCCCACAGCCCAAAATGTTTGGGCACCCGTACAGGCGTGTTTTACTTCCGCTTCCGGGAGCCACAAGGGCTTTGCGGGCGGGATGAATAGGTGTCGGGGGCTGGATGCGACCCCCGGGCCATAGTGGCCAGCCCCCTGAACCACGTGACTGGCCCACAGCCCTTAAGGTTTGGGCACCTGCACGGGTGCGTTTTACTTCTGCTTCTGGGAGCGGCGAGGGCTTCGTGAACCGGATGAATTGGCATTGGGGAGCGGATCAGGCCCCTGGGCCAGAGTTTGAGTACCCCTGGTCTTGTGTCTCAGTTATAACCATTCTGCCTTGGGTGACCTGCTAGGCTTCCTGACAATATTGCTCTTCGCTTCATTGACACACGCAACCTCCTTCACCACAATGAACATCACAGTGTATATCCAAGAAGGAAATGTTTTTGTGTTACCATTTTATATATGTATTTGCTAGCAACTAAATATTTTGCTGACCTGAAAAGTACATGTTAATGTTTATTAGTTATACCTCACCAGCATTTTTCTTTCCCGCCTTTTATCCTCATCATTTCCCTGTAAAGCAAGGGTGCCCAAACTACAGCCCACTGGCCAGATCCAGTGCATTTTACTTCTGTTTCCGGGAGCAACAATTTGTGTTGGGGCCGGATCTGGCCCAGAGGCCATAGTTTGGGCACCCCTGGTTTAAGCAGAGAAAATGGCAGCCCAAAATCTATCTCATCCTATTGCGAAACACAGATTGCAAGGTGCATTTTACTTCTGCTTCTGGTGGAAGGAACCATGTGACCGACCCGCTGAACCATGTGACTGGCCCATGGCCCAAAAAGTTTGGGCACCCCTGCTCTAAGGTATATTGGGGTGAGACATGACTGGCCCTAAATCACCCAGTAAGCTTTATGGCTCAGGATGGACTAGAACTAGCACTCTTCTAACGTATGAACATTTCCCACACTTATTTGTCTGGAGATGATTTCATTCTAATTAGGAATATATAACATGGCACTGTGCAGTGCATAGTAAACCAGAAGACTCATTTTAAGTGTATCCTTGTTGGTACTTAAGGGAGGCCTTGTGCCATTCATGGCCAGTTTTCTCTTCCTGTCATTTACCTCTACACTTCTATTCAAGTCAGTCAGAGATGCCTTTTCCTTTTCAAAAGCAACTTTTGTTTTTAGAGCGAGACTGGCAGAACCCCTCACACTCTTCTCCTCCTTTATAGGTGGCTCTTCCCCATCATTGGTCACATGGGAATTTGTACTTCAACTGGAGTCATACGGGACTTTGCAGGACCATATTATGTCTCTGTAAGTATCATCCTGTTTCGCTAACCATCTTGTTGGGGAAGATCTAACCCAGTGATCGCGAACCTTTTAGAGACCAAGTGCCCAAATTGCAACCCAAAACCCACTTACAGTATTTATCGTAAAGTGCCAGCATAGCAACAGGGGAGGAAGGAAGCGCTCCCATTGGGCTGCTGGGCAGAGGGGCGGGGTGAACTCTGTGCTGGGGGGGAGGAGGAAGCGCTCTCATTGGGCTGCTGCACAGAGGGGCGGGTGAACTCTGAGCTGGGGGGGAGGAAGGAAGCACTCCCATTGGGCTGCTGCACAGAGGGGAGGGGCAACTCTGTTCTGGGGTGACTGCATGGGTGCCCACAGAGAGGGCTCCGAGTGCCACCTCTGGCACACGTGCCAGAGGTTCGCCATCACTGATCTAGCCTGTGGCTTTGATAGGGCCTGCAAGGCATCCCTGATCAGCCTGTGATTTCTCACAATAGTTTGGTTTTACTGCAGATCTCTTCATTTCAGATTAATTGTGTTGAAGGAGGAGGTTGTTACATTTCAGGAAGGAAGAGTTTACTCCCCATTTTCTGTGTCTTTCGGCCTGTACCCACCCCACATATGTGGCCTCCTGCATGTTGCAATAGAAAAGGGATGTCTTATGTGTGAAATGTGTGGGTGGATATGAGTATATCTTTGTGCCAGCCACTGTCAAATTGTTTCCCAGGAGATCTATTGGATTACATCTCTTGCTGATAATTCCAATTGAGGATTTTAGGTGATGTTGTCCCACTTGGGGACTGCGGTGACTTATGGTTAAGACGCTAAACTTGAAAATTGGAAGATTGGCAGGTCAAGACCCAAGTGTTGCATGACAGATTGAGCTTCCGTCTCTGTCCCAGCTCCTGCCAATTTAGCAATTCGAAAGCAAGAAATTGCAAGTAGATAAATAGGTACCACTTTGGTGGGAAGGTAACAGCGGTCCATGCACTCCAGTGTCTAGTCATGCCTGCCACAATTCCACAGAAACGTCTGCAGACGCAGACAGTGCTGGCTCTTTGGCTATAAAAGGAGAGGAGCACTGAACCCTAGAGTCGGATACGACTGGTTTTCGAGCAAGGGTGACCTTTACTTGTCGTAATAGAACCAGAGGATGCCAGATTTGGGGAACCTGTTTAAGTCCACCCAGAAGGTAGACAGGAATGAAGCATAGCTTGGAACTGAGGTCTGAAAATTAATTCATTAACATAACTGCAAGTAACCAGAAAATGAATTCATTAACATTAAAAATGGAAAAATTTAAGTTTGTTGAACTATATATATACGAGCAAATTCAAAATAAGAAATAACAACCAGAAAAATAAAAACCAAAAAAACACATAGAAAATCCAAGCCAAAACACTAAATTAAATAAACAAACACACTACTTAAACCAACCAGCCCAGCACCCCAAAATCCCAACAAAATGAAGAAAAAACAAAACCCCAAGACAACTTACAAAACATGTCCTCTCACCATGCCTTCCCCGGCAGAACTGAAGAAACAAAGAAAGGAAAAAACTCTTAATCACAGCCCCACCAAGAGGCTGGAAGAGTATCCTACAGGCAAATAAAAATTTAAAAAATTCAAATGCCATTTAGCCAAACTAATAAAAATTAAATAAATACAAAAACACAAAATCCAAAAACAGAAAAGCTAATTTATTTTAGAAAAAAATCTCCCCACAAACAAACAACAACAGAGAATACTAAAACAAAACCATTCTTCCAAATTTAGTCACCACTACCCAAACCACCCCTAACCACCAAAACACAAAAAAAACCCAAAAAACTGCCTGGCAGGGCCGGGCAAAATATACTAGTTCTTAATAGAAAACACATTGCAGAACAGTAGGTGTTAGTTGGGAATGAATAAACCTAATATGAGATATTAAAGGAAACTGTTTTAGAAAACAGTCTCTCATCTACCCATCTCTTGCCAAAAACCTCCAATACACAATCAACAGTGCTGGCATTATACAGATAGAAAAACCTCTGACTTTTCAATGATCTCATCACAAAAGCAAAGTAATGGGTTAAGCACTACCTTTATTGGTCCACTAAAAAAAATTGCAGGTAAGGCAAGCTTTAAAATTGATTTTTTTTAATAGTAGTCTGTGTTTCAATCATATCAGAGAGTAAACAAAAACATTTGTGGCACTTTAAAGATTGACAGTTGTATTTTAATGTTATCAAGTGGACTTGATCCATGAAAGCTAACATTAAAATACAGCAGTTTGTCTTTAAGGTGCCACCACCTGTTTTGTTTACTCTATGATATTTTTTAAATTGAGTAGAAGCTTTTCTCCTATCAGTACAATGTTGAAGATTTCTGAAGAATTTCAAAGCTCATTTTATTTGTAACTTTCTAGTGATCCAACAAGGTTTTTTTCTAACTTAGATTTTTTGTTCTATGCTTTATCTAAAGCAAGACTGATGTAACCCGCCTAGACTAGCATTCTCCAATCCAGTTCCTCCAATTCTTTTGTATTCCCTGGTTGGATGTGTTGGCTGAGTGTGTTGGGTGGTTGTAGTAGTAACATATCCTGAGGATACTCTTTTGGGGGAAACTAGCTCACCACCTCTAATGAGAGGGGAGGACCTAATCTAGAAAATACCATTGTGAGATTATCAGATGGTAAGAGAGAAGAAAATGTGCACTTGGTGGTGGACATCATCTCATTAAGCTATGTAAACTCACAGTGATGCAATCAGTGAAGTTAATGTCTATATTTTATCATGTACATTAACCATGCTTCCTATTTTCCATTCTGTAGGAAGACAACATGGCTTTTGGAAAGCCAACCAAGTAAGTTCTACTTACCTTATCCAACCAATGCATTTACTGTACTTTGAAAGAGATTTTCTGTGGATAAGGCTTAATAAAATGTTAGCAAGAGCAAAATATTTCAGTTGCATCAGAGAGTAACATTAAGTCTCTTCATAAACTTGAAAGTCAGCCACCTTAGCTTCCAATACGGGTAAGACTTTGAGAATTTGAGCACTTCCAGTCCTTTGATTTGGACAGCAGACTGCAAGCTTCAGAAGGAATTAGAGCAGCTCTCTCTGCCTCTGTGCCATTCCCACGCTGCTCCTGCATTTTTGCTGTTCAGTTGCACAGTAGCGTCCGACACTTTGCGACCCCATGGACCACCGCATGCCAGGCTTCTTTGTCATCTGCCATCCCAGATCTACGCCCACTGTGTTAACGATGCCATCTAGCCATCTCATCCTCTGCCACCCCTTTCTATTTTTGCCTTCGATCTTTCCTAGCATCAGGGCCTTCTCAAGTGAGTCTTCTGCATTGAATAGTAAGAAAAGATTACAAGCACCACAAAGATCTGTGCAACTCACAAAGGTCAATGAGAGAGGTTGTTCGATTGGAAGTTGCCTCTGTACGGTATAATGCACATAAAGACTCGCCCTCTCATGAACCTTTGCAAGTTGCATTGATCATTGGGGTATTCGCAATACAGAGGGGTGCTTTTCTTGCTGTTTAAAGAAGAAGCAGAGCAGATGTGGCATGGAGGTAGAGACAGCTGCCTTAACTCCTTAAGGCCTGAGGGCTTTCACTCCCATAATTCTGCCTGGCGGGTGCTGGCTGAAAGTCAAAGCAATCCCCTCCCTAGCTTGCAATATAACCATAGTATTTTCTCCTGTTTGGATTGTGAAGGTAATTTGTTGCTGCCTAAGATTGTAACAAAAAGCAACAAAAAAATTAGACTCTGTTCTTGCTTTTTTTCTTTGCTTCACATCGCCAGCAAGATTGTGTATCTGAAATCTGTGGGAGGTGGGGAGAGAGGCCTGTAATGCAACTCTTAAAGTTCCACATTTTTCCCTTGACACCCCATTACTTGAGTGTTCTTGCACTTCATTTGGGAGCTGACACCGAGCAACATTTAAGATGGTTGATTTCTCCCCCCCCCCCTTCACAGAAGGTCCACATAGATAAAAAGTTTGAAACAGCTGCACATTCTTCTTGTGCGATACATTATTTGATTCTGAATATTGGCGGCCCTCATGGTGATCAGCCATGAATATTGTCCTGAGAATATAATGCAGTGGCCTTCCATTTGCCTTTCTCATCGCAGTGTGACACCCATACCACTGATCCAGCTCCACGAGTCACTTTCTGGTCCTGAGCCCTTTTGGCACAAAAAGTCCTCATCAGCGCAAGCCCAGTATGGATGAAGCTACTGCCTTCCATCAAGATGGATTCAAGTGGGATTTAAACCACTTGGGGACCATCACCCTTCCCTGTGGACTTTGCCACCCAAGGCCATTAAGTCCTCAGGGTGGTCGGATTAGTTAACCACCGCCTGATGGTTGAGTCGCTGGCAGTATGGTCTACTCTATTACCATAGCAGGAAAACCGCATTTCACATTGTTTTCCTTTGATAGTCCTCTCATCTCTGATTTCTCTGTAAAGGAGACATTCTTAAGCTCTGGCCATCTGAAAGGCCGGCTCTGTCTTCCCACAACTGCCGCCCTTCAAATGTGTTTAACTACAACTGCTTTCATCCCCTGCCAGCATGGTCCTGCTGGCTAATGATGGGAGTTGTAGTCCAATAGTTAGGGGGAGCAACAGGTGGAATGAAGTTTGACATAAGCTAGAATCTCAACAGAAATACAGATCACTTGTCCATCTAGCTCAGTGTTTGATCCTGATAATGGCTCTCTTTGTCTTCAGACAAAGCAATCCTGTTGTTTTTTGCATTGATGGACATAAAAGTGGGATAAATTAATAAAATTGAGAGGGCAAGTCCCTGCATAGAGTTTATAGCAATGGTTCCCACCTTTTTTTTTGCCATACCTCACCTAAGCATCTCTAAAATCCTGATTCCCCACCCCAACCCCCGTGACATATTCTTATTATTCAAAAAAGTGAACTCCTATTCACATGGAGGAAGCCTAAAAGGCCATTCACTGTTAAAAATTTATTCTCAAACTGCCCCCCCCCCCAAAAAAAATCAAATTGCCCCCCCCCCCTTGTAGGGCGCGTTGGGAACCACAGGTTTATAGTCTGAAAATGCAGAATAAACCATTGTTTTCGTTAAATCCTTGGGCTTAGTTGTAATTGTATATTAATGGTTGTGCCAAAAGCTTCATTAGGGAATTGGTTTTTTAAGAGATTTTAAGGAATTGGGAGAGAAGCATCACATTTGTCACCTCCTGCACTTGAAATGCATTCCACATCACTGTGAGTGGTGACCTCTTCACATGCTGTGGTTATGCCTTTCTGAGAATGGTTTTTGCCATACAAGAAAAATGCTTGTATGTTTTAATTCTCAGGATGCTGAAATCGAAACCCAGTAATAATTTTACCTACTTGTAATACTGTTGTGAAGTTACTGTATGAGCATTTAAGCACCATCCTAGTCTCATACTTCAGTTTGAAAATCCCTATATTAAAAGGGTTTCTTTGAATGTATGCCATATCTGGAAGCAATGGCATAAAAGACTACAGAACAGCACACGTAAACTGACAGCAGTGTTGTACCCATTCTTTTTTATTCTTTGCCACTCAGATACTGGAAACTGGACCCCAGCAAAGTATATTCCTCTGGCCCTAATGCTTGGGATACTGCAGTGCATGATGCCTCTGAGGAATACAAGCACCGTATGGTGAGGTGACTTCAACAACAGCTTGGAAGGCTCACATAGGTGCAAAATCAGAAAAAAAATAGGGTTATTTTCTGATGTTATATAGAATGTTACAAGTATTCACTTTTCTGCCAGGTGTTGAAAATTGCCATGATACAAATTTAGGGCTATCCTCATGCCTGCCACATGACCACAGAAATGTCTGCAGAAGCAGAGAGCGCTGGCCCTTCGGCTTTGAAACAGAGATGAGCACTGAACCCTAGAGTCGGATACGACTGGCTTTCGAGCAAGGGAAACCTCTTTAAATACGAGAAGCACATTTGCCCCCAGATGGCAGTGGCGTGCTACCCTAACCAGTAGAGCAGTGTTTCCCAACATGAGGCCCATGCCCAATGGGGGACCGGGGGGGGGGGGACGGGACATTTCAATTCCCAGAAGCCTAAGTCAGTACATTGGCTGATCAGTGCTTTGGGAAATTGACTTAGGCTTCTGGGAATTGAAGTCCAAAAACCAAAGGTTGGGAAACACTGCAGTAGAGCCATTGGTGAGGCTTCCAAGAATTGCACCCCAAGACCACACATTCCCTGCCCTCTCCTACCTATAGCCTTTCTGAAAAGTAGAATAAAATGCTTAAGGAATAGCAACCACTTTCTTCCCTTATAGTATCATGGCATTTTAAACATTTACATGAAAGCAAATGGGGCTTTGGTGGCTCAGTGGTTAAGAAGCTTGCCTTGTGAGCTGGAAGACCAGCAAGTCGGAAGTTTGAGACCTGGATACTGCATGATGGATTGATCACCTGTTTTTGTCCCAGCTCTTGGGGACATGAATGGAGCCTCATTCAGGTGTCCCTTGAGCCGGGTTTCTCCAGCAAAACTCTTTTCAACCCAGAATAAGTTCTGACACGAAATTATTATTACCTGAAAGGAGATATATTGTTAAATGGAGATATATATTTTTAGCTTGATGTTATGGCAAAAAAATCCTACTGATACATATAGCACAAGATTTCTATCAGGGAAGAAAAGTCTTGGCAATATGTTACTGTAACCTACATGGACTGAGATTAGATACAATATATAAAACAAGCCTTGTGCTAATTGCAGGGTATTTTCTGACCCTAATTAGAACTCCAGTGTATTTCAGGATATTAAAATGCACCATATCTAAAATCATGTTTCTGTGTCCTACCCAAATAGCCAGACAACACAAAGTAAAATAAAAATCATATAAAACAGAACATATTATTTCATCAGAGTACTTCCTCTCTCAAATGAATATCAGTATTCTCTAAACAGAAGATAATCTTTGTTTCCTCCAGAAACTGCTTTATTGCATCATAGCTCACCAAAAATGGCTTGGAGCATATATATTTTTGGTCCAAATAGAGTATATTGGCTGGTACAGAAAGTACTACAATAGCAAAATCCAGTAGATCTATTTAAACAGTTTTTGTCTGTTTCTCTGTACATTTCTTTGTTTGTGTGAAGGAAGCCTTATATAAGAGCTGGCAGACATTTGGACATGCATGTGCAGGAAATAATGGCCCAGTGTGTAAAGATTGTCCTGTCCTGGTGCCTGGCAATTAATTTAATTTCATTTAATCATATGTTTAGTGCATGGTTTAGCAGTAAGTACCAACATTTACTTTCAAGTAACAGTCTTACACTGACTTGGAGCTAATTTGACTCAGCTCTGGTAATGTAAGGAGAACATTTTGATAAAGACAAATATAAACCATTCACAGTGTTGTATTTTTTTTTACACCAGGATAAGTAACTAGTGCCCTTCCAGCTGTCTTTGGACTGCATCTGACATCAACCTTTAATGCTGGCTTTGCTTATTAAGACAGATGGCAGACCAGTTACATCTAGAGAGCTACATATTGAAAACACCTCTTGTTTTGTGGTGTTTTCAAAAGAATATGCAGCTAAATCTAAACAGTGGATACTCTTGAGCAGGGATTCCCAACCTGCGGGCCAGACCCAGTGCATGACACCTTTCCACCCAGCCTGTTGCCGCTTCTGCCCCACTGGGAAGTGGAAGCGGGCGCATTTACGTCAGCTATAAAATGTGCCTGCAGCTGTCGTAAACGTGGAAGTGGGTGCATTTACGACAGCCGTAAATATGTCTGCTTCCGGGGTGTGTGGTCTGGCCCGCTCAGCTGTCTAGGGGCATGGTCAGGCCCATGGTGTAAAAAGGTTGGCTACTCCTGCTCTTGAGTCTGAATAGAAGAAATGTGAGATACAAATATCCTTAACTGTAATTTGTTCTATCTCAGCACAACCTCTGCTGTGACAACTGCCACTCTCATGTAGCTCTGGCCTTAAACCTCATGCGCTATGACAACAGCACTTCTTGGAACATGGTCACACTTTGTTTCTTTTCCTTGATATATGGAAAATATGTAAGGTAAGTAGAAATGCTCACTGCTTTAATGACCATTGTAGGTGGGAACATGGACTTTATGAAAAGATTTTAGAACTTAGATTCTCATAGTGGTGGCAACTCTAGAGTTCTGAACCTTTTTGATCCTCGAGTCAAATGCCGAGCATTGTGTGGACATTAAAAAATCACGAGTGGACATAATCTGTTATGAACTTGACATTGCTGACAAAGAAGAGCAGCTGCATTGCTCCTCCATAGCTTCTCTGTAAGTTCCAGAGGTTCAAGTGGGCCTACTTTAAGGAGCTGTCTTTTGCCAGAAATAGCTGAGTTCTGTGATCTGCAATATTATGTGGATTAAGGAGGGATGAAGCATTCCCACCCTGTTCCCCCAAAACACAAACTGTTGCCAACCTGCAAAAAAGATGCAAAGAATCTCTTTTTCATTTTTTAAAAGAAGCTTGGAAGCAGATTGAAACGGGATTTCCCACCAATTTATGGTGATCATATTATCTGCTACTGTTCATACTGTTCAGCACCATTTTTAAAATTCTTCCCTTAAATGAGGTGAAGGACAGCAAAGATGGTTATCCTCTCCACTTCCAAATCCAACACAAGTACCTACCTACTTTACTTCTCTAGCCACCAGGCTCTCTGCTTTTATATCACTGAGTGTCATGGCTCAAGATCTTTCCATTTCTTCCATTTGTCCACTTCTAAAGTTTCTTGCTCCCTCAGAAGATTATGCCCTTTCTCCCCCCTTTTTTGCACATATACAGTACTTAATTAATGGCCTCTTGAGATATCTGCATGTCACTTAAAACCATATTCAGTTATATTTGTACGCACACACAGCCCTTGAAAGCTATGGCTAAGCTCTCCTAAGCTCTTCTCCTCACTTGGAGGACCCTGAATAGACTGAGGTTGGAGTCCCAAAATGCAAGACCAACATGCTCAAGTGGGGACTGCTGCCGGGTAACAACACGCTGTGTGGATATGGAGAGATGCAGAAGCTGGCTCATTTACTGGTCTGCAGATTACTCCCAGAAACATGCACTGATGAGGACTTAAGTTTGGCCAGCAACAAAGCCAAGAAAGTGGCTTCATTTTGGCAGTCCAGGGTTTGATCGGGACACGAAGGAAGGACTTTCCTGTGCTCAAACTTTGTTTCCCATTTACCTTCCTTTCTCTGACTTGTCTTTATTGAATTGATAGTGCTAAAGTGGCGGTCCTTCTGGAAACAGAGGACAATGAGAACTTTGTTAGAGTTAAAGAGCATAATTATAAAATGTTATGGAAGTGGTATTTAACTCCAGTGAGGTTGAATCTGATAGATAAGTCTACTAACAATTTATGTTGGAGATGTAAGAAAAGTGTAGGAACTTATAAACATATGTGGTGGGATTGTAAAATTGTTGAAGTTTTTTGGAAAGGGATTGAAAAAGAAATAACAGAGATAATGGGGAAATGGATTAAGCTTGACCCAGCAGTTACTATGCTTACGGATCTAGAAAGTTTAATGTTAAGTAAGGATGAACAAGAACTTGTAGCAATTTGTCAATGGGCAGACAGTGCATAGCAAGAAAGTGGAAGGATCCAGGGAATTTAGAATTAGAGGACTGGTATAGGGAAATTTGGCCGTAGGCTTTAAACGAGAAGTTGACATGGGAACTAAACGAAAAGAAAGGGATATTAAAATAAATTTGGGAAGATTTGGAAAGTATATCTTGATTATACATTAAGGAAAAGGGGGAGGTTTTTTGCCGGTACCGGATCAAGTGAATTTTTGGATATAATGTTTGTTGAAGGCAATGACCGCAGCTCTTTCTCTTGGCATTGTATTATAACACTGGGTAAGGTATCATGTTCTTATTTGAAATGTTTTTAGTGTGTTGTAGAGGAATAGAAAATAAGATAACTACTATATATAATGTAGTTTTATACTAATTTGATGTCTGTTTTGAAAATGTTAATATTATTCAATGTAATGTTTCCTTTCCGTATCAGATATTTCTGTTTTATTGTGTTTTCATATTTTTGAATATTTAGTTATGTAAGATTTTTTTCTTTTCTATGTATGTATTAAAAACCTATAATAAAAAATTATTTTAAAAAAGAATTGATAGTGCTAGACTCTTTGAGGCAAAGACCTGGGCTTCTGGTAAGCCTAAGGCTAGTGCTGTGTACATAATAAAAGTAAGAAAAATCTGTCTGTAACAGAGGTTGGAAATTATGTTATTGTTGTTTTTTCAGATTGCAGTTATATGCAACAAATTATCTTATTCAGTGGATAAACTAGCTGTCTGATTTTAGGTGTAACGTTTTTTGATTCCTGATTTGTGTGACATAGTTTAGGTCACAGTGATGGTAGACCTTGGCACTCCAGGTGTTCTTGAACTTCAATTCCCAGAAGCCCAAGTCTCTGAATCCACACGAATGGGTTTACTGTGCGTATTCGCAATAAACCCATTTGTGTGGATTCACAGAGACTTGGGCTTCTGGAAATTGAAGTCCAAGCAGAGCTAGAGTGCCAAAGTTCACCATCACAGGTTTAGGATGTCTAAAGCCAAATCCGAGCAAGGACAGCACTACTTCCTGTAAGCTCCATCATGTTGGGGGAGCTAAGCAGACGAGTCCCAAACTCAAACACATTACGAAAGAGGTGTTTGTTTACAGGAATGCTTTTATGAAAACCATTTTCTGTTTCCTAAACTGTCTTTCTGCTTTTTGCTTACAGCATAGGAGGCTTTGTGAAGACCTGGCTTCCGTTTGTCCTCATTTTGGGGATTATCCTGATAGTTACTGTGACTCTTCACATGCGGTGATGGATGACACCACTCTCCCCCTTTGGAAAGCGAGTGTTGAAAATGGCGGCATTTCAACTCCGAAAGACATGGAGCCGTTGTGGCCTGGAAGCTCTCGGAAAAGACATCCATTTGCCCTTTTTAATAACCATTACTCCTTACCTACCTATTGGGCCTTTTTTCCTTTCTCTCGTCATTCTAGCCTTTGCCTATCCAAGGATTAGGACTGGGCTGGGAAGCTCCAGCCGCTTGCTTTTGCCAAAAATCCCTTCATTGTTGAAGATTCCCATGTGGGAAAACACGACATGGGCTTGAGTTTGCCAGACGTGTAGCAGGGACTTTGGTCCTCCCATCTTTTGTGGTCTATACAGGGGCTGGTTGTGAGGTTCCCCAATCTCTCAGGAAGAGATTCGTGATGTTTGTTCATGAGAAGTGACCCTCTGGGGGGTCACTCTGCATCTGGGTGGGTGTGCTTTGGAGAAGGCCTTGCGTTTGCTTGCACCGTGTTAAGCAGCAGGATTGCTTAGGTAACAGGAACTTCAGTGTTTTTGCTGCTAGCACTTTTCCTACAGCTGGTTACCTCAGCACTGGGGGCCTCAAAAATGAATGAATGACTGTACTTCCAGACTTACAGTGTCCAGGATGGAATAAAATTCAGTCCTGCTTTTACAGAGAGTACTTTAGCATAGTAGGGGACTTGTGCTGTTGTTTGCCTTCTCTTCTTTGGTAGAAAGTTTGTCTGGGAGAAAGTTTGTTTGCTTTCTTGGCCATGGGAGGCGTTGTTCTGAAAGAAGCTTCCACCAACTCAAACTGTCATTGGGCTCTCCTCAGCTCAGTTCTTGTTAAAAATCCTGTCAAGGCATTCTAGTTCCCTTCATCAGAACTACGGTTTCCAAAGTTCTTTGTGTGAGTGAGCGAGTGAGTGAAAGAAGGAAAGGCCAACCTTGTAGTTAAACTGTTGGTTTTAAAAAATATAACTGTGTGCTGCCGTGTGCCTTGGAAGCCTCTAGATCAGGGGTTCACAACTTTTTCAAGCCGGGGGCTGGGTCACCCTCTCTCAGTCACCTTCGTAGGGCCGGACGGCCATTTTGCCCTGCCTGCACTATGGGGACAGCCATTTTGTCCCAACAGCTTTAAAAGAGTGGCCATTTTGTTTCTTGAATACCCTTGGAGGGTGAGTGGCCATATGAAATGGTGCCGTGGGCTGTATCTGGCCCATAGATCTTAGGTTGGGGACCCCCGCTCTAGAAGTATAAACCACATCAGTTAAATGCCTGGTTTCTATCACCAAGAGTACAGAAACTTAAGACCCAGCTGTAATATGAAGTCTGTTCTTAGTGCAACAGAGTAATTGGCTAAGATCTTTTGAACATTGGGGGAGCAAGAAGCCTCACTGGTGTAATCAGCACAGGATTCCACAGTTACAGCCATCGCACAAGCACTGATGGTAAAGAATACAGTGTGACTTCTGCTTATGCAGTGGGTGACAGATGCTCCCATGTGTGAGCAGCAAAATTTTAAACTGCTTGTTCTACACTAAATTTCATTAGTGATTTGATAGAAAAATGTCTTAGCCATTGATTCTGGATCCATATTTTTCAATATTCCTTCCAACTAAATTAGAGGTAGTAGCAAAATAAATCCCATTAATTTTGCTCTCCATTCCAGTTTACAAGGACTTCATTGTTGACCCATGGTTTTACCTGTGTTGTGATGAAAGGGGTCAGCCCTTTTACCACATTATGTTAATTGAAGTAGACATAAAGGATGTTTAGAATCCATTTTTATATGCTCCAATTCTCTTTGGGCTAACAGCCATCCTTTTCCAAATGTATTTAGCACAACTCCGGAGCCCTGAGTGATTTATGCCTTTCTAAACGAGAGGCAGCATCTACACTGTGATGGAGCAATGTGGAATAAGCATTCGGAATGTGGAATACGCTTTTACCAGTTAAACCATTTTAATCAGGCACAAGAGCAGCTGTAGCAAGTGATCAGTTAGCTCTCTAGACTGATTAGAAATCAGAGAGTCAAAATGAATGCCTGTGGTCTGCCATCAGTCTATCCCTCCTCTGCATCTCTTGCAAGGACTTTAGTTTTTATAGAAATATAACAGAGGTCAACTAACTGAGATGTTCTCACAGTAACCTGCTGAAAAAAGCTCCAGGAAGCCAAAGCAGTTCCCAGACTTGGTGCTCAAAACCACTTTTCTTTCTGCTGTTTCTTTTCTAGCAATAGTTCTGACTTCTGAAAACTGAAAAGTGCTTTTGTAACATAATTTTACAAGCATTGCTAAATTAAGACTTGTAGTAGTTTTAGGATGAGCAAATGCATCCTCCTACCATCGTTTGTCTCTTAAAGTATGTGTTTTAGATTCTGTGGTCAGTATCCTGTTTGGTGATTTACATTTACAGAATTCCAGCTGCAGAAGCTGCTGTGATGACCTCACAAAGTGCTGGTCATATGCTCACTGGTTCCATAGCTGGAGTCCCACAGTTATAGCTTCATGCACAAGGAACAAGATACTGCTCAATGTTCTTAAGGAGATTCCTCCAGACATGTATATGCAGGAAGTAATATATTGTCCCCAACGGGTGAAATGTTGTTGGCTAATAAAGTTTTAGGTTGCTTTCCTTTCATTGGGATTTAAACTAGGATTCAAAGTTATCACAATGGTGGGCATAACAAGAAAGTTGTGCAGAGCTGTGTTCATGTCTCACCCTGGCCTTCTGTGCTAACTTCCTAAGTGGCCACTCCTTGTGACAAATCAGTTGTGCACTTCTTGTGACAAATCAGTTGTGCATCTTGTTCACTTTGCAATTGACTTGCAGTTCTTTCTGTAATGACGTTTTGGGGAGAGGCATGATGGGAGAAAAGATATTGAAATTGAGCTGCTAGAGCCACGAGAATATGTGGATTGAATAGGGGGTGTAGGTGAGGACATATGCATGAGATCTTTCCCTAAATGAAGAATGTGCTTTTTTTGTTTGTTTGGAGGAGGGATTCTCAAGTTTTCCCAAGAATACACTGGACAGAATTGTAGTTCTTACATTTCCCTCACTGGGAGCAGGGCCTGCCTTCCAGACCGTCTTGGGCCTTCTTCCTGTACAAAAAGTGTGTGTGTGCTTCTTGGGAAAGTTAGGTCTTAGTACAGTGATGGCGAACCTTGGCACTCCAGCTGTTTTGGACTTCAATTCCCAGAAGTCCATGTCTGTGAATCCACACGAATGGGTTTACTGCGCATATGCGCAATAAACCCATTCGTGTGGATTCACAGAGACGTGGGCTTCTGGAAATTGAAGTCCAAGAACACATGCAGTAAACCCATTCGTGTGGATTCACAGAGACTTGGGCTTCTGGGAATTGAAGTCCAAGAACACCTAGAGTGCCAAGGTTTGCCATCACTGTCTTAAGTGATGTTATTCTTTGGGATACTGTAGTTCCCTCTGTAGAGCCTGATGGACCGTGATCAACACCTCCCAGAAAAGACACACAATTTCTCTACATGAAGTAAGCCAGAGACAGCATGAAAAACAGGCCTTCTTCCAGATGAATGAGATACAGGCATATGCTTGGATTAAAACACACTGAATTCTGCCTCCATTATTCTCAGAGAATTCTGGAGGTTCGAATAAAAAAAAGGCAACACAACTATAAATGGTCTATCCCTAGTCTGAATATATCTGGCCCTGTGTGGCTGTGAAGCGAATTGACATTCCCCAACATGCCCTAATATCTGCTCACCTTCCAACTATAGTTTTGAAGCTGAATGTCATTTCCTCAGCTGCGTTTTGAACCTGCTTGTCTGGGAAGCCACTGCCTGTTGGGATTCTGGAACCCTATGATTTGATTACAATGTGCACAGTACAATGGGTTTCTTGTTGTACATGCTGGTACTTGCACATAGGCAAAATCTACAGCTTGGCAAAAACGGAGGGTTTGCAATGGTAAGCACAGAATAGAAGTTATGAGCTCTATCATTATAATGCTACCCTCTGCACATATTTTACCTTCACATAGATACAATATGTGAATGTGTTTAGGGTAGAAATTGGAGGTGGTATGTACTCAAAGATTTTAATGTTAATTTATGGTCTCTCACTTTGTAATATTTGGGTCTCTTGTTTTGATGTTTCCCCTTCTCTTCATTTTCATTTTGTTTAGACATGGGGTTCTCAACCTTTCGGCACCATGGGCTGGACCACCCACGCCTGCTCAGACAGCTGAGCGGGCCGGACATGTGGGTTCCCCCTGCTGTTGTAAATGCATCCCCTTCCAGGGTCATAGGCTGGATGGAATGGTGCTGGGGGGCCAGGTCTGGCCCGTGGGACATAGGTTATTCTTTTTCCTTGCCCTGCCCTCCCCTTTACTCATGGATTAGCCAGATGGTTGAGTTTCCTTCAACTTAGTTCTCCAGAGGTGCTGGCTTTTTTGTACATGTTGAACTTTGCTGCTGTAATTTCATAATCCTGATGATGGTGAAAAATAAATACATTTCTGTGAATGTCTCTAAGCATCCATGGCTTTATTGTTATGACTGTCTCTTTTCCTTGCCTCTCTCTAGTGTTGGGCAGGAGAGATTGTATGTGGAATAGATTGAGGGTCGGAAAGCTTCTTGGCTGTGATCAAAGATAGGTGGGCAGACATCAGGTTTGGGGGATCTATTTTATCTGAAAACACTGAATTATTGTTCACCCAGTTTCATTAACAAGATGCACAACAATGGATTTCATTCAGCATAAATCACTATGACAAGATCATCACAAGTACAAAAACACATAATGTATCTTTCGTTATCCTGCAGATGTGGATTGCTAGAGGGTGGGAATGTAAATGAAGGACACAAAGAGCAATGACGTTTTGCATCACACCCTTTGAAGAGATTTATTTTATTTTATTTTTGCAGGGAGGAATGAGGATGTCAGGTAAGTTCTGATAGTTTTCTACTACTATCTTCTTTATAAGGATTAAGATTCGTTGTCGTCTCCTGCCGGGCGTATATCAAGATCATCTTCCCAAATTGGATCAAAATTCCCAGATATAATTTTTAAACATAAAAAGGCAGCATGTTTCAAAACCACAACAGCTTCAAATGGATTACCTAATCTTTGACCTGAACCCCCCCCCCCCGTAATTTTCCATAATTCAGATGGCAGACCCGCTCCCCCCCATCTCGATGATCACGTAATTGTTGAATGGCTCCTGTCTTGCAAACATTTTAGAAATCTTTTATAGTGTCTTAAATGTGCAGACATATCTGACGGTAAACATTGACGTCCAAGAGGCTTTGACAGAGTGTGTCCCCCAAAGATTCTTGATGTGTAGGAATCGGGGCCGCTAGGACGGCCGTTGGGTCCCGGAGGAGACTGATACGAGGCAGTATGGAGCGAGATCAGATCAGTGGTTTATTGAAGGAAAAGCATCATCATATATAGATCAGAAGGCAAGACAGGGAAAAACTGTCATCTGACAGAAAATCACATCACCTATTTACTCAGGTTAATGAGGAATCTTTCTTGGGGAAGTTAATTAGCGTGGGCAAACATTGACAGGGGAAACACCATTGTCTAGGGCTTAGACCAGGGTAAATATGGCCACTATTTGCACCCGGGATTGTGCTAAGCTCGGAGATGAGTGATTGCCTAATATCTAACAGGCGTTAGTGATCTGCTTACTTGGCAGGGCTGTAGGTCAGGTCAGAAGTGGGTGAATCAAACCCTATCATTAATCCACCCCCCTTAATTTCTGTGCCCGCAGAGCCCACGGGCCAGGAGTTTTCTCAACCGAGGTGGCCTCTGCAAGGGCCGTTCCATGCCCACAGGGCATGGGGAATCCACATCTCCCCTTTTCGTTTTACTTAAGGACCTGACCGGCAACTCTGCGCAAGAGGGGTGCCAGCTGATGAGCGGGAATGACGCTTCGGGGTTCCCTCCGGGAGCGGCACTTAGATATCAGTGAGGGAATACATTGCGCGAAGCAGCATGCTGCTATGCCTAGTATAATCACGCCCACGATCACTTTGAGCACCGTCTGAAGCCATCCCCACGGAATCCATGACCATATCCAGTTCCACAATGAACTTAGCCAAGTCCCCCATGCGGAACCCTTCCTGATGCCCTCGACTATGGTGTGGAGGTCCGTAAGCTGACTCTGCACCTTACGGGAGTTATCAGTGAGATTAAAGCAGCACATACCATGAAAAGATTCACAACCCAGATGATGTAGCAATAAGAGATAGTCTATAGCCGCTCGATTGTCAAGTATGGCATGGCGAAGCTCTGCCTGCTCTTGGTTGAGCAGCGCTATCACCAAGGAGGTATGGTTGATGGCTTTGGCTAATCCGCAAGCCAGTCGACCAATCCTCCGAGCGTTGCCGACGGCTAAGCCTGGCACGCCAAGAATGCTGACCGCCAACGAGAGATATTCGGCTGAACTCATTACTCTAAAGCTGCTCTCACATGAGCTGTCTAACTGGGTGGTGCGAGTGCGTCGTATGGGTGCTGGAACATTTGTAACATTAGTGCTTGGGGTGACCATATCCTTAGTAGGGAGTAACAGTGTCAAATGACTGATACAACATATAGCATCTGATACATTTGCGGGAATGTAGTTCCAAGTGTACTGATTACACGTAAAGAACCAACCAGATAGTAGGGTAACATGAGCATACATCGAACCGAGTGTCTGTGGGTTGTTACAAGTCCAGTTGCCGCTACCAACTTCAAGGCAACGGCGCCTTTGGCCGACTGCGGAGCAGCCGGTCATTCGAGCACAGGTAGAGTTCGGGCTGACCGCCACTCGAGGAGTGTGGAGAGTGGCTGCGTCAGCCGGCAAAGTCATTGTCAGCCGCATCTCCCAGTGGGCGTATTCCAAGGAGCTTGCTGGGTTGTACGGGCTGAAAATCCGTTTCACTAGCCAGTCCCCATCCCTGGGGTGCGCGCCTAGAGAGTGGCACACTGGGATGAGGCAGGTGCTCAAGATTGAGGCAGAACCAATGTCCTGTCTCAGGCAAAAATCGGACTGGTTGACGAGACCCGCCAACCTTTCCCATATGTTGTAATGCATCCGGGCGGAAAGGTCTCCGCCTGGCATCAGAACGTTGGCCTTCAATGAGGCGGCCTGAACGCCTCCCCCCCCGCAAGTAGGGAGAGGGTCAGGATGATGAGGACTGCCACGGAGTTGGCATTGATCTGGGCAAAGACTGCAGCGACGAAGTTCTCCGGTGTCGGTTCCCTCTCCTCGCGTTGGAGGGTGTCCCGGGCCTCATTGCAAAGAGCCTTGACCATTCCCCAGGTGATCTTCGGCACTGTCATCTGTGGCCACTTCCTCCGACGGTCCTCTCGGTCAGGGCGAGGTCCTCCATCTCCGGGACCGGACTCGGGTCGGCCTGGGTCCACGCCATGTGGTACCAAGTGAGGCTTGACACACCGAGCTGGAATCCAAACGACACCTTAGGAGACATAACTGCAGCATACCCTCTCCCCCAGGTTACAAGTGGCGCCGGGCCCCTCCAAGAAGGGTCCGGTGGTACCCGGTATTGGACCATCGGTCGCGGGAGAGCTTCCGAACGGCGGAAGTGCTTCTCCTGCGGCGTGCAATCGGAAAAAACATTAAGGTGATTGTACGTGAACAATACCTTATTCAGACAATGCTGTGCCTGACCCTGTGACTTGGGGAGGGCTGGTGGCTCCCCCCTTTCTGTTTGTTTGTCAATATAGGACTTGAGTGTCCGATTGACCCGTTCCACAATCGCTTGCCCCTGCGGATTGTAAGGAATGCCAAAAGTATGCTTAATATCCCAAGTGGCCATGAAGGCCGCCAGCTGCCTGGAGCTGTAGGATGGCGCGTTATCGGTTTTCACGTGCCGCGGCTTGCCCATTGCCGCGATGCAGGAAAGGAGGTGCTGCTCCACGTGGGAAGCAGTCTCCCCTTTCTGCGCCGTTGCCCAAACGAATTGAGAAAAGGTATCAATTGAGAATTGAGAAAAGGTTTGCATTGGCAAACGTGCATGTACTGCCATCTGCCAAACTGCGGAACATGCGTGACGTCCATTTGCCACACCTGGTTGGCCTCTGTCCCTCGTGGGTTGACCCCCCACGAGGGCCCCCCCCCCCCGGTGCCCCTGTACAATGCTGACAAGAGCGAACTATGCCTTGGGCTTGAGAAAGTGGCAGATTGAACTGTCTGGCGAGTGCTTTGGCATTTTGGTGAAAGAATGCATGACTTTGGATTGGCGTAGTGAAGACACCTAACACTGAACGTTGCTGAATTTCCTTTGCCGCCGCATCCGCTCTGATATTGCCCGCGGAAATCGGACCCGGTAGGTCTTGGTGACTTCGGATGTGGGCAATATAGAGCGGCTCCGTGCGGTTTCGCAAATGAAATTGAGCAGTGAGGAACAAGCTAAGCAAATTCTTGTCTATCGCGGGAGTGATGTACGCTCCCGGTAGACTGTGAAGCAAATTCCTGACATACTGACTGTCAGTAATGATGTTGAGGCGCTCTTTGGCGAAGGTGCGCAAGGCAAGGTTCACCGCTGCCAACTCTGCCCGCTGCGCAGACTTCTGTGGAAGAGTTAACAGCATGCGCCAAGCCTGGCCCTCCTGCCAAGTCAAGACACCATATGTGCGACCCCCATCTGTAAAAACTGTCCTGGCCCCCTGAAGTGGAACCAGAGAAAGCAATTCGAACAAGCTGACTGTCTGCGTTTGAAGTGAGACAAGTCTGGGGTCTTTCGGCAAGTGGTATGCCAAGCATCCGGTGAATCCCTCCAAAGCTATTGGAAGCGAGTCACCGAGCTGCATCAATTGCTGAATCTGTTCTTTGGTGAACGGGACCACGATCTTTGCTAAGTCGTGCCCTGAAATGTCCCTGGCTCTCAGCCTTCCGCGGTAAACCACCGCAGAGACCAATTCTTGGGGAGGAACGATGTTTCGGGAAGAGGTGTTCGGCAAGTTCACCCATTCCACGATACTCGCTCCCTTCTCGGAATCTATTCCTAGGGCTCCGGTGAACATGGATCCTGCCCGAACTATGTACAAGTTCAGGATCAGGGCATATGGCCCCTGAGCAATCCTGTCCACCCACCTTTGGCTGAGAATTTGGTTGACTTTCTCGAGGGCCAAGCGCGCCTCTCGAGAAATCTGTATCCGGTCTGCCGGCTGCTTGCCTAATGTTAGCAGCGAGAAGAGCGGTTTCAAAAGGTCCGTATCCAATCGGAAATACGGTCTGGCCCAATTAATGTTCCCTAAAACCTGCTGCAATTCTACCAAGGTGACCGAATCCTTCAAATTGATTTGGGGCAAAACTGGTGCTGCGAAAGAGCGGAGAAGCCGATGACCCAAGTATGAGAAGGGCTCGGTTCTCTGCACTTTCTCCGGGGCAATGAGTAAACCTTTCTCCCCCAGGCTGGCCTGGAGGTCTGAAAACATTTCACTGCCGAGTTGAGGCACTGCGACCAAGATGTCATCCATGAAATGGCATACTAAGGCTTTGGGGTGAAGGTTTCGAAACTTTGCCAGTGCGTTGTGAACATAAATTTGGCACAGGGTGGGCGAATTGAGCATCCCCTGTGGCAAGAATTTCCACGCGTAACGCTGCGTGGGCTCACTGTGGTTCACAACCGGCACCGTAAAGCCGAACCTTTCCCTGTCCCTGGGATCTAAGGGAATCGTGTAAAAACAATCCTTGAGATCTACAACTAGGATCTCCCACCCCTCGGGGATCATATTTGGATTTGGGATGCCGCATTGGAACGGACCCATTGGCTGTATACATTTATTGAGCTCTCTGAGATCATGGAGGAGTCGCCACTTCCCCGACTTCTTCTTTATGACAAAAATTGGCGAATTCCAAGGACTAGTGGACTGCTCTATATGTCCTGCGTCTAGCTGTTCTTTAACCAGTTGCTTTAGGGCAACTAATTTCTCCCCCACTACCGCCCATTGTTCCACCCAGACCGGCGTATCGGTGAGCCATTTAAGTGGCAACGCCATTACCCGAAGATAAGCGTAGCACCGTACTGCTGTAAAATGTCTCGCCCCCAAAGGTTGATGTGCACGTCCAGAATGTGCGGCCGAATGACCGCTGTGCCTTCAGCCTTTGGGATCGTGACTTCCACCCACTCCCGGCTCCTAAACGCTTCTTGGATGCCGCCTACCCCACACACATCGGAGACCGGCTCAATGGCCTACTCCCGTGGCCACTGGCTTCTGCTTATCACACTCACATCAGCTCCGGTATCTAATAACCCTGAAAATGATCTTTTATTCAGAAATACCTCAATAACTGGGCGCTGTTTCCACTCAATGTTGGTCTCCACTGTCGCTAAGACCTGGTATCTTTGTACTGCCTCACTGGCGCTCGAGCGGTCCTCGGACCGGGACTCTGAGCTGTCCCTGAGCCTTCCCTGGCTATCTGCTGGCGAGTGACAAGGAACCATAATCAGTTGCGCTAAGGTGTCTCCTTTGTGAATTGTCTGGGGTAGGTGCGTCCAAAGCTGAACTTGGAGAACGCCTGAAAAATTGGAGTCAATGACTCCCGGAATTACAAGAATTCCGCGTGCTCCTGCTACACTGCGAGGCAAAACTAAACCTATAAAGCCTTTGGGCAGGGGTCCCATGTACTGGGAATCCACCAGATAGACTGTGCCTGGCAAGTCGCATGTGACGTCCGCCTGGCAAGTCAATTCTAGCCCTGTGTTACCCTTGGGGCTGGCCTGTGCCTTCGCAATGCCTGGAATGTGACTGGAATCTAGTCTAGCTCTGGCACGCCCAGAGCAAGGGATGTCTCTGTTTGGACCGGGGCCAGAGACGTGCCCGCGTTCCGGTTTCCCGAACTCGGACAATTCCTGGCCCAATGGTAGCCTTTCTTGCATTTCAGACACAGGGTGTTTGGAGCCATGGAACGGCCGGAATTTTGTCCGCCTCCCTTGGATCGGCACTCCCTAGCGAAGTGACCGACCTTGCCACAATTGTGACATGCTCCTTTGGGTCTGGGTTTCCTGCCTCCCTGCACCGCCGCTGCCAACAGACCCATTTTGTAGGATTCTGTGCCAACGTCGGCGCAAGCCCTGATCATGTCTGTGAGGGTCAAGTCGGGACGGTTGCCCAGTGACTGCAAGATTTTACGGCAGTCCAAATTGGCATTATCTTTGGCCAACTTCATCATGAGCTCTTGTTGGGCTTCCTCATTATCTATCTGCCTACTGATCGCTTCCTCTAAGCGATTGATGAAGTCCATGTAGGGCTCCTGGGCTCCCTGCTTGACTGCGGTGTAATTTTTAGCCGCTTTGCCAGTTGCGGGAACCTTGAGAAATGCCTTGAAGGCAGCCTCGGCTGACATTTGGAGAGTAGCTAGTGGCAAGTTGGTCTGCGCATCGATGGATTCGAAGGCCCCTGACCCATATAACTGGTCAGGAAGTACTACGCCTCCCATCCTGGCAGCCCTAGTCTGAGCCTCGGGGTGATACTCGCTGTCCCATAGCAAATACTGGCTGGGGTTGAGCATCATCCGCATGACGGATTTCCAGTCGTGCGGGATGAACATGGTGTTCTCGTACACTTGCTGAAGCGTGCCCCTAGTAAAGCGACTTTGGAGTCCTGTCTCCGTGATGGCCTTCCGTATAGCCATGAGAAGCTTATACGGGACTGGTGAGTGAACTACCTGCTGGGCCCCTGTGAGGGCATCCATTTCCAAGCGAATTGGACAAATCTGACTAAGCTCAGCTAGTTCTTCTGCTGGCAATTCCCCCTTCTTAATTTCCTCCTCCACTGTGCGCTGAAGGGCACTCTTGGTCTGGGAGCCTGTAATTGTCAGAGAAGCGCCTGCGCTCCTCATTCCATGCATTCCGTCGGTGACGTCTGCAGCTGTCACCGAGGGAAAGCTCCCTACACTACTCTGCCTGAATTGGAATGACGGATAGAGCGCTGTGGGCGCCGATGGTTCGGCTGGTGCTGGGGGTTCTTTGGCTTCTATCCGGACTGAATCTACCTCCGCTAAGAGCTTCCTACATTTGCCCCATGTGCAAATTACGCGCTCTGGAGCTTTCGGGGGTTGCTGAATGCAGTCTCCTATCTGATCCCAAAGCTTAAGGGTTAACGTACCTACTTCTGGGTAAAGTGGGCAGTGTTCCCTTAGGTACACCAAAAGTCTCGCTAGTTCTCCACTGTGAAACCTTAACTGAAACACCCTGGCCAGGATGCTGAACTCTTCCTCATGAGTTCTTTGGCTAGCGGACGGACGTTGCCGCTGAGGGCAAGTCCCCATATTACCTGCGAAGGGGTCCTCCGAAGTTTCCTCCTCGGGACGAGTCGACGCGTCTCGGGCAAGTAATAGGTTTTGGCGATGATTCTCTGGGTAGAGCTCGGAGCGTGGCCCCGTGCCACGGGCCCTCGGCGGCCTCTGCGCTGTCAGGGGTTCACAGCTGACCCTGAGGGGAACGCATTTTTCCGTAACCGCAACGCCTCCGTGAAAGTCGGGAGCAAGCTGTAGGATGCCTCTTTGGTACTGCCCCGCCGCTTGGGCCGTCTGCCCGATTGGCTGGCTTACCGACCGGGCTGCCGCGCTGTCCTCCAGGACGATCGGATGCGGTTCAAGCGCAGGACCGGACCGTGTGATCGCTTACTCACGGGTAAGATCACGTCGGGGTCACCAGATGTAGGAATCGGGGCCGCTAGGACGGCCGTTGGGTCCCGGAGGAGACTGATCAAGTAACGATACGAGGCAGTATGGAGCGAGATCAGATCAGTGGTTTATTGAAGGAAAAGCATCATCATATATAGATCAGAAGGCAAGACAGGGAAAAACTGTCATCTGACAGAAAATCACATCACCTATTTACTCAGGTTAATGAGGAATCTTTCTTGGGGAAGTTAATTAGCGTGGGCAAACATTGACAGGGGAAACACCATTGTCTAGGGCTTAGACCGGGGTAAATATGGCCACTATTTGCACCCGGGATTGTGCTAAGCTCGGAGATGAGTGATTGCCTAATATCTAACAGGCGTTAGTGATCTGCTTACTTGGCAGGGCTGTAGGTCAGGTCAGAAGTGGGTGAATCAAACCCTATCATTAATCCACCCCCCCCCTTAATTTCTGTGCCCGCAGAGCCCACGGGCCAGGAGTTTTCTCAACCGAGGTGGCCTCTGCAAGGGCCGTTCCATGCCCACAGGGCATGGGGAATCCACATTGATGAATTGTAGCACCTATATACTAATACATAAACACTTTTTTTTGGGGGGGGGAGTTATTGAAAATGGCTGAACTACTAAAGGAAAGTAGGGATGAATTCACAAATCTCAGAATAAAGGGGTGCAAGTAGTGGAGTTTCTTCTGGGTGTTACCATGGGGAGAAAATGTCAGGATTTGCAGCATTGTTAGGCTGTTGAGTGAACCCTTGAGTACAAGGGTGTGCAAGCGAAAGGTCTGAGAGCTTGATGAATAACACAGATACACTGTATAGTGAGAAGAGTTACTTGTGGCAAAAACAAAGGTTGAAAGCAACGTTCAAGGCTGTTCAAAGTCAAGCACAGCAACAGCAGAGATATTTAAGGCGATGGGTTCAAAAGCAAAGCAGAAGGTTCTTTTCTCCTTACCAGTATATAACAAGCATGAAGAATAACAGTCCAATTACAAATAGTCCAAAGCAAAGTAGCAAAAGTAGTATACTGTACTCGGCTGTAAGCATGTAGCTGTAGCCGAGCCCCAAGCAGTAGTTGAGCTCCAAGCAATCTTGGACATCAAGCAGCAGTTGAGCATAGAGCTGAAGTAACTGTGATTGTAACCTTCCTTTTATCCACAGTACTTACAGGCTAATGAGACAATAAATTCAACCTGCTTTGAAATACATTCAATGCTCTTAAGGCAATATAGCAGATATGCAAGTGTACATATTATCCTAACCAACCAGTTAGGCAAAGACTTATGTCCTAACATACATCTGCTCTAGTGCTCACAAGGTTGGACCTCACTCTACTGCAGTGATGGCAAACCTTGGCGCTCCAGGCATTCTTGAACTTCATTTTCCAGAAGCCCAAATCAGCACTCCTGCAGATCAGGCCTTCTGGGAATTGAAGTTCAAGAACAGCTGGAGTGCCAAGGTTGGCCATCGCTGCCCTACTGCAACTGCTAAGCCCCACCTGAGAGCCCTGGGAAAGCTTCTGGAACATTAAGCTCCACCTGGGTGGTTGGGCTATATAAGACCTGGTCTTTTCTTTCAGAAGCTGCCTCAGCAATGAAAGTCACTGGACTTGAGGCTGCTTGGCTCCTGAATCGTCATTGTTGTTCTTGCAGACTTTTGTATCTCATCTGGATCATTACTCCTTGAACCCTCCAGTGATCCCCAGACTTTTTTAAATTGGCCGGTCCTGCCCCCGACACACAGCTGTGGGAGCCAGAGGCAGGCTGCTCCTGCTGCTGACAATTTTGACGACGGCGGCAGCGATTGCGCTTTGTCCTGGCTACTCCAAGCAGTCTCTTGCTTAGTCCCATCTAGTGGTGGGCTCAAAACATTTTTTACTACCACACTATGGCCGTGGCCTACTTTGTGGGTGTGGCCTATTCTGTGGGTGTGGCCATGTGACTGGGTGAGCGATCTAATCATGCCTGCCCAGTGGTGAGATTCAAAAATTTTGACTATCTACTCTGTGGGCGTGGCATGGTGGGTGTGGCCAGGGAAAAACCCTGCATTGCACATGAATTAGGACTACTTCATTTCAAAACTTGGATGGGTGGGGCCAGCCAGAATTTCTGCTACCAGTTCTGGCAAACTGGTGCGAACCTGCTGAAGCCCACCACTGGTCCCATCCCCTCTGCAGCCTTTGCCAAAGCAGATCGCCACATCAGAGAAATTTTCAGAGCCTCCGGTGTTTCAAACTCTGCAAAGCTGGAAGAGTAAACCTGGCACACTGCAGTGACCTCATCTCCTAGTGCTGCAAATTTTGAAACACAGGAGGCTCTGAAAATTTCCCCTATGCAACGACCGGCTTTGGCAAAGGCTGCAGAGGGGATAGGACTGAGCAAGAGGCTGCTTGGAGCAGCCCAGACAAAGCGTGATTGCCGCTGCTGCTACTGATGTCAGGCGGGCGGGCAGTCCACGGTGAGCCCAGGTGCTCATCGTGGGCCACATTAATGATATGCAGGGGTCTAATTGGGTCCACGCACGGTAGTTTGGGCGCCCATTCTCCAGCCCCTTAAGGTTTGCCTCGTCTGCTCCCTTGGTCACCTGACTTCTGGTTTGCTTGGACTATGCTTTTGTCATCAGGACTAATCCTTTATCTCTGGCTTGATTCTGAACTGTTACTGTTTCTCCCGCTAACTGATTGCCCTGGTCATGGTGTTTGTGTTACCCGCTCGCTGCCCACACCCTGGACTCTGACAGAACATAAGAACAGCCTTGCTGGAACAGGCCACAGCCCATCCAGTCCAGCATTCTGTCTCACACAGTGGCTCACCATTTGCTTCAGGGTATTCCCAAGCAGATGCCTTCACCTGCTTAGGATTCCCTGGAAATGGCACTGAGAGATATCCTGCCTATCTCTCCAACCCAGAGGTTGTCCTTAGGTATCCATAATTATAGCCATTGATACCCTTGTCCTCCATGAACTTGTCTAATCCTTTCTTAACGCTGTCAAGACTGACAGCTGTCACCACTTCTTCTGGCAGGGAGTTCCATAGACTAGTGATCCTCTGAGTGAAAAAGTACTTTCTCTTATTTGTTTGATCTTACTAATGCAGCATCAATAAAAAGCATGTATCCATGTTAAAAGCATGGCTGAAGGCAAAATAGATATCTGGCATCTTATCCTCCATGAATCTAGCCAGGCCTGGAAACAGAATGTTAGATAGAGCTGATTTGCATGCTGAACTGCAATTGGTTGAACTTGAGAGTGAATGACTGATGGGGCAAGGTCCTGATGTGGATGGAACAAACCCATTCCATTTAAGCCTCTACAGCCCTGGAACGAGACAGTTTCAATGTTCAATGTACATCAATGCTGTGTGTGAGAGAGACAGAGAAGACAGGGAGAGAGAGAGAGAGAGAAAGTGTGTGTGTGTGTGTGTGTGTGTGTGTGTGTGTGTGTGTGTGTGTGTGTGTACGCGCGCGCGCGCGCAAGACAATGCACAAGACAGTGGGTTCTGGATCAGTCACTTGTGGGTGTGGGTGTGCCTGAAGATGAGAGAGAGAGAGAGAGAGAGAGACTCTGTGTGTTGGGGTGTAACAAAAGAACATAAGAACAGCCTTGCTGGAGCAGGCAACAGCCCATCCAGTCCAGCATTCTGTCACAAACAGTGGCTCACCATTTGTTTCAGGGTATTCCCAAGCAGATGCCTTCACCTCCTTAGGATTACGTGGAAATGGCATTGAGAGATATCCTGCCTATCTCTCCAACCCGGAGGTTGTCCCTAGGTATCCATAACTATAGCCATTGATACCCTTGTCCTCCATTAACTTGTCTAATCCTTTCTTGAAGCTGTCAAGACTGACAGCTGTCACCACTTCTTCTGGCAGGGAGTTCCATAGAATAGTGATCCTCTGGATGAAAAAGTATTTTCTCTTATTTGTTTGAGAACTAGTACCCAAATGTTTCATGGAGTGCCCCCTAGTTCTAGTGTTATGCGATAGGGAAAACAGGTTTTCCTTATCTACTTTGTCCACACTGTGCATGATTTTATAAACTTCTGTCAGGTCACCTCTTAGACGCCGTCGTTCAAGAGTGAAGAGGCCCAACCGTTGCAACCTCAGATGGTAAGGAAGGTATTCCAGTCCCCTAATCATTCTGGTTGCCCTCCTCTGCACTTTTTCCAGCTCCATAATATCCTTCTGGAGGTATGGTGACCAGAACTGTACACAGCATTCCAGATGGGGCCTCACCATAGATTTATAAAGAGGCAAAATGACACTTGCAGACTTATTTTATATACCCTCCCTAATGATCCCTAGCACTGAGTTTGCTTTTTTCACTGCTGAGGCACACTGGGTCGACACCTTCATTGAGCTGTCCACCAGGACACCAAGGTCCCTTTCCTGATTTGTCGCAGAGAGTTCAGACCCCATCAGTTTATAAATGCAATTGGGTTTTTTTGCCCCAACATGCATCACTCTGTACTTATTAATGTTGAAGCTCATTAGCCACTGTTTTGCCCACTCCCCCAGTGTCAAGAGATCCCTCTGGAGCTCCTCACAATCTCTCACAGATTTCACTACCCTGTATAATTTAGTGTCATCAGCAAATTTGGCTACCTTGCTATTTACTCCTACTTCTAGATCATTTATGAAGAGGTTGAAAAGCAGGGGTCCCAGTACTGAACCTTGGGGGACTCCACTCTTTACTTCCCTCCACTTGGGGAAGTGTCCATTTAGTGCTACTCTCTGTTTCCTGTCCCTTAGCCAGTTGCTGATCCAGGACAAGACCTGTCCCTTTATTGCATGACTGGTAAGTTTATTCAAGAGCCGTTGGTGCGGGACCTTGTCAAAAGCCTTCTGAAAGTCCAGATAAACAATGTCAACTGGATCCCCCTTATCCACATGCTTTTTGACACTGTCAAAAAATTCCAACAGATTAGTGAGGCATGATTTGCCCTTGCAAAAGCCATGTTGGCTCTCCTTAAGCAGCGCCTTCTTTTCTATGTGCCTATTAATGCTATCTTTTAGGAAGGTTTCCATCACTTTACCTGAGACACATGTCAAACTGACCGGTCGGTAATTTTCTGGATCACCCCTGGATCCTTTTTTTAAAATGGGTGTTATTATTTTTATTATTATTATTTAAATTTATATACCGCTTCTCTCAATCCAATGGACGACTCTAAGCGACTCTACCTTCCAGTAATCAGGCACAAAGCCTGATTTGAGGGAAAGATTGTATATTTTGGCTAGGAGATCAGCAATTTCATCTTCCTGTACAGTCTGTATCCTGGGATAACTATATCCCATTGGTTATCATCTTTCCACCAGGTTTCAGTGATGCCAATAATATCAATATTTTTATCTATTGCTAAGTATTCCAGCTCCCCTATTTTGTTCCGGAGGCTTCTGGCATTTGCATACAAGCATTTAGATATACTTTTCTGATACAGTCTTTTGAGTCCAGTTGCATTGTTAGACTGCCTCTTGCATCCTTCTGCTAGAGTGCTGGTGACTAGCTCCTCGCTCTGCTCAGTAATTTTTGCATCCTCCTCACTACTCAAGTACACACTTTCCCGAACCGGATGCTGCCCAGCTCCTGTCCGCTTTTCCCCAGTTATCAGTTTAAAAGCTGCTCTGCAGCCTTTTTGATGTTGAGTCCCAGCAATCTGGTCCCATCATGGTTCAAGTGCAACCCATCCCTCCTGAACAGATTTGGCATGTCCCAAATTGTTTTCCAGTTCCTGACAAATCTGAAGCTCTCCTCTCAACATCACCACCTCATCCATGCATTGAGGCTTCTGAGCTCTCCCTGCCTGGAACAGGCAGCACTTCTGAAAATGCTACCTTGGAAGTCCAGAACTTCAATCTTCTTCCTAACAACCTGAATTTGGCTTCTAGGACTGACCACTTCAGCTTCCCAACATCATTGGTACCAACGTGTACCATGACCACTGGCTCCTTCCCAGTTCTCTCTAACAAGCTATCTAGATTTTTCGTAATGTCTGCAACTTTTGCATCTGGCAGGCAAGTCACCAGACAGTTATCATGTGCATCACAAATCCATCTCTCTGTATTTCTAATTATTGAATCACCTAGTACAAGAAGCCTCTTTCCTGCAATCTGTTCATCTACATGCACTTCATCAACTATATTAAGGGAGAGGACTTCAGTTTGTTCCTGTTGTTTATCTTCCTGTATCTCATCAAGTGTGATGAAGGAGTGATCCTCAGGTGGAACCAGTTGTTCCTCTATGTGTTCCTCATCAGGTGTGAAGAGGGAAAGAGCCTCAAATTGATTCTGTAATTTCAGACTCTCAGAGTGAACCCTTGCCCTTCTACTTCTTTGAGTCACATTCCTCCATGCATCTACCTCCTGAGTTAGTGAAGTGCCTTCTTTCTCAGAACTGTGCCCTGTCTCTTCTTTCTCCAGGATAGTCTTCTCTGCTCTGTCCAAGAACAGCTCAAGTTCCTTAATTTGTTGATGGTTAGATATACGGGCCTCTAGCTGCTGGACCTTCTCTTCTAGTAGTGCACCCAGCTTGCATTTGCTACAAGTGTAGTTCTCCATGTGCTTTGGCAAGAACACAAACATGGCACAAGTGTTGCAGGTAACTACAGCTGCTCCCTCAGAATCCATTTTAACAAGTGCAGTATTCTGAGCCTCAAAAATTTACATGTTTACTACCTTTATATCTAGTAAGATTATATTCTTCCCTTTTTTTGTTTGAATTCTCACGCGCCTAATGGGGCGCCGACCTCTAAAGCAGCTCTACTCCAACTGCAAGCACTCCCAAAACTTACCAGTGCTCAGTTCCTTTGTTTGGCTTTCCTCAGAAGCTGAGTAACAATCCAGTGCTTAGAGTACACCACCTTAGGGTCATACTCTCTGATCCAAATCTGGCCATTTGGATAATAATTTCGTATAAGAAATTATTCTGGGTCGAAATTATTTTTGCGGAAGAAACTCCACTCAGGGAATGCCCAAATGAGGCTCCTTTCATGACTGCAAGAGCTGGGACAGAGCTGGGCTCTCAATCCGTCATGCAGTACCCAGGTCTTGAACTGCCAACTTGCCAGCTTTCCAGCTAACAAAGAGAACTTCTTAACCACTGCAGAAGAATGAAAAGACAAGGGCAGGCACTGGGTCCAGTCTTCATTGCCCTTCTAGGTTATAAACTTCAAATCAGCCATGACTAGAATTCCTGCTATTTCATTAAACTCTGCATTGACATTCATTGCCAGAGAAAATTCATACTGGTATGAGGGCTGAGCTACCCTAATTAAATGCGGGCTCCTGTTTAGTGGTGGGCTCTGCCCCCCCCCCCAAGACCCTGCAGCTTCTTTTTATTAAATTCCTCAAAAGCTTTGCCTCTTGGGCCTTTGGCTGCTCAAATATATGCTCCTGCTGTTTCCACCTACACCCATGATGGTGAACCTTGGCACTCCAGATGTTCTTGGACTTCAATTCCCAGAAGCCCAAGCACCCTTGAATCCACACGAATGGGTTTGCTGTGATTCATCTGGCCCATGCTGCCCATGTCACTCCTGGAAGCAGAAGTAAAACATGCCCATATGGGTGGCGTGGGCCAGATGAATCGCAGCAAACCCATTCGTGTGGATTCATTGGGTGTTTGGGCTTCTGGGAATTGAAGTCCAAGAACATCTGGAGTGCCAAGGTTTGCCATCACAAACCTACACTATTGCAGTCTTGATTGATGGCAATACCTGTATCCCTGCTGAGCATTGGTTGGCAAGTAAATGGCAGCTTACTTTTGACTAGAGGTCAAATGACCAGTTAAGACCTGTTTCATACACCTGGAAGCTGCCAAATCTTTCAGCACTAGATACCTGAGTCATCAGATATGCAAGCAAATCTGTCCTGCCTGCCCGGTGACCAATTATATTAAGAATTTTTTAAAAAAACAACACCCTCATTTGCCAAAATCGAAATTGATATCAGAAATTGTGGCCAAACAGTGTGAGCACAACACGAAAAAAGAAAAACCGTTTGAGGCTGGGATATTGTTCTGAAGTTGCATATAATGCCCCATAATGGAGGTATTTTAACGTCATTGAGCACAAGAAGAGGTTATTCACAGAGAGGCTTTCTGACATGAGAGAAATTAGGATAAATGTAAAACACAGGAAACATGTGTGGAAATAGAGAATGGCGTTAAGATTTAAGATATTAGTTTCATGTTCGTAGTTTTAGAGTAGCCTTGGAAGAGTAATTTTTAAATAATAGTTTAAGTAGGCCTTCCCAGCGCCGCGGGGTTTTGGTTGTCGCCAGTGGGGCAGCAGCCCCATGAACACAGCCAACAAAAAAGGACTATGATTCCCAGAGTCCTCTGTGCTGTGCAACCCCTCAGCCAATCAGGCTGAGGGACGTGAGTGCAGAGGAGGCTGGGAAAGCACAGCGTGCAGACTTAAAAAAACCCACAAACCACGATGGAAAAGCCCCCAACCACAAAAAGGAAAGTGAGGAGAGGAAGAGGGAATGAGTGGGCAGCCCAGGACCCATGCTGCCCACACACTCCACCACCTTGCCCCCTCAACAGTCCCTCTCCCCCACCCCATTTACCTTTTTAAGGTGTTTTTTTTTAAAAAAAACACTGCCTTCTCCGCTGGAACGCGTAGCAGTCTCTCCTCTGATCCTGCCGGCGTCGAGGCCTCAATGCCGGCAGGATCAGAGAAGAGACCGGTGTGCATCCCAGCGGAGAAGGCCACAATGGGGAAAACACGCCAGCCAAAAAATTTTAAGGGGGAGGGCAGGTACCCATTCGCCCAGAAAGGCAGGGCCGAAGGACCCGGCCACTGCCACCCACGGGTGATGGGGAATGCCACCACTAAGCTTCCCAAAACCTGGCCTTCCAGTCCAGGCTAAAGGAAGATCCCCCGGCGGGCCCCACTTTAAAAAAAAAACCAGAAAGCAAAGACAGCGAACGGAGCCCCGTTCACTGTCTTTGCTTACCGAGAAAATACCCCCCTCCCCGCGGCCACCACCACCGCAAGGATCCCCATGGTCTGGCCACCAAAGGCAGATCACGGGAACCTCCTCCCCCACCACCACCGCAGCCAAATTTACCGCATCCTAGCCAGCAAGGTAAGGCCACGGTAAACCCTCCCAACACAACCCACCCCCCAACACACACACACACACACACACACACACACACACACACACACACACACCACATAAAACCCACTCCCAACCAACCAACAAACCCACCCACCAACCCACAACAAGAACAAATTCAAACTTACCTAAACAGAGTCACCGTTACACACGTCCATCCTCCACGACTGCCTCTTCCATCTGAGAATGTTAGTGAATGTATTCCACCAGAGGGAGCTACAATTAGTTAGAGATACTGTTTAGTGAACACTATCTCTAACTAAATATAGCACCCTCTGGTGGACTACATTCACTAACTATCACTCTGTCTCTCTCTCTTTCTCTCTCTCTCTCTCAGACACAGAGAGAGAGAGACACGCACACACACAGAGTGTTTTTCTATTTTCCTCTCTCTCTCACACACACAAACACACACACACACACACACACACACACGACACTACTGTCTTAATTTTTTTTTAAAATTGTGTTGGTGGTTGAAGAGGTATTTTATGTAGGGGTGGTGGTTGTACAGAACTAAAACCACCCCAAACCACCAACACACACATTAAAAATGCCCTGCAGGGTCGGGCAAACTATGCTAGTGTATACCTATAAATCCAAGGGTTAACCGTTGGATCTTGCTATATGCTTCTGTACCCGTCCATCCTATCCCATACTGAGCCTCCTGCACTCGCCTGAACCCAGTCCGGAGGTTACTGCAGGGTTGAGAAAGGTGCCAGTGGGGCAAGAGCCCCACGAACATGAAAAAAGGAAAATAACTTCATTTCCCAACATTCTCTGCGCCGCACTGCGCCACAGCCAATCAGGCTGAGAGGTGCGAGCAAAAAGAACGTTAGGAAATGCAGCGCGGCCAATTAAAATCGAGCCACAGAAAAAAACCACCGCACAAACGCAAACCCAAAACCCAAAACTACAAGTCCCAGTGTCCTACGCGCCATGAGCATGCAGAACACTGAGAAAGCCGGCGCACGAAAAATAAAATTACAAAATGCAATGAGAGCACAAGTCCCCAGCAGGCAGACGCAGCGCCTCACAGCCACGCAAAACAAACAAGCCACAAAAATCCACCATGAGACACCCGCCAGCCTTCTTTCCTGGAGCAACGGGGAGAAGAAGGACTCCCTCTCTTCCATGCTACCCCACTGAAGACACGGCGAGACCACCACCAGCCTCAAGGAAAGTTGAGCCGGGGTGGAAGAAAAACACAACAGCAGCAGGCAGCAGTTCGTCAGGCGAAGCACCCTCCCTGGTGAATGACTGGCTGCTGCCTTTGTACTTCTGACCGAGGTAATACAAAAGCAGCAGCCAGGAGAAAAAGGAGACAGAGAGGAGAGAACCATCGTCAGGCAGAGAGCTCTTCTCTGCCTCCTTTTCACCCGACCTACCTAACAAACTTACCGGGGGAAGAGCCAGCTGACTGCCGGCTCCTCCTTTCCCCCATTGCTGCATCGAAACCAAAATTCAAAGCAGCAATGGGGAAAAGAGGAACCGACAGGCAGCCTGTTCTTCACGCAAAAGTACACACCAATAACAAACACCAACATTAATAAAAATTAATAAAACACAAATAAATCAATAATTTAAAAAACCCATTAATACACAAAAAAAGAAAACAACAAAATCCACAAACAAAAACATCCACAATACCAGAAAAGCACATACAAAACACCTAACTACAACACAAAAATACCTAACTCTAACAACACAACTACCGCAAATTACACAAATAAACAACAATGAAAGAACAAAAATAAACAACACCAGAAATAAAGAAACCAATTACATACATCTAAAGCCCAACCAAAACAAAAAAGAACAAACAGAAACACCTCCCAGCCTACCACCACAAAAACAAAACAAAGAAAAACCACAGAAGAAAGAAAACCAGAGAACTCACCAGCACGTCCTCCCTCCACGAGATCGGAACAGAAATGAAGAAACAAAGACTACTTACTGGAAGAAGCCCCACCTAGAGGCCAGGAGAGAAAAACATGTGAAATCTAAACAAAACTACTAACTGCCCCACCTGCAGGGCGGAATAGTAAAAACAACTCAAAAACACAACAGCCCCACCTAGAGGCCACAAGAGTAAAAACAAGTCAAAAACATAACAATAAAACAAAAGTTTACACAAATAACAAACATATGTTAAATAAAAAAATAAAAATATTTATAGCATCCTCTGTTGAGTTTTAGCTCAAATAAAAACACAAAACATCTAAACACAGTTTAAAAACATTGAATTTAAAAAACATGTACTTTCACATTTAAAAAAATATTACCTACGGTACAACTATTAACAAAAAAATGACACATACTAAAATGTTATTTGGTTAAAGAAAACAATTTGAAACAATTACATCATCCTTTGTTCTTTTTTTAATCCACAAAAAACCCAGAAAAAGCTGATCATAGTTTATAACAGCCCGGCAACGCCAGGCAACCTATGCTAGTATTATATAAAATAAGCATTGATTTATTTGTTTCTCATCGCATTATAGAAAACATTTGTATAATCCTGAAGAAGGAAATGGATTTTGAAAAGCTACATTACCAGATGTGCTTTGAGATGAAATGATGAGATGGAATGATGCTAATTGATTGAAACAGCTGAGAAATGGAATAATATCATTTGATTGAAAGAACTGACTCCTATACCATTTGGTTTGATTAACTACATGTACGAATTTGCCAAGATTTAAACTTCACGAAATAATAAATTACCTGAGAGAAATTATGTGGTTCTTATCAACAATACGAAGACTATTTCAGCCTCAAACGGTTTTTCTTTTTTCGTGTTAAAATCGAAATTGAGGCATGTCCCTGTCAGATTCAACTGTCTTCTGTCTTCTTTTTAAAGTGTGTCTTGCTTCTCAGAATACACAGTCATAGCAGGTGGAATGCTGATAGAAGTGTTTTAAGCTACAGAGAATAAATCTATTAAAATCCTGAGAAGAATATGCCAACAAATATGGAAAACAAAACAATGACCCTCATTTTGGAGACATTTGTTTATTGTTTTTTGTAGCTGGTTAGGTTTGTATGACTGGTTAAATTCTTATTCTTTTCCTATAATTTTGTATATATTTGTATATATATATATGTTTTTAGTAACTGTCCTGTGTAGTGTTCCTACACATGTCAGAAATTATTCTAGGTTGAAAGGATTTTTGCGGAAGAAAATCTGCTCAGGGGATGTCCAAATGAGGCTCCTTCAATGTCCCCATGAGCTGGGACAGAGACGGGTGCTCAATCCGTCATGCAGTACCCAGGTCTTGAACTGCTGACTTGCCAGTCTTCCAGCTAACAAGGCGAGCTTGTGACTGATCCAATAGGGAACAGTGACCACAACTCAATTATGTTTAACTTGATCAGAGACCGCAAGTCACTGATAAAATCTAACACAGAGACCTTAAATTTTCAAAAAGGAAATTTCCCAAAGATGAGGAAACTAGTAAAAAAGAAGCTGAAAGGGAAAATTGAGAGAGTCCAAACACACCAAGAGGCATAGAGGCCATTTACAAAAACAATAACAGAGGCCCAATTGGAATGCATACCCAAAAGGAAAAAGGGCACTGCCAGGTCCAAGAGGACTCCGATGTGGCTTACATGAGCTGTTCGGGAAGTGATCAAAAGCAAGAAAAGCTCATTTAGAAGATGGAAGGCTTGTCCAAATGAGGACAGCAGGCCGAAACATAAATTCTGGCAGAACAAATGCAAGGCAACAATCAGGAAAGCAAAGCAAGACTTTGAGGAGTGTATAGCTAAAAACACTCAGAGAAATAACAAAGACTTCTTTATGTACATTAGAAGTAAGAACCCAACTAGGAAGGCCATTGGACCATTAGATGACAATGGAAGGCAAGGGGTTATTAAAGAGAAAACAGATTGCAGAGAGACTCAATGAATTCTTTGCTTCAGTATTCACTGAAGAAGACAGAGACCACATGCCCAAAACAGAGCCTATCTTCGTAGGGAGGGAAACCGAAGAATTAAGCCAGATAGAAATAACCAGGGAGGAGGTCCTTGCATGTCTTGTTAAACTAAATGCTAACAGATCACCAGGACCAGATGGCATCCATCCACAAGTTCTCAGGGAACTTGAAGATGAAATTGCTGATCTCCTAGCCAAAATATATAATATTTCCCTCAAATCAGGCTTTGTGCCTGATGACTGGAAGGTAGCAAATATAACACCAATTTTCAAAAAAGGATACAGGGGTGATCCAAGAAATTAACCGCTGCTTTTCAACCTCTTCATAAATGATATACAAGTAGAAGTAGAGTAAATAGCAAGGTAGCCAAATTTGCTGATGACACTAAATTATACAGGGTAATGAAAACTGTGAGAGATTGTGGGGAGCTCCAGAGGGATCACTGGGGAGTGGGCAAAACAGTGGCAAATGAGCTTCAACACTAGTAAGTGCAGAGTGATGCACGTTGGGGCAAAAAACCCCACTTACATTTATAGACTGATGGGGTCTGAACAATCAGCGGCAAACCAGGAAAGGGACCTTGGTGTCCTGGTAGACAGCTCAATGAATGTGTCAACCCAGTGTGCCTCAGCAGTGAAAAAAGCAAACTCAATGCTAGGGATCATTAGGAAGTGTATAGAAAATAAGTCAGCAAGTGTCATTTTGCCTCTTTATAAATCTATGGTGAGGCCCCATCTGGAATACTGTGTACGGTTCTGGTCGCCATACCTCCAGAAGGATATTATGGAGCTGGACAAAGTGCAGAGGAGGGCAACCAGAATGATTAGGGGACTGGAACACTTTCCTTACCATCTGAGGTTGCAACGGTTGTGCCTCTTCACTCTTGAATGACGGTGTCTAAGAGGTGCCCTGATTGAAGTTTATAAAATCATGCACGGTGTGGACAACTGTTTTCCCTATCGCACAACACTAGAACTAGGGGGCACTCCATGAAACTTTTGGCTATTGTTTCTCAAGCAAATAAGAGAAAGTACTTTTTCCCCCAGAGGATCACTGGTCTATGGAACTCACTGCCAGAAGAAGTGGTGACAGCTGTCAGTCTTGACAGCTTTAAGAAAGGATTAGACAAGTTCATGGAGGACAAGGGTATCAATGGCTATAATTATGGACACATAAGGACAACCTCCGGGTTGGAGAGATAGGCAGGATATTTCTCAATGCCATTTCCAGGGAATCTTAAGCAGGTGAAGGCATCTGCTTGGGAATACCCTGAAGCAAATGGTGAGCCGCTGTGTGAGACAGAATGCTGGACTGGATGGGCTGTGGCCTGTTCCAGCAATGCTGTTCTTATGTTCTTATGCTCTTATATATTCGACTATAAATCATCCCAAATATTAGTTGAGGTACCTAATTTGGACCTCTAAAACTAGGAAAACAGATTGACCCCAAGTATAAGTCGGGGTGGAAAATGCAGCAGCTGCTAGTGAGTTTCAATAACTAAAATACATGAAAATATGGTAAAATTATTTAATTTAGACATTTGTGTTGGTATCTTTTTGAATGTTTACGCTGACCCGAATATAAGTCAAGTCTCATTTTTGGACCTCATTTTGGGGGCTAAAAAACCCTACTTGTACTCAGGTACGTCTTGACTTTGGAGATTGGGAAAAGCTTTGGAGATTGGAAAAGTGCACTACTCTGCTGTGAGACTGTGGTGGCTAAGTGGTTAAGATGCTGAACTCTCTGACTGGAAGGTCGGAGTTTGACTCCCAGGTCTACATGATGGTGTGAGCTCCCGTCTCTGTCCCTGCTCCTGCCAACCTAGCAGCTTGAAAGCAAGAAACTATAAGTAGATAAATAGGGACCATTTTGGTGGGAAGGTAAACAGCATTCCATGCACTCCAGTGTTGACGCATGCCTGTCACATGTCCACAGAAAGGTCTGCTAATGCAGACAGCGCTGGCTCTTTGGCTAGAAACATAGATGAGCACCGAACCCTAGAGTCAGATACAACTGGCTTTTGAGCAAGGGTAACCTTTACCTTACTCTGCTCAATCAGCTATCAAGGCCCCCCTTGTGTGTGTGCGCGCATGCGCACAGACATGCACACATATGTGCACATTTTTGTTCCTACATCAGATCACATTCTGTGCCAGTGGGATGGCGGGGGTGGGGTGGAGGGGAGGGGAGGGAGAAGACAACCCTGTCATTGTCAGGACAGAATTAACATTTCTTGTTTTAAGGACAAATATTTGCCTTTTGAAAAGGAAACACTCCTCCCAGCAGGACAGCCTGTGAAAGTGAGGGATGATTGCCAGTGGAAAGCAGGCCGGTCCCCTGCCGGCTTAGCTCCAGGCATGCTTTGAAGTGGAGTGCAAGGAGGAGGTTTGTTCGCAGATGGATGGAAAGGGGGTTGCTTTTCTCCTTCTGGAAACAGGCAGAGCATAAAAGGCCTTCCTGGGGAACTGATATCAAATGACTCTTCAGCGAGTGTGTCTTGGGGCTTATGAAAGGATGGGGGCAGAGTTTGCTCCCCCTTCCTCAAGACTAGAGCCTCATACACCTCTAGCAGCTTCCTCCAGTGTTTGCACAAGAATCCAGGGATCTTATGATCACAAGAGAGCTAAAACAGGCCTTGTAGACTTCCTACTCTCCCTCCAAACAGTTTACTACACCATCTTTCTTAGGAGAAGGAGGGAATTAGCACACTATGGTGGCTTAGTGGTTAAGATGCTAAGCTTGAAGACTGAAGGTCAGGGTACCTGAGTGCTGCAAAATGGATCTTTGGGACATGAAAGGAGCCTCATTCGGGCATCCCCTGAGTGGAGTTTCTCTAGCAAAAATCCTTTCAATCCAGAGTAATTTCTAACACAAAATTTATTTATTTAGTACACAGTACATGAGTTAGCTAGGAGCTGTAGTCCAAACAGGAAAAGGGAAATATTCCAAAGTTTTGGGTAGGGCCCACATAAGGGCACAGCTACATTCCCATATATTTGTTCATTCATTTTATTTCTCACAGATTTAAACTATTCAATCAAAGGATATATCAAAGATAGAAATTCAAAGATGGAATGAGACAAAAAACAGGAATCTAGTAAAATAAGCCATGATTCAAAAATACCACAATCTTCAAGGAGGCTCTTTCTGTGTACCCCAACTTGGGAACTGATGGATCGCGAGCTCTTATGAGCTGTAGAGAAATCTGCCTGGGACACTGGCTAGACTGCTTCTGGGTTCCACCCGTGGTAGACATATTCTCACCTATCATAAGATGCTCTGGCCAGACTCCGGAAATCAATGAAGTGGTTTAAGTTATTCATTGCTTTCACGGTTCCTATCAGAGGTTGCAGGAGTTCAATCATGGCTCTTTGGCTTATTCCAGGGGTGCCCAAACTTCTCAGGCATGGGCCAGTCACGTGGTTCAGGGGGTTGGTCATTATGGCCCACGGGCCAGATCCAGCTCACAATGCCAATTCATCCAGCCCATAAAGCCCTCATTGCTCCCAGAAGCAAAACGCACCAGTATAGGCACATTTTACTTCCACTTCCGTGAGCAACGAGGGCTTCACGGGCCGGATGAATTGGCGTCGGGGGCCAGATCCAGCGCATGGGCCGTAGTTTGGGCATCTCTGGCTTGTTCCATAAACCAACCGTCCCCAATCCCCATAGAAATAAAGGGAGGGGTCACCAGGGCTCTGGTGTAAACTGGTGTTGTCTGTGTCTTTAAGGAGGAGAAAGGGGGAATGGGGGAAGGAGGGGGGTCGCCCACCCCCTACCTTTAACTCCACCCTCCGAGTTTGCCTTGTTTGAATTGATTTCATCCCATTGTGTAGGTCGCAAGATAGCAGCCTTCGGGGCGGTGGTGGAGGAAAAAGGATCGCATCAAGCCCCAGAGAACTTCGCATCTTGTTCAGAAATATACAGTATTATACAGTACAGTACTGTATATCTCCGAGGAATCACTCACATTTCTAGGGTTTGGGGCGGTTGGAACAAACATCGGAGGCATTTCCTCCCAAGGTTTGTGGTTATTACCAGGGATAGAGGGATGGGGGAAGGCATCTCATGTGTGGTCGCCGATTTGATCAGGGGTGGGCGGGATGGGACTGTGTGTGTGTGGGTTTTTTTTTTGTTTTTTTTATGGAGGCAGATCTGGTGGACTGGTGAGTCCTACTTGGATAATCATTCCCTTTACTTCCACTTTTCTTCTACATAATTCTAAATGTTACCTTGTATTTCATTACCCTTAGTTGCCTTTAGTGTGACTAAATTTTACCTTGTCTTTTATTACCCTTTGTTGCCTTTAGTGTGACTAAATGTTATCTTGTATTTCATTACCCTTAGTTGACTTTAGTATGACTAAATGTTACCTTGTTTTTATTACCCTTAGTTGCCTTTAGTGTGCCTTTAGTGTGATCTTGTCTTTTATTACCCTTAGTTGCAACTATATGTTACTTTGTCTTTTATTACCCTTAGCTGCCTTTAGTGTGACTTGTCCTGGGGATACGAGTCTAATGCATCAATATTGCCAGCCGTGTCTGAGGATAGATTATGGAGGACAGGCATGGACAGTTTACATACCTAACAGATTTAGGTGCTAGAATCCTGAGGTTGATGGGATAAATTGTCGATGGTGCCATTACAGACAAATAGATTTTCTGAAAAAGTAATAACCACTTGTTTTTAAGAAAAGACCTTGGCATGACAGGGAGAACTTTTATTTTAACTGAGCCCACTTCCTGCTCTGCTAGTTTTCTGCTTTCAGGGAATGTTTTCAAAGTGGAGCCTGGGAGAGAAACAGCACATTTTTCAGCAAATAGAGCGGGTCAGATGTTGACTATGACCTAGCAGTTCAAAATCAAGAAATTACAAGTAGATAAATATGGACCACTTCAATGGGAAGGTAACAGTGATTGGTGCACTCTGTTGTCTAGTCATGCCTGCTAAATGTCCACAGAAACATTTGCAGATGCAGACAGCACTGGTTCTTTGGCTGTAAATAGAGATCAGCACCATACCCTGTAGTCGGATATGACTGGCATTCAAGCAAGGGTGACCTTTACCTGGAAGGTATTTCACACACATTAACTAGCTCCCCCTTTGCCAGGGTGTTTTACTGACATCAGGTTGAAAATAACTGATACAAAGCCTTTAAAAAAATCCCCCCCCCCCCCTTGGCCTTAGGGATAAACATCTGGCTTGAATAAGTGGTAGGAGCAGGGAAACAACCAGAGCCTCTTTCAACCTTCTCCTCTGCCCTCCGCTCAGCAGGTGGGCTAATAAAGGCTATAGGTTGTTGTTGTTCATTCCAACCCTTTGCAACCCTATGGACCATTGCCCTCCAGGCACCCCTGTCCTTCACCATCTTCTTCAACCTGCACAGCTCTGTGTCCATTGCATCTACAATACCATCTAGCCATCTCATTTTTGGCTGCCCCCTTCTTCTTTTGCCCTCCACCTTCCCCAGCAGCAAGGCTTTCTCAAGTGAATCCTCTCTTCTCATTTGATGTCCAAAGTACTTTAGCTTCATCTTTACTATTTGACCTTCTAAGGAGCAGTCAGGGTTGATTTCTTTTAGGATTGACTTATTTGTTCTCACTGTCCAGGGTTCTCTTAAAACTCTCCTCCAACACCACATCTATTCTTCTGTGCTCGTCTCTCACAACCATACATTACCACCGGGAATACCATTGCTTTGATTATATGAATTTTTGTTTGCAAGGTGATGTCTCTACTTTTTACTATGTTCCCCAGGTTTCTCATAGCTTGTCTCCCAAGAATTAGTCGCCTTTTTATTTCTTGGCTGTAATCACCATCTGCAGTGATCTTGGATCCTAAGAAAGTAAAATCTGTCACTGTTTCTACTTCTTCCCCATCTATTTTCCAAGGACTGATAGGGCCTGTTGCCATTATCTTGGTTTTCTTGATGTTGAGTCTCAAGCCAGCTTTTGCACTCTCTTCTTTCAACCTAATCAGGAGCTTCTTTGGGTTTTCCTCACTTTCTGCCATTAGGGTAGTATCATCTGCATATCTCAAGTTGTTGATGTTTCTCCCAGCAATTTTGATCCCAACTTGTGATTCGTCCAACCCTGCATTGCACATTATGTGCTCTGCGTATAAGTTGAATAAGCAGGGTGACAAAATGCAGCCTTGTCTTACTTCTTTTCCTATTCCAAACCACTCTGTCATTCCGTATTCTGTCCTAATTGTTGCTTCTTGACTCATGTACAGATTCCTCATGAGGCATATAAAGTGTTCTGGTATTCCCATCTCTTTAATTACTTGCCACATTTTGTTGTGGTCCACACAGTCAAAGGTCTTGGTGTAGTCAATGATACAGAAACTCAAACTGGATTAGTTTAGCCCAGCCATCCTGAGCCTGTACCCTCAGGATCTATTGGAATGCACCTTGCCAGCTGTTGGGATGATGAAAATCCCAGTCTGACACTCTGGGAGGGTGCCAGCTTGGGCACTGGGGCTGTTTTCCTGACACAATGCTCTTTATCCTCCCTAGTAGCAGATCTCAAGCAGGATGGCATTTTCTCCTTCATTTGGTATTTCATTTAAGCAGGGATTCTAAGGGGGACAGAACCTGAGATCTTTGGCAAGAAAAAGTCATTGGCCTTTGAATATAGTCTTTCTCCTATCTCCTAAAAGCAGGGGTTCTCAACCTTTTAAAGCTGTGGGCTAGACCATGCCCCCTCAGAAAGCTGAACGGGCTGGATTGGTGGTTCCTCCCCCCACCATAAATGCTGCCATAAAATGCAGCTGCAGCTGTTGAAAACACATTTACGACAGCTGCAGGCGCACATGAAATGGTGCCGTGGGCCGGGTATGGCCCATGGGCTGTAAGTTGAGTACCCCTATCTAAATGTCTCGTATAATGTGGGGATAATAATTCTGACATATATTTCATTGTTGTTTGTAAGGATGACTGACTTTATAGGTATAAAATCAGTGGTGGGCATCAGCAGGTTCGCATCAGTTCGCCAGAACTGGTAGCAGAAATTCCAGCTTGCCCCGCCCATCCAAGTTTTGAAATAAAGTAGTCCTAATTTGGGTGCAACGCAGGGCTTTCCCCCTGGCCATGCCCACCATACCATGCCCACAGTGTGGTAGTAAATATTTTTTGGAGCCCACCACTGTATAAAATGTTATTAATGCTCTTGAAACTCCAGCATTGAAGGTGCACACTGTGAGCAACCTTGGTGATTCTAAGTGAGGTTTTGGGCTGGATGCTGTCCTTCCTAGCTATTCCTCCATGTGTCCTTTTGGGCTCCAGTGAAGTGGGATATGTATACTCAATGGCAAAAGTAATCTAAAATTGTGATTATACATATAGATCTAAGATTGGATTTTTGTTCTTTTGCGACATCTTAAGTACATGTTTGTCTTGTCCTTCACCCAAAAAAATCTAGTTGGTAAAGAATTGAATTCAGTGGGAATCTTTAGAATAGATTCTTTGAATCAATGAGATTTGCATAGACATTAACTCACAATTCAGCAGCAATTCAGTGGCTCCATGTTCATTGGAACAAGCAACTGGACTTAGTCTATAACAGTGGTGGCCAACCTTGGCTCTCCATGTGCTCTTGAACATCAGTTTCCAGAAGCCCTGATCAGCTGGTGTGTTGACTTGAGCTTCTGGGAATTGAACTCCAAGAACACATGGAGAGCCAAGGTTGGCCACTGCTGGACTATAACATCCATATTTCTCTCTCTTTTTTTATCTTACCTTGCAGTGGTAGGCTTCCACCAACCCTCTAAGGTAGGCTAACTGAAAGACAATGATCAGCCCAAGTATTTTCTAACCCGGTGCTCTCTAGATGTATTTGTTTAGATCTCTGGATAGAATTGATCCAACTGGTAATCCAACACAGATGAAGATGGTTACCCTTGCTCAAATGCCAGTCGTATCCGACTCTAGGGTACAGTACTCATCTCTATTTATAGCCAAAGAGCCAGCGCTGTCTGCATTTGCAGATGTTTCTGTGGACATGTGGCAGGTATGCCTAGACACTGGAGTACACAGAACACTGTTTACCTTCCCACCAAAGTGGTCCCTATTTATCTCCTTGCAATCTCTTGCTTTTGAATTGCTAGGTTGGCAGGAGCTGGGACAGAGACGGGTGCTCATTCCATCATGCAGTACAGTACTTGGGTTTTGAACTGCTGACCGTCTGCCTCTCAGTCAGGATCTTAACCACTTGAGCCACTGCAGTCACAGATGAAGAAGTAGTACAGTGGTCCATTAGAGCATCCACAGATGAAGAAGGGAATGCTCTAATGGACCACTGTACTATACTATCAGAATCTTTGTCCTGCAAAAGCTCTCTTGGAGGAAGGTTCTCAGGGGAGATTTTTCTCCTTCTCAACTGAATACTCTCATGCATTCTAATGATCTTCTTTTCCTTCTTCAACCAGGATCCTTTGTCTTTGGAAGCATTTTGGAAATGACCCCTAGGACTCTTCCTGGTATACGTCCATGCTGCTGGGGACTCCTCTTTCTGTTTCTTGCTCCTCTTAGCTGCCACTTATGTCCCATTGCCTGCGAGTGCTCAGAACCAGCTAGAACTGTCAAGTGTGTCCAGAAGGAACTTACGGCTATTCCAGCTGGGCTCCCCACATACACCCGCAACCTCTTCATAAATGGCAACCAGATCCCCCATGTTGGCAGCCACGACCTCCAAGGACTGTCCAATCTTGTGACACTCTCTTTGACCAACAACAGGTAATGTTCAAGCAGGCCATGTGAGAAGCTGTCCCTTAGCTGCTCTCTCAGAAGATGATGGGATGGAGTAACCATGAGCCAAGCTTAAGTTTTCTTCCACTGTTATTAATATTCTCTGCAGTAGTTTTTATACATGCAGTAAAGGTTATTTATGAGCTTGTGGGAGAGGCATGAGGTCCTTGCCTTTTCCCTCTGGAGTTGAAAATGGTACAGTCCACTCTACCTCCTATATTATATGTTCAGCCCAAATCTTAGGGTGGCATATTAAGGTAGAGTGCAATTATCTGGATCTTCATCCATCTCCAGTTTGTGTCTTTGTGTATTGTAAAGCATGCATGTTCTTTGCCTTGTCACTGAGATAACATGTGGCCTAAACAGATAATTCTGGCCACAAATTGCTACAGAAAAAACAAAACCACCCTCTCTGATTCCTGCCCCCACCCTAGCACTGGAGATCTCTTGGACTATTTTCAGATCTTCTGCCCTTTCTGTATAATTCACATCTTCAGGGGCTCACAGTTTTAAGACTTATTTTATGACCCTTGTCGACTGCAAGACATATCCGAGAATGCATTTCCCCCCTGAAACACGAAGTGACCCACACACTATGATCTCGGAGCCATCCCCTGCGACACACAAAATGAGACGTGCAGGATTCAACACTGGGACTGCAATGGACAGCCACAGCCTTGAGGATATTGACAAGATGCGCCCTCACAGCCAGTCCATCTGGCATGGCCTCTTCTGCCTCCATGACCATTGGGAATCATGTGGTTCCTCCTCCACTCATTTTGCCATTGGGCCCAATATGATGGCTTCCAGTAGCATTTCCTCCACTGAGGGGATCATCACCCCACCTAAAGAGGCACATCCACACGTAGCCGCTGGCCCCTTTAGGAAGTCAGGTTAATTAACCGCCACCCGACACTCGCTGTTGAGTCGCTGGCTGTACAGTGTACTCCATTACCATAGCGGGATGTCCAGCCAGACCCTAAGGACTAGAAAATTAACCTTAAGGTTAAAACAGACAAGGCTTTCAGAGCACTGAAATCTATGCCAAATCTGAAATACTGTACCTTGCTTTCATTATGTTATTGCTATGAGTGAGGAATTCCTAAGTATATACAACCCTGGAGACCTGCAGAATGTTGGATTGTTTATTGAAAGTGGTTGGCCTATGTTTTTTTAGTATTCTGTATTATTTCAGACACAGCCAGTATTTCCCAGTCTGCATTTGTGTAACCTGCCACTTTTGGACTGAAGATACAAAGATCACCATGGTAACGGCAGGGTGTTAGAGTCTGCATTCAGAGCACTGGGCAGAGGCTCTGTGCTCTTTCTCATTTCTGACCATGGTGGACAGGAACATGAAGCATCCATATGGCTCACCTGTTTTTGCAGAGGACCCAATCCTAGGACCTGTGACACACTTCCAACCATCCAGAGGGCTTTCAGGGAGAACTGCAATGCCCATAGAAGGGCAGGGCATGGTTCTCTTATTACTATTTTGCTTCAGGGTCACCGAATAAAAAGTGAGGTTTTTGGAAGTGGCTTTGCTTATTAAACCACATTAAGTATATGAGCCCTTGTGTCACAGTGGTTAAACTGCTGTACTGCAGTCAAAATTGTGTTCACAATCTGAGTTCGATCCTAACGGGACCAAGGTTGACTCAGCTTTCCATCCTTCTAATGTCAGTAAAACCTGAATTATTATGTCTCGAATTAATGGGTTCCAAAAGGTCCTATCTTCTTCTTCTTTCATGTCCCAATCAAACCCTGGGCTGGCAAAATGAAGCCACTTTCTTGGCTTTGTTGTTGGCCAAACTTAAATCCTCATTGGAGAATGTTTCTGGCAGTAGTCTGCAGACCAGTAAATGAGCCAGGTTATGTATTCATAGCACATGTTGTTGTCCACCAGCAGCCCCACTTGAGCATGTTGGTCTTGCAATTTGTGACTCCAATCCTCAGCCTATTCAGGGTCCTCCAAGTGCCATAGAGGAAGTTGAGCTATATCCTCCTTTAATGTTGTATCTTGTCCAGTGAGCTCCTTCTTCCATATTCTAATTTGATTTTGCTCTTGTGTACCTCCAAAAATGTTTGTTCTTTTCATAAAGCTCTTCCTGGATCTGAGCTGGTGGACTGGAGGCTCATATCCATTCAGAAGATGTCGAGGGTCATTTACTTGCTTAGTATTGTTCTTACATTTATTTCTTATCAAATGTGGGTATTTATTTTTCTTTTGAATAAAATAAGCAACCATATATAATAATGTTTAACAGTGTTTCATTTTAAACATTTATTTCTATAACACTGCACTTATACATGGTGTTTTTGGATAACATGCCTGAAAAAAATTGACATAGTTAACGGCAGCATGTTAAAATTAATGTGCCACTTCCAAACTCACCCAGTACACAAAAGATAAGGAAACATCCATATGGTGTTATTATTAAATGACTGAGACTTAATTTGTTTTCTGTCTTCAGGATCAACACTGTGGAGTCACAAGCATTCTCTATTCTCCAGGCCTTGCGCTATTTGGACCTGAGTCATAACCAGTTGATCACCATAGAGCCTGATGCTTTTAATGTTAGAAACAACTCCATCCAGGAATTAAACCTTAGCCACTCACTTTACAACTCCTCTGCCATTTTATCTCTGGCAGCAGCCCTTGCTCAAGGTGGCTTCCAGAACCTCTCTCGGCTAGAGCTCACCAGCAATGAGATTGTCTACTTGCCTCTGGGCATGTTGTCTGGCCTCACCAAGCTGGAGTATTTAGACCTGAGGAACAACTCCTTGGTGGACATTAAAAACTCCACCTTTTCTGGGCTGGACCTAAAGTACCTTGATTTGGCCATGAATGCATTCAAGACCCTGAGGAGTGAAGCATTAATCGCCCTTAGTAGGCAACTCCACCTCCAGCTGTTCTTGAAAGGCAATCCTTTTGTATGTGATTGTGACATTGAAGACCTGTTGATCTGGCTGAATCAAAGCCAGCAGGTAGGAGATATGGAAAAACTTGCCTGTGCCTTCCCTCAAGATCTGAAGAACACCTCCCTTCTGGAGCTGGCAGGGCCGGATCTGGACTGCCACTTCAGCCAACATGGAGAAAATGCACTTCAGGCTTCCTATGTTGCCTTGAGTATGGCCCTAGGAGTCATTGGAATCATATTCTTCCTTGTGCTCTACCTGAACCGGAAAGGCATAAAAACATGGATGAACACTATGAGGGATGCCTGCCACAACCTGATGGATGAATACCACTATCACAACGAAATAGACTCATACCACCACACCACACAAGTCTCAGCACTGAACATATGATCAATATGTTCTCTTTTCAATACTTTGAAGAATTCTTTGTTTCTGTTACTTTTGGGGACTCATGCGCAGGCCTGTTTTCCGGGATATGCTTTCCCACCATCAAAAAATGCAAGCATTTTAAGAAGGATAGACCTGTAAGTTAAACTCTGGGTATGGACTCAATAAATTTCCATTTTATTCCTAATACATGTTCTACACTTGTGTTGACTACATGAAAACCTAGTTGGGTGAATTAATCATGGTGTGTAGTTAATCATGGCATGGACATATGACTGTGCAGTTCCATGTCACAATTCCATTTATAAGGGCATAACTTTGTTATGCAAGTTCGAACAGGTTACTGGTATTTGTCTATCAATTTGTCAGAAATTACAAAATCCAAAATTTCTGGACCTAGACCAAGGGGCTGGGTATGGCTTGACAGGCTGGAAGTTGGCCATCTATATGTTTGTTGTCATTCAGTTGCACAGTCAAGTTCAACCCATTACAACCCTATGGACAACAGCATACCAGGGCCCGCTGTAATCTCCCATCTTCTGGAGTCTGTCCAGATCTATGCCCACTGCATCAATGATGCTGTCTTACCATCTCATCCTCTGGTACCCCCTTTTCCTTTTGCCTTTGATCTTTGATCTTTCCCAGCATCAGGGCCTTTTCCAGTGAGTCATCTCTTCTCCTTTGGTGCCCAAGGTATCTGAGCTTCAGCTTCAGTATCTGTCCTTACAAGGAGCATTCAGGGTTGGTTTCCTTTGGGATTGACTGATTTGATCTCCTTGCAGTCCAGTGGACACTTAAAGATCTTTTCCAGCACCACAGTTCAAAGGCGTCTATTCTTCTGTGCTCAGCCTTCCTTATGGTCCAGCTCTCACAGCCATAGGAAAGACCATTGCTTTAACTATGCAGAATTTTGTCAGCATAGTGATGTCTATGTAGCTGTCTTTAAATGTTACTTATCCCTTATGTCCTCCCAATGGAATGGCCTCTTGTTTGGCATAGCTGGGTGGATAATTCAGCTAGAGCCCTTTAATCCTTCCTGGTTCCAGCCTGCTGTAAACTCTAGTGGAAGATCTATTCATTCACAGCTTTGATAGATGAAAGGTTGATCCCAGGACAGCCCTTCTCAAAAGAGAAAAAGAAGTGTGGGAACCACTTGTAGTACTGTAACCCAGATCACCCCCTGATGGGTTTTAGAAGTTTATTGTCTGTATGTGGCTTTCAGGACAATTGAGATCAAAGGCCTCTGACACACACTTGCCCAAGCTCTTCCTTCCCATATACGCAATAGCGGTATCTTTTCTTTTACAATGCTTAGCAATAGCAATGCAATCCTATATGTGTCTATGTAGAAGTTTCACTGAGTTGAGTCCCAACATATTCACAAACATACAGGTATAGATTGCAGTCTAAGCTTTCAGTCCTATTACTCTTATTTGAGAGAAAGTCCCATTAAATTCACTGGAACTCACTTGTGAGTCATGCATACATATGATTTGGGGATGAGAGGGTTGTTGTGGTCTTATTGCATTTTAACATTAAAGGAATGATATTTTCACTTCTCAAATTGTATATGAACTGGAAGGATTATCTCAGGTTAGCAGTCTGCAGTAGAGTTGTATGATTTTTAAAAATGCACATATTAGGGGAAATAAACTTTTAAAATGTATACATTAAAATATACAGGAATGTAAGTACAGTATCAGGAGTGCATGCTAGCAAGAATTGCACATGAGAGATTGAATACAAATTTCTGTAAACATTTAAAACAATTATTTACAAACAAATGTGGAAGCAAAATAGAATGACCTTGTGTTTGATGGAAAAAAGTGTGTATGTTACCAAGAATATTTGGTTTTCTAAGGGGGTAAGCAGTAAGCCTTGCAGTACTTTACAGCATTTTACTTTCCTTCCAATTCCAAAATGTAGTTTTATTTTGGTAAGTGAACTGATGCATAAGATGTATAGCAAGGATGTTTGTTTTCTTTTTGCTTAACACCCCCCCCCCCCCATGATCTTACCTTCCCATTTGATGAATCCTGTCCTCCATCAAAATTGGCTAACAAAGCTTAACAATTCTTCTTTCTGCAGTTGCAGCTATATTGCCCCCTGGTTCAGAAATGGTCTCAATTTTTTAGAGCCATTTTCTAAATATTATGAACTTAATAACCAAGAAATAAATTATCAGAAATAAAAGATTTTGGTTTTTCCTAAGAGCAATCGACTAAGTAAATCTAGCTGGCTATTAGATGGTACAGAATTTTAACAGGCAAAATATTTTCCCTGCCTAAGATTTACTTTTTCTTTCAAGTTATCAGTGCCATGAGCAAGATAGTATTTTGTCCCAAGCAAAAATGCTGACACAAGCAATTGTTGAATTTTACAACATTAGTCATTTTGCTTCGATAATGTTATTAGTATTTTACACAAAAGTACCTCCAATGGTTTTATATGGTTTTACATGGTATCACAAAACTACTAATGAATACACTAGGGTTGAAAGGGAATGTCTGCCTAAGTAGGGCGGTCTGTGCAATCTGATAAAGTTGGTAAAATGTGGCTTTACATACTACACATACAGTTGCAATTTGATGTTCCATTATGGTTGTTAAAGATACATCCATAATGACCACCAAGTTGCATACCTGAGCCCTTGTTGTTGTTCAGTCGCACAGTCGATTCCGACCCTTTGTGACCCTATGGACCTCTGTCCTCCACCATCCTCCTCAACCCGCCAAGCTCTGGAACTCACTTGTGGAACTTACCTGAGCTCTGGAACTAACCTGAGCCTAGAGATGAGAAAAGTCCCATCAAAATAAGGGACCTAGTTGGACAGATGGTCCCTCTAACACAGGAGTTCTCAACCTTTTAAAGCCAGGGATCGGGTCACTCTCCCTCAGACAGCTTCAGGGGCCAGATACCTATTTTGCCCTTCCTCCACCACATGACACTTCCTGGTGTGGTGGAGGTTGTGTATGCCCACATAAAATGGTGCTGCAGGCCACATCTGGCCCATGGGCCGCATGTTGAGAATCCCTGCTCTAACATAATGACCTCCATCTTGTCAGGGTTGAGTTTCAGCTTGTTAGCTTTTGTCCATCCATTATTGAAGAAAGACAGTCGTCAAGACATCAAAGCGAATCCATTGCAGAAGATGAAAAGGAGTGCTAGAGTTAGGTGTCAACCAGATACTGCAGCAGTAGGGCCAAATGGTGTATAACCAGAAGAAGAAGTTGAAAAAACCATTTGCGTGTATGTAGCTTTAATTGTTAATAAAAGTAATGAAAAAATGATAACATAGTCCAATTTTTGTATCAATGATTCAGTCTTTTCAATTTGATTCGAAAGTAATAATAGCTAAGCACTTTCAAATGGTTCAAGCTCATGAAATTCAATATCTTACCAAATAAGGTTAATTCCTCCAACTAATACAGCTTGTTAGTTTCAAAGTGTTCACAAATAAGGCAAATTCTTCCAAACAAGGTTAATTCTTCCAACCGATACAGCTTGTTAATTTCAACGTGTTCACGAATAAAGCAAATTCGAAGCCTTTACCGGTTAATTTTTGGCTTTTCAGAACATGCGTTCTTTCTTCAGGAAATCTATGTAACAACAAAGTATTTATAATTATAAGGAATTAGACTTATGCAAGTATACATAATTACATCAATATTTACAACAATTTTTATAACAATATTTACAATGATTCCTTTAGGTCATTAAATATATCTCCAGCCAAGTTTTAGCGATAAAGAAGTTTACTCCAAAATCTTACTTCCATAGTGTTAACAATTATGGTCTATTTGTTGCTAATTGCTTACCTATTGAGAGTTGATAACACATGTATCTTTTAAGATAGAGATTTTTGTTCCTTCTTTTGTGCGTCCATCGCCTCAGTACACAATCTGTATCTTATGCGCATGGACATTAACGGTATGGGTCCTCACCCTCCATATATATTTACTATCTAATTACACAGGTGTAATGGATTTTTGTTGCCCAACCAATTCCCCTCAAGATCATGTCAAAACTTAGAATGAACTGTAAAGGTTAAGGTAAAGGTTTCCCTTGCTCGAAAGCCAGTCGTATCCGACTCTAGGGTGCAGTGCTCATCTCTGTTTCTAAGCCGAAGAGCCAGCGCTGTCTGCTTCTGCAGATGTTTCCGTGGTCATGTGGCAGGCACGACTAGACACCGGAGCGCACGGAATGCTGTTACCTTCCCACCGAAGTGGTCCCTATTTATCTACTCGCAATTTCTTGCTTTCAAACTGCTAGGTTGGCAGGAGCTGGGATGAAGACGGGAGCTCATTTCTGTCCTGCAGTACTCGGGAATCGAACTGCTGACCTTCCGCTTCCCAGTCAGCGTCTTAGCGCCTTGAGCCACTGCAGTACCCTTATATCATTAATTATTTGGACAGAACTTCAATAAACTGTGTGACGCTAATTACTTACAAACACCCAGCACTATAACAGATAAGCAGATAACTCCAATTCCTGATTAAGCCCATGAGGCGTAATGGTGTTAAAGAGGTGAATATAGAATGCCTCTTGTTGTAAAAGTCTCTTTTGAATGTATATTTTTTGAAAGGTTTAGGACTTAAAATCTCCAACGACAGAAACCTAAACTCATTTTCCATGTGTCCCTGTTTGAGATAGTGGCTGGAGAGAGGTGCCTCAGTCACCTGTCCTCGGATTTTGGAACTATGTTTTGATATCCTGGTTTTGAGAACCCTGCTAGTGATTCCGATATATTTTTATTACAAAGGCATTCCCATAGATAGACCACGTTTTTTGAATTGCAATTGCTGGGGGGGGGAGAGTCTAAAGATGTAATTCTTTTCCAGACCTCTTTTGCCTCCCAACTAAACCGGCATGCTACACAAGAATATCTGTGTCGCTAATGGCAAATATTTGAAGGAACAGCAAATGGACTTACCTCCCCCCCCCCATTGTCTCCTTTAAAATAATTTAGCTCTGGGAATTCTTTAATTCTGTGGAAGGAACTATTAAGTATATGGGTTGGATATCCTCTCCATGTTAAGTTATATTTAATTGTATTGTAGGAATCCAAAAAGGCCTTCTCATGAGTAGAGTTTCTTTTGGCTCTTGCAAAGAGCCCAAATGGAATGTTGTTCCTTACATACATCGGGTGGTGGGAAGAATAGTCTAGATACGGGTTTCTATCTGTTGGTTTCTTGTATAGTTTAACCGCTAATTTCCTACTTTGGGATATATACACATTAAGATCCAAGAATGGTACATTCTGGGGGTCTGTATGTTGTGAAATTTTTAGATTCCATTCTAAGGAATTAATCCACTGGACAAAGTCTGAAACCACCTCTTGCTTATCCAATACTAAAAACAAATCGTTGATGAACCTTTTATAGATAAGTATGTGCTCTGAAAATGGATTATTATTAATATTATAGATGTAAGTCTTCTCAACGTTATTCATGAATATATTTGCGACACTGGGTGCCAAAGGGTTCCCCATGGCCACTTCTCTTGTTTGCATGAAAAAGGTTTCCCCAAATCTAAAATAGTTGTTTTCTAAAATGATATCACATAGGTCCATAAGAAAATGGATGGGTAGGAAACCAGGTTCTCAAGAGTCAAGTGCCTCTTTAACTACTTGTCTGGCTTCCTCTAAAGGGATGTTAGTGTAGAGTGATTCCACATCTAAGGTGAGTAATGTCACCCCAGGTGGTATGTGAAAACCCTCCACCATTGAAATAAAGTGAGAGGAATCCCGAACAAAAGAGGGAGTGGATTTGGCAAATTTGCTGATTTAAAAGTCTATATATTTAGAAAAGGACCCTAGGACCGAATTTATCCCTGATACTTTAGGTCTGCTGGGGGTGGGTGCTCCAGTCTGTCTGTTTTTGTAAATTTTATGGATTAAGTGGAAAATGGGCACCCGGGGGTATTTGTTATATAAATATTTCATAGTTTTCTCAGTAATATACCCCAATGATACTCCCTTAAATAGTACAGTCCTTATGATATTAGTTATACGTTTAGTAGGGTCCTGTAGAATTTTCTGTAAGAGGACTTAAGGAGGCTAATGAATATCCCATGGTGGTGAATGTTATTTTTTGGACAAAGTTTGCCCAGTTTTCTGTCGAGGTAAGAGCATGGAAGCAGACCTTTAAATTAAGACTGAAAGAAATATAGTCTGAGGGATCTTTTCTTGTTCTACTATGAATTCTTTTATATCCTACTGACAGAGATTAATTGATAGCAAGCTGTAGAGTCTGGATTTATCCCAAGAAATTATGAATATGTTCAAAAGGCAATCAAGGTAACATGTAAGGAAGCAGATTCACTTAATAAATCTGATCAGTATTCAAATGAGGGTTCAATAAGTATGTTCTCCCTTGTTTTTTTGGTATCTATTCCCAAGGCACACCATATTCCTTCCATTTAACTGTTCAAAATTCTTGCTGAGCCTTTTAATTTGTAAAACTGAATATTGCCTCTTTGAGAGAGATGTAACATAGATTCTTAGGTCAACTTTACTCTGAGTTTGTCCCTCTGACCACACTCACTAGGCTGGATATATTTTTATGTGTTCTGTATCCTTGCTCTTATTATGTAACTGTGAGACAGTGTATTATGAAACCTTTATTTGATTTGCTGGACATATCATTCCCTGAAGACCTTGTTCCTACATTATTAGATGATAAAAATCCTTATTTCTCTGTAGTAATGGCTAAATTTGTTGCTGCTGTTCAGTCCTCCAAGATAATTTAATTGCCTTATGGTCTTTTAATATTTTATGGTTTTGCAGCTTTTCCATCCTCTTCTAAAGGAAGGAATAGTAAACAATGCATAAGATGAACCCATTGGTTTGTAGAAGTCATCCTAGGAAGAACACTGATGCTAATGAATCGAACCAAATATTGATATATATTTTTTGCTCAAGTGGCTAAGATGCTGACTGGAAGGCAGGGTGGTCAGTAGTTCGATTCCCAAGTACTACAGGACAGAATGAGCTCCCGTCTTTGTCCCAGCTCCTGCCAACCTAGTAGTTCAAAAGCAAGAAATTGCAAGTAGATAAATAAGGACCACTTTGGTGGGAAGGTAGACAGTGTTCCGTGCGCTCCAGTGTCTAATCATGCCTGCCACATGTCCACAGAAACATCTGCAGAAGCAGACAACGCTGGCTCTTTGGCTTTGAAACAGAGATGAGCACTAAACCCTAGAGTCGGATACGTCTGGCTTTCGAGCAAGGGAAACCTTTACCTTTACTAAAGCATATAGTCATTCCCTGATTTTGCAACAATGAAATTCTCCGCAATTTTGATCTCTGTTGAAAGATAACTACAGTATTTCTAATTCATAGGTGAGTAATGTAGCCTCTAAAGGAAGAGGTGTATCTGCCTTCTACCAGATTGTGTGTGAGCCACTGCACTATATTCTCAGGACTAAGAGAATATTTTATTTATTTATTTGGATTTATATGCTGCCCTCTCGCCCTAGGGCGACTCAGGGCGGCGCACCCCCACATAGGTATTATACAAATCCCCTTAAAAATTCAATAAAAACTATTTAAAACCATCCCGAATTAAAAAGAGACCCTGCCCTCCCCACTCATCAGTAAAAGGGACATATAACTCTAACAGAGCCAACGAGTGGGAGTCAACATCCCATCGGCCCCCCATACTTGCCCTGCCAGCCAGGTTTTCAGCCTTTTCCTAAAGGGCAGCAATTCTGTCTGTAGCCGTAGGTCTACTGGCAGGAGGTTCCACAGGGTTGCGGCAGACATGGAGAAGGCCCTTCTCCTTGTGCTAGAGAGGCGAGCCCCTCTAGCTGATGGAACACTGAGGGAGCCCTTCCAGTCCGCTCTGGTAGGATGGGCAGACTCTCTTGGGGCAATGCGGTCTCTTAGGTAACCTGGCGCACTACCATGGCTGATTGCCATGATGATCACCAATATTCGGATTCAGGTATGGCAGAAGAAGAAGAAGACATATGGAGTTGTAAGGATTACCAAGTAGCTGGCTGAATAGCTCAATGAGTTAGGTATGATTTGGAGTTCAATTCTCCATTGTGCCTCCCAGGAGTAGAGCCAGCCTGTGTAGCCTTTGGTAAGCTGCATAGCCACAGAGCATCCCAAAAGAAGGAAATGCTAGACAGCTTGTGAGTACTCTATACCTAGAAAAACTGTAAAGGGTTACGATAAGCCAGAATCTGCTTGAAAGCATGCAATTATTATTTTAAGGGTTAACAGGAAAAAAAGTATACATTGAACACTTAGAAAAAAATGCTTATATAAATACATTGTTGTTCAATGTTCTCAATTACAAATGCAGCACATTTTCACTTGGCTAGTCCTGGGTCTGTTCCTGGAATTCTACCTCCTTTTATCCAAAAAGCACCATTCTACAAGCTTAATGGTTTGAGTTCATGTTGTGGAGGTGGTCAAGTATTGCTATCTTTTGAATTCTTTGATTTTATAAAAGAAACACAGAGAAACTTTCTGGATTTACTCTGCTAAAACTACCGCCCGTACTGCCTGTTCAAGGCTGCCCTCTAGTGTCTAGAAATCCTCAAAAGTGAACAGTCAAGATTTCTAAAAAAAACCGTGGCCAACATTTCATGCCCGACTTTCATTATAACACACTGCAGTGTGGTATCAGGAAAGTTGGGAAGTCCTAGTTCGAATCGTGAAAGTCCCTGAATAACTAACTGTAGGCCAGTCATTTCCTCTCAGCCCGAATTACCTGCTGTGAGAATAAAGCAGGAATAGGAAACCTGTGTATGCAAACACTGAAGGAAGAGTAAAATTACTCTGGTGGAAAGTGTTGTTTTTATACAAAACTATTGTTTTTATACAAAGCTCATACATGCATCTCTTGTAGATGCAATTGCCTGCGATGGCAATTGCAGATTGGACCCGTGCTTGCCGTTAGCATAAACAGAGAGGTGTATCCATATGAGGGCAAGGGCTACACTACTTTTCAAAGTTTTTATCAAAAGCTAAGTTTGCCGAAATTTGTTCATTTACATGTACCCCGAAAGAGGTGACTCACGTGGTGACCTCAGGGCCAGTTGTCTCAGACTCGGCCACTTCCTAGTGATATTGTGAAGAAGTTTGTAACTGTGCATCTGGTTCTTTTTTCCCCTAAATATAGAATTTAGCACTTCTCCCTGTTAAATTTAATCCTGTCGGTTTCAGCCCAGTATTGTAGCCTATCAAGATCATTTTGAATTTTGCTCCTGTCTTCCAAGGCAATAGCTACTCCACCCAGTTTTGTGTCATCTGCAAATATGATGAGAATTTCCTCCACTCCCTTGTCCAAGTGATTTACTGTATGAAAATGTTGGAGAGCAAAGGGCCCAGGACCGATCCTTGTGGTTCTCCACTTGTTTCCCTCTCCCAGCTTGAGAAGGAGGCATTAATACAGTGGTGGGCTGAAAAAAAAAATTACTGCCACATCGTGGGCGTGGCCAGGGACAAAACCCTGCATTGCACCCAAATTAGGACTACCACATCGTGGTATTGTCATTGAATTATTTTTATTATAATTTTTATTATATTGTTAGCCGCCCTGAGTGGTGTACCCACCAGGAGGGCGGGATATAAATGTGCAAAAAATAAATAAATAAAATAAATACTTTATTTCAAAACTTGGATGGGCAGGGCCAGCCAGAATTTCTGCTACCAGTTCTGGTGAACTGAGGCAAACCTGCTGATGCCCACCACTGCATTAACAAGAACTCTCTGAGTACAATTCTGTAAGCAATTGGACATCCACCTGACACTTATCCTATCCAAGCCACACCCACATCTCTACCCTAATTCAACTTTGAAAAGTAAGACATAGATAACATCTCTTAAAATAAACAAAACAAAAACACTGTAGCACTTTGAAGACTAACTGTTATGTTTTAATGTTAGCTTTCCTGAATCAAGTCCACGAAAGCTAACATTAACAGTTAGTCTTCAAAGTGCTTCTGCATTTTTCTTTTTTCTCTGATATGCTTGAAACAGACTAACATGGCTGCTATTCCAAAATATCTCTTAAAATGTGTACTGTATACATGTTTGGCACCCTCTGCATATACAAGAAGCCCCCAGGAAAAGCCAGGCTCAGGCTCCTCCTGCAGCCGTTCACCATCGTGTGGCTCAGTGGTCAAGAAATTTGCCTTGTTCGCTGGAAGGCCAGCAAGTCAGCAGTTCGAGACCTGGGTACTGCATGACAGTTTGAGTGTCCATCTTTGTCCCAGCTGCCAGCCTAGCAGTTCGAAAGCAAGAAATTGCAAGAAGACAAATAGGGACCACTTCAGTGGGGAAACAACTTGGGGACATGAAAGGAGCCTAATTCGGAGTTTCTCCAGCAAAAATTCTATCACCCCAAAATAATTTCTGACACAAAATTATTACCATCATGTGGAAGGGACTCCGTGTCAGCGGGCGTGACTCTTGTAGCTCACTGCACCTGCTGCGTCTCCTTTTCCCCTCGCAAAGTTACTATAATAATTTCATGTCAGAAGTTATTCTGGGTTGACGGGATGTTTGCTGGAGAAACTCTGCTCAGGGGATGCCCAAATGAGACTCCTTTCATGTCCCCAAGAGCTGGGACAGACACGGGCACTCAATCCGTCATGCAGTACCCGGGTTTGGAACTGCCGAATTGCCGGCTTTCCAACTAACAAGGTGAGCTTCTTAGTAAAAGTAAAGGTCACCCTTGTTCGAAAGCCAGTCGTATCCAACTCTAGGGTTCAGTGCTCATCTCCGTTTCATAGCTGTCTGCATCTGCAGATGTTTCCATGGACATGTGGCAGGCATGCCTCAACACCGGAGTGCACAGAACCTTCCCACCAAAGTGGTCCCTAGTTATCTACTTGCAATGTCTTGCTTTCAAACTGCTAGGTTGGCAGGAGCTGGGGCACAGACGGGAGTTCATTCCATTGTGCAGTACTTGGGTATCGAACTGCTGGCCTACCCAGGGCCATAGCCAGGATTCTAGATGTGGGCGGGCAAATATTTTTTCTAGGAAGGGTAACAATGTCATATATATATATGTCATATACTGTACAGGTATATAAGTAGCCGGGAGTTCTAGGGTGGGTAATTTTGCTAACTCAGTTTGGCCACCCCCTGCCGTCCAGTCAGCGTCTTAACCACTTGAGTCACTGCTGTCAGCAGAGCCTAGCTCTCTCTGCCGTGGGTGGGGGGCCAGCCCTAGACTCCCTCAACAACAACGACCCTCAAGCAGGCTTCAGAAGGCGAGGCGCACTAGGCCCCACTTTCCAGCCCTTCTCGGGGGCACAGAGGGAAAGAGGGAAAGAGGGAGGGAGGGAGGCGGCGCGCTTCCTCTGTCTCCTGCGGTCGCCTCAGCCCAAAGCCTCCGGGCTGCCGCCGCTGCGCCCTTTCAGCACTTACACCACCACCAGGCGAGGGAGGAGGAGGAGGCGGCGGGAGGGGGCGGGAGGGAAGCCAGGCCAGGGGGGGGGAGGGGGGCGTCTCGCTCTCTCATTCTCCTCCGCCAGAGTCGAGACCAGGTGCCTGTGGATCCTCCTCCTGCCGCTTCAGGCAGGGGGGCAACGACAGGGCTTTTAGCTTCGGCTCGGTCTGGCGGAGGAGCCCAGCCAGGGGCGGCACCTGGGCGGCGGGAAGGACAGGACTCCCCACCACCACCACCACCTTCCCTCTCTGGTCTGGCAGCCGAAAAGTTTTATTGGAGGTTCTCTTCGTTCTGCTCGACTTTCTTCTTTCTGGTGAGAACAGAGCGGGGAAGCGGGCTGGTGGCGGCCATGGCAAATCAGGGGTGGATTAACCATTAAGCAAAATTGTTGTTGTTGTTGTTGTTGTTTCCCTTGCTCGAAAGCCAGTCGTATCCAACTCTAGGATTCAGTGCTCATCTCTGTTTCAAAGCCGGAGAGCTTTGAGGTCATTACTACTACTACTACTACTACTACCACCACCACCACCACCAAGGTAAAGGTAAAGGTAAAGCTTTCCCTTGCTCGAAAGCCAGTCACATCCAACTCTAGGGTTCAGTGCTCATCTCTGTTTCAAAACCAAAGAGCCAGCTCTGTCTGCTTCTGCAGACGTTTCCGTGGTCATGTGGCAGGCATGACTAGACACCGGAGTGCAGAGTGCACGGAGCACTGTTTACCTTCCCACCGAAGTGGTCCCTATTTATCTACTTGCAATTTCTTGCTTTCAAACTGCTAGGTTGGCAGGAGCTGGGACAAAGACGGGAGCTCATTCCATCCTGCAGTACTCAGTAATCGAACTGCTGACCTTCCGCCTCCCAGTCAGCGTCTTAGCCACTTAAGCCACTACTACTACTACTACTACTACTACTACTACTACTACTACTACTACTACTACTACATCATTATTTGTAAACAGGTGCTTAGGGCATCAAGGGAAGGGCGCACCACAGACATTTTCCATAGATGAGTTTACCATGGTCCTTGGGTCATAGGTCCTTTGGGAGTGCAGTGGCTCAAGTGGCTAAGATGCCGACTGAAAGGTGGGAGGTGAGCAGTTTGAGACCCGAGTGCTGCATGACAAATTGAGCTTCCTTCTCTGTCCAAGCTCTTTCATAAGAACATAAGACCAGTCTTGCTGGAACAGTCCACAGCCCATGCAGTCCAGCATTCTGCCTCACACAGTGGCTCACCATTTGCTTCAGGGTTTCCCAAGCAGATGCCTTCACCTGTTTAGGATTCCCTGGAAATGGCATTGAGAGATATCCTGCCTTTCTCTCCAATCCAGAGGTTGTCCTTAAGTATCCATAATTATAGCCATTGATACCCTTGTCCTCCATGAACTTGTCTAATCCTTTCTTAAAGCTGTCAAGACTGACAGCTGTCACCACTTCTTCTGGCAGGGAGTTCCATAGACCAGATCCTCTGGGTGAAAAAGTACTTTCTCTTATTTGTTTGAGAACTAGTACCCAAAAGTTTCATGGAGTGTCCCCTAGTTCTAGTGTTGTGCAATAGGGAAAACAGTTTTTCCTTATCTACTTTGTCCACACCGTGCATGATTTTATAAACTTCAATCAGGTCACCACTTAGACGTCGTCGTTCAAGAGTGAAGAGGCCCAACCGTTGCAGCCTCAGATAGTAAGGAAGGTGATCCAGTCCCCTAATCATTCTGGTTGCCCTCCTCTGATCCTTTTTTGAAAATTGGTGTTACATTTGCTACCTTCCAGTCATCAGGCACAAAGCCTGATTTGAGGGAAAGATTATATATTTTGGCTAGGAGCAATTTCATCTTCAAGTTCCCTGAGAACTCATGGATACGCTCCTCAAAGTCTTGCTTTGCTTTCCTGATTGTTGCCTTGCATTTGTTCTGCCAGAATTTATGTTTCTGCCTGTTTTCCTCATTTGGACAAGCCTTCCATCTTCTAAATGAGCTTTTCTTGCTCTTGATCACTTCCTGAACAGCTCATGTAAGCCACATCGGAGTCCTCTTAGACCTGGCAGTGCCCTTTTTCCTTTTGGGTATGCATTCCAATTGGGCCTCTGCTATTGTTTTTGTAAACAGCCTCCATGCCCCTTGGAGTGTTTGGACTCTCTCAATTTTCCCTTTCAGCTTCTTTTTTACTAGTTTCCTCATCTTTGGGAAATTTCCTTTTTGAAAATTTAAGGTCTCTGTGTTAGATTTTATCAATGATTTGCGGTCTATGATCAAGTTAAACATAATTGAGTTGTGGTCACTATTCCCTATTATATCAGTCACATTAACATCTTGCACCAGATCCTGAGTATTCCTCAGCACCAAGTCAAGGATTCTTGTACCTCTAGTTGGGTCTTCAACCATCTGTCCCAGGGAACAATCATTTAGCATATCTTGGAACTTTATCTCTTTATCATGTGCTGAACAACAGTTCACCCAGTCTATGTGAAGGTAATTGAAGTATCCCATTATAACCATGCTTCCCTTCTTGGATGCCTCCTTTACAACATTCTCCCAACTGCCAGTCTCCCTGCAGTCTGCTTGTATATATATATTCTCTGATACAGTCTTTTGAGTCCAGTTGCATTGTTAGACTGTTTCTTGCATCCTTCTGCTAGAGTGCTGGTGACTATCTCCTTGCTCTGCTCAGTAATTTTTGCATCCTCCTCACTACTCAAGTACACACTTTCCCGAACCGGATGCTGCTCAGCTCCTGTCGGCTTTCCCCCAGTTATCAGTTTAAAAGCTGTTCTGCAGCCTTTTTGATGTTGAGTGCCAGCAATCTGGTCCCATCATGGTTCAAGTGCAACCCATCCCTCCTGTACAGATTTGGCTTCTCTCAAAATGTTCTCCAGTTCCTGACAAATCTGAAGCCCTCCTCTTGACACCGCCGCCTCATCTATGCATTGAGGCTTCTGAGCTCTGCCTGCCTAGTAGGTCCTGCACGAGAAACAGGCAGCACTTCTGAAAATGCTACTTTGGACATCTGGGACTTCAATCTTCTTCCTAACAACCTGAATTTGGCTTCCAGGACTGAATGCTTGGCCCTATATTAAGGGAGAGGACTTCAGTTTGTTCCTGTTGTTTACCTTCCAACCTTTGCAAGTAGATAAATAGGGACCACTTCGGTGGGAAGGTAACAGCATTCCATGCACTCCAGCGTCTAGTCATGCCTGCTACATGTTCAGAATCTGCAAACAGGGTTACTGATTTATTATTGTTTATATTTTGAATTACAAATACATGGGGGCACCAAAATCTTTTAAGTCCTTAGGGCAGTGATGGTGAGCCTTGGCACTCCAGGTGTTCTTGAACTTCAATTCCCAGAAGCCTGATCAGCAGGTGTGCTGACTTGAGCTTCTGGTAACTGAAGTCCAAGAACACCTGGAGTGCCAAGGTTAGCCATTACTGGCTTAGGGCACATACAGTAAGCCATTCGTGTGGATTAACAAAGACTTGGGCTTCTGGGAGCTGAAGTGTATGAACAACTGGAGTGCCAAGGTTGGCCATCCCTGGCTTAGGGCCATGATGGTGAACCTTGGCACTCTATGTGTTCTTTAACTAGAAGCCTAAGTCAGCACTCCTGCTGATCAGGGCTTCTGGGAATTGAAGTTCAAGAACAGCTTGAGTGCCAAGGTTCACCATCACTGTCTTAGTGCCTCTAAGGGTCTTAATCCGGCCCTGGTAATGGTGGAAAGGAGGGTTGAGCTTAGGCTTTGGCGCTGGGGTTTTATTTATCTGCCTCTCCGCGTGAGGCAGCTCGCACCTGTTTGGAGCTTGAATGTCTTCAGAAAAGAGTATGTGGTCGTTTGAGTGAATGGGAGCTCAGGAAAGGGAGGGCATTACCCACCTAGGCTGCCTGAGAACTGCTCCAGACGGCCACTCCAAAATGTGGGGAAAATTATTTTTAACTACGTCTGCGGTTGCTCAAGTGGTTAAGACACTGAACTCACTGACTGGAAGGTCAGCAGTTCATGACCCGAGTACTGCACAACGGAGTCAGCTCCCATCTCTGTCCCTGCTTCTGCCAACCTAGCAGTTCGAAAGCAAGACATTGCAAGTAGATAAATAGGCAAGAAATTGCAAGTAGATAAATAGGAACCACTTCAGAGGGAAGGTAAACAGCGTTCCATGCATTCCAGTGTCGAGGCATGCCTGCCACATGTCCACGGAAACATCTGCAGACAGTGCTGGCTCTTTGGCTATAAACAGAGAGGAGCACTGAACCCTAGAGTCAGCTACGACTTGACCTTACAACTTCCAGAATCCTCAGCTAGGAAAGGGTGTCTTCTTCAAGGGCTGCCTTCCCCCGCTTGCATACAGTACCTCTCCCAGTCTGCCCACCTCCCCCAGTCTTGTGTGGGCCAAGGGTGGTAGGAGGGACTACCCAGAGTCAGGACAGATGCGTGGTTACCCTGTTTCCCTGAATATAGGACCTCCTCCCATAATAGGACACCCCCACCTTTCCCCCCTGCCTTTGAAATATAAGGCCCCATCCAAAAATAAGACCTCCTTACCTCCTGGCTGTAAGGCAGCCGGCGTGGCCCATAAGAAAGCCTGCCGCATCGGAGTCTCAATTGCCTCCCTGCTCACAACCAAGAGAAGTTTCCCCTGGTGAGAGCGGGATCGAGACTCTGATGCGGCAGGCCTTGTTATGGGCCACGCCGGCTGCCTCACAGCTGAGGCCAGTCTTGATCGCGCTTCCCCACTCACAACCAAGGGAAGCGTCCCTTGGTTGTGAGTGGGGAAGCGCGATCGAGACTGGTATTCTTCTTCATGGAAAAATAAGTCATCCCCTGAAAATAAGACCTTGTGCTAATTTTGGAGTTTTAAAAAATATAAGACAGTGTCTTATATTCGGGGAAACACGGTAGGTCGTCAGGTGCGACCCAAGACAGCTGTTCCAACGCCCTGCTTGAATGGGGCCATCACCCTTTTTGGTCAGGAGCTCCCCGACAGAGGCAAAGGCAGGAGCGAATTCCCTTACTTGCACAGGCAAATCCCTTTAGATTAAAAAAGATCTGTGGAAGAGCAAAGGGGGGGGGAGTGTCAGTCAAGATTTCTCTGCTGCTTTTCTTTATGTCAGTCATGCACTGGACTGGAGCACTCTTACCTGTTACACCTTTATTCCAGGGCACTCCTTTCCTGTTGAATTACTGCCTCCATAACACAATACAGTAATACCTGATGCAAAGTCCGCTTCGTACAACATCGAATTCATACAACATCGCTTAATTCCTTGAAAAAAGTTGCCTCATACAAAGTCGCTGTGACTTTGTATGAGGCATTGGGGTTTTCCCAGGTTGCATTGTGCCTGGGCAGTATAAAATGCAGGACACATGCGTGCATTGCTCTTGTAGGTTTTGCACGAGGTGAAGAGTGTTTAGGAGTGGTTTTGAGCGTGATTTGGGTTTTTTGAATTTTTTTTGTTAGTATTATTAGAAGCATTCCTGTGATTTTTGCAGCATTCTTCCGGTTCTTGGACAATCTGGGTTGTTTGACGTGTTTTTGTAATGTATTTAGCCTTTAGACAATGATTTCTTAAAGTTCTGCCAGTTTCCTGCCTGTTTCCTTGAATTTGCCCTGAAGTCTGTGCTGTTACAGTTCAGTGTATCTCTATGGAAACGACGTTGTATGAGGCATCGCGGCTAGGATTTGGACGTTGTATGAGGCATCGCGGCTAGGATTTTGCATGCCTCATACAAAGTCCAAATCCGTATAAAGTCCAAACTTGTGGAACCAAGTTTGGACGTTGTATGAGGTATCACTGTATTGTACTACTGTCAAAAGAACAAAGCCTGGGCTAAAAAACAGGTTGCCAATTCTAGTGTTTTTAAAAAATATATATATATAGATAGATAAAGTAGCCCTTACTTTTCTTTTTAATAACCTGAGATTGGTTGCATGATGTGAATAGCTGAGGGAGTTCTCTGTTTGTATAGGTAAGGGTGTGCCTGCATGCCAGCAAGTGGAGTTTGTAAGTGTTTAACAAGGCACTTTCATTGTGTCGTCAGTAGTTACATATATTGTGCTATCTTTGCCATCTAACAGTGGCTTAGTGATTAAGATTAAGCTGCTGAAATTGATGACTGGAAGGTCGGCAGGTCAGCAGTTCGAGATCCGAGAATTGCATGACAGAGTGAGCCCCCATCATACCTGTCAACCATCCCAATTTGGCCGGGATTACCCCGTAATTTGACGTCGATTGACGTCATAACCCGCCCCGCGCTGCCAAAACCCTGTAATTTGGCAGCGGGGGAAAACGCTTTCCACGCATGCATGGAAGCGCTACGCCGCTGGCGCAGCCCCTATGCAAGCGGTGTAGCACTTCCGCACATGCGTGGATGGGGTAAACCCCTTCCACGCATGCGCTGAAGTGCTACGCCGCTTGCGTAGGGGCTGCGCAAGCAGCGTAGTGCTTTCCACACATGCATGGAAAGCAACCTGCGCACAAGCGATCTGCGCAGGTCCCGTTTTTCTGGAGCCGCGGGTTGACAGGTATGGCCCCCCATCTCTGCCCCAACACCTGGCCAAACTAGCAGTTTGAAAGCAAGAAATTGCAAGGAGATAAATAGGGACCACTTCGGTGGGAAGGTAAACAGCATTCCATGCACTCTGGTGTCTAGACATGCCTGCCACATGTCCATGGAAATGTCTGCAGACACAGACAGTGCTGGCTCTTTGGCTATAAACAGAGATGAGCACTGGACCCTAGAGTTGGATATGACTGGCTTTCGAGCAAGGGTGACCTGCTTCTCATTAGTATAATGCAGGAGGTTGGTCTTTAGTAGAGGAAGCGAGGGCTGCAGAAAACTAGACTGGCTGTGTAGCAACTTGCTTTCCCTTTCATCCCACCCAAGACAGTGGTGATGCCACATTTTGGTGTTTCCATTGTGGGACAAGAAGTGGAACCACAACCTGAAAGGTGTGCAGTCATGACCTCAATTATTACACTAGTTCAAAGGAGTGTTTTTGTCTCTCTGTGTTTGTGTCTAAAGATCCTGGTTATGTGTAAACAGGACGTGGGCTTCAGTAACACTCCTGTGTTTCATATATTTACTTTAAGGCAGGCCTTGCTAGATTCAACCGAGGACTTATCTGGCTCATTGTTCTGTTTAGGCTTACCTAGTGGCTGCAAGGAAAGCCCTACAGCAAGACGTGAGGCCATAAGCCAGGACTTCTCAACCTTTTAAAGCCGGGGGCCGGATCACACTTCCTCAGACAGCTTTGGGGGCCAGATGGCCATTCTGCCCTTCCTCCACCACATGGCACTTCCTGGTGTGGTGGAGGCGGTGGGGGGGGGGGAGGCACATGCGGGCTGCCTCTGGTCCATGGGCCGCAGGTTGAGGATCCCTACCATAAGCAATATCCTGTATCTCCTCCTCAGTAATGAATACTGATAGAAGCAGTCATACTGCTTCTGACCTATCATGATTGGAAGCCTCATGAATGTGTGTACAGTAAAACCCCTACTTATGAAAAAAAAGTCCATTCCGTAGGCTTTTGCTTAAATCAAATTTATATGTAACTCAAAGCAAACCCATAGGCAAAATGAATTTTTTATGTAAATGAAAGCCAACCCATAGGGAAATGAATTTTTACATAACTCAAAGCAAACCCATAGGAAAAAGAATCTTTATGTAACTTGAAGCAAACCCATAGGAAATTGTGTAAATCGGGACATGGTTTTAGCACAAAATCATTATGTAAGTTGAATTTTATGTAACTCGAGGCATTTGTAAGTCAGGGTTTTACTGTAATCCTCTTTTAAAATCAAAAAGGGAGTCTTCGTTATCGCTGATGGGAGAAAGCAAATACCCCCATCAGAGCCGCTCAGGGACCTGAGGAGGGGCTGTGGTGGCTCAGTGGTTAAGAAGCTCATCTTGTTAGCTGGAAGGCCAGCAAGTTGGCAGTTCAATACCCGGGTACTGCATGACGGGTTGAGCACCCGTCCTCTGTCCCAGCTCCTGCCAACCTAGCAGTTCAAAAGCAAGAAATTTGGCTGTGCTTGCTTTTATTGACTGTCTAAACAAAACTGACAGTGCATTTGCTTTCTGCTTCTGCCAATGTGTTTGCAAAGTTATTTAGTGTTGCTTTAATCCTGGAATGAGGAACTGGTGGCCACAGAAATGTTGTTGGTGCCCATCCCCCATCATTGGCTACGCTGGCAATAGCTGACAGGGGTTTAATGTAACAATACTTGCCTGTACTGTATCTGCGAAGAAAATCTGACCTATCATGATAGGAAGCCACACGAATGCCACTCTGGTCTAGGCCTCTCAAATCCCAGAGACAGGCATGGATAAAAAGACAGTAAAGGCCATTCATTCAATTTCATTTATTAGATTTGTATCCCGCCCTATTCAACAAAAATGTGACTCACAGCGGCTTACAATAGAGAATATACAGTTACAAAGTTACATATAGTATCAATCACAGTGAACAACACAGGAATACAAAATAATCAAAAATACAAAATATCCAATTACAATTAATCACAAAGCACCATCACGGCAACTAAGCACCCGCAATATCCCACAGCCCTCACATGGGAAAGTCCAGCAGCCACAAAAAGAGAGTCAAGAGTCAACCCTTGCTCGAAAGCTAGTCGTATCCAAATTTAGGGTTCAGTGCTCATCTCTGTGTACAGCCAAAGAGACCATAAGAACATAGCATAAGAACATAAGCACAGCCTTGCTGGAACAGGCCACAGCCCATCCAGTCGAGCATTCTGTCTCACACAGTGGCTCACCATTTCCTTCAGGGTATTCCCAAGCAGATGTCTTCACCTGCTTAGGATTCCCTGGAAATGGCATTGAGAGATATCCTGCCTACCTTTCCAACCCGGAGGTTGTCCTTAGGTATCCATAATTATAGCCATTGATACCCTTGTCCTCCATGAACTTGTCTAATCCTTTCTTAATGCTGTCAAGACTGACAGCTGTCAGCACTTCTTCTGGCAGGGAGTAACATAGACCAGTAATCCTCTGGGTGAAAAAGTACTTTCTCTTATTTGTTTGAGAACTAGTGCCCAAAAGTTTCATGGAGTGCCCCCTAGTTCTAGTGTTGTGCGATAGGGAAAATAGTTTTTGCTTATCTACTTTGCCCATACCCTGCATGATTTTATAAACTTCAACCAGGTCACCTCTTAGACGCCGTCGTTCAAGAGTGAAGAGCCAGCGCTGTGTGTCTGCAGACATTTCTGTTGACATAGGGTTGTTTTCTAATACTTACAACACACTTGTTAAAGGTGCAATACTTTCACTCTCTGCAGAGATGTTTAAGTTTCTAGCTCATAGTTCATTGTATGTTTACTTACCGCTTTACATTCTGATGTGCGCTCTGTAGAAACATTTTACAGTCATGACATGGTAAATGGCTTGAAAATATCTGAATCCTGTATATATTTAAAAAGTGGCCTCACACCCCCGCTCCTTCTGGGGTTTTATGGAATATCTCACTTGATCTTTTCCTTGACAAAGTACTGGAAGCACACTTACCTAAAATTAATTCATTTTCGCGTCAGAGATTACTCTGGGTTGAAAGGATTTTATAACAAAGTAAGGCTTGACATATCCCGCTTTGCATGTAATGAGTGTATCTCATATATTTGTTTCACCTTTAAAGATGTGTTACTGAAATAAATGAACATTTGCATGATATTCTAATTTTTCTAGTTTCACCTGTATTCTGAGCCTTTCAATAAAGTGTCTTTGTGTTGATGTCACTGCTACACCCAGTATGTAAGTGCTAAATAAAAACAGCAGAGAGGTGTGTGGAGGACAGGTTAAGACCCGCTGCAATCCTTTCTTATATAAAAGCTTTCTGTGAAAGCTGTGGAACTCCTGCCCGCTCCCTGTTATCCTTGGGGTTTTTTCCGCTTCATTCAGGTGAGCAAATACTCCAGGTGGAAGGGAGGTGGATTTGGCTTTGCTGGATTGGCACAGGTTCAGACCTGATATTTTCCCTAAGAGAGTTGGGCAAAATCTGGTCTGGATTTTTGAACTGGATCCAGGAGTAGTTCTTGTTTCTCCTGACAGATGCAAAGTTGTCAGTTATTTCATGCTAATTCTTGACATTATTATGTCTTCTTGCTCCTTGGCAATGATCCTGCAGCCTCAGCACAGTCGATTCTGGCCCTTTGTGACCCAATGGACCATTGCCCGCCAGGCACCTCTGTCCTCCACCATCCTTCTCAACCTGCCCAGCTCTGTGCCCATTGCATCTACAATACCTTCTATCCATCTCATTCTCTGCCACCCTCTTCTTTTGCCCTCCACCTTTCCCAGCATCAAGGTTTTCTCAAGTGAATCATCTCTTCTCATTTGATGTCCAAATACTTTATCTTTATCTTTACTATTTGACCTTCTAAGGAGCAGTCAGGGTTAATCTTAACCTATAAAAAAGGGACGTGGTGGTGCGTGTCCGGAATGCGTGTTCACACCCATACAGCCTATCCCGTAATGAGTCGGCCACACATACCTTGCCAATCTGGGACCATCGCCGTGAGGGTCTGAGGGCCGAGAGTGGGCCTAAGCACCACAAAACGGAGAAAAGAATGGAAACTACAACTCTCATGTTGCTATGGGAGAAAAACAGCAGTTTAACAGCCAAGCCTGGAAACAGAATGTTGGAGAGAGCGGATTTGCATGTTGGACTGTGATTGGTTGGGAGAAAATTACCCAGGCCTGGAAACAGAATGTTGGATAGAGCTGATTTGCATGTTGAACTGCAATTGGTTGAACTTGAGAGTGAATGACTGATGGGGCAAGGTCCTGATGTGGATGGAACAAACCCTTTCCATTTAAGCCTCTACAGCCCTGGAACAAGACACTTTCAATGTACATCAATGCTGTGTGAGAGAGAGACAGAGAGAGACAGGGAGTGTGTGTGTGTGTGCAAGACAATGCACAAGACTGCTCACCTTCCACATTCCAGTAAGCCTCCATCAACACACTGATCACTCTGCTTCTGCAGATGTTTCCGAGGTCATGTGGCAGGCATGATTACACACCAGAGCACACGTCAAACCATCTATGGCAAAAAAAGCTGCATCTGCATCCCAAATACACACAGAGACACAATAACCAGATAAACATATCATAAGAAGGGACATGCCTTTCCACAATTAAAAAAAAATTAACACTCCCCCCCCCCGGCAAGGCCAGGCAGCCAGCTAGTTTCTTCTAAGATTGACCTATTTGTTCTCCTCGCTGTCCAGGGGACTCTCAAAACTCTCCTCCAACACCACATTTCAAAGGTGTCTATTCTTCTGCGCTCAGCTTTCCTTATGGTCCAGCTCTCACACCCATACATTACCACCAAGAATACCATTGCCTTGACTATGTGAGTTTTTGTTTGCAAGCTGATGTCTCTACTTTTCCCCAGGTTTTTCCTAGCTTGTCTCCCAAGAATCAGTCGCCTTTTTATTTCATAGGTGCAGTCACCATCTGCAGTGATCTTAGATCCTAAAAAAGTAAAGTAAAAAAAGTAAATTAGGTTGCCTTAATTTGCACAACTTCTAACACAATTTCCCTTTATGTGGAAACATTTGGAATTTGGTGGGACATTCAGGAGGAAAATACTGTAGTAGGAAATACAAAAGAAGCATCAACTTGGTTGGAAATTTGTGTACCTGCAGAAAAGATTCTTTCTTATATAAAACTTGCATCTGATTTAACCCTCATTAAAAACAGCCCCTACTGTACTATTAGGTAATTTGCAATGATCATTACAGACAGCAATTATTACAGGCAGCAATTTTTGAAAGGGAGCAGGTGCTTTGTTTCATACAAGAGTGATAGCTCGTATGGTCTGTGCGGATTCCCCATGCCCAGTTGGCATGGAACGGCCCTTGCAGAGGCCACTTCAGTCGAGAACGCTCCTGGCCCGTGGGCTCTGCGGGCACAGAAATTAAGGATGGTGGATTAATAATAAGGGTTGATTCACCCACACCCGACCTGACCGGCGGTTCTGCTGAGAGAGCAGAACGCTAACCTCCGTTACCCATTAAGCAATTACTGACTCACAGATCAGCCTAATCTTTGGTGCAAATAGAAGCCATATTTACCCTGGCGTAAGCCTCGAACAATGGTTTTCCCCGGTCAGTGTTTGCCCGAGTTAATTAACTTCCCCAAGAGAGATTCCCCATTAACCCGAGTAAATGGGTGATGAGATTTTCTGTCAGATGACGATTCTTTCCTGCATTGCCTTCTGATCTATATATGATGATGCTTTTCCCTCAATAAACCACTGATCTGATCTCGCTCCATATTGCCTCGTATCGTTACTTGATCAGTCTCCTCCGGGACCCAACGGCCGTCCTAGCGGCCCCGATTCCTACAGGTCTGAATATCAGGGTAGTCTTGGAAGAGGTCCAGATTCAAAGTCCTGTTTGACCATGAAGCTTAGTGGGTAAATTGCCTTCTGATTTTCTGGGACTGTGGTGGCTCAAGTGGTTGAGACACTGAACTTGCTGACTGGAAGGTCGGAGTTCGATTCCTGGTTATCGCATGACAGAGTGAGCTCCCGCCTCTGTCCCAGCTCTTGCCAACCTAGCAGTTCGAAAGCAAGAAATTGCAAGGTGATAAATAGGGACCACTTCAGTGGGAAGGTAAAAAGCGCTCTGTGCACTCCGGTGTTGAGGCATCCTGCCACATGTCCACGGAAACATCTGTAGACTCAGACAGAGCTGGCTCTTTGGCTATAAACAGAGAAGAGCACTGAACCCTAGAGTCGGATACAACTGGCTTTTGAGCAAGGGCGACCTTGACCTTTACTAGTCTTTTTTTCTAAGCCAATTCCCTTGGTGGTTATGAGGATAAAATGATTGCAGAGAACCCTGAACACTTATTTGAACACCTTAGAGGGATAAGGTAATAGATACTTTCTATTTATTTATTTATAAAAAAGATTTAGGATTTATTTATAAATTTGGGTGAACAGAGTTTTTTGTGGCTTATTCAGCTTCATCTGATGAAATTGCATTTGCAGACATTCATGGCAATGGTCTTAAGTAATGTCATAAGTCTGCCACTCTTGTGGATACTGTTTTGACAAGCAAGCTTATTGCTTCATCCTGGCAGTAATGCTATTTTTGGCTGCTTGCTCTGCAGCCTTCCTCCTATGATTTACTCAACTGTAGGAGTCTTTCCTAATACAAGCTGTTATCTCTCCTTGCTGGCTTTGGGGAGAGGGATGACTAGGAGAAAAAACCTTAGAGGTAACTGCCAGATAAAGTTTGCTTGCTTCAAACTGTCATAGAATCAACAAGATATGTTAAACGGCTCTTAGATTCAGTAAGAAACAGTAATGAAGCAATCCTGGGCCCACATTAGTTTTGTTGCTGTGTGTAAGAAGCAAACAATAAGTTCAAGACATTTTGCTCAATAAAAAAATGAAGAAACATTCTGCCAATCCACCCATCTCAAATTATGTGGGAAGGCATTTCTCCACAGTTTAGACATGTAATCAAATCATTACATTATTAAAATTATTTTTTAAATATAAATTTTAAATGCAGCAATCTCTTCTCATTTCACAACAGTTCACACTTTCATAGTATAAGAAGGGATGTATGTTATATGACTGGATCTTTGAGGAAGGAGAGGTTGTGTTTGTTTAAGGTGTGTATTCCACTGCAAGTTTCAGCCTGACCAAACCTTGGAAGGCTGCACTTAAAAGGAGGGGGGATTAAACATTGCCTAGGATACAGGTGTGGGATAAAAAGGAAGGATATCTTAGAGCTCCAGGCTGGCCTTGGGTGAGGCTAGGATGAAAATGAGAGAGCAGTGTGTATTACTGCCTGCATATTGGAACTGGATAACCAGTAGTGTCATACTACAATGCCCATCACCCCATGCTGTTGAGGGAATTTCCCTTTGTCATCCCTACAGAGTTCCAGTTTGGAAGTGCAGTTCTAAGCATATGGAATGCTTTCATCTCTAATTGAGGAATTGGATTTAACCAGGGTAAGGGTTGCCTTCACTTAATCATCTTCAGATCTTCTTCTTCTTCAGGGGCCATATCCATTCCAGACATTAGCTATCATCAATGTGATAGTCTTCCTTTTCTTAACTCCTTGGAACAATTCCTCTGAGGATATGCCACACCAGTCTCTTAGGTTCTGCAGCCATGAAGTCCATCTACATCCAGGGCCTCTCTTCCCAGGAATCTTTCCTTGTGGAGCGAGTTGAAGTATTCTGTATTTTATGTTGTTCCTCATGATATGGCCAAGGTATTGGAGCTTTCTTTGCTTGATAGTCTTAAAGAGTTCTTGTTCTTTATCCATTCGGCACAGTACTTCTACATTAATCACATGGTCAACCCATGATATCCTTAGCAGCTGTCTGTAGATCCACATTTCGAAAGCTTTGATTCTCTTTTCAAATGCTTTAGTCAATGTCCAAGCTTCGACTCCATATAGCAACACTGGGAATACGTAACTTCTCACTATTTGGAGCTTTGTAGTGAGAGTTCGATCTCTACTGCATACGGTAACAAATGTCACATTTTATGAAGGTAGATCTTGCTTTTTCTATTTCTTTTTTAATCTCTACCTTGGGATCCCAATTTTCATTTCACATACTCCCCAGATAGACAATTTTATCCACTCTTTCGATTTCTTGTGTTCCTGCCATTAGCTTCCCATGAGTTGGTGTTCAGCTTAAAACTAGATTTTTCATCTTCTTGGTGTTGAGATCCAAACCATATTCTGTACTTGAAGCTCTAACTTGATCCAGCACCAACTGAAGATCTGCAAGGTTTGTAGCCAACAACACTGTGTCATCAGCATATTGGATGTTATTCAGGTATTCCCCATTAATTTCAATGCCCATGTTAAAATCTGATAGTGCTTCAGAAAAAAAAATACTCTCTGAATATATGGGGACAACACACAGCCTTGTCGCATCTTCAGATGGAACTGCATAAACCACACTGCATCTTGTGATCTGTTGAAATGGGTTTCTGGTGTAGACTTCCACTTTTTTTGTGACACACATGGTGGGTGATGAACAAATGCTTTGCAGATAATTATGTCCTAGGAAAGAGTACAAAGTTCTTGTGATCAAGAGATCATTAGGTAAAGGTAAAGGTCACCCTTGCTCGAAAGCCAGTTGTATCCGACTCTAGGGTTCAGTGTTCATCCCTGTTTATAGCCAAAGAGCCAGTGCCGTCTGTGTTTGCAGATGTTTCTGTGGACATGTGGCAAACATGCTGAGACACTGAAGTGCACAGTACGCTGTTTACCTTCCCAACGAAGTGGTACCTATTTACCTAATTGCAATTTCTTGCTTTCGAACTGCTAGGTTGACAGGAGCTTGGACAGAGACAGGAGCTCACTCGGTCATGCAGTACTCGGGTTTTGAACTGCTGACCTTCTGCCTCTCAGCCAGTGTCTTAACCACTTGAGCCACTGCAGTCTCATTGGATGCCAGTTAACTTTGTGTTTCACTGATCATATGATTTTTTAGGTAATAACTGAATTCTAGATTATACTGTACATTGTTTGTTACTTGATGTGGCACATATTTATTATCTAAAAATAAGGAGTCAGTATATAAGCTTGAATACCAAAGCCAAAGCCAAAGTTAGTACAAGGAACAACATCATCATGAAACTCACAAACTATAAATGAGGAACTCAACCATCAGCTTTGGCCCTGAGTGTCTCCACAGCAGAGCATGCTGCTCCAGTATGAAGTACACATCCACACACGCAAAACAAGTTAAAATTGTTGTTAATGGAACCATGCTTATAGTGACAGGATGCCTCAAACCTACACCAGTCGAGAAAATATACACTCTTGTTTGTATTGCTCCACCTAAGATAAGAAGAGAAGTAGCAGCAGATGCCAAGAGAACTAAACAGGAGAATGACCCTCTACATTCTCTGAATGGATATGAGCCTCAAGTCTGCTGGCTCAGATCCAGGAAGAACTTTATGGCAAGAACAAATATTCTCGAGGGTACACAAGAGCAAAATCAATTAGAAGATGGAGGAAGGAACTCACTGGACAAGGAACAACTTTAAAGGAGGATATAGCTGAGGAACTCATCCTCCCCTACATCACTTGGAAGACCCTGAATCGGCTGAAGGCTGGGGTCCCTAAATGCAAGACCAGGATGTTCAAGTGTGGGCTTCTGGCAGACAACAGCTCACTGTGTGAATGTGGTGAGATACAGAATCCGGCTCATTTACTGGTCTGCCGATTACTGCCAGAAATATGCACCGATGAGGAACTAAGTTTAGCCAAGAAAGTGGCTTCATTTTTGCAGTCCAGGGTTTGATCGGGACATGAAAGAAGAACTATATAAGATATTATGTGGTGTGATGTGGTGTGAAATGGGATGCAATTAGCAACTATCCTGTTTACCATATATTCCTTGATTTGAGTTACCTGCAGGATTGGAGCTTCTGCAATGTAGTGGGTAAAGCACTGAGTGGTGAATATGCCAGGAAAATGCTTGAAAAATCAGTTACTGCAAGGGTTAGAGCAGGGGTGGCAAAACTATGGCCTATGGGCTGGATCTGGCCCCCAACGCCAATTCATCCGGCCCATGAAGCCCTTGTTGCTCCCAGAAGCGGAAGTAAAACACGCCCACACGGGTGCATTTTACTTCCACTTCTGGGAGTGACCAGGGCTTCGTCAGCCAGATGAATTAGCATTGGGCAGGATCTGGACCCCGGGCCATAGTGACCAGCCCCCTGAACCACTTGACTGGCCTGAGGCCCAAAAGGTTAGGGCACCCCTGGGTTAGAGTGTGTCAGGTGTATACTTAGGAAGCTAGAGAGAGACTACACCACTGACAACTTCAAAAAGCAAACAAACACAGATGTCCAAATTAGACCAATCCTGATTACAACTGTAGCTTGCAAGTTCATGGCTGCTCTACACCTCTGGACTGACAGGCTGGATGATTAAGGAGCTTGAGCTATTCTTGGACAGAGCGGAGGAGACTATCCTGGACAAAGAAGAGACAGGGCACAGTTCTGAGGAAGAAGTCATTGTACTAACTCAGGAGGTAGATGCATGGAGGAATGTGACTCAAAGAAGTAGAAGTGCAAGGGATCACTGAGAGTCTGAAATTACAGAATCAATTTGAGGCTCTTTCCCTCATCACACCTGATGAGGAACACACAGAGGAACAACTGGTTCCACCTGAGGATCTCTCCTTCATCACACTTGATGAGATACAGGAAGATAAACAACAGGAACAAACTGAAATCCTCTCCCTAAATACAGTTGATGAGGTGCGTGTAGATGAACAGATTGCAGAAGAGAGGCTCCTTGTACTAGGTGATTCAATAATTAGAAATACAGAGAGATGGATTTGTGATGCACAAGATAACCGTATATTGACTTGCCTAGATAGCTTGTTAGAGAGAACTGGGAAGGAGCCAGTGGTCATGGCATACATTGATACCAATGATGTTGGGAAGGCGAAGTGGTCAATCCTGGAAGCCAAATTCAGGTTGTTAGGAAAAAGATTGAAATCCCAGACGTAGCATTTTCAGAAGTGCTGCCTGTTCCTCGTACAGGACCTACCAGGCAGGCAGAGCTCAGAAGCCTCAATGCATAGATGAGGCAGCGGTGTCAAGAGGAGGGCTTCAAATTTGTCAGGAACTGGAGAACATTTTGGGACATGCCCAATTCTGTTCAGGAGGGATGGGTTGCACTTGAACCATGATGGGACCAGATTGCTGGCACTCAACATCAAAAAGGCTGCAGAGCCGCTTTTAAACTGATAACTGGGGGAAAGCCGACAGGAGCTGGGCAGCATCCGGTTTGGGAAAGTGTGTACTTTAGTAGTGAGGAGGATGCAAAAATTACTGAGCAGAGCAAGGAGCTAGTCACCAGCACTCTAGCAGAAGGCTGCAAGAGGCAGTCTAACAATGCAACTGGACTCAAAAGACTGTATCAGAAAAGCATATATAAATGCTTGTATGCAAATGTCAGAAGCCTCTGGAACAAAATAGGGGAGCTGGAATACTCAGCAATAGATAAAAATATTGATATTATTGGCATCACTGAAACCTGGTGGAAAGATGATAACCAATGGGATACAGTTATCCCAGGATACAGACTGTACAGGAAGATGTAATTGCTGATCTCCTAGCCAAAATATACAATCTTTCCCTCAAATCAGGCTTTGTGCCTGATGACTGGAAGGTAGCGAATGTAACACCAATTTTCAAAAAAGGATCCAGGGGTGATCCAGGAAATTAGCAACCGGTCAGTTTGACATGTGTCCCAGGTAAAGTAATGGAAACCATCCTAAAAGATAGAATTAATAGGCACATAGAAGAGAAGGCGCTGCTAAAGGAGAGCCAGCCTGGCTTTTGCAAGGGCAAATCATGCCTCACTAATCTGTTGGAATTTGTTGAGTGTGTCAACAAGCATGTGAATAAGGGGGATCCAGTTGACATTGTTAATCTGGACTTTCAGAAGGCATTTGACAAGGTCCCACACCAAAGGCTCTTGTATAAACGTACTAGTCATGGAATAAAGGGACAGGTCTTGTCCTGGATCAGCAACTGGCTAAGGGACAGGAAACAGAGGGTAGCACTAAATGGACACTTCTCCAAGTGGAGGGAAGTAAAGAGTGGGGTCCCCCAAGGTTTAGTACTGGGACCCCTGCTTTTCAACCTCTTCATAAATGATCTAGAAGTAGGAGAAAATAGCAAGGTAGCCAAATTTGCTGACAACACTAAATTATACAGGGTAGTGAAAACTGTGAGAGATTGTGAGGAGCTCCAGAGGGATCTCTTGACCCTGGGGGAGTGGGGAAACCAGTGGCAAATGAGCTTCAACACTAGTAAGTGCAGAATGATGCACGTTGGGGCAAAAAAACCCAATAACATTTATAAACTGATGGGGTCTGAACTCTCTGCGACAAACCAGGAAAGGGACCTTGGAGTCCTGGTGGACAGTTCAATGAAGGTGTTAACCTAGTTTCCTTCAGCAGTGAAAAAAGCAAACTCAATGCTAGGGATCATTAGGAAGGGTATAGATAATAAGTCAACAAGTGTCATTTTGCCTCTTTATAAATCTATGGTGAAGCCCAATCTGGAATACTGTGTACAGTTCTGGTCGCCATACCTCCAGAAGGATATTATGGAGCTGGAAAAAGTGCAGAGGAGGGCAACCAGTATGATTAGGGGACTGGAACACTTCCTTACCATCTGAGGCTGCAACGGTTGGGCCTCTTTACTCTTGAACGACGGCGTCTAAGAGGTGATCCGATTGAAGTTTATGAAATTATGCATGGTGTGGACAAAGTAGATAAGGAAAAAACTGTTTTCCCTATCGCATAACACTAGAGCTAGGGGGCACTCCATGAAACTTTTGGGTACAAGTTCTCAAACATAAGAGAAAGTACTTTTTCATCCAGAGGATCACTGGTCTATGGAACTCCCTGCCAGAAGAAGTGGTGACAGCTGTCAGTCTTGACAGCTTTATGAAAGGATTAGACAAGTTCATGGAGGACAAGGGTATCAATGGCTATAATTATGGATACCTAAGGACAACCTCTGGGTTGGAGAGATAGGCAGTATATCTCTCAATGCCATTTCCAGGGAATCCTAAGCAGGTGAAGGCATCTACTTAGGAATACCCTGAAGCAAATGGTGAGCCACTGTGTGAGACAGAATGGTGTACTGGATGGGCTGTGGACTGTTCCAGCAAGGGTGTTCTTATGTTCCTATGAGGGGAGAAACTAAATCAAAGTCCCATTTTGTAAATGAAGGAGCAGGGAAATGCTCAAAGTCAAAACCTGAATTCAAAGGGGGAAAACCAAACTGAAAGTCCCTCCAATGATCATGAGTGGAGTGCAACTCAACACAAACGTCCCCATTTTGGGTGTGAGTAGGGGGAGACTCAAACACTGGAGGATGGGGGGCCCCAGGGGAGAAATCATAACCCCTTTTTTGCATGGACAAGTTGGGGAACACTCGAAAAACTCCCCCCAATCCTGTAAAATAATGGATGAATTACCAGAGTCCTGGGACTCCTTTGGATGCTTAGAATTAGAAAGCTGAGGATTACAAACTGAGCCTTCTTTGTCTCCCCCTTGGAATAAACGGGTGGGGGAGTACCCTAACGCAGAATCGTGGTGAGCTTCATCGGCTCCGGGCACCCCAAACTCAAAACTGTCCTCCTGTTCTACCAGTGATTGGTCTGTTACCCTATGTCTGATTTGGTCAGCGTGTCGCCGCCAAAGTAGACCATTTCCCAGTTTAACCCAGTAGGAGACCGGTCCCGTTTGCTCTACAACAGTACCTGGAACCTAAGCCGGCCCTCTTGCAACATAATTCCGGCAATGCACAGGGTCCCCTACTGCAAAACCTTTTCTCTGCCCAATTCCTATATTAACCCCCCTATCCTCCACCCTGGAAGGATCCAACCTATCCATCAAAGTGGTTGGTTTTCTGTGCATGAGAATGTCAGCTGGGGACAAACCTGAGGTCAGAGCAGGTTAAAAGGAATTGACAGATCTGTAGGTCAATGTCTCCCGGCCCCATATGACGTAAAGCTTCCTTAGACGTATGGACCTGTCATTCAACCTACCCGCTGACCCCATAATATACAACCCCTCTTGAGCGGCAACTCGAATCGCTTTCTATAGAATGCTCTGAACTCCTCTGAAGTGGGAGCCATGGGCTAACCCCACTGGACCCAAGTAGTCACTTGGGACAACAGCTTATCCTTAGCCATAGCCTTAGCGATGTCTGAGGGAACTATGGGGGGTGAATTGAGAGATTCGATCATCAGCACCTGATGATCTTGCTCTATCTTGCAGTCTGGTTCCCCAAGGTCGGGCAATGGGGACCTTGAGAGGGCATCGGCATGGCCTATATCCTTCGCTGAGTGATGAATTAATTTAAACCGGTATGCGTTTAGAAATATAGCCCACCTCAGCATTCAGGGAGAAAGTATTTCTGGAGTGGGCTTTGAAGGAACAAAGATTCCTAACAGGGGCTTATGGTCCGTCACAATTGTAAAATCTCTCCCATAAAGAAAATTGTGAAACTTTTTCATCCCTGCAACTATGGCCAGAGCCTCACGATCAGTCTGTACATAGTTTATCTCGGCTTTGGACAGGGACCTTGAATAAAAAGCGATTGGGGCCTCCGCTCCACTATCCAATGTATGGCAAAGGACAGCCCCCCCCTTACTGGTGATGCATCACAAACTAATACCATGGGTTTTTGGGGATCAAAATGGGTGAGCGCTGCCTCAGAGGACAGCAGCTCCTTTAACTCTCTGAAAGCCTTGTCTTGGCTCTGCCCCTCCTCCAAACCATGTCTTTCTTGAGAAGACGATGCAGCGGCTTGGCTACAGATGCCTTCCTGGGCAGGAAGGAGTGGTAAAAGTTAAGCAACCCCAGGAAAGACTGCATCTCGGACTTAGAAGATGGCCGGGGGGCATTACGTACAGTAGAGACCTTAAAATCTGAGGGTTTGACCCCCTCGGGAGTTTTTTTTGAATCCCAGAAACTCAACCTCCCTGGCAAAGAATACACATTTGTCCTTACATAACCGGAGCCCTGCCTGTTCGAACCTCTGCAAAACCCAGTCCAACCTTTCTGCCAGTTTGTGTTAGTCCCCCGCTGCAATTAAAACATCATTGAAACAGGGGAGGACCTCAGGGAGACCCTGAAGTAGACGCTTTACGAACAATTGAAATATACCGGAGGCTGCATTGACCCTGAACTGCAAACGGGTGACTTTGAAAGCCCCTCTATGAGTGACAATTGTTTGCATGACTGCAGCAGCAGGCGTGACCGTTAGCTGCTGGTATGCTTGGGCTAAATCCAATTTAGTGAAACACTTCCCTCCGTGTAAGGTAGCCAGCGGGTGGCTGACAACTGGGACCAGATATGAGTTGGGCTGAATGGCTTTGTTGATCGTGCACTTGTAGTCTGCACAGATCCTAGCCTCCCTATTAGACTTAATAGCAGTTATAATAGGAGTTTCCCATTCGGCAGAATCAACAGGGACCAGAATACCTTGACCCACAAGTTTATCAATTTCTGCCTCTATCTTGTCCTTAAGAGCAAAGGGAAAGCAGTGAGGCTTAAGGTGGATAGGCCGTACATCCGGGTCAAGTTCAAAAATACCGGGGGCCTCACATAAGTTCTAAGTCCTTTTCTGAAAACCTCCGGGTGTGCGTTGCAAACATCCAGCACCGGATCAGAACTCACAGCATTTATTCTGGATAGTCTTATTCCCAGTGGTTTGAACCACTGGACCCCCAGAAAACAGTTAGTTCCCTGTTTCACCACCACAAGGGGCAATTTGGTGCGTATGTTTTTGAAACGTAGAGAGAAATCCCCCACCCCCAAAGTTGGAATGTGGTACCCTTGAACATCTCAAAGGGAAGTCTTTAATGCCCGCAACTTAGGGCGTGAGGTGGGGGGAATTTTTAGGAAGTCTTTTTGGGGCAAGATGGAGTAAGACGTACCCGAGTCCACTTCCATATGCATTGGGATGCCCTCCAGCTGCAGCTCCGCGAAGAAACGGCCGGTCATGTTGGACACACTGCTGACTGGATTCCCCAACAAGATCTTGGAGATGACCGCTCTCAGTCTTCTCGTCCGCTCGTCCGACGCTGGGGCTGGCCTGCTCCACTGGTGGCACACTTTGGCAATGTGCCCTTGCTTGCCGCAATGGTGGCAGTCTGTGTTCCGGAATGGGCACTTTCACCAGTCGTGCCTGCTCCCACAGCCGTCACACTTCTTCAGGACCCTTGGAGCATGCTTTTCTTTCTTCTTTCGGACTTTTCCAACCCCTCCATCCTCATTGCTGGACCCGGATGTGGACGAAGATGGTGGCGATGCTGACGTGGAGGATGATAACGAACAGTGGTGGGCCTGTACAGCAGACTCCGGAACCCTGGAGGCGACAGACCGCTGCTTGAAGGCTTTAACCCCCGACTTGGCCGCCTCGGATGCCAACGCCTCCTTCAATACAGACTTGAAGGTCAGTGTGTCGCGGGTCATCAGCCTGTGTTGAGCCTCTTCATCCCGAAGTCCGGCTAGCAGGCGGTCACGGAGAGCATCCTCGATGTTCGACCTCTGGCAAGGGGCGGCTGCGAGTTGCAGGGCGGCAGTGAAATGCGACCTGGTCAGGGAAAATCGAGACCCTTGGTTGGAAGAGATTTTGAAGGGCCATCAGGATATCGGTGAGGGGAACATCATCGATATCCTGTGGCAATAACAGGTGAATAGCCAACTCAAGGGTAGCCAGAGCACATCTTGCAAGGAAACTCTTCAGATCTTCCTCTACGATACTGTCAGCTGCCATGGCATGTTTGAATTGTTTTTCGTAGAGGAGCCATTTCTCTGATGCTGTAATGTCAAAAGGGCCGACGGAATTCTTGTGGGATGCCATCCCATCCTCGTGGCCAATTTAGTGTTCCAGAAATGATGAGCAGCAGCCAGCAATACGGGCCAAACACATAACTTTATTACAGGGTTAAGAACACAAATTCAACTGCGCCACAGTGACTTATATACAGGTGCTGAAAGATACATTTTGGCGGGCTTTAACAGGATTGGTTGAAGGAGAGTGGGGTGATCAAGGACCTGATCTCAATCGCGCTTCTCGGAGTAAAATGGCGCAAACCCCAATCTTGTGATACTTAGAAACTGAGGGGAACATAAAAGGGTGGACACATTTTATTCAATACACAACAATTTTTCTCCTTGCCTGGCTGAAGTTTCTATTTTTGTTTGTTTTATGATGTTTTATTTTGATGGCTCATGGCTAAACACAATTAAAGTTCATGTTAAGAATTCAGTATTACCAATCATGGGATCAGGGGGATTTACTTCTGAGTAGGTGCATGCAACTAAGTATACAGTTGAACCTCGGTTAACAAATGGCTCGGTTAACATAGAAATCCTATAACAGAAAGAAATCCATAAAAAATAGTGGCTCGGTTTACAGATTTCCCCCCGGAATGGATTAATTATGTTAGAAATCATAAAAGCCTTCAGGAAATGAATTAAAAACCTGGCTGGCATAGCAGGGATGAGGCACTGGTGTGATGTCATGACCCCCGCTTGCTGGCTGATATAGTAGTATCACTCCCTCATTCTTTCAGCTATTTGAGGTAATTTTTGTAATATTTTTAATTTGATTTTTATGGGGTTTAGGTTTTATGTTGTAATGGTGATTTTAACATTGTGAGCTACCCAGAGTCATTTCTAGTTGGACGGCTATATAAATTGGACAAATAAATAAATAAATGATTTTCAATGCATTCCTGTGGGAAACTGATTTTGGTTAATGTATTTTGGTTTTCAATGCATTCCTATGGAAAACTGCATCCAATGCATTCCTGTGGGAAATTCAGTTAAAATATTTTTTGCTGTAAGAAACGTCCCAGAGAACGCATTAATCACGTTAACCGTTGTTCCACTGTAATAGGATTATTGGGGTTATTTATTGAGCTGGAAGAAGTAGTATAAAACCCTTTTACTCTTTTATTGTGATATGAGCCTTTGTTGCTCAAGGGTTGCTTCATCAGACACAGGAAGTGATTGGAAAAGCAGCAAGTTGAGGTACCCTGCAGAATAACAAGCTGAGAATTAAGAACTAAAGATAAAAGAAATGTGAAACCCACATCCTGATCATTTTTAAAAAAATCTAGGTCTTCAGTTTCTCAGTTTCTAAAATACACTTCTAAACTTCTGGCTATCTCAGACTTTAAAAAAGGTAAGATAAAAAAATTCTTTGGTGGTACATGATTTGTTGTGGCACACATCTGTGTATAATGGATCGTGTCCACATTCTCTCTCTTTTTTACTGGTACTTTTTCTTGTTTTTTAAATAGATATTTCATGAATTTTGTCTATTCAGGTTAGTGCTTGTGGTGTTTAAGAAGGTGGAAAGGACATTAAAATGGTTTTTTCCTGCTTTGTTTTTTCCCTTTCAGTGAGCTGCAGCTTCGTCTCTTGGGAAGTGATCAGGATGGAGAACATCTGCCTGTGGAACATCACCTAGAACAGAATGCTTCCTGCAGATAGTAGTTCTTATACCTATCAAACAGAACTTTGATACGGATCTGTCGCCCTGTCTATGTGGAAGAATAATGTATTAGCAACTCAAACAGAAGAGGCCATTAGGAGGATCTGCTTTAAAAGAAGCCTGTAAACAAACTTGAAGAGAACCTACTTCCTCCCACCAAGTGGATCCCATGGAACATGAGATCAACATGGATGCCTTGCTGGACCTCAGCTTCCTGTCAGAGGAAGAGCAGAATGCAATTGCGGAGGTCCTGCATAGAGACTCACAACTCCGGATTTCAGAGGAGGGACGGATCAGGTGGGTCTGGTGGTGGGAGTCCCCTGAAATATGGCCTGAGGTAGGGGTTGGGCTTACTTCAGGCTTGCATGAATGATTCCTCTCAAAACACATGCTGTAGATACCAAAGGTCGCAGGTTCAATCCCCAGTACCTCCAGGTATTGTAAGTCATTGCCAGAGTAACAATCAGTAGAATTATCTACCATGTGTTTATAAAGCTGATAGATAGACAGACAAACAAACAGATAGACAGATAGATTGGCAGACAGATAATGATCAGTGTTAAAAATGCTGCTGTAGATGGACCAATAGTCTGACTCAATGTAAGAGAGATTCCCTAAAAGTGAGTTCCAGCAGCTACAATCAAGTGCATGATATTGCTTTGGATAGGTGAACATAATGTCTAAGAAAGAGGAATGGGGCATCTCTGAGGAAGCCCAAGAGGTTTTGATCTGAACCAGAAGGAAGCTTCCAAATTGTTTCCCACAAAAATCCATTACTGATGCAAGCACATTCTTTTTCAACAATCTAATGCAGGGGTTCCCAACCTAAGGCCTGTGGGCCGGATGCAGCCCATGGCACCATTTCAAGTGGCCCCCCCACGCATCCAAGGGCATTCAAGAAACAAAATAGCCATCCCTTTGAAGCTGTTGGGACAAAATGGCCACCCCCATCATGCAGGCAGGGCAAAATGGCCATTGGGTCCTGAAAGCTGACTGAGAGAGAGTGACCTGGGCCCTGGCTTGAAAGGGTTGGGAATCCCTGATCTAATGTAAGAGGAACAAAATTTTATTTATTACTTTTGTTAGATTTGTAGATCTAATTAAAATGACCAACTGGTGAGAGTAGAAAACCAGTTTTGGCATAGTAAGGAACAACATGAGTAAGTAGTTCAGTTGATAAACTACAAATCCTATCATCCAACCTTTGGTCATGCTGCCTAGAGCTAATGGAAGCTGAAGCATAACAAGACATGGGGAAACATATGTTCCTGATATAGTGTGTGTAGAGTCCCAACCTGAGATTCTAGGTAGCATATTCCAAATTATTTGTTGCTTCTCTCTGTCCCCTTCAAGCAAATTGCGTGAGTCTGTCTTGGATCCATATTCACTGAAAGTTTTGTCTGGGGAATGGTTCTGTGAAATTCGTGCCAAAAGGCACCACCACAATCACTTTGGCTCAGACATTGTCCGGGCATCAATCCGCCGGAAGAAAAGGCCTAGAGGTAAGTGATGCCCCTCACCGTTCTCTACCCTGTAGCATAATATCCATCAGACTGAGACAGCTGTTTCAGGTGAAAGATGCTAGGGAGCAGTTGTAGCAATCCTATTGGTCTCACCTTCCATTCTTCAACTAGCTCTTCAGGTGGGGTGGAGGATCATGTCCTGTTGCTAGTGTATGGCAAGAGCACCAATTTGTTTTCCCCCATAAGCAGTACAGTAATACCTCGGATAATGTTAAAACTTGGTTCCATAAGTCTTAAAGTTATCCAATTTTTAGCGTTATCCGATGCATACATTGGATATCACTAAAAAAAAGCCAGCTGCCTCTGGGAGGGGAGAGGGACCCGATCTGCGCTGTTTTCGATGTCCCGCGACCTTCCCAGGCGCTGCTGCAAGACAAAATGCCAGGAGAAATGGCTACCTCGGCTGCAGGTTTTGCCTTGCAGCAGCGCCCTGAAAGGTCGGGGGACATCGGAAACAGCATGGATCGGCTCCCCCAACCCTCCCAGAGGTGGCACAGGTGGCGGAGAGCCCAAAATGGGTGAAAAAACTCCATCGTGATGGAATTTTTCCCCGCCTATTTTGGGCTCTCCGCTGCCGCTGCCGCCTCTGGGAGGGTCGTGGGACCTGATCTGCACTGTTTCTGAAATGCCCTGACCTTTCCGGGTGCTGCTGCAAGGCAAAACACCGGAGGAAACTCCTTCCCCGGCTGCAGGTTTTGCCTTGCAGCAGTGCCCGGAAAGGTTGGGGGACATTGGGAACAGCGCGGATCAGCTCTCCTGACCCTCTCAGAGGCAGCAGCCCACCCCCCAAAAAGGATAACGTTTTCTCCTACCTTTTCACGCTGTTTGGGACCGAAAAAAATCACCATCATTGGGTGCATTTTTCTGGCTCTCCGCCTCCCCAGCAGCCTCTGGGAGGGTGGGAGGACCTTTTCTGCAATATTCTCACCTTCCTAGGAGGTCCCAGGGCCACACAACAGCTGAAAATAGTTGCGGCTGCCATCTTGCTTTTTAAACAAGCACCTGGCCGCTTACCTTTTCGGAGGTACACGAAAAAAGCTGTGGCCAAACAGAGTCGTAACACATGAAAAGAGAAAATCCGTTTGAGGCTCAAGGAACATTGTAATATTAACTTTATAGTTTAATAATAAATTCAAAATCTTCTAGTATGAAACAATTCAATGTCCAATATTGTGAAAGTTAACCGGTGTATAACTCTTTCGGGAACTTCCCTTCCTCAGACAATGCAATTCTGTTATACTTTTCAATTTCTACAAAGACAATAATACATATTCAATATAAACTGTGATACAATAGCTAAACAATATTCTTACATCCTTTAGAAATAAACCCACCTAGTTCCATCGTGTATTTTGTTTCTCATATAGCATATAATCTTGAGTCGCATCCTAACCTCTCTTGTGTTTTTTTCTTGTCAGGCTGTGGAAATTATTAAACCTAAACATTTAATCTCTTATATAACGTAATACAAATAAAACATTTCGAATTTATTATTAAACTATACAGTTAATATTACAATGTTCCTCGAGCCTCGGACGGGTTTTCTCTTTTCATGTGTTACCACTTCTTTTGGCTACAGCTTTTTTTGTGTAACCCTGGCTTTATGGAACTTTCCAAGTTATGGAGGCACCTCTTTAAGTTCTTCTCCCTCTTGCAGTACTCGACATGAGAATATTCAAGGTGCACATATTACCAATACTACGGCAGAGAAACGAGGAATTGGAGACTTCATCTCACAGCATCAACAAACATTCCTGGCTAAATTTGTATACAGTATATGTTTAGCTATCATAGCGCTGTGAGAATTGTACATACATAGATAGAAAACTTTTGTCCTGTCACAATATAGCATAAGAAAGATTAACTTGTATTTTTAGCCTACAGTAAGATGTATCTGTTTAATTGGGAGGAATGGGAGGGATCCGAACCAAGTATACACACCTGCTTCCATGTTATATAAGAGATTAAATGTTTAGGCTTAGTAACGTCCGCAGCCCAACAAGAAATAAACACAAGAGAGGTTAGGACGCGACTCTATATGCTACATAAGAAACAAAATACATGACGGAACTAAATGGGTTTATTTCTAAAGGATGTAAGAATATTGTTTAGCTATTGTAGCACAGTTTATATTGAATATGTATTATTGTCTTTGCAGAAATTGAAAAGTATAGCAGAATTACATTTTCTGAGGAAGGAAAGGTCCTGAGAGAGTTATACACTGGTTAACTTTCACAATATTGGACATTGAATTGTTTCATACTGGAAGATTTCAAATTTATTATTAAACTATACAGTTAATATTACAATGTTCCTTGGGTCTTGAATAGATTTTCTCTTTCCTTTTCCGGAGGGCCAAACACAACTGCATCATATAACGTTGAGATAACATTATCCGATGCATTATTTTCTTTGAAAACTTCTCAACATTATCCGAATTTTTCGTTGTCCAATGTAAACGTTATCCGAGGTACCACTGTATAGGAATTTGTGGTGGCCCCGACAATATTCACCCACCCATCCACCCACCCAAGTGCATCCCCCCCCCCCATTCCCAGACTTATAGGGAAAGGGATGCAAACAATGTTGTCGGCTGCAACTCATATCCAATAATGCATTTTTTTCTGAAGCAGGAGAAATGCCATTAGCGTGAATTTGTTTAAGGTAGATCCCAGCATGCCATGAAGTGACCCACACACTATGATCACAGAGCCATCTCCTGAGGCACATGAAATGAGACATGCAGGATTTCACACCGGGACTACAATGAACTGCCACAGCTTTGAGGATATTATCAAGGTGCGCCTTCACAGCCAGTCCATCTGGCATGGCCTCTTCCACCTCCATGACCGTTGGGAATCAGAATAGTAAAGTGGTTCCTCCTCTGCTCATTTTGCTGTTGGGCTCAGTATGATGGTTTCCAGTGCCATTTCCTCCACTGAGGGGGCCCAACACCCCCTCTAAAGGGGCTCATCCACTTGTAGTCTTTGGCTCCTTTAGGGAATCAGGTTATTTACTGCCACCCAGCTCTCAGCATTGAGTTGCTGGCTGTATGGTCTACTCCATTACCATAGCGGGATGTTTGGCCAGACATAATGGATGCAAACACATTAATACTATAATCATTGTCTTGCCAATTCAAATCCAATTCAGAGCTATTTTTCCAACTGAGGCTTAGAATCTCCCAAGCATTAGACAGAGAAAGTGACTGTCTTTTTGCAATCTGGAACACTGGAAATAATTATAGAAATCCCCCATTCAGTGTATTCACTGACTGTGCTGGCTGGGGGATTAATGGGAGATGTATTCTTAAAAAGTAACTTTTCCAAGCTGTCTGCTTTTTGTTTAGTGCCCTTAATATCTGCTACTTTGAATGTATTATTACTACTGCTGTGTATGGAGGTTCCACCTAATTGATATTGAAATCCATCAGCATTCTAAACAAACGTAGACCCATTGAATCAAAGGGGATTTGGTGAGTCAACACCAATTAACTGCTTCTGATTCATTGGGCCTACTCTCTTTGCTATTCACTACTGGAGTTCAGCTAACAAATGTTGCATTGTATATTGATTTTTTCAAATCTTGTAATAATGTGACACTAGGAACAAGAATAATAATGATGAAAAATGTTAAGCATTCTGGGGTGATGTGCAGTGGCTAGATTCAGCTTAAAAGCTGCTTGTTGTGGAAAAAAACAAGGAGAGATTGTGAGCAATAGTTTTAATAGGGGAAAATTTACCAACTAATCAGATTTAGACACATCAGTAACAGGTTAATGCTTTCTTTTGTGATATGTGGCACAAGTCTGTTATTTTTGTAAGCTAGACATACAAGCTCTTCATGCACAGATTTTTTCAAAATGACTTTTATAAGAGGAGTGTTAAATGTTAGACTGTAACCCAAGATTGGAAACTAACTTTATAAAAACAATTACCAATATACAATATACTCGACTATAAATTGTCCCGAATATAAGTTGAGGTACCTAATTTGGACCTCTAAAACTAGGAAAATAGATTGACCCAAATATAAGTCCGTGGGGTGGGGGTGGGAAATGCAGCAGCTGCTAGTGAGTTTCAATAATTAAAATGCATGAAAATATGGTAAAATTAATTAATTTAGACATTTATGTGGTATGTTTTTGAGTGTTTACGATGACCCAAGTATAAGTCGAGTCCCATTTTTGGACCTCATTTTGGGAGTTAATAAACCTGACTTATACTCAAGCATATATGGTAGGCTTTGGTTATGCTTGCAAGGACTCACAAACATGTGAAATAACAATATAGATGCAGTTTATGGAACACAATTCTTTATTTCTTGAAAGTGAGCATAAGACAGCATGAACCAGCATTTGAAACCTATGCTGTTCTTCCTTCCTCTTTTAGTAAGACCACATACTGACTACGAAATTAATGTAAACCAGGGATGCCCAAACTACGACCCATGGGCCGGCTCCAGCTCATGGTGTCAATTAATCTGGCTCATGCCATCCTCGCCACTCCCGGAAGTGGAAGTAAAATGCACATGCACAGAATCCACCTGCACTTGTGCAGAACACTGCTGTAAATGCTCCACTGCTGTTGTAAACACGTTTACGACAGCCACGGGCCATTTACAGCAGCGTTCTGCACATGCACAGACATGTTTTACTTCTACTTCCGGTGGGAGGAACCATGTGACCGGCCTGCAGCCCAAAAAGTTTGGTGGTGGTGGTGGTGTTCAGTCGCACAGTCGATTCCAACCCTTTGCAACCCCAGGTCTAAGAGGTGACCTGATTGAAGTTTATAAAATCATGCACGGTGTGGACAAAGTAGATAAGGAAAAACTGTTTTCCTATTGCATAACACTAGAACTAGGGGACACTCCATGAAACTTTTGGGTACTAGTTCTCAAACAAATAAGAGAAAGTACTTTTCACCCAGAGGATTACTGGTCTATGGAACTCCCTGCCAGAAGAAGTGGTGACAGCTGTCTGTCTTGACAGCTTTAAGAAAGGATTAGACAAGTTCATGGAGGACAAGGGTATGAATGGCTATAATTATGGATACTGAAGGACAACCTCTGGGTTGGAGAGATAGGCAGGATATCTCTCAATGCCATTTCCAGGGAATCCTAGGCAGGTGAAGGCATCTCCTTGGGAATAATACCCTGAAGCAAATGGTGAGCCATTGTGTGAGACAAAATGCTGGACTGGATGGGCTGTGGCCTGTTCCAGCAAGGCTGTTCTTATATGGACCATTGATCTCCAGGCACCCCTGTCCTCTACCATCCTCCTCAGCCCGCTCAGCTCGGTGCCCGCTGCGTCCACAACGCCATCTAGCCATCTCATCCTTGGCCGTCCCCTTTTTCTTTTGCCCTCCACCTTTCCCAGCATCAAGGCTTTCTCAAGTGAATTCTCTCTTCTCATTTGGTGTCCAAAGTACTTCATCTTCATCTTTACTATTTGACCTTCTAAGGAGCAGTCAGGACTGATTTCTTTCAAGATTGACCTATTTGTTTTCCTCGCTGTCCAGGGTACTCTCAAAACTCTCCTCCAACACCACATCTCAAAGGCGTCTATTCTTCTGCGCTCAGCCTTCCTAATGATCCAGCTCTCGCATCCATACATTACCACCGGGAATACCATTGCTTTGACTATACGGATTTTTGTTTGCAAGGTGATGTCTCTACTTTACACTATGTTCCCCAGGTTTCTCATGGCTTGTCTCCCTAGAATCAGTCGCCTCTTTATTTCATGGCTGCAGTCACCATCTGCAGTGATCCTAGATCCCAAGAAAGTAAAATCTGTCACTGCTTCTACTTCTTCCCCATCTATTTTCCAGGTGCTGATAGGGCCTGTTGCCATTATCTTTGTTTTCTTGATGTTAAGTCTCAGGCCAGCTTTTGCACTCTCTTCTTTCAACCTAATCAGGAGCTTCTTTAAATCTTCCTCACTTTCTGCCATTAGGGTTGTATTGTCTGTATATCTCAAATTGTTGATGTTTCTCCCAGCAATTTTTATCCCATATTGTGATTCCTCCATCCCTGCATTGCGCATTATGTGCTCTGTGTATAGGTTGAAAAGGTAGGGTGATAAAATGCAGCCTTGTCTTACTCCTTTTCCTATTCCAAACCACTCTGTCATTCCGTGTTCTGTCCTAATTGTTGCTTCTTGACTCTTGTACAGATTTCTCATGAGCCATATGAGGTGTTCTGGTATTCCCATTTCTTTAAGTACTTGCCACATTTTATTGTGGTCCACACAGTCAAAGGCCTTGGTGTAGTCAATAAAGCAGAGGTATATTTGTTTCTGATATTCCTTTGTTTTCTCCATGATCCACCGTATATTGGCAATGTGGTCTCTAGTCCCCCTGCCTCTTCTGAACCCCACCTGAACCTCTGGCAATTCTCTCTCCACTTGCTGCTGAAGTCTATCCTGTATTATCTTGAGCATCACCTTGCTAGCGTGTGGGATGAGCGCAATTGTTCGATAATTTGAACACTCTTTGGCACTACCCTTCTTTGGGATTGGAACGTATACTGATCTTTTCCAATCCTGTGGCCACTGTTTTGATTTCCAGATCTGCTGGCATATCGAATGCAGTAATTTGATTCCGTCATCTTTTAGAGCTTTGAAAAATTCAACTGGGATACCGTCATGTCCACTAGCTTTATTGTTTGCAGTGCTTTTTAGGGCCTTTCTGACTTCACTCTCTAGGATGTCTGGCTCAAGTTCACTGTTCTCATCATTGTGTTTATCAGTGGTGTTGTGGTCCTTTTTGTAAAGTTCCTCTATGTATTCTTTCCATCTTTTCTTAATCTCTTCTGCATCAGCTAACTCCTTGCCATCTTTGTCCCTTATCATCGTCATTTTTGCTTTGAATGTTCCCTTGATTTCCCCAATTTTTTTAAAAAAAGATCTCTATTCCGGCCTCTTGTGTTGTTTTCCTCTATTTCTTTCACTGTTCATTTAAATAGATTTCCTTGTATCTCCTTGTTTTTCTTTGAAATTCTGTATTCAAGTGATTGTATTTTTTCTTTTCTCCTTTGCCTTTTGCATTCCTTCTTTCCTCTGCTATTTTTAAGAGTCTCATCAGACAACCACTTTGCTTTCTTATGCTTCTTTTCTTTTGGTATGGTTTCCCTTGCTGCCTCCTGCATGATGTCCTGCACATCTGTCCATAATTCGTCTGGTACTCTGTCTATCAATTCCAAACCATTAAATCTGTTCCTCACCTCCACTGTGTATTCCTTAGGGATGTTGTCTAGGTCATATCTGTCTGGCCTGATTGTTTTCCCTATTTTCTTTAGCCTAAGTCTGAATTTTGCTATTAGTAGGTTGTGATCTGAGCCACAATCTGCTCCAGGTCTTGTTTTTGCTGACTGTATGGAGGTTCTCCATCTTTGGCTGCAGAGTATGTAATCAATCTGGTTTCGATGTTGGCCATCTGGTGATGTCCATGGTTGGTGTGTATATTTGGATTACAGTGATATTAAAAGGTTTGCCTTGTATTCTGACTGACATCATTCTATCATTTTTTGAGATTGTATCCCATTACTGCTTTTCTCACTCTTTTGTTGACAATTATGGCTACTCCGTTTTTTCTGAAATTTTCTTGACCACAGTAGTAGATGTGATGGTTTCCTGAGTTGAATTCACCCATCCCTGTCCATTTTAGCTCACTGATTCCCAAGATGTCAATGTTTATTCTTTCCATCTCATTTTTCACCACTTAGAAATAGTTAGATTATGTTTCTTTGGTGGGGAAAGCCTGTTATGCTGAAACCCTGATGTATTTTGATCCTTTTTGTATCCTGAACTACCTATGAACCTGAAGAAATAAACATCGTTGATTCATCTAACTGCCTGATCTTTGGGAAGGGGTAAGATAAGAGTTCAGCCAACCTTCACGCTACTTGATTTTTCATTTTCTCCAATTTAATTTTGCTGGAAATTCCTGAGGCAGGAACCCAGGTAATTGCAGCCTTGGGCTGGACTGGGCTTTGAAACCTACAGGTCGGAGTCTTTGGGCTGGGGAGACCCTAGAAGGCAAGGCCTGAAAGAGGTTTAAAGCTCATAAGTTTGGACACTCCTGATATAAACATTCTAGTTAAAGTATTAAGGCTCACACAATTAAGTGACAGTCATATTTTAATTTAGTTGATTTATTTATTTATTTTATTCCAATTTTATACTGCCCATTTTGGAAATTTCCCTCTCTGGCACATATAAATATCAAATAACACAACAAAACACACCTTAGTTATGGGGGAAATAAAATAATATAGGTTACTCATTAATCTTAAGTGATAGATATGACTCACTCTTATGTTTTATTTGTATTCACCTGTCCTAGAGTTATTGAAAATATAAATGTTTAGTAACAAGAGGGGGTTTGTTAACTGTCCCTGCTTGGCTTCCCGGCCTTTTTAAAGGGTTGGGGAGGGTCTAGGGTGGTTTTAGACAGTTTTATATATGTGATCTTACCTGGTTTTAGATAAGAATTTAGCTGATGTTTTAATCAATGTTTTAGTTATGTTGTGAACCACTTTGGGTCACCTATGGTGAGGAAGGTGGTATACAAATGTTGTAAATAAATAAACAGAGACATCTTTCTCCCCAACAAAACAGGTGAATGGGGTCCGATACAGCGTGGCAGCCTGGGAAATTTGAATGTGATCTGTGATGAACCAGTGGCTGAAGAGGATAAGACTTTGGATGCGGTGGATGGGTGAGAAACAGGATTGTTTGGGTGCAGACTTGAGGTTTTCTCGGAGTGTGAAAACATCAGCTCCTCCAAGTAGCCATTCTAGAATGGATGGCAACATCTTGGTTACCAATACGAGAGAAGGTTATCTGAGAAGTCTGCATATGGGGATGTTGTAAGCATAGGAGTCCAGGTACAAGACTCAAGCTGGGAAGCGGGGAGCAGTGACTCATGAAGCGAGTGATTCAGTTTTATAAAAAAGAAAGAAAGTTCTCTTTTGAATGTCTTTGTGCACTGAGCAGTTCACCAGAAGGTCGGTGAGCATTGTCAAGGTTATTGTAAGCCCTGGGAGGGCTTTTTGCTCACTGCACAGTTCTTAATGACTCATTAGGTAAAGGTAAAGGCCACCCTTGACCAAAAGCCAGTCCTATCCAACTCATCTCTGTCTATAGACATAGAGCCAGTGCTGTCTGCATCTGCAGACATTTCCGTGAACATTTCCATGGGCACATTTTACTTCCGCTTCTGGAAGTGGCGCAGGCTGGATGAAATGGTGTCATGAGCCAGATCCGGCTCATAAGCCATAGTTTGGGCACCCCTGGCTTATATGGTATGCATTCAACTCACAGCTAACAGGAACCATATTTCAGTCACTCATGACCATCAATTAAATACATATTTACTTTTTCATTACAAATCTAGGTTGCCCTTGCTTGAAAGCCAGTTGCATCTGACTCTAGGGTTCAGTGCTCATCTCCATTTATAGCCAAAGAGCCAGCGCTATCTGCATTTGCAGACGTTTCCATCAACATGTGGCAGACATGCCTAGAGTGCACGGAATGCTGTTTACCTTCCCACCAAAATGATACCTATTTATCTACTTGCAATTTCTTGCTTTTGAACTACTAGGTTGAACTACTACTGGGACAGACAGGAACTCACTCCATTGTGCAGTACCTGGGTCTTGAACTGCTGACCTGCCAACCTTCCAGTCATCAATTTAAGCAACTTAACCTCTAAGCCACCACAGTCACTCAATTGCCATATTTCTTTATTGCAGAGTAATATGAGAGCCAGTGTGGTGTAGTGCTTAGAGTGGAGGAGGATAACCTGTGTCTTATGGGCCTAACCCGATCCATAGGAATTCTTCCTTTGGATCTAAGTATTTCTGGGATAGACCCCTGCCCCTTTTGGCAAGCTCTGTCTCCTCCTATTCTCTTTCTGCCCGATCCTAAAGAGCCCAGAAGTGGGCAGATGGGGCTTAATCTTCCACAAAGGTTCAGATGGAGAGAAAAATTAGTGCTAGATTAGCCTTTCTCCATATTGCTGGGTCAATAACTGAACCAGTAGGGAGAAGAGCAAGCAATCCCATAGTGTATTTTTTGTGTTTATGTATGTGTATACTGTATGTGCAGTTCAGTACACACAAAAAAGCCTCCTCAAAGATTGTGGTATTTTTGAACCACAGTCGGGCATACCTGGTAATGATAACCTTATGTCGTCAACTAATATTCCTCACACTGGATCAGGTGAAAGGGACTGCAGGATGAACTCACCAAAATGTGCCTTCATTTTGGCTGTTTCACATCTAGCATAGACATGGAAGAAGAAGATCACAGTTGTTTCCCCTTATTGGAATGCATTGTAACATTCTTGGGCTGGAATTAATAAGATTGCTAAGCAGGTTCCCTGTTGTAGCTTTAATTGCTTTCTCCAAACACAAAACCAGCAAGACAAAGAAATACAAAGGAATTGGCAGAGGCAGGAACAGAGGAAGAATGGATGGACGGAAGCAGGAGGGAAAGAAAGAAGGAAAGAAGTCATGGTGTGGGCTGCCATGTGGTTTTCATTGCCTCCAGTTCAAATCGTGAACTCCCAAAACATTCCACAGCCTCTGCATGAGCAATGATTCCAATGAAGGATTGTAATGTAGGCTTCATATCAAATTGTAGCCAAGCCTAATTGTTCCAGTTTAGTGTTCCAGTGTGGTTGCACCATGAGTTACAAAGACCAGAAAACACAAGTTAATGTTGCTTCTGTACGAAAAACTCTTCAGCAGGATTTTGATATTTTGTTACGTTTGAAAAACAGATTCTTTATTGCTAGTATTTAACTAGTTAAAAGGTAACAATATTGCTTATAGCTTGTTACTTTTAAACTAGGAGGCTACTTTAGCTTTAGTGTCTGGCCGGACATCTCACTATGGTAATGGAGTAGACCATATAGCCAGAGACCCAACACTGAGTGTTGGGCGGTGGTAAATAACCTGACTCCCTAAAGGGGCCAACAGCTATGGGTGGATGAGCCCCTTTAGGTGGGGTGACGGACCCCCCTCAGTGGAAGAAATGCCCCTGGAAACCACCATATTGGGCCAAATGGCAAAATGAGTGTTGGAGGAACCACTTTCTGATTCCCAATGGTCATGGAGGCAGAAGAGGCCTTGCCAGTTGGACTGGCTGTGAAGGCGTGCCTTGTCCATATCCTCAAGGCTGTGGCAGTCCATTGTAGTCCTGATATTAAATCCTGCATGTCTGATTTCATTTGTGCCGCAAGAGATGGCTCCGAGATCATAGTGTGTGAGTCACTTCATGGCAAACTGGGATCCACTTTAAACAAATTCAGACCAATGGCATTTTTCCTGCTTGTTTTAGAGGGTGAAGGTGACACAGAACCAGCTGGCTTCCAAGACCAGGCCGCCCAGCAGCCTGGAGCAGGAAAAATGTATACTCGGATTGAGTTGCAGACAACGACTTTAGCTTGGAAAAATGTCTGTAACTCCATGACACTGAGGATAAATGAGTATTTGTAGCCCCAAATGTCATTTTTATAAGCTCTGGTTTCTGCATTTTACTAAAGAAGTTACATCCAGTTCAGTTATTTCAGGTAAAGTCCGATACTGGAATATTTATTATTATTTTCTTCTCTTTGTTTATTATGTAAAGTAACCTTTATATCTGGATCATCAGTGGATAGAAGAATACAGATAGTTTGTTAACACTTTAAATTTCCCAAGAGTCTCCATTAAAAAAACACACACAAAGTACATCTTGTTGCATTGTGTGTCTTCCAATGAACCGTAGTTTTAAACTAGGAAGAAATTCATTATGAACGACTTTAGTGGTGAAACCCTGTTGCTTAGAATACTGTAGTGTGTTACAACTAGAAAGGGGACAATTAATCAATGTAACGTACAGGGGTGTTGATTCACCAAAGCCCCGCTGATTCAATTGTCTTATTCTATCTAGTGCAATTTATTAGGCTAAGTTGCAGGATTCCGCCTGTATGGTTTTTTGGCATTTGACTTCCTATCAGGCAATATCTTGTAATTTCTAGAAGTGTGTCCCTAGCAGACATGATCATCCAAGTGAGGATATACCTTATCCCATCCAAAAAATCATTTGTACTTCCATTCTGCCCAGATGTTTACCCCATTCCTTGCCTTCATTGAACTGCACCTGAATCTTGTATTATGCTTAATCTGAGTATGTCTCCGATATGAGCATCGTCTCAATCAATCTCGTTGGCATTGACTGATTGAATCTCAGTAGAAAGTCGTAACAAGAGTAGTATTAAATAAGCAGTGATTTGGTAAGTCAGTTCCTTCATAAGTTTCATTAATTCAACAGGCCTACTCTGTTTGTGACTTACTATTGATTTCAGCCCATGTGTGTGTCATCTTGACAATTTATCAGTAAAATAATGTGAAAATAGTAACTGATACAGGACGCACAATGTAACACATGAAAGCCAGATTCTGGCCTCACTGTGATGTGCTTGGTTCATTGTGTGTGTTTCCTTACACTTTGATTACATGACAACATAAAAGAAAGGGAGCACGGTATTATCATAAATTATCACAACTGCCAGGGCTGCAGTGGCTCAGTGGTTAAGAAGCTCACCTTGTTAGCTGGAAGGCTGGCAAGTCAGCAGTTTGACACCCCAGTACTGCATGACAGATTGAGCGCCGGTCTCTGCCCTAGCTCTTGGGGACATGAAAGAATCCTAATTTGGGCTTCCCCTGAGGGGAGTTTCTTCAGCAAAAATCCTTTCAACTCAGAATAATTTCTGACATGAAATTATTATTTTTATTACAACTGCCGAACATATCCCCTTGGAAAGTTTCAGCATACAGGAAGCAATAGTCTCATGTAGCAGATGATGGATGGAGACTATGGTGCACACAGATATGGCTTCATCTGCCAAATCACCTAACATGGTCACATGGAAGCGCTAGGCATTGCAACAATGTGCAGCATGCTGTAAAATAAAAGAGAGGGAGGAGTAAGGGTAAGTGTGGAGGGGTATCCAATAAGTTCAAGCAGAAACTACAAGGAACAGAATGCAGCAGGAATTAGTGTGATAACCGCTAACATCTGTTTTCCTATGGATTGTGATGAAGGGAAGCAGATTCCTTGCCACAGAAAAGTCATCATCTCTTTGCTTCTTCCTAGGGTTCACAGGGAGACACCTGCTACTCCGCCATTCTGGCAAGAAGAGCCTGGGGTGAGCTTGCTTGGTTTGTGAACTTCAGTAAGATTGCAACAACAGTCAGGAATATATAGCAACCAGAATCCAGGTGAATATTTATGCCTACACAACTGTTTTGGCATAACTCAAAACAACACATAGCCACTAATTAGTAAATCCCCAGTTGAATTGGTAGCTGGCAGGTTGTGTGACTTGCCATGTGGTTAAGGAATTCTTTTGTGGATTTGTTAGTTAGTGGCTAGCCTGTTGACTTAGGCCAATGGACAGAAATAAACATTCCCTTGGATCCTGGCTATATTTATATAAATATGTAATTTATGAAAATATTATCAGAACCAAAATTGACAACAGCAACCAGAATCTTAATAGCCATGTTGGCTAAAGATCTGGCAGTTATAGTACAAGTAAAGATCTAATTTTATGTTACATCTGTGTTTTTAGAATTATGGTGTGTTTGTGTATTATATTTTATTGGTGGACTCTTTGGGGAGAAGGAACAGATATGATGGAAGATTGGGTGAGCTTACATATAGTAAACTAGCATATTTGTGCCCGGCCAGCCGGGCATTTTTAATGTATGTGTTGGTGGTTAGGGGTGGTTTTGGGTGTGCATAACACCCCTCATACAATACCACTCCAACCACCAACACACACATTAAAAATTCCTGGCAAGGCAGGAGTGTTGTGTGTGTGTATTGTGTGTGTGTGTGTGTGTGTGTGTGTGTGTGTGTGTGTGTGTGTGTGTGTGTGAGAGAGAGAGAGAGAGAGAGAGAGAGAGAGAGAGAGAGAGAGAGAAGCAGTGTCTGTGTGTGTGAGAGAGAGAGAGAAAGAGAGAGTGACAGATAGACTGGACCACCAGAGGGGATTAGTGAGTTAGTTAGATAGAGAGACAGTCAGACAGAGGAGACAGGTGAAGAGGGCAGAGAATACTTGTTGAGGCTGCATGCAGGTACGTTGGAAGGGAAGGTTTGTTGTGTGTGTGGTTGTGTGTGTTGGTGGGTGGGTAGGGCAGAGGGAGGGTTGTCCCGCGGTGGGTGGGTGGTGTTTCCCGCATTTTGAGTGTGTGTGTGTGTGTGTGTGTGTGTGTGTGTGTGTGTGTGTGTGTGAGAGAGAGAGAGAGAGAGAGAGAGAGTTCCCTCTGGGTTGGCTGGGAACGAAACTTTCATCCCCAACCAACCCAGAGAGAAGTGATTCCTTCTCTTCGGAAGGCAAAGGCAGCACCTTTCATTGCTTCCCGGAGAGATGGAATCCCCACCATGGAGGGGCTTTGCTTCTTTCTGGGTTGGCTGGGAACGGAACTTTCATTCCCAGCCAACCCAGAGATAAGTGAGTCCTTCTCTCTGGTAGGCCAGGAGGTGCTCCAGCTTCTCCTTTGTCCATGTGGGTGTCGAGGCCACATCGCCCGCAGGGATGAAGGAGAGGCTGGTGCTTCTCCCGTGCTGGGAGGGAAGGACTTTCAGAAACCCATCCAGAGCCGGCAAAAGGTAAGTGTGGTCAGTGGAGTGGGGAGGTGTAGCAAGATGGTGGGGCGGGGGGCGGGGTTACCGGGGCTGTGGCTCCCCCCTCCCTAACTCCCACCAGATGGGTCTCTGAAAGTCTTTCCCTCTCAGCACGGCCTTCTGCGTAGGGAGAAGCACTGGCCTCTCCTTCGTCCCTGCGGGAGATGTGGCCTCGACGCCCACAGGGACGAAAGAGAGGCCGGTGCGTCTCCCAACGCAGAAGGCCGCGCCAGGAGGGAAAGACTTTCAAAGACCCATCTGGAGCCGGCAAAAGGTAAGTGCGGTCGGTGGGGGTTAGGGAGGGTGGGCTAGGTGGTGGGGCAGGGGGTGGCATGGTTACCGGGGCCATGCCTCACCCCACTCCCTAACCCCCACTGACTGCACTTACCTTTTCCTGTCTCCGGCTGGGTCTTTCAAAGTCTTTCCCTTTTGGTGCTTTTTTTAAAGTTGGCGCGCCACACGTTCCTGGCCTCCTCTGTGCTCGCATCCCTCAGCCTGATTGGCTGAGGGGTACTGCAGCGCAGAGGATTCTAGGACTCATAGTTGTTGTTTTTTGGTCACATCTGTGGGGCGGCTGCCCCACTGGCGACCTCCGGACCCTTGTGGCAATGGTGAGGCCGGGGTAAGGTGAGTGCAGGCGGCTCGGTTAGGGATGGTTGGGCCGGGTGTGGGAGCCTTTGTTACATTCCAACAGTTAACATATTTATAGGTAAAGATACAGAGATCTGTGATCCTTCTGGCATTACAGGTTACTTGGTACGTTGCTGTTTACACTAGGGTCTGAAATCCAAAATACTTTGTTGGGTCAAAAGTTGATTTGAGGCAAGGGAGGAGATAGTTTGTGATGGTGTTGTCATTAAAGTGAAGAAGTATGGTTCGTGTCCCACTTAGCTTTGACATTTGTTGGGTTACCTGGGGCCAGTCCCTGTCTCTCAGTCACATTTTACTTCCACTTCCGGGAGCAACGAGGGCAGTGCAGGCCAGATGAATCGCAGCAAACCCATTCGTGTGGATTCATGGGAGCTTGGGCTTCTGGGAATTGAAGTCCAAGAACATCTGGAGTGCCAAGGTTCACCATCACGGGGCTATCCAATTCAATGAGTTGGTTATACACAAACAAATAAACATTGGGGCGACTGTGTATGCTGCCTTCTGCTTCTTAGAAAAAAGGTGGATTATAAATTTAATGACCAAAAATCCTTTTGTGTAGATATGGAAATGGTGAAAGTTCTGGAATTAATTGCCTCACATTAAGAAATTACTGTGGAAAGTATTACTTGCACACTGAGTCACACAACTTGGTATTCAATAGACATTGTTACACAGGGCTGTGGTGGCTCAGTGGTTAAGAAGCTTGCCTTGTTAGCTGGAAGGCCAGCAAATCAGCAGTTCAAGACCCGGGCACTGCATGATGGATTGAGCACCTATCTCTGTTCCAGCTCCTGCCAACCTAGCAGATTGAAAGCAAGAAATTGCAAGAAGATAAATAAGGACCACTTCATTGGAAAAGATCTTGGGGACATGAAAGGAGCCTCATTCGCGCATCCCCTGAGTGAAGTTTCTCCAGCAAAAATCCTTTCAACCCAGAATAATTTCTTACACAACATTATTATTATTATACTGATTTCTTCACTATAAGAAATATGCCACTTGTATTATGCCAGCATAACTAGGCAAGAGGAGTTGGGCCAATAAATGAGGGATTTTTTTTTTTTTTGCGTGATAACTTTCTCTATGGGCTTTCTTCCTACTTAGCACCCTTACTACTACACATTTGTTTACTGGCTTTGCTCCTGGGTGTCATTATGAAGACATCCATGGAAAGAGCACAAACCAAGTGACAAAGGTAGTAGGAGATTGTGCAATGTTTTCTTAGATATGTGACTGCTAGTATTTTTGGCAACAGCAGGGTCAAAAAGCAAAACTGGAGAACCCCTGATTTATCAACTCAATGATATCAACTCTTAGTGTTGATCTTACTGGTATGACACTGGGAACCAAAGATGCAGCTGACAGCACTGTTAGAATGCCCATGCATCAAATTTGGCCCTCAATTTTTAAAAATCATGTCAGAAGCACACAAAGGTGCTTTCTGGGTTGAAAGGATTTTTGCTAGAGAAACACCACTCAGGGGATGCCTGAATGAATCTCCTTTCATGTCCCCAAGATCTTCTCCCACCAAAGTGGTCCCTATTTATCTACTTGTAATTTCTTGCTTTCAAACTGCTAGGTTGGCAGGAGCTGGGATGGGCAACAGGCACTCAAGCCGTCATGCAGTATTTGGGTCTTGAACTGCCGGCTTGCTGATCTTCCAGCTAACAAGCCGAGCTTCTTAACCACTGAGCCAATGCAGTTCCAGCTCTCAAATGAAAGTTCAGAATGAACATTTTTTAAAAGACTTCCCATCTGTATCTTTTTGAGAGCAAAGATTCTTAAACTTGGGAATGGGAAGTATTTGCATATGTCTGTTCAGGCTGCAATTTGCATTACTACTTAAGTGCACATGGCAGCTGTTTTTCAAGTTTTGAATATGTGCAAATATTCTAGAAATTCTGGAAGTCAGACCTTGCTGTGCTGTGTTGTCCCACTGTTTGGGTGTGCTGCAATGCTTCCTCTTCAGGGGCAGTCACATGGAAATAGGAACTGGAATCCATTTAGAGCAGGCATTCCCAACCTTTTCAAACCGGGGGTCAGGGCACACTCTCTCAGTCAGTTTCAAGGGCCAGATGGTCATTTTGCCCTGCCTGCACGATGGGGGCGGCCATTTTCTCCCAACAGCATCAGAGGGGTGACCATTTTTTAATTTATGTTTATTTGATTTATATGCCACCCTCCTCAACAAACGCAGAATCAGGGCGGCTCACAACCCATCAAAACAAAGATACAGTATAGCAAAAACAAAATACAAAATACAATAGCAAGTGCCCTTCGAAGGGTGGGGTGGCCACATGAAATGGGGCCGGGGGCTGGATCCAGCCCACGGGCCTTAGATTGGTAACCCCTGATTTAGAATGTTAGAATATCCATAGCCAACAAACTCAGCATGTTGCTTGGCTTATCTTTGTGGCTTTGTATTTTTAGATGGCGGCCTTGACTCCACAAGATGAGATCCAGTCTCAGGAGCAGATGGTTGAAAGCAAGCCAGGTAAAAAGACACTAGAGTGAGAAAAACACACAGACCGACATGGGGTGTGGGCCTGAAAGAAATAGAGAAGCTAAATGTGATGTTAAAGGTATTATGATAGTCAATGTGTATGATTTTTTTAAAAAAAATAGCATAAACCAACTACTTTTGGGGTGAAAGCAGTGTTGGAATTACCACAGAGGAGGCAAAGAAGGTTAAGCCCTCTCTTTTTTTGCTGCAATACCAGTGAAATATAAACATTGTAATGGAAGTAAAGCTCTCATGGGTGCTAAGACCAGTTTCCCTCTCTCCATGTAAATAGCAGTGTCAAGTGTGAGTGTGATGAGAGTTTTGTTGTGGTCACTGCAAGAGGGAGTGTTAAAACATACCTTTCTTAACTATTCCCATTCCAGCCCCCCACAATAGTTATTTATGCTTTGAAACATCTGATGCCCCCTCTATATATTTTTTACTTCAAGTCCCATGATCTCCAGCAGTTGTTTTAGTTCAAAACACCTAGAGAGCACCAGGTTGAGAAACATGCTATGAAAAGTATTAATGCATGTTAAGGCACAACAGTTCATTTTCATGTAGAGTTTCCTTTGTTTTTGAGTTAGCCTGCAGTGGTTAAGGATGACATACATGCCTTGTGGCTTCACGCTATCCTTAGATGGGCCTCCTTACCACCTGAGGCCAGACCACAATGTAGGCTCTTTCGCTTCTAGCTCATCCTTCCTCTACTTAAGGGAAAGTACCTGCAACATTGCTCAGGCTGCATGCAGTGTACCCTTTTACAATAGTGATGGAGTCTAGGATAGCTTTTATTTATTTGCTTGTTATATAGTGTTTATATTCCACCCATTTAGCATGAGTCATTTCTGTGGAAACGTATGCTAGGATGTTAACAAAATATGGAACAAGAAATGCTGGATTATGGACGTGAATACAGTAAAACCTCGCATAAAGAGCAGAATTTTCTCTGAATGGTAGCCTTGCTTAACAACTAAAACCAACCAAAAATTTGCTTAACAACTAAATCGGCGTTCGCAACACACACACACACACACGGCCAGAAGTCACAATTGATCACTTACAATGGTGTTTCACTTAAAGAGCAAACTCACTTAAAGAGCAACCCCGTGGAATGCATTATGTTCTTTAAGCAAGGTACCACTGTACATATTTCCGATTGTTAAAATGATTTTTAATACCTTTGCTTATTTGCATTGTTGTTTCTGGTGGCCAAGAGAAAGGAGTAAAAGACTCATGTGATATATAGGCTGAAATCCTATTGTGTAATGTAAGCACAGTTTGTAAGTTTTGGTCTGTTACTCATCAATAAATGAAAAGCTCCTGCTGTGGAGGGGCAAAGACTAGTCCCAGTATAGACCCATCACCTAAAAAACAGCACTAGAGTAGGAAACGGAACTGTGGTGGCTCAAGTGGCTAAGATCTGAACTTGCTGACTGGAAAGGTACTGCAAGACAGAGTGAGCTCCCATCTCTGCCCCAGCCCTGCCAACCTAGCAGTTCAAAAGCAAAAAATTGCAAGTAGACAAATAGGGACCACTTTGGTGGGAAGGTAAACAGCATTCCTTGCACTCTGGTGTTGAGGCATGCCTGCCACATGTCCATGGAAACATCTGCAGATGCAGACAGTGTTGGCTTTTTGGCTATAAACAGAGATGAGCACTGAACTCTAGAGTCAGATACAACTGGCTTTCGAGCAAGGGCAACCTTTACATTTACCTAGAATGGGGAAGTGTATTATTTTGGGTAGAATCATTTTTTCTTAATGTTTCTACCTTGGAGAAGTGTGGGACTGTGGTGGATTAGTGATTAAGAAGCTGAACTTGATGACTGGAAGGTTGGCAGGTCAGCAGTTCAACAACCGAGTGTAGCATGACAGAGTGAGCTTCTGTCTCTGTCCCAGCTCCTACCAACCTAGCAGTTCGAAAGCAAGAAATTGCAAGTAGATAAATAGGTACCACTTCAGTGGGAAGGTAAACAGTGTTCCATGCCCTCCGGTGTCTAGTCATGCCTGCCACATGATCACAGAAATGTCTGCAGATGCAGACAGTGCTGGCTCTTTGGCTATACAAGGAGATGACGACCAAACCCTAGAGTTGGACATGACTGGCTTTCAAGCAAGGGCAACGTTTGCTTTTACCTTTAACTTGCCTTGGAGAAGCTAATTGAAGCTAATTATTGAGGCAGCGCCATATAGACGACCTGTTTGCATGTCGGGTAACAGGTCCACCACATGACTGCCAACTTGTTCATTACCCCCAAAATGCAAGTGCAAAATCTGCCTTTTTGCTAACATGCCTGTTTAAAAAACAACAGGAAATAATTTTTTACTGTTTTTTCAAAACCACTGTCTTATTTTCTTTGAGGTTTTAATCTTACAATACCACCTTATGAGGATTTTGCCCTAACCTGGATCTTATAAATCTTTCAATGATTTTTTTTAAAAAAATAAAATTGAAGATGAATGAAATGAAGTAGCATGGTAAAGAGAGATTGCAACATTTTATTGCAGGTCGATTTTGCACTGGATGTGGTAAGTTTAGCACACTAAAATTGAATTTCCAAATTCTATGCTTCACTGGTTTATTTCCCCTTTCTTCAGAAAGGAACCACTCTTTTACTGAACAGAGTTCAGAGGAGGAGGAAGAGGAACCAGGCAAAGTTGCACCATCCATTACTGTTACCATGCAGGTATGCAGAAGGTTGCTCAGCAACCTAGTATCAGCTGCCCTATTGACCACTGTTGAAATCAAGGCCTAAATAGATGAAAGGCCAAGATTAAAAAGCAGGTGTGTTGCAAAGATTGGAATGCTGGCTTAAAGTTCCTGTTCTGCCCTGGACAGACAGAGTAGCTGTTTATCATGATTGTCCACTAGAACTATTCGTATAGTGGTACCTTGGTTTATGAATTTAATGTGTTCTCCAGGACATTTTATACAGTAAAACCCCTACTTACGAAAAAAGTCAGTTCCATAGGCTTTTGCTTAAATTGAATTTTTTGTAACTTGAAACAAACCCATAGGAAAAATTATTTTTACGTAACTTGAAGCAAACCCATAGGAAAAATGAAATTTTTACATAACTCGAAGCAAACCCATAGGAAAAAAGAATCTTTATGTAACTCGAAGCAAACCCATAAGAAATCGTGTAAATTGGGACATGGTTTTAGCATAAAATCATTATGTAAGTCAAATTTTATGTAACTCGAGGCATTTGTAAGTCGGGTTTTACTGTATTGTGAAAAATTCGTAAACTGAAATGTGCACAGGGGTGGTGCTATAAAACTCCCAGGCACAATGCATCCTGGGGAAACTTGCTTCATATTGCGAAAAAATTTGTAAACTGAGGCATTACTTTCAATGGATTTTATCCATAAACTGAAAATTACGTTAACCGAGGAATTCATAAACCGAGGTACCATTGTAGTTGAAATTATTGAAGTGGTAGCCATGTTAGTCTGTGCAAGCATTGGACTACAGTATAATGATAATAATTTCATGACAGAAATTATCCTGGGTTGAAAGGATTTTTGCTGGAGAAACTGGCCAAGAGCTGGGACAGAGACAGGTGCTCAATCCATCATGCAGTACCCGGGTCTCAAACTGCCAACTTGCCAACCTTCCAGCTAACAAGGCAAGCTACTTAACCACTGAGCCACCGCAGTATTGGATGTGATCCATGAAAGCTCACATTTAAATACTGTATAGGAGTTAGTTTTTAAGGTGCCACAACTGTTTTGTTTACTCTGAAATAGAGCTATTTATTTGGCAATAACTTAACATACTTCTTGAACAAGGCAGTCAGAAGGATATTTCAGAATATATGAACCAGCACACCAGGGATGTGACTTTTGTAGCCTTTGACTCTCAGAGAGAAAGAGTGGAGAACCCAACAATAATTTTCTCCTTGCAGCAAGATTTCTCTGTGCAAGAATACGGTTCTAGAAGGAATGTCAAGCTGCTGAAGAGTACAGTAAAATCTCAGTTTACAAACACCTCGGTTAATGTTTGCCGGTTTACGGGTGTCCCGGTTTACGGGTTTTTTCTGTTTAAGAATGGGAAATACCGTAAGGTACCATAAGATGCACCTGACCATAAGACCCACCCATTTTTTAGAGCAGGAAAAGAAGAAGAAAAATCTGAAACAAATACTACTGTATGTATCTGCACCACCAACCAGTGGTGGCGCTGCAGGGGAAATGGGCATACCTGTCAACCATCCCAATTTGGCTGGGAAAACCCTGTAATTTGACGTCCATTGACGTCATAACCCGCCCCGCGCTGCCAAAACCCTGTAATTTGTCATTGGGGGAAAACGCTTTCCATGCATGTGCGGAAGCACTACACCGCTTGTGCAGCCCCTACGCAAGTGGCGTAGCGCATCCACGCATGCGTGGAAGGGTTTTACCCCTTCCACGCATGCGCGGAAGCGCTATGCCACTTGCGTAGGGGCTGCGCAAGCGGCGTAGCGCTTCCGCGCCTGTGTGGAAGGGGTAAAACCCTTCCACACAAGCGTGGAAAGCGACCTGCGCACAAGCGATGTGCGCAGGTCCTGTTTTTCCGGAGCCGCAGGTTGACAGGTATGGAAATGGGCAGGCAGGCCAATTGCACTGAGGCAGGAAGCGATGCTCTAGCTTAGCCTCTTGCTCTCCCTGCAACCAGGAAGCATGGCTTCCCCCTCCATTTTGACCATGTGGAGCAGGGACAAAGGAGCAGGGACACATGGAGCAGGAACAAGAAAGGTAAATGCAACCATTTCTTTTTATGCACAGGTTTGGTTTCCCACTTAAATGCATTGGGAACATGCAAACAGAAAAGCTTTAGAATACAAGAAATTGATTTCCAATGCATTTAAATGGGAAATTGCAATTTGCGCCCTCTTGTGGCCACCCATGGTAATGGTCCGCTGAAAATATGTTTTTCTTTCCCCTCTCCTGAAGCCGAATTGCACCGGAACAACTGTGGCGGCAGCGGTGGAGGTCTTCGGCCAGCCGCGGCTGTTGTAAAATATCCTTTTACATCAGCCTTGCTGGACAACATTTGGACTATAAGACGCACCCTCATTTTCCCCGACCTTTTTTTTTTTTGGGTTGGGGGAGTGCGTCTTATGGTCCAAAAATATGGTAGATCCCCAACACCATTTTAGAGTCTACAATGGCAGCTCCGTGCCATTTTAGAGTATAAAATGGCCCCCACCGCCGGAAGTCATGATTCTTCACTTACTGCTGCGGAGAAGGAGGAGGTGGAAGTGGCAGCAGTGGTGGTGTTTTTGCTGCTGTTTTCACACTATCTGCCGCTCCTACTGGCAGCGGGAGAGTGTGGGGACCATATCCGCTCGGTTCTGATCTTCGTCCAAGCTCCCTGCATGGCACTACAGCTGGGAACATGTCCATCCTCCAGGGCAGCGGCATGGAAAAGCTAGGGGGATTGCTTCGTCCCTTTTGTGGAAGTGGGAGACGATCGTGTTTGGCATTTTTTGGCAGTTGTTTGTATTATTTTGCATTATTATTATTGGTCCTGTCGGGACCGGTTTTAAATTTTTCAATGTATTCCTATGGGGAAATGTGCTTTAGTTTATGAATGTTTTGGTTTATGACGAAAGTTGTTGGAACGGACCAACGTTGTAAACCGGGGTTTTACTGTATTACAATTCTTTTGCCAAAAGATGTCTTTCTAGTGCAGGATTTGCCTAGAAAAGGGAATAAGAAACCCACAAAGCTATGCAAGGGTATTATAATTCCTGTGCAGAATGACACCGTAAGATTTACCTGGAAAGGGCAGGGAAAACAACAAGCTGTATAGGGCTTTTGCAATTCCTGTGTATAAAGGAATCTTTTTTGTTCAGAACTCCCCAGAAACAGCATTAAATTGCATATGATTTGGCAGCTTCCTGCTCAGAACCAATAGATGAAAAAACAAAATAACAAAAAAAGGGGGGAAATTGCTCAGGCTCTTGTTTTCATGAGAAGCAGGGAACTCTCACTAGTGGAAGGAAAAGCTTGTCATAGAGTCTTGGTATGTTAAAATGTGGGCAACTATCAAGATAAGAAATTTTAAAAGCAATTCTTATACCCCTGCTACACACTGTTATTTGTCCTCTACCCATCATTTATTAAAACCTCCTGGAACGCAGAGAAAAAGCTAAGTTTGAGAAGCACGGAGGTCTGATATATCTTAAGGCGCCTTGGAAAAGCAGTGAGAATAAAACCTTTCCTTCTTCTGTTTGCTTTGCATCATTAGAATAATGGGACTCTTGAGAATGGCCAGGGAGAAGAATTTGGTTCATCTCCTCCCAAGAACAGTGCAATGAAAGCCTGGAATAAAATGCAGAGCACCAGCTCCTCATTCTCCAGTCTCAGTTCATCCACGGTATGTAATGTGGAGGAGTGGGATGGGGTACAACAGCTGGTCAATATTTTTGGCATAGTCTCCCCAGCCAAGTGACTGGTATCATCTTCTAGCAGTCTGTGGCCAGGAATGCAAACCACAGAAGACTGTTTTAATGATCACAGCAAAAAGTCCTTCACTGATATCCTTGTTTCTTTTCTTTCCCCTCTAGTCTTGTGGGGTTCATAATTCTTCTTCTGCTAGGAATAATCAGTTTCACTAAATGTAGATGCAGGTCATTGTGAGGAGACCTGCCTCTCTAGTGGAACTGTCAGTAAAAGAAGAGCAGGCTGTTATTTTTCTATATATTAATGTCCTGATCAAACCCTGGACTGCCAAAATGAAGCCACTTTCTTGGCTTTGTCATTGGCCAAACTTAAGTCCTCATCAGTGCATGTTTCTGGCCAATCGACAGACCTGTAAATGATCTGGATTCTGTGTGTCTCCACATTCACACAGCATGTTGTTGTTCGCCAGCAGCCCCCACTTGAACATGTTGCTCTTGCATTTACTCACAGAATTTGGACAAGGAACAATATTAGGATATACTGGAGGAACTCAACCTCCCTTATGTCACTTGGAGAACCCTGAGTAGGCTGAGGGTTGGAGTCGCTAAAATTCCTTGTCCAGTGGGCTCCTTCCTCCATCTTTTGATATGCTGAAACTGACAAATTTCCTCAAAAGCGGTTCACAGGTGTGCAGAAAAACAAAAACAAAAATCATTACGTGTTTACTACAGCAATTAATTTGGCAATTTGCATCATAACCAAAAATAAATGGCTGACCATCCAGCCTAGTAGAGGGTGGAGGGCAGGTTACTATCTTGATCCTCACCTCCTCTCCTATTAAAGTAAAAAGTGAGAGGAATAAAGAAAATTCACCAGACAGTTTTTGCAGTGCGAGTGGAGGCCACCCTTACCCATATGAAGAACAGAGAAAGTTCCTCTTTCTTATGCAGAGGCACTGGCAAAGAGATGTTGCAATAAACAGCAATCATGATAAAACTGTCATCAAAGAGGCCTACAAAATCTGGGAATACCAGGGCAGAAATTGGGTATTAATTTTGGGTTGGTGTGTGTATGTTGTGTGCTATGATTCATAGTCACGCGATGAAAGCTGCAGTATAGATTGTCTGGGAAAAGGCCTCAGTAATTTATTTATTTATTTATTTATTTCGATTTTTATCGCTGCCCTCTCGCTGAGACGACTCTGGGCAGCTTACAGTCTAACCAATAAAAATACTAAAACATGAAAGCATCCCCACAATAACAATTAAAATAATAAATGCATTAAAAACCGTTAAAATACCCTTCCACATTCACAACAGATATCCTTAATCTGCTCCACATAGGGTTGACTTAAAACAGCGTTGAGTACAGTCTACTCCGTTACCGTAGCGGGATGACAAATTTAGATCATGTACTTTAACACATTTTGATACTCATCCTTCCTGCTTTCTCTGCAGATGAGTGGCAGCATGATGAGTGTATTAAGTGACAATGATATTGGGAATGTGGAAGTCCGTGGATGCCTCCAGGTCTCCTTGCAATATGACTTCACAAAGAAGGAGTTGCATGTTCTTGTCATCCAATGTCGGGACCTGGCTGAAGCCAAGAAGCAGCGGTCAGATCCGTAAGTGTGCTGTTGTTATTTTTTATTTTTTTTATTTTAAAACTATAAGACACGGCTTGCCAACCTGTGGCCTGTGGGCCAGATGCAGTCTTCAGTGCCATTTCATGTGGTCCCCACCATCTCCACCACACCCGGAAGTGCCATGTGGTAAAGGAAGGGCAAAATGGACATCTGGCCCCCGAAGTTGTCTGAGGAAGTGTGACCCAGCCCCTGGCTTACAAAATGTTGAGAACTCCTGCTATAAGACAAATACAAACAAGAATAAAATATCTATCGACATTAAAACATTATGTCTTTTTAAAAGAGGAAGACTACATATACAGTGCTCCCCACCACTGGGACCATTGGGGAGTAACTGTTTACATACCATTTATCCTTGCAGAGTCCTGTTCTCTTCCAAAATTGTTTAGATTTGGTGAGGGGGATTTGCCCCTTCCACTTTATTAATAAAAAGTTGATAATTTCTCCTTATATATCTGCAAACAATCTCTACCAGTTTTTACCTTAATAATAATTACATGCCTTCAAATCAATTCCAACTCATTGCAGTGCTTTTCAGGTTTTTCTAGGTAGATAGACTGTTATTTGTAGATTTTAGTTCTGCTTTTAATACTATTCTTCCGCATAGACTGGTGCCCAAATTATTAGATCTGGGGCTTCCGCCATGCTTATGCAGGTGGATACTAGATTTTCTATCAGATCGTTCCCAACGGGTCAGGATGGGCTCTCATGTCTCTGCGGATCTCAGTATAAGTACGGGGATGCCACAGGGGTGTGTGCTGAGCCTGCTTCTGTACACACTTTACACATATGATTGTGTTCCCAGTTACCTCAGCAATAAGATCATTAAGTTTGCAGACGACACAACGGTGGTGGGTCTGATTACTGCTGGGGAGGGGGAGTCGGCTTGCAGGAAGGAGGTTGAGATGCTGACGGAGTGGTATAGGGAAAACAATTTATTCCTCAATGTAAAAAAGACAAAAGAGATCATTGTGGACTTTAGAAAATGCAAATTGAACATCCAGCCACTTATTATTGAAGGGAATTGTGTGGAACAGGTCTTGGTGTTTCGATTTCTGGGTATGGAGCTGAGGCATGATCTAACATGGGAAGCAAACACCAAGATCTGATGAAGAGAGCACAGCAGAGGTTATACCTCTTGAGAATCCTCAGGAAGAACAATTTGTCAAAGGACCTGCTGTTGGCATTCTACCACTGCGCCATTGAGAGTGTGTTAACCTATGGTCTGTGTGTATAGTTTGGGAGTTGTACAGCTAGGGAAAGAACAATGCTGTCTAGGGTCATAAAGACTGCGGAGGGGATAATCGGGCATACTCTTCCCACTCTAGATCAAATCTATGCCACCAGGTGTTATAAGAAAGCTGTAGAGATTGCGCAAGATAGTATGCATCCCAGAAATGATCTCTTTCAGCTTCTGCCTTCTAGAAGAAGGTATAGGGTCATAAAGACCAGGACTAGCCACTTGAGAAATAGTTTCTACCCAAAAGTGGTTCTGGCTTTGAATGCAGTGCAATGCAGTCAATGAGGGAGCTTCTGTATATAGTTTTTAGAGTTTTTAGAGCTTTAGAGCTTTTTAGGGGTTAAATGTGTATATGTGGGGTGGGAGTATGTTGATAATTTTGTATAGTTGTATTTTGTTTAGGTTTTGTTGGGTTGATAAGTGTTTTCCCCCCCAATCTCGTTGTTCTGTGCAGGACAATGACAATAAAGATTTATCTTATTTTATCTTATCTTAGAGAATACACAAAAGTGGCTTAAGTAAAGGTCTCCCTTGCTTGAAAGCCAGCCTTCTCCAACTCTAGGGTTAGGTGCTCATCTCCGTTTACAGCCAAAGAGCCAACTGTCTGGGTCTGCAGATGTTTCTGTGACCATGTGGCAAGCATGACTAGATGCCAAAGTGCACAGAATGCTGTTATGTGTAGATCAGGAATGGTTCTTATGCCCTCCTGCCCAGATACACCTATAACATTAGTGTAATCACTTAATAGTTAGCTTTTATATTGTTGTTAGAGCTATCCTTACACTTTTGTGCTTCTATATTTTTGTTGCCGCCTCTCACGTCATCTTTCTCCTAACCTGTCCATCCTCTATCTTCTTCATCAGAAAGTGATTTGAGCACTTTCACGGTGGCTGAACTTTGGGAAAGTTGCTCTCCAATTGTGCAATCAGTAGCAAGTCATAACACCTAGCTGAAAACTTATATCAGGAATTCTCAACCTTTTAAAGCCGGGGGCATGGTCATGTTCCCTCAGACAGCTTCCGGACTGCCATTTTGCTATTCCTCCACCACATGGCACTTCCTGGTGTGGTGGAGGTGGTGGGTCACATAAAATGGTGCTGTGGTCCACATCCGGGCCCATTGGGCCACAGGTTGAGAATCCCTGACTTAGATGATTGTGATGTCTTCCTCACACTGACCCTGTTATTGCCTTTGTATTTTCTCCCTGACTCCAGATATGTCAAAACTTACCTTCTTCCTGACAAATCCAATCATAGCAAGAGGAAAACTTCTGTCAAAAAGAAGAGCCTGGAGCCCATCTTCAATGAGATACTTAAGGTGAGGAGGAAAAAACCCAAACAGCTTCAGCTATAGCAGGAGTTCTCAAACTTTTAAAGCGGGGAGCCAGGTCACTCTCCCTCAGACAGCTTCGGGGACAGCCATTTTGCCCTTCCTCCACCACATAGCACTTCCTGGAGTGGTGGAGGCAGTGGGGGTACATAAAATGGTGCCATGGGCCGCATCCGGCCCACGGGCCACAGGTTGAGAATCTCTGAGCTATAGCTTCTATTGGTGTAGGTGAGCTATTACTCCCATCAACTCTAGATTATTGCTGACCTCCAGTTCCCATAAATCCTTAATGGGTTGATGGGAAGCAGAGTCCAGCAAAATCTGAAGATCCATAGGTTCTTGGGGCACTCAAACAGCTTACTCCATGTCAGATTGTCAAATTCATAGGCTTAATGCTAGACTCCAGGGATCAGAGAGTATACCTGTCCCCGGCCAAAGAATGCGACCGATCCAAGCAGTGAAAAAAGAGAAACTGGGGAATAAGGGGCAGGGCGCCGGCGCTAGGCATGCTGGGAAAAGAGCTCATTTAAATAAGCTTCAAAGAACCGGCCGGCCGCGCAAGTGTGGAAGCATCCCAGAGTATGGATGCTCACAGTCCACTATGGAGAACACTGTTTACCTTCCCACCAAAGTGGTACCTATTTATCTACTTGCAGTTTCTTGCTTTCAAACTGCTAGGTTGGCAGGAGCTGGGACAGAGACGTGTTCTCATTTTGTCATGCTGTACTCAGGTTTTGAACTACTGACTATCCACCTGCCAGTCAGCATCTTAACCACTTGAGCCACTGCAGTCCACTGGTAAAAAAATGTTTGAAGTTCCAACCCTTATTCTACGAAAGAAGTCCAGCATGAGCTTTCAGCATTATGTTAGGTCAGTTTTCAGTGGTAACTCAATGGACTTGCAATGTTATATCTAACTCTAGTAACAGAGTGGTAGAAATGGGAATGAGAGTAGTCCTTTAATGCTTATACAATATTGCACTTTTATGACAAACGGACAGCAGTTATAAAATAACTTACAATAACAAACACAGCATACAAAAGTAAATAAGTATGTTGATAATATGAAAACAACATATTTCAGTGACTCAAGTGGCTAAGACGCTGACTGGAAGGCGGAAGGTCAGCAGTTCGATTCCCGAGTACTGCAGGATAGAATGAGCTCCTGTCTTTGTCTCAGCTCCTGCCAACCTAGCAGTTCGAAAGCTAGAAATTGCAAGTAGATAAATAGGGACCACTTCAGTGAGAAGGTAACAGTTTTCCATTCACTCCGGTGTCTAGTCATGCTTACCACATGACCACGGAAACGTCTGCAGAAGCAGACAGCGCTGGCTCTTCGGCTTTGAAACAGAGATGAACACTGAACCCTAGAGTCGAATATGACTGGCTTTCGAGCAAGGGAAACCTTTACTAGCAATACTTTAAAATATTAATCAGTACCATGTTATTCAGACTGAACAGATTCTCAACTTCCAGTTGCGCGTTGAAAAAGTATTTTATGTTTGTATAAAGGAGGGGTAGGCAACCTATGGCCTGTGGGCCAGATCCTGTCCATGGCACCAAATAATCTGCCCCCTGCCCTTGCTCCAATCACCGCCGGCGTCGGAATTGGCCACAGACTCATTTATGGCAGTACGGCAGCCACGGACACGTTTACAGCAGCTGTAAATGGCAGGGGAACCACCAGTATGGCCCCCTCAGCTGTCTGAGGGAGCATGACCCGGCCCTCGACTTTAAAAGGTTGCCAACCTCTGGTCTAAAGTGACCTTCCCCAACCTGATGTCAACCAAACAAGTTGGTCTACAGTTCTCATCATGTCTATCAAGCATTGCCATGCCGTCTGCCATAATCGGCGTTGTAGTGTGCCCATTGGAGGGCACCAGATTCGGGGATGCTGGTTGAGAGAAAGTCTCCTTTATGGGAAATAGGTCCACATTCTACTTTCAATGATAAATGAGGTTTCATGGTTAAAAATGAAGTGTTACACTGTTGTCAGATCTTGGGATCCACTTCATTGCATGCATTGCCATCAGGAGGGTTTTAAACTGAATTGGAAGAGGAGGGAAATGTAAAATCAGAGATAAAGAAAGATGAAGGTTTCTATACAATAAGAGGAACAGATCGAGAACTTCTAATGAGGACCAATAATCATCATCATCACAGAAATGTAGAAAGGAAAGCAGGCACACAATCTCTGGGGCTTATACTGTATATGAATGCAAGGAGTATGGGAAACATCAAAAAAATTGAAAATCTTAGTTCAGGAGGGTAAATATGACTTCAGCACTTGGTAGACCACATCTAGAGTACTGTGTTCAGTTCTGGACACCACACTTTAAGAAAGATGCTAACAAACTGGAACAAATTCAGAAGAGGGCAACAAGGATGATCATGGGACTGGAAACCAAACCATATGAGGAAAGACTGAATGAGCTGGGCAGGTTTAGTCTTGAAAAAGGAAACAGAAAGGGGATATGATAACACTTCAAATACTTGGAAGACAGTCATAAAAAGGAGGGGCAGAATGTGTTCTTGATAAACCCAGAGTGCAAGACACGTAATAATGGGCTGAAACTGCAGGAAGCCAAATATAGGCTGAATATTGAAGGGTGGGTGGGGGTTATTTACTGTTAGAGCAGCAAAACAATGGAACCAACTACCTTAAGAATTTATTTATTTATTTATTTATTTATTTATTTATTTATTTATTATACTTATACCCCACCCATCTAGGAGATTTTCCTACTCTGGGAAGCTAACAACATGAAACATATTAAAAACAGCACTCCATTGCTGGAGGTATTCAATAGAAAACTGAGCAACCATATGTCAAATCTCCTTTGTTTTGGATTCCTACCCTGAACAGGCGTTGGACGTGATGGCCTCATAAGCCCCTTCCAACTCAATGATTCTATGCTGAACTCTTGCCTTGTTCCCATATTTCTTTGTTCTCTCTTTCTTTCTTGCCTTCTTCCTTTCTTTCCTCTCCTACTTTCCTGCCCTCATCTGCCTCTTGTTTGCAGTACAAGATTGAGATGGCTGATCTCCAAGGACGGATTTTGAACATATCTGTCTGGCATCATGATAACTTGAACAGAAATCTCTTCATGGGAGAGGTCGAGATTGCATTGAATACATGGGACTGGAGTAATACAAGTCCAATATGGTTTAATCTGCAACCCAGGGTGAGTGTTATTTAATTACAATATAACAGTTTTCTTTCCCCACCACCTACTCTCCACCCCCCCTACTGGTGACAGGCAACGATATAAATCAGGGGTGCCCAAACTATGGCCCAGGGGCCAGATCTGGCCCCCGATGCCAATTCAGCTGGCCCATGAAGCGATCGTCGCAATTGGAAGTGGAAGTAAAACACACCCATATGAGCACATTTTACTTCCGATTCCAGGAGAGTCCAGAAATGCAGACAGTAGTATTGACCCTTGCAAAAACAGCTCTCATTTTCATAACCAGGTCTTTTAATTTAATTTAATTTAATTTTTAAACTTCTATGTCGTCCACTCAGGGGAAACCCGACTCAGGGTAGCTTACATTATCTAAAAACATCTAAAAACAGATAAAACTCTCCCAATTAGTAAATGAAAGCTACTCTTTGGGCCAGCACTCCAAAATACATGTCATCATAAAAGGGATGGGTCATAACTAGAGAGTAAAGGTTGGAAAACCCCCAGGAAATTTGGATTTTTCCCCCCAGGGAACTTGGGAAGGGAAAATTGCCTGGGGGTGGGGGACGGGAAAATTGGGAGAAAATTCAATAGATGCTTCTACAGTACATGGGTGTGAGTTATTTTGAAAGTAAAGCCTTTAGCAGGCTGGGAGCATACAATTCCACATGGCGCAGAGCATCATAAACTCGAGTAAGTCACGCCTAGAGATGTAATATTTCCGGGAGTTTTGAAAGGAGGGAAGTTCGCACAAGTAAAGAATATTGAGTGTACGGGAAAAATAAATGCATTTCAAAAACAATAGATTTCCCCAGAAATGTCATCCTTTTTAGTCCTTTGAATTTTATTTCAGATAGTAGTTCCCAAGATCATTCCATGACACTGACTAGAGTTGTAAACTTTCTGGGAATTTTGAAAGCGGGAAGAAAACAGGGGAATAGGGGGGTGAGGGGTGGAAATGGGAAGAATACCATTCTTTTGTAACTTTTACAAGTTACTTTTAGATATTTTACTGTAGTAAAAAGTACAAAATACAAATGGTAAGATTAAATGCTTATGTTACAAAATGAGGTTTACATATACCATTAATGAAGTAAAAATATTTATTTTACTAACAAAAAATACAATAATCCATTTAACTGAACTCATGAAATAATTATAATTGGAAATTTTAGACTAACACATTTCAATGACCAAGTAGAGGTTAACAAATTAATGAGTTTTTTTTAATATTTACTTTATGTTCCCAAAAACCTCTACAATTTTAATTACTTCCATTCTTATCAGATGAGTCAAAACTTGCAATTTCTTCAGCTTCAGTTGTGACGGCACTACTGTATTCTTTTGAACACCCACCACTTTCTCCTTCGTATAGTTTGTGAATCCACACTCATGGGTTATGCGCCTGCGCAGAACGGCCGATCGGAGGCTTGAAAAGCTATTGGTCAAAAGTTTTGGCGGTAAGACCGCCCACCGTACCGCCCACCCTGAGGCGCCCGCGCGCCATTTTACCTCAGTTCTCTTCTTTCCGCCGTAGCAGCAGGACGATCGTTGAGAGCTTCCTCAATTTTTTCGCCCTTCTGAGGGAAAGTCTTTTGGCAAATTTCAACAATTTTTCTCGGTGATCTTGTCCTTCGGGCAGGATCGCCACCCCGGTGCTGTTTCTTCCTTCTGGTGGACTCAGTTACCTACTCGCTTCGGTCACCGTTTCCCCCCTCAAGGGGGTGGCGGCTGGCCAGCCCTTCGGTGTAACCGCGTTCCAGAAACTTCCATTGGAAGAATTTTTTCTTTGATGGCCGCGGCCTTCAAACAGTGCTCGGCTTGCCTGAAAAAGTTTCCGGCTTCCGACGGGCATAGCCTCTGCCTTTTCTGCCTCGGAGAGTCTCATCAGAGCCAGTCTTGCCCCCACTGCAAGAAATTCACCCGTCTGGCCGTGCAAAACCGGAGCTACCGGCTCAAAGCGCACCTGATGGAACTCTCTCTGGCTCCCGTTGTGGCCGCTTCTACCTCGGCTAGCGTCTCTCAGCCTCCGCCGCCTTCGACCTCTTCTTCCACCACCATCAAGAAGAAGAAGAAGAGGGACAAGAACGGAGACAAGAAAAAGAAGCGCGGGTCGGAGAAGAGGCGGTCGCTCCCGCCTACTCCGCACACCCCTGTGTCTCCGGGACCTTCGCCACCATACTCGGTCGCGAGATGTCCGTCTCCTGGGTCCTCCATCTGGGGAGGACGGTCCTCCTCGGGTTCGCCTGAAAAAGGACGCAGGGCTGGGGCTCCAGCTCGCCCACTTCAGGTACTCCCGTCACCGCCTCGTGGGAGGGCCCGCTCGCCTATGAGGCAGGCCTCCGTCTCCCCAAGGCCCAGGACTCCGACGCTCGACGACGCGGCGATCACCATGCCGGCCACCATTTCGTCGCCGATTTTACCGGCCACCATTTCGTCGCCGACCCAGCCAGCCACCGTTTCGTCGGCCACCGTTTCGTCGCTCCCGATGGTGGGGGACCCATCCCACAGGGAGTTCCTGAAGGAGATGTTTGAGGTCATGGCTCAGACTTTTGCCAACCGGTTTCAGACCTCCATGCCTGCGGCCTCTGCGGCTCCGGTACCGACCACCGCAAGCCCCAGGGATGCTGGCCCTGCTGTGGCCCCACCGACCTCCCGAGGGTCGAGTGTCCGCTCCGCTGGCCCACCCACATCGTCGCGGGTTGGTCCAGTCGTTGAAGCGGTGGACTCCCATCCCGTCGGCCCGCCCAGGCCGTACTGGCGCGGTCCCGACGTGGATGTAAGAGTTCCTCCCTCGTCCTCCGATGACTCCAGCGCCTCTTCGGAGGAGGACGAGGGAGACGTCGACGCCGAGCGGACGCCGGACCAGGCCATCGGCGCGGTTGACCCACCGCGTGGTGAGGATCAACGCTCGCTCACGGCCATGCTGACGCGCCTGGGGACCGCGTTGAACCTGAAGGTGGACCAGCCGCCACTGGAAGGTGAGGACCAAATGACCGCAAAACTGGACAGGCGTGCGGTACGCCGGTCCATATCACCATGCTTCCGTCCATGCTGACGTCGGCGAAGGCAACATGGAGGAAGCCGGTGTCGGCGCACTCCGTTTCGTCCAGGCTCGACGGCATGTATAGAGTCCTGGACGAGAACGTCGAGTTCCTGCAGGCACATCCCCTGCCGAATTCCCTGGTGGTCAAGGCCTTCCAACACAGGACGGCCACCAGCGGGTTCCCGGTTTCGTCGACCCCGGAGGGGAAGAAGCTGGACGCGGTGGGCCGCAAATTCTACGCCACCGGTTCCCTCTTCCTCCGTGCCGCCAACTACTCGGCTGCCATGGGCCTGTACCAGTCTCACCTCTGGGAGCGGGTGAAGGCCGAAACGGCGACGTTACCTGCCGACGCCCAGAAACGGATCGACGCGCTGGCATCCGAGGGCGATTTCCTGGCGGAGCAACAGATGCGAACCGCCAGGCATATAAATGACTATGCGGCGAAGGACATGTCGTCTGCGATCCTGCTCTGCCGCCACGCCTGGCTTAGGAGCACCTCCCTCGATGACGCTATGAAGAAGCTCATCGAGGAGTTTCCCTTTGACGGGCAAGGCCTTTTTGGGCAAGACACGGACAAGGTCCTCAATGAAATGCGGCAGACCAACTCCACCGCCAAGTTCCTGGGGCTCACCACGCCGGCTCCGCCTGCCAGGCCGAGGTTCCAGCCCTTCACGCGGCGCTACCAGGGGAACCCGCAACAACAGGGTGGCCCCGTAGAGCAGCCCAGATCTGGCTCTTACAAACAACGACGCCAGCACAAGCCGCGCTACCAACCCTACGGACACGGCAAGCGTTCGGACGCTAAGTCCAAGTCGCGCGTTTGAAGCTGCGACGGCCGAGTCTCTCATGCTCCATCTCCCGTACCTCCCCCTCCGGAACTTCCTTCAGGTATGGTTGGGCATCACGGACGACCGGTGGGTCTTAAGGATCTTGTCCTCTGGCTACGCCATCGAGTTCGTGCGGGCGCCTCGGGTAGGAAGACATCGTTTCACCACCTCGTCCCCCCATTTGGAGGAAGAAATATCAACTCTTCTGTCCAAGGGAGCCATCGAGCGGGTGGCCCCGCCCGATTGGGACAACGGCTTCTACTCGAGGTACTTCGTGGTCCAGAAGAAGGACGGAGGACTTCGCCCGATCCTGGACCTGCGCCGCCTCAACAAATGCATCCACACCAGGAAGTTCCGGATGGTGACCCTGCAGACCGTCCTTCCCCTCATCAACAAAGGGGACTGGTTCACAGTCATAGACCTCAAGGACGCTTACTTCCATGTCTCCATCCTCGAGGAGCACCGGAGGTTCCTTCGATTCCGCATCGGCGATTCGGTTTACCAGTACCGATGTCTACCGTTCGGTCTGGCCACGGCACCGCGGGTCTTCACCAAATGCATGGCTCCGGTGGCCGCCTTCCTTTGCCAGCGGGGAATCAGGGTCTTCCCATACATCGACGACTGGTTGATCGTATCCCCCACCAGCTTGTCGGCCATTCGGGACACGCAGTCCACGGTCCACCTCATGGAGAGTCTCGGCCTCAGGATCAACTTCACCAAATCGAAGCTGATCCCCTCTCAACGCGTCGAGTACATCGGAGCGGTACTCGACTCGCTTGCCACCAGAGCCTTTGCACCCCAGAAGCGCCTGCAGGACATCGCGCAGGGAGTGAACGACCTACGCACCAAACTGTGCATCCGGGCGAAAAAGGCTCAAAGACTGCTAGGCCTTATGGCCTCAACGACGGCTGTGGTCCCTCACGCCAAGTTAAAGTTCCGGTCCCTACAGTCGTGGCTTCTGCACGAATTCAATGCGCTCCGGGAGAGTCAGTCCAAACGGCTAACTCCGTCCCCGGAGCTGAGGGACCAGCTGGTGTGGTGGACGACACCACTCAACGTGGCAACGGGGAAGAGTTTTTACCCCCCGCAACCCTCGCTGCAAATATTGACCGACGCAAGCAACCTCGGCTGGGGGGCTGCCTGCGGGATTCTCACGGTCAACAACCCTTGGTCGCCTCAGGAGATGGTGCACCATATCAACTACTTGGAGCTGCTGGCCATTTGGAAGGCCCTCCGTTCCTTCGAGACCTTGCTCATGGGCAAGGCGGTCCAAGTGGCCTCGGACAACACCACCGCTGTGGCGTACCTGAACAAGCAGGGAGGAACACGATCCACCACCCTTCTTTACCTCGCTGTGTAACTCTGGGAGTGGTGCCTGGAGAGGCACATTTTCCCGATTGGAGTGCACATTCAGGGCAAGCTGAATGTCCTGGCCGACCATCTCAGCCGCCTCACCTCGACGACCCACGAATGGGAACTGAACGACGAGGTGTTCCAGTTGCTCTGCGAGGCCTGGGGGACTCCGAACATCGACCTCTTCGCATCGGAGTCCAACACGAAATGCCACAGGTACTGCTCCAGGGCGGGCATTGGTGCCAACTCCGAGGGCGATGCCTTCATGAAACGGTGGGATCAGGACTATTTCTACGCTTTTCCTCCGTTTCCCCTGGTCCAGAAGGTCCTCACCAGAATGCTCCAGCACAGGACCAGAGCCATCCTAGTGGCCCCAGCATGGCCTCGCCAACCATGGTTTCCGCTGCTGTTGCGCATGTCACCTCAGTATCGCACGCTACCGGAGTCACCGACGCTCCTCCAGATGGAGCAGGGCCAGCTCCACCACTCGGACCTGCCCAGCCTCCACCTCACCGCGTGGAGGATAACCCCAGACTGTCCAGGATCCTGGAGCTAGCCAGGCGCCCGTCCACAAGGAAGTCCTACGCTTCCAAATACAGACGCTTTTGTGCTTTCCTGGCATCTCAGCAGACCCCCCTCTCGCAGGTGAAACTGCAGGACGTCTTGACCTACCTCCTCCATCTGGCGGAGTCTGGCCTCAGCATCGCCTCCATCCGAGTACACCTCGCAGCGGTGGTGGCTCACTCTCCAGCTGGCTCGCCCGCTTCTGGCGCTTTCCGCGACCAAACGGTGAAACGCTTCCTCAAGGGATTGCGGAACGCCTTCCCGCCGGTCAGGACTCCGACGGCCCAATGGTCACTCTCTACCGTCCTTAACGCGCTCACCAGGACTCCTTTCGAGCCCATGGCTACCGCGGATGCTCGTCTCCTCACATGGAAGACGGCCTTTCTGGTGGCCATCACGTCTGCTCGACGAGCTGGTGAACTGGTCACCCTGCGGGCGGACGCACCCTTTCTCCAGTTCTTCAATGACCGTGTGGTGCTCCAACCGGACATCACCTTCCTCCCCAAGGTGGTCTCCCAGTTTCATATGGCACAGACTATCTCCTTGCCAACATTCTTCCAGAACCCCGCTAACGCCCAAGAAAGGACTTGGCACACACTGGATGTCAAACGGGCTTTATTGTTTTACACCAGCAGGACAAGGGAGTTCAGGAAGTCGCAACGCCTTTTCGTGGCGTATGGGGGCAAGTCCAAAGGTGAACCCATCTCAGCGCAGCGGTTCTCCAAATGGATCACCTCTACCATCTACTTGGCCTACGAGTCGGCATCGCTGCCCCCTCCACCGCATGTCAGGGCGCACTCTACCAGAGCGGTTGCAACATCCACGGCTTTTCTGGAGGGCACACCGCTTGAGGACATCTGTAAGGCTGCCACCTGGTCCAGACCTTCTACATTTGTCCAGCACTACAGGGTGGACACCAGAGCCACTGCGGACGCCAGGCTTGGCCGTGTCGTCCTCACTCGGGGGCTCCGGGCTCATCGCCCTTGACAGTTCACCCTACCTGACCATCATATTCATCGTGGGATCATCTCATCCGACTGCCCACCGGCCAAGTGAGTGTGAGCTTGCTAATCTCCCAATAGTGGGGATTCACAAACTATACGAAGGAGAAAGTTCGGTTTCACTTACCAGTGATAACTTTCGTTCTTCGAGTATATAGTTTGTGAATACACACTACCCACCCTGCCTCCCCTCTTGAGCTGCACGGATGAGATCAATTGGTTTATCCTGTGCTTGGCTTAAGTATGGAACTGAGGTAAAATGGCGCGCGGGCGCCTCAGGGTGGGCGGTATGGTGGGCGGTCTTACCGCCAAAACTTTTGACCAATAGCTTTTCAAGCCTCCGATCGGCCGTTCTGCGCAGGCGCATAACCCATGAGTGTGTATTCACAAACTATATACTCGAAGAACGAAAGTTATCACTGGTAAGTGAAACCGAACTTTTCTTTTCCTCCAGAAGCAGGTGGGAATGGATAGCCACTAATTTATTGACCGCCACATCAGAATGTAACCTAACCATGCCACCCACCTTGCTGGACATGATGAATGTGACTTTTGGCGCTTTGCACTGCATGGGAGTACATGCTGTCAGTTTCCCTTGTATTATTCTAAAATAATGCACTCGCTTGGGGACTCTAAAAGTAGAAACTGTGTTGATTGTCTTTTTTATCATTTTCCCTTCCCAATTTTCCCAGGAATAAACCCAAATTTCCCGTTTCCCCCACTTCTACATCTCTAATTCTTACTAAAAGTATTTGTTAGCTTCTTATATAAAAAAAACCTCATTTTATTACATATTAATCTTTATAGATACTCATTTCTTGTACTATTTATACACATATACAATAAAAAAATCTGAACGCAACTTGCAGAAATTACAAAGAAATAGTATTTTCTGAATTTCCCCCAATTTTGGGGTCCCCCCCAATATTCCCAGGTTCCCCACTCCTTTCAAAATTCCTGGGAATTTTACATCTCTAATCATAACACAATATATTGTTGCAGGAAAAAAAACCCACTTTTTCTTTTCCTGCAGCTAAACTCTAAAGATTTTGTGAGAATGCCAGGTGATGTAATTGGTGCTCCCTGCAGTGGCTCAAGCGGCTAAGACACTGACTGGGAGGCAGAAGGTCAGCAGTTCGATTCCCGAGTGCTGCAGGACAGAATGAGCTCCCGTTTTTGTCCCAGCTCCTGCCAACCTAGCAGTTTGAAAGCAAGAAATTGCAAGTAGATAAATAGGGACCACTTTGGTGGGAAGGTAGCAGAGCTCCATGAGCTCCGGTGTCTAGTCATGCCTGCCACATGACCATGGAAACATCTGCAGAAGCAGACAGCGCTGGCTCTTCGGCTTTGAAACAGAGATGAGCACTGAACCCTAGAGTCAGATACGAGTGGCTTTCGAGAAAGGGAAACCTTTACCTTTACCTATATCATAAACACTGGGACTTTAGCTCTGCAAGCCCAGAGACCATTCTAGTGTTGATGTACACTTGCAAAGAACATGGAAAAAACCAGCCTATTTTCTCTTCTTTTTCGATGAACAATCTCTGCTGTGCAAAAGCATCCCAAGGCATATTCTGCTGGGAGTTGGGTTCAAAACAGAAGAGTCTTGAAACCTGGGCAGGCACTGTACTCTCCTATCAAAACCTAAAGGGCCTACACTTTGTGGTGTAATTCTACCTTGGGGAATGTTGCCCAAACGCTGTACCCTTTCTCTCTCTCTTGTGTTCTGCTTCCTCATAAGCATTTTGAAATATGTTCCGGGAACTTTAACCACAAGATGAAAGAGATGTGTATTCAGAGACTTCTGTTTGTTCAGTCCCGCCTGCCTTACCCCTAAACCTCAGAAAGGAAACAAAGTGCCTATAATATTTTATTGCACTCAAAATGTTTTGGAAATGGAATTCCATCCTCAGAGACGTGGCCAATATTCTCTTCTTTTGGCTGGCTATGCCTCTCCAGAATGCCAGAAAGAAAGAGGTCTTTTCTATTATCTCCTATCTGATCCTTTTAAATAAAATAACACAGAGCTTTCTGCTTCCAAAGCATACACTATCCTATAAAACTACTCTTCCCTGATTCACCTTTGAGCATTTCCAAAGTGCTTTTCCTGGAATTCTAGCTGCTGTGCAAGGAGTCCCTTGGTGTATCTTTCTCCCTGTTCTATTTTAACAATATATTCATAGTTTGTATGACTTAATTGTTTCACATATTATGCTTTCTTATTTGCAAAGTTTTTGACTGTGTTTCAGCTTTTCCTATGATCTACTCCACCCTTGTGTTTTCTCAGACACTGGTCACTCCCGATACTCTGTTCAGCCGTGGCAAGCTCAACCTGGCCATAAAGTTCATCCCTGCTGGATCAGAAGGTGAGACTCATGGCAGCCTGAACCCTGTCCCTTTTCTCTACAGCCATGATGGTGAACTTGGCACTCCCGGAAGCCCAAGCCTCTGTGAATCCACACAAATGGGCTTGTTGTGCGTACACACAGTAAACCCATTTGTGTGGATTCACAGAGACTTGGGCTTCTGGGAATTGAAGTCCAAGAACAGCTGGAGTGCCAAGGTCTGCCGTCACTGCTCTACAGCATAATTCTCAACCTTTTAAAGCTGGGGGTCGGGTCATGCTCCCTCAGACAGCTTCGGGGGCCGGATGGCCATTTTGCCCTTCCTCCACCACATGGCACTTCCTGGTGTGGAGGTGGTGGGGGCCCACATGAAATGGTGCCATGGGCCACATCCAGCCCACAGGCCATACGTTGAGAATCCCTGCTCTATAGCATCTTAAATTTTCACCCCGACACCTTGGCCTAGAAATGCTAAAATTAGAACAAATGAAAACTTGAAAATATTAGTCTTGATCCTTGGAGACGGGGGTTCAACATACCATGTGAAAAACCACAATTCCTGGAAGATCCCAAGAGTGGAAGAATATTATTTCTTTGCTTAAAAAAATATTTGTACCCAAGTCAGTTCCATAAAATATTGTGCACAAATTATTACACACAGCATATGGTCCATAATTTGTTTACAATCAGCAGGGAACAAACCTTCATAGCAAATCAGTTCTTGAGCAACTGCAATTGTGCAATGCTGGGAATTCCAGAAGATAAGTCTTCACTTGCAACTAATGGACAATAATGAAGTTGTCAAATAGATCTCCCTTAACATGAAATTCCAGTAGTAGAGTGCAGCCTTATTGGTAAACCAGTAAGCAACTAAAGTGACTATTTCTTTAAAACAAGCAAGCAAGCAGTCCAGTAATCACATAGGCACCTGAAAGGCCCATGATTATAGCCTTGGTTGATGGACAGATTTGTTGATGGACAGATTTGTGTGAGAGCAGACACATTTTCTGAGTACCCCAGTCTCAAGCTCTCTGGGGAATGGATAGGCCACTTATGGTCCTTTAGCTGAGTAGGACTGCAAGATCCATTGAGCCCTAAGATTCATAGCCAATGACGAGCATATTATTTTCAGTGATGAGATAATAATATGGCAGATACTCTCAATTGGCAGCATGGGTCTTAATGTTTAATGTTCTCGGTTTTGGAGGGAATGGAACTGAGAAGTACCCAATCCATGCCTTGCTTGTGAGCTTCTTTAGAGGCCTCTCACTGTGGACACACAAGTCTAGTTTATGTTGGGCTTTGTCTGATCTAAAAGAACACTTTCAGTTCTCATGGTGTTGAGTTTAGGACTTCATAACTTGGTAGAGCATCTCTATCTTATATGTATATCCTGGACAACCAGGTTCTCCTAAATATGCAGACTGAGTTACTTACTCCAAGAGAGGCCAGGAAAACCTCAGCTAGAAACAGATCCTTCTTGGTGGTGGTACCTAATTTGTGAAACACTCTCCTTTGACATCTCCACTAGGCCTCTTCCTTCTGCAAATTAGCAAACTGTTTAGAACGACTTTTTATGATGTTCTGACCTCCTTTCTGATTTCATTTGAATGTAGCTGAATTGCATTTTACTTTTTTATTGATGTTGCATGGGTTTAATGAACTTCCAGCTGCTGTGTTATACTGGATTTTGAAATATAGTTTTTAATGGAAATTTATTGTTGAAGGTTTTTACTTGTTATATTTTGTGACTACATAGATTGTAAGGCAGTATATACCAAATTTGCTGGCGTATAAAATGCACTCCCCACCTTAAAATACACCAGAAAAATGAAGTGCGTCTTATACTCCGATGTGTCTTATACACCAGCAAATACTGTATTTACAGGCATATAAGATGCACTTCCCCCCTTTAAAATGCACAGTAAAACGGAATATGTCTTATACTCCAGTGCTTCTTATACGCTGGCAAATATGGTAAATAAAATGAAATGAAATAAATAAGGGACCAGGACTTAGTCTTAGTTTTGTTGAAACAGAGGGATTAGAAGATGGTCTTTTTTCAGACTGTATCTCACAGAATCCCTCATCCAGCATGGGTTTTTGACCCCTCTTGCAAAAGTAAAATATTCCAGAAACAAAATGTGTTCAAACTTCAGTCACCTTCATCAGCATGTCATTATTTCAGAACAAGGGCTTCCTCCTACTGGAGAGCTCCACATCTGGGTGAAGAATGCACAGATTATTCCCCGGCGTGGCAGCACAGTGGATTCTTTTGTTCAGTGGTAGGTATCTCTACTTACTAAGTCCTCTGATAACATGAAAGGTTTGGGCAAGCTGAGCTGTGGGGAGGAGGAAGAATTGATACCAATACGAAGCACAACATGGTATGTGGGGTTGGGACTAGAAGAAGATAGTGGGATTTAAATTCTCACTGGGCTATTGGGGTGAAACTCAGTGTGAGACTCTCTTGCAATCCAACCAACTCCACAGGGTAGTTGTGGGCAGCGTTGTACTGCAGCCAATTCTAAATGGTTCTATAGAACCGGTAGTAAAACCGGCTGGCCATCCCCCACCTCCCCCCACACCATGGCCACCTCCTCCTCTTCCTCTGGACGCGACACAGAATAAGAGGAGAAGGGAGAGCAGGCTGCGGCGGCGGTGCTGCTGGTAGGTGGCCAGGGCAGGTTGGTAGGCTGGCTGCCTCCCCCTCCCAGCGCCGCCAGAATCACTTCTCTTCCCATGCGCATGCATAGCCAAGGGCTGAAAGGCACGCAGGAAATGTGGAATTGAAAGTGTGCCTTTCAGCCCTGGGCTAGAGGCAGCACATGGTAAGGGAAACGTTTCCGGTGCTTCTGGGAGGTGTGTGGGGCGGCCTCATTCCCCTCCCAGAAGCGCCGGAAACGCTTCCCTTACCATGCACCACCTCTAGCCCAGGGCTGAAAGGCGCACTTTCAATTCCGCACTTCCCTCACGCCTTTCAGCCCTTGGCTAGGTGCGTGCAAGGGAAGAGAAGCGCTTCCGGCGGGGCTGGGAGGGGGAGGCAACCAGCCCACTAACCTGGCCTGGCCACCTACCAGCAGCGCTGCCGGCACCTGCTCTTCCTCCTCCTCTTCTTCCACCCGGACAGTGAGGGGCTGAGTCTGACCCGCCAGCAGCGGCAGGACAACGGGCGAAACAAGGTTTCTTTCTTTTTCTTGGGGTGGGGTTTGAGGCCACACCCATGCCCACAATTAGCCATGCCCACCAAGTGGGTAGTAAAAAAATTAGCAGTGCATCACTGGTTGTGGGGATAAAAGATAAAGCATCATTGAGGCAATGGGCATAGATCTGGGTAGTCTATGGAGGATGGCAGATGACAGGGATGGACTCGACTGACTGAACGATACGATAAATCTTTATTGTCATTGTCCTGTACAGAACAACAAAATTGAAAATCTACTCATCAAGTTTATGTAGCCTCACAAATACAACTACAAGATGTATATCACCCTCTGAAAACTCTAAAAACCCAAATACAGACGTTCCCTCATAGACTGCACTTTGCTGCAAACCGCTTTTGGATAGAAACTGTTTCTCAAGTGGCTGGTCCTGGTCTTTATGACCCTGTACCTCCTTCTAGAAGGCAGAAGCTGAAAGAGATCATTTCTGGGGTGCGTGCAATCTCTACAGCTTTCTTATGACACCTGGAGGCATAGATTTGATCTAGAGTGGGAAGAGTACACCCAATTATTCAAATTTGTGCCACCTGGGGTATATTAGAGGAAGGGTGGGATATAAATGCAATCATAAACAAACCACAGCTTGGTGAATGAATGGATGAATGAATGAATGAATGAATGCAATAAACCCAAATGCCTGCCCAGAAGAAAGCTTAGCACAGTGTGCAAAGACTTGTAATAGATTGCTTTATCCTCCTTTGCTGAGATAATTTCCCATCTGTGGGGAGCCTCCTTGTTTATGAGGAGACTCATTCAGTTCATTCATCCACCCTCCATTTGATTATGATATTATTACTGCAGGACGGAAATGAGCTCCCGTCTTCGTCCCAGCTCCTGCCAACCTAGCAGTTCGAAAGCAAGAAATTGCAAGTAGATAAATAGGGACCACTTCGGTGGGAAGATAACAGCGTTCCATGTGCTCCGGTGTCTAGTCATGCCTGCCACATGACCACGGAAACCTCTGCAGAAGCAGACAGCGCTGGCTCTTCGGCTTAGAAACAGAGATGAGCACTGCACCCTAGAGTCAGATATGACTGGCTTTTGAGCAAGGGAAACCTTTACCTTTACCTATGCTTGAGAACTCTTCTTCTTCAAATGCTGTATTTGATTCTAAATATTGGCTATCCTTATGGCAATCAGCCATTCAGAGTGATCTGGGAACAATATACAGGTGAAACTCGGAAAATTAGAATATCATACAAACGTTCATTCATTTCACTTAAAAGGTGAAACAAATATATGAGATAGACTCACTACATGCAAAGCGGAAGCGGAAGTAAAATGTGTGTTTTACTTCTGCTTTCAGGAGCTACGAGGGCTTTGTGTGCCGGATGAATTGCCATCGGGGGGATCCGCCCCCCCCCCCCGCCATAGTGACCAGCTCCCTGAACCATGTGACTGGCTTGCGGCCCAAAAAGTTTGGGCACCCCTGTCTTAGCCCATGGGATCCCAACCTTATCAAGCCAGGAGCTGGGTCACACACTCTCTTGTCAGCTTTGAGGGCCAGACAGCCATTTTGTCCTCCTGCACGATAGGGATGGCCATTTTGTCCCAACAGCCTCAAAGGGGCAACCACTTTGTTTCTTGAATGCCCTTGGAGGGGTAGTGGCCACATGAAATGGTATCATGGGTTGGATCTGGCTTTGGTTGGGAACCCCTGTCTTAGCCTCTCTCACCAGAGCTTTCTCCTTCCAGTTACATCCTTCCTGATGACAGTAAGGCAAGCCGCCAGAAGACCCGCATTGTCAAAAAGAGCCTCACCCCCACTTTCAACCACACTATGGTCTATGACGGCTTTCAGGCCAAGGACTTGGTTGAAGCATGTGGTGAGTTCACCGTCTGGGAACGCCAGGCATTCTCCAAGCAGCAGCTTGGAGGCATCCGGTTGAGTCTTGGCACAGGTGAGAGACACAAAGTGATATTGGCTGGGAGGAGGGTTTTGTGGGGGCAAAGCTTAGTCTCATGTGGCATTCAAAAAAAGCACTTCACAACAGAAAGGAATGCAGATTTGTTCCTTTGAAGCTCTATTGAGTTTGCTTTATTTCTGAATGAGATGGATGTGACATTTGTGACATAGAGGCTGCATCCATAAATGGGGAATAAGCAGAACATTGTTTCTGAATACATATGCATATGAATAAGTGGTTGGTGTGTCTCTAACATCAGGAAATGAAAGACTCAGTTTTTATGGCAGCAGAAATTTCTTACATTTGGGGCACAGCTGCGTCTTTTTCATAACATTAACCTTCCATATTTTATGATTCCTTCACAAATGCCGGCTGCCAGGAACCTGTCTAGACTGAGGTGTAGTGATTGACTGATTTTATGCTGCCATAGCAATTCTAATTTATGGCGATCCTTTCCTGGGTTTTCTAGATACAGAATAGACCAGTGATGGTGAATCTTGGCACTCCAACTGTTCTTGAACTTCAACCCCCAGAAGTCCAAGTCCCTGTGAATCCACACAAATGGGTTTACTGGCACTCCAGCTGTTCTTGGACTTCAATTCCCAGAAGCCCAAGTCCCTTTGAATCCACATGAATGGGTTTGCTGGTGCTCCAGCTGTTCTTGGACTTCAATTCTCAGAAGCCCAAGTCCCTGCGAATCCACATGAATGGGTTTACTGTGTGTACACACAGTACATAAGAACATAAGAACAACCTTGCTGGAACAGGCCACAGCCCATCCAATCCAGCATTCTGTCTCACCTTTTGCTTCAGGGTATTATTCCCAAGCAGATGCCTTCACCTGCTTAGGAATCCCTGGAAATGGCATTGAGAGACATCCTGCCTATCTCTCCATTCGTGCGGATTCACAGGGACTTGAGCTTCTGGAAATTGAATTCCAAGAACAGCTGGAGTCCCAAGGTTCACCATCACTGAAATATTCCCTTCTTCTGGGGACACCTTGGGACTGTGCAGTTTGCCCATAGTCACACAGATGGGCTTTTCTCCCAGGAGGCACAGTGGGGAATGGAACTCCCAACCTCTGGCTATGTAATTAGACACCTAAACCACAGCCAGTGAGGTACAAAGAAAGATGAAGCTTAATGACTTTCCTGCCAGTTCCCCAACCCAAGCTGTTATTCCCAGCAAACAACAGTTCTAGAAAAGAAAAGAAAAATGATTGAAGTCCAACTTCATCTGAGCAAGCCAGATTTCTCAGGCCTGCATCAAACTCTGCTTCTTTACATGCTTTGGCCCTAATTTAAATTGGAGGTTCCACATCTGTTTAGAGCATGAAGCAGGACAGTTATAGTTTGGGGATTCATCCAAACCTCTGATTCTTATACAGGGAACAGTTATGGCCTACAGGTTCCCTGGATGGATTCGACAGAGGAGGAACGCCATACCTGGGAGATGGTCTTCAAGCAGCCTCGGCAGTGGGTGGAAGCTGAACTTCCCCTAAGGACCAACTTGACCCCAAGGACTTAATCCCGCCATATTTTGGGCAATCTAGACTTGGACGTCAGTGACAAAATGGTGATCTGGGAGGACATGAACTGAGGAGCCCCCTTGTCCTCCTGGATGCCTTTGCAACAGTACTGAAGGGGCTTCCTCCAGCAAGGACTCCTCAGTGCCTTCAACACTTGGCAGTCATGTCCACCTGAACAGAGAGTCCTACAACCCAAAGCCAAAATCATTTGCTCATCAAAGAGTTATGGAGAAGAGCACACAAGATCCTACCAGTGGGTTACTTTTCTGCAGGACTTGCGTTGGGATAAGTAGATCAGCCTCAAGGAGTGACGCGCCAATAACAGCCATGCATTGTTAATTCTGTCTTAAGCCTTCCCCCTCCAACCCTTTCTATTCTCTCCCACACACTATCAACACTGAGTTTCTTCAACTGTTTTAATTAATCCCATTTTGCCTGCCTTAGATTTCCAGCCTTGTTTTAGTACAAAGAAACTCAAACACATCCGCTCCTAAAGACTTTGGTTTTTGACTCTTCAGCAGGATAGGTGGCCCCCAGCATCCCTTGTGTTGAGGCTAGCGCTGTGGTTTCTCTGTCACAGGTTTGGTGGAGCCATTGCCAGCATTATGGAATATACTTCAGCAAGGGTCATTAGCAGCAGCCTTTCTCTAGGATAGCTTGCAAGATCAACTCAAAATCCTATTAAAATCCAGGCCATGGAAAGAATAAATTCTGTTCCTTGCTCTCCAAATTTGTGTGTGATACAGAGATCACACTGCAGTTTGCACAGAGGAATTTCCACAAAATCTTGAATCTGTGGCATTTCCCTCATTATATTTTGCTTGGAGGGGCAAGGAAAGATTCCTTCCCATCATCCTTCCAATGTCAAGGAAAGTTGTAAAACGAACTCATATTGGCTCAATGCATGGATAAATAAGCCTGAAATCATGTGACTCTGTTGTTCTTTACTGCCCAGCAGCCAGGCTTTCTGTAGGTCACCAAGGCCGGTTATCTTTCAAACAGATCCAGAGCTCTTTTGGGTTTCTTGCTGTCATTCAGCGCCATGTTTTAACTGCTGTTGCCGGTGATCTAAGATGGCTCTCCAGATGCGGCACACCATCCCTCCTCTGCCAAGAGAAGATAAAAACTGAGAGTCAATCTTGGGCTTGCTATGCTCTGTTAGGCTGCTGGGACTTGCAGTGTTTCAATTAAGCAAGCAAGTGGTGGGCATTGCTGACGTATGGACAGCCTTCCAAGACACTAGAGCCGTGATGGCGAACCTTGGCACTCCAGCTGTTCTTGGACTTCAGTTCCCAGAAGCCCAAGTCTCTGGATCCACACGAATGGGTTTACTGCGCATACACTAGTAGGGGATACTTGGGCTTCTGGGAACTGAAGTCCAAGAACAGCTGGAGTGCCAAGGTTCACCATCACTGCACTAGAACATTTGGATCTGGTCACTGGGAGAGCTTTCTGAACTTCCAGTGAAACCATAAGTGTTTCTTTGGGCTCAGCTTCAAGAGCTACAGCCATCACTTTAATTCTCATAACCAATAAACTGCTGCTTCTTGAATGGCTTCCATGGTTTCTTTTAATGTTAAGCGGCAACAACTGGTGCGGGAAAAGTTCAGACCCATTCTCTAGAGTAGGCTAGATTCCACAACCAGATTAAATTGGTGGTGTGCTTAAGATTGTTATGTTGCAAGACATGGGCAGATTCTGTGCTCATAGGCAAGTTGAAGATCCTCCTTCAAGGGAACATCTGGGAAGGAATTGGGGAACAACATAACTGCCTCTCTGGATCAAAGAGTTGTCCTGAGACAAAAGAGGAGAAGCAGTGCCTCATTGGGTGGAACCCATTATTTGCAAGTAGAAGAAGGTTTCAGGTTCAATTTCCAATCTTTTCAATTAGGGAATGGAAGCTATCCTACTTAAGGGGCTGGCTATGTGATGCAGCTCAGTGGAGCAAACTAGCATGACCCATGATGGTGAACCTTGGCACTCCAGGTGTTCTTGGACTTCAATTCCCAGAAGCCCAAACCCCCATGAATCTACACAAAGGGGTTTACTGTGATTCATCCGACCCATGCCACCCTTGTCGCTCCCAGCAACAGAAGTAAAACACGCCCGGACGAGCACGTTTTACTTCCGCTTCCAGGAGCGACAAGGGTGGCGCGGGCCGGATGAATCACAGTAAACCCCTTCATGTGGATTCACGGGGGCTTGGGATTCTGGTAATTGAAGTCCAAGAACACCTGGAGTGCCAGTTTGCCATCACAGAACTAGACAGAACAAGGTAGCTTCCTCTAATCATCCTTGCAAATGAAAAAGCCATGCCCTTACATAAGAACAGCCTTGCTGGAACAGGCCACAGCCCATCCAGTCCAGCATTCTGTCTCACACAGTGGCTCACCATTTCCTTCAGGGTATTCCAAGCAGATGCCTTCACCTGCTTAGGATTCCCTGGAAATGATGTTGAGAGATATCCTGCCTATCTCTCCAACCCGGAGGTTGTCCTTAAGTATCCATAATTATAGCCATTGATACTCTTGTCCTCCATGAACTTGTCTAATCCTTTCTTAAAGCTGTCAAGACTGACAGCTGTCACCACTTCTTCTGGCAGGGAGTTCCATAGACCAGTAATCCTCTGGGTGAAAAAGTACTTTCTCTTATTTGTTTGAGAACTAGTACCCAAAAGTTTCATGGAGTGTCCCCTAGTTCTAGTGTTATGCGATAGGGAAAACAGTTTTTCCTTATCTACTTTGTCCACACCGTGCATGATTTTATAAACTTCAATCAGGTCACCTTTTAGACGTCGCCGTTCAAGAGTGAAGAGGCCCAACCGTTGCAGCCTCAGATGGTAAGGAAGGTGTTCCTGTCCCCTAATCATTCTGGTTGCCCTCCTCTGCACTTTTTCCAGCTCCATAATATCCTTCTGGAGGTATGGCGACCAGAACTGTACACAGTATTCCAGATGGGGCCTCACCATAGATTTATAAAGAGGCAAAATGACACTTGCTGACTTATTTTCTATACCCTTCCTAATGATCCCTAGCATTGAGTTTGCTTTTTTCACTGCTGAGGCACACTGGGTTGACACCTTCATTGAGTTGTCCACCAGGACACCAAGGTCCCTTTCCTGGTTTGTCGCAGAGAGTTCAGACCCCATCAGTTTATAAATGTAATTGGGGTTCTTTGCCCCAACATGCATCACTCTGCACTTACTAATGTTGAAACTCATTTGCCACTGTTTTGCCCACTCCCCCAGTGTCGAGAGATCCCTCTGGAGCTCCTCACAATCTCTCACAGTTTTCACTACCCTGTATAATTTAGTGTCGTCAGCAAATTTGGCTACCTTGCTTTTTACTCCTACCTCTAGATCATTTATGAAGAGGTTGAAAAGCAGGGGTCCCAGTACTGAACCTTGGGGGACCCCACTCTTTACTTCCCTCCACTTGGAGAAGTGTCCATTTAGTGCTACCCTCTGTTTCCTGTCCCTTAGCCAGTTGCTGATCCAGGACAAGACCTGTCCCTTTATTCCATGACTGGTAAGTTTATTCAAGAGCCTTTGGTGTGGGACCTTGTCAAAAGCCTTCTGAAAGTCCAGATAAACAATGTCAACTGGATCCCCCTTATCCACATGCTTGTTGACACTCTCAAAAAATTCCAACAGATTAGTGAGGCATGATTTGCCCTTGCAAAAGCCATGTTGGCTCTCCTTTAGCAGCGCCTTCTCTTCTATGTGCCTATTAATTCTATCTTTTAGGATGGTTTCCATCACTTTACCTGGGACACATGTCAAACTGACAGGTCGGTAATTTCCTGGATCACCCCTGGATCCTTTTTTGAAAATTGGTGTTACATTCGCTACCTTCCAGTCATCAGGCACAAAGCCTGATTTGAGGGAAAGATTATATATTTTGGCTAGGAGATCAGCAATTTCATCTTTAAGTTCCCTGAGAACTCGTGGATGGATGCCATCTGGTCCTGGTGATTTGTTAGTGTTTAGTTTAACAAGACAAGCAAGGACCTCCTCCCTGGTTATTTCTATCTGGCTTAATTCTTCGGTTTCCCTCCCTACGAAGATAGGCTCTGTTTTGGGCATGTGGCCTCTGTCTTCTTCAGTGAATACTGAAGCAAAGAATTCATTGAGTCTCTCTACAATCTCTGTTTCCTCTTTAATAACCCCTTGCCTTCCATTGTCATCTAATGGTCCAATGGCCTTCCTAGTTGGGTTCTTACTTCTAATGTACTTAAAGAAGTCTTTGTTATTTCTCTGAGTATTTTTAGCTATACGCTCCTCAAAGTCTTGCTTTGCTTTCCCTTGAAAGGAGATTTTATGTCAGGGATATGAGACGTTTATTTGCAGACCAATATTTCAATAACAAAGCATTAAAAATATGTGATTCAGAAATCCCAAGCTCATTGTTCAGCTTTTCTAGCTGGGGTAGGGGAATTGTCCACAATTTCAGACAGCTACAGCCACCAAGCAGGGAATCTATTAAATCAGTGTTTCCCAACCTTTAGCTTTTAGACTTCAATTCCCAGAAGCCCAAGTCAATTCCCCAAAGCACTGATCAGCCAATGTACTGACTTAGGCTTCTGGGAATTAAAGTCCCCCTGTGGGCATGGGCCCCTCATTGGAAACCACTGTATTAGATGCTTTGGACTAAATCTCACATTATTTTCACTGGCCAGAGTAGTAAGGCTGATGGATACTGTGAGCCAAAAGAGAAGAGCCTGAAGTTGCAAAAGAACAAGAAATCAAAATAATTTTGCAGAAAAGCAAGCACATGTTACCATCTATAGCCTTGTTTATTTTTTGGCATGGCTTCCCAAACTGCTTGTTGATCTTCGAGTGTGGTCACTACGACCTGCACTCCCATCTCTTGAAAAGGAGTTGGTCTCACTGGTGAGATAAGAGCCAGTGAGCCAAAAATGATTACAGTATTTATATCACCATTTCAAGATATAAACACAACTCCTTTTTCAAGAGTTGGGAGTGCAGGTAACAATGACCACACTTCAAGACCAAGAAGCAGTCTGGGAAGCTATGGCAAAAAGATAAACAAGGCTACAGAGGGTAAACTATGTGCTTCCTTGCCTGCAAAACTGTTTTGATTTCTTGTTCTTTTTAAAGAGATAAGAACATTCCACTGAGAACAGAAACAGCTAACAAGGCATATAATATAACTATGGCTTATTTTTCTCTGATTTGCATTTTACAATATCAGTGCATTTCACTTTGGTTAAAATGTGTTGAGAATATATCTTTAGAGTCCATTCAGACTTCTAAATATTTATTATGTCTTAGTGGGAGAAACAAAAATTATTTGCTTTCACTGTTAACTGTCTTCATTTGTTTCATTCAGTAAGAAGTTTCTGTGCTTTATTATTTAGAAAAACCACTGTTGTCTGGCATGGATTTTTGACACCACCCACTTCCAGTTTCTCTTTTAACTATCTAAGCCAGGGGTTCCCAATGTTTTTAAGCCATGGGCCTGACCACGCCCCCCGGAATAGGAAGCAATTGCGCCTGTTTCTGCATTTACAACAGCTGCAGGTGCATTTACGGCTGATGTAACTGCATTTGCGTGGGTGTGTTTTATGGTAAATGTGTCCACTTCCAAGGCCAGGGCCCACATGAAATGGTGCTGTGGGCCGGGGCTGGTCCACGGGCCATAGGTTGGCAACCCCTGGTTTAAACAGCTTTTTCTAGCTTCAGGTTACAGTATTAATTCTACAAACTACAAACAAAGCTTCACAGTTACATTCAAAACTTAAACAATTTCATGTCATCTTTTTATGAATGACTTATGAGTGAGATATGACACCACTACTGGATGTACACAGAAATAATTTGGTGTAAAGTCACTTCCTATTAAACATTTGGTTCAAAAGTGGGCATTTGACTGATCTGGAAAAACAAAGCCTATATTTCCCCCCTGTAATTATTATAAATTGCCTTCTGCTATGGAGGTTTCATTAAACTCTTCGATTAATAGCTAGAGCTGGGGGGAAAATACATATGCCTCAAGTTACATAAAATTCAACTTACATATTTTTGTGCTAAAACCATGTCCCGATTTGCACAATTTCCTATGGGTTTGCTTTGAGTTACATAAAGATTCCTTTTCCTATGGGTTTGGTTTGAGTTACGTAAAAATTCATTTCCCTATGGGTTTGCTTCGATTTACATAAACAATTCATTTTTCCTATGGGTTTGCTTCGAGTTACGTGAAAAATATTTTTTCCTATGGGTTTGCTTCGAGTTACGTGAAAATTCAATTTAAGCAAAAGCCTACAGAACAGACTTTTTTTGTAAGTAGGGGTTTTACTGTATATCAAATTAAACCAGGGCCAGAAGCTTGTGATCATGCAGACAATGCTAAAATGCAATTAATTTTCAGGCTACTGAGACCTGATTGAACTACAACCTCAACATCTGGAAGGCCAAAGGTTTCCTAGCTCTGGACTTTCCTCATCCTTTTGATTCTGGATTAGATGTGGTCCTAAGATGTGGAGTCAAATGTGAAAAGGAATAAGAGAGCAAGGAGAAGCACAAGGAATGGGGTCTTCTGCTCCAGCTTTTGACCCCCACCCAGGCCCTACCTGATGCATGTGTACCGGAGATCATCAACCGTAGCACAGTCCAGCAGTACAGGCAGTGTGAAGCCATGGTGTAAGAGCTGAGAAGAAACAAGATATTACTTTGTTGTGGCTGGCTTAAGAAGAAGGGTGGGGTGGCCTACAGGACAGGGTTTCTTGTGTCTCCTTGGCTGAAAATATCCCCACGCCTGCCGAGACCTACCGTGTTGTTGTTGTTGTTCAGTCGCACAGTCGATTCCGACCCTTTGCGACCCTATGGACCATCGTTCTCCAGGCGCCTCTGTCCTCCACCATCCCCCTCAGTCCTCCCAGTTCTGTGCCCATTGTGTCTACAATACCATCTATCCATCTCATCCTTGGCCTCCCCCTTCTTCTTTTGCCCTCCACCTTTCCCAACATCACGGCCTTCTCAAGTGAATCCTCCCTTCTCATTTGATGCCCAAAGTACTTTAGCCTCATCTTTACTATTTGACCTTCCAATGAGCAGTCAGTGTTGATTTCTTCTAAGATTGACCTATTTGTTCTCCTCGCTGTCCAGGGTACCCTCAAAACTCTCCTCCAGCACCACATTTCAAAGGCATCTATTCTTCTGCGTTCAGCCTTCCTAATTGTCCAGCTCTCACATCCGTACATTACCACTGGGAATACCATTGCTTTGACTATTCTAATTTTTGTTTTCAAGGTGATGTCTCTGCTTTTCACCATGTTCCCCAGGTTTTTCATGGCTTGTCTCCCAAGAATCAGTCGCCTTTTTATTTCATGGCTGCAATCTCCATCTGCAGTGATCTTAGATCCTAAGAATGTAAAATCTGTCACTGCTTCTACTTCTTCCCCATCTATTCTCCAGGAACTGATTGGGCCAGTTGCCATTATCTTGGTTTTCTTGATATTGAGTCTCAAGCCAGCTTTTGCACTCTCCTCCTTCAATCCGATCAAGAGATTCTTTAGGTCTTCCTCACTTTCTGCCATTAAGGTGGTGTCGTCTGCATATCTCAGATTGTTGATGTTTCTCCCAGCAATTTTAATCCCATATTGTGATTCCTCCATCCCTGCGTTGCGCATTATGTGCTCTGTGTATAAGTTGAATAAGCAGGGTGACAAAATGCAGCCTTGTCTTACTCCTTTTCCTATTCCAAACCACTCTGTCATTCCGTGTTCTGTCCTAACTGTTGCTTCTTGGTTCATGTACAGATTTCTCAGGAGGCATATGAGGTGCTCTGGTATTCCCATCTCTTTAATCACATGCCACATCTTGTTGTGGTCCACACAATCAAAGGCCTTAGTGTAATCAATAAAGCAAAAGTAAACTTGTTTCTGGTATTCCTTTGTTTTCTCCATGATCCAGCGTATGTTGGCAATGTGGTCTCTAGTCCCCCTGCCTCTTCTGAAACCAGCCTGCACCTCTGGTAGTTCTCTTTCCACATGCTGCTGAAGTCTATCCTGTATTATCTTGAGCATCACCTTGCTGGCGTACTTTAGTGCTACCGTACTTTAGTGGTAATCCAGCATTCTTCAAAGAAGGAACTTGGAATGGAAGTGTCATTGTTCTCAACCACTGTAGTCATAGGTCATCATTACTATAGATATGGCCCCGGCGCCATTTCATGTGCCGCCCCCACCCCTCCAAGGGCATTCGAGAAACAAAATGGCTACTCTTTTGAAGCTGTTGGGACAAAATGGCCACCTCCATCATGCAGGCAGGGCAAAATGGCTGTATGGCCCTCGAAGCTGACAGAGCGAGCATGATCTGGCTCCCAGCTTGAAAAGGTTGGGAACCTCTGATCCAAGGCACTGATTGCTAACCTTGGCACTCCAGGTGTCCTTCGACTTTCATTCCCAGAAGCCCAAGTCAGCACACCTGCTGATCAGGGCTTCTGGGAATTGAAGTTCAAGAACATCTGGAGCGCCAAGGTTCGCCATCACTGATCTTAGGCAAGAGTAACAAACAGCTAGCCCTTCAAATATATTAGACCACAACTCCTATAAAAACTTGCCAACACATCAAGTGGTTGCATTGTACTCCAACTATATCTGGGAGGCTAAACATTTGTCCTCGCCTGCCTAAATAAAGCAGTTGAGCCAGCTGGCAGGTTTTGAGTATTTTCCCTGCCTATCCCCCTCCCCAAACTAACACATGTGCTGGGAAGCCGGAGCTTTGTATCTTCAAAAGTCACTCACCTTCGAAATTGTGTCCTTGTCCACGCCAACTTTTTCTAACCACTTGGTAAACTGGGGATCTGTGACCTCTTCTCCTCTTTCCCAGAAAATTGCTGAGGGAGTAGAGACTTCTGGGGAAGAAGGAGGAAGAGCAGGAGGAGGAGGAGGAGGAGGGTCCCCATTAAACTAGTGTCTGCCTCATGAAACCACACAAAGTGACCCTCCCACAGGATTTTTGCTGCAGGAGGCTCTTAATTTTGAAATATGGTTTGAAATTCAAACAGCACACAGTTCAACTAGAAGGTGAAGGAAAGTAACAGTACGCTGCTTCGTTGTTCTTATATTTGCTGTTAAGAGTAATTTGTGGAAATCATGGTTTCCCAAATTCACATCCAAGATGTCTTTTGCTTCAACACTCCTCTGTCTCTATTAAGGTAAAGTTCGCCCTGGCTCGAAAGCCAGTCATATCCGACTCTAGGGTTCAGTGTTCATCTCTGTTTATACCCAAAGTGTCAGCACTGTCTGCGTCTGCAGACTAGACACTGGAGTGCACAGAACACTGTTTACCTTCTCACCGAAGTGGTACCTATTTATCTACTTGCAATTTCCTCCTTTCGAACTGCTAGGTTGGCTGGGACAGAGACAGAGGCTCACTCCGTCATGCAGTCTCAAACTGCTGACTTTCTAGTCGTCAAGTTCAGTGTCTTGACCACTAAGCCACCACAGTCCTTCTTGTCCCCACTAGGGAAAGCCAAAAGCAACACTGCCCCGTGATACCACTTAGGTGAGCAAAAAGACTGTTTGTAAACATTATAAGCAAAGAATGTTGACCGGATATAAGAGAGAAGAGTGATAATATCTGGCCCTGATTCTTATAGTGAGACCAACGCTAGAATGGACATACTTCCCGGGGGAAAGAAAGTTAAAAGAACCTGAGATGCAATGCACAACATCATGACTGTGGGGAGGAGGACTGGGCACATGAGGTTGCAGTAGAAATCCAATTTTTATAATAGTGGGGAACCTCTAGCCCTTAAAAACTCATTGAACACTAACTCCCATTGATGTAGATCAGGGGTTCCCAACCTAAGGCCTGTGGGCTGGATCTGGCCCCCAGCACCACTTCATGTGGCCCCCCATCCCTCCAAGGGCATTCGAGAAACAAAATGGCCACACCTCTGAAACTGTTGGGACGTATTGGCCACACACACACACACACACCCATGCAGGCAGGGTAAAATGGCCATCCGGCCCTCAAAGTTGACTGAGAGAGTGTAACCCGGCCCCAGGCTTGAAAAGGTTGGGAACCCCTGGCATAGACAGTAAGCAGAGATTATGATAGTTGCAACTTTACAATATCTGGCAGATCTCCGTTTCTCCATCTTTGCCATACAGCTACCAACTGGACAATCTCTAGATAGCTGGACTACATCCAGGTGTGAAGGTTTTGGAAAACTGCTATAGCACAACCACACCACACCACCCGCAAAAAACAGGTCTGCCAAAAAAATTTAAAATTAAAAACTTTAACGGGGTGGTTGTTTTTTCTTTCTTTCAGAAAATGCACAAAAGCTCTTTTAATTTTATCCAGAGCAACCATTTTTGGAATTTTCCATTCCTGTCTCCAAGAACAAAATAACCAAAGATGTTAGTAGTATGTGGTAGATTCTTAGGCACTGATTCTAGCCGAACCCTGTTGCTGCTCATGACCTTACCTGTCGACTTTGACTTTCTTAGTGTCCAGGCATCCTGTCCCACAGCCTGCAGTGTTTCCAGCAGAAGCCCCTGGAATTCATGCTCTTTCTCTATCAACTTCCACTGCAACCTGAGTAAAGCAGATAGGATCCCCAGGTGAAGTAGCTCAGGGCGCATCTAAAAGGTACTGCAACATTGTAGTGTTCACCATCATGATTTATTAACTGATTAGTCATCTGACCATATCAGGTTAAAACTGGGGTGCCCAAACATAAGAACATAAGAACAGCCTTGCTGGAACAGGCCACAGCCCATCCAGTCCAGCATTCTGTCTCACACAGTGGCTCACCATTTCCTTCAGAGTATTCCCAAGGAGATGCCTTCACCTGCTTAGGATTCCCTGGAAATGGCATTGAGAGATATCCTGCCTATCTCTCCAACCCGGAGGTTGTCCTTAAGTATCCATAATTATAGCCATTGATACCCTTGTCCTCCATGAACTTGTCTAATCCTTTCTTAAAGCTGCCAAGACTGACAGCTGTCACCACTTCTTCTGGCAGGGAGTTCCATAGACCAGTAATCCTCTGGGTGAAAAAGTACTTTCTCTTATTTGTTTGAGAACTAGTACCCAAAAGTTTCATGGAGTGTCCCCTAGTTCTAGTGTTATGCGATAGGGAAAACAGTTTTTCCTTATCTACTTTGTCCACACTGTGCATGATTTTATAAACTTCAATCAGGTCACCTCTTAGACGCCGTCGTTCAAGAGTGAAGAGGCCCAACCGTTGCAGCCTCAGATGGTAAGGAAGGTGTTCCAGTCCCCTAATCATTCTGGTTGCCCTCCTCTGCACTTTTTCCAGCTCCATAATATCCTTCTGGAGGTATGGCGACCAGAACTGTACACAGTATTCCAGATGGGGCCTCACCATAGATTTATAAAGAGGCAAAATGACACTTGCTGACTTATTTTCTATACCCTTCCTAATGATCCCTAGCATTGAGTTTGCTTTTTTCACTGCTGAGGCACACTGGGTTGACACCTTCATTGAGTTGTCCACCAGGACACCAAGGTCCCTTTCCTGGTTTGTCGCAGAGAGTTCAGACCCCATCAGTTTATAAATGTAATTGGGGTTCTTTGCCCCAACATGCATCACTCTGCACTTACTAATGTTGAAACTCATTTGCCACTGTTTTGCCTACTCCCCCAGTGTCGAGAGATCCCTCTGGAGCTCCTCACAATCTCTCACAGTTTTCACTACCCTGTATAATTTAGTGTCGTCAGCAAATTTGGCTACCTTGCTTTTTACTCCTACCTCTAGATCATTTATGAAGAGGTTGAAAAGCAGGGGTCCCAGTACTGAACCTTGGGGGACCCCACTCTTTACTTCCCTCCACTTGGAGAAGTGTCCATTTAGTGCTACCCTCTGTTTCCTGTCCCTTAGCCAGTTGCTGATCCAGGACAAGACCTGTCCCTTTATTCCATGACTGGTAAGTTTATTCAAGAGCCTTTGGTGTGGGACCTTGTCAAAAGCCTTCTGAAAGTCCAGATAAACAATGTCAACTGGATCCCCCTTATCCACATGCTTGTTGACACTCTCAAAAAATTCCAACAGATTAGTGAGGCATGATTTGCCCTTGCAAAAGCCATGTTGGCTCTCCTTTAGCAGCGCCTTCTCTTCTATGTGTCTATTAATTCTATCTTTTAGGATGGTTTCCATCACTTTACCTGGGACACATGTCAAACTGACAGGTCGGTAATTTCCTGGATCACCCCTGGATCCTTTTTTGAAAATTGGTGTTACATTCGCTACCTTCCAGTCATCAGGCACAAAGCCTGATTTGAGGGAAAGATTATATATTTTGGGTAGGAGACCAGCAATTTCATCTTTAAGTTCCCTGAGAACTCGTGGATGGATTCCATCTGGTCCTGGTGATTTGTTAGTGTTTAGTTTAACAAGACATGCAAGGACCTCCTCCCTGGTTATTTCTATCTGGCTTAATTCTTCGGTTTCCCTCCCTACGAAGATAGGCTCTGTTTTGGGCATGTGGCCTCTGTCTTCTTCAGTGAATACTGAAGCAAATAATTCATTGAGTCTCTCTGCAATCTCTGTTTCCTCTTTAATAACCCCTTGCCTTCCATTGTCATCTAATGGTCCAATGGCCTTCCTAGTTGGGTTCTTACTTCTAATGTACTTAAAGAAGTCTTTGTTATTTCTCTGAGTATTTTTAGCTATACGCTCCTCAAAGTCTTGCTTTGCTTTCCTGATTGTTGCCTTGCATTTGTTCTGCCAGAATTTATGTTTCTGCCTGCTGTCCTCATTCGGACAAGCCTTCCATCTTCTAAATGAGCTTTTCTTGCTCTTGATCACTTCCCGAACAGCTCCTGTAAGCCACATTGGAGTCCTCTTGGACCTGGCAGTGCCCTTTTTCCTTTTGGGTATGCATTCCAATTGGGCCTCTGTTATTGTTTTTGTAAACAGCCTCCATGCCTCTTGGAGTGTTTGGACTCTCTCAATTTTCCCTTTCAGCTTCTTTTTTACTAGTTTCCTCAACTTTGGGAAATTTCCTTTTTGAAAATTTAAGGTCTCTGTGTTAGATTTTATCAGTGACTTGCGGTCTATGAACAAGTTAAACATAATTGAGTTGTGGTCACTGTTCCCTATTGGATCAGTCACATTAACATCTTGCACCAGATCCTGAGTATTACTCAGGATCAAGTCAAGGATTCTTGTACCTCTAGTTGGGTCTTCAACCATCTGTCCCAGGGAACAATCATTTAGCATATCTAGGAACTTTATCTCTTTATCATGTGCTGAACAACAGTTCACCCAGTCTATGTGAGGGTAATTGAAGTCCCCCATTATAACCAGGCTTCCCTTCTTGGATGCCTCCTTTACAACATTCTCTCAAACGACTGACCAGTGCCCAGATCTGGCCCCCGATGCCAATTCATCCGGCCCCCGAAGCCCTCGTTAGATAGATGTTTCTTGACATCAGCATCCCTCATGCCCAACAACCATAGTCAGATGCAAAAGCAGGGATATTACTGTTTCATTGCAAAAACTGTAAGAAAGAACTACTTGGAGAATGTCACCCTCAGTCCTCAGGGAATATTTAGCAGCAGTTGCCTTCCCGAACCCCCTTCCAAATCTCACATGCTCACCAAATTTGATCCAGGACCACTAAGAATCACAGCTCTCTGTTTGCAAATGTTTGAACCACCAAGCCAGAGGTGCCATGGCCTTCCCTGCAGTCTTTAGGGAAAGGTAAAGGTCGAAAGCCAGTCGTATCCGACTCTAGGGTTCAGTGCTCATCTCCATTTATAGCCAAGGAGCTAGCACTGCCCGCGTCTGCAGACGTTTCCATGGTCATGTGGCAGGCATAGTTAGATACCAGAGCTCACGGAACACAGGTTACCTTCTCACCAAAGTAGCATCTATTTATCTACTTGCAATTTCTTGCTTTCGAACTGCAAGGTTGGCAGGAGCTGAAACAGATGACCAGAATTCAAACCATCATGCAGCGTTTTGGTCTCACACTGCTGACCTGCCAACTTTCCAGTCGTCAAGTTCAGTGTCTTAACCACTAAAGCCCGCACAGTCATCTGTAGTTATTGAACTATCATTTCCATCACTCCAAGGTAGAACAGGAATGGTTGGGGACAAAGGACCAAACTGCTGGAAATCTGGGGAAAGCTTTAGTGTAGCTGACTAGCTACTTGTTTCACTTCCACTCACATGTTTTGCCTGTTCTTCTATCTCTAACACACAAGAATGAAGCATGTCAGAATCTACATTCCAACTGGCCTTTAATGAGATCCCAAAGAACCAATTCCGGGAGCTTCATCTCCACCATTTTAGGACCAATTCACACACATATAATGTGCAATACAACTGGGATAGTATAATGCACAAAAGACTTGGGGTGATTACTTGGCACACATTACCTGAATCTACACTAGTTTCACGTGCACTCTTTGCTCACTACCTAGATTTCGGTCGGGAGTGACTGGGCACTGATATGAAAAGCTCTGAACTGCTGGGTCTGATCTGGGCCAGGGAAGCAGGATCAGGCATAATCCCATCGCCAGGAGGCCAGAGGACTACCGAGTCCTACCTGGGAGTAAGCAGATTGTTACAAATGCTACTAAGAAAATCTATTCCTTGTCTGTCTCCTGCTTTGAGAATTGTAGTCAGATCTCTGTTCAAGAACTTGGCTGATGATTTCGCCATAAATGGCCTTGGTGCTCTGAGCCAGTAAAGCAAAAGGAAAGCAGTCACACTTACATACCATTCCATAGCACTTAGTGCACTCTCTGGGCTGTTTACACGTTAATTAGCATTTTGCCTCCGACATGCTGGGTACTCATTTTACTGAACTCAAAAGGATGGAAGGCTGAGTCAACCTTGATCCCTGGTAAGGATCGAACTTGCAACCTTTTGGTTGCAGGACAGCAAGCCTTGGCTCCACTTCAGCAGTGTCACTCAATCCATGCCAGAGCAGCAAAGGGAAGTAAGGAAGAGCTTACCTTCTTGTTTCTACCTGCAAATTATTGATCTGGGTCATAAGAGGCAAATGGTCCTTTAGTGGATGCTGGGAAACTAGCCAGCTGCTGGTGGTGGTGCCAATTCCAGAACTTGGCGTGTCTACACTGTCCTTGAGAGAACTGCCTTGGCTTTTCAAAGGTAGTGGCTGCTGGGTCAAAAGGCACTTGCTTTCTTCCTCTGCACTGGTCAAGTGTTCAGGGCAACCAGTCCCTTGGGAAAGCTGTGACTTCAGGTTGAATTCTGGAAGTGTCAAGAAGGCAAAGTAAAGGGTAGAGACATGTTTGCTTGGTGGAAATTCAATGTTCAGAGTTAAAATACAACCTTTGCAACACAGAAGACCTTCCACCTAAGGTGTCTGGCAGCTAGGAAACTATCCGTCCAAGATTTTAGACCCGTGATGGCGAACCATGGCACTCCAGATGTTCTTGGACTTCAATTCCCAGAAGCCCAAGTCTCTGTGAATCCACACAAATAGGTTTTCTGTGCATACTCATGTGGATTCACAGAGGCTTGGGTTTCTGGGAATTAAAGTCCAAGAACACCTGGAGTGTCAGTAAACCCATTTGTGTGGATTCACAGAGACTTGGGCTTCTGGGAATTGAAGTCCAAGAACACCTGGAGTGCCAAGGTTCACCATGACTGTCCTAGACAGTTTTCTCCTGCATGTATTTGCTGAAACAGACTTGTCCTGGTTCTAAGACAGCCATCAATATAGAGACCAGCAGAGCTGGAACTCCTACTGCACAGCTGCCCCAAGTGACAGATTACTGAGACAGGATTACTGAGACAGGACAGATTACTGAGACAGCTGCCCCAAGTGACAGATTACTGAGACAGGAGCTGGGGTGCCCAAACTTTTCAGACTGCAGGCCAGTCACATAGTTCAGGGGGCTGGTTACTATGGCCAATGTGTCAGATCCGGCCCCTAATGCCAATTCACCCAGCCTGCGATGCCCTCGTCGCTCCTAGAAGCGGAAGTAAAATGCACATTCCTGGTATAAAGGAACTGAGTAGAGAGTCCATGACTTGCACTTTCTGTGCAGGTGAACTAAGATTCAACTCTCATTTCTGGGAAGATGGCTGGGATGGAAATTTATATCAAATCCTCCAGGATTTAGTATTTATCTGAGCCATTTATACCCCCTTTTCTTTCAAAGAACTCAAGGTCATCTTCTTTGGCTCTCTTCTTCCCACATTATTGTCAAAGCAAGCCTGTGAGTCAGTAATCACAGTTGCTGGGTTTGGTTGATTCTTCTCAAAAGCCTTCAGGATCCAAGAACACTTGGAAACACAAGCTCCTTGTTCTCAGCCCCTACTCAGTTTCTTAGACCAAGACTAGTCCAGGTCATTTAACAGTGGTGGCAATCCTATGGCATGCATGCCAGAGGTGGCACGTGAAGGCCTCTCTGTAGGCACATGCACGCCACCATGGGCAAGCCCCACCGGCGGCAATGTGTGTGTGCTGTGCAAGGCTTGTTCAGAGCCCGGCGTGGCTGTGTGGGGCTTGCATGAGACTTTTCCGGAGCCCAGCACAACTGCAGGGGGCTTGTCCAGAGCCTGGTGCAGCCGCCCAAGGCTTGTCCAGGAGAGATGGTGGTGGTTTGTTGGGGGGGGGGCAGCAGCATGGCCTGGCATGGTGGTGGGGGCTTGTCCAGGGGGCAGCTGGCCATGGGGTGGCACGAAGCTTGGTGGTGTTGGGATGTATAGCTGTCAAGTTTTGGATTTGAAAATAAGGGAAATTTCCCAGAAAAAATGGGAAACTTGACAGCTATGCTTATCTTGAGCATCCCTCCAGTGGCGGCATTAGGGCACTGTAGTCTGACTGATACAGGACGCCGCCAGGAAAGAGGGTAAAATACGGGGGGTTCCCGGCCAATACGGGACACTTGACAGCTATGTGGGGGTGGTGCATAGGCACACGTGCAGCTTGAAGTGCACCGATGATGTCACGTGGGTGTGCACGTATGCGTGATGCCTGCCGCCCATCCACACACACCCGCTTCCCTTGGCACTCGGTCTCTAAAAGGTTCGCCATCACTGTCCTATAAACACAACTGGGGCCACCGCCCTGTCTGTTTGTTCAGCCTACCTGTCAGGAGAATTGTAAAAGCGGCCTGGACGGCCTGTCCCATGAGGCTATCCATAGCAAACACCCAGTGAGGCTTGATTTGGAGCTTCCTAAGGGCTTGCTTTACCTGTGGATGGGGAAGGAGACCTATTTAGACGTTCCATGCAAACATGTACCACTGCTTACACCCATCCTTCAATTCAGCAGCAGCAGCTCCGCAGTTGCTGCCCTTTATTTCAAGTGGGAGTTTAAAATCCTTATCAAGCTACATCGAAATCACAAGGAAAATCTATATCCATCTTTTTTCTACCTGTTAGGTAAAGGTCGCCCTTGCTCGAAAGCCAGTCATATCCAACTCTCAGGTCTCAAACTGCTGGTCATTCAGTTATCAAGTTCAGCATTTTAACCACTAAGCTATCACAGCCCCCTTCCTATCTGTAGGCTGCTAAATAACCTAGAGGCCTTTTCTACAAAGAAAAATAAAATCCAGTAGAGAAGATGGATGGGCAAGCAGATGAACAGACAGATGGAAAGAGGAAGGCAAAGCTAAATATGGGGAAGAGGGCCTAGAGCCAGGCTGGAATGATGAAATCATCCTAAACACTCTTATTTTTCCTCTTTCAGAAGCGGACTGAACCAATCATTTTTTCTTTATATTCTGTAAGTGGTTTAGTGACTTACAAGGGGACAGACAGGAAGGAAAGTAAGGTGAAAGTGTCACGCCCCCATACATCAAGCAGAGAATCATTGCTGTACATTGAGTGTGCATGGCAATTTTGCTGTCTGAGCAATGACAGCAAAATTGGCTTTGACCTAGCCCTTGCCCTTGGGGCTCTCCCATTCCTGCTGAGCAACTTTTACCAGGCTGCCCTATGGAACTTCCCCAAAGACTCCTGATGAGCCCAGTAGGCCTAAATGCCGTCCTGCATATCCTGCAGCAACCTGTACAGGGCTTACCTGTACTAACAGAGCCCAGCAAGTATTATGGAGAGTATTGTACTAAATGTGGTAGCGTGTGGCTTATGGCTTAACTTTTGTCTTACCCCCTCTTCCAAAAAACAGGCGTTGTTGATGAACTAAAGATATTTATTTATTTGGATTTATATGTTCTCGAAGCATTTTAAAGAAATAACAGTTCACTCGTAGGTTCAGGATACAGAATTACAGCATACAAAAATACTAATCAAAAAGGACAGTTAGGGAAATCCACACTCAGGCCTTCCCCAGAAACAAAAGGAAAACCTGACTCCTTCTAAGTAATCATGTTGAGTTGGACTAGGGACTCTTGTGTAGCACTCAGAAATTCCAAACTCGAACTCCACTAGAACTCGAACTGGAACTAACTCCCAAACCCATGTGCCTATAGACATAAGAACATAAGAACATCCTTGCTGGAACAGGCCGCAGCCCATCCAGTCCAGCATTCTGTCTCACACAGTGGCTCACCATTTGCTTCAGGGTATTCCCAAGTAGATGCCTCCACCTGCTTAGGATTCCCTGGAAATAGCATTGAGAGATATCCTGCCTATCTCTCCAACCTGGAGGTTGTCCTTAGGTATCCATAATTATACCCTTGTCCTCCATGAACTTGTCTAATCATTTCTTAAAGCTGTCAAGACTGACAGCTGTCACCACTTCTTCTGGCAGGGAGTTCCATAGACCAGTAATCCTCTGGGTGAAAAAGTACTTTCTCTTATTTGTTTGAGAACTAGTACCCAAAAGTTTCATGGAGTGTCCCCTAGTTCTAGTGTTATGCGATAGGGAAAACAGTTTTTCCTTATGTACTTTGTCCACACCGTGCATGATTTTATAAACTTCAATCAGGTCACCTCTTAGACACCATCGTTCAAGAGTGAAGAGGCCCAACCGTTGCAGCCTCAGATGGTAAGGAAGGTGTTCCAGTCCCCTAATCATTTTGGTTGCCCTCCTCTGCACTTTTTCCAGCTCCATAATATCCTTCTGGAGGTATGGCGACCAGAACTGTACACAGTATTCCAGATGGGGCCTCACCATAGATTTATAAAGAGGCAAAATGACACTTGCTAACTTATTTTCTATACCCTTCCTAATGATCCCTAGCATTGAGTTTGCTTTTTTCACTGCTGAGGCACACTGGGTTGACACCCTCGTTGATCTGTCCACCAGGACACCAAGTTCCCTTTCCTGGTTTGTCGCAGAGAGTTCAGACCCCATCAGTTTATAAATGTAATTGGTTGTTTTTGCCCCAACGTGCATCACTCTGCACTTACTAGTGTTGAAGCTCATTTGCCACTGGTTTGCCCACTCCTCCAGTGTCAAGAGATCCCTCTGGAGCTCCTCACAATCTCTCACAGTTTTCACTACCCTGTATAATTTAGTGTTGTAAGCAAATTTGGCTACCTTGCTATTTACTCCTACTTCTAGATCATTTATGAAGAGGTTGAAAAGCAGGGGTCCCAGTACTGAATCTTGGGGGATCCAACTCTTTACTTCCCTCCACTTGGAGAAGTGTCCATTTGGTGCTGCCCTCTGTTTCCTGTCCCTTAGCCAGTTGCTGATCCAGGACAAGACCTGTCACTTTATTCCATGACTGGCATGTTTATTCAAGAGCCTTTGGTGCAGGACCTTGTCAAAAGCCTTCTGAAAGTCCAGATAAAAAATGTCAACTGGATCCCCCTTATCCACATGCTTGTTGACACTCTCAAAAAATTCCAACAGATTAGTGAGGCATGATTTGCCCTTGCAAAAGCCATGTTGGCTCTCCTTTAGCAGCGCCTTCTATGTGCCTATTAATTCTATCTTTTAGGATGGTTTCCATCACTTTACCTGGGACACATGTCAAACTGACTGGTCGGTAATTTCCTGGATCACCCCTGGATCCTTTTTTGAAAATTGGTGTTACATTCACTACCTTCCAGTCATCAGGCACAAAGCCTGATTTGAGGGAAAGATTATATATTTTGGCTATGAGATCAGCAATTTCATCTTTAAGTTCCCTGAGAACTCATGGATGGATGCCATCTGATCCTGGTGATTTGTTAGCATTTAGTTTAACAATACATCCAAGGACCTCCTCCCTGGAAAGACATGAGCTCGGTCCTCCTAATTAGCATACAGCCAATTAGAGCCCAGGGTTTGTATAAACAACCACTGGTTCCCATAACAAGTTTCTGGTGTTCCCAGGCTCTGGATGTTGACGTAAATGGACATTCCAGACCTGGGGAAGAAGACGTAACATAGGCTTGAAGCTTTGAGAAGCTTCTTCTAAGTTCACCTGCTTGATAAGCAAAGCAAAAAGAATTATGAGGCCTTTGCAAAGAAGCGAAGCTACATTCAAAGACAGTTTAAAAACCAACGAGAATCCATATTGAATAACTTGTGACCCATTTTATCACATCACCCATCCCACATATTTCCATTTAAAGAAACATATTAGGTAAAGGGCACCCTTGCTCAAAAGCCAGTCTTATCCGACTCTAGGGTTCAGTGCTCATCCCTGTTTACAGCCAAAGAGCTAGTGCTGTCTGCACCTGCAGATGTTTCTATGGACATGTGGCAGGCATGCCTCGACATCGGAGTGCACGAACATTGTTTACCTTCCCACCAAAGTGGTCCCTATTTATCTACTTGCAATTTCTTGCTTTCAAACTGCTAGGTTGATAGGAGCTGGGTCAGAGATGGGAGCTCACTCCATCGTACAGTACCTGGAAATCGAACTCCGACCTTCTAGTCAGCGACACCAGCATCTTAACCACTTGAGCTGCCGCAGTCTCTGCCTACTTATTGGTAGGGACAGCAAATAAATACCATATTTTGCTAGAACTCTCAGAGCCCCGAAAACATCAAAGGATACTTTTGCACGAGGGGTGCCCGAGAGGCCTCTAAAAGCAGACTTACCATGTCTTGGAAAGTGAAGAGCGGCACCTGGATCTGATAAAGGCTCAGTCCCTCAGCCTGCAAACTCTCCTGCAGCCGGAGCAGATCCTGGGCCATCTGTTTGCGGCTGGGGGAGCGGATGTAGCTCTTGAGGCAGGACACCAGCTGGGAGATGTGCTCCAGGGACAGCCCACTCTGAGAGGAAGGGGAAGGCCAGGCCTGGAGGGAAGAGGCAGCCAAGGGAGAGGACAACCACAAAGTAGTAGGGCACTGTGCCCACAGCCCAGTTTGAACCCCCAACACACACACACAAACACATACACACCAATTCTTCTGTATTGATTACACTGTATCACAAAAAAATATTGTCTGTTACGTGGTCTAATCCATGTGTCCTATACTAAATCAAATGCCCTGAATCCAATTCTGAAGTTCGATTGTGCCTATGACATCAGGATCTTAATTTAGCAAATCTCGCCTCTTGGTTAGGTTCTTGCATCGATCACGCGGGGTATATTTGCCACAAATTGAGCAAAAAATGTCTGGTTTATTAACACAGCTGTACCTACTCATCTTTAGCTCAAAACAGACTCACTATGGCCTAGCTGTACTATCCAATAAGATGGTTTCGCACTAGAGATAAGCCCTTGGTCCATCTCACCTTATATGCCTATTTCTGACGTCAGCTCACTAACTTGCCCAGACATGCCCGGCCGCTGCTGCAACATGCATGCCACCAGGGGACGTGATTCAGTTGAGGCAGCAGCAGCCATAGTGGTAGCTGCAACTGTTATAATGTTCCCATGTAAAAATGCATTACCCAATTACTGACCATTTGAACAGCTATAGCACGCCTATTAAGTTAAAATCTGTATGTGATAAGCAAATTCTGAGTTCATATTTGGAGTCAGCACACTTCATATCATGTAAATCACATGTGTTATTCCCAGTAGTAAAATCGTTGTTGTGCAGTATTACTTGCTCCAGTCTATTTTTGGAAGTCTTTTGCAACTCTCCGAAATGACTTTTTATTCATTCTGTCTTGTTTAATAAAATATATAAAAATATTATTGTGGTTTGCATTTTGGACCAAGAGAGGAACATTTTCATACAATGGGAGTTAATGAATTTGGACAGTTCACCAAATGAAGCTACTGCTCATGAACAGAATAGCCAAACAATACATTCCTGAGCAATCCTTTTTTGAAATTGGATTCTCCTCAATTCTGGAACTTGAGGCAGCTAATGGTTATCTTACAACATAGAACTAATTTAAGATATTTTACTGTCTTCAACAAAAGAGAAAATAGTGACCCCTGCCCAAAAAAAGTAAAACGCGCCAGGACGAAGGAAGGGTTAACCCAGAAGAGCCTTAACCGTATGGGCGCGTTTTACTTCCGCTTCCAGGAGCGACGAGGGCGGCGCGGGCTGGATGAATCGCAGTAAACCCCTTCATGTGGATTCACGGGGGCTTGGGCTTCTGGGAACTGAAGTCCAAGAACATCTGGAGTACCAAGGTTCACCATCACGGCCCTGTAACTTCTGAACATAGCCATTTCTCATCATCCTCCCGACTGGCCAGCATCTAACTACCAAGTGCGGCAGAAAAGCGGAGAGTCAGTTCAGGCCAGAGTCTGTTTCAGTTTCTCTCCTCCCCTGGGAACAAGCTGAAGGGAGGATTGCTCTACAGATAACCATATTCCACTCAGCCCGGCACTTCTCCCCCCCTTCCTTCCAACCACTCTGTCTCACAACATCCCAAAGAGGATGGATCTTTTTCTGTGCCCATCTGACCACCGTACCTCAGATTGGGCAAGAAGAGAGTAGAGTCCACCAGGTCTCCATGTGACAATGGGTCGCGTCTTTTTAAATCCTCATGAATGGTGCTCACCTCCTTTTGGGCCTTGTGTATGGCAGCTGCGATGTTGGGCAATTCATCTGTGAGGACTTTGAACAAGGTGACCCTCCGCTCACTGTCCTTCTTCAACAAGAACAAACAGCCACTCTCCTCATGAGCGGAAGAAGAGAGGTTGAGGTCAATATTGGCCAGTTCTTCAGAAACCCTGTGTGGACACATAGGAGAAGGAGGAATTGGATCCAAGAGTAAGCAATGGCTGGTGAAAAAATCTTTTCTCCACAATGGCTAACATAGGTAGAAGTAGCATCAACCGTGTGTTAAAAACATATTGTTGCACCTGTTGAATTCCTATAAAGGAGGCATGGGGGAACATCTCATTTGTGGGTTTTTGGTTCCTCACCTAACCTGGAAGTTTCTTCTGTTAACTTTAATCATTAATTGGAAAGAAAGGGTTATTTAAATCAGGGGTTCCAAACCTAAGGCCCATTGGCTGGATCCAGCCCACGGCACCATTTCATATGCCCCCCCCCTCCAAGGGTATTTGAGAAACAAAATGGCCAGCCCTTTGAAGCTGCTGGGACAAAATGGCCACCCCCATCATACAGGCAGAGCAAAATGGCTGTCCGGCCCTCAAAGCTGACTGAGAGAGCGTGACCCGGCCCCTGGATTGAAAAGGTTGGGAACCCGATTTAAATCCTTGAAACCTGTTGCATGTAAAGAAGATCTTGCTTGAAGCTCACAAGATCACTCCTAAGAAGGCAGACACAGAATTGGGCTGTGCCTTCTATGAAAACGTGGCACTGGCCTTCATCATGCAGCGTAGAGATATGACTCCAAAGAACCCTTCCCTCCTTTAAATATGACTTCTGAACTTAAAAAGGCTCCTTGTTTTGGATATGATTCAAGCTAGTGGGCATCACTTCCACTTTTGTGGCCAATCAGGGGAAACATGGGAATAACAATCCATCGTCAATCCACCTCCATAGTTTTTGCAAATGCATATATATATATTAGAAGAACCTGGAATGGCACAAGCACTTTGGATCCTTGTTCTTGGCCAAGAGTTGGACTAGAACAGGGGTTCCCAACTTTTTCAAGCCGGGGACCAGGCCACGCTCTCTTTCAGCTTCGAGGGCCAGATGGCCATTTTTCCCTGCCTGCGCAAAGAGGGTGGCCATTTTGTCCCAACTGTTTCAAAGGGGATGGCCATTTTGTTTCTCGAATGCCCTTGGAGGGGTGAGGAGGCACATGAAATACTGCCATGGGCTGGATCTGGCCCACGGGCCTTAGGTTGGGAATCCTTGGACTAGAATCTCGCCCAATTCTTGGCCAAGAACAAGAATGACTAGATGATCCTTGGTTGGATACCCTTCCAACTCAACACTCCTATAATATATTGTTCTACTCTCACACTTTGCACTGTTGTGGAAGTACACAGAAAACATACAAGCAACTCATTTCTTCCTCACATTCTTTTCCTGATGGTAAACTCTGTTTTTTGGATAGCCTACTGCGATGGAGAAACTAAATCAATCCTAAAACGTGTTGGTTTTTCATGTTTTGTTTTGTCTTCAAGGATTTATATTCCCATTGCTTTTAGGAAACACATGTCTTTAAACTGGTGTTTCAAACTGACTTGTGGTTGGCAATTCCGTTGTCACAGTCAATATCTGTGAATCGTTGGAAAATCGTAAGGAGCCACAGACAATTTAAGTTAGCTACTTGCTTGGCAAGACTAGAAAGTCACACATTTGTTAACAACAACTATGTGCCATTAATCAATTCTGGCTTAGGGCAACCCTTTTCAGGGTTTTCCAAGCATAGAGTATTCAGAAGTGGTATCTCTTTCTTTTTTTTTTTAAATAAATTTTTATTGAATTTTTTCAAAGACATACAAAAAAGAAAAGAAAACAATGACTAACAATACAAAACATAAACAAATCCATAGTATCATCTTAACAAACATTACTGAATGTTAGCACATAACAATATCTAGACTCATTGATTACTATACAACCACCGAATATTAGAAGCCATTATTTCGAAATCCAAAATAATAAAAACTTTCTGTGCTACCACTAATCTTTGGATAAATAATAATCACCCTGTGAATATATACAATGCCCGGAGAGTTTATTTTCTGCTCAACTCCAGAAGCTTCTTTGAGATGGTACTGCTCCTGAACTATCATTTGCCATACAAGAATGGTCCACAAATGGTTTCCATATATTCCAAAATCTATTCTCTTTTATGTTATCTCTTTTCACTTTAATCTCCCATGTCAACTTATCATTCAGTGCTAAACTCCACATTTCTTTATACCACTCTCCAATCTGTCTATCTATATCATTTTCCAATTTCTAGCTATACATTGTCTACCCGTTGTCAATACAATTTCCAATAATTCTTTTTCCTCTTTGTTTAAACCCAAACCTTCCACATTCGTTAAAAGAATGGTACTTGACACCAACTTAACACTTCTACCCATTATTTCACCAAGCTCACCTTCTATTTCCCCCCAAAAATCCCTTATTTTTTTACAACTCCACCACATATGTTCATATGTTCCATCAAATTCTCTACATCTCCAACATAACTTATCTCTTTTATTGTCCATCTGGTAAAGTCTTAATGGCGTCAAGTACCATTGCCACAACATTTTAAAATTATGTTCTTTAATTCTTACAGACATTGTTCTCATAATCCTCTTTTTCCATTTATTTTTCCACTCAATCTCCCCAATTGTTATATTCAAATTTTGTTCCCACTTCCGTTTCAAATCCTCCTGTGGATCTGCACCTCTATTCAATATGTTATAAAGCTTACTTACAAGACCTTTAATACTACTTTCCCCTTTTCTAATCTTCCTTACCAACTCCTCAAATTCTGTATGTATTCTATCTAACCCTGCTTCTTTTTTATATTTTTTGTTCCAGTTGTCCACCTTTAACTTCTGAAACCAATTCAAATTTAATATCTCAAATATTTTTTCCCGCTCAACATCAGAATCACATGTTTTTAACCAATCCTTCAATAAAAGCATCCCATTTTTATCCAATATTTCCATTTTTTCCTTATCTAACTTTATTGGGAAACACATCATATCAGTCAATTCCAAAATTGGAGAGAGATTTGGGACCATGTCCTTTTTTACCTTCTTCCATACTTCCATGAGACCTCTCATCATAGTATTATTTGACCTTTTCCCCTTATCCTTTATTCCCAAAAAAATAATATTTCCAATATTTCTATATTCCTTCATCTCCAATTGCTCCCAAATTGTCTTTTCTCTTGCCAAAATCTTCACAACATTCTTAACTTGAAAAGCTCGATAATATGCTAGCAAATTTGGCATACCCAAACCCCCTTTTTTTTGAGACAAGTACCATAGCTTCTTTGGGAGCCTAGATTTTTTGCCTCCATTACAAAAACCATTGAACATCTTTTGAAACTCATTAATTTCTTTCTCTTTCAAGTGGATCGCTAGTGTATCAAATAAAAAGTTAATCTTTGGTAACAATATCATTTTACACATAGCAATCCTTCCGAACCATGACAGCTTTGACTTCTGAAGCTCTTGTATTTTGTTCTTAACTTCCACTTTCAAGCTGTCATAGTTCAATCGTTTAAGTTCTTCTAATTTATTTGAAATGATTATCCCCAAATATTTCAGCTTATCTTTAATTTGTATATTAAGTGTCGACACTGTCCTACCCATCTCACTTGGTTTCAAATTACACAACATCAGTTCTGATTTATCCCAGTTTATCTTTAATCCAGTTATAGCTTGAAATACCTGTAAGTGATCTTTAATCCTGTCCATTACCAGCTCCGGGTGCTTCACCATAAGCAGTGTGTCGTCTGCATACATACTCACTTTATTACCCATGATCCCTTCTATATTTAAATCCTCCCTTATACTTTTAGCTAAGATCTCCATTGCCATAATAAACAGGATAGGAGATAATGGACAGCCCTGCCTAGTGCCAGCTTCTAGCTTTACCACATCCGTACGCTCCTCATTTACTCTAACCCAAGCATTTCCTTTTTGATATAACAAATCTATAACCCTATTGAATTTATCCCCAAACCCATATTTTTTAACTATTTCCTTAATTGAAGACCACTGTAATGAATCAAATGCCTTAAAAATATCCAATGATAATAATCCCACCTTTTCCTTTGTTTGATTAACGTTGTCTATTAAGTCTAATACCCTTCTAGTCAAATCCGCCATGTGTCGTCCTTTTAAAAACCCAACTTGATCAACATTTATATATTCCCCCATGAAACTATTTAAGCGGTTAGCCAATATTGCTGTGAAGATCTTCGCATTTGATTTATAAGTGAAATTGGTCTGTACGAATCCACTCTTTCCAAATTCTTACCAGGCTTTGGCAGAAGAACGATTGTAGTATTATACCATGAAGTCGGAATTGGTCCTCCATCTAGTATATCATTATATAACTTCACCAGCTTCGGGACCACCACCTCTTTAAATTCTTTATAGAACTCTGTCGATAATCCATCATCCCCCGGGGCTTTTCCTGTCTTCAATCCGCTTATTACCTCCTTAACCTCTTTATCAGTTATCTTTTCCTCCATTTTCTCCCTATGCTCTTGCTTTATTCCATTCCCTAACTGTCTCTCCAATATCTTTTTGAGCTTCTCCAAATCTACTTCCTTTTTTGCATATAATACCTGGTAAAATTCCCTAACAATTTTACATTTATCTCTATTCTTATTACATCTTAAACCTTGGCTATCAACCAATACCCCAATTTCTCTTTTTTCCCTTTTAACCTTGGCTGCTCTTGCTAATAATTTTGAGTTCTTATTACTAAATTCAAAATATTCTCTATTTAGATAAATCAAATCTCGTTTAACTTTATCGATATCCTTACCCATTACTTCTGCCTTAAGTCCTTGTAATTTCATGAAAAATTTTTTGTCTTTGTTTTTTGCATGCTCCTCCTGTAAATGTTTTATTTCTCTTTCTTTTTCTGTCTGTTCTGCTTTATATTTTTTATATTTGTAGCTTGCCAATTTTATACTTTCCCCCCTAAAAACTGACTTCATGGTATCCCATACAACGTTAAAATTAACCTCATTGTTGTCGTTCCACTGCCAACTTTCTTTCCAAATTTCCACAATTGCCTCTTTACTTTTCAGGTCTTTGAACAAATTAGGATCGTACCTCCAATTTCTTACTCTTCTAATATTTTTTTGTACTTTCAATTCCAAATATACTTTAGCATGGTCCGATTCCTTAATAATCCCAATTTCCGTACCTTCTATATCCCCAATTAAATTTTCCGAAAGTAAAACATAATCTATTCTCGAGTAGGTCCCATGGACGTGTGAAAAAAAGGAATATGCCCTTTCCGAGCCCTTAAACTCTCTCCACGAATCCTTCAAGCCCATAACATCCATCCAATTACCCAGCACCATCCCTTTCAAACCAATTCCACTTCTAGCTATGTTTGTACAATCTAATCCTGACCTTATCAAATTAAAATCACCAGCCACAATAGTTTTTGCAACATTTTCCAACTCCACTATTTTCCGAATTTTTTCAAGAAACTCTGCTTGGTGGTCGTTCGGAGCATAAATATTTACCAACATAATTTCCTCATCCTCTAATTTTCCTCTTAACAACAGATATCTACCCTCTTGATCAGCAATCTTTTTTGTAATTTCAAATCCCAACTTTCTAGAAATCATGATTGCCACCCCTCTTGCTTTCGAAGTACCAAACACCATCTCATAATGTTGCATCCATCCCAGATAAAGTTTATTTGTATCTTTTGACTTCTGATGTGTTTCCTGTAAAAACAATATATCTGGTCTATCTTTTTTCAATGCCAATTCCAATCTCCGTCTCTTAAGAACAGAACCTGTACCTTTCACATTCCACGATATTATTTTAATACTTCCCATAACCAAATTCTTTTCCCAGCTTTAAATTCTCCATCGGGCGTGCCACCAACAACCCTACCACCATACCAACTACATAAAACACACACTTTCACTCTCCCCACCTTCCTACGAAAAGCCACCTCTGTCGACCAAAGAGGGGAGAGGGGGGACATGCAAGATGCGCCTTACTGTCGGCGCTACGCGCTATTTGCCCATTCTACCTCTATTAACTGCTTAAAGTTACTGAAATCTAATTCTCATTGCTCCTTACCTATCTCCTCCTCCACCATGATCAAAGACGGCTCCTCTTCCTCCTCCCCTCGCTGCGGTGTTCCACCTGTAGCCCCAGCGGCTTCCTTCCTCTCATATTCCCTCCCCAAAGCTCCAGAATCCATCAATTCCTTCTTAAGATTTTTCCATTCTTCCGAGTCTACCTTTACCAATTCCAACAGACTCAAATATTCCAATGGATTAGTACCTTCATCAATTACTTGCATTCTTTTATCATAGAAAAAACGCAGTTGTTGCGGAAATCTCCAATTATACCTTACATTTTTACCCATCAATAGTTTAGTAACAGGCCTCATCTTATACCTCCATGTTCTTTCTTTTAATGAAATATCATTATAGACTTCAACATCTGAGCCATCAAATTTCAACGCATCAGGACCAACTCGCTTCAGATGGGCCATTACTTTTAACTTATCTGCCCAATTCGCAAATTTAACCAACACATTTCTTTGAACCACCCTCCCTCTTCTTGGACCCACCCGGAATACGCTTACAAGATCCTCCTGAACAAATTCTTTCCCCATATTCAGACCATTTAACCACTGAACCACCCTCTCTCTTAACAAATCCGGAGTGCGTTCCACCACCTGACGGATCACAATGTTCTGGTTTCTCATCATATCTTCCACAGCATCTATCCTTCTCCCTTGTTCCTCCAATTTCAGCTTATTCTCCCGCACCACCGCCTGAGTCCCTTTTACTTCCTCCTTTATGGCATCTACCTCGGTTTGAACCAATTTCACATTTCCCTCAATTTTTTTCAAACTTAAGTCCACCTTTTTTGAAAAGTCTGCAACTGATGATATCATCTTATCTTGTTTTTTCATCATTTCATTTCTGTCTTTCACCCTTGAATCCTCATTTTTCTCCAATTTTTGAAACAACTTGCCAATTTCCACCATAATTTGAGTCTGATCATATGACACTGTGGGCGGAGATGAAGACTGAGTGAATTCCTCCATTGGTGCTTTTTCTTTCTTCTTAGGCTTTACAACTGGTTCTTCTTCCTTTGCTTTCCCTCTTGTACCTTTATCCATAATAATGTAGTATATAAAAAGCCCAGTGCTGCAGTTCCTTGTAAAAGTTAGTCACTGAAATGAAGCTTGTAACACTGCAGCCACTGGTTCCACAGGACAACAGGAAAATTTATATGCAAGCAGAAGATCAAAAAGTTACTGTAATCCCCAAAAATGAAACAGAAGGAAACAACTCTCCCAACAGGCAGTTTAGGAGAAAAAAGAAGAGCAAAAAATGTTGATCCACAGCAGGTCCGTTTCCCCAAAGCAAATAATCCAATCAATCGTCTTCCAGCTGCAGTAAAAGGGCTTCAAGGAAACAGTCAGCCCAAGCTCCTCCTTTAAAAAACCAAGCCGCCAAAGAAAAAAGAGGGGGGGGGGAGACCAGAAGGAAAAAAAGCCCAGAATCCAACCAGCAAGGAGAAGAGGTGAGGGGCAGTATATTCCACAATAAACAAGCAGGTATTTGTAATCCACACGGTGAGGGAACAAAAGGCCAAAGCCACCTAGTCCTTCTCTTGAAGCGGACAATCAAAACGCCATTTTCCAGCGGCTGCCTTAACTTTTGGGTAAAAAACCCCCCTTCTCCTTCTAAGGAACGGAAACTTTCTCCAAATGGTTTAAGCCGGGGAACTCTCAATCGCCTTCCAATATTATAGCCCAGACAAGGATAAATAATCCACTTTGTTGTTGTCAAAACCTGGCGCGATCTTCTGGTGTGTAGAAAAAAACCATAGCCCAAACACGATCACTTTCGTTTTCCAGAACCGCCGCCATTAACGAAACCACCACTTGCTCTCATCCGCTTCCACCCGCTTCCATTTCAGAGTCCGAGCTCATTTAACAGAAAACCCCAGCCAATTTTAGAGTTTAAAGATCCATTCATGCACTTACATGCAGGCTATTTTCGTGTCAAACAACTTCTTGCCAGTTCCAAAGCCTTCTCCGCTGTCTCGCTGGTCCCGTTCTCGGCTCCTCGGCAGAAAAGCCGCGACTACCGTCACAGCTTCAGCCGCCCAGGGGAGCCTCTCGAACTTCGACCATCCAGCCTCAAAAGATCGCAAAATTTTCCAGAAAGACAGGCAAGGTTCTTATCTTTAGAATTTACCACTTTAAAACTTCTCCATTTCACTCCGGCACATTAGTTACCACTTTGTTAAGTGCGAGCGTCCGAATCTAGATGTTACTCGGTGGCCATCTTGTCCACGCCCCCGTATCTCTTTCTGAGGCTACCCTAAGACTGTGCAGCTTGCCCAAGGATAACAGGCTGGCTTTTCTGAGATGCACAGTCGGAAACTGAACTCCCCACCTGTGCCCCAACACCCAGGTCAGGGGTGCCCAAACTACGGCCCATGGGCTGGATCCGGTCCACAACAACAATTCATCTGGCCTGCACCACCTTTGCCATTCCTGGAAGATGAAGTAAAGCACGCCCATATGGGCGTGTTTTACTTCCGCTTCCAGGAGCGGCAAGGGTAGCATGGGCAGGATAAATTGCTGGCACGGGCCAGATCCAGCCCATGAGCCACCGTTTGGGTACCCCTGGTTTACGCAAGGAAAATGGCAGCCTAAAAATCTATCTCATCCTGTTGCAAAACAGATTGCAAGGCACGTTTTATTTCCACTTCCGGTGGGAGAAACCACATGCCCGGCCTGCTGAACAACGTGCTCGGCCTGCTGAACCATGTGCCCAGCCCGTGGCCCGAAAGGTGTGGGCACCCCTAACCTAGGTACTTAATTCTGTTTTTTTTTAAAGGGCATCAGGACATAAGTACTGTATTGTCTCAGAACTGCACAAAAGTTCGCTGTGGCAGTGACAACAGAGTGCCGCCAGGTGGTGATCAAATCCTTTCTTATTTTCCTTAACACCAACACTATCATTATGCTGGAAAGACCAGAGCAGAATCAGCGGCTAAGAAATCAGTGCGTGCCTGAAGGAGTGAACTTGAATCATGAAACCTCATGCAATCTTTAATTTTTCTGTGAGTCAGTACAGAACAGTATGGCTTTGCTCCTGCATCTGTATTGTATCAGGACCACATGTCTAAATAGTTTTTTGAACTATGGAGGATACCAGGAAAAAACCACCCCCATAATGCCACTAAGAACATAGACCAGTGATGGCGAATCTTGGCACTCCAGATGTTCTTGGACTTCGATTCCCAGAAGCCCAAGCACCATGTGAAGCCACGCGAATGGGTTTACTGCGATTAATCCAGCCCACGCTGCCCTCGTCGCTCCCAGAAGCGGAAGTAAAATGCGCCCATATGGAGGAAGGGTTTACCCGGAAGAGCCTTAACCGTACAGACGCATTTTACTTCCGCTTCCGGGAGCAACAAGGGCAGCGCGGACCTGATTAATCGCAGTAAACCCATTCGCGTGGTTTCACAGGGTGCTTGGGCTTCTAGGAATTGAAGTCCAAGAACATCTGGAGTGCCAAGGTTCACCATCATGGACATAGACTTTTTAACATCAGCTCAGTAGGATTATAAACTGAAAGAAACAGAAACTTTTAACTCCTAGGTAATATTACTAATTGACTTTGATTTGGCTACCATTGGCACTACCTAATGAGTAAATTAAGGGATTGTGGTGGTTTATTAGTTAAGAAGCTGAACTCGACAACCGAAAGATCGGCAAGTCAGCAGTTCGAGACCTGAGTGTTGTGCAGTTTAGTGAGTGCCTATTGTCTGCCCCAGCTCCTGCCAACCTAGCAGTTCAAAAGCAAGAAATTGCAAGTTAGAGAAATAGGTATCACTTTGGCACAAAAGGGAACAGAAGTCAGAAGTGGCAGTGCATCTAGTCTTGCCTGCCACACAACCATGGAAATGTCTGCCGACACAGACAAACCTGGCTCTTGGGCTGTAAACGAAGATGAGCATCACACCCTAGAGTCGAACACAACAAGAAGCCGGTGTGTTCCTGAAAAAGTAATCTTGAATCATAAAAGCTCATGTAATGTTTGCCTTTTCAATGACCTAACAAATGCTCCTGCATTTGTAAGATGTTGACTTGGCCCTTCTGAGCATTTTTACATCCTTTCTGGCCAGTTCTTTTTACTCAGATATCCTCCATCCTTCATTTTTCTTCATAGATTTGCATCCAGAGGGAGGAGGGTAAAACTGCACCTTGTGAAAGAAGAATTTTTTGGGGAGAACTAAATGGTTTTGTCTTTGCAACAAACTTGAAAGTGCTTGCTACATGGTATGTGTCACCAAAAATTAAACCAGAATCAAGGAACTGTCACCTGAGGCATAAGAGGGAAGGAGGATGTGAAAACAGAACTCCTGTGTATCATGATGGTAATGTGGGCAGACAGCACAGCATGGCAATATTCCAAACAAGTTTTCTAACGGAAGTCAGAAGTTTCTGAAAGTTTGGCTGCAAAATGATTGTAAACCAAAGCTTGAAGGGTCTAAACCAGGGCTTCCCAACCCCCGGCCCACAGGCCTGATCCAACCCATGCATATTATTAATCCAGCTTGCTCCCGGAAGCAAAAGTAAAACGTGCCCGCACATGCACAAAATGCTGCCCGTAAATGATCCGCAGCTGTTGTAAATGCACATGCATGGGAATGTTTTACTTCTGCTTCTGGGTGGGAGGAACCACATGACTGGCCCGCAACCTGAAAAGTTTGGGAATTCCTGGGCTAGAGGGACCAATGTTCCCTGTACAATATCTGGCTGTTTCCTATTATGTAGAGAACTCCAATGGTTGATGCGAATAACTCATGATCAAAATTCATTTAAAGTCGTTATTTGGGGAAAGAGGTATCCAAGCTGGGTTGTGAGAGTCTCGGAGGGAGGTTAAAGGGTAGGATGGAGGTGAAGCGGGAAACACATTTGTATATATATACATGAGATACATCATAGGAGCATTGCATTCTGGTACATATAGTTGAGACCGTTTGATATTACATCTGACAAAACCCCTTCTAATATCACACTGACGAAAAAAACACAAGTACAAGAACAACAGCTGCCTATAGCATCAAACATAACTTTCTGAGTATGTGTGTGTGTTGGGCTAAGGGAAGCGGTTTGGTCAATATGTCTGCTGTTTGGTCTTTTGTATCACAGTGTAGTACATTGATGAAGCCTTCCCTAGACAACTGCCTAACGTGTTTGTGTTTGATGTCTATGTGACTGGATCTGTGACCCATGGCCTTGGCTTTGGATATTTCCAGTCCTTTCCAGCTGTCTGGAGGCTGTTGAGGTCTGGATGGGGGCAAATGGGCTACAGCTGAATCCTAGCAAGACTGAGTGGCTATGGATAGGGGGTCCTGCGTTATCCCGGGAGCTACCATCTTTAGTTTTGGATGGGGCTGTTTTGCCCCAGACCAACCCGGTGCGCAACTTGGGGGTCCTCCTGGATTCGCGGCTGCTGCTAGAAGAACAGGTGGCGGCTGTGGCCAGGAGGGCCTTCGCCCAACTTCGGGTGATTCGCCAGTTGCGCCCGCTCCTGGACTGGGACTCTTTGCTCGTGGTCACTCACGCTCTGGTGACCTCCAGACTAGACTACTGTAATGCGCTCTACATGGGGCTGCCCTTGATGACCATTCGGAGGCTGCAGCTGGTCCAGAATGCCATGGCCCGGGTGGTGATGGGGTGTGGACGTTATGCCCACGCCTCACCACTGCTTCGGGGGCTGTACTGGTTACCAGTTTGTCTCCGGGTGCAATTCAAGGTGCTGGTTTTGACCTTTAAAGCCCTACATGGTAGTGGGCCAGGGTATCTTAGAGACCGCATCGCCCTAAGGACGTCTGTCCGTCCAACCAGAGCGGACCGGAGGGGCTCTCTAATTGTGCCATCAGCCAGGGGGGCTTGCCTCTCTGGAACAAGGAGGAGGGCCTTCTCCGTGTCCGCACCGGCCCTTTGGAACCTCCTGCCTGTGGAACTGCGTCTCCAGACGGAGTTGTTGCCCTTTAGGAAGGAACTAAAGATCTGGCTGGTGGGCCAAGTTTGGGGTGTGGGTGGGGATGGGGGTACCGTTGGGTGGTTGGTATAGAGAAGTGTGCCTTCCCCCAAGGTCCCTTCGGTTCGTGCGCACCTTTTAGGGGTGGGTTTTTTAACTTTTAACTTTGTTTTATCATGTGTCTTTTATGTATTTACTGTCCGCTATGTAAACCGCCCTGAGTTGGGTTGTACCTGAGTGGGCGGTATATAAGCGTGGAAAATAAATAAATAAATATAAAAATTTCAATAGCTGCATTGTTATCTTCGTGGATGGGAATGGGATGAGATGGCTTCTTCCACATCTCAGAGATTAGGTCGTTGAACCAGACAAGGTTGTTGGCAGCCATAGATAGGCATACGTATTCCGCCTCTGCGGTAGATGTAGCTACTATTTTCTGCTTGCTGGTGTACCAATAAATTGGGCTGTTGTTCAGGAGGATTAGGTAACCAGAAGTGCTTGTTCTTGTTTCTATGTCCCTGGCCCAATCTGCGTCGGCGTAGCACGATAGCTCAGGCCTGTCAGTTATCTCTGGGGTCAATAGCAGGCTTGCATCGATTGTGTGCTTCCTGTACCTCAACAGTCTCTTGACGGCGCTCCAGTGATGGACCTTTGGATTGCTCTGGTGTCGTGAAAGCAGGTTCATGGCCAAAGTTATGTCAGGCCTGGTCCAACTAACAATGTGCAGCAATGACCCGATGGCCAATCTGTACAGTGTGTTTTCATCAAACGCTTCTCCATCATTGTATGTGTTTTTCTGGAAGTCTGTCTGCATGGGCGTCCCACAAGGGTTGGCGTCTGCCATGTTACAGCTTTCCAGCAGCTCCACTATCTTTTCCTTTTGGGACATCGCAAAGCCATTTTGGATTTTGGATATCTGCATGCCTAGGTACTTATCTATCATCCCTAGGATCTTTAATGAGAAATGTTCCTGGAGACTTCTGGTGAACTCGTCACATTTGGACTTGCTCTTTCCAAAATATAACAGGTCATCTACATATACCAGCAGTTTCTCTATCTCATCCTGGGACTTCCTTATGAAAACACATTTATCTGATGTGGTGGCGATGAAGCCTATCTGTTCCAGAACACTCATACCACCTCTTCCCCGATTGTTTGAGTCCATACAGGCTTTTATGGAGGAACCAGGTTTCGCCTTCATTCTTCCCAAAGCCAGGGGGTGCTCTCACATAGATCTCCTTGTCCAATTGAGCATGCAGGTACGTGGTCTGCACATCGAATTGGTACATGTGTTCTTTCAGTACAGATGCCATCACCAACGCGGCCTTGACACTGTCTGGTCTCATTGTTGGTGAATACGTGTTGGTGTAGTCGTCTGGGTACTTTTGGGCAAACCCCTGTGCCACAAGTCTGGCTTTGTACAGAGTTTGGTCATTTTCTAGTGGCTTAACCTTGAAGACCCATTTTGTTCCAATTGTCTTCTGGTGCTCTGGTACCTTTGCGGTTGTGTACACGTTCAGGTCTCTGAGGCTCTTCATCTCCTTTTGCATGGCGGCCTCCCACTTCTCTCTTTCCTTTTGTGGCAGTAGGAGGATGTCTTTGTATTTCTCGGGTGTGGTTAAGTTGTGATTGATGGTCATCACGAAATCCCCTAGCCCCTTGGGTGGTTGGTTTCTGGTTGACCTTACCAGCCTCTGGCATTGAGTTTCAGAAGTCCCAGGTTCGTCCTTGTACTCGGTGGGGCCTGTGCTTGGGGCAGCGTGTTCCTCCTCATTGTGGGGATTTGATTTGTGTCCTGACCCATTAAGGTCATGGCCTGAGGTCTCTCTTTGGCTGCTACTGATTGTTTGCTCTGCGGTCAATGTTTCATTTGAGTGTAGTCTACTCCAGTTGGCGTTCTTATGGAAGCTTGCTGATCTGGATACTACTAGTTTGAGGTTGGAGTCCAGGAACTGGTAGGCCTTTGAACCTGGCTCGTATACCAGGAACCTTAACCTCCTTGATACTTTGTCCCCCTTTCTCCTCAACTGTTTTGGGATATGCACATCAGCAAAGACTCCAAAAAGGTGAAGGTGGGACAATCTGGGTTTTCGGCCGTACATGATCTCATACAGTGTTTTTCCTATGACACTGGACCACAGTCTGTTCAAGGTGTAGTTGGAACATAGCAGTGCTTCTCCCCAGTATGAGAAGCTCAGTCTGGCATCTTCCAGCACACATCTGACCATGGTCTGGAGCACCCCGTTTCTCCGCTCAGCAACCCCATTTTGAAATGCCGAGAATGGGGTGGTCTTGTAGTGTATCATCCCTTTGTTGTTGATCCAGTCCTCGAATTCCTTTGAGAGGAATTCTGATCCCCGATCCGTCATTATCCATTTTATTTTGATGTTGTACTGCGTTTCTGTTCTTCTATAGAATTCTTTGAACTTGGAGAGCGTTTCTCCTTTGGTCTTGAGCGTGTACACAAAACCATACCTTCTGAAGTCATTGACGATTGTCAAGAAGAACCTCTTTTGGCCTAGGGAGCTTTTCAGGGGATTGACGAGGTCCATGTGTATTAACTCAAAAAGGTGGTCGGCCTTTCTATTAGATGTTTTCGGCCTTGGAGAGGTCTTTGATTTGGCACACTTGCACACAGAACACTCTAGGTAACTATCACAATGCTTCGCCTTGAGGCCTTCGGAGCACTCTAGCATTTTCTTTATAATGGAGAAACCTATGTGCCCCAGTTTTCGATGCAGTAGATGTGCACAATCATCATGTATGGGTTTGCTTATCAATAGGCGAGGTGTCCCATGGGTAATGCCGGTGACCCCTTCTGTGAGTCTGTCATGGGGGTCTTCCCCTTCAATTTCCTCATCATCGGCCATGTCTATGGCGTCCGGGGCATCCCCTTCTGTGTTGACGTCTTCTTCCCCTTCTGTGCTCTCATTGTTCTCTCCTTGTTGTATGATATTGATGCTGGCATTGTTGCTCTCCCCCATGGGCAACAGGTATGGTAATCCTCCAGTGATTCCTTTCCCTAGAAGGTTATTTCTGACCCTGTGTCTTCACAGAATCTAATGGCTGCTAAAATGTTGTAAGGGACTTTGGGGACATAAAGTACCCCTTCAATTTTCCCTATCCCAGGTATGTACACATTGCCCTGACCAGCCACTCTTGCGTGCCCTTGGTTTGCAACTTTTATTTGGGATGACATTTCCATGAAGGAGCTGAACAGCCTTTTGTTACAGGATGTGTGAGTGGAGGCCCCGGAGTCAATTAGCCACCGTTGGTCATCAGGGGTGATGTGGGTACCTGTTTCTCTGTGCCTGACTCCATTCATTGAGTTGAGCCTATCTCCTCCCACCTCTTTTCGGTTCCTGGGGTCCCCCCGGGGCCTGGGTGACCTCCACCTCCTTAGGTCGGTATCTCCCCTTGGTCTGGGTGGTGTTCTGCCTTGGGACCTCCGTCCTGGGCTGGTTGTGCTGCCATAGTGTTCGGAGCACGTATGTGTGTATGTATGTTTGGGAAATTTCATGCTCTTGTTGGCCCTAGGACACTCTCTCTGGAAGTGGTGTTTTGAGCCGCACAAGTGGCATCTGGTTGGCTGGTTTACCTGCTCTAAAAATTCGACCCTTCTAGTGCTCCTGCCTTCCCTGCGAAGCAGGGCTCTGTCCCTTCCGAGGCTGTCCTCAGATATGAGTTTCCCAGAGATGTATTCAAGAGAAAGTTTATCATTTCCCATATTATCAAAATGGCTCAGGAGGTGGTCCCAGCTTGAGTCTAGAGAGTTGAATATGATATTAATCAGGCACTCATACGTAATTGTTTCACCCCTGCGCATTAAATCTGACCTCATGTTTGTCAATCTTAGTAAATGGTCACTCATGAGCACATCTGCTCTTAACTTTGCTGAGTAAAACTCTCGAGCCAACAAACTGGTCCCACTCTTACTTTTGCAATAAAACAGCTTTACACAGTTTATCCCAAACCTCGGATATGGTCATGTCATTTGGTATGCTACTATAGATCGTGGGGTCAATGAAACATAACAACAAAACACATGCCTTATGGTGGATGCGATCTATTTCTAGGGTCCATGGTTTTTCAGGTGGGCTCTTAATTAGGAAAAGGGCACTCTCTTTCAAAAGAATTACCTGAAAGTGTTGAACCCAGTCCATTAGTTTTTTCCCCCAGATGTGCATAATATTAGAAAGTTTCTTGGTAGGTTGCTTTGTTGATTGGAGCCAGTGCTGGTCAGCTACTGTAACTGGTTGAACTGACAATAAGGTTCAGGGATGCAGTCTGTCAGGTTCAAAAGGGTTAGCTTGCCTTTCTTCTCTAAGGCTGAAGGGGGAGCTCTCATGTCTGAAGATATGTCCATCTTCAACTTGCCTGTAGAGGGAGTATTGGTATGGCTGCGCATGCGCGAGGCTCATTCTGCGCTGGTCTCCGTCAGGGAAGGATCTCTGCACCGTTTGTCTCGCCAGTGGAGTTTCGAAGCTTGGTGGAGGATCGGCGTCTTCTTCCCTGATGCTGCCCGCGGGTGCTCCGAAGGATGGCCATCGCCACTGGTACGCCAGAGGAGGGTCGATCATCGTGGAGTCGCCCCAGAAGGTCGCCGGTGTCCTCGGGTCGGTCTCCGGAGTCACGTGGCAGGTCATCCGGAGGTGGGCTCCTGTGGTGATGGTCTGCATCAGCGCCTGGTCCTGGTAGGTTCCGTGGTCTTTACTCTCGTGGGGGAAATTCAGCTTGGGGGAGATGTCCACCTCACCGAGGGTGGTGATAACCGTTTCAATTGCCCTGCGGAACTCTTCTTCGGATGGGGGTTGTCGGATTTCGCCCTTGCGCCCTCCCCGTTGCTCTTCACACAGTTTTGGTGTGGGGGTCCCCTGGTTCTTTGTTTCTGTGGCTTGGGGGCCAGCATCTTGGTTTTCCCATTTTCCCGCCCTGGGATTCGAACCCTCGGCTGCTATTTGTTGTTGGTCGGCCATTTTGGCCGCATTTATAAACAGCGCCGGGGTATTGTTTCCCGCAGTCTCTGGGCATGGGGTGTTAGCATGGGGGCTTACCGCTTTGGAGGGCTGGAGTTTGTCTTCTTCTCCCATCATCGTCAGTAGTTCGGAGATGGAGACCATTCTCCCATTTGACCGGTTGATGATCTTGAGCAAGGCAGACCTTGGGATGCTCCCATCGCTGGTACCTTTGTCATTTGTCCTTTTGGGGATGGCTCCGGTGTCCGCTTTTGGTTGCTTCTCCTGTTGATTTTCGACCGGGTCGCTGGCAGTTCTGATGGGGGTGATTTGTGGTTTTGCCTTTGGTGCTTCTGCGCAGAGCTTTCTTGTTCTGGGCATCTTCTCTGGATTTTAGATCTTATTTTTGAGTTAAATTCGCAACCATCCTCACTGCTACCACTTTGTAGAGAACTCCGATGGTTGATGCGAATAACTCATGATCAAAATTCATTTAAAGTCTTTATTTGGGGAAAGAGGCATCCATGCTGGGTTCCGAGAGGTCTCGGAGGGAGGTTAAAGGGTAGGATGGAGATATGTCATAGATATGTCATACATGAGATATGTCATAGGAGCATTGCATTCTGGTACATGTAGTTGGGACAGTTTGATATTACATCTGACATATTATTCCATTCAAAACAATGGGAAATAATGTGAAAAGGTCCCCTCCCTTTCATCCTCACCTTAGGTAGTTGGTTCTCTGGGATGCTTCACTGGAGCTCCTAACCAGGAAGGCATTCCCTGCCTGTGCCCTTATAGGTTGTAAGGATGAGGAACGGCTTCTGGACCCACCATCTGCTGAATTTGACCTTTCAGGTACATTGGGCACTGTCACTTCATCTACACACAGAGAGAGAAAATGAGTGCAAGGCTGATAACCAAGGAAGGAAGGACAATCAGGAAACCCAGCCTAGCGTGGCTGATGGATCGGTTCTTCATCTCACCTGGCACTATGGGGCTCCTACATTTCTTCCTACCAGCCATCTTTAAAAAGGGCTCCTGAAGCAAGGAAGCAGCAGTGGCTCGTTTATCAGGATCAGCTTCGAAACAGCTCACAATAAAGGCCTTCGCTTCATCTGACATGGAGCTGGGCACCTCGGGGTGGATCTTGAACATACCCACCTAAAAAAGAAAAGGCATGATTGGCAGAGCACCAGTACAAATATTGCTGATGCTCTTCCACGCCGGGGCATTGACAAGCCTTCTTAAGTCAGTTTCTTCTTGCTGGAATATGTTGGCAAGTCACATTCAGAAGGGCTTAACACAGGGGTGCTAAAACTTTTTGGGCCATGGGCCAGTCATCTGGTTCAGTGGGCCGGTCATGTGGTCAGCAGGCAGGTCATGTGGTTCAGCGGGCCGGTCACGTGGTTCCTCCCACCAGAAACAGAAGTAAAATGTACCTTGCAATCTGTTTTGCAACAGGATGAGATAGATTTTAAGCTGCCATTTTCTCTGCTTAAACCAGGGATGTCCAAACGATGGCCTGTGGGCCAGATCCAGCCCACAGGTCATAGTTTGGGTACCCCTGGCTTAACAGGTCAGAACACTGGGAATCTCTGATTAACCGGGGAGAAGACACTCAGTACTTACAACCAGCTCCTTTCCCAGTGCAATTCTCATAGTCCGGGTGGAAGCAGGAAATGAGTTTTCCTAGCAGTAATCCTAGCTGATAAGAACAAACCACTTCAGCTGGTAGGAGGAGATTGTCTCTGGGGTGGGCGTGGGGTGACAGTCACCCTGAGCACTTGCACTTCAAAATACACCATCTTAGTGCTGACTAGGCGCTGCAGTGGCTCAGTGGTTAAGAAGCTTGCCTTGTTAGCTGGAAGGCCGGCAAATCGGCAGTTTGAGATCCAGGTACTGCATGGCGGTTTGAGCGCCTGGCACTGTCCCAGCTCCTGCCAACATAGCAATTTGAAAGCAAGAAATTGCAAGCAGATAAATAGGCACCACCTGGGTGGGAAAAGATCTTGGGGACATGAAAGGAGCCTCATTCAGGTGTCCCCTGAGTGGAGTTTCTCCAGCAAAAATCCTTTCAACTCAGAATAATTTCTGACACAAAATTATTATTATCTTAGTGGTCATATCTGAGTAGTAACAGTGGGGCCACCATCCCATGAATCATTTACCTATGCAGGCTTTGCATAATACTAGATGCATTTCAGGGCCCTGTTTTCTTTAATTATTCCATATACAAGACTGCCTTTTCTTCAAGAACTAAAGGCAAAAATTGGGCTAAAATCTTATCATTGGTCCCAGCTGGAGAGAGCAGACCCACTGAATCAATGGGTTTTATGTTAGTATTAACTTATCACTGGTCATTTGATTCATGTGGGGATTTGAAGCTGGTTCTCTCTCATCCCCAGTTCTATTCTAACCACTTGATGACTCTCACTGCCATCACACACATCCATCAGCCAACATGGCCTACAGTAGTGATGGCCAACCTTGGCACTCCAGGTATTCTGGAATTTCAACTCCCAGAAGCCCTGATCAGCAGGAGTGCTGAATTGAACTTCTGGCAATTGCAGTCCAAGAACAGCTGGAGTGCCAAGGTTCACCATCACTGTCCTACAGGATCTGTACTCCACCCCAAATAACTTTCCCAAGTTCTTGGTTAACTTGCTCAAACATTTCAAGACTGAAATGGCCATGACTGGCAAAACAGAGGTGTAAGTTGACCCACTTGACTGGTCATCTCCAAAGATACAAGTGATATAAGGATAACTACAGGCACTTTCCCCAACCTCACCTTGAACATGGCAGCTTGTGGGCTGCCCAGCTCAAAGAAAGGGGGCTTGCCTGTAGCCATCTCAATGATGGTGCAGCCCAAGGACCAGATGTCAGCTGGCTTGCCATACCCACGGGGCCCCTGGTCAATGATCTCTGGGGCCATGTACTGCAGGGTGCCTGAGGAAAGAAAGAAAAGGGAGAAGCCGTAATGAGTAAGGGGAGCCATAACCATATGAGCCACGCACAGCATGTGATTTTGACTGGCCCTTCTACTCAGTGGAATCCGAGTATTTCTGAACTCCAAAACAAGCTAATATGAAATAAAAAGGCGGCTGATTCTTGGGACACAAGCTATGAGAAACCTGGGGAACATAGTGAAAAGTAGAGACATCACCTTGCAAACAAAGGTTCGCATAGTCAAAGCAATGATATTCCCAGTGGTAATGTATGGTTGTGAGAGCTGGACCATTAAGAAAGCTGAGTGCAGAAGAATAGATGCCTTTGAGATGTGGTGTTGGAGGAGAGTTTTGAGAGTTTCCTGGACAGTGAGGAGAACAAATAGGTCATTCTTAAAAGAAATCAACCCTGACTGCTCATTAGGAGGTCAAATAGTAAAGATGAAGCTGAAGTACTTTGGACATCAAATGAGAAGGGAGGATTCACTTGAGAAGGCCTTGATGCTGGGAAAGGTGGAAGGCAAAAGAAGGGGGCGTCGAAAGATGAGATGGCTAGATGGTATTTTAGACGCAATGGGCCCAAAGCTAGGAGGATAGTGGAGAACAGAGGTGCCCGGAGGACAATGGACCATAGGGTCGGAATCGACTGTGCGACTGAACAACAAAACAACCATGTGTCTACATACAACTGTACGTCCCAATGAGAGTAGATCCCCTGGATCAACAGACCCTTGAAAGATCAACACTAATGTAAGTCTCATTGATTCAATGAATCTATTCAGTTTGGAATTAAAAATTGTATTTAGCTTTCTGTATATGTCACTTTGTATTGTTGAGGTAAGTACCAGTAACCTCATGGTGGACAGTTGTTCCTCTGATAATCAGTATTCACATAAAAAACTGGCTTTTTTCCCTTTAAAAGAACAGAGCCCAAGCAACATAATTAACATCTTCAAGCAATTAGGCTGTATCTACCACGGGCCAAAGTGAGGCAACTACTTCAGGTGGCAGATGCTAGGTAAAAGTAAAGGTCACCTGTTGTGTTCTGTAAAGCTGTGCCTTTAACAATGTACCTTTGCCATGTGTTACCAATGTAACCTTTCTGTGTGCAACATTATAACCATCAGCTGTATCAATGTAACCTAATAAGGGGACGTGAGCTAGTGACCACCAGAGGGCAGTAGCGAGCGTCCAGCTCCCATGGATCATAGTCACCTGGTTCAGCAGCGCGGGAAGATTCCCCGCGACCTCCTCACCTGGTCAAGAAGGGCGTGACCTCCTACGACGTCACACAGGCAGCAACCAATAGTCTGTCGACGAGCCACATTCAAATGTATAGCCAGCTGTATATATTGAGCTACTCATCCGCCATTACCACATGTTCCTCCGGATCATCATGCAATAAACCTGTGTTAAGCCAACCCTTCGGCTGTTTCATTGTCTTTGGTCCCTTACACTAAATTGGCGACGAGGATGGGATATGGCAGCCCACGGGACCAAGACATGCGCCGGTTTCGAAATCAGGAAACCGGGCGACTGGGAGATCTTCGAGATGGACTTCCAGGCCGCACTGATCGAGTCCGAAGTCACGGAAGAGGCGAAGAAAAGAGCCATCTTCACCAGAATGCTCGGACAAGAAACCAAAAGGACCTTGGTGGACCTGATTGCACCGAGGAGGGTGAGCGAATTCAAGGCCAAGGAACTCATGCAGATGCTGCGTGAGCACGTCCGGCCCGCCACAGCGATGTTTCCCGCTCGGAGTGCGTTTTGGAGGCGAGTCCAAGCGCCCGGGGAGACGGTCGCCGCATTCGTGGCGGCCCTGCGGCTGGCGGCCGGCCCGTGCAAATGGGAGAATGCCGAAATCACCCTCCGGGACTGTGTGCTGTGCGGCCTGAACGACGCCGAGACCCAGCGTACATTAATGAACCAAGAGCCGCCTCCCACGTTGCAGGAGGTCGTCAGAGCGGCCCAGGCTGCAGAAGCTACGAAGGCCGGGGTCCAAGAACTTCAGGACTGGCGGCCAAAGTCGAGCAAGGCAGAGGCTCCGGTACAGGCGGCCCACCGAACTTCGAGGTCGTCTGCAGAGAGCAGCGACGACGAGGACATCCAGAGGGTCCGGAAGGAGAGCCGGCGATGCGACGGCTGTGGAGCGGCCCACGACCGCGTGAATTGCCCCTTCCGGAAGGCTGAGTGCCACAACTGCGGCCGCCGCGGACACATCGCCAAGGTGTGCAGGAAGAAGCGCGAAACCCGGAGGAGCTCCGCAGACCGTTCCGCCGGACAGGACCGCCCAACGAAACCCAAGGATGGCGCCCAGGCCACGCGGAAGCAGGACGGCGTGGGCCGCATCGCCGACGGCAGCGAGGACGACGCCCCAGTGTTCAGCGTGTCTACCAGACACCCCCGCTACTTTGTTGAGGTACTAGTCCAAGGGGTCCCCATCAGGATGGAAATTGACTCGGGGTCCTCATATTCAATCATTTCCCAGAGGGAGTTTTTGGGAATTGCCCCCCACAAGCGACCCAAGCTCAAAGCATTGAGGTCCACACTACGGGACGTGCAAGGGAACAGTATTCCAGTGTTGGGGGTTGGAGAATTTCAGGTCAAATTCAAGGAGCACGCCGCGTCCCTTCCCCTAGTCGTGCTCAAAGGAGGAAATTGCAGCCTCCTCGGGACTCAATGGTTCCAGCCCCTGGGGTTGTTTATTGGGGGGGTGCACGCCATTGGGATGCACGCCGTTGGGACTGATCCAATTCAGGAGGTGTGCGAGGCACACCCCGAAGTTTTCAAAAAGGGACTGGGGAAATTCAAGGGGCCCCCAGTGACTTTCGACCTGGACCCGGGGGTCCGCCCAATTCGCCTTAAACCACGCAGGGTGCCGTTCGCACTCAAGGACAAGATAGAGGCGGAACTGGACAAGTTGGTGGGCCAGGGGATTCTTGTGCCTGTAGATTCTGCGGAGTGGGAAACTCCAATTGTAACCGCTCTAAAGGCCAACGGGGAGGTCCGCATATGCGCTGACTACAAGTGCACCATCAACAAGGCGATCCGCCCGAATGCATATCCGGTGCCGGTAGTCAGCCATCTGCTGGCCAGGTTACACGGGGGAAAGTGTTTCGCTAAGCTCGACTTAGCACAGGCCTACCAGCAGCTCACGGTGTCCCCTACCGCAGCTGCTGCACAGACCATAGTCACCCACAAGGGGGCGTTCCAGGTGACGCGCCTCCAGTTCGGCGTGAATTCGGCGCCTGGAATTTTCCAATCACTCGTGGAACGCCTCCTGAAGGGATTGGAGGGGGTGTTGCCTTATTTTGATGACGTGTTAATAACGGGGGGAGTCGGGCTGAATTGGCCAAAAGGTTGGGGAAGGTCCTGACGATATTCGAAAAGGCGGGGCTGAGGTTGCGAAAGGACAAATGCGTCTTCTTCGCAACAGAGGTTGAGTTCTTAGGGTTTTGTGTGACTCCCGAGGGAATAAAACCATCCATGTCCAAGGTGGCAGCCATTAAGAAAGCCCCCCGCCCCACCTCCAAGCCCGAGTTGCAGTCGTTCCTAGGGCTGCTCAACTTTTACCACTCCTTCCTCCCTCGAAAGGCAGCGGTGGCTGAGCCGCTACACAAACTGCTGAAGAAAGACCAGGCATGGAAGTGGGGCGATGACCAAGAAAGGGCATTTAGCGAACTAAAAAGCCTCCTGACGTCCGACGCCATACTAACCCATTTCAACCCCAAACGCCCAGTAGTTCTGATCTGTGATGCATCCCCAGTGGGGGTGGGGGCGGTGCTGTGCCACATGTTGGAAAACGGAAGGGAGGCCCCGATAGCATTTTACTCCAGGTCCCTGTCCCAAGCAGAGAGAAACTACGTACAGACGGACAGGGAGGCACTAGCGATAGTCGCGGGGACGAAAAAATTTCACGATTTTCTGTACGGCCGCCCTTTCACAATTGTAACAGACCACAAGCCCCTGCTAGGCATCTTTACCACTGATAAGCCCACCCCACAGATCCTGTCCCCGAGGATGCTCAGGTGGGCCATTTTTCTCAACGCGTATCAGCACGCGTTGGTCTACCGGCCCGGAAAGGAGATCAGCCATGCGGACGCTCTATCTAGGTCCCCCCTTCCCCTAACGCCCAGCCAGGTGAGCATGGGGGAGCGGGACCATCAGGTTCTCATGATAGAGGTGCTGGATTCGCCCCCCGTAATGCCTGCTGACATTGCCAAAGCGACAGAGAAGGACAAAACGTTAGCGACAGTCAGCTCCTGGCTGCAGAAAGGGTGGCCCGCGTCCTCCCCAGCGGAGGAGTTCGCTCCATTTTTCAGAAAAAAGCTAGAACTGTCCCTAGAGAGGGGGTGTCTCTTGTGGGGGCAGCGGGTGGTGATTCCCACTTCCCTTCGGCCGCGGGTGCTCAAACTGCTTCATGTCAGCCACCCCGGCATCGTGCGATCCAAGGCGCTGGCCCGGAGTTACTTCTGGTGGCCCCAGCTAGACGCCGACATCGAGCACATGGTCAGCACTTGTGAAAGTTGCCAATGCTCCAGACCTGAGGAGGCCCGCCTTCCCCACAGGGAATGGGACGCGGCTAAGGGGCCGTGGTCCCGGGTGCACGTAGACTTCGCGGGCCCTTTCAGAGGCACCCTGTTCCTCCTTGTAGTGGACGCTTTCTCCAAATGGTTGGAGGTTATCCCAGTCACGAGCACCTCCTCGGCCCAGACCATTAGGCAATTGCGGAGGCTCTTTTCCACGTTCGGCATACCCGACACGTTAATTAGCGACAACGCTAGTTGTTTCACGTCCGCCGAGTTTAGGGCATTCATGGAGATTAACGCCGTTCGGCATATCACCTCCGCCCCTTTTCACCCGGCCACCAACGGCCAAGTAGAGCGCCTCGTCCGCACCACGAAGGACGCATTGCGGCGCATGGGCCCAGGGGATCTGAACCTGCAAGTGTGTCAGTTTCTGCTAGGGTACAGGGTGACCCCATTGGCGTCAGGATACTCCCCCGCAGAGCTCTTAATGCGCAGGAAGCTGACCACCATCCTTACTAGGCTAGACCCCACGAGGGTAGAGGACAAACGGAGGAACATCGGGCTGGAAGTTACAAAGAGTTTCAGCATAGGCGCCCCCGTGCATTGCAGGAATTACGCCAGCACGGGCCCAGCCTGGGTGCCGGGCGTAGTCGTGGAACAAACCGGCCCCGTGTCGTACCGCGTGGAAACCAGCACAGGGCTCCTATGGAGGCGGCACGCAGACCAGCTCCGACGCAGGGTCTCCGATGAGCAGGTCACGGATCACGCAGGAAATAAGTCAGCGTTAGGGTTCTCCTCCACCCGTTTAGCCCAAGGGGGAGGAGAAGGGGACTATGGGCCCCCACCAAGGGGGGAGGAGGATATCCTCGTAGATACCCTGGGGGATCTTTCCGAGGAGGAGGAACCCGACCCCATACATATCTCGCGGAAAGTCCCCACAAATGCGGGTACCCCTACCAACTTAGATTTTGATTTTCAGAACCGGGGGGGGGGGTTTCGGAGTGGTCCCCCACCCGTCCAAGCGAGAAGAGGGGTTTTTCGTTAGTCCCAACGGCCCCCGGTCTGCCCACAATGGAGTTTTTCCCTTCCCCTAAGGCCGCCAGACAGCGGCAAGCCACTAACAAGTCTCCCTCTCCCTTTTCAGGACAAGGGACCAGGGAACAAAGAAGCAATAATGCCCCCGGGGGGGGGCAGCCATCTTCACGGCCCAAACGCACATGCAACAAGCCATCTTGGCTGAGAGACTTCGTCTCATCCTAGGGGGGAGGGATGTTGTGTTCTGTAAAGCTGTGCCTTTAACAATGTACCTTTGCCATGTGTTACCAATATAACCTTTCTGTGTGCAACATTATAACCATGAGCTGTATCAATGTAACCTAATAAGGGGACGTGAGCTAGTGACCACCAGAGGGCAGTAGCGAGCGTCCAGCTCCCATGGATCATAGTCACCTGGTTCAGCAGCGCGGGAAGATTCCCCCGACCTCCTCACCTGGTCAAGAAGGGCGTGACCTCCTACGACGTTACGCAGGCAGCAACCAATAGTCTGTCGACGAGCCACATTCAAATGTATAGCCAGCTGTATATATTGAGCTACTCATCCGCCATTACCACATGTTCCTCCGGATCATCATGCAATAAACCTGTGTTAAGCCAACCCTTCGGCTGTTTCATTGTCTTTGGTCCCTTACACTAAATCACCCTTGCTAGAAAGCCAGTTGTATCCAACTGTAAGGTGCAGTGCTCATCTCTGTTTATAGCTGAAGAGCTAGCACTGTCTGCATGTGCCTATGTTTCCGTGGACATGTAGCAGCTATGTCTCGACAGTGGAGCACACGGAATGCTGTTTACCTTCCCACCGATGTGGTCGCTATTTATCTACTTGCAATTTCTTGATTTGGAACTGCTAGGTTGGCAGGAGTTGAGACAGAGACAGCAACTCACTCCGTCGTGCAGTTCTCGGGTCTTGAACCACTGACCTGCCACCTTCCAGTCAGTGTCTTAACCACTTGATCCACTGCAGTCCTGGCAGATGCTACCGGGTGACAGTAGAGATGTAAAAGTTCCAAAAATTTTGAAGCCATGGGAAAAACCAGGTTGTTGCCCCCCCCCCCGGTTTTGCTCCCCCCACTCCCAAAAAAATAAATCTCTACGACTCCATGGCTGGCCAAATGTAACCCACAATAGGAACAGTCCTCCAAGAGGGGAGGAAAATATACTGCATTTTTTTGCCTCCCTTTGCTCTTTAAATTTCAGTTTTATGGTTAGGAGTCCTACTCGATTAGTTGTTAGATAACTGGTTGATTGGGACTCTGGTGGCTCAAGTGGTTAAGACACTGAACTTGAGGACTGGAAGTTCGGAGTTCGAGACCCGAGTACTGCATGATGGTGTGAGCTCCCGTCTCTCTCCCAGCTCCTGCCAACCTAGCAGTTTGAAAGAAAGAAATTGCAAGGAGATAAATAGAGACCACTTCGGTGGGAAGGTAAACAGCGTTCTGGCACTCCAGTGTTGAGGCATGCCTGCCACATGTCCATGGAAACGTCTGCAAACGCAGACAGCGCTGGTTCTTTGGCTATAAACAAGGATGAGCACTGAACCCTAGAGTCAGATATGGCTGGCTTTTGAGCAAGGGCGACCTTCACCTTTACAAACGAGAAAAATGTTTTATGAGCAGGAAAGCTGTTGCTGTGGGATTTTTTCTCTGAGTAGATATGCCTGGCTTTCAAGCAAGGGTGATCTAATCGGTTGTTTGGATTAGTTATTTTGTTAACTAATATATTGCAGGAATTCTGAATACATATGTCACTTTATGCAGATTAAAGGTAAACATAAAGGTTTCCCTTGCTCGAAAGCCAGTCATATCCGACTCTAGGGTTCAGTGCTCATCTCTGTTTCAAAGCCGAAGAGCCAGCGCTGTCTGCTTCTGCAGACGTTTCCGTGGTCATGTGGCAGGCATGACTAGACACTGGAGCACACGGAACGCTGTTTACTTTCCCAGCGAAGTGGTCCCAATTTATCTACTTGCAATTTCTTGCTTTCAAAGGTTGGCAAGAGCAGGGGCAAAGACGGGAGCTCATTTCGTCCTGCAGTACTCGGGAATCAAACTGCTGACCTCCCACCTTCCAGTCAGCGTCTTAGCCACTTGAGCGACTGCAGATTATGGGTGTTTAAAACTGTCTTGCTAACCCTACAAAATATAGACAGAAGAGCACACTGCTAACATATATTCAAGAAGGAAAAACTCCTACCCCCTTCCAAATACACAAATATATACTCACAAGCTCTTACCTGTGAACGTCTCTGCTTTGGGGCTGATTCCTGCCAGTCTCTTGGAAGTGCCGAAGTCAGAAATTTTTAACACACCACTGTATGTGTTGATCAAAACATTATCTCCCTGTCAACCAAAATAGGCAAGTTATTATTGCTTTAGGACAAGTGTGCCCAAACTACAGCCCGGGGGCTGGATCCGGCCCACGAAGCCCTTCTCCCTCCCTGAAGCGGAAGTAAAATGCGCCCGTATGGATGAATTGGCGTTGGGGCCCGGATTTGGCCCCTGGGCCATAGTGACCAGCCCCCTGAACCACGTGACCAGCCTGCGGCCCAAAATGTTTGAGCACCCGTTTTAGGACCTCAGAAAGCACTGAAAAGCTGAGGTCTGACCCCTCCCCACACTCTAGCAAGCGGGGGTGGGGGTGGGTGGGGAGAGGTAGTACCAAAAAGCTACTTCCAATCAACATAAAATATCTCCCATTCCAGGCTGGTATCCAAACATGGAAGTGTAGTACAACAGAAAGAAACTCCACTGAATGCAATCAGACTTAGTAAAATTAAAGGTCTTCCTTGCTCAAAAGCCAGTTGTGTACGACTCTAGGGGGCGGTGCTCATCTCCATTTTCAGCCAAAGAGCCAGCGCTGTCTGTGCTGCCAGACATTTCCATGTGGTAAACATGACTAGACGCCAGAGTGCAAGGAATGCTGTTACCTATTTATCTACTTGCAATTTCTTGTTTTTGAACTGCTTGGTTGACTTGCTTCTGTGTAAATCCTGCATATGGCATTGGCATGTTATACAGGCAAAATACCTGAACAACTCGACACTTAAAATATATATCTACATAAATATCTACTATTATATCAATGTTTCGCTTCCACAATTCAAAAACATTCACTTTAATTTTTTTATTTGTTGTCTCATTTTAGCCCTTAGAATTTACTTTTACACTTATTTTTTCTGCTGCTTAATCACAACCCCTCTAAAATGAGATCAATTTCAAGACCTATTGGGCAAATTGCGGGGTGAGAATATCCTTCAATTAGGAAGTAACAGCAACCTGAGATTTGTTTTTTGATGACCTTTCCCTGCCCCTGGTCCCAGCCTAACTTCTGCCAGTTCCGGCAATGCTGCATAAATCTAATCCCAACACGCAGCGGAGTTTGTAGCATTTCTCACCTTGATGTCCCGATGGACAATATGGTTGTCATGCAAGTAACGTAGTCCCTCTAGGATTTGCTTCGTGTAGTAGAAAATCGTTGGCTCATTGTCCTTTAGGGGACCCCACATGGAACGCAGAAGAGAAGAGAGGCTCCCTACATATTGGAGGGCAGGCAGAGAAGGTGAAATTACAGAAACCATCTTCTGTTAAGAGAGGTAGCCACCTCAATCTTTACCTATAGGGAGGCCCGTTAACCGTTGGTGTCTGGCATGTACGCTCGCACCTGGCCCAACCATCCCGAACCGAGCTGCCTACACTTACCTTACCACCCTTGGAGCATCGCCGCAAGGGTCTGCCAGCTGCGAGTGGGGCAACCGCCCCACGAACGCAGCAAGAAAAAAAACTACGAGGCCCAGCATCCAACATGCCGCACCACCCCTAAGCCAATGAGGCTGAAGAGCGCGAGTGCGGAGGAGGCCGGGAAAGCGCTGCACGCAAAAAAACAACAACCGGCCAACGCGGCCTTTCCCCGCTTCCTCACTGAAGCCGCGTGGGGAGAGAAGGGGCTGCCCCTCCCCCGAAGCTATGGAAAGGCCGGCGCCAGCCTCTGGGGCCGCGGGGAAATGAAGTGTTCTCTCTGGGAGACAAAGGCTGCTCCTTCGCCTCCCGGAGAGAAGGAAACCCCTTCCACGGAGGGGCTTAGCTTCTCTCTTGTTTGGCTGGGGACGAAGCTTTCGTCCCCAGCCAACCAAGAGAGAATCAATTCCCCTTTCCAGGAGACGAAGGCCGCGCCTTCGCCTCCCGGAGAGAAGAAATCGCCTTCCCCCCAATCTCTCTCTCTTCCCCCCACTCTCATTCTCCTCCCCTTTCTCTCTCCCCCTTTCTCCCTTTTTCCCCACCTCTCTCTTTTCCACCCTTTCTTTTTCTCTCTCTCCCCCTCTCTTTGTCTTTCCCCCTCACTCTCTTCCCCCTTCTCTCTCTCTCCCCCTCTCTCTGTTCCTCTCTCTCTCTCTCTCTCTCTCACACACACACACACATGACACACCTGCCTTGCCGGGCAAATATTACCTGTGTGCTGGTGGTTGAGGTGGGCTTTTTTTGGGGGGGTGCACACACCCCAAAACCACCTCAACCACTCACTCACACATAATAACTGCCCGGCAGGGCCGAACAAAAAAGATGCTATTCTTTTATATACAAGTTAGATTTATATTCTATATTTCCACCTAGAAGGTAAATATGGAAAACATAGCACCCTTTTGTCCTCTAGTACAGGCGTTCCCAATCTTTTTACGCCATGGGCGTAAAACAGGCCTGACCACGCCCCCTGGAAGCAGAAGCAGGCACATTTACAGCAGGCGCGAGCACGTTTAAGCATGTGCAGGCACATTTATGCATACATGGGCATGTTTTATGGCTGACATAAACGCGTCCGCTTTCACTTCAGGGTATGGTGGCAGGTCACATGAAATGGTGCCTTGGGCCAGTTCTATCCTGCAGGCCATAGGTTGGCAACCCCTTCCAACCCTCTAGTATATCTTTACAATCCAGTAAAAGATCTCAGCTTGACTAGGCCACATTTGTAAGATGGTCCTTCCTGCTAAACAAAGGGAAAAACCTGTCTGCCTGAAGCATTTTTTAGCCATCTAAAGTTACAAAGAGCCTTCAAAAGCATACCCTTGTAAAGTTCATTGCAGTAACCTATAATCGAAATAATTGAAGAACGAATGGCCAAAAACTAGTTCTGATTTATCCAAAAAAGACCACAGCTGGAGATCCAGCTTAATTTGGTCTGCTAAACAGGTTAAGATCTAACCAAGGAGCCTAATCAGGTTTTAATCAAACCTCAAAGAAAACATCCTCTGCCTACTTACCACCAGGTACCTCCTCCATGAAGATCTTGAGAAATCCATCTTGACTGACAGAGCCCAGATAGCGGACAATATTCTTGTGTTGCAGACGCTTATGGAGAGCAATCTCTTCATGCAGAGGTTGTGAATACCTGAGAAACAGTTGTGGCAATGGGGGAAGGAGAAATCCTGAGGCTGGGTCAGTCTTAACATCAGACAAAATAAGGCAGCCACTCGGGTGACTGTTTAGGAGTGTCATGTTTAACTTATCATGATTGTATTTATTAGCAGGAAAGAGAGAGGGGTAAATCTGGGAGGTAGTACTGAAATAATTTCACAGGGGAAACATTTGCTGCTAAGCCTCAGGAGACAAAATATACAAACCTACTGGATAGCCCTTTTTCAAAGATCTTTCTGGGAATGGGGAAGAAAATAATTTAGTGCAGGGATTCTCAATCCGCAGCCTGTGGGCCAGATCCGGCCTATGGCACCAACCCATCCAGCCCGTGCCCTTGCTCCCGGTTCAATCCTTGTCCCTTCTGCTTGGCTTGGCATGTCCCTGGCGGCGATCCGTAGCAGGGTGGATGTTGTAAGCCTTACAACATCCGCCCCGCTATGGAGTGCCGTTAGGGACATGCCAAGCCAAGAGGAGGGGACAAGGATTGAGGCGGCGGTAGCAGAAGCGGCAGCTGGAGTGAGGTTGTGTGCCGGATGAGGTGGTGCCATGCAGCTACTCCATGCTGGTTAGCAGGGAAGCAGGGGGAGTGGTGGGTGGCTTGGGGTGGTTGCTGGTGGCATCGGCGGAAGGGAGTGGTGGGGACTCAGAGTGGTTCCACTGCCGCCGGCATCAGTGCGGGGGGGGGGCTCACTGTGGTCCTGCCACTGGTGGTATCAGTGGGGTGGAGTGGTGGGTGACTCGGGGTGGTTACCAGTCACATCGGCAAGGGTGGAGTGGTGTGGGCTCGGGGTGGTCCCGCTGCCTCTGGCATCAGTGGGGGTGAGTGGTGTGGGCTCGGGGTAGCCCCGCTGTCACCAATCCCCCCACTGACGATGCCGCCGCCTGGTAGCAGCGGGACCACCAGTCCAGCCCCTGAACAGTCTGCGGGGCCGTGAACTGGCCCCTGGCTTTAAAAGGTTGAGGATCCCTGATTTAGTGTATAATATTTGCTAAAATTTCCTCCTCCATTCAACTCTTAGTCTGTTCTCTTTTTCACTCTAGGACAGTGATGGCGAACCTTTTAGAAACTGAGTGCCCAAACTCACTTTCTCCAGACTCAACAGGCTGCCCAGCCATGTCGCACCCTTACGCTACATGTAAGCCGCCCACCTTACCCCAGAGGGGAGGAAGGAAGCACTCCCATTGGGCTGCTGGGCAGGGGGGTGGGGCAAACTCTGTGCTGGGCGAGAGAGGAAGTGTTCCAATTGGGCTTCTGGGCAGAGGGGTGGGGACTCTGTGCTGGGGTTATGGTGCACGTGCCCACAGAGAGGGCTCTGAGTGCCCCCTCTGGCACCCATGCCATAGGTTCGCCACCACTGCTCTACGACAATCTGTGTGCCTCCTGGAAGTCTAGGCCTGTTTCTGCAAATACATCCCAGAGAATTTTTCTCCACATATGAAGAAAGCCCCCAACACACGCAGCCTTCCTGAGTAGTCCAGCCATACCCTACCTCCTACTCAGCGCTCCTTACCTGCAGTCTCGCTCCGGGATCTCCTTAATGGCAATGCGCACCTGATTGCTAAGGTCCCGGCCAGCATAGACCACCCCGTAGGTGCCTTTGCCCAAAATCATCCTGTCGCCAGTTTCTGTATATTCGTAATCATACTGTGCAAGCCAAAAAACAAACCAAAAAACCCCCCACAGAATTAAAGAAGCACAACACACTTTCATGAGAATCTCTAGGCCAGTGATGGTGAACTTGAAGTCCAAGAATTGAAGTCCAAGAACTTTTACATGTGTCCCCATAACAAATACAGTCTTATTCATGCAAAACAGATTGATTTATCCACCCATGAATTTTGTCCTTCAATGCAAGCAGCAAATCCCTTTGGACAAATCCTGCTGTCTCCTTTTAAAATGCATTTCGCCATTGTGGATGGCCATCTTTAATGCTGTCTCCAAATCTATCCTTCCCTTGGTCGTCAAAAAGACAGGCAGCAAACCCTCTTTCCCAACTCACCTCTAGCCTTTTGGGGGAACTACAGCTGTCCCCCTCCTCGCCCATTTCTGCCATGAAAGAATGGACCAGTTCACAAAACCTAAGTTAACAGGGCAAAGGAGGAAGATCAGATCAACACCTCTTAAGTGTTGGCTCAAGTATTCAACGGTAAAATCCCACACCCTCAGAAAGGCACTTCCGAAACGGTCCTTCAATAACACATGCAGTTTGCAATCTCCCATCAAGCTCCTCCATCCATAAATGTCCAGTCCAAGGTCACTTGGCCAAGAACTTTGCTTCCTTGGACAGCTCTCAGAAGCCTCTCATCAGCAGGGACAGCAGAACTCTGGGCTGACAACTACAGTGAATCCTCGAGAATAGGGCGGGATACAAATCTAATAAATGAAATTGAATGAATGGCCTTTACTGTCTTTTTATCCATGCCTGCCTCTGGGATTTGAGAGGCCTAGACCAGAGTGGCATTCGTGTGGCTTCCTATCATGATAGGTCAGATTTTCTTCGCAGATACAGTACAGGCAAGTATTGTTACATTAAACCCCTGTCAGCTATTGCCAGCGTAGCCAATGATGGGGGATGGGCACCAACAACATTTCTGTGGCCACCAGTTCCTCATTCCAGGATTAAAGCAACACTAAATAACTTTGCAAACACATTGGCAGATGCAGAAAGCAAATCCCTATGAGATGCATCATACAACAATTTTTTTTGCTAAGTGGTTTTTCCCATTGAAAAATTGTTGTATTTTTTCCATAGGGAAAATTGTTATGTGGGACGCCATTTCCCTCCAAAACCTAGTTGTGACTTCGTTGCTATACAGGGCGTTTGTTGTATGAGGTTCCACTGTATTTTGGTTTTCAATGCATATTCGGCACATTTCCGACAGCACGCTCTAGTGGCCAGCCCTGGTAATTGCTGCGTCAGTACCCGACTATCAGCTGTTGAGGAGACGGGGAAATTTTCAGCACTTCCTTGTTGCGGGAAATGTTTCTGGTGGTGTCAAAATGCGATGAAAAAAAATCCAAAAATGGAGCGGAAATGCTCCAAACACCTTCCCACTGCTGCGGGAAGCATCGGAAGACCCCCACCAAAATTTCGTATCTTGAAAAAAAATCATATCTTGAAGCAAATTTCCCCAAGATTTTCTTTTATATCGCGGGTTTTTTGTAAGTCGAGCCGTTTGTAACTTGAGGTTTTACTGTACAGTATATCTTTTGCACTATCTGTCCCTTAAGCAGCACCCTCTGCACCAAGGTCCATCCAACAAAAACCTTCTTTATCCCCAACTCATAGAACAAGTACAGCCTTCTGATTATGACTCTTCCAAAAACTAGGGGTACCTCTTCAGAGCCCCCAAACTCACCAGCGACAGTGATACTGGTTAGGGAAGTAGAGCTGGAAGTCTTCAGCTGTGTGAAGCACATAAAGGAAACAGCAGCGCTCATCACACTTGGAGATACTGGTGAGGAAAAGAGTAGATAAGAAAGTAGAAGGTCTTAGCATGGCACTGCAATACCATCTCATCAGCAAAAGCCCCTAACCTGCTTCACAAGACATGCCTCTCCATACCTATGTGACTCTCAATAACAACAGGACCTCCCTGGTTAGGAGTTTGGGCTAAGGTGCTTTTTCCCCATGTGCAAAGATATGTTTAATGTACAGTATTTACTGCTTGGAAAAACATTGGCCTCCAAGTCATTAGTCAGTGGTCAAAACTGGTCCGGCACAGCTGCCTCACCTACCGACATGGAGAATTTCTCAGACAACAAAGGAGGGAGAGCCAGGCCTAACGATAAAGGGAGGAACTACAGCCTGTCAAACACCTGCTTTCCATATCAGTGGCCCCAGGATGAGGCCATAGCATCTCTACTTAAACAAGTGCCACAAACGCCACATGCCTCTTCGCTCCAGTCCTTTATTATTGTTATTACTGCTTTTTGAGGAGGCCTTTGCAAATGTCCTGCCGATCCCTGGCTTTTCGATTGGGGGCCGGCACATATTCCTGCCTTTGTGTGGTCAGGTTTCGTGACCATGGTACTTCAGCCCATTATAATGGTCGGCTTTGATTGTAAGTTATTATTGTGAGTTTTATGGGGTGTAATTTTTTTAATAAGTTTGTTTGTTGTATGAGGGATTTTATGATGTTAGCCGCCTCAAGTAGAGATGTATTTTTTCCTAGAGGGGTGGGATACAATTGTAAAAATTCATTCATTCATTCATTCAAAGACTTCTGCCTGAAACTTCAGGACTAAACATCACTGATCATGAAAATATTAATCTATTTTGAACTAACATTTCCAGATCCAAGCCACAATGGCTATTGCCTGACAAATTCTGGGAGGTGTAGTCCAAAACCAAATTTTCAAAGCTTTGCCCAAATGGCCTGCCTCACTTAGCAGTAAGCTTCTTCCATGCCAAGAAGCTATTTTTGTAATGGAAGAGACACGAGAGACCGCTGCCTTACATGCTGAAGGAGACAATTTCAGTCACTGGCATCTTCAGGTAAAAGGAAGTGGAACAGGGTGACAAAAGGGCTCTCTACCTCAGAACTTGGAAAAAATCTAGCCACCAGCATAGACAAGAAAAGGTTCGATGGTTCTATTGCTGCCCTGTTCTAGGATCAAAATCTGTCAAGAAAGGTGGCAGTTGGACTTAGTAGAAGACAACCTGCATTAGCCTACACCGTATTATTAATTCCAACTAAAGTAAATCCCAAAATGAAGAACTAGGAGCCAGGAGGGCTGGCTTCCATTCCTCACTCAGCCATGGAAGCTCACTGGTGAGGATGTAACTGGTAAAGCAGGGGTGCCCAAACTATGGCCCATGGGCCACATCTGGCCCACAATGCCAATTAAACCCTTGCCGCCCTCTCCGCTCCCGGAAGTAAAATGTGCATGCATGTGTGCAGAATGCGCCCACACGTTTTACTTCCGTTTCCAGGTGGGAGGAACCACGTGACCGGCACACTCGACCATGTGACTGGCCCACATCCCGAAACGTTTGGGCACCTCTTTGGTACAGCCTCTCCTTAAATATCTCACTTACCTTGAAAGCCCTATTAGGGTCGTGTACATTAGTTTTGAGTTGACAGCACTACACAAGAGTAAATCCACTCAAACAATGGGATTTACCAAAATGTTGACTTACCATATTTTCATTGATTCAATGGGCAAAATCTTCTTGAAGCAAATAATGTGTATAAAAGTAACTGCATAAGCAACTTTCTCTTCTCTCTCATCCTCCTTTGTGAAGCCAGGTACACAATTGTTTTCCTGGCTATGCGAGCATGATGGACAGCCAGCTCCACACAGGTAGCTCTGCTTGCGCTACTACTGCCCATGCACACTGTGTGATCCCTACTGGAATCTGGCCTGTGGCTCTACTCTAGATGGAACATGGGCTATGACAATGGCATTTGGGCTGTGCCCCCTTCATCACCTGCATCCACGGATGGAAGATACTGGAAATGTCCAGGTGTTAATGCCTTCCTATAATAGAAAGAAGAAAGTATGCAAGCATATACATATGTACACACACAACTAAAAACTCTAGGCTACAAAATGGAAACCTGGCCAGGAAACTCAACCGGCCTACAAGGAAATATTTTTTCCCTTAATAAAATTTTATTTTCCAGGAATGGATAGGACCAGTGTAGAGTCTTGGGCTAAACACAAGGCAGTCAACAAAGTGGACAGAGATGGGAGCTCACTCTGTTGTGCAGTACTCAGGAATTGAACTACAACCTTCCAGTCGTCAAGATCAACATCTTAACCACTTGAGCCACTGCAGTCCCTTAGTTCTCGTTTGTACATCTGTACATGTATAAGTGAGACTGCAGTGGTTCAAGTGGCTAAGACGCTGACTGTGAGGCGGAAGGTCAGCAGTCCTATTCCCAAGTACTGCAGGATGGAATGAGCTCCCGTCTTTGTCCCAGCTCCTGCCAACCTAGCAGCTCATAAGCAAGAAATTGCAAGTAGATAAATAGGAACCACTTCAGTGGGAAGGTAACAGTTTTCCGTGTGCTCCGGCGTCTAGTCATGCCTGCCACATATCAACAGAAACGTCTGTAAAAGCAGACAACATTGGCTCTTCGGCTTTGAAACAGAGATGAGCACTGAACCCTAGAATCGGATACGGCTGGCTTTCGAGCAAGGAAAACCTTTACCTTTACGTGTTGTATGTCTGTTCATATGACTGTATTCAAACATTTTGTATAACATTCAACTACTATATTTGACAGCTTATAAGACACATCGGAGTATAAGACACACCCCGTTTTTCCGTTGCATTTTAAGGGGGGAAAGTGCATTTATATGCCAGTAAATACAGTAGACACGTCAGAGTTTAAGATGTACTCTGTTTTTCCTGTGTATTTTAAGAGGGAAAAGTGTATCCTATATGCCAGCAAATACGGTAACAAGTTATGCCTTTGCAGCAGCTTGCAAATAGAATACACAAGAATTTAAAGTTTTAAAATGCAACTATTTAGTTTACGAATATCTAAACTTTAAATACTACTGATCTGAGATGACAGATGATCTGAGATGGCAAATTAAGATTGCAGGATGTTTGGGAAAACCTTGGCCCACACCAGGGATGTCCAAATTTTTCGGGCCATGGGCCGGTCACATGGTTCAGTGGGTCGGTCACGTGGTTCCTCCCACTGGAAGTAGAAGTAAAACGTGCCTTGCAATCTGTTTAGCAACAGATATGTTTTGCAACAGGATGAGATAGATTTTAGGCTGCCATTTTCTCTGCTTAAACCAGAAGTGTCCAAACTATGACCCACGGGCTGGATCCAGCCCCCGACGCTAATTCATCCGGCCCACGCCGGCCTCGTTGCTTCTGAAAGTGGAAGTAAAACATGCCTGCATCACGTTTTACTTCCACTTCCGGGAGCAATGAGGGTGGCGTGGGCCTGATGAATTGGTGTCAGGGGCCGGATCACGCCCATGGGCCATAGTTTCGGCACCCCTGGCATACATAGTAAAAGCTCCCTACTTTCATGTAAACAAGTCAGAAACTTAGCTGGTCTATGAATCCCAACCATACCTCGTCCAAGGAGCAAATGTGACTCAGCGTCACAGACTTTTCTGCTCCTTGCCTGCAGACACGGAGCTGGGATGGTTGTAACACCCTGCCCAGTTCTAGGATCAATACCTGTCAAGAAAGGTAGTGGACAAGAGCTTTTAAGAGAATATTAGTGACTGCTAAATCAAAGCTCCACATTTGAAAGCAGTGTCCCGTTGGACACCAATTACAGGCAGGATACTGTGTTTACACACTGCTTGCGAGCTTTCCAGAAGCATCTTCTTGGGGAGTAGAGGTGCTCAAAGCCTAGAAAAGCAACTTTTTGGACAACTCCCAGAATTTCCCAAATGAACCTTGCTAGTGAATGTGATGGTTCCAGAAGAAGGCAGCAGACACTCAGGTCTCAAAAGAAGTGAAAGCTAGGAAGGAGACCTAGTTCAGTGGTAGGGCCACTTCCTCTGTCTGTTGAAAACTAAGCTGACATGTAGGCCTAAGCCTGTGATGGTGAACCTTGGCACTCCAGGTGTTCTTGGACTTCAATTCCCAGAAGCCCCCGTGAATCCACACGAATGGATACGGGCACGTTTTATTTCCGCTTCCAGGAGCGAAGAGGGCAGGATGGGCTGGATGAATCACAGTAAACCCATTCATGTGGGTTCACAGGGGGTTTCTGGGAATTGAAGTCCAAGAACATCTGGAGTGCCAAGGTTTGCCATCACAGGCCTAAGCATTCCTGAGCCACACCTGTACTAAACTCAAAAGTCCATTCACATGAAATCTCATGCTTTGTGTTCTCCATCTTCCATTAATCACTTCCTCAATAGTCTAATTGGGAAATGAGGAACAGACCATCAGGAAAAATTGTACGGACTCTCCGTAAATTGCCCAGGAGCCTAATGGAAAATACTCCTGCCTTCTCTTTTCCTAGAGAACTGCTGCCCGTAAGAAGAATAGATGGATAGGCCAGAAATTTATCTAGGCCTTTTCTGTAGCATCAATGCCCAATGAAACACACGTAGCCCAAGACAAGCTTGGTTTCTAATGTTTTGTAGTGTGTAATCCTAATATTTTAAAGCAGGGGTGGCCAACCATTTCCAGCCGTGGGCCGGTCATGCCCCCCTCACACAGGTGAGCAGGCTGGAGGCATGGTTCCTCCCACCATTTCTGGTGCTTCTGATGGCAGCGGCGGCATTTACAGTAGGATTTTGGCTGTTTTTGCTATTTCCGCTGCTTCCCGTGGTGACGGGAGCGAGGGCAGCGCATATTCACCATGGCCCCAGGATTTCCCACTGCATTTTCACTGCTTCCGGTACCGGCGGTGGCCCTGGAATCCTCACCATGGGCTGGATTAATTGGCACAGTGGGCCGGATTAGGCCCACAGGCTGTAGGTTGGGAACAACTGTTTTAAAGTGTGGAACATGTTCGCGTGCGTGCACACACATGCGCACACACCAGATGCTGAGCTGTGACTGTTGGCCCTGCTGGCTGCCTGATGGGAGCTAGAGTCCAACAAAACTGGGAGGACAGAAGATGCTCCCACCATCCCTGACCACTGATGATGTTAATTGGAGCCAAGAGGAATTTAAGTCCAGCACTATCTAGAGGGCCAGAGAATCCCTGACCCAGAAGTAGACGTCAGAAGCAAGAGCATGACTTCTTGCCTGGTCTGGAGGAAGGGCCTGAAGCAAAAGGGACCCCCTCCAATTTTCTTTTGTTCAACATATTTTTCAGCACACGGCTTTTAACAAGAGAAACCAACAAGCTCTTCCAAGTGTTGCTCCTTCTAAATTAGGATGGGCAAAGTAGAAACAAAATGCTCCTAACTGCATATTTTGTGCCACCCTAATCCCTCAGGGTCCCCCCCACACACACACACACATTAAGTGATTTTCCCTGGCAAGAAAGAAAGCATGGCTTGCGATATTATGGAAACCTCTGGGAAACCTTTAAAGTCAGTTCTAGCCCCCACCCAACTCCCCAGCAATATTTAACACTGAAAATACTAATTGTTCTATTTTGGAAGTGAAAATTTAGCCCCTCTGTTATTCATTCATTCATTCATTTATTTGCACTTCATGATTAAAAGCAACCTATGGAAAATCCCAGGAGCAGAAAACTGGGCCTTTGACTGACCGAAACTGCACACCCCCTGCAATAGATGAAGGAAGCCCTGCAAAGCTTACCCTAAACTTTGTTTAATTTAAAGGAAGGAACACAAAATAGCAACTTGGAGAGGAAAACACTTAGTTAAACAGAAAATGGAAATTTCCTAATACAGTGCTACCTCATACAACGATTTTAATCCGTTCCATGGGGCTCGTTGTTGTACGAAACAATTGCTATACAATGCATACATCATATAGCGCTTTTCCCTATGGGATGCATCGTACAACGATTTTTATTTTTATTTTTGCTAAGAGGTTTTTCCCATTGAAAAATTGTTGTACGATTTTTTCCATAGGGAAAATTGTTATGCAGGACACCATTCCCCCCCACAAAAAAACCTAATTGTTATGCAATTTCATTGCTATACGGGGAGATTGTTGTATGAGGTTCCACTGTATTGAAATGACTCAGATGAAGCTTTAGCCCCATCAAGCGGAAAGATCCCAAGCTTAATTCCTGGCCCCTCAGGTTAGAAGGGACGGAGAAGGCCCATAGCCCTAGTAATTTGTGAATAGATTGCCAAGTCTACATTTTGTGCAAATGTTCATGGCCAGAGCCAGTCATATGCAATTTTGTTTACTATTTTCTCTGAAACATCAATGATTGGAAGGTGTACATAATCCAATGAATAATTTTGGTCTGGTTTACACATGGATTCAGGCAATGAAAAGTTGGCCAATATTAAAACACAGACCAAACATTTCTTCCTCATCTCTAGGAGGAGGTGAGGCAGACATTTCCAAAGTGTTACTGAAAAGCACTCATGTTCATGGCCTCCTTACCGAGCACTGCTCTGTAGAGACAAAGGGCTGGCAACTCTCCATCAAAAATCCCAGCCAAAAATCCATTAGCTCCTGTTTGGGTGACCAAATGTCTGGGGGAGAAGTGAAGTGGCTGTAGATTGTATAGGTCTCTTTGATAGAAGTCAAATACCTGCGCCAGTAATGGGACAAAGAGCAACATTGGTGAAAAGCAAGAAAAGAGAAACCCAGTTCCTAGCAGATCAAATCAGGATCCGCCAAGTTCAGAATGCAAACCATAAACAGAGGAGCTTTTCTCCGCCATGGGTAGCTGTCACACCAGAAAGGTTAGGTAAAATCAGTTTGGCTCCAAGGTTCAAGCTTTGATGGACAACCAACTCATTTTTAAAAAGCTGATATGACTCTTATAACCAAAGTGGTATTGTACAGAAAAGGGGTAGGAAACCTATTGCACTCCTGACTCCCTCCTGACTTGTGCTAGTGAAGTTTCTAGTTCAAAACATCTAGATGGCACCAGGTTTCCTGTTCCTGAGTTAGAGAATTGGGCTGGGTCTTGGGAAACTCAACTGATTAGATCAGGGGTTCTCAACATTTCTGCGCCATGGGCCAGACCACACCCACTTAGACAGCTGAGTAGGCCGGACACGTGGAATCCCCCTACCGTAAACACAGCCGTAAACTATGGAGGGTGCATTTGTTCATGCACAGGTGCATTTACGGCTTTCTTAAATGTGTCCCTTCCGCATTCGGGGGTTGTCGATGTGGGCCGGATGGTTTGCCAGCAGGGGCTGGGTCCGGCCCATGGGCAGTAGGTTGCAAATCCCTGGATTAGATGCAGCTCACCAACCAGGCATAACAACAGCTCCGCTAAGGCTTGAGAAACCTTTTTCTTCAGATGACTTTTAAAAATCGTGTCAGCACACAAAGGTGCTTTTTGGATTGAAAGGATTTTTGCTGGAGGAATTCTGCTCAGGGTATGCTTGAATGTCCTCAAGATTTTTCCCCCACCAAAGTAGTCCCTATTTATCTACTTGCAATTTCTTGCTTTCAAACTGGTAGGTTGGCAGGAGCTGGGACAGAGATGGGCGCTCAAACCATCATGCAGTACTCTGGTCTTGAACTGCTGGTTTGCCGACCTTCCAGCTAACAAGGTGAGCTTCTTAACCACTGAGCCACCGCAGTTCCTATGACTGTAAAGATGGGAACAAGTTCAAGAACCCATCAGACTACATGTCACTAATAGCTGGAACCCAGGAATAAGCAAGCTGGAGTCATCTAAATGTTTCCGACTAACTCTCACCAAATCCAGCCAGCATGACCAATTTTAAGGGATGGTAGGCACTCTAGTCCAAAACATGTATTGGCATGAGCTCTGAAGACCTCCTCTTTAGCCCATTTGGAGCCCAAGCAGGTGGGATGAAGACGAACACATTCTATTTTGCAACATATCAACACAGACATACTGCCAAGTTGCAATGACCTTAACAGACAGCAACAACAAAACAGGAATATTGCATCATATTTATGACTAATAGATTTATTTCAGTGTGGGCTTTCACAGATCACAATCCACTTCTTCAGACACATGAACTGTGGATTGCAGTCCAGGTACATTCACATCAAAATAAATGTCAATCTTAAAGAAACTGTAATACTTTTGCTGTCCCTGTACAGAATGACATGGCTGTTTCTAAACAACAAGAACAACAACAACACAACCCTAGGATGTTAGTTTGGCTGAGAATAGGAGAGGAGCAGTTCTCTCCTTACTCACAAGGAAGTAAGGACAAAGGAAGTTTTCATTTGCATGTACTGATTTACAGATCTGGTTTCTCTCTCATTTGCATGAGATGGGTCAACTTTTGCTATTCATTTATGGTCATCAAAAAGTAGCACATTCCCCCTACTCAACAACAGTGGTGACGAACCTTGGCACTCCAGGTGTTCTTGGACTTCAATTCTCAGAAGCCCAAGTCCCTATGAATCCACACTAATGGGTTTACTGGGAATTGAAGTCCAAGAACACTTGGAGTGCCAAGGTTCGCCATACGACAATAGAGGAACAGAGTATAGTTATCTACTAGAACAGGGATCAGCAAATTTGGCTCTCCAAAAGTTCTTGGACTTCAATTCCCAGAAGTCCTGTGTGACGGAAATGGAGTCTGCAATGTGCTTTTTCATGCTTTGTCCTTGTTCTCTGTTCAAAAAGGCCCCTTTCTTGCCGCATGGCCTGGGAGAGGCAGAACTTGAGTGTGATGTCATGTCTTATGGTAACCTCATTGGTTCGATGTCCTGAGGGCCAAATGGGAGGACCCTGTGGGAGCTGGGAGGGGACTCTCTCACACACACGCAGACACAGAGAAGCAGCCATTCTTGGGAAGGCTTCACTTTGAAAACAGCCAAGATGTAGGGGTAGAGAGAGGGAAGGAAGCCTACTGGCTTTCCCTCACCAACCAGCCTCCTTAACTCTCTGATTCCTGATCTTTTGATGAACTGTATTCTGTATCCTGAATTCTACATATGAACCTGAAGAATAAACTACTTTATTTCAACCACCAGCCTAATTCTTTGGAAGGGGTAATACCAGAGTAAGCCTACGAAACTACTCTCCTCCTTATTAGTTTTTAATCTCTCCACGTTAATTATTGGGCTCTGTTAAGCCAGTTAAGTCCCAGGGTGCTGGGTTCTGCCACTGCAGGTAATTCCCATGTAATTACAGCCTAATGGCTGGATGACCATCAGGCTTGCCTGAGTCGGGGTCTAAGAGGAAGGAGAGACCTTTTGGGCCAGGCTGGGTCAGGCCTGTCGGTCACATGGTGGTAAGGAATAAGGATTAAGACCCATCGTCCATGGGATATCAAGGAATCACGATTATCAAGATAGTGCACTGCGGATGAAAAGGGGCTGTGTCGTCCAGGGGAAGCTGGTTCGCACAGCTAGGTGTGGAAGGAAGCAATTCATCGAGACCAAGGAAGTCGGGCCAGGAAGGAGCAGTGGTAATCCCAGGAAAGGGTACGATGTAAGCAGTGGGTCCTGTCTTCATGCTGGGGGCTGTTTTCCAGATCTGGGAAAGTGAAGGGGTGACACTACCTTTGCTCCCAAAAGTACCCCCCCCCCCGCCCTTAGGAGTAACCATTAGCCCTGGCCCCTGTCAGCTCCCAAAAGGGAGGGGCCAGGCTGTTTGCTCAGCTCGGAGTCTGTCCACAGACAAAGACTGCAACACCCGATTGGGCGCTTCCTGGCAGGAGCTGACGTAAGTGGATCCCTATCAGAGCCATCACACGTTTCCCCTCCTCAAATCTCTTATCAGCCCCTGAACATCTGGGTTGCTCCTTCTGGCAGTTATTCAATGTGCATCCCCTGATATACTGATATATGCAACACCCCATTCTCTGAGCCTATCTTCCTGTCAGTTTTGTCACGGCCGTGCAATTGTGCTAGGTACGCACATGTCGAGGTTTCCTCAGGAATAAAAGGGAGGTCCGCGATCTGTTAGCATCGCCTCCCCCATGACCTGACCTTGCGTGTGAGTGCATTTTCTCATCACTACAAGTGGCGCCCAACGTGGGGCTTGAATCTACCATGTTGCTCAAATCCAGGCCCATACTTCACTCCCATCGTCCGAGGAAAGGACAGGTGTGCACCGATTCATCCTACGGGATCATCTTCAGTGAGAATGGGTGCCTCTCTGACAGTTCCGCAGCAGGCGTTTGCTAAGGAACTAAGTTATATGTTGAGGAAGACAGGGAAAAGGGTACCCCCAGAGCAGATTAGGCACTTAGTGCAATTCATCGGGGCTGGCACGCTCAGGGTGATGGACTGGGTCAAGGTGGGAATAACCTTATACCAAGAGCCAAGAGTGCCGGCAAATATTTTAACAGCATGGCGACAGTGTAAGGAAGCTCTTGAGGAGGTTGGTGCTGAGACGACCTGCGGACTTGCAGCCACGATGATCGTAACATCTGCCCCCCGCTTACACATCGACGTGCATGCAATTTCCGCAGATAGTGCCACCTGCCCCTAACATCATGCCCCCTTTGGTGTCGGTTCCCGCCACGACTACCATGCTTAACTCGGGGAGCTCAGAAAGACAGAACCCCCACAACAGGGAGAGGAGCGCATTTCAAGCTATGGTAGAACAGGAGAGGGAAAAAGGCAAGCTAAGTGAAGAGGAATTGAATGAAATGTTGCAGGTCTGTCCCATTCAGTACGGCACGGACGCTCAGGGCAATGCAACGGTGAACTACAAATTGCTATCCAAGATTCGGACAGCAATTAGGGACATGGGTCTACAGCACATGTTCGTCAGGGGTCTCCTTGAGACTCTTTTCCACAGCCATGTCCTTTTGTGCCAAGATTGGAAAGACATGATGAGAATGATGCTCACGCCCAGCCAGTACCTTATTTGGGATAGTGAGTACCAGCTGGAAGCGCAGAAGAGAGGGGGACAGTCTTGCAGCATGTAAACCGCAGAACAGCTCTACGGCACTGGTGGATTCGCCACCATTGAGGCACAATGCGTTTTGCCACAAGCCACTCTGACAATAGCCAGTCAGTGTGCCTACAGAGCCTATCAGAAGGTACCAGCAAGTGGGAAGCCTGCAAAAAGCTACACTAGCGTAAAGTAGGGTCCACAGGAGCCCTACATGGATTTCATAAATAGGTTGGAGGTAGCGATAAGACAACAGATAGACAATGCTGAAGCCCAGAAAGAGCTCATGATTAAATTGGCTAAGCACAACGCAAATCTGGATTGCCGCAGGGTGCTGCAGCCTTTGGGCCATCGCCCAGGCATCACCCTGACAGAAATGATCCAAGCTTGCTCAGATATTGGGACTCAAATGGGGCTGCTGGCAGCCATGGTACAACAAGGGGGACGCTCCGAAGGGGACGCTCTGAAGGGAAGTGTTTCAATTGCGGCAAGCCAGGACATTTCAAGAGGGACTGTTGGTCCGGGGGGGGGGGGGAGGTGGTCATCGCACGAAAGCGGGAGATCGTCCTGTAAAGCCATCCAAGATTTGCCCAAAATGCAACAAGGGGTATCACTGGGCCAACCAATGCAGGAATGGATTGGGTTCGGGAAACTTCCGATCGGGCGCATCTCTGGCCCCGGTGCAAACAGAGACTCAGTAAAGAAGAAACAGACAGTGTTCAACACACTGGCCAAAACGTGGGGGAGTGCAGGAATTGATCTGGTAGTTCAGGAAGACATTGAATTAGCTTTCCTGGGGCAGGTTTACCTTGCCGATTCACAGATTGGCAGCCCCTTTCCCTTTGATGTCTTCGAACTTGTTCTCCCGTGCTCAAGCACAGGGGAAAAAGAGATCTTTATAGTCCTGGGAGTAATTGACTTGGACTATGAGGGAATTGTTAAAATACAGATTTGGACCACAATGCCTCAAACGATCAAGAAGGGGGAGTCAGTGGCTCAACTGATTTTCCTCCTTTTTGTCCCGCCTGCAGGAGGTTTGAAGGCTAGGAGAGGTTCCGGGGGTTTGGATCCACATACTGGCCTGAGATTAGAGATCTTCAAGAACAGGCAGCAGAGATTTTAGCTATCACTAAAAACATTGGAAAGGAATGCCCTACATTGAAGGTATTTGTTAATCATAGATCTTTTGTGGGATTGCTAGATACAGGGGCAGATGTGACAGTTATTTTGAAACATGAGTGGCATCAAGAGTGGCCCTTAGAAGAGGTGGACAAAGTCTGGGGGTGGGAGGAAGGCAAACTGCTTTTCAGAGCTTGTCTTGGATGACAGCCACTGCAGCAGATTTGAACACCCAAGCGTTAATTCAACCTCATGTACTCCCAGTACACGCTAACTTGTGGGATAGATTTGCTTTCCCAGTTCTCTGCCACCCTTAAGTTAGAATGAGCCACACCACTCTGCCTCTCAAGTGGGTAGTTACAGAGCCACAGTGGGTAGAGCAATGGCCCATTGTGGAAGAAAAAATAGAAGCATTAAAGAAGCTGGTTCAGGAACAGCTGGAGGCAGGGCACATCGAACCTTCCACTTCACCATGGAATTCGCCTGTTTTAGTAATTAAGAAAAAATCTGGCAAGTGGAGGCTTTTACATGATCTGAGAAATATCAATAAATGCATACAGCTCATGGGAGCATTGCAGTGTGGCATACCGAATCCCAAGGGGCAATACCAGAGTAAGCCTACCAAACTACTCTCCTCCTTATTAGTTTTTAATCTCTCCACATTAGTTACTGGGCTCTGTTAAGCCAGTTAAGTCCCAGGGTGCTGGGTTCTGCCACTGCAGGTAATTCCCATGTAATTGCAGCCTGTGATGGCTGGACGATCATCAGGCTTGCCTGAGTCGGGGTCTAAGAGGAAGGAGAGACCTTTTGGGCCAGGCAGCGTCAGGCCTGTCGGTCACATCCTGATCAGCAGGAGTGATGACTTAGGCTTCTGGTAACTGAAATCCAAGAACACCTGGAGAGCCAAGTTTGCTGACCCCTGTATTAGAACATGCTCCATATGTTAAGATACAAGTAAGTCATTTTACACTATAGCAGGCAAAAACTGTTCAGGAGGGATGGGTTGCACTTGAACCATGATGGGACCAGATTGCTGGCACTCAACATCAAAAAGGCTGCAGAGCAGCTTTTAAACTGATAACTGGGGTAAAGCGGACAGGAGCTGGGCAGCATCCGGTTCGGAAAAGTGTGTACTTGAGTAGTGAGGAGGATGCAAAAATTACTGAGCAGAGCAAGGAGCTAGTCACCAGCACTCTAGCAGAAGGATGCAAGATGCAGTCTAACAATGCAACTGGACTCAAAAGACTATCAGAAAAGCATATCTAAATGCTTGTATGCAAATGCCAGAAGCCTCTGGAACAAAATAGGGGAGCTGGAATACTTAGCAATAGATAAAAACATTGATATTATTGGCATCACTGAAACTTGGTTGTCGGATGATAACCAATGGGATACAGTTATCCTAGGCTACAAACTGTACAAGAAGGATAGGAAGGGGCAAACGGGATGTGGTGTAGCCTTGTATGTCAAAGAAGATAAAATTGTATGAATTGGAATATCTAGGTGATTTGGAGTCACCATTAGAAACTCTGTGGGTAAGAGTACCAGGCCACAAGGATGGTCTAACAGTAGGCATATACTATCGACCTCTGACCCAAACTCCTGAGGGAGACTGGCAGTTGGAGAATGTTGTAAAGGAGGAATCCAAGAAGGGAAGCCTGGTTATAATGTGGGACTTCAATTACCCTCACATAGAACTGTTGTTTAACACATGATAAAGAGATAAAGTTCTTAGATATGCTAAATGATTATTTCCTGGGACAGATGGTTGAAGACCCAACTAGAGGTACAAGAATCCGTGACTTTGTTGTTGTTGTTCAGTCGCACAGTCGATTCCAACCCTTTGCGACCCCATGGACCATTTTCCTCCAAGCACCTCTATCCTCTACCATTCTCCTCAGCCCACCAAGCTCTGTGCCCATTGTGTCCACAATACCATCTATCCATCTCATCTTTGGACGCCCCCTTCTTCTCTTTCCCTCCACCTTTCCCAGCATCAAGGCCTTCTCAAGTGAGTCCTCCCTTCTCATTTGATGTCCAAAGTACTTTAGCTTCATCTTCACTATTTGTCCCTCCAATGAACAGTCAGGATTGATTTCCTCCAGTATTGTCCTATTTGTTCTCTTTGCTGTCCAAGGGACTCTCAGGACTCTCCTCCAAAACCACATCTCAAAGGCATCTATTCTTCTGCGCTCAGCCTTCCTAATGGTCCAGCTCTCACACCCATACATTACCACTGGGAATACCATTGCTTTGACTATGCGAATTTTTGTTTTCAAGGTGATGTCTCTGCTTTTCACTATATTCCCCAGGTTTCTCATTGCTTGTCTCCCCATAATCAGTCGTCTTTTTATTTCATGGCTACAGTCGCCATCTGCAGTGATCTTAGATCCCAGGAAAGTAAAATCTGTCACTGCTTCTACTTCTTCCCCATCTATTTTCCAGGGACTGATCAGACCTGTTGCCATTATTTTGGTTTTCTTGATATTGAGTCTCAAGCCAGCTTTTGCACTCTCCTCCTTCAATCCAATCAAGAGGTTCTTTAGGTCTTCCTCACTTTCTGCCATTAGGGTGGTATCGTCTGCATATCTCAAATTGTTGATGTTTCTCCCAGCAATTTTGATCCCATATTGTGATTCCTCCATCCCTGCATTGCGCATTATGTGCTCTGTGTACAGATTGAATAAGCAGGGTGATAAAATGCAGCCTTGTCTTACTCCTTTTCCTATTCCAAACCACTCTGTCATTCCGTGTTCTGTCCTAACTGTTGCTTCTTGGTTCGTGTACAGATTTCTCATGAGGCATATGAGGTGTTCTGGTATTCCCATCTCTTTAATTACTTGCCACATTTTGTTGTGGTCCACACAGTCAAAAGCCTTGGTGTAGTCAATAAAACAAAAGTAGACTTGTTTCTGGTATTCTTTTGTTTTCTCCATGATCCAACGTACGTTGGCAATGTGGTCTCTAGTCCCCCTGCCTCTTCTGAAACCGGCCTGCACCTCTGGTAGTTCTCTCTCCACACGTTGTTGAAGTCTATCCTGTATTATCTTGAGCATCACCTTGCTGGCATGTGGGATGAGCGTAATTGTTCGGTAATTTGAGCATTCTTTGGCATTGCCTTTTTTGGGGATTGGAACGTACACTGATCTTTTCCAATCCTGTGGCCACTGTTTTGTTTTCCAAATTTGCTGGCATATTGAATGCAGTAGTTTGATTCCATCATCTTTTAGGGCTTTGAGAAATTCAACTGGGATGCCATCATTTCCACTAGCTTTATTGTTTGCAGTGCTTTTTAGGGCCTTTCTGACTTCACTCTCCAGAATGTCTGGTTCAAGTTCAAATTTCTCATTATTGTTATTATCAGGAGTGTTTAGGTCCTTTTTGTAGAGATCCTCTGTGTACTCTTGCCATCTTTTTTTATCTCTTCTGCTTCAGCTAACTCTTTTCCATCTTTGTCCCTTATCATGTTCATTTTTGCTTTAAATGTTCCTTTGATTTCCCCAATTTTTTTGAAAAGATCTCTAGTCCTGCCTCTTTTATTGTTTTCCTCCATTTCTTTGCACTGTTCGTTCAGGTATTTTCCCTTATCTCTCCTTGTTTTTCTTTGAAATTCTGTATTCAGGTGGTTGTATTTTTTCCTTTTTCCTTGGACTTTTGCATTCCTTCTTTCCTCTACTATTTTAAGAGCCTCATCAGACAACCACTTTGCTTTCTTACGCTTCTTTTCTTTTGGCATGGTTTCTCTTGCTGCCTCCTGCATGATGTCCCGCGTCTCTGTCCATAATTCTTCTGGTACTCTGTCTATCAGGTACAGGACATTAAATCTGTTCATGACCTCCACCGTGTATTCTTTGGGGATGTTGTGTAGGTCATATCTGTCTGGTCTAATTGTTTTCCCCATTTTCTTTAGTCTAAGCCTGAATTTTGCGATCAGTAGGTTGTCATCTGAGCCACAATCTGCTCCAGGTCTTGTTTTTGCTGACTGAATGGAGGTTCTCCATCTTTGACTGCAGAGTATGTAATCAATCTGATTTCGATGCTGGCCATCTGGTGATGTCCATGTGTAAAGTCGCCTCTTGTGTTGCTGGAAGAGGGTGTTTGCTATGACTAGTGCATTCTCTTGGCAGAACTTTATCAATCTTTGCCCTGCTTCATTCTGTGTTCCAAGACCGAACTTGCCTGTTATTCCATTTACTTTTTGATTTCCTACTTTGGCATTCCAATCTCCTAAGATAATGTGGACATCATTTCTTGGTGTCTGTTCTATGAGGTGTTGTAGGTCCTCATAGAACTGGTCAACTGTGGCTTCATCTGCACTAATGGTTGGTGCATAGACTTGGATTACAGTGATATTGAAAGGTTTGCCTTGGATTCTGACTGACATCATTCTATCATTTTTGATGTTGTATCCCATTACTGCTTTCTTCACTCTTTTGTTGACAATTATGGCTACTCCATTTTTTCTGAGGTTTTCTTGCCCACAGTAGTAGGTATGATGGTTTCCAGAGCTGAATTCACCCATCCCTGTCCATTTTAACTCACTGATGGCCAGGATGTCAATGCTTATTCTTTCCATCTCATTTTTAACCACTTCCAGTTTTCCTTGATTCATAGACCTCACATTCCATGTCCCTATGCAGTATTGTTCCCTGCAACACTGTATTTCTTCTCCCCCTTTCGTATCCTTCCCCCTTTTCAGATTTGCTGTGCTGAGCATCCCCTTGTTTTGCCTTTTGTTTTGGTCCATAGGGTTCTCTTGGCAAACTTTGTGGCGTTCCTTGCCGGTCTCAACGCCAGTCTTTTCCTATCACACATGTTATCACAGTTTAAACAGTTTTAAAACAAAGTATTATAATGCACAATATCACAGTTTATCACATAGTATCAAAGTAAAAGTTGAACTAATTAATGAAAGGGAAAGAAAGAAAGAAAAAGTCCACTATATCAAGTCTCTATGTAAGTCAGTTTCTTGTACAGTCACTATGTCAGTTGCCATAAGCCATCTATGTTTAGTCAACTATATTATTTCAGTTCGATTACTTATCCTTTGCATGCACGCAGCAGCTATTGCCACCCTTCAGACGCATGGAGTCGGTCAAAGGTGCCGGCTCGGGCCTCGCTCTGATGGTGGTTGTGGATGGTATCTGCTGGGGGTGGTCCGGGGTCATAAGAACATAAGAACAGCCTTGCTGGAACAGGCCACAGCCCATCCAGTCCAGCATTCTGTCTCACACAGTGGCTCACCATTTCCTTCAGGGTATTCCCAAGCAGATGCCTTCACCTGCTTAGGATTCCCTGGAAATGGCATTGAGAGATATCCTGCCTATCTCTCCAACCCTAATCCTTTCTTAAAGCTGTCAAGACTGACAGCTGTCACCACTTCTTCTGGCAGGGAGTTCCATAGACCAGTAATCCTCTGGGTGAAAAAGTACTTTCTCTTATTTGTTTGAGAACTAGTACCCAAAAGTTTCATCGAGTGTCCCCTAGTTCTAGTGTTGTGCGATAGGGAAAACAGTTTTTCCTTATCTACTTTGTCCACACCGTGCATGATTTTATAAACTTCAATCAGGTCACCTCTTAGACGCCGTCGCTCAAGAGTCTCCAGAGGTGTCCTTCTCTCTGGCCCCAGGTCTTTGGATGGGGAGGGAGGGGCAAGATCCTTTACTCACCTCCCCCCTGGGCCTCTCTGGATGGAATGGGCAGTATTGCTGGGCCTTCCTGAAGCCTTTTCTTACTTTTCTTGACTTGATGCTGAATAATACTCAGGATCTGGTGCAAGATGTTAATGTGACTGATCCAATAGGGAACAGTGACCACAACTCAATTATGTTGATCATAGACCGCAAGTCACTGATAAAATCTAACACAGAGACCTTAAATTTTCAAAAAGGAAATTTCCCAAAGATGAGGAAACTAGTAAAAAAGAAGCTGAAAGGGAAAACTGAGAGAGTCCAAACACTCCCAGAGGCATGGAGGCTGTTTACAAAAACAATAGCAGAGGCCCAATTGGAATGCATACCCAAAAGGAAAAAGGGCACTGCCAGATCTAAGAGGACTCTGATGTGGCTTACAGGAGCTGTTCGGGAAGTGATCAAAAGCAAGAAAAGCTCATTTAGAAGATGGAAGGCTTGTCCAAATGAGGACAGCACGAAACATAAATTCTGGCAGAACAAATGCAAGGCAACAATCAGGAAAGCAAAGCAAGACTTTGAGGAGCTTATAGCTAAAAATACTCAGAGAAATAACAAAGACTTCTTTAAGTACATTAGAAGTAAGAACCCAACTAGGAAGGCCATTGGACCATTAGACGACAATGGAAGGCAAGGAGTTATTAAAGAGGAAATAGAGATTGCAGAGAGACTCAATGAATTCTTTGCTTCAGTATTCACTGAAGAAGACAGAGACCACATGCCCAAAACAGAGCCTATCTTTGTAGGGAGGGAAACCGAAGAATTAAGCCAGATAGAAATAACCAGGGAGAAGGTCCTTGCACGTCTTGTTAAACTAAATGCTAACAAAGCACCAGGACCAGATGGCATCCAACCACGAGTTCTCAGGATGCGCTCTACATGGGCCTGCCTTTGACCACGATCCGGAGGCTGCAGTTGGTCCAGAATGTGGCTGCCCGGGTGGTGATGGGGTGCGGGCGTTATGCTCGCACCTCACCACTACTTCGGGAGCTGCACTGGCTTCCAATTTGCCTCCGGGTGCAATTCAAGGTGCTAGTCATTACCTTTAAAGCCCTGTATGGTAGTGGGCCAGGATACCTAAGAGACCGCATCACCCCAAGTACGTCTGTCCGTCCAACCAGGGTGGACCGGAGGGGCTCTCTGCTTGTACCATCTGCTAGAGGGGCCCGTCTCTCTAGCCCAAGAAGGAGGGCCTTCTCTGTGTCCGCTCCGGCCCTATGGAACCTCCTGCCAGTGGAACTAAGACTGCAGACGGAACTGCTGCCCTTCAGGAAAGATCTGAAAACATGGCTGGCGGGGCAGGTGTGGGGTCCTGAAGATGTCGTGACCCCCACCTGGGGGTAATTTTGCTCTTTTTAATGTGTGTGGGTTTTAGCGGGGTAATTTGTTTTAATGGGGTTGTTCTTGTTTTAAGGGTTTTTAAGATTGTATGCCGCCCAGAGTCTAAGTGAGTTGGGCGGCTATATAAATATGAATATAAAATAAAATAAATAAAATATATAAACTTTAAGATGAAATTGCTGATCTGCTAGCCAAAATATATCTTTCCCTCAAATCAGGCTTTGTGCCTAATGACTGGAAGGTAACAAATGTAACACCAATTTTCAAAAAAGGATCCAAAGGTGATCCAGGAAATTACAGACTGGTCAGTTTGATATGTGTCCCAGGTAAAGTAACGGAAACCATCCTAAAAGATAGAATTAATAGGCAGATAGAAGAGAAGGCACTGCTAAAGGAGAGCCAACATGGCTTTTGCAAGGGCAAATCATGCCTCACTAATCTGTTGGAATTTTTTGAGAGTGTCATCAAGCATGTGGATAAGGGGGATCCAGTTGACATTGTTTATCTGGACTTTCAGAAGGCTTTTGACAAGGTTCCGCACCAAAGGCTCTTGAATAAACTTGCCAGACATGGAATAAAGGGACATGTCTTGTCCTGGATCAGCAACTGGCTAAGCAACAGGAAACAGAGGGTGGCACTAAATGGACACTTCTCCAGGTGGAGGGAAGTAAAAAGTGGCGTCCCCCAAGGTTCAATATTGGGACCCCTGCTTTTCAACCTCTTCATAAATGATCTAGAAGTAGGAGTAAATAGCAAGGTAGCCAAATTTGCTGACAACACTAAATTATACAGGGTAGTGAAAACTGTGAGAGATTGTGAGGAGCTCCAGAGGGACCTCTTGACACTGGGGGAGTGGGCAAAACAGTGGCAAATGAGCTTCAACATTAGTAAGTGCAAAGTGCTGCACATTGGGGCAAAGAAACCCCAATTACATTTATAAACTGATGAGGTCTGAACTCTGCGACAAACCAGGAAAGTGACCTTGGTGTTCTGGTGGACAGTTCAATGAAGGTGTCAACCCAGTGTGCCTCAGGAGTGAAAAAAGCAAACTCAATGCTAGGGATCATTAGGAAGGGTATAGAACATAAGTTAGCAAGTGTCATTTTGCCTCTTTATGAATCTATGGTGAGGCCCCATTTGGAATACTGTGTACAGTTCTGGTCGCCATACCTCCAGAAGGATATTATGGAACTGGAAAAAATGCAGAGGAGGGCAACCAGAGGGCAACCAGAATGATTAGGGGACTGGAACACCTCTTCACTCTTGAACGACGGCGTCTAAGAGGTGACCTGATTGAAGTTTATAAAATCATGTACGACGCGGACAAAGTAGATAAGGAAAAACTGTTTTCCCTATCGCACAAAACTAGAACTAGGGGGCACTCCATGAAACCTTTGGTTACTAGTTCTCAAACAAATAAGAGAAAGTACTTTTTCACCCAGAGGATCACTGGCCTATGGAACTCCCTGCCAGAAGAAGTTGTGACAGCTGTCAGTCTTGACAGCTTTAAGAAAGGATTAGACAAGTTCATGGAGGACAAGGGTATGTGATCTGATTAGTAGCAAAATCTTGCCCACATTGACTCACTATATCTTGCTACATCCTGTGAGATTTACTCCCGGATAAAAATATGTAATAAATACTTAATTTTGTAAAGGGACTCCTACAGGTGAAACTCGGAAAATTAGAATATCGTGCAAAAGTTAATTCAGTTCAGTAATGCAACTTAAAAGGTGAAACAAATATATAATACTAGCAAGGGTTGCCCCGCGTTGCCGGGCTTTTCCCCCTGTGTTTTTTAATTTAAAATGAGCCAAATTTTTTTGCAATAGTGTTACATTGTGTTGGAAGGTTAAATTGTGTTTTTTTAAAAAAAATTGCTTAGTCTGTAATTTTAATTTTTTAAATGTTTATTTATGTTAAATTTTTTTGGCTTGGCTGTTATTAACTGTGATCTGCTTTTTTGGGTTTTTTTGAGGATTAATAAAAGAAGAAAGTATGATATAATAACTCAGCACAGGATTTTTTTAAGTTTCTATTGTATTTTATTGACATATATTTGTGATTTGTGTGAAAGTGTGTTTAGTGTAATTTTTTTTACTTGTCCCTGTCTGTTGCATTGTGGGAGCTTTCCAAGCACAAGACAGGGCTGCCTCAGCACTGAATAGTGGCTATTCTTTTGAATTATTTTTCAAGGGGACCCACCCCCAACAGCATCTGGCCAACAGGACCTTGTTCTCTCATATGGCACTTGATGGGCTTGTTACAGACAAGCATATTACAAAAGATCTTCTTTTAGTACTGTTGCAACTACAATATTCTGTTTCATTCTATTTACTTTTATTTTATCACAAGTCATTGTGTGCCTCTGAAATGACAGAAAAACAAACAATAAAAGTGGGAAGCTTAAAACAAGTCACACTAAAACTATTGAATAATTTGAAAAGAGTCCTTATTTCTGGACTAGAGAGAGATTTATGTACTTCAGAAATAAAGACTATATATATATATATACTAGCATGGGTTGCCCGGCGCTGCCGGGCTTTTTTTGGGGTTTTTTTTAAATAAAAAAATGCCGTGCATTTTTAAAATGTTTTGGACAGGTAAGGTGTTTTTTTTGTTTTCCTGTACAAATGGTGCTGGGCTGTGTTTAATGGTTTTTAAAGTTTTTTTGAATTTGTGGCTTATTTGCGCTGGGTCCGGCTGTGGCGGAGTTTTTATTTTATTTTTGTTAATACAAATTTAATTTTTTTTAAAAAAAAAATTTAAATTTTATATTTAATTTGGTGTTAAAGTGATTTATGTAATTTTTTATTTTTTGAGAGTAGTGTGTATATTTTGGAATGTTTTGCAAACTTATTTTCTGCATTTTGGAATTATGAATTTATCTTTATCTATCATGTGCTCCACACTCCTGCACCACACCTGGAAGGGCCATGTGGTGGAGGAAGGGCAAAATGGCCATCCGGCCCCCCAAGCTGTCTGAGGGAGTGTGTCCTGGCTCTCAACTTGAAAAGGTTGAGAACTCCTCATTTAGCACATCATGAATGCATCCTCTACTCGTTTTTCTTTTGGCCTCTGGGTGGTGGTGGTGAACTTTGTTTCCTCTCTTCCATTCTCCTCTTGTCCTCTGGGTTTCAGTTCCGGTAAGTGTTACTTCCTTTATTTTGGTCATTCGAGTTCCTGTCGCCATGAAGTGAAGACGTCTTCATGGTAAGCACTCTGATTTACTTATTTATTTATTTGGGGGGAGTTGAGTTTTTGTTGGGGGGGGGGCTGTTGTTTTTTGTTGTATGTTTTCCTGTCTTTGTTTGTGTTTATTTTTTAAAGGTTAGATTTCTGTTTTTGAATGGTTTTGATTTGTTTTTTGGTGCGTCCTTTTTTTAGGGGGGGGGTGCCTTTTGTTCTCACGGGCCATGCTTGGTGGCCCGTGGGAAAGTAGGTTACTTGCAGCGGGGGTGCCTTTTCTTCCCATGGGCCATGCTTGGTTGCCCGTGGTTAGGAAGGGAACTTGCGGCCGGGGGTGCCTTTTGATCCCATGGGCCATGCTGGATGGCCCTTGGGAAGGGTGCGTTGTTGCGGGGAGGGTGCCTTTCGTTCCCACGGGCCATGCTTGTTTGTCCGTTGGGAAGAAGGGCAGTTGCGGGGGAGGGGTGGTGGGTGGTTTGTTTTTATTTTTGGCGCGGTGGCTGGCCCTTCAAATGGAAGGGCAGCGGCGGCCGAGGTTTATTTTTCCTCCGTGGGCCATACTTGCTGGCCCGTGGTGAAGAAGGGGAGTTGTGGGTTTTTTTTGTTTGTATTTTTTTTCATGCGCCGCTGGCTCTTCGAACGGAAGAGCAGGGGCGGCGGGTTTGTTTCATTTTCTTCCCCCACGGGCCATGCTGGCTCGCCCGTGGGGATGAATGGCGGCGGAGCCGGCTTTCTTTAAGTTTTGTTTTCGCGCGCCGGCTGCCTCCTCGTTCTGCGCGCTCATGGCGCGCAGGACGCTGGGGCTTGTAGTAATAGGTTGGTGCTTTGTGTTTCTGATGCGTTTTTTTAAAATGCTTTTCTTTTGATTGGCTGCGGCGCGTGTCCGAACGCTGCGCCGTGCCAGAGCCTCTCAGCCTGATTGGCTCTGGCGCGCCGCGGCGCAGTGACTGTTGGGACGTGAAGTTCTTTCCCTTTCTTGCCGTTTGTGGGGCTGAGGCCCCCGTGCCGGATTTTTAAATCCTTCGTTGACCTGCGTAGGCAATTCGGCCGTGCGCACGAAGGAAGGGTGCGGGTCAGTAGGGCGACGCATAGCAACGTATAGCCAATTCCAATGGTGAACACTTGGTTTTATAGGTTAAGATATGAGAGAGAGAGAGAGAGAGATTAAAAATTAATTTAATATTTTCTGGCTGCAGATAACTGAAACTATGGAATCCAAATCCACAGATATGGGATTCCTACTGTAATAGTTTTAAAGACCACAAAATCACATGCAAAAATGATCTCTTCTGAAGCATAGGTCAACCAAGCTGGTACTGATGATGCTTTACCAAAAATACTCTTGAAGTTGGGTTAGAACTTTTTATATTATAGAAAGACAAAGAATAGGCACTGCAAAGTTGAAACAATGCTTTAATACTAGCTGATTACCCATCTTCGCTCAGGTTTTTCTTTTAACGTAGGCCAGCCTTTTCCTCTTGGAAACCTCGTGGGGTGTATATGGGTCACTCCTACCTCCCTTCCTCTGGCTCTCTCCTCTCTCACCCATCCCGCTTTTCCATCAACGGTCACCTACAGTGCTGATCTCGTATGCCCATTTGCTTCCACCTACTGTGAAAACTACAGATGAGCTCAGAGAGCTACAGCTGAGCTAGTCAGATGATGTCACAATGGGACTATGACATCAGCTCAATTACATCACTGGGAAACACACACATTGTATAGATCAATAGCATCCCAATTTGGGGGGGCGTATGCCCCCATGGGCTTCGAGACCCCTGCAGTGCTGATCTCCCAAGCCCAAGGTATGTATGTGCCAAATTTCAGCAGGATCAGTCTAGGGGTGTGGAAGCCTTTGGAGAACACACAAGCAAACACTTCTGTTTTTATATATATACTAGCAAGGGTTGCCCGGCATTGCCAGGCTTTTCCCCCCGTGTTTTTTAATTAAAAATGAGCCAATTTTTTTTTTGCAATAGTGTTACATTGTGTTAGAAGGTTAAATTGTGTTGTTGTTTTTTAAAAAAATTGCTTAGTCTGTAATTTTAATTTTTTAAATGTTTATTTATGTTAAATTTGTTTGGCTTGGCTGTTATTAACTGTGATCTGTTTTTTTGGGTTTTTTTGAGGATTAATAAAAGAAGAAAGTATAATATAATAACTCAGCACAGGATTTTTTAAAGTTTCTATTGTATTTTATTGACATATGTTTGTGATTTGTGTGAAAGTGTGTTTAGTGTAATTTGTTTTACTTGTTTTTTTTGGTGTGACCTTTTGTGTCAAATTGTGAATTTGTGTTTTGTTTGGGGCTGTTGTGTGTTTTTGAATTGTTTTTACTATTGTGGCCAGCAGGTGGTGCTGGTAGGGGTTATTGTATTTTGACTTTTGTTTCTCTCCTGGCCTCTGGGTGGAGCTTCTTCTGGTAAGTAGGGTCTTTCTGTATTCATTTCTTTTCCAGTCCTGGTGGAGGTAGCACGTGTTTTGGTAAGTTTGCTTGTTTTTTTTTCTTTTGTGTGTGTGTGTGGGTGGGGGGGGAGGGGGTTGGTGTTTGTATTTTTTGTCTGTTTGTTTTTGATTGTGTCTTTGTTTACTTCGTATTGTTTTTGGTGTTTTTGGTTTTGTGTATTTTTGGCTGTGTTTGAGTGTTTTTAGTAATTTTTTAAAAATTATTTGTTTGGTGGTGGGGAAGGTACGTGGTCATTGGGGGTTTGGAAGGGTGGGCTAGGTGGTGGGGAGGGGGGCATGGTCATTGGGGGTTAGGAAGGGTGGGCTAGGTGGTGGGGAGGGGGGCATGGTCGTTGGGGGTTAGGAAGGGTGGGCTAGGTGGTGGGGAGGGGGGCATGGTCGTTGGGGGTTAGGAAGGGTGGGCTAGGTGGTGGGGAGGGGGGCATGGTCGTTGGGGGTTAGGAAGGGTGGGCTAGGTGGTGGGGAGGGGGGCATGGTCGTTGGGGGTTAGGAAGGGTGGGCTAGGTGGTGGGGAGGGGGGCATGGTCGTTGGGGGTTAGTAAGGGTGGGTTAGGTGGTGGGGAGGGGGCTTTATTGTTTTATGGTGCTTTTTGTGTGTAGTTGTGAAAGTAGATCAGGGTTTCCCCTTTAATATCAGTGGGTGGGGCTTGCGACCCCCTTCTCCGCTTGCTCCCCTGGGGTTGGGAGGTTTTTGGGGACAAAAGAGGTATGTCCCCCCAACTCTTCTGGACCCAGTAGACCAGGCACAGTGGATCGATTCCCTCCCCCCCTCCTTAAAACAACTCCGTTTTTAAAGAGTAGAAAAGACGGAGTTTTTTTAAGGAGGGGGGTGGGAATCGATCCCCTCTCCCTGATGTCCTGAGTCCAGAAGGGTTTGGGAAACATTCCCCTTTTGTTCCCACAAACCTCCCAACCGTAGGGTAGGAGCGGAGAGGGGGATCGCAACCCCCACCCACTGATATTAAAGGGGAAACTCCAGTCGGGTCCTTCAGGCGCCGTGGGTGAGGGATAGAAAAGAAAGCCGGCTGGTGTGTGTTTGGCTGTGACGCGGTGAGTTGTTTTTCTTTTTAATTTTTCGGGCGCCGTTTTCCTCAGCGTTCTGCGTGCTCATGGCGCGCAGGACGCTGGGGCTTGTAGTAATGGGTTGGTGCTTTCTGTTTGTGCAGCGTTTTTTTTTAAAATGGTTTTATTTTGATTGGCTGCGGCGCGTTTCCGAACGCTGCCCCGTGCGAGAGCCTCTCAGCCTGATAGGCTCTGGCGCGGCGCAGCGCAAGGAATGTTGGGAAGTGAAGTTGTTTCCCTTTCTTCGCGTTTGTGGGGCTGTTGCCCCACTGCCGGTTTTTTCAATCCTTCGTTGACCTGCGTACCCAGATCGGCCGTGTGCACGAAGGGTGAGTGCAGGCAAGTAGGGCGAGGCATAGCAACCTATAGCCAGTTCCAACGGTTAACCCTTGGATTTATAGGTTAAGATGAGATAGATTCATTGCATGCAAAGCGAGATAGTTCAAGTCTTACTTTGTTAAAATATTGATGCTTGTGGCTTACAGTTTATGAAAACCCCAACCCCAGAATCCTGGACTGGATGGGCTGTGGCCTGTTCCAGCTAGGCAGTTCTTATGTTCTTAAGCATTACAGAAGTTGCTGGCCCTTCCTAATAAAGTCAGAACCAAGGGTTGGAAGACTGAAGCATTTGCTAAGGGCCCACAAATCATTAGGAGACCTCTGAGCAAGAGCCACTGACAACTGGTTATATCAGAGGTGGCCAAACTACGACCCACAGGCCGGATCTGGCCCATGGCGCCAAATCATCCCACCCATGCCACCCTCAGAAATGGAAATAAAACAGACCTGCGCATGAGCAAAATGCTGCTGTAAATGCACCTGGAGCTGTTGTAAATGCGGATGCATTTACAATAATGCTTTGCGCATATGTGGGCGTGTTTTACTTCCGCTTCCAGTGGGAGGAACCACGTGTCCAGCCCGTGGTGCAAAAAGTTTGGCCAACCCTGGGTTATTTTGACAAGACAAGGAACTAATCCTCTCATCTCTTAAGATGAGCAAGCAAGCAAGTAGTGGTGGTGGTTAAAAAGTAGTAGTAGCTACAACAGCCTGACTGCTGGCCATTTCTCTGCTGAGGAGGGGGATAAGCAGCAGCTCTCTAAATCTACCCTTTGCATCCAGTCTGCTTATTTGAATATTTAAGGACAGAATGAGCTCTCTCCCCCGCCCCCCGCCCCGCCCCCCCCCAGTGAGAGAAGTCAACATTTTTACCACATACCAGACAGGGGCATTGAGCTTATAGAGTTTTTCGGAGGCCTGAATTATTTTGTCCATATCACCAGTCAAAATACTTGCACCCAGATAAAAACCCACATCCCAGTATTGTTGCATTTTTTCCAAACATCCTTTCCTGCCCAGGATGCAGCTCACTTTCATACCTGAAAGAGAAAAGAGGGGAGGTTTTCTTTTTTAAATAAAGGAAACTTAGGAAGGAAAGGGGCAAGGTTTTCTCAGAAAAACGCTGAAATCTGTAATGATCCTGTAGCAAAAACAATAAAATAATATGAGACAAGTTATACAAGAAGAGTGACAAATAGTTTGCTCTCCAGATGTTTTGGACTTCACATCCCAGAAGCTCCAGCCAGCATAGCCAGGGGTAAGGGACCATAGATATTGTAGTCCAAAAGACCTTAGGAGAGCCTGACAATCCCCAGCCATTGCTTATGCGAGCCCTGGTGACGCAGGCGTGGAACTGCTATACTGCAGCCAGAATGTTGTGAGTTTGATCCTGACAAGGAAGCAAGGTTGACTCAGCCTTCCATCCTTCTGAAGTTGGCAAAATGAGTACCTAGCATGCTGGGGGCAAAATGCTAACCAACTTGTGAACCACCCAGAGAGTGCACTAAGTGCGATGGGGCGGTATTTTTATTTATTGCACATTTATATCCCGCCCTCCTGGTGAGTACACCACTCAGGGCAGCTAACAATATAATAAAAATTACAATAAAAACAATTCAATGACAATAACTAAAAATAAACCTAACACCCCAATTAAAACCAGCATTAAAACACAAACAAATCATCATTAAAAAACAACCCACCCTAGCCCTGTTAAAACAGAATAGCCAAGCCTGGCGGGCAGCCCCTCACATAGGCTAAATCAGCCACCGGGCCTGACTGGTAGAGTCAAGTGTGCCCCAAACTTGCTGAAAGAGCCATGTCTTCAGCCTCTTTCTAAAGGGGAGTAGATCCGTCTGGGGACGCAAATCAGGTGGTAAGAGGTTCCACAGGGTTGGGGCAGACACGGAAAAGGCATATAAGTGTAACTGCTATTGCTACACATGATGCCAAATTCTGTGCCTCAAAATACTGAAATATGTGATGTGCGTAAGTTGTTGAAGAAGGACTGCAGCTCAATAAGGCAGCAGTTGTTTCCAAGGAGAACGACTCACCTTCATACTGAAAGGGGGGCAACCAGTCCCACCTCAGACCATAATCCATCCCTGATCAGAATACAGAAAAATCTCCCAATATTTGATGTTTAACCATACGATCTTAAAATGCAGCAAAAGAAATTGCATTACTGCAGTGGCTCAAGTGGCTAAGACGCTGGCTGGGAGGTGGGAGGTCAGCAGTTTGATTCCCGAGTACTGCAGGATGGAATGAGCTCCCGTCTTTGTCCCGGCTCCTGCCAACCTAGCAGTTCGAAAGGAAGACATTGCAAGTAGATAAATAGGGACCACTTCGGTGAGAAGGTAACAGCGCTCCGTGTGCTCCGGTGTCTATTTATGCCTGCCACATGACCACGGAAATGTCTGCAGAAGCATCCAGCACTGGTTCTTCGGCTTTGAAACAGAGATGAGCACTGAACCCTAGAGTCAGATACGACTGGCTTTCGAGCAAGGGAAACATTTACCTTTACTAAATGCATTTTAAGGCAACATTTTACAAATTCGTGAGAATTTTGGTTATATGTCAGAACTAGGACCCCTCCTTCTCTATGATCAACTGTTAGAAAAGAGAGAAAGTGCCATACCAATCTGCCGAAGTTGCACAGAAGTTTCAAACTGGTGCCCAGCAGTGATAAGGAAGACGACCGAGTTAATTCCAGCATGAAGACTTGGCTCTGTTAAAAAGGCCTTGTGGTACCTGAGGAATTAAAGGCATAAGAAAATATCAGACTGTAAAGCAAGCAATTCACTCCTCCCATTTTGTTATTTAGGGACTGCGGTGGCTCCAATGGTTAAGACACTGAACTTGACGATAGGAAGGTTGATAGGTCAGCAGTTGCAAGACTCGAGTGTTGCACGACGGAGTGAGCTCCCCGTCTCTGTACCAGTTCTTGCCAACCTAGCAGTTCAAAAGCAAGAAATGAGAGACTTGGGCTTCTGGGAATTGAAGTCCAAGAACACCTGGAGTGCTAAGGTTCACCATCACTGACCTATAAACTAGCCCAGTGGTGGCGAACCTGTGGCACTTGGAGACCTCTCTGTGGGCACCCATGCAGTCACCTCAGCACAGAATTCACCTGCCCTTCTGCCCGGCAGCCCAATAGGAGCTTTTCCTCCCTCCCCAGCACAGAATTCACCTGCCCCTCTGCCCAGCAGCCCAATAGGAGCGCTTCCTCCCTCCTCCAGCACAGAGTTTGCCCCGCCCCTCTGCCCAGCAGCCCAATGGGAACACTTCCTCCCTCCCCTGTTGCTGTGTTGGCACTTTGCGATAAATAAGTGCATTTTTGCTTGCAGTTTGGACACTCGGTCTCTAAAAGGTTCACCATCACTGAGCTAGCCTATGTCTTTTAAGGTGGAAATGTTAAAGTCTTACCTAGGACTCGGAAGCAAACTGATATGCAGACAGTCAGACAGAGGTTCTACTTGTGAGGAGAAATGACATTATTCATGTGTAGTCCTGCATTCATGATTAATCTTTCCTTGCAACTGGGGCATTTCTTTAGACACCAATACACTTTAATACTGGGAGATTCATCCTATCTCCATGTGGTCCAGAGCAGAGCTCCCTACACTTTTAGACTTGGGGGGAGTTCTTTTCCAGTTTGTGGGAGTAGGGCGAGACTTGCTGGATATAAAACAACATGGAGTTTCAAGTTGCACTTCTACCGCTCTAAAACTATGATAGATCTCTTTTATGTAATGGGTGGGGTAGACCACATGTCCACAGAAACGCCTGCAGATGCAAACAGTGCTGTTTGCTGTAAACAGAGAGGAGCACTGAACCCTAGGGTCAGATATGACTGGCTTTTGAGCAAGGGCAACCTTTACCTTTACCTATACTAAGGAGGCAAATAGACAGCCTATCATGGGCTAGATCAGAAGTTCTCAACCTTTTAAAGCTGGGGGCCGGACAGCCATTTTGCCCTTCCTCCACCACATGGCACTTCTGGACACAGGAAATGGCACCACAGGCCGCATCTGGACCACGGGCTGCAGCTTGAGAACCCCTGGGCTAGATGGCAGCAGGTGTAACCCCCAGACCCTTGAAAATTGCCTGCCCTAATTCAGCAGTTACAATTCAAACCAGCATATCTCCAGGCTAGGTTTTATAAGCAGTTTTGAAACAAAACTTTCAGACTGCATTCCTCCTCCATCTGAGAATGAGTGTCCTAGGGTTATATATTCCAAAGAAATTAACTTTTCAAGCTCCACTTGAGCTTTCCCTATGCCACTGTGCAAACCACAATGCTGTGAGAAGAACAACAGCCATGGATTCATAAATAGTTAACAAATTCAGGAATATTGGAATCTGGCCAAACCTACCAGCCACCTACTGTTTCCCTTCCTTACCAGTAGAAAGCCTGGTCCCGCTTCTCATCATCAGTGAAGCCAGAATCAATGAACATGTCCTTGTAGATGCGGCCACACATGCAATACAGGTCCGGAGCAGCCCCTTCTGGCTTCTCCACCAAGGGCAGGAGGACAGAAAGGGCTTTTTCTCGGTCACCAGGGTGATTCCGCCTGCAATTATATCACATGCAGCATCCAGAGGTCACAGACAGCTGGTTCATGAGCACAGAGGGATATACGGGTAAGAAATGGGCTGTGCCCCCTTCTTTAAGTCATTGCTCGCTGATTAACCCATGTCTATGCAGGAAGGGGAGTGTGGTGGTTCAGTGGTTAAGACGCTGAACTTGACAACTGGAAGGCCAGCAATTTGAGACCCGAGTGCTCCATGACAGAGTCAGCACCTGTCTCTGTCCCAGCTCCTGCCAAGCTAGCAGTTCGAAAGCAAGAAATTGCAAATAGATAAATAGGGACCACTTTAGTGGGGAGATAAACAGTGCACTCTGGTGTCTAGGCATTCCTGCCACATGTCCGAGGAAATGTCTGCAAGACAGACAGCGGCACCTCTTTGGCAGTGATAAGCTGCAAAAAAATTTACTGCCCACACACCTGGGCATGGCTAACTCTGTGGGTGTGGCTAACTCTGTGGGCCACGCCCACTTGGCTAGCCTCACCATGGCCTGGGCTATGGAGGTGGACGTGGCCACCAAGTGGGCGTGGCCTGGGGGAATTTCCGTTACCGGTTCCCGGGATCAGGTGAAAACCTGGAGCAGCACATCACTGCTCTTTGGCTATAAACAGAGATGAGCACTGAACCCTAGAGTCAGATACGACTGGCTTTTGAGTAAGGGCAACCTTTACCTTATATAGGCAGGACTAGTTGGCTCCTGAGAAGTGTAATGGCTTAGAACTGTGATGGCCAACCTTGGCACTCCAGCTGTTTTTGGACTTCAATTCCCAGAAGCCCAAGTCAGCACTCCTGAAGTTCAAGAACACCTGGAGTGCCAAGGTTGGCCATCACTGGCTTAGAAATAGGCCTCAATTTTGAAGGTTTAAAATGGTTTCTGCTGGTTTCTTTTTCTCTTCAGAATGGGCTAATCAACTGTAATGTGGTGTGAAAATGTCTAGCTCTTTTGAGTTTTGCTTCTTCAGGTGAGAGAAAAGAACAAAAGTGGGGAGAGATTGCTTCAAAGTGTCACAAAGTGAAATTATTCCTTGTTTAACACCATAACAAACAATGAACATGAGAACTTACTAGTACAGTACTTGGGAATGCATAAGGGGGGGAAGGAATGATGGACACTGTGGCCTATAATCTAATTGGTTGGATATGAAGAAGAGGCAGGACAAGATATAGGAAAATGGGAGTTATCTTAGAATATACTAGCAAGGCAATGCTAGAATAGAGAGGTTGGAGTGAAAACGTATGCTATGTGGAAATGTAGTCGCTATTTAGTTATTGGCTAAGGTCAGGGAATGTTTATTTAATTTTTTGTGTGTTCTTGGGAAAGAGGAAGGAACAGAGGATTGTTCCTTTTTATTTTAAAATGCTCTTTTATTTTTGCATTCTTGACCTTCACCCCTTTCGTCTTATGATAAAGTTTTTGAACTTTTAAAAGAATATTCATCATTTTTGAGAAGCATGGGTTGGTGGGAGAATTTTCCTGTCACTTTAACTGAAATACAACAACATTGCTACTTCATCCTACCTGATCTGTTTGGTGGCAAAGCAGAATCAAATAGGAATTGGAAAACCTATCAGGGAAATCTCTAGATCTGGAAGATGTCCTATGTACCTTGATGCAGCAAAAGTCTTAAACTGGCTTTCCAAATGGGTAATGGGGTCACTAGGTGACCAGGTTATCCTGCTATGGTCAAAGAGTAGACCATACTGCCAGTTACTCAAGTGTCAGGTGGCAGTTAACTAACCTGATAACCCTGAGGACTAACGACCTTGGCAAAGTCCACAGGGAAGGGTGATGGTCCCCAATTGGATTAAATCCCACTTCAATCCATTTTGATGGAGGGCAGCAGCTTCATCAATACTGGCCTGGGGTCAATGAGGATTATGCATGCCAAAAGGGCTCAGGACCGGAAAGTGACTTGCAGAGCTGGATCAGTGGTATGGGTGTCACGCTGTGATGCGGAAGGCAGATGAAAGGCCACAGCATTATATTCACAGGACAGTCTTCATAGCTGATCGTCATGATGATCGCCAATATTCAGAATTGGATACGGCACAAGAAGGAGGAGTGGAATGAGTCCCATGATAGTGGGAATCAGGTTGTTTTGGATTCCTGACAAGCAGCAGCCAATTTAAATTTAGTAATCATAGAATCTTTGAGTAATTGAGTTGAAAGGGTACTATGAAGCCATTGAGTCAAATCCCCTGCTCATTGCAGGATTCCAAATCAAAACAGATTTGGATTGTCCAATTTTCTCTTGAATGTCTCTAGCATTCGAGCGCTCACCATCTCCCGTGGTCATTGGTCCCATTGTCCCACTGCTCTGACAGTTAAGAGCTTTTTCTTGATATTCAGCCTCTATCCAGCTTCCTGTAACTTGAGTCCTGCACTCTAGGACCGCGATGGCGAACCTTGGCACTCCAGATGTTCTTGGACTTCAATTCCCAGAAGCCCAAGCCCCCTGTGAATCCACACAAATGGGTTTGCTGCGATTCATCCGACCCACACAGCCATCGTCGCTCCCGGAAGCAGAAGTAAAACGTGCCTGTACGGTTAAGGCTCTTCTGGGTTAAACCTTCCTCCGTACGGGCACATTTTACTTCTGCTTCTGGGAGTGACGAGAGCTGCGTGGGCCAGATGAATCGCAATAAACCCATTCATGTGGATTCACAGGGGGCTTGGGCTTCTGGGAATTGAAGTCCAAGAACATCTGGAGTGCCAAGGTTCGCCATCATGGCTCTAGGATGATCGAGAACAGGGCTATCTTTCAAGTATTGGAAAAATGCTATCGTATCCCCCCTCAGTCTCCTTTTCTCAAGGCTAAACATGCCCAGTTCTTTCAGACTTTCCTCATATGCCCTGGTCTCTAGTCTCCTGGTCATCCTTGTTGCCCTCTTTTGAATTTGTTCCAGTTTGTTGGCATTCTTCTGAAAGCCAGGACTTTGTTCAGCTGGGTGGGAGGTTAAGCTGGTTTTCCCCACACAGGATTTCTGTTGAGTCTGTTGCCTTCGACTTGGGGAGTGGACAGCCGTCTGGAGCCAAATGTGAGGTTCCCGGGGCCCACATCTCAGTAGTGACGGGCAAGGGGCGATATAGCGGGAGTGGTGGGGTGGGCCGAACATGGGGAACGAGGGACCGATGCTTGTTACCTGTCCCTTGTTCTAGCCCCTCTGCTCAATCTCTGGGTCTTGGTCAGCAGGTTCGGAGTGACTCCTCCCTTAGGCTGCTGTTGTTGAACGCTAGGTCAGTCTGCAACAAAGCACCCCTTCTTTGTGATTCAATCGTAGGGGAGCGGGCCGACCTGGCATGTATCACCGAGACCTGGCTGACACCTGAGGATGGGGTTCCTATATCAGAAATGTGTCCAGCCGGGTTCGGGGTGTGGCATCAGCCTAGGGGTATGGGGAAGGGTGGTGGCGTCGCGATTGTAGCCCAGGAATCACTGGGAGTTACCAGGGCCACCGCTCCACAGGTACAGGGTTGTGAGCTGCTGCTGCTTCGGTTGGGCCTCAAGAGTCAGTTGGGAATCCTACTTCTGTACCTGCCCCCTTGCAGAGTTGTAGATTCCCTGCCTGACGCAATTGCGGTGTTGGCGTTGGAGCTCCCGGGGCTTATGGTCCTGGGGGACTTCAATTTGCCATCGCTGGGATCGGCTTCTCGGGCTGCTCAGGAGTTCATGGCTTCCATGGCAACTATGGGCCTGACTCAAGTAATTGGGGGTCCCACCAGGAGTAGCAGCCACTCCCCTGACTTAGTTTTCCTGTCGGAGCGGTGGCTGAGTGATCTGATATTACATCATATAGATAGAGATAACACCAGTGCCATGGTCAGATCACTATCTGGTCTCTCTTGATTTTCGGGGAGCGACGCGTCACCATAGGGAGGCTGGACCCACTAAATTGGTCTGACCCCGGCGACTTATGGACTCCGAGAGATTTCAGACGGAGCTGGGACACTTTCCTCCGGACAGGCTGCACGATTCGACTGAGACCTTGGTTGCCCTCTGGGAAAAGGAGGTGGCATCGGTCTTGGATAGAATCGCGCCAGTGCGGCCTCTCCCTTCTCGCAGACCGCGTTGCTCTCCCTGGTATACTGATGAGTTGAGGGAGTTGAAGCTGGTTAGGAGATGCCTTGAGCGCCGTTGGGTGAAGACCCGGTGTGAATGCGACCAAACACGAGTTAGAGCTTCTATTAAAGCCTACCTCGTGGCGATGAGGGTGGTGAAGAGCCAGTACTTCACCTCCCTCATTGCCTCTGCTGATAATCGTTCAACGGCCCTGTTCCGGGTTACCAGGTCCCTTCTGGGTAAGGGGGGGCCTGGTCCTGGGTGGCAGGGATCAGCTGACGATTTTGCTGACCATCTTGCAGAGAAAGTTGCTCGCATCTGTGTAGGGTTTAATCCTGACGTGGAAATTGATCGCCTGGGGTGGGCTGGAGCGGAGTCTAGCCATGTTATCTGGGATCGGTTTGATCCCGTTGCCCCTGATGAAGTGGACAGGCTCCTTGGAGCTGTGCGTGATACCACTTGCTTACTTGACCACTGCCCGGCCTGGCTGGTTAGAGCTGCCAAGGCAACAACGGGCAGTTGGGTCGGTGTGATGGTGAATGCCTCTTTGCGGGAGGGGGTAGTTCCGGCAGTTTTCAAACATGCGCTGGTTCGCCCCCTCCTGAAGAAGCCATCGCTCAACCCTACTGTTATTTCTAATTTCAGACCCATCTCCAACCTTCCCTTTGTGGGGAAGGTGTTGGAAAAAGCAGTGGCTCGGCAGCTCCAGGGGGTTCTGGATGATTATCTGGACCCGTTTCAGTCAGGATTCAGGCCCGGTTATGGTACCGAGACGGCATTGGTCGCACTCTTGGATGATCTTTGGCGGGAGCGGGATAGAGGCAACCCCTCAGTCCTGGCTCTTCTTGACCTCTCAGCGGCTTTCGATACCATCGACCACGGTATCCTTCTGGGCCGGTTCCAAGGATTGGGGGCCCAGGGCACGGTGTTGTCTTGGTTTTCCTCATTTCTGGTGGGCCGGACTCAGTCGGTGTCTTTAGAGAGTGGATTTTCCAGCCCTAGGTTGCTCCCATGTGGGGAGCCTCAGGGCTCGGTACTCTCGCCTCTATTGTTTAATATCTACATGAAACCGCTGGGTGAGATCATTCGTTCCCATGGGGTGAGGTATCATCAGTATGCAGATGATACCCAGCTGTACATCTCAGCTCGTGGGGACCCGAGTGATGCAGTTGGAGTCCTGACCAGGTGTCTGGAGGCTGTTCGGGTCTGGATGGGGGACAACGGGCTTCAGCTGAATCCTGGCAAGACTGAGTGGCTTTGGGTGCGGGTGTTATCCCGGGAGTTACCATCTTTGGTCGTGGCTGGGACATCTTTGCCACAGTCAGATCTGGTGCGCAATTTGGGGGTCCTCCTGGACTCGCGGCTACTGCTCGAAGAGCAGGTGGCAGCTGTGGCTAGGAGGGCCTTTGCACAGCTTCGTGTCATTTACCAACTGCGCCCGTTCCTGGACCGGGACTCCTTGCTCATGGTCACTCATGCTCTGGTCACCTCCAGATTGGATTATTGTAATGCTCTCTACATGGGGCTGCCCTTGGTGACCATTCGGAGGCTTCAGCTGGTCCAGAATGCGGCTGCCCGGGTCGTGATGGGGTGCGGGCGTTATGCTCGTGCCTCACCACTTCTCTGGGAGCTGCACTGGTTGCTGGTGTGCCTCCGGGTGCAATTCAAAGTGCTGGTTTTGACCTTTAAAGCCCTTCATGGCATTGGACCAGGTTACTTAAGAGACCGCGTCGCCACAAGGAATTCAGCCCGTCCTACTAGGGCAGACAGGAGGGGTTCACTGGTGGTCCCATCAGTGAAAGAAGTACATCTTATTGGGACCAGGAAAAGAGCCTTTTCCGTGTCTGCCCCAGCCCTGTGGAACCTCTTACCACCTGATTTGCGTCTCCAGACGGATCTACTCCCCTTTAGAAAGAGGCTGAAGACATGGCTCTTTCAGCAAGTTTGGGGCACGCTTGACTCTACCAGTCAGGCCCGGTGGCTGATTTAGCCTATGTGAGGGGCTGCCCCCCAGGCTTGGTTATTCTGTTTTAACGATGATTTGTTTATGTTTTAATGCTGGTTTTAATTGGGGTGTTAGGTTTGTTTTTAGTTATTGTCATTGAATTGTTTTTATTGTAATTTTTATTATATTGTTAGCCACCCTGAGTGGTGTACCCACCAGGAGGGTGGGATATAAATGTGCAAAAATAAAGAAAGAAAGAAAGTGCGTTGCCCAGAACTAGACACAGTACTCTAGATGTGGTCTGACTAGTGCTGAATAGAGGGGGACTAGTATGTCAAGGGTTTTACAGATTATACGCCTGTTGATACAGCCTAAAATAAATGTTAGGGATTTTATGTACGCTATCTAGAGTTGCATGCCGACTGAGGCGGCTATACAAATTGAATAAATAAAAAAATAAAATAGAATTGGCTTATTTTTTGCAGCCACATCGTACTGTTGACTCATATTCAGCTTGTGTTCTATATCAATAACCAAGATCCCTCTTACAGGTAGTATTATTGGTCACATATCCCATATGTTATAACTGTGCATTTGGTTTTTTCCCCTCTTAAGTATAAAACTTTGCACTTTTCTCTGTTAAACTCCATTCTGTTATTTTCAGCCTGGTGTTGGAGTACACAGAAAGAGCCGCCTCAAAGATTGTGACAATTTTGAACCACAATCTGTCTTACCCTGGTAACGGCAACCTTGTGTTGCTGGCTAATCTTTCTCACATTAGATCAGATGAAAGGAACTGCAGAATGAATTCTCCAAAAGGTGCCTTCATTCTGGCAGTTTGGCCTAGCCATGGAAGAAGAATCAGCCCCAATATTCAAGCCTATAAAGACTTTTTTTTATTGTTCCTGTATTCCACGGTACTAGCTATTCCACCCAATTCTGTGTGATCTGCAGATCAGATAAGTATTCCCTGCACTCTCTTATCCAAGTCATTTATGAAAATGTTGAAGAATACAGGGCCCAGGAGGGACTGTAGTGGCTCAAGTGGTTAAGATGCTGAACTCGCTGGAAGGGTGGAGTTAGATTCCCGGGTACTGCATGATGGCTCCTGTTCAAAAGCAAGAAATTGCAAGTAGATAAATGGGGACCACTTGAGTGAGAAGATAAACAGTGTTCCGTGCACTCTGGTATCTAGTCATGCCTGCCACATGTCCACGGAAATGTCTGCAGACGGACAGCACTAGCTCTTTGGCTATAAACAGAGATGAGCACTGAACCCTAGAGTTGGATATGACTGGCTTTCAAGCAAGGGTGACCTTTACCTTTACAGGACCCAGGACACAGCCTTGTGCTACACCACTTGTTGCTTTCCTGTTTGAGAGGGAGCCATTGAGTAACACTATCTGAGTACGATTCTGTAACCCACTATGTATCCACCTGGCACTTGTGCCATCCAGTCCACATCTAATTTGCTTGCTTCTTTCACTGCACTGAAGGAAAGGAAAAATTGGCACACAGCCTTAATGGAGGTATCATTTCAATTGCTCTTGATCTCCCAGAGGCTCTAAGTCAGATGCACCAGAGCAAAGGGAAAGCATCTAAAGTAGGGGTGTGCAGCAGCCTTGGAAAGAAATGTCAGAAGATCGCAAAGTGAGGAAATTCTTATGTTACTGGAGCAGACTCAAGAAGCCCCCAAGTTGGTGTTAGCTAAGGTGACCTTAGAAGTGGCTGAAATTTGCTTGGGTGTTTTGGGGGTTGAAAAATGCTGACAGCTGGAGAAAAAATATTTGGCACTACTTACCAAAGCAGAAGAAGAAAGCAGAAGGAAATTGACAGCTGAAGCATGAATGAGAGAGAAAGATTTGCCTGGAAGCTCCAATCACGGAGTCTGCAGGAGGAATCAGAGCAGTCCCACTGGACTCTTGTTTATTTCTCAGCCACCTGAAAAAGCAACTATTATGCGTCCAAGCAAGGCAAGGGGGGCATTGAAACATCACTCCTTACATTGGCTGTGCTCTAAAATGTTCTTGCTTTACCTTTTAACTGGCCACAATGAGGCTTCATTACACTTAGATCTCAGCATGTGTGAACGTGGGGTGAATATTAATGGGCAGATTAGAATAAAGCTGCTTTTCTTCCTCTCACCCCAACATTTCCTACTTGTTTTCATATTTTAATGTCTGTGGCATTTCTAGAGCCATATTTTCCTTGCTGATGGTGCTGTTTGGGTTCTAGAATACAGTAGGTGGGGACCCAAAACGCAGTGCTCTGATATGGTTTCAGCTTGAGTCAAGCCAGGTAACTAATTGGGGAAAATACTAAAAATTTAAAGCATGAATTAACAGTTGCACATTGACCAGTGCATGGGCACAGAAAACAGGAGTGCCAGAGGGCCCTGCCATAGAACTTGGGAGCTGCCTCTCACCCAAAGTTTCTAGATGTTGAAAAAGTGCCTGGCAGGGCTAGTTCAACTATTATGCAGTGTGTGGCAAGTCCCTCAGATAACAAATTTCTGGTTGTATGAAAGTACCGTACATACTATCAATTGCTAGTTACTGAATTTGCTATTGCACTTTTTCCTGCCACAGACTGTGAGACATCACTGTAGGATTTTTTGCCTCATATACTAAAAATAACTTGGCTGGCTCTAAGCTCTATGCACTTTGATATGAACAACTGCAGGGCAGAATGCTCAAAGCAAGTTCCTCAGAAACACACCTGCTATTTGGTCACCAACCACCAAAGCAGAGACTGAAATCAAGGCATAGCTTTCTCACAACTTCTGCCCCTCCGAACAACCAGCCCCCACAGACTGCCTTAGAACTATGGAAGGCGAGCAAGAAGCTACCAGATAACTGGGCAGAACCACATGACTCTCTGCCACCTGGCCAAGAACAACTGTGACCTGTGTGGAAAGCTTTAAACAGGCTGCGTGCAGGGGTAGGAAGATCAAGGGCTAATTTGAGAAAGTGGGGTTTCCCTGTAGACGACAGCCTGTGTGAATGCAGAGAAGTACAATCTATTTCCCATAGGATACAATGCACATGATGCCCCTCAACATGCACTGAGGATGAGCTTATGTTGGCAAGAGGAAATGCTGTTGATGTGGTCAGATATTGGGCGGATGTCATCTAGCCCTTTTGATTCTATTTTGTTTTAGATGTGTTAATTTTAGCTTTGCATGTTATTATATGCTGGTGGTGCATCTGACACGAATAAAGAATGCTCAATGCTCTTTAATCAGAAATGCAAACAAATCTTGCAGCGATAGACCATTTAGACTGTCATGGGGAATTCAAAGGAAGCCATTGATTTTCATTATTTCTGTGTGAAGTAGAAAATGTTTAGCCATATATTGCTTTATAGTGCTTTATGAGTTATTGCCAATTATGAAAATTGTCAAATGCCCAAGTACTAGTTAGTACTCTTTTCTCACTCATTCTCATAGACAGCAGTCCCAAGGATATCTTAGCCTGGGAATCTAACTGTCCCATCTTTCACATAAAGATGAGATCTCTGATAAGAGCCTCACGTAATATGCAGGTGTCTAACCTTCAGCTGGATGTCCGGATGTCCAGCCAATTTGTCTTATGTCACATTTGGGGAATTTTCTCATGTTTCGAGAAGGGAGGTGTGTGAGTGAGAAAAAGGTATAAAAACTGAGACTTTTAGCCTCTCAGCAGTAGACATCCTAATTTAGGGGGTGGCTCTGCCCGATTTCTTTTTCAATATGCCATAAATGTCAGATCACAAATCTGATATTAATGGGGGCTCTCGGAAGCCCAACTTTTGTTTTATTTAGTTAGCTTAGCCATTCTTATTGTTTTATTCTTTATGTTTAAACTGCCTTTATCTGTATACTATTTTTACTCTATTTTTGTATTAATAAAAAGCTGCTATATCTGAAGAATTGTAGTAGCGTATTTTTATTCTCCTCACACCTTAAAGAGGAGAAGGTTTAGAATCCAGCTTACAGAAACCAGAAGGTAGACCATAAATCAGGTCTTTATCAGGGAGAGTGAATTCCAGAGAGAGAAGGAGTCTTCATTAAGGTTTCTGTCCTTTGAAAAGGAGCGCTACCAAGCTGCTGAAGTCTCTTCCTGATTGAGGTAAATTTTTATCTAACCCCTAGTTAGCTGGATTTAGAAAGTGTCATCGGAAGGGAGGAGGCATAAGGGTAGATGTTTGGGAATACTTGAAATTCCAATAAGTCCCGCATCGCCATTTTAATTGTCAGATATTTCTGGACAATCAGAGGTAAGCGCATCTCAAAACGCTCCTGCAAAAATAAAGCAGATAAACCTCTGGGAAAGGATTTATGCCTGCCTCGACACTATAGTAAATGGTCCTCTGTTAAATAGTACAGAGAAGGGCCAGGAAAGGAACCTTCCGATACAGACTGCTAAAGCTGAAGAAAAGGAAAGAAGTATTCTGCTTTTAACGATTTCCCTTACTCTTTGACTTCCTCAAAAGCTAATTTGTCACAAACAATATTGAAACTTGAAAGCCTCGTGATCACTTCACTCACTAGCAAGAGAAAGTAAGTCCCATCATCCTGTTCTTCTGGCTAGGGAATTATTTTGAGCTCTGTGTGTACCTGGTATTTTGCACTAAAAAACCCACAACTTGCCTTATAAATTAAAACCTTTTAGCCCAGCAGTTCCCAGGGAGACTTCAATTCTCAGAAGCCTAAGTCAGTACATTGGCTGATCAGTGCTTCAGGGAATTGAAACCCAAAAACCAATGATTGGGAAACACTGCTTTAGCCAGAATTCAAAGCATGGACCTCTGTGTGCAAAAATTCCTTACCTGTCCAGAGCAAAGGCATAGTGGAAACAGATATTGTGTTGCTCAGCAATGTTGCAAGTTGGTAAAGCCTGCAAAGTCTCCACTAGGTTGACAATGGCATCAAAGTCCTGCAGAAGGATGTTAGAAGTAAACACCAGATTCTGGGGGTTGTCATTTTATTCATTCATTCATTTTACTTATACCCTGCCCATCTAGGAGATTTTCCTACTCTGGGAGGCTAACAACATGAAACTCACACATTAAAAACAGTCACACATTTTAAAAAATACAAACAACCCTATTGGCAAGGGAGAGACCAAATAAAACACCTAACGCTCAGCCATTGGCAACACATTCTCAAAAGCCTCTTTAAAAAGAAATTATTTCAACTGTTGTTTAAACATAGGCAAGGATAGGACCTGGCACAGCTTGAGGGGAGTTTCACAAAGTTGGTGCCACCACCAAGAAGGCTTTTCTCAGAGTCATGGCCTTCCTTGCCAATCTCAGGGTTGGCACTTGGAGCTGTGCCATCTGAGAGGAATGAATGATGCGGGCTGATGTCCTGAGGGGAAGATGCTCCACCAGGTAGGAAGGTCCCAAACCGTTTAGGGCCTTAAAAGTTAGAACTAACACTTTGAACCTGATACGGAAAGGAACACGTAACCAATGCAGCCCAACCAAGGCTGGGGAGATATGATCAAATTTTCTCACTCAAGCAATCAGCCTAGCTGATTTTGCATCTCCATATCAGGGACAAGGGAGGTTCCACATAGAGAGTGTTACAGTAATCAATATGTGAGATTACCAGCGAGATAACTAGTGTTATGTCATCCCAAAAAAGAAACTTACTGTATGTAAATTACTGAAACTAGTAAGGCACAAAGACCAGTAATGGCTCCTGGTAGATGGACCTACCTGTGCATCACGGTAGGACAGAAGGAAGTTCATGACAATATCCAAGCTGAGGCACTCCACACTGTCCAGGCGCTGCTGGATGCTGGTCAGCTCATGGCTCAGCTGTTCCCCACTGTACCTTTCACGAGCCTTGCGGATGTCCCTTCGAATCATCTCCCGGAAGTAGCCACTTGAGAAACCAACACAATTTTTTTGCAGCACTTAACATATTTCTTTATTAAATGTTTTATTACCTTTATATTCCACCCTTCCTACAATGTACACGTGTGGCATACATAACTCCCTTCTTCCACTCATGATCATCCTAACTGCCCAACAAGCTGGTTGTCAGTCTGAGACACAGTGAGTGTTCTGGAGTTACAAATTGAATTCTATTGTTCAGTAGGAAAATTATTGTTTTCCATATCCCAATTAAACACTCTAAACCAGGGGTGGCCAACTTTTGTTTTTTTTTTAAACTTCAATTCCCATAAGCCTAAGTCAGTAAGAATGCAGTGGTGGGCATCAGCAGGTTCGCACCAGTTCACCAGAACTGGCAGCAGAAATTCTGGCTGGCCCCGCCCATCCAGGTTTTGAAATAAAGTAGTCCTAATTCGGATGCAATGCATGGCTTTCCCCTAGCCACGCACACCATACCACTCCCACAGTGTGGTAGAATTTTTTTTTGGAGCCCACCACTGAGTAAGACCACCCTTGTTCAAAAGCTAGTTGTATCTTACTCTAGTAGTCCTCTTAGGGAGGCACTCCAAATATTTTTACTACCACCTAGATGGCTAGGGCCAAATCTGTGGGCAGAGCCAAATCTGTGGGCATGGCCAACGCAATGGGGTATGGAGGTGGGCATGGCCTGGGGGCATTTCCACTACCGGTTCTCCCGAACAGGACAGGACCTGCTTCAGTGCATCATTGGCTCCTCTCTGTTTATAGCCAAAGGACCATGGAAGAAGATGTTTCCATGGACATATGGCAGGCATGCCAGCACAGAATGCTGTTTACCTTCCCACCTAAGTGGTACCTATTTATCTACTTGCAATTTCTTGCTTTCAAACTGCTAGGTTGGCAAGAGCTGGGACATAGGCAAGAGCTCACTCCATCAAGCAGGAATCGAACTCCGACCTTCCAGTCAGTGAGTTTAGTGTCTTAACCACTTGAGCCACTGCAGTCCCCTTCTAAGTCAGTATATTGGCTAATCAGTGCTTTGAGGAATTGATTTAGGCTTCTGGGAATTGAAGTCCAAAAACCAAACGTTGGCCACCCCTGCTCTAAAACCTATGCCACTCTGGCTGTATGATAGTTTAGAAAAATCTAACATTTTGAAGTACAATTGCCATTCTCAATAGTGGCTGGAGCATTCTTGGAGCAGTACTCACAAAAAAGTAACTTTTCCAACTTTTGGGTTACTTTTGTGTGTTGCTCCACCATACAGCTCAACTATTTTTCATAGCACATTTGTGCCTACATATACGCAACACAAGTACAAGGAAGCAGAGGCAAAAAAAACCCACTGAATTCTTGTGTTAGCATTTTTCAAATAGTTCCCCTATGCTAAAGCCACTGTGACAAATGAGTCAGGCCAATGTTTACAACATGCTTAATTGTGATGCAACATTTGAGGCTTACCACTGCTTCCTGCTCTGGAAGCAAGAAGAAGACCCGAAAAGGGGAGATTTTCATCTGCTACCCCCCCTCCCCCACAGTATTAGAAACATGCTGATCTAGATTACAGTTCCATGGAACTAACCAGAATGTGGAAATGGGCCTTGTGGTCAGCTGGCCGTTCATCCTATCTTGTATAAGCTAATCCTCTATTTGATGGCATCTTTTATTTGAAGGAAATGCCAATGGAAACCATCATATTGGGCCCAATGGCAAAATGAGCAGAGGAGGAACTCTGATTCCCAATAGTCATGGAGGTGGAAGAGGCCATGCCAGATGGATTGGTTGTGAAGGTGCACCTTGAGAATAACCTCAAGGCTGTGGCAGTCCATTGCAGTTCCGGTGTTGGATCCTGCATGCCTCATTTCATGTGTGCCGCAGGAGATGGCTCCATGATCATAGTGTGTGGGTCACTTCATGGCAAGCTGGGATCCCCCTTAAGCAAATTCACACCAATGACATTCTTCCTGTTTCAGGAAAAAATACACTCTCAGATACAAGTTGCAGTCAAAGAGTTTTCCTTCCTCAAGTTGCCTAACCCAAGGAAAGGATTTGGAAATTGGAACATAGCTTCCTAAACTGCATTCTGCGGAGAGGACATGGTAACATTAATTTATCTGACAGGTTAAAGAACACGTGTGTTCTCTCTGCTGTGTGTGTTACACTGACTTATCTTTACCTATAAGGAAGGACGTTAACCGTTGGAATGTAACAAAGGCTCCCGCACCTGGCCCAACCATACCTAACCGAGCCGCTTGCACTTACTTTACCCCCGCCTCACCATCGCCACAAGGGTCCGGAGGTCACCAGTGGGGCAGCTGCCCAACGGACGCGACAAAAAAAACCTACGAGTCCCAGAGTCCACTGTGCCGCACAACCCCTCCACCAATCATGATTTTATAAACTTCAATCAGGTCACCTCTTAGACGCCGTCGTTCAAGATTGAAGAGGCCCAACTGTTGCAGCCTCAGATGGTAAAGAAGGTGTCCCAGTCCCCTAATCATTTTGGTTGCCCTCCTCTGCACTTTTTCAAGCTCCATAATATCCTTCTGGAGGTATGGCAACCAGAGCTGTACACATTCATAAAGAGGCAAAATGACACTTGCTAACTTATTTTCTATACCCTTCCCAATGATCCCTAGCATTGAGTTTGCTTTTTTCACAGCTGAGGCACACTGGGTTGACACCTTCATTGAGCTGTCCATCAGCACACCAAGGTCCCTTTCCTGGTTTGTCACAGAGAGTTCAGACCCATCAGTTTATAAATGTAATTGGTTTGTTGTTGTTTTTTTGCCCCAACGTGCATCACTCTGCACTTACTAATGTTGAAGCTCATTTGCCACTGTTTTGCCCACTCCCCCAGTGTCAAAAGATCCTTCTGGAGCTCCTCACAATCTCTCACAGTTTTCACTACCCTGTATAATTTAGTGTCATCAGCGAATTTGGCTACCTTGCTATTTACTCCTACTTCTAGATCATTTATGAAGAGGTTGAAAAGCAGGGGTCCCAGTACTTAACCTTTACCACTCTTTACTTCCCTCCACTTGGAGAAGTGTCCATTTAGTGTTACCCTCTGTTTCCTGTCGCTTAGCCAGTTGCTGATCCAGGACAAGACCTGTCCCTTTATTCCATGACTGGTAAGTTTATTCAAGAGCCTTTGGTGCGGGACCTTGTCAAAAGCCTTCTGAAAGTCCAGATAAACAATGTCAACTGGATCCCCCTTATCCACATGCTTGTTGACACTCTCAAAAAATTCCAACAGATTAGTGAGGCATGATTTGCCCTTGCAAAAGCCATGTTGGCTCTCCTTTAGCAACGCCTTCTCTTCTATGTGCATATTAATTCGATCTTTTAGGATGGTTTCCATCACTTTACCTGGGACACATGTCAAACTGACCGGTTGGTAATTTCCTGTATCACCCCTGGAGCCTTTTTTGAAAATTGGTGTTACATTCGCTACCTTCCACTCATCAGGCACAAAGCCTGATTTGAGGGAAAGATTATATATTTTGGCTAGGAGATCAGCAATTTCATCTTTAAGTTCCCTGAGAACTCGTGGATGGATGCCATCTGGTCCTGGTGATTTATTAGCATTTAGTTTAACAAGACATGCAAGGACCTCCTCCATGGTTATTTCTATTTGGCTGAATCCTTCGGTTTCCCTCTCTATGAAGATAGGCTCTGTTTTGGCCATGTGGTCTCTGTCTTCTTCAGTGAACACTGAAGCAAAGAATTCATTGAGTCTCTCTGCAATCTCCGTTTCCTCTTTAATAACCCCTTGCCTTCCATTGTCGTCTAATGGTCCAATGGCCTTCCTAGTTGGATTCTTAATTCTAATGTACTTAAAGAATTCTCTGTTCTGTTAATCTCTGTTAATAGCCAAAGAGTCAGTGCTGTCTGTGTCTGCAGACGTTTCTCTGGACATGTGGCAGGCATGACTAAACAATGGTGTGCACGGAATGCTGTTTATCTTCCCACCAAAATAGTCCCTATTTACCTACTTCCAATTTCTTGCTTTCAAACTGCTAGGTTGGCAGGAGCTGGGACAGAGACGGGGGCTCACTCTGTTGTGCAGTACTCGGGTATCGAACTCCGACCTTCTAGTCGTCAAGTTCAGCGTCTTAACCACTTCAGCCGCCACAGTCCCACCTACAGCTTTTCTAACTGGACATATTGCCTGCAACCTCTGGGAGATGAAGACCAAAATTAACCCAAAGGAGTCAAAAGGTTGACAACTACTGAACTTGGTGGGCCTGATTCTGCACAAGGCAGGTTCCCATGATCCATAAAATAAGCATTGAGTCTACCAGTAACCAAACAGGAGGAGTTCAAAGAATTCAGACTCTTGCTTGAGGTTAAGCTGTGCCTACAGTGGGTCAGAATCCTATTATTGACCAAAAGAAAATAACACAAGACTTGGCAGGAAATCACCACTCATTAATGAAGTGCTAGTTGTGTCCCTGGGCATGTGCCTCATTAATGAATGGCAATTTGCTGCTAACAGCTGCATGATATTCCTTATGAAAATGTGAACTGGCAATAGAATTTTGACTATTCCCCTTTTGGTGGTCAGCTTTAGTTTCTTCAAGGTAAAAAAAAAAACTCCTTCAACTTACTTGTCAGAAAACGTCCAGAGATTTATTGATTAAATAATTTGTGTGATGACCTTTTTAAAAAGTTAGTCAGCATCCTCACTATTTAGTACTTGAGCAGGGTATTAATGCTAGATCCTGAATAGTATTCTCTACACCTACCCTTATTAATATGAATTTTGATGAGCTACAGGCTGTTCTTACTGCTTCTGAGAATCTGTCAGCATTACGATGACTCAACAATTCATAACATGTGTTTTCCTTGTATCAGTGACATTTGTTTGGGGCTTTTATAAGTACTGAGATTTTTACTATGACTCAATGACTCATAACAGAACATGACTGTTGATAAAAGTCTAAATTTTGTACAATATCTTGAGAATCTCAGTTTTCTACTTATAAAAGACCCAAACAAATGTCACTGTTACAAGGAAAACATAAGTAGCCTAAGCCAGAGGGAAAGGTGGAGTCTGGAGTTCTTCTATTGCTCAGTTTGAGAGCATCTGATTTGGATGCAGAAAGTTCCAAGTTCAGTTCCTGACATTTCCAATTTAAAAAAAAGGCCAGGAACTGGTGATATGAAATATTTCAAGTTTGCCTGAGCCTCTAGACCAGGGGTTCCCAAACTTTTCACGCCATGGGCCAGTCATATAGTTGAGCAGGCTGGTCACGTGGTTCCTCCCACCGTAAACGCTGCCATAAAACGCATCAGTGACTGTTGTAAACATGTTTACGACACCCTCGGGTGCGTTTCCGGTGTTTACGACACACACAGCTGCATTTACACATGTGTGGGCACGTTTTATGGCTGTCGTAAATGTACCCGCTTCAGCTTATGGAAGCAGCGAAGGCAGCAGTGGGCCACATGAAATGGTGCCGTGGGCCAGACCCAGTCCATGGGTCATCATTTGGCCATCCCTCCTCTAGACTAGAGGATGCATGAAAAAATTCTGGGGCACCATGATTAAGTTGCAGTACTGTAGTCAACATCAAAGACATATTACAAGAACACCAAATGACACTGGTGAAGAAGTGCCAGAGCAAGAACCTTGTATCTCCTTCGACACCCAAAGACATAAAAGAGGAAGTGAAAAGATGAAGACTGCACTCAAAACTCCGCTCACAAGAATATCACCTTAATGCTACAACTCCCAGATTCCTCTAGTCAGATTACTTTAGGAGCTATTTTCCAAAAGAATAACTTTCTCACAGCCTTGATTCTCCTATTCCTGCCCTAAGCTAGTTCACATGCAGGAGGGAAAGGTGTGTTACCCAGAGCTGGTAGAGGTGCCCTCCAAGAGTTTGGCAAGATGCCCAGTCAGCGGGGTGAAGAAGGCCTCCATGTTGAAGCTGGGCTGGTAGAGCTCACTCAGGCACTTGACGGCACTGGCATCACAGGAGAAGACCTTGTTCTGGACAGTCACCATGTAGGGGATTAGGGTATAGCTGCCATTGCAGTCCTTTAAAAAGAGCAGAGAAATTATCCCCACAAAACTTACTTCTTTCCACGACTTCTAGCATCACACGCAGCATGAATTTAGCAGAAGCACTGGTATTCAGCCTGGATGTTTATGCCATGGCATACCTGCCAAGTATCCCATTTTCCCCAGGAAAACCCCTTATTTTTACCCCTCTTCCCGCCCCTTCCCGTTTTATTAATTTCCTTGTAATATCCCCCCCCCCTTTTTTTAAAAAAAAAAAATCCTGAATGGAGCCCTCACAGGCGAAGCTGCAGTATGTTTTTCCGGCCACCAGAGGTCGCTGTCTGTGGCTTTTCGCTTGTGGAAGGGGAGAGAGAGAAGGTGGTGGGGGCATTCTGTAGTTTCTCTTTCATTTCCCTTCCCTGCCACATGGTCATGGAGGCTTCGTTTTTGCTGCTGCTGTTCGGAGCCACCATGGGACGGGAGTCTACTCTAGAGGTGAGCGATATTTCATATATGCAGGGGCAAATCAGTGAGAGACTTCTCTCTCACTCTCATGCTTTTTTGAGCTGTTTCTGCCCTGCCTCCTGGCTGGAGACTCGTTTCTAGAGTTAACTTGGGAGGACGGGATGTTGCTTGATCACTATATGAGAGAGAGAGAGAGAGAGAGCACCCCACCTTCTAACAAATCATCTGGAGGGAGATTAACTCCTCAGCTGCTGGGAGGCTTTGAAACTACAGAGGTTGCTTTTTACTTCTTTACTAATTCACTTCCTTAAGCTGGATCTGAAATTCTCAGGTGTTGGTGCTTCAACTGGTTGCAGTGAGGAACAAATAGATTGGTTAATTTGGGGGAATTAATCCCTTGCTCCTCCACCCTAATTCATACCTATCAACCGCTGCTCTGGTGAATCTGGGACCTGCGCAGACCGGGCCTGCGCAGGTCGCGTTGTACGCATACGCGTGGAGGGCTACGCCACTTGTGTAGCCTTCTATGCAGGCGGCGTAGCCTTCTGCGCATGCAAGGAAAGGAGCTACGGAAGTGTAGAGCCCTTCTACGCATGCGTGCAACGCGACCTGCACAGATGGGCTGCACAGTGCCTCCTTTCCCCTGCTGCCAAATTACGGGGTTTTGGCAGCACGGGTCGGGAAATGGCGCAAATCGGCGCCGAATTACGGGGTAATCCCAGCCAAATCGGGATGGTTGACAGGTATGCCCTAATTGGGTGGTGGTGGTGGAGTGTCTAGCCATGTGTAGGGCTAGTTCATTAAAGCCAAGCTGCTTACAAGCAGTTGGTAACCCTAGGGGGCTGGTTTACTATTCTGCACTTTCTTTGCTTCCCAGGAAAAAAAATTAATTAAAAATGAGTAAGGTAAAGGTAAAGGTTTCCCTTGCTCGAAAGCCAGTCGTATCCGACTCTAGGGTTCAGTGCTCATCTCTGTTTCAAAGCCGAAGAGCCAGCGTTGTCTGCGTCTGCAGACATTTCCGTCGTCATGTGGCAGGCATGACTAGACACCAGAGTGCACGGAATGCTGTTACCTTCTCAGCAAAGTGGTCCCTATTTATCTACTTGCAATTTCTTGCTTTCAAACTGCTAGGATGGCAGGAGCTGGGACAAAGACGGGAGCTCATTCCGTCCTGCAGTACTCAGGAATCAAACTGCTGACCTTCTGCCTCCCAATCAGCATCTTAGTCACTTAAGCCACTGAGTAAACAAGAAAGAAAACAAAAGTCCCCCAAGAAGATGAGGAAAGGGTTCTTTGGCCCACACAGCTTTGTGCCCATTGCATCTACAATACCATCTAGCCATCTTATTTTTGGCCACCCCTTTCTTTTGTCCTCCACCTTTCCCAGCATCAAGGCCTTCTCAAGTGAATCCTCTCTTCTCATTTGATGTCCAAAGTACCGTATTTTCCGGCGTATAAGACGACTGGGCGTATAAGATGACCCCCAACTTTTCCAGTTAAAATATAGAGTTTGGAATATACTTGCCATATCAGACTACCTCTCTTCCAATGCACACCAAATAAAAATTAACCCACACTCAACCTGAAGACGCGCAGCCCTCCGAGTCGAATGGGCAGGTTCTGGTGGAGAGCCAATCCACGCTCACGTTCTCCTCCTCGAGGTACAGGAAGATGTGTGCAGCTTGCTTCCCCTTGCTTCATACTCCCCGCACAGAGCAGGAACTCGGCCGCGGCACCCCCCACCATATGCGCCGGACATATGAAGCAAGGGGAAACAAGCTGCAGTTAAGTACCTGTCCTATAAGACGACCCCCGACTTTGGCACAGATTTTTCGGGGTTAAAAAGTAGTCTTATACGCCAGAAAATACAGTACTTTAGCGTCATCTTTACTATTTGACCTTTAATGAGCAGTCATGGTTGATTTCTTCTAGGATCGACCTATTTCTAACACCACATTTCAAAGGCATCTATTTTTCTGCACTCAGCTTTCCGAATGGTCCAGCTGTCACACCCATACATTACCACTGGGAATACCATTGCTTTGACTATGCAATTTTTTGTTTGCAAGGTGATGCCTCTACTTTTAACTATGTTCCCCAAGTTTCTCATAGCTTGTTTCCCAAGCATCAGTCGCCTTTTTATTTCACAGCTGCAATCACCATCTGCAGAGATCTTTGATCCTAAGAAAGTAAAATCTGCCAGTTGTATCCAACTCTAGGGTGCAGTGCTCATCTCCATTTACAGCAAAAGAGCCAGTGCTGTCTGTGTTTGCAGACATTTTCATGGACATGTGGCAGGCATGACTAGAGCCCAGCAAGACACATGACTATATTTGGCCACACCCATAGAAGGGTGTGGCCAATATTTCCCTTATTTTCATATTCAAAACTTGACAGATATGTGCCGTGGTAGTTGTCACAACAGAACAATGGAAGGGAAGCCAACATCCATAACAGTTGGATGCTGATTATGTAAGTGATCGAGGCTCTTTTCCTTCTCTTCTCTCTTATGTTGACTCTGCAGTACAATTCCTTTAACATTTAGCATTAAAAAGTAGTCGCCTACGCCCAGTAGGTTTTCACACTTAAATTCTCCCCTGGAACCAATACAAGGCCTTTACCATCCTTTCTAGCTGCTAGGTTTGGAGTGGACAGCGGAGGACAAAGATATGCTTAGTTTCTCTTCACTTTATTGATCTCATGGACCTCACTGGATGACCCTGGTTGATCTCTCTCTCTCACAATAGCAAGAAAACGGGGCCAATTCAAAGCAGTCGAGAAAACCGTAAGAGGCAATAATTTCCAAAATAAAGTGCTGCTTTAATCACAGTTCATAAATGTTCCAAAATAGATCCACCACACCTATAGTGCCCTGTAGCAATCAGGACAGTGGGGCAAAATCGTTCCCCATGATATGAAGAGGTAACTATGATTTGAAATATGTACCTCAGTTTCTTGATTGGATTAATAGCCTCAACCCTAACTTAAAATTCACTGCTAATACCAGTGACCAAGCCATACATTTCTTAGATGTGACCACCTATCTATTGTTGGAACGGAAAGTAAGGGTCAAGCTTTATAGAAAGCCAACTGATAGAAATTCCTATTTGAACTATTCCTCTTAATAACCCACATCACCTGAAGAACAACCTACCAACTCTGATTTTTTAGAGTCTGCAAACAATATCTGTCAATTTTTATACCAAAAGGGTTACCCTGAGCAGGTTGTATTTAAGAATTGGAACAAAGCTTGTGCCATGCCTAGAGAAGAATTGTTCAGAAAGAAAAACAAATCTTGTACTAATAAGATAAATTGTTCTTTTGAATATTCCCCATTGGCAGGGAAAATTAGAAACACCATTAATAAATTTTGGCACATCATCCAGAACCTTCCTGGTTGCGTAGAGAAACCAACCATTGGTTTTAGGAAGACCAAGTCAATTAGGCAGATAGTTACCTCTTCAGATCATGGGGCACGATTTTACCCCACTGTCCTGATTGCAACAGGGCACTATAGGTGTGGCAGATGCATACAATGCAACCTAGCTTGGCAAACCAAGAAGGTCTTAATTCCAGGCAGGGATTTTTCTCATACACTCCAAAGTCTCACCACTTGTAAAAGCAAAAATGTTGTATACCTCCTGGTGTGCACCTGTGGTCTTGGCTACGTGGGGGTAACTATTATGGAGCTTAGGACCAGGGTGGGTGAACACAGGTCGAAAATTTGATCAGGGAATACCCAAGTGCCCCTTGTTAACCACTTTATAGAGAAGAGACACAGTGATCGCGATCTGAAATTATTTGCCTTAGAAGTTTGCAAATCCATTCCTTTCTCTCGCATTGATGTTGAACGTTCTTTGTTACAAAGAGACGCATATTATATTTATCACTTTAAGACCCTATATCCAGATGGGTTCAATATGGAGCTCCTGTTTTTTGTAATCAGCTTTAGAGTGTTTGCATACAGCTGGTTTCGATTATACCTTATGTAGCTTTAAAAACGACTGTAAGACACTAGATTCTCGACGTCTGTCGGCACCGAAAGAGTTCACATGTGAGGCTTGGGACACATTTAAAATTTAACAATTAATATTTAAATCTATACTTTAATCAAGACAATACAGGTAATGATTTTTTATTTCATCCGATATTCGTGCTATGGGTTGCTGATTTAAAAATGATTCTGAGAACTATATTGTAAATATGTATATATGTATATTACTGATACAATTTTTACTATTTGTATTCCTAGATCCCTGATGAAAGGTGTACTGAAAAATTCCCAATTTACCGGAAGGGTTTTGGATCTATTTTGGAACATTTATGAACTGTGATTAAAACAGCACTTTATTTTGGAAATTATTGCCTCTTACGGTTTTCTTGACTGCTTTTGATCTCTCTCTCAGCCTGACGTATCTCACAGAGTTGTCATAAGGACAAAACAAGGAGAACTTTGGATGGAAATCTTGAAGTCTGCGATACAGAAAGAGAAGGTGCAATCAAAGGCACCCACCTTTCTCATTCCCCTCACATTTAGTCTTCTCCAACAGTGTCCCACAGAATGTCTGGAAGTGGAAACCCAAAACATCAAAGATCGAGGAAGAGATACAACTTTAACTCCTGGCTCAACATTAAACCATTGGTAAGGATGATCTACTCAGTTGCATAGTGGTCAACTGCAAATTGAGGCATTCACCATGAAAATTCCCATAACCGTACCTCCAAAGAAAGTCCAGAAAGGTGAGCAGCTGTGTAGATTGACATCAACAGACAGGTTTTGGCAATTCTCACATCTGTGAGGAACTGGTCCTTTGTATAGTGAAAGAGGCTCAGTCTAGAGTTAATTCCACCAGAGGGATTCACTCTAGACCAGTGTTTCCCAATTTGGGACAAATGTCCCACAGCTGGGCAATATGATTTTTAAGAAGGGCTATTTGAGAATGAGTTATTAGCAGTGAATGGCCTTTTAGGCTTCCTCCACATGAATAGGTGTTCACTTTTTGAATAATAAAAATTATATGTCACGGGGGTGGGGGGCAACATCAGGATTTAGATATGCTTAGATAAGGTAAAAAGGTAAAGGTAAAGGTTTCCCTTGCTCGAAAGCCAGTCGTATCCGACTCTAGGGTGCAGTGCTCATCTCTGTTTCTAAGCCGAAGAGCCAGCACTGTCTGCTTCTGCAGACATTTCCGTGGTCATGTGGCAGGCATGACTAGACACCAGAGCGCACGGAACGCTGTTTAGATAAGACATGGCCCAAAAAAGGTTGGGAACCACTGGTCTAGACCAAACTGAGCCTGAACTCTTACTAGAAGCTAATGTGGCTAAACTGAGGCATGAGAAGACCCACTGGAAAACACAACAGTTCTAAAATGGAAGAAAGTAGACTATTTAATGTGAGATGAATTTACTCCACAAAGGCCAGGTTTTTGGTTCCAAAATTTGAGCTGGGCTGTTAAAGAATGGAACATTTGGAAACCATTCATTCTTATAGTTAATATGTCCGAAACATAACAATGACAATCTACAAAACAGTCTATCTAAATTGCATGCAAGGATGTGGCCAGGATCTTATTAGTCTTTACACTTGTGCAATTCCTGACTGCGTGAGTGGGCTAACTTTTTTAAGCGTATGGGCAGAAAGGCATCTTTTGTTACACTAGCACAGTGATGGTGAACCTTTTAGAGACCGAGTGCCCAAACTGCAACCCAAAACTCACTTATTTATTGGAAAGTGCTAACACACAGCAACAGGGGAGGAAGGAAACACTCCAATTGGGCTGCTGAGCAGAGGGGTGGGGCGAACTCCATACTGGAGGGAAGAAATGATCCCATTCGGCTGCTTGAAAGAGGGGTGGGTTGAACTCTGTGCTGGGGGAGGGAGGAAGCACTTCCATTGGGCTGCTAGGCAGAGGGGCAGGGCAAACTCTGTGCTGGGATGACTGCATGGGTGACCAGAGAGGGCTCCGAGTGCTATAGGTTCACCACCACTGCACTAGCACTTCTGGCTTCCTGTGTTTGTTGAATGGGGGTCGTAATAGATGCAACCTGCTGTTTACCCCCACAACACAGCTAAGAGACAAAGCCTGGCTCAACAGCACACCATGAACGTTTGGGACTTTCATTTTTCTTTTTGCTTCCCTATCCACAAGAAATTTATGCATGCCTGAAGAAGTAATCTTGAATCACAAAAACTCACACAATGTTTGGTTTTTTTAAAGTGATCCTATAAAGGTATTACCATCCTCCTGTATTTATTTCCTGTATGGATCACATGGCTGCATTTGTTTAGATCACTTCTCTGTTTAAGAAGCCCTAAGTCTGCCACAGCCGTTTCTGGCTAAGGTCTCCACAGGCTGCCACTGTGGGAGGCTTCCTAACCATCCTGGAGCGTCTGCGTAAGTCCACTCTTGGCATGTTCACTCTGATAATATTGTACACATTTCTGGTTAGTGTCCTCTCCTGTCACTGTTCTGGGTGTGTGCAAGCTTCTCTCCCCACTTTATCTCAGAGGTTTTGTATGTGAAACTTTTGAATTCAGGAAACAGCAATGCACACAGATGTCTCCACTGTTATTTACTGAAATCTCCAGGAAGACACAGAAACATTCGACTTCAAGTAACACAAAATTTATCTGTAGAAGCCTCCGTTTTTCCTTGTCTACAAGGGGATGATGCCTCAACTGCCTCTTTCTAACACAGTAAATATTCTCTTGGTATGGTAGCTCAAGATGCTGAACTTGATGACTAGAAAGTCAGAGTTCGATTCCTGAGTACTGCACGACGGAGTGAGCTCCCGTCTCTGTCCCAGGCTCTTACCAACCTAGCAGTTTGAAAGCAAGAAACTGCAAGTGGATAAATAGGTGCCACTTCAGTGGGAAGGTGTTATGTATGTACAATGTTGCTTTAAGAAATGTATGAATGTAACCTGACCACAATTACATTGTAGCCCAGCTGTTAAAGGAACGCGAGTAAGCTGCCCATAGAGGGCAGCTGCGAGCGTTCAACTCACATGGTTCTCATTCCTCAAATCACCAACAGCCGCGGGAACTCTCCCGCACTAGCAAACAACTACGGAAGAGGGGCGTGACTTGGATGACGTCACGCCGGTAGCGGCCAATAAGCTACCGTGCAGCAAGATTCAAATGTATTGCACTACTGTATATAATGTGATGTACCTCCGCCATTACCACATGTTCATCCTGATCATCAACCAATAAACCTGTGTTAGTCCTCACTGCGACTCCTTCTTTGTCTCCCGTGCAAGACACTAAATTGGCGACGAAGGTGGGATGATGGCGAATCCCAAGGTCAAGCCTTACCAGTTCGATGTCAGCGAGCCCGAACAATGGGAGCTCTACGAGTGCCAGTTCCGGCACGCGATGGAAGCTGCGGGCATCGGCGACGACGCGAGGATGCGCTCCTACTTCCTGGCCCAGGTGGGGCCGGCCACGCTGCGCATCCTGATGAACCTGGTGGCCCCCAAGAAGGTAGAAGAGGTGCCCATCGACCGCATGCTGGGGCTGCTGGGCGAGCATTTCCAGCCTCCCGTGTCGATCTTCCCGGCCCGGGTCGCGTTCCACAGGCGAGACCAGCGACCGGGCGAATCCGTGTCCGCCTACGCGGCGGCCCTCAGGCTTGCAGCGGTGCACTGCCAGTGGGACGACCTGGACCAGGCCCTCTGAGACCGCATGCTATGTGGCCTGAGGGACGAGGAGCTTCAGCGGAAGCTCATGACCCGCGACTACCGCCTCACGTTCAACGAGGTACTGCGGGAGGCCCAAGCGGCCGAAGCGGCCAGAAGCGGGGTCAGAGTGTTCAAGTCCCGAGGGGCCACGTCCGAAAGGGCCAAGTCACCAGTACAGGCGGCCCGGCTGACACCAGCGAAAACGGCCTGGCGGGCCCCCAAGCCGCCCGCCGGCACACCAACGGCGTCCGAGGAGTCGTCCACTACGGCAGACCCCTGCTCCAGCGAGGACGACGACCCAGCGGGTCAAGAAGCGAGGAGAGAAGCGACAGACCCGCGAGCGGCAAGACCGCCGCTGCGACGGTTGTGGGGCGTCCCACGACCGCACGAGGTGTCCGTTCCGAAAGGCCGAGTGTCACAACTGCGGCCGAAAGGGGCACATCGCCCGAGTGTGCAGGCGCGGGCGAGTCGAGGACAAGGGCAATTCGAACCATTCCCAGACGCACCAACGGAAGGCAGCCGGCACCAGGAAGGTCTCAGACGACCACAGCATGGCAGGCGTGAACTGCGTGGGCCTGGAGCACCGGCGTTTCTTCGTAGAGGTACAGTTACAGGGGGTCCCAGTGAGGATGGAGATAGACTCGGGGTCGTCCTATTCCATCCTGTCCCAAAAGGAGTTTATGCGCATTCTCCCAGATGCGCGGCCCAAGTTGCGGGCCATGAGGTCACACCTACGGGACGTGCAAGGGAACGGGATCCCAGTGCTGGGGGTGGGGAACTTCAAGGTGAAGTTCAAGAATTACTCCGAGAAACTGCCCCTAGTGGTCCTCAAGGGGGGAGGTGCTGCCTTTTGGGAAAGCAAGTGGCTCCCCTAGGAATCGAACTGTCCGGCATTAATGCCATAGAGACTGACCCAATGCGGGACGTGTGCAACGCACACCCGGACATTTTCAAGAAGGGGCTCGGGACTTACAAGGGGCCCCCAGTCTCATTTGACTTGGATCCAGAAATCCGACCCATGCGCCTCAAGCCAAGAAGAGTGCCGTTCGCCCTCAAGGACAAGATCGAGGCGGAACTGGACAAATTGGTGGAGCAGGGGATTTTGGTTCCAGTTGATTCGGCGGAGTGGGAAACACCGATTGTGACAGCCCTTAAATCAAACGGGGAGGTTAGGATTTGTGCGGACTATAAATGTACGATTAATAAGGCCATTCGGCCAAATGCATATCCGGTACCCGTGGTCAGCCATTTACTGGCCACGCTTCATGGGGGGAGGTGTTTTGCCAAGCTAGATCTGGCGCAGGCATATCAGCAGCTCTCTGTAACCCCGGCTGCTGCCGCTGCGCAAACGATCGTAACGCACAAGGGGGCATTTAAGGTAACGCGCCTTCAGTTTGGCGTGAATTCGGCCCCCGGAATTTTCCAGTCCCTTGTGGAACGCCTTTTAAAGGGGCTTCCAGGCGTCCTCCCATACTTCGACAATGTGTTGATAACAGCGGGGGGCGAGTCAGAATTAGCGCAAAGGCTAGACAGGGTCCTTTCAATATTCGAGAAAGCGGGCCTCCGACTGAGACGGGACAAATGTGTTTTCTTTGCGAGGGAGGTCGAGTTCCTTGGGTTCAAGGTAACCCCGGAAGGCATCAAGCCCTCCGAGTCCAAGGTTGCGGCTGTGCAAAACGCCCCTCGCCCCACCGCGAAACCGGAGCTGCAGTCGTTTCTAGGGCTCTTAAATTTTTACCATTCCTTCCTGCCAAGGAAGGCATCCGTTGCTGAGCCACTGCACGCACTATTGAAGAAAGAGGCGGTTTGGCGGTGGGGAGATAGGCAAGAGAAAGCTTTTAGGGAACTGAAGGCACTCCTATCCTCAAGTGCTGTCCTGACCCACTTTGACCCTAGGAGGCCAGTAGTCCTAGTCTGTGATGCGTCCCCGGTGGGAGTGGTTCTATGCCACGTGTTGGAGAGCGGGCGGGAAGCCCCGGTAGCGTACTACTCAAGGTCCCTCTCGAAGGCCGAGCGCAATTACGCGCAAACTGATAGGGAGGCCCTAGCCATCATCGCGGGAACGAAAAAGTTCCATGATTTTTTATACGGCCGCGAGTTTACGGTAGTGACGGATCACAAGCCACTTCTGGGGATCTTCACTACCGGCAAACCCACACCGCAAATTCTCTCCCCCAGGATGCTGCATTGGGCCATCTTCCTCAACGCCTACCAGTACGAGCTGGTCTATCGCCCAGGGAAGGAGATCTCCCATGCGGACGCACTGTCCCGATCTCCCCTCTCTAGTGTAGGGGGACCCTACATGCGAGGTAGAGCAGGACCACCAAGTCCTACTGATCGAGTCTCTCGACTCACCCCCCATTCTCCCGGCCGACCTCGCCAAAGCCACGGCGGCCGACAAGATGCTGGCCCAACTTAGTTCCTGGGTGAGGAAAGGGTGGCCCACTACTCCCCCCGAGGAACAGTTCAAGCCATTTGTCAGGCGGAGAGTAGAGCTTTCCCTGGAAAGGGGCTGCTTACTCTGGGGCCAGCGGGTAGTTATCCCAGAGAAACTGAGGGCCAAGGTACTGAAGCTACTGCATACCAGTCACCCGGGGATCGTGCGCTCCAAGGCTCTGGCCAGGAGTTTCTTCTGGTGGCCCCAGATAGACGCGGATATAGAACGTTTAGTGGGCACGTGTGAGAGCTGCCAGAGCTCTCGGCCCGAGGAGTCCCGGTTACCCCATAGGGAATGGGACACGGCCCGCGGGCCATGGTCCCGGATTCATGTTGACTTCGCTGGCCCTTTCCGCGGGGCCATGTTTCTGCTGGTAGTCGACTCCTGCTCCAAGTGGTTGGAGGTAATCCCCATGAGCATCACCTCCTCTGCGGCAACCATTAAACAGTTGTGCAAGCTTTTTGCCTGTTTCGGCCTGCCAGACGTCCTTGTTAGCGATAACGCTAGTACCTTCACGTCTGCAGAGTTCAAGACGTTTATTGAGCGGAACGCCATCAGGCACATTACCGCTGCCCCGTTTCACCCCGCCACAAACGGTCAGGTAGAGCGCCAAGTGCGCACTACGAAAGACGCACTGCGGCGCATGGGTCCCGGTGAGTTGAACCTTCATCTGTGTCAGTTCCTCATCTGTTACAGGACAACCCCCCTAGCCTCAGGATTTTCCCCAGCCGAACTCCTCATGAGTTTTTGACCGGATGGATCCGTCCAGGGTGGAGGATGAAGGAAGGAATATAAACATAGGGGGAGAGAGCTCCAAAAGTTTTTCGGTAGGCGACCCGGTTCACTTCAGGAACTACGCAGCCTCGGGGCCAGCATGGGTTCCAGGGAAAATCATTGAGCAGACGGGGCCAGTATCCTACAGGGTCGAGACTAGCTCGGGTCTACTCTGGAGAAGGCACGCCGACCAACTCAGAAGGCGAGTCACCAGGGAAGGGGAATCAGCGTTAGGGTCCTCCCCCACCCGCATTACCCAAGGGGGAGACACGGCAGAACCCGCGGACTCAAACGCATATCCTGGGTTCCCGACCACAGAGGAGAATACTTTGAAAGAGAGGGATCAGCTTGATTATGATTATGAGTTGCAGTACCAGGGGGGTGTAGCGGTGTGGTCCCCCACCCATCCTAGCGAGAAGAGGGGTTTCAGTTCAGCCCCTGGTACCTCCAGTCCCCCCAGTCCTTTTGTTTTAGAATATCCCATAGCGCCAACTCCCCGGAGACAAACACCCCCAAGACAGGCAACGGGGGGGGGGGGGGGAGTCCGCCCACCACAGTCTCTAGAACTCCCGGGCAGGTAACGGGGGGTGGCGAGGCCACGAGGGCCTCTTCGTCGGTCCCGAGATTCGTATTGGGGGGGACCCCAAGCTCCTCAAACGGTAGGCAGGGGTTCACTTCCCAACTGTTCATTCCATTCCCGTCCCCCAAGGCAAGGTTACCGCAGAGCCCACACCGAGCCACTAATGAGTCCCCCCTTTCCGTTGCAGGACAGGACTCCGCAGAACCAGGCTCCCCAGTGTTAAGTCAAGCGGCCGCACGCCCCAGGCGCACGTGCGGCAAGCCACAATGGTTGAGGGACTTCGTCCCATCCTAGGGGGGAGGGATGTTATGTATGTACAATGTTGCTTTAAGAAATGTATGAATGTAACCTGACCACAATTACATTGTAGCCCAGCTGTTAAAGGAACGCGAGTAAGCTGCCCATAGAGGGCAGCTGCGAGCGTTCAACTCACATGGTTCTCATTCCTCAAATCACCAACAGCCGCGGGAACTCTCCCGCACTAGCAAACAACTACGGAAGAGGGGCGTGACTTGGATGACGTCACGCCGGTAGCGGCCAATAAGCTACCGTGCAGCAAGATTCAAATGTATTGCACTACTGTATATAATGTGATGTACCTCCGCCATTACCACATGTTCATCCTGATCATCAACCAATAAACCTGTGTTAGTCCTCACTGCGACTCCTTCTTTGTCTTCCGCGCAAGACACTAAAGAAGGTAAACATCATTCCATGCACTTCAGTGTTAAGGAATGCCTTCCACATGTCCACAGAAATGTCTGCAAATGCAGACAGCCCCGGCTCTTCGGCGAGAAACAGAGATGAGCACTGAACCCTAGAGTCAGATACAACTAGCTTTCTAGCAAGGGTGACCTTTACCTTTACTATTCCTCATACTACACTGCTGGCATTGGCGCCTCCTAGGGTTCCTTCTTAAAGAGGCTGTGCGTAACCTACACAAACCTGCAAAACCTGTATGACCAGGCGGAACCACAGAAATCAATGTGTGATATATTTCTAGGAAACAACAGCTGAAAGCATCTTGATGTAATTTAATGTTTAACAACTAGGATGATGTCATCAGTCCTAATTGTAATAATTAATTGAACTGAGTTGAAAGCTTCTTATCTCCTCCTTCAGGTTCCAAGGCTCTCTGGGTTCTCTTTCAAATCAGGGAAGCCTTTGGGAACTTCAATTCCAAAGGAAACTTTTAATAGCCAAAATCAGCACCACTGTCCCACCACTGCCACCAATTTAGCAAGGATTTTCTCCCCTGTGAAATTTCCCTCTCTCTAGTCCCGAGGCTCTCAAAGTCTTCCTTTGATCAAGAGGGAACACTGGAAACTGACGGGATGAGGTAGAAAGCTTTTGTCATGGCCTGGGATGCCGGGTGCAAGGAGGAGGACAGTCGGCTCGCCCCTCAGCCTGCTGCTGGCTCCAATTTGGATTCGAAGTATGAAGGGGACCTGTTGCCAGTCCCTCAGCCTGCTGCCAACTCAGATCTGGACTCTGGGTGCGAAAAAGCAGACCTATCACTAGTTCTCCTTCGTATAGTTTGTGAATACACACTTGGGTTATGCGCCTGGGCAGAACATCGATCGGAGGCTTTAAAGCTGATTGGTCAAAAGTTTTGGCGGTGAGACTGCCCACCGTACCGCCCACCCTTAGGTGCCAGTTCGCCATTTTACCTCAGTTCTCTTCTTTCCACCTCAGCAGCAGGACGATCGTTGAGAGCTTCCTCAATTTTTCCTTGTCATTTCTACGGAAACGACGATTTTCAACAATAATTTTTTCTGGCGATCTTGTCCTTAGTTCAGGATTGCCACCCCAGTGCTGTTTCTTCTAGTAGAACTCAGTCACTTTTTCAATCAGGTCACCGGTTCCCCCCTCAAGGGGGTGGCAGTAGGCCAGCCCTTCGGGACATTCTTCTCAAACGTTCTTCATTCTCCTTGCCTTCTCTGGAGGAATTTTTTCATGGCCTCTGCGACTTTCAAGCAGTGCACTTCTTGCCACAAGAAGTTCCCGGCTTCGGACGGCCACAGTCAGTGTCTCTTTTGTTTGGGCAAATCACACCAGAGTCAGTCTTGTGGGCATTGTAAAAATTTCACCCGCTTTGCAGTCCAAAATCGGAGCAACAGACTCATGGCGCACCTAATGGAGCTCACTCTGGCTCCCGCCGCTGCAGCTTCTACTTCTGCCTCTACGAGTGGTCTGCCGCCCAAACGTGCTCTTAAGCCTTCCTCTTCTTCAACTCTCATCCATAAGAAGAAGAAGGAGAAGAATGGGAAGAAGAAGAAGAAACACAGGACTGAGGTGCGTCGCTCCTTGCCTCATACTCTTTGTCCGCCGATTTCTCCTCGCCCTTCTCCACTGTTCTCTGTAGCAAGATGTCCCTCTCCGGGATCCTCCTCAGAGTCACCGAACAAGGGCCACAGGGCTGGTGCACCAGCTCGCCCCTTGCTTCTTTGTCTGTCGACACCACCTGGTGAGAGGGGCCGTTCCACGATGCAGCAAGTTTCTGTGACTCCCAGGCCGCGTACTCCGACGGTAGATGCCCCGGCAGCCAACATTTTGGCTACCATTTCATCTCCCATCATTACTCTCACCGTTTTGCCTCCCACCGTTTCGTCACCAAGGGCTACCATCACTGCTGGCCAGATGGATCTCTTCAAATCAATGTTTGAGGTCATGGCAAAATCTTTTGCCAAACAGTTTAAGGCCACCATTCCTGCGGTGTCTGCGGCTCCGGAACACACCACCGCACGCCCCAGGGATTCTGACCCTGCTGTCGCTCCGCTGCCCTCTCGAGGGTCGAGCAGTCGCTCTGCTCGCCCGGCCATAACGGATTGGCACGACCCAGATGTCAAGGTGATGAGCGCCCAGCCCATCGACCTGCCCAGGCCCTACTGGCGCGGTCCCGATGTGGCTTTCAGAGTTCCCCCCTCATCCTCCGATGATTCCAGCTTGTCTTCGGAGGAGGAGGGGGGATGTGGACGCGGAGAAGACGTCCGACCAGGTGATTGGTGCTGTCGATCCGCCCAGAGGAGAGGACCAAAAATCTCTCACGGCAATGCTCACCCATTTAGGAACTGCCCTTAACATACGGGTCGACCAGCCGCCGTTGGAAGGGGAGGATCAGATGACGGCCAAGCTTGACAAGAAATCCATCCGACCCGTCCACATGACGATGCTTCCTTCCATGCTAAAATCTGCAAAGGCCATCTGGAAGAAGCCTGTTTCGGCCCACTCCGTTTCGTCCAGGCTCGATGGGATGTACCGAGTCCTGGACGAGAACGTCAAATTTCTTCAGGCACACCCACTACCAAATTCCCTGGTTGTGAAGGCCTTCCAACATAAAACTGTTGTCAGCAGCTTCCCAGTACCGTCGACGCCTGAGGGGAAGAAACTTGATGTGGTGGGCCGGAAGTTTTATGTGAATGGGTCACTGTTCCTATGGGCCGTGAACTATTCAGCAGCTATGGGCCTCTATCAGTCCCATCTTTGGGAGCGCACCAAGACGCTTGCTGCTAAGCTGCCATCCGACCTCCAAAGGGAACTAGAACGTCTGTGCGATGGGGGCGATTTCCTGGTGGAGCAGCAAATGAGGACGGCGCGCCATATCAACGACTACGCGACCAAAGACATGTCTTCAGTGATCCTTCTGCGGCAGCATGCCTGGCTACGAGGAACTACCTTGGATGACTCAATGAAAAAGCTCATTGAGGAGTTCCCATTCGATGGCCAGGGCCTCTTTGGCCAAGACACGGACAAGGTGCTCAACGAGTTGAGGCAGACCAACTTGACTGCCATGTTCTTGGGCCTCACTGCCTCGTCCCAGCCTTTAAAACCACGGTATCAACCATTTACTAGCCACTACCATGGTAATCCGCAGCAGCACCAACAACAGGGTGGACCTGCCGATCACCCCAAGCCTGGTTTCTACCGTCCCTGGAGGCAACAAGAGAGACATTTCCAGCCTTACGGCCAAGGAAAACACAATGAGGGCAAGTCAAAGTCTCGTGTTTGACTTCCCTCTGGCCAAGACTCTCTTGCTCCATCTCCCGTACCTCCCCCTTCGGAACTTCCTCAAGGTGTGGTCCGATGTCACGAACAACCGGTGGGTCTTGAAGATCTTGTCTGCTGGTTACACCATCGAGTTCAACTGGATGCCTCGAGTAGGAAAACACCGTTTCACCACCCCGTCTCTTCTGGAGGAAGAAGTTACTACCCTTCTCTCCAAGGGGGCCATCAAACTGGTACCATCAAACAATTGGAACAATGGTTTCTACTCAAGGTACTTTGTTGTCCAGAAGAAAGACGGAGGCCTCCGCCCAATTCTGGACTTGCGTCGCTTCAACAAGTTCATCCACACCAGGAAGCTCCGGATGGTGACCCTCCAGACAGTCCTTCCCATCATCAACAAATGGGACTGGTTTACGGTGATAGACCTCAAGGACGCTTACTTCCACGTCAGCATCCTCAGGGAGCACAGACGGTTCCTCCGCTTCCGGATAGGAGACGCCGTGTACCAGTACCGTTGCCTACCGTTCGGTCTGGCCACAGCACCACAAATCTTCACCAAGTGCATGGCTCTGGTTGCTGCCTTCCTGCAACAGAAGGGGATCAGGGTCTTCCCATACATCGACGATTGGCTGATAGTCTCCCCCACCAGATCGTCTGCCATTCGGAACACGGAGTACACCGTCCATCTCATGGAGAGTCTTGGCCTCAGGATCAATTTCACCAAATCGAAGTTGGATCCTTTAAAGCCTCCGATCAATGTTCTGCGCAGGCGCATAACCAAATAGTATGTATTCACAAACTATATACTCGAAGAACGAAAGTTATCACTGGTAAGTGAAACCCAACTTTCCACAGCCTGCTGCCAGTTTGGAGCCAACTCTTTGTGGCCAAGTCAGCCAAAGTGATCAAGGGTTGACAGGAGAACTGTCAGAAGCACCAAGTGTCAGCAATGTGGAGGACCAGCAGAACCCAGCACATCCAAAAGATGCTGGGGTCAATTGAGGAGTGCTCTGCAGCTGAGAAGGAGAAGGTCTAGGGCTCACCTCCAGAGAAGATCTCCAGCTGTGAGCCCTGAGCCTCCTTAAAGAAGGGGCTGTGCTGGCAAGCTCTTGTAGGAGAAATTACTTTGGACCCCTAACACTACATTACTAGAATCTCTGTCTGTCTCCTGAAACCTGAACCTCTGCCTGGACTACCAACAACATCTCTGGATTACCCTTGTGTCTACAGTTTTGCTTTGATCAGCTCTGGAACCCGGCTATCCTCGACTACAGCTTTGTTTACCCCTGTTTGGAAAGTAAGACTTTCTCCTACCTTGTGTGCAGTGGCCACCGGCCAATCTGCCCTGCTGTGGGTGTCTGGGCCATAACATCTTTTAATTTTTTTAAAAAAACTATCACTGGTTGATGGCATCATCCTAGTTGCATAACATAACATTATGACAATAGGATTTCAGCTGGGGCTTTCTTTTCTCCCACAACCACCATCAAAATCCTATATTAACTGATTAGTCATCTGACCATATCAGGTTAAAATCAAATACATTAGGTAAAGTGTATTGTCTCCCACATTAGGTAAAGTGTATTGTCTCCCATAAACCTGTCGAGACAGATGGAAATTTCAGATTACTGTATTCTATTTAGAAAGAGAGGACAGCCCAATCCACTCCAACAACCAGTTCGGAACATGATTAGGCAAAGTATGACTTTCCAGGTAATATTACACTGTTAATTCCCAGCTACACTGATTACGGCTGCTGGGAATTGTTGACCGATAATATTTAGAACCTTGTCTTGTACCTATTCCAGTTTAAACTTAATAGTGGCCAAAATCCTGTTGCCAAGTTCATTTCATTTCATTTCATTTATTAGATTTATATCCCACCTTACTCAACAAAAATGTGACTCAGGGCGGCTTACACTAGAGAATATACAAAAACAAAGATAAAATCAGCAAAAATACAATAGGGTACAGTAACATCTCAAAAATACAGTAACATTTCAGTAACACAATAACATCCCAGTAATACAGTAACATCTCAATAATGAAATAACATCTCACATATCGCACTCCAGCTCCAGACAAATAGAGTCCTACTGCCTTTATGGCCTTTTAAGTCCTGGCGCGGGCAGGACCCGGGACGCCGGCAGTGGTGGTAGGTCCCGGCATCCATCGCTGTGGGGCCTCTCCAACCTGTCCTCCAGGAAGACCGGAGGCAGCGACAAGAAGCAGCCGGGGTCCTTTTCAAGCTGCGGGACCGTACTCAGGTACTTCCCACTTCCCCGCCAACCAGGGAAGTTACTACGTCAAAGTAAGTCATAACTAGAGGAAACCTATTTGAATCAATGGAGCATACATAGCCAGTGACTCTCCAAATCCTTATTTATTCAATAGGCCTAGTTAAGGTAAAGGTTGTCCTTGCTCGAAAGCCAGTTGTATCCAACTTTAGGGTTCAGTGCTCATCTCTGTTTATAGCCAAAGAGCCAGAGCTATCTACATCTGCAGACATTTCCATGGACATGTGGCAGGCATGCCTAAACACCAGAGTGCACGGAACTCTGTTTACCTTCCCACCAAAGTGGTACCTATTTATCTACTTGCAATTTCTTGCTTTCAAATTGCTAGGCTAGCAGGAGACGGGACAGAGACAAGAGCTCGCTCCATCATGCATACAGTGGACCTCCGCACAACAACACGTTCAAATAACGACGTTTCCGCACAATGACACATTTTTTCCTCAAAAGTCACCATCCGCACAACGACGTCACATCGTTGTGCATAAGATGACTTTGCCACACTACCTGGTTTCCTTCTTCCCATGTTACCTTGCACCTGGGGAGTTTAAAAAGCAGGCGCTGCTTCCCCTTGTGGGTTGCATGAGGCGAAGGAGAGAGTGTTGAGGCGTTTGTTGTTGTTGTGTTTTTTTTGTGATTTCTACAGCGGTTCCCAGTGGTTTTCCAGTGGCGAGTTGGAGTGTTTTGGAGCGATTTCCATAGTTTTTCGTTGATTCTTTGGCACAGATAGGCAGATGTAATTTTCTTTTGGGAGGGGGGGGGAATTGGAGGTGGCAATGTTTTTTTGTGTTTAGATTTTCTTGCTCATTTTTGGTTGTGGCCTTCTGTGTGTGTGTTATTTTTTGGCATTTCTGCACAGTTGGCTCTTTTGGGGGGAAGGGTTTGTTTTAAAAATTTTTTTTGCTCATCCAGTTCTTTGGTTGTGGCCTTCTCTCTCTCTCTCTCTCTCTCTGTGTGTGTGTCTGTGTGTGTGTGTGTGTGTGTGTGTGTGTGTGTGTGTGTGTGTGTGTGTGTGTGTGTGTGTGTTTTCAGGAGCTGCCCATGGACCTGCTACATTTTGGTGACTCGAGGCCTGTTTGCTACAAAATGGAGTCCTCCTGAGCACATGGAGGTGCTGGCATTGCATGCTGGGACATGTCCACCATTTTGCTGCATGATTCAATGCAGGGCCTGTTTTTCTACAAAACTGCAACTTTTATAATTGCACTTTTATAAAGTTTTGTAAAGTTTAAAAATGCTCTTTGGTTCTGTAGTGTATTTTTTTTGTTTTCTATTAACGACGTTTCCTGTATAACGACGCGACGCTTGGAACCAAGCTTTGTCGTTGTGCGGGGGTCCACTGTACTCGTGTCTCGAACTCCAAATATCCAGTCTTCAAGTTCAGTGTATTAACCACTTGAGCCACCACAGTACCTTTCAATGGGCCTACTCTAGTGTGATTTACTACACTATGCAACAAGATTTCATCCACTGTCTATTTTTAGTCAAACAAACTTAGTATGAAGTGATGTCAATATGGATGAACATTTGACTTTTTCTTTACTTCCACTTTTACCCCTTCAGGGGTTGAGGGACATTTGACTGCCTGAGACAAAGGACAAAAATTTGAAATTGTCTGAAACTTGCAACAAAAACCACATTTTCCAGTAATTCTGAGGGAAAAAGGCCTGTTTGAGGAAAGAGGGGGAGAGCACCCAGGTGGCTCAGAAGGGAAAAACCAATGGTCTGCTACTGCAACTCTCCTAATTTTTTCCCCAGAGGCATTTGCTTCACTCATTTGCCTCATGGCGGAAACAGTCTTGCATCGTACATACTTTCCATTCCACAACAAATCTCAGTTATGTTCAGTGGGTTTTTGGATACCATATTTGCAAACCATCTCAATACAGTTGTTACAAAGTGCAATCCAGTGTCAGTTCAGTTAGGAACAAAAACTTACTTAAATCAGGTTGAGTCTGTTTTTAAATCAAGGCCTGGGGGCCAGATCCAGCCCATGGCGCCATTTCATTTGGCCCCCATCCCTCCAAGGGCATTTGAAAAACAAAATGGCCACCCCTTTGAAGCTGTTGGGACAAAATGGCCTCCCCTATTGAGCAGGCAATAGAAAATAGGCAAAATGGCCATCGGCCCTCAAAGCTGACTGAGAGAGTATGACCCGGCCTTTAGCTTGAAAAGGTTGGGAACCCCTATTTTAAATAGACATGCATAAGATAATTCTGATAGTCCACTACAGTGGTGGGATTCAGCAGGTTCGCCCCAGTTCGCCAGAACTGGCCCATTCAAGTTTTGAAATAAAGTAGTCTTAATTCGGGTGCAACGCAAGGCTTTCCCCCTGGCCATGCCCACCATACGACGCCCACAGAGTAGGCAGTAAAAAAAAAAAAAGAATCCCACAACTGGTCCCCTATCTTACTTTCAACAAGAAGCAGATAACCAGACTTGAAACTTTGGATCTTCATTCGTTATTCAAAAGCTGTCTCTCCCAACTTTCCATTGTCAGGTGTTCTTAGACTCCAAATCCCAGGAGCCGAAATCAGTACAACTGCTGATCAGGGTTTCTGGGAGTTGAAGTCCAAGCACACCTGGGGACTCAAGGTTGGGAAGGACTGTTTTAGAGTATGGAACAGAAGTTATTTCTGACAACCAGCAAGGAGTGCAAGTGAATGAACACTGCTGAAGCAGACACCTGGTGGACGTTTCCTCTCAGCTAGGCTGCAGACACCAAGCTTTCATTATCATACTAAGTGGCTGATGGCACCAGACAGCACAAAGTGACCACAAAGCCTGTTGTTGAGTTAGAAGAATCAATGGTTTGAGATGATATCATGCAGCTTCCTGGCTTCCTAGAACTCCACCCAGCAAATGTTTGTCCTACAGATGGTAGATTACAACTGCAAGCCAAAAGATCAATGATTATGCTGGTCAGGAGATGGAAACTCTCCTCCAACACCTCTGGAGGACACCAGTTGGTATGAATTGTCCTAAAATCACCATCCTCACAACACACAGGTTTACTCAGAAGCAGTCAGTTTTAGCATAGCATAGCATACCTCTTCTTCCTCCTCCTTTACCATCACATCTCCCTCCAAGGCAAGGACTTCTTGGCTCCCAGCCCTTTCATAGAGGTAACAACATAAAGACTCTGTCCCATAGAGCAGGGTTCCTCAAACCTGGCCCTCCAGATGTTCTTGGATTTCAATTCCCAGAAGCATAAATCAGCACACCTGTTGATAAGGGCTTCTGGGAATTGAAGTCCAAGAACACCTGGAGAGCCAGGTTTGAGGACCCCTGCCATGGAGAAAGAAGGAAACTGTGCACTGACACAGTGCAAGAAATTGAAAATGGATTTTGAGGTGGAAAGAAATCACAAAATCACTTTTGGGAAACACTTCGCATTTAAACTCAGTTTGTTTTCTCACTCCCCCACTCTACTATGACTGTTTTATTCACTGCTAGACCTCAGTGTTCTCATAAAACAGGTGTGAGCAGAATGCAACCCTCAGGATGCAACTATGGTCCCAGGAATCCTGTGCTCTACCCCTGATATTTTTTTTAAAAAAATGGGCTGTTGTGGTTTAAATTCACCACTAAAGGGTGCAAAGGGGTTTCCCAACAAAACAACAATTGCTTTTTAAGAAAATAGGCTGTGAATTGGGATGTAGTCCAAGATCTCTGGAGAATACTCACTCCTGTTCTAAAAAGACATAAGCAGATCTACAAATCCTCACAGCTGTCCATTCCAACTCAGAAAATTTAGTTACTTCTTTGTTAGAGACCAGAAATACGAGAACCCTTCATCTTAGGACAGTGATGATGAACCTTGACACTCCAGGTGTTCTTGAACTTCAATTCCCAGAAGCCCTGATCAGCAAGAGTGCTGACTTGGGCTTCTGGCAATTGAAGTCTAAGAACATCTGGAGGGCCAAGGTTCACTGTCATGGTCCTAGGACCTTGTCAGAGTGGTAGTCCAAAGGAAGAACATTTCCAGTGGTCCCCCTTGAAATGTTTCCTAGATTTGCCCAGCTGCCCCCTTTTCATTGTGGGGGGAAAGCTTCAGTAGCTCAAGAAAACGTCCACAGACAGAACGGCATTGCATATTTCACACTCACGCGGAGGTCCTGGAATTCCGGAAGATCTGTGTAACAGCAAAGGAGGATGTTGTTGGTCATGCTGAAACTCTCACGCACCCCCAAGTGATAGAAGAGTGAAGGCTGGCACAGAGTGTTGCTCATCTCCACCACAACCACATCTGAAGGCAAGAGAAAGACCATCAGACCCAACTATTACTTGAGAACATCAATCCACCTCTCATTTTGTCCCATCTGCCCTATTCTCATGTCATCTTGCAGTCTCCATCTTTCCTGTAACTGTAAGGAAGCACAAGCTGCCTATCAAGGGCAAATTACTCAAAAAATCAAGATAAATTGTGTCTGCAGGGTGGTTGCCCTGCCTGGAAAAGGAAAAAGGAGAACATCTGGGTCCCATCTCATCCCTTGGACAGGTTTCATTAAAATGCCTTTCAGTTATATTTCTGTGCTACCTTTGGGCCACAAAGGCCTCTCAGAAGCTCACCAATGCATAAGACCAATATTTAAACAATACAAAACAATGCAACATACAAATCCAAGATAGATGTATTCCCATAACAATTTTAAATTCAAAAACCTAAAAATACCCATAATTACTCATGATAATATCACTAAGCTGATTTGAACTTCTGGCAGTCCTCCTTGCATATAAAGTACTCAGATATAGTTGACCCAGTCCCTGCTTCAGGTGGTACTCTGGGTCTTTGCAGCTTTCCTAGGGCCACACAGGTAGCAGGACATGTAATCCCACCAGCCATACACGCTGCAAGTTATCTTGGCTACATAGTCCTCCAGTCTCTGAGATGGCTGGAGGAGGACCTTTTCTTGGTCCATACATTGAAAGGATGTGTCAAGAACCTGATTCTGACATTGGTGAATACAAACTACTCAGCCCACTGTCCAGGAATTTTCCCAGTGTAGATGACTTGCAAGAAAAGTAAAAGAGAGTGACACAAACACATATTCAAAACTAAAAGCTAAGCAATTTAAGAACAGTTTGCCTAAAAATAATAAAAAAACTGACCAGTCTACAGGTGGAATAGGTGTTAGAGCAGGGATTCTCAACCTGCAGCCCGAGGGCCGGATGTGGCCCAAGGCACAATTTTATGTGAGCTCCACACCGCCTCCACCACACCCAGAAGTACCATGGTGTGAAGAAAGGGCAAAATGGCCGTTCGCCCCCTGAAACTGTCTGAGGGAGCGTGACCCGGCCCCCGGCTTTAAAAGGTTGAGAACTCCTGCATTAGAGCTCTGCTAACATCAGGACCATCCCAAGTTACAAAGCAAAACCAGTAATTGCACCACTTAAACAAGTGAACTTCTGAATATTTGTTCTCTATACTTTAAAAATATCTTTAAACAAGTTTTTACAACCAGAAATAGAATCCCTTTTTAATGCCTGTTTGATTAGGCATCTGATTAAATCTTGACTAGCAGGATTAAAAATTCAGATTGCCCCAGAGCTCACTGAACCTTCAATAATGTAGGCATACTAAAATATCACTTGTTTCTGCATTGGTGGTAAAACAGTTTTAGTTGTTTTTAATTGTAAATAAAAAACCATTTACCCAAACTTCCCCAAAATTGGCACAGTGCAAGAACAGACTGTCTGGTACAGTTTGGTGCTGATCTGGTCTAGTTTCAATTTTTTGAGGGGTGCCTCTTTTCTACAACTGCCTTGTAGAATGTTATTTTGTTCTGTTGCATAATAACATAAATACTGTAAATAGCACCTTTCTCTGGGATGGCACATTGAGGAATCAAACTCCCAGATCCTGGCTTCCACAGTCCCAGTCATTCACAGAAGCATATATCAATCACCCAAATTATCAAAGGATCTCTCTCTTTCCATGTTTGAGCAAACAACATTGACTGCTCCTTGGTGACAACAGCAGTCTACTATCTTCTCACTTATTTCAATACTGGTTGAGGATTCAGGGATTTGTGCTCAGGAAAAGTACCATCACCTAGATTTACTTACTGGAGGAGGGTCTTGAGAGTCCTCTGGGCTGCAAAGAGATTAAATCAGTCAATCCTAAAGGAAATAAATCCTAACTGTTCCTTGGAAGGCAAATACTGAAGATGAAGCTAAGTACTTTGGCCACCAAATGAGAAGAGAGGACTCATTCATGAAGGCCCTGATGCTAGGAAAGATGAAGGCAAGAAGAGAAGGGGGTGACAGAGGATGAGATGGTTAGATAGCATCATTGACACGGGGGCATAGATCTGGGCAGACTACGGAGGATGGCAGATGACAGAGGAGCCTGGTGTGCAGTGGTCCATGGGGTTGGATTCGACTGTGCGACTGAACAACAATTACTACTACTACTACTACTACTACTACTACTACTACTACAAATCCTGAGATTCTTCATGCTGTCCCTTTGAAGCCAATTCACCTGGAGAGGTATTTTAGCACAAATAGATAGCTTGGTGTTCCACAGAGTGGGGAACCCATGGCCCTCCATGGTAGTTATTGTTGGTAGTTATCTGTGAGCATTCCTTATACTGGTTGGGAATAATGAGAGTTGAAACCCAGCTAAATCTGGAGGGCCATGCATTTTCCTTTCCTCAATATGAAGAATCCACTCCCTCTTGACCTGCCCTGCATTTAGCTAAGTAAACCACATTAATTGACAGCTAGGTACATTTTGTGCTAAATCATATTCTTTGACACAGGACAATCATTCAATTCCCTTTGGGAAAAGACTGAACCCAATTTAAAGACAGGAAACCAATAATCAAAGTCATCTTAACTAGTTCCTCACATTATTTTTAAAGCTACCATGTTTTGTTTGAGGATCACTCCAGTGTGATAGATTCTGTCTCATGATGAATCAGACATGTGGTTTTAATTTTTAAAAAACTTTTGGGAAACACTTTCTATATTAACTGATGGTGCTGATGCAAAGTCCTTATTTCACCAGATCAGATTATTAGTCTACTTATCTCAATATTATCTGCATCCTCATTAGCAATAGCTCTCCAAGATTTCAGATGGAGTCCACAGATCAGTGGCACAATGAGGTCTTTCATGCAGAATATCTCCATTCAATCTCTAGCACAGGAGTTCTCAACCTTTTTAAGACGGGGGCTGGGTCATGCTCCCTCAGACAGATTCAGGGGCCGGACAGCCATTTTGCCCTTCCTCCACCACATGGCTGCCGGGGGCCACAGGTTGAGAATCCCTGTTCTAGCATCTCCAGTAATAAGAATCAGTAAGAAGGTGAACAGAACCTTTTTTTTTTTTTTGCCTGACACTCCAAAAAGCATCAGAGATGAACCAAAGCAGGCTGGACAAATAAACAAAGCTAGTGGAAGGTTTGAATAAGCCACTTTCTTGGGTTAGAACTCTCAAAATGTTGTTGTCTGCAAAATCTAGAGAGAAAACTCTCTAAGCTATTATATGGAAGCCAAAATATTAGCAAATTATACAGTATGTGCATAGGTGAGATGATGCCAGTCACAGCAGCACATACAGTGGTACCTCATACAACAATTTTAATCTGTTCCATGGGTCTCGTAGTTGTACGAAACAATTGCTATATGATACATGCATCGTATAGTGATTTTCCCTATGGGATGCATCGCACGGTTTTTGTTTTTTTTTGCTAAGTGGTTTTTCCCATTTAAATTTTTTTATGTGGGACGCCATTTCCCCCCAAAACCTAATTGTTATGCAATTTCATTGCTATGTGTGGCAATTGTTGTATGAGGTTCCGCTGTAGTTGCTAATTAATAAAGTGCTGGTTGCATTCCTGGAATCTAGCTAGTATAAGGCAGCTTCCAACACTAAAAACAAAGCAAAACATAGGTAAAGGTTGCCTTTGATCAAAAGTCAGCTGTATCCAACTCCAGGGTTCAGTGCTCATCTCTGTTTATAGCCAAAGAGCCAGCACTGTCTCAGTCTGCAGATGTTTCCGTGGACATGTGGTAGGCATTATTGGGGTATTGAGGTATGCTGGGGGGGGGGGTACACCAATGTGGCATGTCTGTGTATAGAGTGGCAAAGCTGTGGGCACACAGCGTCAGCTGGGATGAATCTCACACAGACAAGCAGGCAGTAAAAGCCAAAAGAAAGATGCTTTACTTCAGCTTGGCAAAACACAAGAGAAAAACACAGGCTTGAGATAATGGCTCTCAGCAATATTGGCAGCAGTCCAAAATAGATAAGAATTGTCCAAGCAAATAGTTTAAAGCAAATAGTCTTTTGCAGAGGTTACCTCCAGGAAGTAGTTAGCTGTATCCTTGTGGTATGAGCAAAAGCCACCAGTCCTCTTCCCAGGAACAGACGGAGATAGTAGTGAGCCACGTCAGCAGTTCTAGTCGAGCAGTTCAGTTTTGTCAGTAAGCTAGCCAAAGAGGTAAGCCAGCAAAACATGGAGCATAGGAAGCCAAACGATCAGTAAGGCATGGGAGCCAGGATGCTGCTCCAACAGACACCCCTTCAGCCCCTCTCAAAATGCTCAACTGATAGCACTCCTAAAATAGTTGAGAACTGCTGAGTCACTCTGTGATCTGATATACCTGTGACACAGCACAGAGGAACTCTTAAATGGGAAACTGCGAACCAATACAATACTATGGAAGGGACTCCAAACCCTATTATCCTGACAGGCATGCCTAGACACCAGAGTGCATGTAACACTGTTTACCTTCCCACTGAAATGGTACCCATTTATCTACATGAAATTTCTTGCTTTCGAACTGCTAAGTTGGCAGGAGCTGGGACAGAGATGGGAGCCCATTCCATCATGCAGTACTCAGGTCTCGAACTGCTGACCTGTCAACCTTCCAATCAGCATCTTAACCACTTGAGCCACCGCAGTCCCAAATGCAAAATACAGGGAACGTTAAATTGAATCCAGGAGTACAACCAGGAGTACAACCATACGAGCGCATTTTACTTCTGATTCCAGGAGCAACGAAGGCGGAGTGGGCCGGATGTATCACACTAAATCCATTCGTGTGGATTCACAGGGGCTTCTGGTAATTGAAGTCCAAGAAAATCTGGAGTGCCAAGGTTTGTCATCACGGCCCTAAACTCAGCCAAAAGCACGTCAAGTTGCCATAGCAATCCATCCATAAAATAGTTACCATGTTTTTGAAAACTTTCCTTCGGCCGGATGGTAAGGAAAACAAAAATATATAGAATAAAAGGGACATGAAACAAACTTGCAGCATGATGAGAAAAACCTCATTGTTTGGAGTTTGTGACACTCTTAATATGTAATATACAGGTGAAATTCGGAAAATTAGAATATTGTGCAAATGTCGATTCATTTCACTTAAAAGGTGAAACAAATATATGAGATAGACTCACTGCATGCAAAGTGCGAGATGTCATGCCTTAATTTGTTATAATTGTGATGATCATGGCGTACAGCATACATGATATTATGTGATGATTATGGGGTACATACGATTGGGGGGTTGGGTTTTCATAAGCTGTAAGACATAAGCATCAATATTATAACAAAGTAAGGCTTGAACTATCTCGCTTTGCATGCAATGAGTCTATCTCATATTATATATTTGTTTCACCTTTTAAGTTGCATTACTGAACTGAATGAACATTTGCACAATATTCTAATTTTCCGAGTTTCACCTGTAGGAGTCCCTTTACAAAATTAAGTATTTATTACACATTTTTATCTGGGAGTAAATCTCACAGGATGTAGCAAGATATAGTGAGTCAATGTGGGCACGATTTTGCTGCTAATCAGATCACATAAGAACAGCCTTGCTGGAACAGGCCACAGCCCATCCAGTCCAGCATTCTGTCTCACACAGTGGCTCACCATTTGCTTCAGGGTGTTATTCCCAAGCAGATGCCTTCACCTGCTTAGGGTTCCCTGGAAATGGCATTGAGAGATATTCTGCCTATCTCTCCAACCCAGAGGTTGTCCTTAGGTATCCATAATTATAGCCATTGATACCCTTGTCCTCCATGAACTTGTCTAATCCTTTCTTAAAGCTGTCAAGACTGACAGCTGTCACCACTTCTTCTGGCAGGGAGTTCCATAGGCCAGTGATCCTCTGGGTGAAAAAGTACTTTCTCTTATTTGTTTGAGAACTAGCACCCAGAAGTTTCATCGAGTGTCCCCTAGTTCTAGTGTTGTGCGATAGGGAAAACAGTTTTTCCTTATCTACTTTGTCCACACCATGCATGTTTTTATAAACTTTAATCAGGTCACCTCTTAGACACCGTCGTTCAAGATTGAAGAGGTCCAACCGTTGCAGCCTTAGATGGTAAGGAAGGTATTCCAGTCCCCTAATCATTCTGGTTGCCCTCCTCTGCACTTTTTCAAGCTCCATAATATCCTTCTGGAAGTAAGGCGACCAGAACTGTACGCAGTATTCCAGATGGGGCCTCACCTTAGATTTATAAAGAGGCAAAATGACACTTACTGACTTATTTTCTATACCCTTCCTAATGATCCCTAGCACTGAATTGCCTTTTTTCACTGCTGTGGCACACTGGATTGACACCTTCATTGAGCTGTCCACCAGGACACCAAGGTCCCTTTACTGGTTTGTCACAAAGAGTTCAGACCCTATTAGTTTATAAATGTAATTGGGGATTTTTGCCCCATCGTGCATCACTCTGCACTTACTAGTGTTGAAGCTCATTTGCCACTGGTTTGCCCACTCTCCCAGTGTCGAGAGATCCCTCTGGAGCTCCTCACAATCTCTCACAGTTTTCACTACCCTGTATAATTTAGTGTCATCAGCAAATTTGGCTACCTTGCTATTTACTCCTACTTCTAGATCATTTATGAAGAGGTTGAAAAGCAGGGGTTCCTGTACTGAACCTTGGGAGACCCCACTCCATTTAGTGCTACTCTGTTTCCTGTCCCTTAGCCAGTTGCTGATCCAGGACACGACCTGTCCCTTTATTCATGACTGGTAAGTTTATTCAAGAGCCTTTGGTGCGGGACCTGGAAGGGGAACTGGAATACTTAGCAATAGATAAGAATATTGATATTATTGGTATCACTGAAACCTGGTGGACGGATGATAACCAATGGGATACAGTTATCCCAGGCTACAAACTGTACAGGAAGGATAGGAAGGGGCAAACGGGAGGTGGTGTAGCCTTGTATGTCAAAGAAGTGATAAAATCGTATGAATTGGAATATCTAGGTGATTTGGAGTCACCATTAGAAGCTCTGTGGGTAAGAGTACCAGGCCACAAGGATGGTCTAACAGTAGGCATATACTATCGGCCTCCGACCCAAGCTCTTGAGGGAGACAGGCAGTTGGAGAATGTTGTAAAGGAGGCATCCAAGAAGGGAAGCCTGGTTATAATGGGGGACTTCAATTACCCTCACATAGACTGGGTGAACTGTTGTTCAGCACATGATAAAGAGATAAAGTTCCTAGATATGCTAAATGATTGTTCCCTGGGACAGATGGTTGAAGACCCAACTAGAGGTACAAGAATCCTTGACTTGATCCTGAGTAATACTCAGGATCTGGTGCAAGATGTTAATGTGACTGATCCAATAGGGAACAGTGACCACAACTCAATTATGTTTAACTTGATCATAGACCGCAAGTCACTGATAAAATCTAACACAGAGACCTTAAATTTTCAAAAAGGAAATTTCCCAAAGTTGAGGAAACTAGTAAAAAAGAAGCTGAAAGGGAAAATTGAGAGAGTCCAAACACTCCAAGAGGCATGGAGGCTGTTTACAAAAACAATAACAGAGGCCCAATTGGAATGCATACCCAAAAGGAAAAAGGGCACTGCCAGGTCCAAGAGGACTCCGATGTGGCTTACAGGAGCTGTTCGGGAAGTGATCAAGAGCAAGAAAAGCTCATTTAGAAGATGGAAGGCTTGTCCGAATGAGGACAGCAGGCAGAAACATAAATTCTGGCAGAACAAATGCAAGGCAACAATCAGGAAAGCAAAGCAAGACTTTGAGGAGCGTATAGCTAAAAATACTCAGAGAAATAACAAAGACTTCTTTAAGTACATTAGAAGTAAGAACCCAACTAGGAAGGCCATTGGACCATTAGATGACAATGGAAGGCAAGGGGTTATTAAAGAGGAAACAGAGATTGCGGAGAGACTCAATGAATTCTTTGCTTCAGTATTCACTGAAGAAGACAGAGGCCACATGCCCAAAACAGAGCCTATCTTCGTAGGGAGGGAAACCGAAGAATTAAGCCAGATAGAAATAACCAGGGAGGAGGTCCTTGCATGTCTTGTTAAACTAAACACTAACAAATCACCAGGACCAGATGGCATCCATCCACGAGTTCTCAGGGAACTTAAAGATGAAATTGCTGATCTCCTAGCCAAAATATATAATCTTTCCCTCAAATCAGGCTTTGTGCCTGATGACTGGAAGGTAGCGAATGTAACACCAATTTTCAAAAAAGGATCCAGGGGTGATCCAGGAAATTACCGACCTGTCAGTTTGACATGTGTCCCAGGTAAAGTGATGGAAACCATCCTAAAAGATAGAATTAATAGGCACATAGAAGAGAAGGCGCTGCTAAAGGAGAGCCAACATGGCTTTTGCAAGGGCAAATCATGCCTCACTAATCTGTTGGAATTTTTTGAGAGTGTCAACAAGCATGTGGATAAGGGGGATCCAGTTGACATTGTTTATCTGGACTTTCAGAAGGCTTTTGACAAGGTCCCACACCAAAGGCTCTTGAATAAACTTACCAGTCATGGAATAAAGGGACAGGTCTTGTCCTGGATCAGCAACTGGCTAAGGGACAGGAAACAGAGGGTAGCACTAAATGGACACTTCTCCAAGTGGAGGGAAGTAAAGAGTGGGGTTCCCCAAGGTTCAGTACTGGGACCCCTGCTTTTCAACCTCTTCATAAATGATCTAGAGGTAGGAGTAAAAAGCAAGGTAGCCAAATTTGCTGACGACACTAAATTATACAGGGTAGTGAAAACTGTGAGAGATTGTGAGGAGCTCCAGAGGGATCTCTCGACACTGGGGGAGTGGGCAAAACAGTGGCAAATGAGTTTCAACATTAGTAAGTGCAGAGTGATGCATGTTGGGGCAAAGAACCCCAATTACATTTATAAACTGATGGGGTCTGAACTCTCTGAGACAAACCAGGAAAGGGACCTTGGTGTCCTGGTGGACAACTCAATGAAGGTGTCAACCCAGTGTGCCTCAGCAGTGAAAAAAGCAAACTCAATGCTAGGGATCATTAGGAAGGGTATAGAAAATAAGTCAGCAAGTGTCATTTTGCCTCTTTATAAATCTATGGTGAGGCCCCATCTGGAATACTGTGTACAGTTCTGGTCGCCATACCTCCAGAAGGATATTATGGAGCTGGAAAAAGTGCAGAGGAGGGCAACCAGAATGATTAGGGGACTGGAACACCTTCCTTACCATCTGAGGCTGCAACGGTTGGGCCTCTTCACTCTTGAACGACGACGTCTAAGAGGTGACCTGATTGAAGTTTATAAAATCATGCACGGTGTGGACAAAGTAGATAAGGAAAAACTGTTTTCCCTATCGCATAATACTAGAACTAGGGGACACTCCATGAAACTTTTGGGTACTAGTTCTCAAACAAATAAGAGAAAGTACTTTTTCACCCAGAGGATTACTGGTCTATGGAACTACCTGCCAGAAGAAGTGGTGACAGCTGTCAGTCTTGACAGCTTTAAGAAAGGATTAGACAAGTTCATGGAGGAGAAGAGTATCAATGGCTATAATTATGGATACTTAAGGACAACCTCCGGGTTGGAGAGATAGGCAGGATATCTCTCAATATCATTTCCAGGGAATCCTAAGCAGGTGAAGGCATCTGCTTGGGAATACCCTGAAGGAAATGGTGAGCCACTGTGTGAGACAGAATGCTGGACTGGATGGGCTGTGGCCTGTTCCAGCAAGGCTGTTCTTATGTTCTTATGTTCTTATGTTCTTATGTTCTTATGACCTTGTCAAAAGCCTTCTGAAAGTCCAGATAAACAATGTCAACTTATCCACATGCTTGTTGACACTCTCAAAAATTCCAACAGATTAGTGAGGCATGATTTGCCCTTGCAAAAGCCATGTTGGCTCTCCTTTAGCAGCGCCTTCACTTCTGTCTGCCTATTAATTCTATCTTTTAGGATGGTTTCCATCACTTTACTTGGGACACATGTCAAACTGACCCGTCGGTAATTTCCTGGATCACCCCTGGATCCTTTTTTGAAAATTGGTGTTACATTCGCTACCTTCCAGTCATCAGGCACAAAGCCTGATTTGAGGGGGAAATTACATATTTTGGCTAGGAGATCAGCAATTTCATCTTTAAGTTCCCTGAGAACTCGTGGATGGATGCCATCTGGTCCTGGTGATTTGTTAGCATTTAGTTTAACAAGACACGCAAGGACTTTCTCCCTGGTTATTTCTATCTGGCTTAATCCTTTGGTTTCCCTCCTAACGAAGATAGGTTCTGTTTTGGGCATGTGGTCTCTGTCTTCTTCAGTGAATACTGAAGCAATCTCTATTTCCTCTTTAATAACCCCTTGCCTTCCATTGTCATCTAATGGTCCAATAGCCTTCCTAGTTGGGTTCTTACTTCTAATGTACAGTAATACCTCATACAACGTCCACTTCATACAACGTCGGATCATACAACGTCGCCTAATTCTGGGGGAAAAGGTGCCTCATACAACCTCGACGGATGTTGTATGAGGTATTAGGGTTTTTACCGCGGGAGTTTGGACTTGCAGCTTGGAGGCCCCATGGAGGTCGACCGGCAGCCGGCCGGAGGAGGCGGGGAAAGAAAGAACTCGCCGCACTTGGGGCTCGCCTCTCCACGGCCCCCAAAGTGGCTCCCCGCCTCCAACGGACCCCACCAACGCCAGGGCTGGGAGGCCCCATGGAGTTCAACCGGCAGCCGGCCAGAGGAGGCATGGAAAGAAAGAACTCACCGCACTTGGGGCTTGTTTCTCCAGCGAGTTCTTTCTTTCCCGCCTCCACGGCCGCCATCAGGGGGGACAAGGGGGACTGCCGTCCAGGGCCCAGTGCTGGCAGGGGCCCAGCGGCGCTATGTTAATTTTTTTAAATTTTGTAATTTTTTGTTTACAGAGGGCTCCGCCTCGACCCGGATATCCTGGGTCAAGGCTTCAGCCCACGAGGCGTGCCGGGCAGAGACCTTGCGCCAGGGCTGGAGGCGGCGGTGGCTGTGGAGGAGGAGGGTGCAACCGCACCCCCAGCAGCCCTGAGCTGCGCGGGCAGCCACTGTAGCTGCGGGGGAAACCCAACAGCATCGCCGGGAGTGAGCAACCCGGGAACCATGGCCACTCCCGGGGCTCAGGCAGCAGTGCCTAGTCTCCTCTCCACCTGGCCTGGCCTGGCCTGGCCCCCGAGGCAGCGCGCCCGGGCACAGAGGAGGAGGAAGAGGAGGCGAAATAGAGTGCACGGGCAGCGCGCAGCGCCATGGAGTCCGGTGGAGGCAAAGTAAGCGCACCGCAAGGCTAACCCACTACAATGCTTCTCTGTCTCCCCCCTTTGCCTCCTCCTCCTCCTGCCTTCCTCTTCCGCGTTCTTTCTGCTGATGGTTTTTTTTATTGGGGGGGAGAGGCGGCCCCAATCCTCCTCCTCCTCTCCTTCTTAGATTTTTCTCCTTCTTCTTTTTCCTTTTCTCCTCCTCCTCCTTCTATTTTCCCCCTCCTCCTCTTCCTTCTCGTCCTCCTCTATCCTCTTCCTCACCTTCTTCTTCTGGACTGGATGGGCTGTGGCCTGTTCCAGCAAGGCTGTTCTTATGTTATGTTCTCCTTCTTCCACCTCTTCTTCTCTTTCCCCTTCCTCTCCTTCTTCTCTTTCGTGTGCTTCTCCAGACAGGGCAAGCGGTGCCATTCTGTTCTCCCTCCCTCCCTCGCACCCTTTTTCGCGGCATACCAATGTGGAAAAGGACAAAATATTCAAACTGAGTTTGAGAATATGTAAGGTGGGGCCATACATATGAAGAAAGGAACACTCCTCTTTAAAAAAGATGACATGCATTTAAATAATTATATATTATTACTTAAGTCCGCAGTGGCTTAGTGGTTAAGACACTGAGCTTGATGAAGGTTGGCAAGTCAGCAGTTTGAGACCTGAGTTCTTCACAATGGAATGAGCTCCTATATCTGTCCCAGCTCCTACCAACCTAGCAGTTCAAAAGCAAGAAATTGCAAGTAGATAAATAGGCACCGCTTCAGCAGGAAATGTAACAGTGTTCCGTGGGCTCTAGTATCTAATCATGCCTGCCACATGTCCATAGAAACATTTGCAGACTCAGAGAACACTGTCTCTTTGGCTGTAAATGGATATGAGCACTGCCCCTAGAATATGACACAACTGGCTCTTGAGCAAAGGTGACCTTTAACTTTAATATCATTTCAGTAATAAAATAAATATACTTATTATTTAATTTTTATCTCTTCAGTAATCCAGTATATGTCTCTCTTGCTGCCAGAAGATCACACTGCAGACAGCTGAGGTCAAAGGTAGTGTGTATGGACAGAATTTCAGGTTTCCAATGTGTGCCATGGTATGAGTAGATCATTTTGGATGTAATGGTTCTTGCAGTGGCTGTCTCCCCTTTACATCAGGGGTTCCCAACCTTTTCAAGCCAGGGGCCAGGTCACACACTCTCAGTCAGCTTTGAGGGCTGGACAGCCATTTTGCCCTGCCTGCACGATAGAGGTGGCCATTTTGTCCCAACAGCTTCAAAGGGGCAGCCATTTTGTTTCTTGAATGCCCCTGGGGGTGGGGTGGGGGCATATGAAGGGGCACTGCGGGCTGGATCTGGCCCGTGGGCCTTAGGCTGGGAACCCCTGCTTTAGATGGTATTGGTCAGTGATCTATTGCTAGCCAACAAAGAATTAGTAGGTCACCCTTGCTGGAAAGCCAGTCGTATCTGACTCTAGGGTTCAGTGCTCATCTCTGTTTCAAAGCCGAAGAGCCAGCGCTGTCTGCATCTGCAGACATTTCCGTGGCCATGTGGCAGGCATGACTAGACACCGGAGTGCACAGAACGCTGTTACCTTCCCACTGAAGTGGTCCTTTATGTGGCAGGTATCATACATGGCCAAATTTTGCCACGCCCACAGATTTGGCCACACCCACAGAGGGGCATGGCCAAAATGTGCGTGGGGGCCCCCAATACGATTGATCAGTACGTGCCCAGAAATTTCTGATGGCAGCCCAGGATATGACAAAAAGTGTGTTGTGTATGGAATGTAACTGCGGTAACTTTGCCTTTAAGACAATGTAACCATACAAATGAGTGAATGTAACAATCCCTATCATGTATAAGAAACAATGTAACCAACCGCACTAGGATGCGAGCTAGTGACCACAGCTCACATGGTACAAATTCTCCAAATACCCTCAGCCGTGGGAAAGATTCCCGCCACTACCTCACCTGGACAAGAAGGGCGTGACTAAGGGTGATGTCACGCAGACAGTAGCCAATGAGCTACCAAGGAGCCACATTCAAATGTATAGCCACTGTATAAAAGGAGCTGTTTGTCCACCATTACCCCATGTTCGTTCTGGAGTCCATGCAATAAAGATGCGTTAAGCCTAACTGCGACTGTTTCCATTGTCTATTTCCAAACACCAAATTGGTGATGAAGGTGGGATATGGCTTCCCACGGGAACAAGACACCACTCCAACAACTGATTTTCGATGTTAACCAACCCAAACGATGGGACTGGTTCGAGATGCACTTTCGAGGCATGTGGGCGGTAGCCGACATCACGGACGAGGGAAAAAAACGTGGCCTGCTCATCACGATGCTTGGGTACCACGCCGTAAAGCTTCTGGTGAACCTGGTGGCAACGAGGAAGGTGGAGGAGGTCCCAGTGAAGCATCTCCTGGCAGTGTTGAGGGGGCATTTTCAGCCCGCCGTGTCCATTTTCTCGGCCAGGGCTGCGTTCGCGAGGAGGAACCAGAAGCCGGGTGAGTCCATGGCAGACTATGCGGCGGACCTTAGGGTAGCAGCAACCCCATGCGAGTGGAGAGATTTCCTAGAGATGGCCCTTAGAGACCTCTGCAGGTTGCGGGACGAGGACACCCAAAAGAAGCTCATGAACTGGAGACATGACCTGACCTTCCAAGAAGACCTGAGGGAAGCACAGTCGGCTGAGTCCACAAAAGCAGGAGTAAAACTGTTAAAGGCAAAGCCACCACCACTTGAAGGGGCAGCAACGGCGGTCCAGGCGGCTTGGAGGGCGTCACCTCCCCCACACTCGCCCTTCTTGTCATCAGACGTTTCAGGCAACGCCAGCTCATGTTACAGTGAGGACGAAGGCATCCAGAAAGTTGAGAAAGGCCCGGGCGAGAGGCGAGACAAGGGGAACCGCCGCTGCGAGGGCTGCGGAGCATCCCATGACCGGAGTAAGTGCCCGTTCCGGAAGGCTGAGTGCCACAACTGAGGACAGAGGGGCCACATCGCCAAAGTGTGCAGGCGTCGGCGAGGCGAAAGCAAGGGGCCAGCAGAGCGTCCCCCACGGAGACAGGATGCCGTTGGCAGAGTATACGACGATGACCCAGAAGTGCACCGCGTGTACTGGAGAGCCGTCAAGGATGTCGATGTGGCCGTCCACAGCGTGTCTTTAAGGCACCCTCATTTCTTTGTGGAGGTACTGATTCATGGGGTCCCAGTTAGGATGGAGATAGACTCGGGGTCTTCCTACTCCATTATCTCTCAGAGGAAATTGTTGCGCATTTCCCCAAATGCGCGACCCAAACTTAAGGCACTGAAGTCTTGCAAGACATGCAAGGAAACAGTATCCCAGTGATGGGGGTGGGAAAATTTAGGGTACAGTACAAGCAGCGCACCCAGGAACTCCCTCTAGTTGTTCTGAAGGAGGGGGCCTGCTGCCTCCTGGGGACACAATGGTTTAAGCCCCTGGGATTGTTCATTGGGGGTGTGCATGCCATCGGGACTGACCCAATCCAAGAAGTGTGTAATGCGCACCCCGAAGTATTCAAGAAGGGGCTCGGGAAATTCAAGGGGGCCCCAGTCACATTCGACCTGGACCCAGAGATCCGCCCAATACGACTCAAACCACGAAGGGTGCCCTTCGCCTTAAAGGACAAAATAGGAATAATAGGAATTTCTATCATAAAATTTTCCCTAATGTATCAAGAATATTCAGGTCCTGCAAAAGGCAGCTGAATGTTTACATTCAGTCGTCAGGAGACAATAATGGTCAAGGCTATTTATTGCAGTAACATTGGATATCAACAACACATTGTAGAAGCAGCAACAATAGCAAAATGAAGACTTTAGGAAAGAGTAGTACTGTACCTCCTCTGGATGTGGCTATACTCTGGAAGAAACTGAGAAGAATACTGAAAATGACCCAGGAATCACTTTTTTCACTACACATCCAGGTGCCCGCAACAGCCAAGAGCAAAGTTCACCACCTTTGGCTCATAGAACAGCTGTGGAAGCTCCTGGGTCAGGAAAACTCAATTGCAAGATTCCAATGCAGAAGTAACAACTGGTGTGAAACAATGCCATGGCTGAAGCATTTTCTCAGCAAATTTGAGTTTCACCATCTCTCAGTATACTAATGATAGGGCCAAGTGTTAAAATTTTGTTAGTGCTAAATAAAGCTCTAACTGGCTAGAAAGCTCAGTGGTTGAGACCTCTGGCTGTGGTGCTAGAGGCTGAGTTTAATCCCCTGCTGTGCCTCCCAGGAGTAGAGCATAACTGTGTAGTCATGGGCAAGGTACACAATCGCAAGGTACCCCTAGATTACCAGAAAGGAATGGTAAATCACTTTTCTGTATTCTCTTCCTAGGAAACTATGAAAAGGCTGACCATAAACCAGAATTAAGTTGACAGCATGCAGTAGTTGTTGTTGCTGTAATATGTTTTATGCAGCTTGGCATCCAATTACCTCAGAGTCATCAGCCTCCCTGTGTCCTGCTAGACCAGGGGCTCCCAACATGGGGCCCACACCCCAAGTTCAATTCCCAGAAGCCGAAGTCAGTACATTGGCTGATCAGTGCTTTGGCAAATTTACTGAGGCTTCGGGGAATTGAAGTCCAAGAAACAAAGGTTGGGAAACACTGTGCAAGAGTTTAGGAAGATTACATTTTTGGACCATACCTATCACCATGCCCAGTCTGAAGGCCACTAGGTTAAGCTCACTTGCTGTGATCTTCCATAGAAGCACTCAGTAGAGTTCCACAGTCTGCAGGTCTACCTTATGGCTGCAAAAAACAGAACTTTCAGGGTCACGGTGCTAATTCTGTGAAATTCTCTGCTTGTTAATGCTAAGCAAATAAACACAGCCAGTTTCATTTCAGAATGTCCCATCATCAGGTTTTCAAATTTTGAAATATTCAGACGTGATTTTATCCTTGCTTTCTTCTGTGCAATACTAACAAAAATTAATGCAAGTATCACTATATTGGCCAAGAACCTCAAACAATGTTACTTTCCACCACTGGTGCTCCCTTTTAGCTGATTTTCCAGAATTTATCCATCTCCAGCATCAGTGAAACTACAGGTATCTGTTCTCTCCTGCCGATCTGTCCATTAACCCTGAAGAGATACATCTTAGTTCTGTGATGGCGAACCTTGGCACTCCAGATGTTCTTGGACTTCAATTCCCAGAAGCCCAAGCACCCTGTGAATCCACACCAATGGGTTTTCTGCGATTCATCGGCCCACGCTGCCCTCATCGCTCTCGAAAGCAGAAGTAAAACACACCTGTATGGTTAAGGCTCTTCTGGGTTAATCCTTCCTCTGTACGGGCGCATTTTACTTCTACTTCCGGGAGTGACGAGGGCAGCGCAGGCCGGATGAATCGCAGTAAACCCATTCGTGTGGATTCACAGGGTGCTTGGGCTTCTGGGAATTGAAGTCCAAGAACATCTGGAGTGCCAAGGTTCGTCGCCATCATGGTCTTAGTTTGATATCTCAGTTTTGTCATTCGGACTTGAATGACCCTGCTAAAAGTACAGCTAGCCTCATGACTCAAATGCTCTAAGCATCCCTGGTATATTTAAACCATCCCATTGTTAAAGGCTCTGTACATCTTGTTCTTTCATCAATCTAAATGAAGATTGAAGCCAAGAAATCAGAAAAAGTCCAAAACCTGGGAAATGCAGCTAAGAAGGAAGTAGAAAAAGAAAAGATGGAAAAGATCATTAGGCAAGCTTTCAGCAATTATAACTCTGGATGCTGGTTTTTTTGTTTTGATTTGTTAAGATGTTGACTGGGAGGCAGAAGGTCAGCAGTTCAAAACCTGAGTACTGCACAACGGAATGAGTGCCCATCTCTGTCCTAGCTCCTGCCAACCTAGCAGTTTGAAAGCAAGAAATTGCAAGTAGATAAATAGGTTCTACTTTACTGGGAAGATAAACAGCATTCTGTGCACTTCAGTGTCTAGGCATGCCTGCCACATGTCCATAGAAACGTCTGCAAACGCGGACAGTGCTGGCTTCTTCGGTTACAAACAGAGATGAGCACAGAACCCAGTCAGATACACCTGGCTTTTGAGCAAGGGTGACTTTTACCTTTCTAAGTTTGCTTTTTAAATGCTTTAAATTATTTAACTCATTTTTTAAATTATTACTGTAGTAGGATTGTTTTATAATCTATAATTTATTGTATTTTTAGGAGTACAGTGGAACCCCGCATAACAAAAAAAAACCTCTGTTCCACGGAGCTCTTTGCAATGCAGTTTTTTTCGTTATGCAGTTCTCTATGGGAGATGCCCTGCATGACGGGGGGGGGGGGAGTTCATTAACCGGGGTTCCTTTTAAGCGGGTATACCCTGGTTACCAAAAAACCCCGCATAACGGGGGGGATTCATTATGCAGGTTATCGCTATTGCATAACAAACGCTTAATTGTGCAAATTCACGGTCATCAACATCCATACAATGGATGTGAAAAGTTAGACAGTAGAAAAACAAAAGTTGAAAGGCAAAAAACAGTAATGATTTGTTAGAAATATAGTGCCAGAACTTGTTGGATTCCATGGACCAAACAAGTACAAGTAGTCCCAGATCAAACAGACTCAACATTTTCTAAAAAAGAAAAATGATTAAACAGAAGCTGTCATAGTTTGAGCACATGATAAGAAAACAAGGCTTGTTGTAAAAGACAGCCCATTCCTGGGAAAAGTTGAAGGCAGCAGGAAAAGGGGAAGACCAAATAGAAGATACCGTAGATTGAAAAGAAGACATAAACTAGATTGTTCAAGAACTGATCATGACTGTTGAGGAAGGGACATTTTGGGAGCCACTCAATCACAGGATTGCCATACGTCTGATGTGTTTTGATAGCACATTGGAGCATCTGCTAATTTTGACTTTTAGGTGCTTGCTCAGACATCTTTTCACTCATTTTTCCTGCCCAGTGAACCAGGTAGACACACACTTTATGGATTGTTTCTATTCCTCACTTCTGTTTGCTTCTTGTCTTCATCTTACATTTGTCTTGGGGGCAGCCCATCCTATCTGTATTGTTTTGTCAATAGGCTTTCCCCTTCTGTAGTTTTCAGAGGGGCTTGTGGTGGCTTAGTGGTTAAGAAACTGAACTTGACGCCTGGAAGGTCATCAGGTTAGCAGTTCGAGACCCAAGTGCTGCATGACGGAGTGAGCTCCTGACGTCTATCCCTGCTCCTGCTGACCTAGCAGTTTGAAAGCAAGAAATTGCAAGTAAATAAATAGGTACTGCTTAGATGGGAAGATAACAGCATTCCATACACTCCAACACCATGGAAACATCTGCAGATGCAGACAGCTCTGGCTTGTTGGTTGTAAAAGGAGATGATCTAGATCCCTCTAGACTCTGATACTACTGGCTTTCAAGCAAGGGCTTCCTTGGCTTTTAATACTTGTAGTTTTCAAAAAGAAAACCCTGACTCTTGGCTCAGTGGTTGTTAGCTGGAAGGCCGTCAAGTCGGCAGTTCTGTCTCTGACCCAGCTCCTGCCAACCTAGCAGATCAAAAGCAAGAAATTGCAAGTACTGTAAATGAATAGAGAGCACTTTGGTGGAGAAAAGATCTTGGGGACATGAAATGAGCCTCATTCAGGCATCTCCGGAGCAGACTTTCTCCAGCAAAAATCCTTTCAACACAGAATAATTCCTGATACTAAATTATCATTATCATTATTGGATACAAATCAACCATTTGGTTCATAGTCCAGGAGTGGAGTAAAGTTAACAGTTCAAGCCCTAACCAAGGACCTAAGAACCGTTAAGGTTTATGCAGTTCCTAATAGAGGTTTTTGTTTTTTTGTTGTTGGTGTTGGTGTTGTTGTTGTTGTTTTTGGGGGGGGGGAGTTAGGACGTTCAAGTCCGATAATTCCAAAATTTCCAAATATCTAGGGAGTCCTTTAGGTACTACTCCAAGGGCTGCTATTATTATTATTATTATTATTATTATTATTATTATTATTATTATTATTATTATTATTATTATTATTATTATTATTATTATTATTATTATTATTATTATTATTATTATTATTATTATTATTATTATTATTATAGTGAAGCCAAGATGGGGGGCTGGCGACGGCTTTTCTTTCAGGACGGAATTTCACCCGGTTCCCACTCAGAGATGCCGCAACGGGACGGGGGACTGGGGGGCACCTGTCGAGTGTGCGGAGGGGCCGCCGCCCGGTTCAGGCATGGCATTCCGGCCAGGGTGGCGAGTCCACACGCACACGCGCACACGCACACACACGACTCACCGGCGTTGTAGAACCGGTCCAAAGTGTTGGTGTCCCCCTCCCCCAGCATCATCGTCCCGAAGGGGAGGGTGCTCAGCTCGGCGGCCGGGACCTCCTGGCAGGCTTCCCGCAGGCACTGCAAGGGGGCCCACGGCTCCTCCGCCGCCGCCGCCGCCCCGGCCGCGTCCTGGGTGAAGACGAAGACCACGCGCAGCGCCCGCGCCCGGCTCCCTCCAACGCCAACGCCGCCGCTCCCCCGTCGGGGCCCCGCCGAGACCGGCTGGCTGGGGGTCAGGGCCATGGCCAGCGGGTCCTGCCACAGACTGCCGGCCCGACTCAGCCTGCCCGTCCCGCCCTCCATGGCCGAGGGACACGTCGGACGTCTCTTGCCAGGGGAGCCCCCACCCCCACCCCCACCCCAACCAGGGTCCAGCCACCCAGAGCCCCAACCTGGAAGGGGGGGACTTCAATTCCCAGAAGCCTCAGTCAGTACATTAGCAGAACAGGGCTTTGGGGGAATGGACTGAGGCTTCTGGGAATTGTAGTCCAGACGCCCAAGGTTGGGAAACAAACACTGCGCCAAGACGGAGGCACCCCGAGGGGGCCCTATAATAAGCGCCCGCGCTGCCTCGGACCCTTCCCCACCGTCCACCGCAGCCTCAGGTGGGTGGAGGAGGCCCCGCACAAGCCCCGCCCACGAACACATGTCTCTCTCTCCCCCGCCCCGCCCACCACCATCCACCATCCACGCTGCGAGTTCCTGCCGAGGGCGCGCCCGGGCGGGAAGGAAACGAAGCGAACCCGACGGGCGGCCCGCGGGCCTGGAACGGAGCTGGTAGTGCAGGAGAGAACGGTCTCCCGTTCGCCCGGAGGAGGCCTGGCTTGGAGCGGCCGCGGCCTCCTCTCCCTCCGCCTGGACGGTCTCCCCGGTGGGCGCAACAACCCCTGCGCGGGACAGCGGAGGACCGGGGTGGGTTAAGCAAAAGAAGCACGTGCTTTAGGTCAGTCGGTGTCTATAGGCATACCTGCCACATGTCCACGGAAACGTCTGCAAAAAACGCAGACAAACAACGCTGGCTCTTTGGCTATATAAACAGATGAGCACTGAACCCTAGAGTCGGATACGACTGGCTTTTGAGCAAGGGTGACCTTTACCTTAGGGCCGGGGTGCCCAAACTACAGCCCAGGGGCCAGATCCAGATGCCAATTCATCCGGCCCACGAAGCCCTCGTCACTCCCGGAAGTGAAAGTTTAAAAAAAAACCACCCATATGGCATTTTACTTCTGCTTCCAGGAGTGACAAGGGGTTTGTGAGCCAGATGAATTGATGTCATGGCCAGATCCGGCCCCCTGGCCATAGTGGCCAGCCACCTGAACCACGTCACCAGCCCACAGCCCAAAAGGTTTGGGCACCCCTGCATTAGGGGAATCAAGGGAAGGGGGCACCTCAGAAAATTTCAAAAGCTGAATTTACCATGGACCATAAGGTGCAATACTGCAAACAGTGCAGCTGAGCCAGGATCCGCAAAAGGGGGCCCACATTAAATGAAAAAATTGTATACAGATATATACAAAATATTAAGTATAGAAGCAGATGTGTTACTTAAGATTAGTTTTGAGGCTCTGATCAAAGACTTTGCAATTAAAAAGTAGAAACCTTTTCAAATATAAATAAAGTGGAGGTATGCAAAAACAAACATTTCCCATCTTACTGTAAAGGTAAAGGTCACCCTTGCTCAGTAGCCAGGCATATCCGACTCTAGAGTTCAGTGCTCATCCCTGTTTCAAAGCCGAAGAGCCAGCGCTATCTGCTTCTCCAGACGTTTCCGTGGTCATGTGGCAAGCGTGATGACACCGGAGCGCATGGAACGCTGCTTACCTTCCCACCAAAGTGGTTCCTATTTATCTACTTGCAATGTCTTGCTTTCGAGCTGCTAGGTGGGCAGGAGCTGGGGCACAGACAGGAGCTCATTCCGTCCTGCAGTATTTGGGTATCAAACTGCTGACCTGCCGCCTTCCAGTCAGCGTCTTAGCCACTTGAGCCACTGCAGTACTTACTGTACATTATAGTCTTACTGTACATTTTGCTTAATTTGGATAAATACAATTTTATTTTATGGTTTATTGTTTATGCTTTGAATTACATATATATGGGAGCACCAAAATCTTTTAAGTGCTTTGTGCTTCTAAGGGTCTTAATCCCGCCCTGACAGCAAGCCCTCTCTGTGGCATAACCACATCTGGAGAGTCACATTTCTCAATCTCCAGTTTAGAAGTTTTTGGAGGAGTAGTGGACAAACTTATGTAGAAGTGATGCAAGACTGTCAGTGATGCTTAATCATGATGCCTGTATGTGATTACTGGGAAGAGAGGAAGCATGCCCTGTTTGCCAGTTTCTGGGGAAAGAGAGAAGGAAGGTTTTGATGCCTTTTTGTCTTCCCGCTTACTCTGCCATGGCCAGACCTAAATCCAGATGAGAAAGGAGGGTTGGGCACCAGGTTAGTACTCCAGTCCTGTAAAACCGTATTGCTGCAGAAGCAGCAAGGAGCCTTGTTGCCCAACATGCTTCACAGCATGAGGAGGAACTAAGTTTAAGTAAGCGTCTTCCTGTTTGCAGACTTTTTAGACACATTTATCTAACAAATGTAATCAATAGGATGATGCACTAGATAGGCATTTTGGTTCTAAACACTTAGAAATGTTAAGTTCTTTGACAACCCTCAGGGTTACTTCACAAGAGGAAGAGATAAGGCAAAAGGGACTTGGAGGACAGTTGTTGGGGTTTTTTTTTTTTTTGCCAGTTTGTTTTAGACTCTAGAACAGTGTTTCCCAAACCTTTTTTTTTTTGGGGGGGGGTTGGACTTCAATTCCCAGAAGCCTAAGTCAATCTCCCAAAGCACCTATCAGCCAATGTACTGACTTAGGCTTCTGGGAATTGAAGTCCCCTGTGGGACATGGGCCCCACGTTGGGAAACACTGCTCTAGAGCAGGAGTTCTCAGCCCTTTTAAGTCACACTCCCTCAGACAGCTTTGGGGCCGGACGACCATTTTGCCTTCCCTCTACCATATTGCACTTCCTGGTGTGGTGGAGGCGGGGGGGGGGGCATATGAAATGGTGCTATGGGCCACATCCGGCCCATGGGCCGCAAGTTGAGAATCCCTGCTCTAGAGCAAGTCCCACAGCATGCAGTCACATCAGACAAAAACAAACGGAACAAATATGTTGTGGTACCTTTAAAAATGAAAGGCTATATCTTAATGTGACCTTTTATGGATCAAATTCATTTCCTCAAACTTGATGTACAAAAGCTAACTTTAAAAAAAGATAATCTTTAAGACATCAAAACATTTCTGCCTTTCACTCTCCCTTTTTGCTAGTATTATTTATTGTCTGATATGCTTATTCCTTGCTATTTGATTTGATTTCAGACCTGGAGAAATTGACAAAAAATGTGTGACTTATTAGAAGTCATGATGCACCCCTACACCACTGTTTCTTCAATTGTGCGTGGGACTTAACGCTTGTTTATCTGCTTCAGATGAAACGTTGCAATCAGTGTGCTTAAGCCACAGGTAGGGACATGCCCTTCTTTGCCTCTGAGTCTGTTGTGAGGTGAATTGTTGTTGCTTCGCCCAACAGTCTGCGTTTCTTTTTAACACAAAAGCTGTTGCAACTTGGAACAAGGTATGAGAGTGTAGGATAAAAAGGCTAATATGCAAATGTTTATTTGGTGTCTTGCACGGAAGACAAAGAAGGAGCCGCAGTAAGGGCTAAAGCACAACTTTATTGCATGGTGGTCAGGGTGAACATGTGGTAATGGCAGAAATACAGCTCTATTTATAGTACATTGTACATTTGAATATCCTGGTGTGGTAGCTCATTGGCTACTGTCCGCGTGATGTCACGGATCGTAACGCCCATCTTCTCCAGGTGCGGTGTGGCAGGAAGGTTTCCCGCTCTGCAGGTATTCGGAGGATCTGTACCATGTGAGCCGGATGCTCGCTACTGCCACCTGTGACCACTTAGCTCGCATCCTTATACAGCTTGCTACAATGTGTCTCTGACTAGATACAAATGGATACATTGACCGGATACATTCTGTTAAAGGGGACTTGCAGTATTCATTCAATACATAACATCCCTCCCCCCTAGGTGAGGACGAAGTCCTTTAGCCATTGAGACTTCCCGCATGTTCGCTTTGGGCGAGTGGCGGCCGCACTTCGGGCAGGAGTTCCCGCACGCTCCTGATTGCTCTGTCACCGTCCTGCAGTGGGAGAAAGTGGTTCGTTAGTGACTGAATGCAAGTCCCGAGCTGGGGATTGGGGAGGTCTAGGTGTGGGAGTAAACTCCAGGGATGTGAGACCGGGGGCTCCAGGGACTAAAGAAAAACCCCACTCTTCGCTTGGATGGGTGGGGGACCACTCTGAAAAATCCCCCCAGTCTCCTAAACCAAAGTCTAACAACTCCTCAAACTCCCTCTCTTCCAAGTTGTCCCTGTTACCCGAGGGTCAAAAGGATGCGGGTTTTTTTCATTTCCCTCCCCCCTGTGGTCCGTGTCTCCCCCTTGGGATAAGCCGGTGGGAGAGAACCCTAACGCTGAATGCTCTGGCTGGTCACTCGAGTCTTGCCTTCCTACTACCCTGCCTCTGAGCTGGTCGGCATGCCTCCTCCAGAGGAGTCCTGTGCTTGTCTCGACGTTGTAGGAGACTGGCCCTGTTTGCCCGACCACTATTCCAGGCACCCAGGTAGGTCCGCCGGCCGCGTAATTACGGCAATGCACTGCCTGGCCAATCTCAAAACTCTTAGTCCCCCCTGTTTCTATGTTTCTACCCATGTCCTCCACCCTGGTTGGGTCTAACCTCGAGAGGATCGTGGCGGGTTTCCTCCACATGAGGAGCTTGGCGGGTGACAGACCTGTCACTAAGGGGGTTACACAATACCTCAGTAGGAATTGGCAGAGTTGCAAGTTCAATTCCCCGGGGCCCATCCTACGCAGTGTGTCCTTCGTTGTTCTGACCAGGCGTTCCGCTTGGCCATTTGTAGCGGGGTGAAAGGGGGCCGCGGTTATGTGGCGGATTTTGTTAATTTCCATGAAACCCTGGAATTCTGCTGACGTGAAAGTTGTGGCGTTATTGCTCACAAGCACGTCAGGTAAACCGAAGCAGCTGAACACCTTGCGTAATTGCTTAATCGTTGCAGCTGACGATGTACTGGCCATCGGGATTACCTCCAACCATTTGGAGTAAGAATCCACTATTATAAGGAAAAGGGTGCTCCTGAAGGGACCCGCGAAGTCCACATGCAGACGCGACCACGGCCCCCAGGCTGTGTCCCATTCTCTGTGCGGAAGACAGGACTCCTTGGGCCGGGTGCTCTGGCAGCTCTCGCAAGTGCCAATCATGTGTTCTATGTCTGCGTCTAGTTTGGGCCACCAGACGTAACTTCTAGCTAGCACCTTGGAGTGCACGATGCCTGGGTGGCTGATATGCAGCATCTTGAGCACCCGAGACCTCAGAACTTCGGGGATTATTACCCGCTGCCCCCAGAGTAGGCAGTCCCTTTCTAAGGAGAGTTTGTCTCTCCGCCTACCATAAATCTTGAATTCCTCCATCGGGGAGGTCGCCGGCCAGCCTTTTTGTACCCATGAGCTGACTAGGGCCAATGACTTATCTTTCGCCGTGGCCTTGGCGATCTCAGCTGGCAGAATCGGGGGCGACTCTAGGGCCTCGATCAGGAGCACCTGGTGGTCCTGCTCTACCTCGCATTCTGGGTCCCCTGCCTGTGGGAGGGGTGACCTGGAGAGAGCGTCGGCATGGCTGATCTCCTTGCCGGGGCAGTAGGTCAACGCGTACTGGTATGCGTTGAGGAAAATGGCCCATCACAGCATCCTTGGGGATAAAATCTGCGGGGTTGGCTTATCTGTGGTGAAAATCCCTAACAGGGGCTTATGGTCGGTCACGACTGTGAACGGTCTCCCATAAAGGAAGTCGTGGAACTTTTTGGTTCCTGCGACGATTGCCAGGGCTTCTCTATCTGTTTGCGCGTAGTTGCGCTCTGCGTTGGACAGGGATCACGAATAGAATGCCACCGGGGCTTCTCACCTGCTCTCTAGCACGGGGCAGAGGACCGCCCCCACCCCACCGGTGAGGCATCACAGACTAACACCATGGGTTTCTTTGGATCGAAGTGGGTCAAGACAGCCTCGGAAGATAGGAGCTGTTTGAGCCCTCGGAATGCCCGTTCCTGGCTGTCCCCCCCACCACCAAGCCACATCTTTTTTGAGTAATTTGTGCAGTGGCTCTGCAACCGACGCCTTTCCCGGCAGGAAAGAATGGTAAAAATTTAGGAGCCCTAGGAAGGACTGCAGCTCGGCCTTGGTGGTGGAGCGAGGGGCATTCTGCACAGCCGACACCTTTGATTCTGCTGGTTTGGTGCCCTCAGGAGTTATTCGAAAACCCAGAAATTCTATCTCCTCAGCGAAAAACACACACTTATCCTTTCTCAATCTGAGCCCCGCTTTCTCGAACACAGTTAGTACCCGGTCTAACCTCCTTGCCAATTCCTGTTCCCCTCCCGCCATTATCAAAATGTCGTCAAGTAGGGGAAAACACCTGGGAGCCCTTTCAACAATCTTTCCATGAGGGACTGAAAGATTCCTGGAGCCGAATTTACACCGAATTGGAGGCGCATCACTTTAAAGGCTCCCTTATGGGTGACAATGGTTTGAGCGGCAACTGCAGCTGGGGTCACCATTAATTGTTGGTATGCCTGTGCTAAATCTAGCTTGGCAAAACACCTTCTCCCATGCAAAGTTGCTAACAGGTGACTTACTACCGGCACCGGGTACGCATTTGGGCGAATTGCCTTGTTAATCGTGCACTTGTAGTTAGCGCAGATTCTGACCTCCCCGTTAGCCTTAAGCGCCGTAACAATGGGGGTTTCCCACTCGGCGGAGTCCACAGGCACCAAAATCCCTTGACCCACCAGTTTGTCCAGTTCAGTCTCAATTTTGTCCTTTAGTGCGAAAGGCACTCTCCTTGGCTTCAGTCTGATGGGTCAGATGTCGGGATCCATGTCGAACGAACCTGGGGGCCCCTTGAACTTCCCTAGCCCCTTCTCAAAGATGGCAGGGTGTGCGTTACACACCTCCGTGATCGGGTCAGCCTGCACGGCGTGTATGCCTCCGATGAAAACCCCCAGGGGACCAAACCACTGCATACCCAGGAGGCAGCAGGACCCTTTCTTTAAAACTTCTAGGGGCAGCTGCGTGGAGCGCCTCTTGAATTGTACATTGAACTCTCCCACCCCCAACACTGGGATGCTCTTTCCCTGAACGTCCTGCAAGTTAGTCTTTAGGGCCTTCAGTTTGGGGCGTGACTTGGGGGGAATGTGCAAAAATTCCCAGTGGGAGATGATGGAGTACGACGACCCCAAGTCGATCTCCATCCTTACTGGGACTCCCTGTATCAGTACAAAGTACCGGGGGTGCCGCAAGGGCACGCTGTGAACCGCCTGGTCGTGGTTGTTGGGAACCCGTCGAGACACGCGGTGCTCCTGGGGCTCATCGTCATCGAAGATTCGGCCGACTCCATCTGCTCTCCGTTGGGGCCATTCCGCCTGGCCCTTGCCGTCGTCGCGACGCTGCCTGCAGACCTTTGCGATGTGCCCACGCCACCCGCAGTTGTGGCACATCGCCTTCCAGAATGGGCATCGGCTCCGGTTGTGGGATGCCCCGCATCCGTCGCAGCGGCGGTCCTCTCTGGCGCAGTCTCGAACCTTGGGCCTTCTCTGCACCCGCTGCACGTTGTCGTCCTCGCTGAAGTCGGAGGCAAACGTGGCGGACTCGGAGGGCCCCTGCTCTCCATGGGAGGAACAGCTGTGGACTGGGAACGCCGGCGGGAGCCCCCCCAACCGCAGTGGTCCTGGCCCGGCACACCCGTTCGCCTTGTTGCACTGACTTGGTGGCTTGGGCGATGCGCAGGACATGCTCGAAGGAGATGCTCTCGTCCTTGGCCAGCAGTTTTTTCCTGGCTCCCTCATTCGCAGGCCCAGCAGGAGCCTGTCTCTCAGGGCCTTGCTCAGGGACGCACCCCACTGGCAAGGCACGGCAGCCACCCTCAAGGCTGCCATGAAGTCTGCCACGGACTCACCGGCCCGCTGACACCACTGCTGAAAAGCCAGCCTTGCCAGAAACACCGACACTTTCGGGCCAAAGTGTTTCCTCAGCTCGGCGAGGATCTCGTCTAGGGGTACCTCCCTGTGTGGCCTCGGCGTCAGGAGGTTCGTTGCCAGTTCTAATGTTTCCAGGCCGCACTGGGCCAGTAGGAATGCCCGGCGGTGGGCTTCCTCCTCAATGCCCTCGAGGTCCATTGCATATAGGAACTGTTGTTCATAGAGTTCCCATTTCTCTGGCTTCGTGGTGTCGAAGGGCGCGATGTTCACTTTTCGGGACGCCATCCCACCTTCGTCGCCAATTTGGTGTCTTGCACGGAAGACAAAGAAGGAGCTGCAGTAAGGGCTAAAGCACAACTTTATTGCATGGTGGTCAGGGTGAACATGTGGTAATGGCGGAGATACAGCTCTATTTATAGTACATTGTACATTTGAATATACCGGTGTGGTAGCTCATTGGCTACTGTCCGCGTGACGTCACGGATCGTCACGCCCATATTCTCCAGGTGCGATGTGGTGGGAAGGTTTCCCGCTCTGCAGGTATTCGGAGAATCTGTACCATGTGAGCCGGATGCTCGCTACTGCCACCTGTGGCCACTTAGCTCGCATCGTTATACAACTTGCTACAATGTGTCTCTGACTAGATACAGATGCATACATTGACCGGATACATTCTGTTAAAGGGGACTTGCAGTATTCATTCAATACATAACAGTTTATGAAGAGCCTTCTGACTGCCAGAAACATTGACTTTAGAAAAGTTACTATTATGACTAATTCCAAGAATCCTCCAGCTATAATGGCCATTGGAGTTGCAATACAAACAAGCAATTTCCCAAAGTTTTGGACTTTGCCTTGTAAATATTACATTGTAATCTTCTCGTCCCCCCCCCAGACAACATAAACATCATAGAATAGTGTTAGTGAACCTTTTAGAGTCCAAGTGCCCAAACTGCAACCCAAAACCCAGTTATTTATCGCTAACACAACAACAGGTGAGGAAGGAAATACTCCCATTGGGCTGCTGGGAAGAGGGGCGGGGTAAACTATGTGCTGGGGGGAGGGAGGAAACACTCCCATTGGTCTGCTGGGAAGAGGGGTGGGGCAAATTCTGTGCTGGGGTGGCTGCACGGGTGTCCATAGAGCGGGCTCTGAGTGCCACCTCTGGCACATGTGCTATAGGTTCGCCACCACTGTCTTAGAATGAGTAAGCACAGGTTTTCAGGTGAAATCTAGTCTCTGGTCATGTTGATATGACATATTCCACCACTGTAACCACTGCATTGGCTACTTTGGACATCTACCTGTATTTTTCAAAAGCAATATGGGCATTACAGGGCTGTGCTTTTTAAGATTCTGGGCACAACTGTTTTGTAGCAGTCTTTTACTTTTTAGACAAACATGTGATTCCTACTGCCCCCCCCCCCCCCCGCTGTATTACCCATTCTCCTTTGACTAAAAGTCCTGGAAAAAGCCTTAGTTGACAGCACTGCCAAGAAGAGGTGAGAAGGTCATGATTGGGTGAAGTAGGTCAAGAGAAGTCTTGTTTATCAGTCTACAAAGGGCCCTTGAGAGCAACTCTGTACAAAGAGAAGGTGGTGGGAAAGCGAATGTTCAGTGGCAAACAGAGCAAGAAAGTGAAAGAAAAAAGTGAAGGTGTGAAGGAATGGGAAGTGAAGTGAGCAAGAAAAAGTCAATTTGGAGAACTATGAAAGTGAAGTCAACAAAATAAAACTCCTCCCTTCCTTTCAGTGGTGCTTTTGCTGCTCTGGGCACTGCTGAACTGGAGCACTGCTTCCCTCTGTTTCAAAGAGCTGAGAGTCAGATTCCATTCAAAGAACAAGAGCTTGTTTTTAAGAAGAGTAGAAAGATTTGTGACTACGGTAGCTCAAGTGGTTAAGACACCGAACTTGATGACTGGAAGGTCTGCAGGTCAGCAGTTTGAGACCTGAGTACTGCATGATGTAGTGAGCTTCCGTCTCTGTCCCAGCTCCTGCCAACCTAGCAGTCTGAAAGCAAGAAATTGCAAATACTGTAGATAAATAGGGACCACTTTAGTGGGAAGGTAAACAGCATTCCATGCACTCCGGTGTTTAGTCATACCTGCCACATGTCCACAGAAACGTCTACAGACGCAGACAGCGCTGGCATTTTGGCTATAAACTAAGATGAGCACTGAACTCTAGAGTCGTATATGACTGGCTTTCAAGCAAGGGCGATCTTTACCTTTACCTAGAAAGATTTCTAGGGACTGCAGTGGCTCAAGTGGCTAAGACGCTGACTGGGAGGCAGAAGGTCAGCAGTTCGATTCCCGAGTACTGCAGGACAGAATGAGCTCCCGTCTTTGTCCCAGCTCCTGCCAACCTAGCAGTTCGAAAACAAGACATTGCAAGTAGATAAATAGGGACCACTTTGGTGGGACGGTAACAGTGTTCCGTCTAGCCTGCCACATGACCACGGAAACGTCTGCAGAAGCAGACAGCACTGGCTCTTCGGCTTTGAAATAGATGAGCACTGAACCCTAGAGTCGGATACGACTGGCTTTCGAGCAAGGGAAACCTTTACATTTAGAAAGATTTCTGGTAAAAAGTAAAGAAAACTAACCTAACATTTTAAACATTTATTTAACATATCATGAATACACAGCATAACTACTCGGTTCATATATGTATAACAGCATTGCTTATATAGGTGAAAACAGAACTATTTAACATACTGTACTTATAAACTCAGAGCATCGATAAAATATAAAGCAGTGAAATAACAGTAGAATAATCAAGTAAATCTGTCTTCTTTTAACGTACAGTGGTACCTCAGTTAACGTAATTAATGCGTTCTCCGGGACGTTTCTTACAGTGAAGATTACTTTAACCAAATTTCCCATAGGAATACATTGAATGCAAATTTCCATACGAATGCATTGAAAACCAAAATACATTAACTGAAATGTGGTTTCCTATAGGAATGCATTGAAAACCAATTCATCCATTCTGGGGGAAAAATCCATAAACCAAGCCACTTTTTCTATGGATTTCCTTTTGTTATGCGAGCCTTTTGTTAACCATATTGCATCCCCCCCCCCAATGTACTGTATTAAATTGAGGCAAAAATCATTCAATTGCAAAGTGAATCAAGACAGAGTTAAAGGTCTGAAAGCACAAGAAAATAAAACAAGGCATAGTAAAGTTTCTGCTAGGAAAACAAAGCATAACATCCCGTTTCTTTTTAAACACTTTTCACACAGTTTAAGAAACCATAGCAAGCATATAGTCGTAATACAAAACACTTTTAATACAAAAAGATTATAATATAAGTAAAATAGGAGACCTTATGTTCTCATATAGCTGTTCTCTATTCCCTGTGTAACATTCTTATCTAGTAAGGTCATACCTATCAAGCATGGCTCCGGAAAATACTGGAACTGCTCCGGCTTGGGCACACATGCGCAGCTACAACTCCTTTGTGCATGCGCAGAACCCCTTTGTGCATGTGCAGAACCCCTTTTCACATGCGCACCGCTGCTTCTTATGGGCGTGCATGCGTAGTAACTCCTTTCCCTGCCATTCAAAATATGGGACAGCGCCGGGAAAGGGGAGGAATGAGCGTTGAAATACAGGAAATCCCGGCCAATACGGGATATTTGACAGGTATGAATAAGGTTAGGGAGCGGAAAGCAACAATACCTACCACCTCATTAGAGATTGTCGAGCTTCGAGTGTGGTCTCACAGCTTGTGCTGTCTAACTCTGGGAAGGGAGCTATATTTATACTGTGGAACAGTGACGTACTGTTGTGTTTGAATACAATTTATGCTGTAACGTTGTGAACTATTTAAGATCATTACGATCCGCCATTTTGTCTCCTTCTTCTTGGTCTTGTAAATATCGCAGGACTGCGTTCCCGCCGAAATTATGTAGTTTGTACAGTTTTCACTCTGGTCCGATAACCTCCAAGTTACCCCTTTCCCTTCCCACTTAAATGTATCAATTTCTCAGTGTATATAAGGAGCAGTGCTGCACCACTGTTCTCCATGTTCTGACTACCCAATAAATGGTTTAGCCCTGTTATGCCGGCTGCTTTGTGTTTCTTACAGAACATCAAACTGGCGACAAGAATGGGATAATGGCGTCCCATGCACCTACCCTCACTCCTTTCAACATTGCTGCTCCAGAGAAATGGCTCCTGTTAGAGTGGCAGTTCTGCCACGCCATGGCGGTGCAGGACATCACCGACGAGGACAAGAAGCGCTCCTGCTTCTTGTCGCAGTGCGGCTTCGCCATCCTCGAACTGGCCACGCACCTTGTCTTGCCCAGGGACATCGACACTGTCCCACTGGCTGAAATCTTGGCGGCGGTTCGGACACACTTCCAGCCGAAGGTGTCCATCTTCCCGGCCCAGGTGGCATTCCACAGACGGGATCAACGCCCCAGGGAGTCTGGCTGACTACACCGCAGCGCTGATACTGGCCACCACTCCGTGCCAGTGGGACAACCTGGAGGAGGCATTGTGGGATCGACTCCAGGCCGGGTTGTGAGATGAGGAGACGCAGCGCCGGCTCATGGTCAGGGATGTCCTGACCTTCAAGTCGGTCATCCGGGAGGCTCTGGCATCCGAGGTTGCCAGGTCGGGCATCAAGTCCTTTAAGCAGAGGCCTGCCACCTCCAGTGTTGCGGAGTCCGCCGTGCAGGCCCGTCGCTGCTCGTCTCCATGCTCCTCCATATCTTCAGCATCACCAGCGTCTTCCTCGATGTCTGGATCCGGGTCCAGCGATGAGGATGGCGAGGTCCAAAAGGTCCGCAGGAAGGCAGCGGACAAGCACACCACAGAGAGGGCCCTGCACAGATGCGTCGGGTGTGGAGCAAAGCACGACCGCCGTCAGTGCCCCTTCAGGAATGCCAAATGCCATCATTACAGCAAGAAGGGCCACATCGCCAAGGTTTGCAGGCAGCACCAGAAGCAAGCTCAGGAGCCGCACAGCCGACCCAGCCGGAAGGGTGCCCAAGCGTCGAAGATCTCAGCTGACGAGCCGTCCGCCCGCCCCGTGTCCAGCATCGCCCATTGGTTCTTCATGGAGGTCCAACTACACAGCGTTCTGGTCATCCTCCCCCAGAGGGAATTTTTGAGAATCCCTCCAAAGCTTCACCCAAAAATTCGGGCTCTGAAGACATCTCTTTGAGATGTGCAAAGTTCCCTGATTTCAGTCCTGGGGGTGGGGGATTTCTCCGTTGTTTTCAAAAACATTAAAACTAAAATGCCCCTTGTAGTGGTCAAACGTGCCACAAACTCTTTGCTGGGGGTGCAGTGGTTTGACCCATTAGGAATCAAGCTGTCCGGCATCAATGCCGTCAGTGCTGATCTGGTGGACGTCTGAATGCGCACCTGGCAGTTTTTGAAAAGTGTCTAGGACAATACAGAGGTCCCCCAGTGTCCTTTGATCTTGACCTGGCCGTGCAGCTAATCCGCCTCAAACCTCGTAGAGTGCCATTCGCTTTGAAAGACAAAATTGAGGCTGAACTGGACAAGCTGGTGGGCCAGGGGATTTTGGTCCCGGTGGACTCCATGGAGTGGGAGACCCCTATCATGACTGCGATCAAATCCAATGGGGAGGTGAGGCTTTGTGCAGATTATAAATGCACCATTAACAAGGCTATAAGGCCTAATACTCATCTGGTGCTGGTGGTTAGCAATCTATTGGCTGCTCTACATGGGGGCAAATGCTTTGCCAAATTAGACCTAGCACAAGCCTATCAACAATTATTAGTCATATCTGCTGCTGCGGCAGCACAAACCATTGTTACACACAAGGGGGCTTTCAAGGTAACACGCCTTCAATCTGGGGTGAATGCACCCCCGGGTATTTTTCAGTCACTTGTCGAGCGTTTACTGAAGGGTCTCCCCGGGGTCTTCCCATACTTTGATGACGTCCTTATAACCACTGGGAGCATGTCCAAACTCGCCAGCCAGTTAGATCAGGTGTTGCAGGTTTTCAAAAATGCAGGGTTACGTCTTAGGGACAAATGAGTTTTTCATGCAAGGGAAGTCGAATTCCTCGGGTTTAAGATCACTCCCGAGGGAGTTAAACCCTCTGATTCAAAGGTTGCTGCTGTCCGCAACATCCCCCGCCCAACCACAAAGTCGGAGTTGCAGTCCTTCCTGGGTCTGCTCAACTTTTATCATTCATTCCTGCCAAGGGAGGCTTCCATGGCAGAGCCGCTACACAGGTTGCTTTAAAAAGATGCAGTCTGGAGGTGGGGGCAGGCTCAGGATCATGCGTTCAGTGAGTTCAAAGAGCTCCTTTCATCTGAGGCAATCTTAACTCACTTCGATGCCGGAAACCCGTGGTTCTTGTATGTGATGCATCACCGGTGGAGGTGAGGGCGGTCCTGTGCCATGTCTTAGAGAACAGGAGAGAAGCCCTGGTTGCATTCTATTCAAGGTCCCTATCTAAAACTGAACGCAACTATGCTCAGACCGATAGGGAGGCTCTGGCCATAGTTGCTGGAACAAAAATGTTCCACGACTTCCTCTATGGAAGGGAGTTCACCATTGTAACGGACCACAAGTCCTTGCTGGGGATTTTTGTAACTTCCAAACCAACTCCCCAGATTCTTTCCCCCCGCATGTTAAGTTGGGCCATTTTCTTGAACGCTTATCTACCCTGGTGCACTGTCCGGGTAAGGATATCAGCCACGCTGACGCTTTATCATGGTCTCCATTGCCAGACCTGGGGGAGGCGGATTGTGAAATTGAGCAGGATGTTCAGGTGATGTTAATCGAGTCTCTCGACTCACCCCCCATTGTACCTTCCGACATTGCTAAGACAACTGCACGAGACAAACTCCTATCCCAGGTGGTCTCCTGGGTTAGGAAAGGCTGGCCCACATCCCTCTTGGGGAGGAGTTTAAAGTGTTCTTTAGGAGATGGTTCAAGCTCTCGCTCAAGATAGTTTGCCTTCTATGGGGTCAAAGGGTGGTCGTCCCTACTGCACTACACTCTAAGGTACTGAGGCTTCTACATATTAGTCACCCTGGTATAGTATGCTCAAAAGCTTTGGCCAGGAGTTTTTTCTGGTGGCCCCAAGTAGGCCATGACATTGAGCAAGTGGTAGGCACATGTCGGAGCTGCCAGAGTTCCCATCCTGAGGAGTCCCGGCTTCCTACCAGGGAGTGGGACACCACCCGTGGTTCGTGGTCACAGATCCATGTCGATTTCGCAGGCCCTTTTCGGGGCACACTTTTCCTACTGGTGGTCGACTCGTTTTCTAAATGGCTGGAGGTACTTCCTACGCCTAGTACCTCTTCTGCAGTCACTATCAAACAGCTCTGGAGGTTGTTCAGTTGTTTTGAGTTATGGGATGTGCTAGTATCTGATAACGCCACAATGTTCACCTCTGCCGAATTTCAGGCATTTCTGGAGAAACGCCATTCGGCATGTAACTTTTGCCCCTTTCCACCCTGCCACCAATGGTCAGGTGGAACGTCAAGTTCGCACTACTAAAGAGGCACTTTGCTGCATGGGTCAGGGGGACATTGAGGTACACTTTGCTAATTCCTAGCATGTTACCGGACAATGCCCCTAGCATCAGGGCTGTCGCCAGCCAAACTCTTAATACGCAGGAGTCCGGTCACCTTGCTTGACCAGTTAGATCCTTCCAGGGTGGAGGATAGGGGTGTAAATGTTGAAATTGTACACAAAAAGGTTTTATCTGCTGGGGATCCGGTGCACTGCCAGAACTATGTGGCCATAGGTCCAGCTTGGATTCCGGGCATTGTGGTAGAACAAATGGGGCCATTGTCCTATCATGTCAAAATGGGTAATGGTTTGCTTTGGCTGCGCCAGGATCGGGGGGAGTTTGCAGAGTGTTCCCCCACTCGTCCAAGTGGAAAGCGGGGCTTTGATTTCTCCCAGGGAACCCCCCATCCTTCTACATTCAAGTCTACCTCAACTCCCACCCAAATGAGGCAAGCTTTTGTTGAGTCGCCCCCTACTCATGATTCTCAAAGGTGGGACTTTTCGTTGTGTTTTACCCCTCCTGATTCTAGTTTTAATTTCGAGCAATCCCCTGCTCCTGCTTCATTCAAACGGGTTTTTGATTTAGTTCGTCCCCCTGCTGGCTCCAACTCCAAGGCGGGTCAATGCTCCCTTAATGCAAATGGGTCTGGTCAAGCCCCCAGCATGGGGTATCACTCTATGGAACCAAGTCTACCTCAGACGTCCGAGTTCAGCCAGGTACAAGCATGGCCTAAGAGGATTTGTAAACCACCACAATGTCTGAGGGACTTCGTCCCATCCTAGGTGGAGAGGAATGTTGTGTTTGAATACAATTTATGCTGTAACGTTGTGAACTATTTAAGATCATTACATTCCGCCATTTTGTCTTCTTCTTCTTGGTCTTGTAAATATCGCAGGACTGCGTTCCTGCCGAAACTATGTAGTTTGTACAGTTTTCACTCCGGTCAGATAACCTCCATGTTACCCCTTTCCCTTCCCACTTAAATGTACCCATTTCTCAGTGTATATAAGGAGCAGTGCTGTGCCACTGTTCTCCATGTTCTGACTACCCAATAAATGGTTTAGCCCTGTTATGCTGGCTGCTTCGTGTTTCTTACAGAACATCAAACGTACATCACAAATTTTTTTTATCACTTAATGGTGCTTACCCACCTAGGCCCTGCAGAAATATCATTGGGTTGGCTGTCACTGTTCAATGTGGGCTGTCTTACCCCTCTTTATTCCATTTCTCATTTTTTCTAGACTTAGATTACAAATGTAGCTATATAAGCTACAAACAAAGCCTCATATATTGCATTTAAAGGATAAATATTTTCATGTCACCTTTTATTTGTTTTTTCATTTATGAAACCTGACACTAGCACAGATCAAACTGTATCAGATTAGGGTGCCAGTGCGGACAATTGTCCTGATTTAGTTTCCCAGTACAGTCACAGCCTCAGATGAGGAAAAGGGTTTTTTTAAAAAGCAATTTACAGAAGTTTTATTTATTTTCCTATTTAAAGACAATGTTCTTAATGAGAAAAAGGTTCAATATTGAAAAAGAACTGTCCTTAGCCACATTGTATATTTCTGATGCCACCCAGTGCACAGACAGTTAAAAAACAAACAAATCCAAAGCTAATTCATTTGGAGCTTTTCTCTCTTTGTGCTATTAGGTACCAAATGAGTACAAATCTTACCAGGCTTTCTGCCCACATTTATTCCTAATCATCACTTCTCTTCATTTTGTGAAATCAAATCATTTAAATAGGTTGTTCAAAAGCATTATAAAAGATTGAAGAAATGCTTCAGGAACGACAGAATTAAGCAATTTTTGTGGAGCAACTTATTCTCAATGGCTTTTTTCCAACCTGCCATCTAAGCCAGTGGTTTTGTCTTTAGCCAAACTAGTAAGGATTAAAAAAGAAAGAAAGAAAGAAAGAAAAATAATAATTTTTGAGCAGGATGATTTATTTTTATAATTGTTACTTCTGACTTTTTGGTGAAAATCTATTCCTTCTTAACGATCTTCAGTGGACAGGGTGATCAATTTTACCCTCATGAGTCTTCATTCTGCTGCCTTTTCAAGATGTATAGAAGGATTTGGGTGCAGAATAGTTTATGCATTAATACACAACATATCTTATTCTGTTTATTATTTGTTTATTTTTCTTTCACAAGAGCTCGGTGGGATCTGATTAACGGATCTTCATCTCTGCACGTTTGTAGGAGTTGCCCACTCCTTTGCCAGTTGCCCAGTCAATGCCATACCTCTGCTCCTTCCGACTGCCAATTGGGTAACCTCCATTCAGATTGGAACGATAGCAGTTCATATACCACCAGGCTCCGTACACAGTGACAGCACAGTTCTGAGTTCCGCTATCGTTGTCGTTGTCATGAGTAGAAAAAGGGCGTCCGTTGTGTGCCGACAGCGAGTCCCCTGCAAAGTTCAAGGGTATGGTGTGTATGTTTAGTCCACATTATTTTATTTGCTACTTTCCTCTTTCCATTCCAGCAGAATATAACAATAACACATTAAACGATGAAGAGCTCCATTGCATTGGAAAGTAGTGGATTCTTCATCACTGCATATTATTTCAGAGAGTTGTTAGTTAGGGAAGATCCACCTGCATTTCTCCTGCATGGGTAGAGGACTGGAGTAGATGAATCATAGGATCCCTTCTAGTTCCTTAATTCTATGGTTCTTAGAATGTCCTGTTCAAGGTAGGATGGATCCCAAGAGCTTCAGGAAATTCGGTTTTTTTAAAGCCTGGATGTATACATTCCAACTAAGAGCAATGCTTACCTCAAGTCACCTTCTCACCTACCTAACCTCAGAATTCTGAAGTCGGGAAAGTAAGGTACCATAGATACTCGAGTATAAATCGGGTTTTTAGCTCTGAAAATGATGTCCAAAAATGGGACTCGACTTATACTCGGGTCAAAGTAAACACTCAAAAACATACCCACACAAATGTCTAAATTAATTAATTTTACCATATTTTCATTATTTTAATTATTGAAACTCACTAGCAACTGCTGCATTTTCCACCCCCGACTTATACTTGGGTGAATTTATTTTCCTAATTTTACAGGTCCAAATTAGGTACCTCGACTTACATTCGGGACGACTTATAGTCGAGTATATATGGTAAGTATTTTCCACAGGAGAAGAGACTGTATTGGGGTATTTGCCCATCTTTGGTAACAATAGGATTGTCCAGTAAAACCATACCTTTGGACTATTTTGGCTCATAGTTTAACCATAGATATTCTCAATATTTTTGTCAGTTTTATCCTTAAATATCTACATATGGAGTATGTTGTTATTTGGCTTAACGATTGTCAACAGTATTTATTTATTATTTATTATTTAGATTTGTATGGCCGCCCAATTATCAAAGTGACTCCGGGTGGCTCACAATTCCATTGCACACAACCCTGCATAAAAAGACCCAACATATTATTAAAAACCTTACATAAAACACATTGTTAAAATCTTCATAACAAATAAACTAAACAGATAGACTAAAAACCCAGATGGCGATTAGCATGTTCATGTCATCCAATGGGGGCAGTATCCAGTGATGCACTCTAATTTTTTTTACTACCACCTCTGTTGGCGGGGTCAAATCTGTGGGTGGGGCCAAATCTGTGGGCGTGGCCAAATCTGTGGGCATGGCCAACACAATGGGGTATGGAGGTAGGCGTGGCCAGCCAGGTGGGCATGGTCTGGGGGAATGTCCGCTACCGGTTCTCCCGAACAGGACAGAACCTGCTTCAGTGCATCACTGGTGGTATCATTTCAAAGGCTTAATGTATCTTTACATTTAAACAAGTTTTAATTTTATCTTTTTTTAAAAAACCAGTAACCTGCTGGCTGTCCATAAGCATCTATTTTTCTTATCTAGTTACTAACATGACAATGTTATGTGCATTTTATACCAATGTCCCCTATATCATACTCAGAAATCTGCTACAGCCCACAGGGTTTTTCTTATCAGAGCTTGGAAGAGTTAGTTAATCAAAAATATGAGGCAAGGATGGTCATTATTGAATCAATGTTTTTAGTAGCCCAGATTTTGAATACCACTTTTTGGTATTACAGCTCCAAGAATGTTGCAGCTAATATGAGCAGTGGTCATCTAGGTGACTGAGAAATATATCTGGAAGATTTTGAAACAAGTACATACAATAATAATAGTAATTTCATGTCAGAAATTATTCTGTTTTTTTTAGTCGTGTCAGAAGCACACAAAGGTGCTTTCTGGGTTGAAAGGATTTTTGCTGGAGAAACTCTGCTCAGGGGACACCCAAATGAGGCTTCTTTCATGTCAACAAGATCTTTTCAAACCAAACTGGTCCCTATTTATCTACTTGCAGTTTCTTGCTTTCGATCTGCTAGGTTGGCAGGAACTGGGACAGACGACGGGCTCAAACCGTCATGTAGTACCCGGGTCTCGAACTGCTGACTTGCTGGCCTTCCAGCTAACAAGGTGAGCTTCTTAACTATTGAGCCACCACAGCCCCAGTACATACAATATGAAGGCAACTTTAATGTTCCTCACCTGCTGTTCCACCCAGGAATGTTCCTAAGACAAGCTGATAGTTCTCATCTTCTCCCTTAAGTTGGAAGGACTCATAATGAGCAAAGGTTTTCTGGTCATCAAAGTCCACCAAGTCCACTCGGAGCTCATGCTTTCCTAAGGAAAAGAAGGCACAAATTGTTTCCCTGCACCCTTAACTAATATTGCTAACAAAGATGGGAGTAATTGCAGGAGCAGAGAACTGTGTTGCACATTTATTCTAGCATGATAAATCAGAAGATATTAAGACTGCAATCCTATACACAAAACATTTGTTTCATCAAGTTCCCTGATCTCCTGACAGCGAAACGGTATGCAACGTGTTGAGTGATGTCATGGAGACAACTCTTGCAAGGTCTACGTCAGGGTGCTCAAACTACAGCTCACAAGTCAGATCCGGCTCCTGACACCAATTAATCCGCCCCACGCTGCCCTCGTCGCTCTTGGAAGCGGATGTAAAATGCTCCCATATGGGCACGTTTTGCTTCTGTTTCCAGGACCGATGAGGGCGGTGTGGGCCAGATGAATTGGCTTTGGAAGTTGGATCCGGCCTGTGGGCTGTAGTTTGGGCACCCATGGTTTAAGCAGAGAAAATGGCAGCGTAAAATTTATTTCATCCGGTTGCAAAACATATCTGTTGCAAAACAGATTGCAAGGCACGTTTCACTTTCGGTGGGAGGAACCACGTGACTGGCCCGCTAAACCACGTGACTGGCCCGCGGCCTGAAAAGTTTGGACACCCCTGGTCTATGTACTTAGGTTTTTTTATTAGGGATAATGACGCCATCTGCTGGTGCCTCCCTTTGAAAACCCTTTCTGTTTTAATTTAATTACATTCCTTCTAATTGCTGTGACACAACCATATTTTTGACAACTAACTATCCCTGCACGACATTTAAGTAGCCAATGTGGCATAGTGTACAGAACTAGGACTCAGGAGACCTGGGTTCAATTCACTGGCTCCACAATGGAAACTCACTGGTGAGGGTGGCACTGCCAAAATCATTCTTTAAATACTTACCTTGAGAAATATAGGTAAAGGTCACCATTGCTCGAAAGCCAGTCATATCCGACTCTAGGGTTCAGTGCTCATCTCTGTTTATAGCCAAAGAGCCAGTGCTGTCTGTCTTCAGACGTTTCTGTGGGCACATGGCAAGCATGCCTCAACATGGAATGCCATTTACCTTCCCAGCGAAGTAGTACCTTTTTATCTACTTGCAATTTCTTGCTTTCGAACTGCTAGATTAATAGGAGCTGGGATGAAGATGGGAGTTCACTCCATTGTGCAGCACTCGGGTATCGAACTCTGAACTTCCAGTCATCGAGTTCAGTGTCTTAACTATTTGAGCCACTGCAGTCCTTACAGAAGTGTAGGGTTGCTATAAGTCAGTTCTGACTTCACAGCACATACCAATAACTGGTGTGCCCCCTCCTAAAAAAACCATCGCTCGATCCGAAAATACCATCCAATTTCCACCCTGTCTTGAATCTCCCCTTTTTGGGGAAGGTTGTCAAGAAAGCGGTGGTGTGGCAGCTCCAGGGGGTCTTGCAGGAAGTGGATTATCTGGACCCTTTCCAGTCAGGCTTCAGGCCAGGTCATTGTATGGAGAATGCATTGGTTCGATGATCTCTGGCAAGAGCGAGATGCAGGGTACCCTACCCTTCTTGCTCTTCTTGACCTCTCAGCGGCTTTCGATACCGTCAAACAGGGGTTGGAGATCCAGGGCACTGTGTTGGCCTGGTTCTCCTCCTTCCTGAGTGGCCGGACCCAGTCAGTGGGGGTGGGGGTCGCGGGGTCGAGTCTGAGGCATCTCACGTGTGGGGTGCCACAGGGCTCGGTCCTCTTGCCCTTACTCTTTAACATCTATATGAAACCTCTGGGTAAGATCATCAGATCCCACCGGGTGAGATATCATCAGTATGCTGATGGTACTCAGTTGTATATCTCTGCCCATGGTGATCCCAGTGATGCAGTCAAGGTCCTGACCAGTTGCCTAGAGGCAGTTAGGGTCTGGATGGGGGACAACGGACTACAGTTGAATCCTGGCAAGACTGAGTGGCTGTGGGTGAGGTGACCCAGTCCTCAAAAGGAGTTATCACCGCTGGTTTGGGATGTGTTACCATTGCTCCAATCCGACCCGGTGCGCAACCTGGGGGTCCTCCTGGACTTGTGGCTTCTGCTCCAGGAGCAGGTTATGGCCGTGGCCAGGGGGGCCTTCTGGCAAATGCGTGTTATTAATCAATTGCACCCACTCCTGGACTTGGAGGCCCTGCTCACGGTCACCCATGCCCTGGTCACCTCCTGTTTGGACTATTGTAATGTGCTCTACATGGGGCTGCCCTTGATGACCATCCGGAGACTGCAGTTGGTCCAGAATGCGGCAGCCCGCGCAGTGGTGGGGTGTAGTCATTTTCCCCATGCCTCGCCACTGCTACAGGAGCTGCATTGGCTGCCTATATGTCTCCGGGTGCAATTCATGGTGCTGATTGTCACCTTTAAAGCCCTTCATGGTAGCGGTCCAGGATACCTCAGGGACCGCATTGTCGCTAGGACATCAACCCGTCCCATGAGAGCAAACCGAGAGGGCACCCTTCAGATACCATCTGTTGGGGAGGCTCGCGTCTCTAGCACAAGGAAAAGGGCCTTCTCTGTCATAGCCCCCACACCATGGAACCTCCTCCCAATAGAACTACGTCACCAAGCCCAGTTGTTACCATTTAGGAAAGAATTGAAGATGTGGTTGGCAAAATGGGTCTGGGGGCTGGGATTGTCAACAAGCTCCCCTTTCTGGCTTGTCTGAGGCTCCCCCCTCCTGTAATTAATTTTTTTATGTTAAGATTTTGTATATTTTATATTTGTTTTAGATAGTAAATGGCACAGCCGGGGGTAATGTTGCTATGTTTTTAAGGGTTTTTTAATTGTTTTATATTGGTTTTAACTTGTGTACACCGCCCAGAGTCCATTGGATAAGGCGGTATATAAATCTATTAAATTAAATTAAACTGTCTTGAATAGGCAAATAAGTCCCATTACTTTTCCATAAAGTTATTTCTCTGGACTTTGAGAGTATTGTTTCTATAATATTATTTTGACTGTGTTCCGTATGTTTGACTAATTGACACCGTACACCCATCCTGATTGTTGCAATAGTAAAATCAATTACAGTTCCTTTTGGTCTCCTTGAGACCCACAGAGGCACTATAGGTCCAAGTTATAGTGATAAAATCACACTCTGAAAGGCTGGTTTCTCTTACCCTCACGTGTGAGAAGATGAATGTTCTCATTGCCCAGCCAGAATTCCGACAGCTGGTTTCCAAAGCCTTTCTTGTAGGCGCTCCAAGTTCGATAGAAGTCAACAGATCCATCCAGTCGTCTCTGAAACACCTGGAAAAATAAACAATGGAGCAAATCAAGGTGTGAAGACCATCTGTAGTCCATCACCTCTAGTTCAGCCAGTATTGGTTCTACCCCACAGAAGCCTGCTTTCCCTGCTTCATAGCTAGCCATTAGTCAGAGCGAAATGCCAACTTCACCAAGATGCTTTTGGGTATCATAAAAAGGCAGCTATTTGATAGTTTTTACCTTTATTGTATCATGCAGGGGAAAGAACAGACTTATGAGGTTTTCCTTCTTGGGAACCCAAATACAGTAATACCTCATACAAAGCCCGCTTCATACAACATACAACAAAGTCACTGCGACTTTGTATGAGGCATTGGGTTTTTTCCCAGGTTGCATTGTGCCTGGGCAGTATAAAAGGCAGGACACATGCGTGCATTGCTCTTGTGGGTTTTGCACGACGTGAAGATGTTTAAGAGTAATTTTGAGCGCGATTATGGATTTTTTGAATTTTTTCGTCAGAATTTTTAGAAGCATTCCTGGGATTTTTGCAGCATTCTTCAGGTTCTTGAACAATCAGGGTTGTTTGACATGTTTTTGTAATATTTTTAGCCTTTAGACAATGATTTCTTAAAGTTCTGTCAATTTCCTGTCTCTGTCTGTTTCCTTGACTTTGCCCTGAAGTCTGTGCAGTTACTGTACAATGTATCTCTATGGAAACGACGTTGTACGAGGCATCGCAGCAAGGATTTGGATGTTGTATGAGGCATCACAGCTAGGATTTTGCATGCCTCATACAAGTCCAAATCCGTATAAAGTCCAAACTTGTGGAACCAAGTTTGGACGTTGTATGAGGTATCACTGTACTGTAATCAGACTAACCTTGAATGGTATGTATCTTGGCTTGGAAAGGGATGGGACAATTTGCTACTCCACATCACCAATACCTTGGATTAGAACTGAACTCAAGACACTTTGCTGCTTGTTTTGCAAGTTAATTTGGCATCTAGGGCACAACATTCTGCATGGCAGTAAAAATGCAATACACTACCAATAGAGTAATGCCTAAATCAAGCTGCGTGTCTTAACCACTAAGCCCCTTCATCCTAAAACCATCCACTTACCATCCATCCTCCTCCATCAGTGTCCATGTCGCAAAAGACACGCAGTGGCTGGCAGTCTGGGAGATAGATGATGTGCCAGCCGCTCAGAAATTCTCCCTTGCTCAGCAACTCCTTGCAGTTCCTCGGCCCTGGGGGAAGCATTGCCAAAGGACAACGTGCAATGCCACAGTAGCAGAGAAAAGAAATATATTCAGCAAGGAATACCATCTATGTCAGGGGTTCCCAAACTTTTCATGCTGTGGGCCAGTCACATGGTTGAGCACATGGTTCCTCCCACCCAGACGTGGAAGTAAAACACGCATGGGCAGGCGCAGAACACACGCGGGCATGCGTAGAACACTGCCGTAAATGACCAGTGACTGTCATAAACGCGTTTATGACAGCCACAGGTAATTTACTGCAACATTCTGCGCACACAGATGCATGTTTTACTTCCACTTCTGGGCGTGGCAAGGGCAGCAAAGGCGAGATTAATTGGCACCATGGGCCGGCCACGGCCAGCGGGCCGTAGTTTTGGCACCCCTAACCTATGTGGTGACTTTCCAAATATCTGACCAGATTCCTTAAAATGCAGGTATGCAAGGGCATTTTCTACCTACAAGCCAATGGCGATTAGTCTTAATGGTTATCTATTGCCTCCAGGACTAGAGGCCACAGAACTCTCAATTCCAGCTGAAGACTATCAGACAGGGAGTGGGGGATCTAAATTCAAGATATCCCACTTAGGCATGAAATGTATTGAACAAGCTCTCTCAAACAGACCTACTTCACAGGGCTGTTGTGAATATAAAGCAGTAAGAAGCACAGCTGTGGATGCCATCTTGAGTTCAGTGACACAAAGTGGGATAGAAATATAATATTTCATTTTTCGTTTTATTACCATTCTTTGTACCAAGGATTTCACTGCAGCAGAAACTGGGAATGTTACCCTTCATTTGTGGGCTGTAATTACCACAGCAAACGGCAACATCGCCATTGTTGATGCTTCCATGGTGATTTCATCCTAGCAAATGCCCAATGCCCAAATACTTTGTTTCTCTGCATTAGGGACTCTCTTCCAATGACCTTGTATCAATTCCTGGGAGGGAGATCAGCAAGTAAGTGTAGGCATCCAGCCAGTAAGTTTGTGGGACATATCTAGAGTAATTTCTTTGGCTCTCTAAATGTTGCTGGACTGCCAATCCAGCTACTGCCATTACCAATGCTAGCTTCTGCTGATGGGAGTTGGAGTCCAGCAACATCTAGAAGACTTCGTTTTGCTTCCACCTGTTTACCTTGGATACCTTTGAGTCGTTATTCAGTGAGGAGTCCATGCAGTGGTAGATGTCTCTGCAACGACATTCCTCACATGCAAATGGACTTGAGAAATCAAGTCCACCTGCATGTTTTTTTTAATCCATTTGGATATCACGTCACCCACTGGCTAGGTGGAACATGACATATGCCCTCCACTTTCACCTTGCCCAAGGGATCCGACAGAGGACCTGTTTATGGCAAATTAAAGTAGCAGCTCAACTCAGCAGCACTGCTTGGAGGTAACATGTAAGGTTTCACTGATGGACTCTAGGGCCTTAACTAGTGCCCAAGGATGTTTATTATCACAGATCCAATAGCCACTTTCCCATAGAGAGCCCAAATGTCTAGGCAGTATTGTTGGACCCATAAACACAAACCAGTGTTAGCAGTTTTTGTCTAGTACAAGAGGACATATTTTGCAATGCTAAGGACTTTGAATTGCCAGTCTTCGTTCACCACTGCTTGGAAGCAGTTCCAACTCTGCATAATGATGTCAGATTTTTTCCAAGCAGTTTAGCTTACCATGAAAATCCAATGTTAAACTGTATATAATAAATGAATGAAAGAAAAGCTGTGGAATCTCAGAATCTGCATTTTCCTTTGAGGAAAACTACTACTACTACTACTACTACTGTATCCAAATCTGAATATTGGTGATCCTCATGGCGATCAGCTATGAAGATTGTCCTAATAATATAATAAAGTAGTCTTTCATCTGCCTTCCGCATCGCAGCATGACACCCATACCACTGATCTGGTTCCACAATCACTTTCTGGTCCTGAACCCCTTTGGCACACAAAGTCCTCATCAGCCCCAGGCCAGTATTGATGAAGCTGCTGCCCTCTATTAAGATGGATTCAAGTGGGATTTAATCCACTTGGGGACCTTCACCCTTGAAGAAAGAACAATTGCTTCAAAACAAATTATTTATCTGCTTTTTGTAGCATTTCTTGGGTTCTGTTAACGATCGGACCAACCAAAATAAATACAGTACTGGCATTACAGAAGAATAGATTTCTTTGAAGTCATAATCAAGAGCCTTACCATTTTGGCAAAGAGAAGCATGGTCTGATGGGTCACCTGATATTTAAACAAAAAGAAATACATTATTAGGCAAAGTATATCAATCAGATAATTGTGGCTCCAACCTGGTCTCACAATGCTCAGAGGAGGACCCAGATGAGGATAAGAGGCTCAGGCGAAGCTTCAAATGGGACAGCCTTCAGCAGCTTATCGGTGTGCCTCTTCCTAAGTACTACTGCCTACCCCACTTGGTCCTCCCAGACCTTGCTTGAGTCCTCACCCCAAAAGAAGCCTGTAAGCCTCAAGCTAGAAATTGGACCTTGTTGGGGGTGGCTCCCTCTTTGTGGAATACCCTGTCTTTGGAGATACACTTGATCTCCAATTTGTGGGTCTTCAAGAGGCCATTAAAACTCTCCTCTTTAGAGAAGCCTTTGATGATGTTCTCCCCAGTTGAAAGGCAGGGTTGTCGTCGTCGGCTGCTACTCGTATTTGAGTATACCTTTTCCTGGAAATCATTTTTACAGCAAACAGGAAAATGCCATTGGCATGAATTTGTTTAAGGTGGATCGAAGTTTGCCATGAAGTGACCCATGCACTGTAATCTCAGAGCCATCTCCTGTGGAATGAGACATGCAGGATTTAATACTGGGACTGCAATGGACTGCTGCCGCCTTGAGGACATTGACAAAGTGCACCTTCACAGCCAGTGCATCTGGCCTCTTCTGCCTCCACGACTGTTGGGAATTGGAATAATTAAGTGGTTCCTTCTCCACTCATTTTGCCATTGGGCTCAATACAATGGTTTCCAGTGGCATTTTCTCCACCAAGGGGGCCATTACTCCACCTAAAGGGGCTCATCCGCTCAAAGCAGTTGGCCCCTTTAGGGAGTCAGGTTATTTACCACCGCCCAATACTCAGCATCTAGTCGCTGGCTGTACGGTCTTCTACTCCATTACCGTAGCGGAATGTCCATGCAGACATACAGAAAGGCAGGGCATTACATGCTTTATTATCATTATTGGTGTTGCCATTGTTAACCATTTGTTGTTGAATGTCTATACTCTCTTATGTTCAACTACTTTTTTAATGATTGTTTTGTTGATGTTAACTGTGTTTGATTGTGAACCGCCCAGAGTAGAATATGCTGTTAGATAGGCAGCATACAAATCAAATCAAACCAAATCAAGACAAGTAAGTACTATACAATTAACTATTACAATCAAAGATCAGAACATAATATAAATAAAACGTTCACAACATGATTGAACATGTTTGATATAATAAAAGGTATGATATAAAATGATATGATTTAAAATATAATAACATTTAAGATTACAGTGTATAAAAATACTAAGTCTATCAATGTCAGTAAAATAGCAATACAGTAGACCCTCACATAACGACATTACTTGGTTCCCCAAGTAGCGTCGTTATGCAGAAAATGTCGTTATGCGGTTTCCTATGAGAGATCTCCCGCAGAATGACAAAAAAAGTTATAATTCGCACAACGACGTTTAGAAAACCATCAAAATTTGCACAACGACATTTTTGTGGTGCAGGAGATCACGTGGGGTGCATCGGTAGCATCATTAATCGAAAATGATGCTATTCGGACGCATCGTTAGTTGGGGGTTCACTGCATCAGTAAAATATTATACTATGCATATATTGTGATTTTTACATGATATATACTGGATTTTATTTGGTTGAGTTTGACTAGAGCATTCTACAATCTGTTTTGTAGTCCCACCACAGTATGTTCAATCGTGTTGTGAACGTTTTGTCTATTCTGTTCTGGTCTTTGACTGTAATGATTAATTATATTGTATTATAAGTAAGAAAATAATACAGTACCAATGTATTATTCATGATCCGATCTACTCACAATCTGTTTGATGGATCTAGATTTCCTGAGCCCTATCAGGGGGTAAGCAGCGCAACCAGGTAAGTGGCTCACGTGTGCCAGTGCTTCTTAATAATGGATTGTACTTTACTCACCAAGGGTGAGTACTGAAAAGAGCAAAAGATTTTCTCAATCGGTTTAGGCACATTCTGCTGAAATAACTGCTCCCTGGGAACTAATCTCGCCTTATTCAAATTATGATTAATTACTTGGTCAGGATTCCTTTAAATACAAGCATAGCTCACCATTAGCTTAACGTCCATAGACACTGAATGAACTCATGATAGAGGTCTGGGACGCGCTATAATACATTAATGCTTCAAAATTTTACTATTTACTGGGATACACAGGTAACTGATGTATTAACTATTGTTTAAGCACTTTATTTTATGTCACAGCATGAGATGCATCCAAGACTATGTAAATATGTACATATTGCACATTTTGTATATTATGTATATAAGTTTTTGACAGAGACATTATCAATTTGTTTTGATTTAGATCCCTGAAGAAGGATTGAAAATTCCTATATCGGAAGGAATTAGGATCTGTTACCTTTAGTTGAATTATTGGATTAAACACTTATTATTCATCAGCCAAGGCAAACGGTTTCCCTTCTTTGTTGTTGATTCTACGTTTGGTCCCCATCTGCTTGCTGAGCCACTGTGTGAGACAGAATGCTGGACTGGATGGGCTGTGGCCTGTTCCAGCAAGGCTGTTCTTATGTTCTTAGGTGCTGAGACCTACAGTAGATTCCCAAGAAAATGACTTGAGCTTGCCTGTCAATATCTGATTTTGCTTTGAGAATCTTGACTTTTATTTTTTATTTTTGCCTGACATGGTCAAACTTGCAATACCAGTGGAGTACGATATACTGCTTTGTACACAAACTTTCCCAGCCTTGAGCCCTCAACATTGTTTGATGACAACTTCCATCACCCCGGACCAGTCAGCTATGATAGTTGGAGAGTATGGGAACAGTCCCACACATCACAGGATCAAAGGGAAGGACTATTGTAGAACAATGACTAAAGTAGCATGCAGTGCAATTATCTCAAAGTCAACACAAGTAGGATCTTGCAGTTATGTTTATGTTTATGTTTGTTTATGTTTATTCAATTTTATATCCCGCCCTACTCAACACATGGCCGACTCAGGGCAGCTAACAACATATAAATGACCCTGGGACACCCCACAGGGTTTACATAAAGATACAATATTCAAATTATAATAATAAATACAATGTTATAAGTAAATCTTAACCTATAAATCCAAGGGTTCACCGTTGGAACTGGCTATAGGTTGCTATGCGTCGCCCTACTGATCCGCACCCACCCTTCGTGCGCACGGCCGAATTGCCTACGCAGGTCAACGAAGGATTTAAAAATCCGGCACGGGGGCCTCAGCCCCACAAACGGCAAGAAAGGGAAAGAACTTCATTTCCCAACATTCCTTGCGCTGTGCCGCGCCAGAGCCAATCACGCAGAGAGGCTCTCGCACGGCGCAGCGTTCCGACACGCGCCGCAGCCAATCGAAAGAAACGCATTTTTAAAAAACCCAGCAAAAACACAAAGCACCAACCCATAACTACAAGCCCCAGCGTCCTGCGCGCCCATGCAGAACGCTGAGGAAAACGGCGCCCGGAAGGTTAAAAAGAAAAACAGCTCACAGGCAAGCAAACAGCAGCCGGCTTTCTTTTACTCTCCCGCGGCGCCTGAAGCTCCCGAATGGAGTTTCCCCTTTAACATCAGTGGGAGGGGATGGCGATTCCCCTCTCCGCTGCCTACCCTACTGTTGGGAGGTTTGTGGGGATAAAAGGACTATATTGCCCCAACCCATCTGGAAACAAAAGATGAGGCAGAGAGGATCGATCCCCTACCACCCCTCCTTAAAAAAACTCCGTCTTTTCTTCTCTTTAAAACCGGAGTTGTTTTAAGGAGGGGGGGTGGGGGATCGATCCTCTCTGCCTGTTCCTCTGTGTCCAGAAGTGTAGGGCCAATATACACCTTTTATCCCAAAAAACCACCCAACACTAGGGAAGCCAGCGGGGAGGGGGATCGCAGCCCCCACCCACTGATATTAAAGGGGAAAAACGATCTACTTTCACGATTCCTCAAAAACAAAGCACGACTCCACAAAAACAAAGCACCATAACACACTACAGCTCCCCTCCCCACCACCTAGCCCACCCTTCCTAACCCCCAATGACCATGCCCCCCATCCCCACCACAGGCCGGCAGAGTAAATAATGCAACGAGTCCGGCAAGCGAAAAAAACCCCAGCCTAACAACACATGGTATTTCAATGGCCCACCCAGCCACCGAGGCCGGCCCACAGAAATACCCACTCCAAAAACACAAACAACAACATTAAAAAAAAAGCAAAAACAATACTAAACATAAAAATTACAGGGAAAATCTTCCACAAACAATCCAAAAAAAAAAAACAAGGACAAACACAACCCCCCACCCCCCACAAATCACAACAAAGCCACCCCTAACAAAACAGAGATCACAATTTACCAAGACATGCAGCCTCTCCGAGAATCAGAATTGAAATGAGAAAAGAACAGGAAGAATACACAGGCCAGGACAAAATCAACATTAAAACATTACGCAACAGCACCACCAAGTGGCCACAGGAAATATTACACTCAATGAATTCAAATTGATCTACAACCATCTACCAAAAACATACACTTACACATTTTAAAAAAAATCTTATCCAAAGTACACCTATCACCAAAAACCACATAGGAACACATTATTTTTAAAAATGCAATTATTGGGGGAAAAAATATATCAACCTTATCTCTTTTTAAAATCCAAATTTTTTAATAACAGTTTAAAACACTACCTACGTATAAAAAAACAACACATTTAAAAAAAACTAATTTAAATACACATACAACAAAAAACATCCAATACCATTTCTCATATTTTAAAAAAAACAAAACCCCCAAAAAAGCCCGGCAACGCCGGGCAACCCTTGCTAGTACAGTATAAGGCAAGACAGTCAAAAATAATACAAATATCAGTTGCCATGGGGCCTCCATGACATTTTTGCTATTAAAAAAAAGAGGGAGAGAGAGATTAACAGGGTAACCTTCCTAACAATCGTCCCCTGGAACCATTTGCTGTAAGGGTTACCTTTTTCTCCTTTGGGTCCCAGTTTCCCAGGTGGGCCCATTTCTCCTGCAAGAGAGACAACACACCTATGATGGCATAATGAACATAATAGTGAAAACAATTGTAATGGGAATTATAAAGAAGAATCCACCATTGGCTAGAGCGGTGGGGGGGGGGAGACGGGGGGAGCTATACAGTGGTGGGCATCAGCAGGTTCACACCAGTTCGTCAGAACCGGAAACAGAAATTCTGGCTGGCCCCGCCCATCCAAGTTTTGAAATAAAGTAGTCCTAATTCAGGTGCAACACATGGCTTTTCCCTTGGCCATGCCCACCATGCCACAGTGTGGTAGTAAAAAGTTTTGTAACCCACCCCTGGAGCTATGTGACAGTTCAGAGATATAGCACATCATTTGATTGGGAAAGATCTCTAGTTTGGTCACGGAACCCATTTTGGAATGGAGTCAAATCTCAAGGGTCCAGGCTAGGCCATGCCTTTCCCCGTTCTCTTTTTCAGTTAGTTTTATTTTGTCAAGTCTAGACGCCTTCCTCCCACTACCCTCTTTCTTTAGTGACCTCCACCCCCCGAGGAGACACCAGACACTGCAGGACGGAATGAGCTCCCGTCTTAGTCCCAGCTCCTGCCAACCTAGCAGTTCGAAAGCAAGAAATTGCAAGTAGATAAATAGAGTCCACTTTGGTGGGAAGGTAACAGCGTTCCGTGCGCTCCGGTGTCTAGTCATGCCTGCCACATGACCACGGAAACGTCTGCAGAAGCAGACAGCGCTGGCTCTTCGGCTTGGAAACAGAGATGAGCAACCTGAACCCTAGAGTCGGATACGACTGGCTTTCGAGCAAGGGAAACCTTTACCTTTACCTTTACCCCCAGAGGGCTGTTCAAAGGCCAGGCTGCTCTTCTCATATACTGTATCTCAATTAAACACTAGCAGTGGGCTCAGGAAAATTATCCCAAGCACTGAATGAAATCAAGTTAAAGGCCATAGGTTGCCTCCAATTAGAGTACTGCTCTTAGACTGCCTATTGAGTATCAATTAATCAGTCAATCTTTATTACAGTCTAAGACCAGCATAGTCAGTGATGGACACCAAAAAAATTTACTACCACACCGTGGGCGTGGCCTAACATGGGTGTGGCCTAATCGGTGGGCATGTGACTGGGTGGCCAATCTAGTCATGCCTGCCACATAGCCCATGAAAACATCTGCAAACACAGACAGCACTAGCTCTTTGGCTGTAAATGGAGATGAGCACTGGACCCTAGAGTCAGATACGACTGGCTTTTGAGCAAGGGCAACCTTTACCTATTGTTAGATCCAAAGCTGCCAGTCATATCTGACTCTAGGGGTTAGTGCTCATCTATGTATAGCCAAAGAGTCAGCACTGACCGTTTGTAGATGTTTCTGTGGACATGTGGCAGGCATGACTAGACACCAGAATGTTGTTACCTTTCCCACCGAAGTGGTTCCTATTTATCAAATTGCGGTTGCCAGGAGCTGGGACAGAGACGGGAGCTCAAACGGTCATGTCGGCCTTCCAGCTAACAAGGCAAGCTTCTTAACCACTGAGCTCAAGAGGCTAAGGCTCTGACTGGAAGGTGACAGGTCAGCAGTTGGAGACCCAAGTGCTGGATGTTGGAGTGAGCTCCCATCTCTGTCCCAGTTCCTGCCAACCTAGCAGTTCGAAAGCAAGAAATTGCAAGTGGATAAATAGGGACCACTTTGGTGGGTAGGTAAACAGCGTGCCGTGCACTCCGGTGTCTAGCCATGCCTGCCACATGACCATGGAAATGTCTGCAGAATCAGACAGCACTGGCTCTTCGGCTTTGAAACAGAGATGAGCAACCTGAACCCTAGCATGGGATACGACTGGCTTTCGAGCAAGGTAAAGGTATCCCTTGCTTGAAAGCAAGTCATATCCAACTCTAGGGTTCAGTGGTCATCTCTGTTTTACTGTGGAGTGCCCTGGACCAGCTGCAGTCTACCTCGAAGCAGCAGTGAGTCTTTAAGGTGCCACAACATTTTTTTGTTTACTCTCTGATATTCTTGCACATAATAAAATGGCACCAATTCTAAAGTTTTATTCTGTGCAAGCAGATCAGGAGGTAAACAAAACAAAAACACAAAAATGTTGTGGCACCTTAAAGACTCACTACTGTTTAGGGAGCTTCACAGCCCTCATTCCCCCTATACACACACACACACACACACACACACACACACACACACACACACACACACACACACACACACACACACACACACACACACACACACACGGGGGGGGAGTAAACAAAACAAAAAGATACACTTACCCAGAAGGCGGCACGGGGGGAGGGGAGAGGAAGGAGTGCTCACGTGACGGCTTTGGCTTTCCCTCCTCCTTTAGTCCTCCAGGACCAACAAGTCCAGCACAGCGCCTGCACCCTGCTGCTGCTTCCCAATCCCGCCCACCTCCTCCCAGGAAAGTGACGACGGCTCTCCCTCCTCCAATTTCCTCCAGAGTGGCTGCTGCTGCCTCCTTAATAGGCGCGGGTGCCGCTCGGGTGGTGTGCACGCCTGGGGGAAAGGGATGGGGAGCTGACGTCACGCCACCCAGAGCAGCTTTGATGGACGCCCCCGCTGCCGCCTCCTTGCCTTCTTCTAGCAGCAGCAGCAGCACAACTTTCGTGATGCCTGGAGCTAGTCCTGCAAGAGGAGAACTTCCTGCAGGATGTCTGTCTGACTCTGGGCATTGCAAGAGTTGCCCTGCTTGCGCCATGCTGCCTGGACACCTCTCGCAATGCCCAGACAGACATCCTGCAGGAAGTTCTCTTCCTGCAGGACTAGCTCCAGGCATCGCAAAAGTTGTGCTGAAGGATGCAAAGAGTGACAGTGGGGGCACGGGGCGCCGGGGCGGGCAGCCGAGCTCCTCTTGGTGGCACGTGATGTCAGCTCCCCTCCCCTCCCCCCAGAGCCAGGCGCGCACACGACGACGACGCCACCACCACCACCCAAGTGGCACCCGCAGCCTATTAAGGAGGCAGCAACAGCCACTCTGGAGGAGAACGAATAGCCAAAGCCGATGCCGTCGGGTCGCCCATTCTCCCAGGAAGAGGTGGGCGGGGTGGGGTGGCCAGCCAGGTTTACTACCGGTCCGCTCAGACCGTGGCGGACCAGCTGATGCCCAGCACTGAGCATAGTACAGCAAAAGGAACAGAAGATAAAATGAGAGTATATTACTTGAAAGATATCAAGAGACAGAAGTTTAAATGAGGGTGCTTAAAAAGAGTGTTTCTGCTCAGAGTTAGGGAGAAATAAATTTACATAAGATCAATAATGTTACAGCTATAATGTTACAGCTATTACTAAGCCTATATGCCTTTTGAGTAAGGCAAGGTAAAGGTCGCCCTTGCTCAAAAGCCAGTCGTATCTAACTCTAGGGTTCAGTGTTCATCTCTGTTTATAGACAAAGAGCCATGGCTGTCTGCATTTGCAGACGTTTGCATGGTCATGTGGTAGGCATGCCTCAACACCTGGGTGCACGGAATTTTGTTTACCTTCCCGGCTAAGTGGTACCTCTTTATCTACTTGCACTTTCTTGCTTTCAAACTGTGAGGTTGGCAGGAGCTGGGACATAGGCGGGAGCTCACTCCATCAAGCAGTACTTGGGAATCGAACTCCTACCTTCCAGTTGTCGAGTTCAGTGTCTTAACCACTTGAGCCACTGGAGTCCTGCCTTTTGAGTAGCCAAGTGTTTAAAAAAAAAGCCAGGGATGGAGTGATTGGCATAAAACCACTGCCCTTCCACCCACCCCACTTCTCACAGCATGGAAAAGTTACTATTTGATGACAACTCTTAGCACCCCACAGCCAGCCGCGCCACTTGCACACACGCAGATGCATTTGCTGCCTATCTTTTTGGCCCTGCAAACCGGGTGCACCATTTTCTCCCGGGGTTCCAGCTGTTCCTGGAAAACCAGGACACCCTTGAAGGACAGCAAGTTTCTCATTGCCAGAAAGACCCACAATCTTCACCTCTGCAGAAAGACAAAGCTGCAATGAAAACCTTTATATTCCTTCCAGATGTTGAGCCATTAGATACTACTCTCAGAGGTTGCTCTAAGTAATCACAAACCTAATCTGATTGCCATCAGATGAGATGCCTTCTGAAGTATGTTTATTACATGCATCCTCTTTTTTGTAAAATGCCTATCCTAACAGATACAACACATACCTGTCAAATACGGCTCTAGAAAATAAGGGACCTGCGCAGAAGGGTTCTGTGCATACGCAGAAGGGTTCTGTGCATGCGCAGAAGGGTTCTATGCATACGCGCATGCGCAGTAACTACTTTCCCCACCGGTCAAATTACGGGATGGCTGCGGGAAAGTGGAGGAAATGGCGCAGAAATACGGGAAAACCCGGCCAATCCGGGATACTTGACAGGTATGATACAATGGCCTGAATTCAATTGATAGTCCCAACAGAGTAGACCCATTGAGTTTATGTGTTTTATGTATGTATTAACTCACTATTCAGTAATTGAGTCAGTCATCTATTTTAGCTAGGAATAGCATTTGGATTTAAGCCTAAGGCGCACCAGAGAATTGCACCCTTATTCAGTCACAGGCTTATATATTTAAAAATAAGCCACATTTTGTTCAGGGAAAATGGGTATAACATTGCAAGATTACAGTATCACCTTAAGTGTGTCTGTTAGAAGTTCTAGCATTACTGTTATTTTTAGTGGGACTTCTTTCCAAGAAAATGTGTACAGGAGACAAAGTGAAATCTTCTAAAAGGCTACTGAAATTCACTGTCTCCTTCTGAAATAAGGTTTCCCGCCTCAAAATAAAAATGCTTTCACTTTTAATTTCATTCTGTATGTTTTCTTAACCTAAAGCAGGGGTTCTCAACCTTTTCAAGTCGAGGGCCAGGCCACGCTCCCTCAGACAGCTTCGGGGGCCAGACGGCCATTTTGCCCTGCCTGCCACACATGGCACTTCTGAGTGTGGTGGAGGTGGTGGTGGGCCACATGAAATGGTGTCACAGGCCACATCCAGCCCCCGGGCCGTAGATTGAGAACTCCTAATCTAAAAGCATTGTATATTATTCTGTCTCACCAATCATACATTTTTATGTTCTGTCTCACCAATCATACATTTTTATGTTCAGAACAATTGTGTAAAGTGCGGGTTCCGCGCACGCAATTGGCATACTGTCCCTGACAGAACCATCGTTTGGGAGATTGCTCCTTCGAGCTTTGGTTCTGAGGGGACAGAAATTGGGGAGCGGATTAATAGCCATAGTTTAATTCACCCACAGCTGACCTGACAAACAGTTCGAGCAAGAGGAAATTGGATGACTACTCATAAGTAATGTAATAGGTAATGTCGCACCCGCGGATTATCTACAGCCCTAAACCAACACCAGCCAATGTTTACCCCAGGATAAGCATGTAACAATGGAGTTCCCCTGTCAGTGTTTGATTTAGTTAATTAACTTCCCTAAAGAGTTTCCCCATTAACTCGTGTGTACGTGGCATTTGGATTCTGTCAGATCGCAGTCTTTTACACGTAGCTTGCTTATGATAAATACCCATGATTTTCCCTCATGAAATCACTGGTCTTTGCTCCATCTTGCCTTGTGTCTCATTGCTTGACCAGTCTCCTCCGGGACCCAACAGCCGCTTCGCGGCCCCAATCCAACATCAAAGCAAGTTAGGCTTTGAGGCCATAAGGATTCAAATTGTCCACAGGAGTTTTTGAAGAAACTGAGCAGCCAAGATGGAGGTCAGGGGAAGGATTATGGAACTTCATGCTGTGATCTGAGAGAAAATTATAATTTTTCACAAGGTCTTGTAAAAGTGTTTTGATTTGTGGCTTTCAAAATCTTTAATCATTGCTCTAATGCTACATCATTATCATCAACAATTAGTATTCCAGTATAACACTATGAAACAATAGAGCAGTGGTGGCAAACCTATGGCACGCATGCCAGAGGTGGCCCTCAGAACCCTCTCTGTGGGCGCCCATGCGGGCGCCCCAGCAGAGAGTTCATCCCACTCCTCTGCCAAGCAGCCCAATGGGAGTGCTTCCTCCCTCCTCCCAGCACAGAGTTCACCCCACCCCTCTACCCCGCAGCCTAATGGGAATGCTTCCTCCCTCCTCTGTTGGCACTTTGCGATAAATATGTGGGTTTGGGGGTTGCAGTTTGGGTACTCAATATTTAAAAGGTTCACCATCTCTGCAATAGAGTAAGGCTTACTGTAAATTGGGAAGGGCCCATCTTGGCTGCTATCTAGTACAGTCTCATTCCTTGCTAGTCCTTCTCAGATTACTTTCTCAGGTAATATAGTTTTATTTTTATTTACAGGCTGATATAATGTAGACCCAATACATTCTGAGAATATGTAGAAATCATTATCTTTCTGACTACCTTCTTTTTGTTTTAGTTAACCCTGTTTGGCTTCTAACCTGGAAACTACTTGTAAAAGTACCCAAAATTTGCTATTAGAATACCTTGGGGTTGTTATTCAACGAGGAGTCAGCTCACTAGTAGATGTCTCCGCGATGACATTCCGCACATACAAATGGACCTGAGAAATCAAGTCCATCTGCATGTGGTTATTTAGCCATTTGGCTATCATGTCACCCGCTGGCTAGGCGGACCATGATCTATGGCCTCCACTTTCACCTTGCCCAAGGGATCTGACAGAGGACTCTTTGGTGAGCTTTTGTCCCAGTCTAACATAATTGACAAGAGATGGACAACACTGCCTAGTTAGACCGCTCAAGACCCCGTGCCCTGACAAGGCTCTCACCTATTAGCATAAATGACCATAATAACTGAGCCACACAAACAATGCTGTTTTTCATTGTTTGTGTGGCTTATTGATTGCATACTAAATACAGGACCATGGGAAGTCAGGAAGTCTCTGACTATTGTCATGCTGCAGCTAACATACTAACTTTTGTTTGCTTGTTTGCTTGCTTGTTTTAAAAGGCTTGGGTAAAAATTCGGACTACATCTCCCATGCCTTCAGCATGGCCAAATCTGAACTGAAGTATCCACTTGTTCAGAGCACAAGTTGCTACTCAGATTGGTAAATCGACCTCCTTTTACAATAATGTGCATCTATGCCACTTGTTTGGGAAAGCTTCTTGGAAACCAAGAACAAAATTCTCTATCGTGCTGTTAATTAATGCAGGGATATTATCAATTTATGATGGGGTCATAACTCAATAGAAGGGCAAAATCTTTGCTTGTCAAAGGTCCCAGGTCCATTTCTAATCATTATCAGGTTCGACTGAGAAAGATGCTGTCTGAAACCCCAGAGAACCACTGCCAGTCAACTAAAACAACAGTAAGCTAAAAAGAATTATTTTAATTTATTGCAAGGCTATCTTTTGTCTTCACTCATCATCAGACAATAATTAGTTTCCTACCTGGGCATGTTCCAGAAACATCCGTTGCCTCAATCCGGGCAGAAAACCAGAGCAAGGCTGCAAACATCCATTGACAGAAGTCCAGATCCATCTCTTCTTCACTCCTCTTCACAGCTCAACTCCTCTGCTTTCTCTCCTACTTGCTGGGAATAAATATATAGTTATTTTGGGGACTAAGCTGAGGATTTCTCAGCATTGTTCTGAGTCACAAACACAGCAATAATAATCTCCAAAGATATTCAGTTTCTCATTTCCAGGCCAAAGATCATGGACATTTCCTTGTTTCCCTTACAGGAAAACCCCAGCACTGTACATCTTGTCCAAGGTGACTGTTTACACAATCTTGTCTTACTCACTTCTGCTTGCCTAAGGAATTTACTGTATGTGAATCCCGCTGCACACACACAAACTGGAACCGAGAAATGCATGCAATTGGGTTCTGGTTATTAATTTTACTTATTTATTTGATTTATATGCCATCCCATTAATGCAAATACTACTCTGGGCAGTTTGCAGATTAAAATTTAGGGTTCCACAAAACCTCATATAACAACCAACAATCGACAATAAGGTGATATCCAATCCAATATCGATTTGTCATTGCTTATCTATTTAAGCGCAAATCAACTGAACTCCAAAATGTTCTATCCTTTGCCTTCTGCTTCCATCTCAGGCTGAACAACTTTACCATCATCTCATCCCATCATTTTCGAGGTCTGCCTAGTGGTCTTTTGTGGCCCCTTGGTATCCAGTCTATTAGCCAACAGGTCCATCTGTTATCCTTTAGGAGGGTGGTATGGCCTGCCCATCTTCATTTTGCCACGTATAGTTCATCGACCACAACACACAGTCCGGTTCTTTGGCATAATTCCTTATTTTTGACCTTATCCCCTTATTCCTGATTGTTACTCCACATGTCCCTCTTTCCATTGCTCTTTGGGTTACCGTCAGTTTTTCTTCCTCTGATTTTGTTATTGTCCATGTTTTGGATACATACGACATTGCTGATATCACTGTCATATTGAATACGTTTGCCCTGATATTCATTGGCAGACTGTCATCTGTTAGCACTGTTCGGTTTATATTAAAAGGCAATCCAAGCTGCTTTGTGTCTTCTTATCCACTCACAACATAGTACGTTATCTGGTTAGATTTGCTGACCAAGTTAGACATAAGGTGATATACTTGTATAAAACCTAAAATTCATACAAACAAAGAAAAAGAAATGAAAAAAGGGGAAAAAAGAGTTTTTAAAACTATAAAATCGACAGCATCCATGAGATTTAGTTGTTGAAGAAATGTTGAATAATTTAGTTTTTTACTAATTTCCTGAGCATAAGGAGGGAAAGTAGCCTGATATATCTCAGGCGGTAACTTATACCAGAAGTTGGGTGCTATCACCAAAAATGCTTGATTCCTTGTTATCTAATTTTTCAACCCCCTTGGTGTGGCCACATTTAGCAACATGAGTTGAGCAGAGCAGGTGAGATGGGTAGTTATTTTTGGGGACAGATGTTTCAACAAGTATCAAGGTCCTAAACCATTAAGGACTTAATAGGTCATGACCAGCACCTTGAATTGAGCATGGAAACTGACAAGGAGCCAATGAAGGCATGCCACAACTAGGGATATAAGATCAAATTTATTGGTCCCAGTAATCTGTCTGGCCAGCATATTTTAGATCTGCTGAGTTTCAGTACTATTTTCAAGGGCAACCTTATATAGAGAGCATTACAGTAGTCTGTCTTTGAGATTATCAATGCCTTGAAAGGCTTTTCTTATCCGATTTTGGACTTTATCTGAATCAAATGGGCGATGCATTGGATAATGTCCAAAAAATGGACTTTATCCGAGGTTCCTATACCAAATACCTCGGATAATGTCCCTTTTAGGACTTTATGTGATGTATCATGTGTGCATGAAAACCACAACTTTATCCGAATCGGACTTTATGGGGGGGGGGGCTATTTGACTCTTCTGGTTCCAATCCATTCCTTTGGGCTTCTCCAGATGCCTTTGTCCCCTTCCCTGTGGCATTGTTGTTCAGTGAAGTTCCAATTTTTATTGCCATCATTTTGCTTGAAATGTCTTTCTTGTTGCAAACATGCAAAGTGGGAAGGGCAGTTATCTAACACTCTTCCTGCTGTTTCTTTGTCACATGACAGATAACACGACCAGTCTCTTCCACAAAAAGTCCCTCCTTACTGTCTCTGGTCAGCAGCTGGGAATAACAAGGGGATTCCCTTGAATGCACAGTGTTCTTATATCAACACACTGAACTGAAACAGAGGGGATTTTGTTTCCTACTGACACCCAGTACTTGGTACAGGTACAACACGATCTACTTTGTCCTGGGAACAGTTGTGAATATGCAGTTTGACCAATGCTGAAAATAGAGAATACTGAGTACAACAGTTTGCAGATTTGTTCATCAACAGAAGGGGGGAGGCATGAGATTAAAAAACACACAAATATGATTGCACGAGAAACAAAATGGGCAGCTTTCTTTACCCCTACTCAAACTTTCTATCTATACATAGAAGCTGAAGGTCTTCTTTTTCTTTCATGTCCCGATCAAACCTATGCAAGTTAGGCATTCAGGATTGCAGTGGCTCAAGTGGCTAAGATGCTGACTGGAAGGCAGGGGGTCAGCAGTTCGATTCCCAAGTCCTGCAGGACGGAATGAGCTCCTGTCTTTGGCCCAGCTGCTGCCAAACTAGCCGTTCGAAACCAAGAAATTGCAAGTAGATAAATAGGGACCACTTTGGTTGGAAGGTAAACAGTGTTCCTTGCGCTCCAGTGTCTAGTCATGCCTGCTACATGACCACGGAAACATCTGCAGAAGCAGACGGCTTTGGCTTTGGCTTTGAAACTGAGATGAGCACTGAACCCTAGAGTCGGATATGGCTGGCTTTCGAGCAAGGGAAACCTTTACATAGTCATTCAGTAGTATCTGTGGAAAATTCCAGTTATTATGGATTGAAGGGCTGAGCATTTCAGAATAGTCAGAATTGCACAATCAGCATAGTTGATTGAGGTTTAATTCACTTTCTTGCTCAAGTTGAGACCTCAGTAGAATCTGTAAAAGAACCTCCCCTTTTTAGCTTACAATTTTGAAGGCTTTTTGAGACAGAAACACAGTTTCCCCGCTACATTTCCTTTGAATGAGGTAGCCTTTCATTTTGATGAATGCACCAGCTATCTGGGCATGTTTTCTCCAACGCAATAGGCATGAAGCAATGTATACACAAGGTGGCAGTGAAAGGTAGCTGCAATCGTATCACTATGAGGTAAGGTTTCCCTTGCACAAAAGCCAGTCCTATCTGACTCTAGGGTTCAGTGCTCATCTCTGTTTCAAAGCCGAAGAGCCAGTGCTGTCTGCTTCTGCAGACATTTCCGTGGTCATGTGGCAGGCATGACTAGATACCGGAGTGCACGGACAAATCTCCTATCATCCCCCCCTCTTTTCTCCATCTGGGAAAAGACACAATACACTTCCTTCACCATATATACCAAGGCAATGTTTGTGCATTCTTCTAGCCCTGTTTGTTCAGTTCAAAGACATTGTCAGTGGACGGAGCCTGGGATTGGTACTCTGCTTCCAGTGTCTCAAATATATGGTTAATTGAAAGGTCTTCCAGTTCCGCAGAGTTGTTTTCTATGTGGAAGTCCCAGATCTAGTGCTGAGACTTCCACATGCTCTAGCACAGGGTTGCCCAAACTACGGCCCATGGGCTAGATCTGGCCCCCAACACCAAATCATCCAGCCCACACCACCCTTGCTGCTCCTGGAAGTGGAAGTAAAACCTGCCCATATGTGTGTGTTTTACTTCCACTTCCAGGAGCAGCAAGGGTGGCGCAGGCTGGATGAATTGGTGTCAGGGGCTGCATCTGGCCCACAGGCCATAATTTGGGCACTTCTGATTTAAGTAGAGAAAATGGCAGCCTAAAAATCTATCTCATCCTGTTACAAAACATTGCAAGGCATGTTTTACTTCCGCTTCCAGTGGGTGGAACCACGTGACTGACTCGCTGAACCACATGACTGACCCGCTGAACCACATGACTGGTTCGCGGTCCAAAAGGTTTGGGCACCCCTGTTCTAGCATCTCAGAATCACTATCTAGATGGATGGTATGATATTGGTTCTGTAGTTCCAAAGGCACAGCATTGCTTCCTCCTGATGAGTAATATTAGTTTGCAGTTCAATGCCATCCCAAAAGCCACAGGTTCCCTATCCATGCACTGGAGACCACTTTTCTATGGGTTGTGTACCATTCTCTGGCAGCAATTTCCATTTGACATGCAAATGGTCCAAGGGTCCTAACTCAAGGACTCTATCCCACACTCTATTGGCCCTACATGGCTGGTATCAACACACTGTTGTCATAAGGTTTACAGCTTACTTTGAAAACAGGCTTCACTTTTTTTTTAAAATGGGGAATGAGTTGTGAGGCGCGCACAATATAATATTATTTTGCAACTCTCCACATAAATCAATCAACATTGACTAGAATGGCTAGGGATGGTAGACATCACAGTCCAACACCTGGAGACCCAGTTTGCCTGCCAGAGCTTTAAAATAGCCCAAGTGGTTTTGGAGTCAGGCTGACAGAACATCTACTCAGTGGGGTACACAGAAAGAACCTCCTTGAAGATAGTGGCATTTTTGAACTACAATCGGGCGTACCCTGGTAACAACAACCTTGTGTTGCCAGCTAATCTTTCTCACACTAGGGCAGGCAAAGGGAACTGCAGAAAGGCGACATCATTTTGGCAGTTTCACGTCTGACCTAGACATGGAAGAATATTTTGTTGTTGTTCAGTTGCACAGTCGATTCCAACCCTTCACGATCGCGACCCCATGGACCACCGCATGCCAGGCACCCCTATCCAGTGGTGGGCTCAAAAAAAATTACTACCACACTGTGGGCGTGGTAAGGTGGGTGTGGCCAGTGGGAAAGACCTGTGTTGCACCTGATTTAGTACTACTTTATTTAAAAACTTGGATGGGCGGGGCCAGCCAGAATTTCTGCTACCGGTTCTGGCGAACTGGTGCGAACATGCTGATGCCCACCACTGCTCTTCGATAGGATTTTGGAGGCTGCTCCAAGGTCTATAAACCCTTGTTTTTGAAGGTTCACCAAAATTAACCTGACTATTGTCTGGAAATGAAATTGTTTCCTTAAGAAAAACAAAACAAAAAGAATTTTTCAGTAACTAGACAATTCCTTGCTTCTATTTTGGAACTTTATATTTTAAAGCTCATTAATTGTTTTCTGTTCTAAGCATACCCGTCAAGTTTCGGGAAATTTCTGTCAACCCCCCGTATTTTACACTCTTTCCTGCCACCATCCCATATTAGTTAGACTGCAATTAGACTGGAGTTAGACTGGAGGCCAGCACAGGATAAGCATAGCTGTCCAGTTTCCCGTTTTGGTCGTGAAATTTCCCTTATTTGACAGAAATTTCCCAAAACTTGGCAGGTATGGTTCTAAGTACAAGAGAGAGCAAGGTTAGACTTTCTTGGGTGAGGAAAGAATAAATAACTAATATATAGATATGCTGTATTTCTACTTGGCAATGCCAAGAGGGAAATAATTTCTGTTCGGAAAGCCACATAGATATACATATATTCATTTATGTAGCCCCAGAGAAGCTGAATGAATATGTGAGCTTTCAATAGTAATGAGAGGGTGCCTTCAGTGCTTGTCACATATTTCTTAATCCACAAAAGCAAATGATTACACTATCCTCCACCATCCTCCTCAGCCCACCCAGTTTTGTGCCCATTGCATCAACAATACCATCTAACCATCTGTTATGTATGTTAACTGTGTTTTCTGACAGCAGCGGAATGTATCTTTTCTCATGTACCTATTCTTATGCAAATAAGTGGATCGAAAATGTGCACACTCTGTTAGCCAATGGGCTTGTTGTATTATTGTTACTGTTACTGTTTATAGTGTATATAAGTCCGAGTTTTGCCCCATCCAAACTGTGTTCAAATCCCCACTAATAAAAGAGCTGAATTTCACTACTTCACTCGTCTGCTTCTTCATTCCCTGAACACGAAACTGGCGACGAGGATGGGATGGCGTCCCCACATGGCAGCAACGTTGGCCCATTTGACCCAGCATGTCCAGAGAAATGGGCAACATATGAGGCACGATTCCGCCACACAATGGTCTCACAGAAGATCACCGACGAAGACCAGAAGCGCTCCTGTTTCCTCACTCAGTGCGGTTCTGAGACGCTTGAGCTGGCAACCCACCTCGTTCTCCCAAGGAACGTGGATGTGGTGCTGTTTGCTCCGCACTGAGGAAACACCTGCAGCCAGAGGTCTCGATCTTCCCGGCCAGTGTGGCCTTCCACAGAAGGGAGCAGCGACCTGGGGAGTCCATTGCAGACTACACCGCCGCTCTGCACATTGCTGCTGCCCCGTGCAAGTGGGACAACATCGAAGAAGCACTCCGGGACCGTCTGCTGGCTGGCATGAAGGACAAAGATGCTCAATGTCACCTCATGATCAGGAAGACTCTAACTTTCAAGGCTTTCCTAGAAGAGGCGGTAGCATCTGAGGCCGCACGGTCTGGCATCAAGCTTTTCCGGCATCGGCATTCCACCACCAGTGCCACCAACTCAGCTGTGCAAGCTCAGCAAAATTCCTCTTCATCCTCCTCAGCATCACCTGGTTCCACCTCTTCATTGGAGTCCAGCGATGCAGAGGGAGAAGTCTGAGTGGTCCGACAAAAGCACCGAGAGCACCATGATGATTGGGAGAAGAAATTCCTTTGCAAGTGTGATGGCTGCGGAGCCTGGCATGACTGCAGGAAGTGCCCCTTCTGCACCGCAGAATGCCACAACTCCGGGCGACGAGGGCACATTGCTAAAGTATGCCGACAGCGAAAGCAAAGAACTCCAGCACCTGAGACCAAGAAGAGTCATCACCACAAAACATCCATCGCCAAAGTGTCACCAGAGCCTGAGCCGTGCCAAGTGGGCATTGTCAGTGAGCGTTTCTTCACAGACCTGAGCCTGCAGGACGTCCCCTTCAAGATGGAGGTAGATTCAGGTACTACCTTTTCCATAATCCCACAGCGAGAGTTTTTGAGAATTCCCCCTGCCTCTCGGCCCAAGCTCAAATCTTTTAAAACTTCCCTCCAGGATGAGCAAGGTTGCCAGATTCGGGTCCTGGGAGTGGGAAATTTCTTGGTCAAATTCAAAAACATTCGCACCTCCTTGCCATTGGTTGTAGTTAAGCAGGACACTACCTGTCTTATTGGGACCCAATGGTTTAGGCCCCTGGGAATCCGGCTTTCTGGCATTCACGCAATAGACATTGACCCAATCCAGGAGGTTTGTGCTGCACATCCTGAGGTGTTCAAAAAGGGTTTAGGGTTATACAAAGGACAGCCTGTGAACTTTGAGCTTGACCCAACCGTCCGGCCCATCCGGATGAAGCCACGCCAGGTACGCTTTGCTTTAAAGGAGAAGATAGAAGCCAAGCTGGACAAACTGGTGGGGCAGGGCATCCTAGTGCCAGTGGACTCCGCAGAGTGGGAGACACCAATAGTGACTGCTTTGAAAAATAACGGGGAGGTCAGGATATGCGCTGACTACAAGTGTACCATCAATAAAGCTATTCGCCCGAATGCATATCCTGTGCCCGTGGTAAGCCACCTTCTTGCCTCCTTGCATGGAGGAAATTGCTTCGCAAAATTTGACCTTGCCCAGGCTTACCAACAATTGACTGTGTTTCCTGCTGCTGCCATAGCCCAGACCATAGTAACACATAGGGGGGCATTTAAGGTAACCAGACTACAATTCGGGGTGAATGCGGCCCCCATGAATATTTCAATCTCTTGTAGAACTATTTTAAAAGATTTAATCACCACTAAGGACACCGTCGAACTAGCAGCCAGGCTCGATCGAGTCCTTTCACGTTTCGAGAGGGCCGGTCTATGTCTCAGAAGAGACAAATATGTGTTTTTGGCACAGGAAGTGGAGTTCTTGGGATACCAAATTACACCCCAAGGTATCATGCCCTCTGACTCCAAGGTGACGGCCATGCGGAATGCACCCAGGACAAAATGTAAAGCCGAATTGCAATCATTTCTAGGATTGTTAAACTTCTATCACGCTTTTCTCCATCGCAAAGCCTCAGTTGCCGAACCATTACATCGGCTTCTTAAGAAAAATACTGTTTGGCACTGGGGCCATTGCCAGGAGAAAGCGTTCCTAGAACTTAAAAGGTTGCTATCTTCGGATGCTGTATTAACTCATTTTGATCCTAACAAAAAAGTTGTACTTGTGTGTGATGCATCCCCTGTGGTGGTGGGAGCTGTGGTGGTGGGAGCTGTGTTATGCCATGTACTAAATAGCATTCTATTCCCATTCACTCTCAAAGCCTGAGAAAAATTACACTCAGACATACAGGGAGGCGTTGGCAATCGTGGCTGGCACTAAGAAATTCCACGATTACCTTTACGGAAGACTTTTTACCATCGTAACTGACCACAAGCCCCTCCTTGGAATGTTTGTGAACAGGAAGCCCACGCCTCAAATTTGTCCCCAAGGATGTTGCGTTGGGCAATTTTCCTAAATGCGTATGGTTTTACTTTGGTGCACAGGCCTGGCAAGAACATCAGCCACACTGATGCCCTGTCACGTTCTCCACTGCCAGGGGTCGGGGATCGAAAGCGACCACCAGGTCCTTATGATTGAGGCTTTCGACTCGCCCCCAGTCGTTCCCTCAGATATAGCCAAGGCTACAGCCAAGGATGTAACATTGACTAAAGTAATGTCTTGGGTACAAAAAGGCTGGCCTGTCCCTCCTCTAGCTGAGGAATTCAGAACATTCCACCGCAAGCGTTTGGAATTGTCAGTGGAACGAGGTTGCCTTCTATGGGACCAGCGGGTGGTCATTCCTGTCACTCTCAGGAAAAAGGTTTTACATCTACTTCACACAAGTCACCCGGGAATTGTCCGTTCCAAAGCACTTACCCGTAGCTACTTTTGGTGGCCTCAACTGGACCAAGACATAGAACAAATGGTCAGCACTTGTGCCAGTTGTCAATCCTCTCACCCAGAACAATCCCACCTTCCCTCTCGGGAATGGGATTCTGCTCGGGGCCCGTGGTCCAGGTTGCACATAGATTTTGCAGGTCCATTTAGGGGTGCCCTATTTTTGTTGGTTGTGGATTCATTCTCTAAGTGGCTGGAAGTGATTAGGGTGCCTAATGCCACCACGATAATGCACCTAAGAAGGCTGTTTGCAGCATTTGGACTTCCAGATGTGCTGGTGTCCAACAACGCGTCCACGTTCACATCTGCAGAATTCCAATCCTTCATGGAAAGGAATGTAATTAGGCACATCACTGCCGCCCCATTCCACCCAGCCACCAATGGCCAGGTAGAGCGGCAGGTGCGCACAACTAAAGATGCGCTTCGGCATATGGGTGAAGGGGATTTGGAGCTCCAGTTATGCCAGTTTCTTTTCACATATAGGCTCACCCCCTTGCCTCAGGGCTGTGCCCTGCTGAATTGCTCCAGCGAAGGAAACTGTCATCCTTGCTGGATAGATTGGACCCCTCTAGGGTACAGGACAAAGGCACAAATATAGCAATCCAACACCAGAAGGGTTTCTCGTCCGGAGACCCTGTACATAGCTGCAATTATGCAGCTGGTGGTCTTACGTGGGTGCCTGGGTTTGTGATTGATCAGACTGGTCGTGTTTCTTACAGAATCGAAACAGCCGAGGAGGGAGGAGCCTAAGGTAGCTGGTTGGAGTGATTTCTGCCATCTCCTCCAGACAAAGAAAAAAGGTCCTATTTGGGTTAAAAGTACCATGGAATTTGCCAAACGATAGCTACTGCAGTCCTTTGGATGATAAGGTACTGTGGGAGGTGTTGAAGGTCCTGTTGAAAAACTATTTGCTGATAAATCTTCAGTTGAAAAATACCGGAGAGAAAAGTGCTAAGAAGTAGAGGGCCTTTGGCTGCAAGGCTTTTTAAAGCAATAGACCTGCCATCTCCCTTTTGTTGCTGTGAGGACTTTCTTATTCACCTCTTTGCCTCTGATACAATTTTTGGAGGAAAAGGCTTCATACAAGATTGGTTTGGAAAAGTTTACAGTTTACAGTTTATCCACTACAGCTGTTTCTTTTTGTTGCCGTCCTAATTTCAGAGGGAGGAACTGCCATATTGGGCTGAGCCGACAGAGCTGGCAGGAAGCCAGGTGCTTTTTGTGATAAGATAAAGCTTTGTGGTTGTAAATTAAAATAAAACTGCAGTCTCTTAGTAGCTGGTGGAAAAATATTTATGGACTATTGATAGCTGCAAGTTGCTGAGCAAACAATATCAGGTACTGGAAGAGAGACAACAGTAAGAGACTTTTTTTTTTACAAGAGCTACTGCAACGGTGGTGGATCAAAGACAGCTCAATAAACAAAGAAGAATCTGAAAATATGGATGCAAGACTACCCTCTAAGAAAAAACCGAGTGGAGATCTGACTCTGTTGGAATTAAAAGACTTTATAACTACAAAATCTAATGAAGATAAAAAGGAAATTAAACAGTTTGTTAAAGAGGTGGTCAGAGAGGAAGTGCAATCTCTGGAAAAATCAATTTCTGGATTAAACATGAGAACCAATACTTTGGAGTCAGAGGTTAAGGACTTGGTGGAGATTGCAGTAAGGCATGAAAATACTATGGACAAAAGATTTAAGCAACTGGTGAAGCTACAGGATCAATCAAAAAAGAAAAACATCAGGATTAAGTTTTTCCCCGACATGGATAAAGACAATTTAAAAATTGAAGTGGTTAAATGGTTACAAACTTTTGCTTTGGACTCTGGCCCAATTAAAGAAGAAGAGATCGAAGCAATTTTTAAGGTCGGTTTCAAGAGAGGTCAACGCCCCAGAGATATGATAATTACTTTTGTATCAGGTTATAAAAAAGATCAAGTAATGGACTATTTAAGGAAGCATGGTGACTCTGCATTAAAGATAGGAGAAGTAAAAGTACAAGCATATCATGATTTAAGTAATGAGACTATTCAATGGAGAAGACAGATGAAGCCAATAACTGAAATTTTGTTTAATTGCAATATAAGATATCAATGGGGTTTCCCTATCTTCTTAAAGATATTTCATGATGGGAAGGTGGTTAGAGCAGAGGACCCAAAGGGAGCAATGAGGCAACTTGAATTACTTAAAATTATAGCGATAAGTGACCCAAATTGGGAAAAACTGGTAAAAAATCTATATGGAGAAGGTTCAGAAGGATCAAAGGGGAAAGAGGAGTATCAAGCAAAGGGGAGAGACCATTCAAGGGAGAAACAAAGGGAGAAACCTTTGGGTTATGGAAGTGGAGGGGAAATAAGAGAAGAAAATGATGCAGAACTGTCTGGTGCAAAGATAAAGCCAAAAAGTAAAAATCTATACCTATAAATCTGTGTGTTAACCGTTGGAATGTGACAAAGGATCCTTAGCCAGGCTCTACTAGCCCCAACCGAGCATTCATGCACTTGCCCGAACCGGGTTCGCAGGTAACTGTCGGGTTGAAAAATGCGCCAGTGGGGCAGGAGACCCACGAACGCGAACAAAGAAAAAGGATTTCAATTCCCAGCGTCCTTTGCACTGTGCAACCCATCAGCCAATCAGGCTGAGGGTATGAGCGCAGAGGAGGCTGGGAACGCACACGCTGACTTAAAAAAAACGGTGGGAGCCGGAGGGAAAGACTTTGAAAGACCCAGCTGGAGGGAACCAGGAAAAGCTAAGTGCGGTCGGTGGGCGTTAGGGGGTGGGTGAGGGAGGCAATGAAAGGTGCTGGGTCCAGAAGGGTTGGGGGGACAAAAGGGGTCTGTCCCTAGGAGACAGACCCAGGACCTTCTGGACCCAGGAGACCCAGGAGAGGGGAACGAATCCACCACCACCCCACACACTCCATTTTCAAAGAGAAGAAACCACTTGGTTTCTTCTCTTTAAAAACGGAGTGGTTTTTTTGGGGGGGGGAACAATCCCCTCTCTGCTGGGTCCCCTGGCTGTGGAAGGGTTGGGGGGACAGACCCCTTTTGTCCCCCCAACCCTACCAAACCCAGGGGGCCAGGGAGAGGAGATTGAATCCACCCACCACCACCCCACACACACACACACTCCGATTTTAAAGAGAAGAAACCGCTTGGTTTCTTCTCTTTAAAAATGGAGTGTTTTGTTTTTTGGGGGAAAATGATCCCCTCTCTGCTGGGTCCCCTGGCTCTGGAAGGGTTGAGGGGACAGACCCCTTTTGTCCCCCCCAACCCTACCAAACCCAGGGGATCAGGGAGAGGGGATCGAATACCCCCCAAAAAAACACTCTGTTTTAAAAGAGAAGAAACAGCTTGGTTTCTTCTCTTTAATAACGGGGTGTCCTGGGGGGGATCCCCTCTCTGCAGGGTCCCCTGGCTCTGGAAGGGTTGGGGGGACCACACACACACACACACACACACACACACACACACACACACACACACACACACACAGACACACACGACACTCCTGCCTTGCCAGGAATTTTTAATGTGTGTGTTGGTGGTTAGAGTGGTATTGTATGGGTGGTGATGGTTGTGCACACCCAAAACCACCCCTAACCACCAACACACCTCTTTTTTACATAAATTACCAAAAAATTTATCCCTTACAACACAATTTAAAACAGCCCAGCACCGCCAGGCAATCTCTGCTAGTAATATATAAATATAAATAGGCACAGGCAAGAAAGTGTTAACAATTTAGGAATATGAATACAAATAGTATAGGGACCAAAATAATTAAAATAGAGGAAAAATAAGAGAAGAAGATGGGGAATAGTGAAAGGAGGAATTAAGAATAAAAGGGATAGGCTCTCCCTCCTCCTCCTCCCCCATTCCCTAAATGGGAGCGGCCGGGCAATATTTTGCCTGGCTGGGGGTGTGTGTGTGTGAGATTTTTTAGTGTTGCGTGTTGGTGGGTGGATGGTTATATGTTATATGTTATTGGGGAAAAAATTTAAAAAAAGAATCGAAACAGCCACTGGTCTGATCTGGAGGAGGCACGCGGATCAGTTGAGACCAAGAATACTGGACCCACAGGACGAATACAGACACTCAATGCTAGGGTTGGCTCCCACCCGTTTAAACCCAGGGGGCAGAGGTAATAGTCAGCAGCCCACCAACATTGACCCAGAAGTGTCTTTAGGAAGCGATTTCAAGGGGAATTTGTGTAGGTGTACCCCTACACTGTCCCAGCCTAGTACTCTGGATTCCTTTATTGACGATGACCAATTTTGTTTGGAGTCACCCTCCACTCTTAGTACACACAGGGTACACACAGGAGGGACCCTGAGTTGTCTTATTCATCCACAAAATTAGATTTTGGTTTTGAGCGATCCCCTGCTCCTCCATCTGACAAAAGGGGCTTTAATTTGGGTTTACAATCTTTCCCCTCTAGTCAATCCTTCACTCCAGTCGGGTCACCCATCCTACGAGCTCCTGAGCCGGCTCAGCCAAGCATCCGACCCAGAAGGGAAACTAGACCGCCATCCTGGTTAAAGGATTTTGTTTTTACCTAGGGAGGAAGAATGTTATGTATGTTAACTGTGTTTTCTGGCAGGAGCAGAATGTATCTTTTCTCATGTATCTATTCTTATGCAAATAAGTGGATCAAAAATGTGCACTCTGTTAGCCAATGGGCTTGTTGTATTATTGTTACTGTTACTGTTTATAGTTTATATAAGTCCGAGTTTTGCCCCATCCAAACTGTGTTCAAACCCCACTAATAAAGAGCTGAATTTCACAACTTCACTCGTCTGCTTCTTCATTCCCTGAACCATCTCATTCTCTGCGCCCCCTTCTTCTTTTGTCCTTGACCTTTCCCAGCATCAAGGCTTTCTCAAGACTAAGTACATTTTCTTAATATTAGATGTAACAATGTTGTATTTAAAGTGACCACAGAACACAATGTACTAATAAGAGTCGAGTGAACTTGGGTATAATCCCTGTCACCTTGTTGTTACTCATGCCTCATTTCATGCCCCTCCCAACTTCCAGAGAAATAGTTTACCTTTTGTTCTTCCTCTGTAGAGGCCAGCATCTGGGTGTGTGAAGAGACCTCCATGTCCGCCTTTGGCTCACCAGCATCTGCTCTCATGTTGAAGCTTTAGCATGTTGGTGTTGTGGTCCCCCCCCCCCCATGGTTTCTATGAAACAAGGTTGTTTTTCCTTTTACCTTGCTATGAGAATAGTAAAGGTAAAGGTCACCCTTGCTTGAAAGCCAGTTGTATCCGACTCTAGGGTTCAGTGCTCATCTCCATTTATAGTCAAAGAGTCAGCGCTGTCTGCGTCTGCAGATGTTTCTGTGGACATGTGGCAGGCATGCCTCAACATCGGAGTGCATGGATCGGTGTTTACCATCCCACCAAAGTGGTCCCTATTTATCTACTTGCAATTTCTTGCTTTTGAACTGCTAGGTTGGCAGGAGCTGGGACTGAGACAGGAGCTCACTCGGTCATGCAGCACCCGGGAATCAAATTCCAACCTTCCAGTCAGTGAGTTCAGCGTCTTAACCACTTGAGTCACCACAGTCTCTGCTATGAGAATGGCAAGCGATTATTTCTATGTCATAGCCCTAACCCCTCCTTGCTGCAGTGTGGCTGTCTGCAAATTTAATTGCAGATTCCTACAACGACACCCTTCTCCAGGTGCTGCTGCAGACTGGAAAGCCATTAGACGCAGGGTATTTTCAGTGGCAGTGCCCCATTTGTGGAATACATATCCCCCACGGAGGAAATCTCTTCAGATGAGAATTGCCATTCTTCCATGTTGAGGCTGAAAACAGTCTCCCACCACTCAAGTCAGGAATCGAGCCTTCCAGCACAATGCAGTCACCCCTCCACCATGTTATCATGGACACAATCAACCGGGTCCCCAGGTGCCACCACAAAAGCCATGCCTCGATTCCCTATTCTGCACTGCCCCATTTACCTTCAGTACTGCTGGTCAGCTTCTTCAGCAACAACTGGTTGCAAATGCCTGTGTGAGAGGTGGCCATAAAATAGCCTTTTAAGATTCCTCACAACTATGTCTCACTGAAGAAGCTGGATAAAATCACTGAGGATGAATGAAACAGTACAGAAAAGGGGAGAAAAGTTGGGGGCTTCTTTGGATGGCACACTGAAGAGCAATAGAGACCATTTTGCAGTCGCTTTCTATTTTTCTGCAATCTGGGCTGACTGCCTTGGTTTGCTCAATGCTAGGGGAAGCCTTGGGTGCTGAAGTCCACAGGAAAGGTGATGGTCCCCAAGCAAATTAAATCCCACTTGAATCCATCTTGATGGAGGGCAGCATCTTCAACCACCCTGGCCTGGGGTTAATGAGGACTTTGCAAGCCAAAAGGGCTCAGGACCACAAAGTGACTCGGTGAACTGGGTCAGTGGTATGGGTGTCACGCTGTGATGCAGAAGGCATATGAAAGGCCACGGCATTATATTCTCAGGACTGTCTTCATGGCTGATCACCATGAGGATCGCCAATATTCAGATTCAGATATGGCAAATACACAGTGACCTTTCACTGTAAACCTTCAGGGCCTACATCTGGTCTCTATAAAACCAGATAAGGATTTTTATGCATCTCAGGCTTTCCAGTCCTCCCATTTTTAAACCTGTTCGTTCCTTTTAGATGTTTACATTACTACTGGCATCTGTTGAATGTTTTCCTTTGGTTTATTCTCTGCCCATTTTATGTACTACATTTGAGTATTTTATATTATCCACTTGTAGAGCTTTGACTACCATTCAGTTTAGGAATCTCATCAAATAAAGATCATGTTTATATATTCTCTTGGTGCTTCAACTTGCACCTCACAGTTATCTCTAAATTCCACTTCCCAAAATGCTTCAACAGTGTCACTGCATGCTACTGTGCAAAATTGTTGTAATCTATCTGTGCTATAATGTAAATTATTCTGGGGTGGCTTGGCACTGAATCATACCTGTCAACTATCCCGTTTTCCCCAGGAAAACCCCTTATTTTTACCCCCCTTCCCGCCCCTCCCGTTTTATTAATTTTCCCATATTTTCCCATTTTTAAAAAAAGAGCCTGACCGTAGCCCTCACAGGCGAAGCTGCGGTATTTTTTTTCCGGCCACCAGAGGTCACTGTGTGGCAGGCTTTTCGCTTGTGGAAGGGGAGAGAGAGAAGGGGGGGGGGCGTTCTGTAGTTTCTTTTTCCCTTTCCTGCCATAAGGCTGCTTCGTTTTTGCTGCTGGGAACAGGAGTCTACTCTAGGTGAGCGATATATTTCATATATGCAGAGGCGAATCAGTGGGAGGGGGGGTTTGCCTGATCACTATATGAGAGAGGGGGGAATTAATCCCTTGCTCCTGCACACTAATTGGGGGTGTGTGTGTGCTTGATCACTATATGAGAGAGGGGGGGGGGGAATTAATCCCTTGCTCCTCCACACTAATGGGAAGGTGGTGGTGGTGGGGGGTTTGCCTGATCACTATATGAGAGAGGGGGGGGGAATTAATCCCTTGCTCCCAGTCAGCATTTTAGCCACTTAAGCCACTGAGTAAACAAGAAAGAAAACAAAACAAAAGTCCCCCAAGAAGATGGGGAAAGGGTTCTTTGGCCCACACAGCATGCCATTGCATCTACAATACCATCTAGCCATCTTATTTTTGGCCACCCCCTTCTTTTGTCCTCCACCTTTCCCAGCATCAAGGCCTTCTCAAGTGAATCCTCTCTTCTCATTTGATGTCCAAAGTACTTTAGCGTCACCTTTACTATTTGACCTTTAAGGAGCAGTCATGGTTGATTTCTTCTAGGATCGACCTATTTCTAACACCACATTTCAAAGGCATCTATTTTTCTGCACTCAGCTTTCCTGATGGTCCAGCTCTCACACCCATACATTACCACCGGGAATACCATTGCTTTGACTATGCAATTTTTTGTTTGCAAGGTGATGCCTCTACTTTTAACTATGTTCCCCAGGTTTCTCATAGCTTGTTTCCCAAGCATCAGTCGCCCTTTTATTTCATGGCTGCAATCACCATCTGCAGCGATCTTTGATCCTAAGAAAGTAAAATCTGCCAGTTGTATCCAACTCTAGGGTGCAGTGCTCATCTCCATTTACAGCCAAAGAGCCAGTGCTGTCTGTGTTTGCAGACATTTTCATGGCCATGTGGCAGGCATGACTAGAGCTCAGCAAGTCACATGGCTATATTTGGCCATGCCCACAGATTTGGCCACACCCACAGAGGCAGCTACTCAAGAGCAACTAGTGAGTCCTAGCAGGTTTTGTTTACAGTTGGGTCTTGGAAAAATTACGTATCATAAGTGGCCATTCAGTGCATACCTGTCAAGTTTTGGATTTGAAAATAAGGGAATTTTTGGCCACACCCCTCTGTTGGTTTCCAAGAACCAAATGTAAACAAAACCTGCTAGGACTCACTAGTTGCTCTTGAGTAGCTGCCTATTTTTTTAGACTCTCCTTGTAAACAGGCTTTATGGGGGAAATGACAATACAGTAAAACCCCGACTTACAAATGCCTCGAGTTACATAAAATTCGACCTACATAATGATTTTGTACTAAAACCATCTCCCGATTTTCACGATTTCCTATAGGTTGCTTCAAGTTACATAAAGATCCTATTTCCTATGGGTTTGATTCGAGTTACGTAAAAAAATTCCTATGGGTTTGCTTTGAGTTCCATACAAAACCGATTTAAGCAAAAGACTACGAAGCTGACTTTTCCCCCGTAAGTAGGGGTTTTACTGTATCTCTAGTTCGAAGTTTATACTACTGCTCCCAGAGCAGCAAGTAGCAAAGCTGGCAGCATCATTCCTATAATCAACATTCTCCCCTCTGTACAAAGCACAACACACAATATGTTTCACAAATACTTCAGTTTATTTTATTTGAGAGGTCTCTCCTCTTTTTCTTTCTTCTGTTTTATATCCTTCTACAACACCTTTAATGAGGCAGCTCAGATCTGGAGTATTTGGAAATCTATTCTTAACAGTTCAATATTGGATGAGTTTACTGTAATGTCAACTTCTGTTTCTCCCCAATATCTCATATCGGAAAGCTGGCTTCAGAGTTCACTTGCAGGAAAGTGTACAAATGAGAGCCTACCCTTCTTGTGCAAAACACTTGTCATCAGGGCTTAAATGTCTCAATGAGACACCAATATTTTAAAGCGACCTGGCTAAACAAAATGCATGGAAAAGGAAGTTTATATCATGAAGGAGATACTGGGATACTAGCAAAATCTTCCAAAATATAAACAGTTGCAAACAACAGTTCCCTGCAGGTGAGTTGGTTCACCTAGTTGGTACAACTAGGAAGCCAGAGATGGGGCTTCATGTTTAAAAAAGAAGAAAAAGAGAAATCTCCCAAGTGGGCAAATAATGGTCAGGGCCAGGGGGTAACAAGAAAGGAATTGATTATGTTTTGTAGGCTTATAGTAAAAATAAACTAAAACAAGTTGACATGACAAAACAAGAACTGCCAGCTGGTTGATGAGTTTTCCGCCTCACTATTAACCATACCCATTGAGGAAGCAGGTAAAAGTCCCTAAGGCTTGCATGTGTCATAAAAAAGGTCTCACACATATTTTGTGCAATTTCTGCAGCAGGTTGAGAGTCTGTTGATTGAGGCATTCAACCCAAGTAGCGACACCCGCTGTGAGGACGGAGCTGCACAGTTTAAGTGAAGATCATCTGCTCTGGCAGTTCCTTCAGAAGGAAAGCGAACATCCTGGCTCCAGCCAGCCAGACCGGCCTCCTCTTCCTCACAAGAGAAACATGTCAAGTGAGCTCTCTGGAGATCAGCCATCAGATCCTAATACAACAGAACAAAAGAATGGGCCAGAGAACAAGGAAAGAAAAGTGCTCTGGCTTAGCCAAAATGTTGTCTGCATATGCCTTACAAATACGTGCGGGGTTTTCCGTGCCTTCTTCAATTCTGGAAACACAAACTACAACTGGAAAACAAGGGAAGGTGCAACTTGAGAATGGCCAAATACTAAGCTTAAGTGCATGCCAGAATGTCCCTCTTTACCGTCACAATCATGAGTGGCAAAAGAGTTACATCTGAAATGCAACATTTCCTTCAAAAGGAAACAACACATGAACTGCCAAATACAGTATATACTTGAGTATAAGCTGAATTTTTTTAGCCCCAAAAAGGGGACTTAGCTTATACTTGGGTCAACGACCATGAGGGTCCCAAGACCGCGCCGGATTGTAATGTGCCAACAATTTAATTAATTTTACTATATTTTCATGTATTTTGATTATTAAAACTCATTAGTAGCTGCTGCATTTCCTACCCTCAGCTTATACTCAGGTTAATATATTTTCCTGGGTTTTCAGGTCAAAATTAGGTACCTCAGTTTATATTCGGGTCGGTTTATATTCGAGTATATACGGTAAGACACGTACAAGGCAAAATTCTGAGCCTTCTTGTGAGAATCTTAAACAAATATTTATATACTGTAGGAGCAGAATTGGATGGGAGTGAGATCATATTACCTTTAAACTGGCCATGTTAAATTTATACTAGGTACATTTTCTTTGTTTCTGGTGCACTGACAAGATGCTATACTTTATGACATAATCATTTTAGAGGCATTTCTCCTTGGATTTCTGTGGCTTTTCCTCTGGGAATGACATTTCAGTTTCAGGAGTAACTCTTTATCTGCTTTTTCTGGTATGGGCTAGGGGCCCCGTGTTATCTCGGGAGCTACCATCTTTGGCTCTGGATGGGGCTACTTTGTCCCAAACAGACCCGGTGCATAATCTGGGTGTCCTCCTGAATTCACGTCTACTGCTCGAAGAGCAGGTGGCAGCTGTGGCCAGGAGGGATTTTGCACAACTTCGTGTCATATGCCAGTTATACCTGCTCTTAGATCGGGGCTCCTTGCTTATGGTCATGCACACTCTAGTCACCTCCAGACTTGACTACTGCAATGTGCTCTACATGGGGCTGCCCTTGATGACCATTCAAAGGCTGCAACTGGTCCAGAATGTGGCTGCTAGGGTAGTGATGGGGTGCAGGAGGTATGCTCATGTCTCACTACTGCTTCAGGAGCTGCACTGGTTGCCAGTATGCCTCCGGGTGCATTTTAAGGTGCTGGTTATTACCTTTAAAGCCCTACATGGTAATGGGCCAGGATACTTAAGAGACCGCATCACCCCAAGAACATCTGTCCGTCCCACCAGAGTGGACCGGAGAGCCTCTCTAATTGTTCCATCAGCTAGAGAGGTGCGTCTCTCTAGCACTAGAAGGAGGGCCTTCTCAGTGTCCACTCCAGCCCTATGGAACCTCTTACCAACCGAGTTGCATCTCCAGACGGAGTTGCTGCCCTTCAGGAAAGGTTTAAAAACCTGGCTGGCAGAGCAAGTGTGGGGCACTGGCAGTGCTGTGGCCCCAGCCTGCTGGCTGATTTAAGAATGCTATCTCCCTTTTTTTAAACTCGTGGGAGGGTAGGGAATGTTTTGTGGCAATTTTTAATGGGGTTTTAATTGTGAATTTAAAATTGTGATGGTTTTAATGGTTTTAATATCTGTACGCCACCCAGAGTCTTTGGAATTGGGCGGCAATACAATTCCCAAAAATAAATAAATAAATAAGTTTCATTGAATTGAGTGGAACATCATCCTCAATTCTTATGCATAGTATTGTGCTGTCAGCCTGCAATCTTATACAGTATACAGTATGTGTAACTGGAAATAAGATCCATTGCATGCAGCTGGTTTTAACTTCTAAGTGAAAATGCACAGGAAAGGCTTGTTAAAGGTTAAGCACAGTTTTGATAAAATTTGCAGTCACCTGTTAGCCAAACCTACAACAGAAATTAACATTAGAAAATACATTTCTTAAAAGCCATGCAATATATACAAGAAAAGTTGAGATTCCCAAGTGAGATCAGCACTGCTGCAATTTGAAGTGAGAGAGAAGCCTGGCTGATATTTTAAAAAAGGAGTTACTATTGTTTTACATAGATTAACCAACCAATCAATCCACATGGATACAATTGAACACTGCCAGGCTATCTCAGAAGAGCCTAGCTTTGCTTTTTAAAGCAATAGTGGGGAGATGTGGCCCACCATTTTTTGCTTCAGTGTAACTGCCATCAGCCCCAGCCAGCAGAGTCAGTGGCTAAGGATGATGACAACTGCTATCCAACTACATCTGGAGGGTCAAATACAGGGCTACTTTCCTTCCCCTCCCCATTTTTTCTGTACAATTGAAAATACCGTATATCCAAGAACAAATTACAATCTTTTGCCCTATCAGTGCTTCCCAACCCTTGGTTTTAATTCCCAGAAGCCTGTCAATTCCTCAAAGCACTGATTAGCCAATGCTTTTATGATTTTGTTATTGTGGGGATGCTTTTATCTATACCTATAAAATGGTGCATTAACCTTTGGAATGTGACAAAGGATGTTGCACCAGGCCCCACTAGCCCCGTCCGAGCCTCCGTTCACTTGCCCAAACGGGGTTCGCAGGTAACTGTCGGGTTGAAATTTTTGGCCCGGGGGCAGGAGCCCCCCAGTCGCAAACAAAAAAAGGGAACTTCAATTCCCAAAGTTCCTTTCACCATGCCGCACCAGAGCCAATCAGGCTGTGCGGTGCGGCAAAAGGAACGTTCGGAAACGCGCCGCAGCCAATCAAAAAAAAGCCGCAAAAGAAAAACCGCCGCAGAAAGCAAACACGCGCAGCCAAAACTACAAGCCCCAGTGTCCTGCGCACCATTAGCGTGCAGAATGCTGAGGCGGCCGGCGCGCGAAAAAAAGCAAAAAAAAAAAAAGCAAAAAAAAAAAAAGCCCGCCACCGCTACCATTCATCCCCGCGGGCGAGCCAGCATGGGCCGTGGGGGGGGGATTTTAAACCCCCCCACCCACCGCCGCTGCCCTTCCATTCGAAGGGCCAGCCGGCGCGCGAAAAACACAAGTAAAAACAAAAACACCCCGCAACTGCCCTTCTTCACCACGGGCCAGCAAGTATGGCCCATGGGGGGGGGGGAACCCGGCCGCCGCTGCCCTTCCATTCGAAGGGCCAGCCGGCATGCCAAAAATAAAAGCAACCCACCCACCCACCCCGCAACTGCCGTTCTTCCCAACGGGCCACCAAGCATGGCCCGTGGGAACGAAAGGCACCCTCCCCGCAACAATGCTCCCTTCCCCAGGGCCATCCAGCATGGCCCATGGGAACAAAAGGCACCCCCACCGCAAGTGCCCTTCCTACCCACGGGCCACCCAGCATGGCCCGTGGGAACGAAAGGCACCCCCGCCGCCAGTGCCCTTCCTACCCACGGGCCACCCAGCATGGCCCAAGGGAAGAAAAGGCACCCCCGCCGCAAGTGCCCTTCCTACCCACGGGCCACCAAGCATGGCCCGTGAGAACAAAAGGCACACACACACCCCTAAAAAAAGGACGCACCAAAAAACAAACCAAAAACAATCAAAAACAGTCAAAAACAAAAATCTAACCTTTAAAAAATAAACACAAACTCATCCACAAAAAACACACAACAAAAAACAACAGCCCCCCCCAACAAAAACTCAAACACCCCCCCAATAAATAAATAAATAAATAAATAAATAAATAAAAGAGCTTACCATGAAGACATCTTGACTTCATGGCGACAGGAACTCGAATGACCTACAAAAAGGAAGTAACACTTACCGGAAGCGACACCCAGAGGACAGAAGAGGAGAATGGTAGAGAGGAAGCAAAGCTCACCACCCCCACCCAGAGGCCAAAAGAAAAAATACATCCAAAAACATTGCCACTGCAAAGGTAAATTCAAAATTCAAAAATGCAAAAAATAAGTTAGCACAACATTCAAAAATATACACACTACTCTCAAAAAAACAAAAAAAACATAAATCACTTTTCACTCGAAAAAACCAAAACACCAAACCAAAAAATAAAACAACAAAATTAAATTTACAATTAAAAAAATTTAAATTAAATAAATCAAAATTAAATTTGCATGAACAAAAATAAAATAATAAAAAAACACTGGGAGCGCAAGTCCGCCACAGGCGGACGCAGCGCCACTAAGCCACAAAATAAAAAAAGGACCTTTAAAAACCATTAAAAACAGCCCAGCACCATTTGTTCAAGAAAACAAATGAAACCCTTCACTCTCCAAAACCAAATTTAAAGAGCCCGGCACTGAGGAAGCCGGCGCACAAAAAATTAAAAATAAACACACTGAGAGCGCAAGTCCGCCACATGCGGACGCAGCGCCTCAAAATCACAAAATCACAAAACCATTAAAATCATTAAACACAGCCCAGCACCATTTGTTCAGGAAAACAAACAAAACCCTTAACTATCAAACACATTTTTAAAATGCCCGGCACCGCCGGGCAAAATCTGCTAGTATTTTAATATTCTCATTGGTTAGACTGTAAGCCGCCCGGAGTTGCCTTGGTGAGGGGCCGGCAATAAAAGTCGAACAAAATAAACAAATAAATAAACAAATATACAGCACTGACTTAGTGTTGTGTTTGAATACATTTATTGCTGTAATGATTTGTTAAATAATTAGGATCAGTACGATCCTCCATTTTGTCTCCTTCTTCTTGGTCTTGAAATATCACGGGACTGCATTCCCACCTAAACTATGTAGTCCTGTACAGTCTTCACTCCAGTCCGATGACCTCCCAGTTACCCCACTCCCCTTCCTGTTGTTTCCCGCCCAAATGTATCCATTTCTGAGTGTATATATTTAGCAATGCTGCATCATTGCTCCCCATGTTCTGACTGCCTAATAAAGTTGTTTGTCCCTGTTATACTGGCTGCTTTGTATTTCTACCAGAACATCAAATTGGCAATGAAGGTGGGATGATGGCGTTCCATGCACCTACCCTAGCTCCGTTTGACGTGGCTGCTCCAGAAAATGGACTCTTTACGAGCGGAAGTTCATGGCGGCCCAGGACATCATCGACGATGAGAAGAAGCACACCTGTTTCCTGTCACAGTGCAGCCTGGCCACCCTCGAGCTGGCCACACACCTCGTGTTGCCCAGGGACATCGATACCATTCCTCTGGCTGAGATCCTGGCGGCTCTTCAAACACACTTCCAGCTGAAGGTGTCCATCTTCCCGGCCCTGGTGGCATTCCACAGATGGGATCAACGCCCAGGAGAGTCCGTAGCCGACTACGCTGCTGCACTGAGGCTGGCTGCCACCCTGTGCCGGTGGGGCAACCTGGAAGAAGTGTTGCGGGATCGCCTGCTTGCCAGCATGCAGGATGAGGAGACACAGCGCCACGAGCTTTTGGTCAAGGAGACACGAGCTTTTGGTCAAGCAAGTCCTGACCTTCAAGTTGGTCCTCCGGGAGCCGTTGGCATCCGAGGCTGCTAGGTCAGACGTCAAGTCGTTCAAGCATAGGCCTGCCGCCTCTGGGGGTTCGGAGTCCGCTGTGCAGGCCCATCACTGTTCTTCACCCCGCTCTTCCACGTCTTCAGCGTCGCCGGCATCTACGCCCACATTGGGGTCCAGGTCCAGCGATGAAGATGGTAAGGTCTGGAAGAAGACTTCAGACAAGCGCACCGCCAAGAGGGCTCATCGCAGGTGCGACGGCTATGGAGTGAGGCACGACCGCCGTCAGTGTCCATTCAAGAACGCCGACCGTCATCACTGCGGCAAGAAGGGCCACATCACCAAGGTCTGCAGGCAACGCCAGAAGCAAGTCCCGGAGCAGCCCAACCGACCGAGCCAAAAGGGAGCATACGCGTTGATGATCTCCGCCATGGAGCCGTCCGTCTGCCGTGTCTCTAGCGTCTCCAACCGTTTTTTCACGGAGGTCCAGTTGCACGGTGTTCCAGTTAAAATGGAGGTGGATTCCGGTACGTCCTACTCCATCGTACCCCAGAGGAAATTCTTGAGGCTCCCCCCAAAGTTTTGCCCAAAACTACGGGCTCTGAAGACGTCTCTCTGAGACATGCAGGGTTGCCAGATCCCACTTCTGGGGGTGGGGGATTTTTTCGTTGAATTCAAAAACATTGCCACAAAGTTACCTCTTGTAGTGGTTAAATGCGGCACAAGCTGCTTGCTTGGGGTGCTGTGGTTTGAGCCACTAGGGATTAAACTGTCTGGCATCAACACTGTCCATGCTGACCCAGTGCAGAACGTTTGTAATGCGCACCTGGCAGTTTTCAAAAAAGGACTAGGCAATTACAGGGGGCCCCCAGTGTCTTTCGACCTTGACCCGGCTGTGCGGCTGATCCGCCTCAAGCCTCGCAGGGTGCCGTTTGCCTTAAAAGACAAGATCGAGGCTGAGCTGGACAAACTGCCAAGGGATCTTGGTTCTGGTGGACTCCACAGAGTGGGAGACACCTATCATGACTGCAATCAAACCCAATAGGGAGGTGAGGATTTGCGCAGATTATAAATGCACTATCAACAAGGCCATTCAGCCTAATGCTTACCCGGTGCCAGTAGTTAGCCACTTATTGGCTGCTTTACATGGGGGCAAATGTTTTGCCAAATTGGACTTAGCACAGGCCTATCAGCAGTTATCCGTTACACCTGCTGCTGCTGCAGCCCAGACCATCGTTACACACAAGGGGACCTTCAAGGTAACGCGCCTTTAGTTTGGGGTGAATGCAGCCCTGGGTATATTTCAGTCACTTGTTGAACGTCTTTTAAAGGGTCTCCCCTGGGGTCCTCCCTTACTTCAATGATGTCCTTATAACTGCTGGAAGCGAATCTGAGCTCGCCGGCAGGTTGGATTGGGTGTTACAGGTTTTTGAAAATGCGGGATTACGTCTGAGAAAGGACAAATGTGTTTTCCTTGCACGGGAAGTAGAATTTCTCAGGTTTAAGATTACTCCCGAGGGAGTTAAACCCTCTGATTCAAAGGTTGCTGCTGTCCGCAACCACAAAAACTGAGTTGCAGTCCTTCCTAGGTCTGCTCAACTTTTATCACTCCTTCCTACCGAGGAAGGCTTCCATAGTGGAGCCGCTACACCGGTTACTTAAAAAGGACGCAGTCTGGTGGTGGGGGCAGGCCCAGGATCGTGCGTTTCATGAGCTAAAAGCGCTTCGGTCATCCAAAGCAGTCTTGACTCACTTTGATCCCAGGAAACCTGTGGTCCTTGTGTGTGATGCTTCACTGGTGGGGGTGGGGGCTGTCCTGTGTCATGTCTTATGTGTTATGCTGGCTGTTTCGTATTTCTACCAGAACATCAATCTTAGGCTTCTGGGAATTGAAATCTCCTTGTGGGGCCTGGGCCCCACATTGGGAACCACTGCTCTAGATGTTATCCCCTCCCTCCACCTCACCTCCTAAAAACAAAACAACCTGAAATGACATTGTTGCTGTTTCATAGGTGGAGAATAAGAGTCTTGTTTTCCCCCATGAGAGGAACATGTTATCCTGAGATAGAGGTAAATGTAAAGGTTTCCCTTGCTCGAAAGCCAGTCGTATCCGACTCTAGGGTTCAGTGCTCATCTCTGTTTCAAAGCCGAAGAGCCACATTGTCTGCTTCTGCAGACATTTCCATGGTCATGTGGCAGGCATGACTAGACACCGGAGCGCACAGAACGCTGTTACCTTCCCACCAAAGTGGTCCCTATTTATCTACTTGCAATTTCTTGCTTTCGAACTGCTAGGTTTGAAAAATTTGTCTTCTGCCAGTATGCTGCACCTTCTTTTGTCCCATGGCACTGAATTATGGGAAATTTAATTCCATATATCTCAGTGATGGTGAGCCTTGGCACTCCAGGTGTTCTTGGACTTCAATTCCTAGAAGCCCAAGTCTCTGTGAATCCACATGAATGGGTTTACTGCACATACATGCAGTAAACCTAGAGTGCCTGGAGAACACCTGGAGTGCTAAGGTTCGCCATCACTGATATATCTGAAGGGTGTCAGTTGAAAGCAACTGATATAAATGATATTTCACAATCCCTTTGCTGTTAATCAGTTCAGTATGCACTCCCTATTAGACTGAAAAGATAAAAATGTGACATTATGATACCAAACTAAATTCTATATCAAACTTGGCTTAATTTTAGACAACCAGCTTTGCCCTGTTCATACTTAGCAGTTGAAGGTGCTGTTCTTCCCCCATCAAGCTACTAGAAACCTGGAACTAATGGGAAACCAGCAACTCTCCAGACCTCTAAAATTAGCATTTTTCAAACATATCTGGACAACCATAAAGGCCATATGTTCCTTTTTTTTCCTCCTTAAAGGAAGCTGAGATTACTGGTTATCAAAGAAGAGGCTGAAATAAAACTCAGTGGCTTTCAGTGTCTTTAATTGGCTCCGCAGGATCGAAAGCAATGTAGCAGGGATTCTCAAGGGAAGCATGTGTAAGCCCATGTGCAGTATCAGTTCTGGGCCCAAAATCTAATTAATTTATTCACTTGAAATAACAAAGGTAGGGGAAGAGTTTAATTAACTGGAACATCAAAAACATGTCTCTGCAGAAAATGCCGTATGGTTTTAACTTTGGAAAGGGGCCAGTGCTTGGTGCCAGAGCACCTGCTTGATATGCGTCCCAGGTGCAGACCCTAATCTTGGCAAGATTCTTGAGTGACACCTACTGCCAGTCAGAGCTAAAGCAAAGCAATCACACTTATATACCATCCCATAGTGCTTAGTACACTCTCTGGGCAGTTCACAAGTTAATTAGCATTTTGCCCCAACATGCTGGGTACTCATTTTACCGACCTTGGAAGGATGGCTGCAGTACAGCAGTTTAATTACTGTGCCACCAGATTCTTCATTGACACTTCCTGCCAGTCAGGGCTGACAACATAAAGGTAGATGGACTGAGAGTTTGTCTCAAAACAAAGCAACTTCCTTTGGAGGCTTTTCACCGGGGGTTCCCAACCTAAGGCTAGTGGACCACATTCAGCCTGTGGCACCATTTCATGTGGCCCCCCACCCCTTCCAAGGGTATTCAAGAAATAAAATGGCTACCCCTCTGAAGCTGTTGGGAAAAATGGCCATCCCCATCATGCAAGCAGGGGAAAATGGCTGTCCAGCCCTCAAAGCTGACTGAGAGACCGTGACCTGGCCCCCGGCTTGAAAAGTTTGAAAACCTCTGCTTTATACCATCTATTGAGGAAGGCCGGTGACATAATGGTTCAGCCCATGCTTTGCTTTTAGAAGATCCAAAGTTCAGTCACTGAGATCTTCACCTGGGAAAGACTCCTGTCTGGTGATCAAAATATTCAATATGAACAGCACATTGTTAGAAGCAAGAACTCTTATGCACCAAAAGATACCTGGAAATCCCAGCAGGCCCTTTTCTCACCTGTCGTATCTTGCAAAATAGTTTACTTTGTTTCATGGCCAGTCATTGGGAGGGCTTCAATCACAATTCACAGCTTAGGCATGAAACTCAGGATGTATCGTATCACTGGCAAACAAATGTGCATTTAGCTTGTAATGACATGCTATTTATATTGTATAGTTTGACCCAAAGACACAGAAAAAACACTGCCAGTCTTGACAAAAACCACAGAATTGGATGGATGCCATGTGTAATTCCTCTCCCTGTGTTATTCCATCACTTATTACACCTTGTTTTCATCCACACAGAGAGACACAAGTTAAGGAGGAAGAAACGCACTAGCTGGATGTCTTGTTGGGTCAGTGTCATTAGGAGCTTCCCCGTGGAAGATTCCTTTGCCACATTTACTGGCTTTTTTAACTTGTCGAGAAAGTTCCAGGCTTCAGGTTGTCTTCTCAAAAGCCAGGGGATGCTGTAGAAAGGAAGGTGCCTCAAAGTACCACAAATCTCTGGAGAAAATCACACTTCCACAAGCTTTTATTAAGAAGGATCACAGGTCTTCACTCCAAGCAACGTCCAGCACTCTGTCTGCTTCCCTCTCCCCCTTTGCCAACCCACCAAGGCAGGGTCCAGCAAAACAAAAGTCACACAGCAACACAAAGAAGGCACAGCAAGAACACAGAGAATTCATTCCTCAGCCAGGGGAGGATAGGAAGGGGAAGCAACTTGGTTATTACACACCCACCTTCACTCTGTTTAGGGTAGGGCTGGCCAACCTTGGTGGTCCAGCTGATCTTAGACTTCAATTACCAGAAGCTCAAGTCAGCATACCTGCTGTTCAGGGCTTCTGGGAATTGAAGTCCAAGAACACCTGGAGCACCAAGGTTGGTCACCCCTGGTTGAGGGTGTGCATTTCACTCAACAGAAAATGAAATGGAAGGGGGCAGGGCACACTTCCCTAGGTTTTCCAGCTGCTATTCTTTACTACAGTGGCCTGAGCAATGAATGGGCTAATTTCCACTGGTCTTCCATCACTACTCGCCATTTTTGTACACAAAATCACACCTACTGCTGGTTCTCCTCTCTGATGACAGGCAGCGTGGAAAGGAGAAAACAAAACAGGAGGGAAGGACAATTGGCAACATGGGGTTAGAATCAATGTCAAAACTGCAATGGCCCTTTAAGCACCCTCCAAAACCACCTACAGTAAAACCTCGCATAAAGAGCACCTCACTTAGAAACTAACTCACTTAAAGAGCAGAATTTTCTCTGAATGGTCGCCTTGCTTAACAACTAAAACCAACCAAAAACTCGCTTAACAACTAAATTGGGGTTCGCAATCCTCTCCCACTAGAAGTCACAATTGGTCACTTACAATGGTGTTTCACTTAAAGAGCAATCCCGTGGAATGCATTATGCTCTTTAAGCAAGGTACCACTGTACTTGCTTTTGGTAACACAGAGAATTTCCAATATTCCTGGTGTGGAGAAAATGATTGGCAAAATACATGGGTGAGTGGGGGCAGGCAGAGAGCACAAACTTAGAACAGTGATGGTGAACCTTGGCATTCCAGGTGTTCTTGAACTTCAGTTCCTAGAAGCCCTGATCACCAGGAGTGCTGGTTTGGGCTTCTGGTAATAGAAGTCCAAGAACACCTGGAGTGCCAAAGTTCACCATCACAGGCCTAGGGGCTAAAGAGAAGTGGGGTTACAGTAAAAATAGGAAGGAGAAGAAGAATCTATCAAAGTAACTGTAAGTAAATAATGAAAGTTAAAGATTTGTACTCTACGTGCTGGGAATTAGCACTGTGGGCGATCCCAAGGAGGAACAGCTTCAGTACCCAGTCTAGACTTCTGAAGCAGGGCAAAGGCAAACCTTCCCATATATGGTGCAGTGGTTAAACTGCTGTACTGCACCCAAACATTGTGAGTTCAATCCTGATGGGAGAAAACTTTAAAGTAGTTCTGCTCCATCTATGCAAAGCTGGAAGCTCGGGTGGTAATTTTGTAGGTACTTTTAATGGGTTTTTAATGTTTTTATTTAAGATTGTAATGCTTGTTTTTAATGCTGTTAGCCGTCCAGAGTTGCTGTCGAGTTGGACTGCAGTAGAAATTTGACTAGACAAACAAACAAACAAAACTGAGAACTTTCTCCTATCTCTCTGCCAATCTCCCCCCTCCCTCTTGGTCACCTAACTGGTCTAGCATTAAGACAGGAATCATTTTACAGGAGGGGGAGAAGAAACGGAACAGATCAGAATGGGTGGGTAAGAAGAAAACAAGCAGAGCAAGACACCAAATATTGGGAGATGAGGGTTCAAATGGTTAACATACAGCAAACAAAGCTGATTTCCTGTGTGGCTGGCTCAAGCAAATTAACCAGGGGACACCTGGCTTTCCAGGTGTTATTTTATAAAGGATTCACTTGCATTTTTCCTGCTGTGTAGTCACAATGTATGTTTCTACTCTGAGCCAGAGCAACGTGCCTGTTCTTCTACTGAAGTATTTCCCTGGAAGATACAGTTTACACATGAAGGGGGCAGTAAACACACTCAGAAGCAAAACTTAGTAAAGATAAAGGTTGCTCTTGCTCGAAAGCCAGTTCTATCTGACGCTAGGGTTCAGTGCTCATCTCTGTTTATACCCAAAGAGCCAGTGCTGTCTGCGCTGCAAACGTTTCCATGGACATGTGGCCGGCATGACTAGACACCGGAGTGCACGGAACACTGTTCACTTTCCCACCAAAGTGGTCCATATTTATTTACGTGCAATTTCTTGCTTTCAAACTGCTAGGCTGGCAGGAGCTGGGGCAGAGACAGGTGCTCACTCCGTCATGCAGTACTCGGGTTTTGAACTGCTGACCTGCCGCCTTCCAGTCAGCATCTTAATCACTTGAACCACTGCAGTCCCTAGGCATACATAAAGGTTGGTTTTCAGCAGGACAGTATATTGCTAGTGGTTTTCCACCCCAAAGTAAAATGTGGCCAAATTAAGCATGTTTTTAAATCAATGTCAACAAAGTAACTATGGTTTTTTGGATCTGACAGCTGAAGATGTGATATACAGATTGGTGCTTGGTGTACCTCCAGTTGAGATGGCGGGGAATATGATGAAAATTAAATGGATTTCCCAGCCCCCAACCCAGGGTGTTGCCATGTTGGTTTGTCAAAGCAAAACCAACAAAAAAATCTTTAAAACTATTATGTTTTATTTGGCATATTTTTTTTGAACTGGTAGCCCTCTTTTTCTTAATCTGCTGAAATAAGGTACAATCCACAAATGCATATGCTAGAAACTGTTGGTTTCTTGAATTGCTGCAAGACTTTTTGTTCTTAAAATCCTTCTAGCTTTCCCACTCTTGAGCCCAAAATTTGCAACCAGGGAATGGAGTGTGTGTTGAAGACATGAAAGCAGAATGAACTGAACAGGAAAGCAAGAGAAACTTTAGAGTTGATACCAAGATGACATATGAATAGATAGGTATGGAGCTGAACGTGAGAAGACAGTGAATATGCACTTAAAATATATTTATATTGTAAAGGTCATGAATCTGAGTAGGCAGGTGCCATCTGTAGCTTGGCACTGGTGGGGCACAGCTTTCTGGCACACAGTAGGACACAGAACTGTCAGTCTCTGCACACAGTCAGTAACATGCACACAGTCAGCAAAGCACCAGAGATAGCAGACCTGGAGAGACTGCATGTAGGGAGACAGGGTGCAGTGAGAGGTCAAGAAACTAAAGGGAGAAAGGTTGCCAGGTGAGTGATTGCTCTGTCTCAGTCCCTTGGGAGGTGAAAAGGCTGTTCTACTTCCCCATATGTCCTCACATAAGGCAACACTTGTGCTAAAAGCATCCGCTTGAATGGCCATTGTCACGACACACTTTACGAGACTGTGGGATACAAAATGGTCACCTGGTATTGAAGGGAGGCTTAACATCTCTCAGGGCACTTCTGGACCTAAGCAGTGAAGCTAATCCCAGCAAGTCTCCCTATTCCTACCCAGTTCCTTCCTGCAGAAAAAGCAGCCATTTCCTGGTCCAATTCATTTGTTTGGGGACCAAAGACCCTTCACTTCCTCCCTCCCTCCCTGAAATCGGATTCCTTCTCGGAAGCAGTGATGGAAATAAGTCAGGCGACATTCTGGATTTACTCCCCTCTCCTTTTTTATTATCTGTATTAAGTAAAGATCTCTGTTGCCTGAAAGTCAGCCATATCTGACTCTAGTAGTCGGTGCTCATCTCCGTTTACAGCCAAAGAGCCAGTGCTGTCTGCATCTGCAGACGTTTCCATGGTCACGTGGCAGGCATGGCTAGACACATGGAACACTGTTACCTTTCCTGACCAAGCAGTACTGATTTATCTACTTGCAATTTCTTGCTTTCGAACTGCTAGGTTGGCAGGAGCTGGGACACACGATGGGCGCTCACTCCATCATGCAGCACTCAGGTCTTGAAGTGCTGACCCTCTGGTTGTCAAGCTCAGCGTCTTAACCACTAAGCCACCGTGGCCCTTTTCTATTACTTGTTGTATCATGTGTATTACTGCAGCTCAAAACCTGCTCACCAAGCCCTGTTCTATTTGGAGGTCCACTTGCTTGTCCTTCTGCATGGGGTCCCTGCCCATCTGCCCCATACCTCTAATCCTTCTCTAATATCTTCCACTGTCCCCCAGCCAACCTGCAGGGAACTTACAATGTCTGGTAAGTGCTGTCCTTCGACCGGAGAAACTTCACGACAAAAAATACAACAGCTTGGATGCTGAGGACTAAGACGATCCCTCCGATAAAGCTGGCAGAATCAAAACCCGGTGGATGAAACTCTGGTGAGCCAGTTAGAGGAGGGCTGGTGGCTGTGGTACCTGGAGCAAAACAAAGCAAGCAGACAGTGGCCATTATGAGGGAGAATAAATCATCTCACATTTCTCAAAGGGAGCTAGATGCCTTTGCAGCCACAAAAAGAACCCATGGCATCCTGGAGACACAGGCTTCTGCAGGCTGTGGCCCTCTTCTTCAGAGCTGTTCCCTTCATTTTGATAGCTCACCTTTTCTCGGTTTCTTTTTATTGTTAAAATCCAAGGTAGATAAAGTGCAGTGGCTGGCTTTCACCTGCTCACGTTCTTCGTGACTGGCTTTGCTGCCTAAGCACTGACACAAGCTGTAGTCCAGTAACACTGGATGGGCTACATTTTTATATAAATTCAACAAACAAACAAATAAATAAATTTTACTCACCCTCGATTTAAACCCTACAGCCCAGTCTTGCAACAATATAAATACTGGCCAGAAAAGACACATTTACTCTGCAATATGAATAAATCATCAGTTAAGGACTCAAAGTTGTATAGTTCTTCTGTAGACATAATTTTTGTCTTCTTAAGTGGCTAAAACGCTGACTGGGAGGCGGAAGGTCAGCAGTTCAATCCCCGAGTACTGCAGGACGCTATGAGCATCCGTCTCTGTCCCAGCTCCTGCCAACCTAGCAGTTCAAAAGCAAGGCATTGCAAGTAGATAAATAGGGACCACTTCGGTGGGAAGGTAGCAGTGTTCCGTGCACTCCAGTGTCTAGTCATGCCTGCCACATGACCTCGGAAACGTCTGCAGAAGCAGACAGCGCTGGCTCTTCAGCTTAGATGAGCACTGAACCCTAGAGTCAGATATGACTGGCTTTCGAGCAAGGGAAACCTTTACCTTATGTTCAACTGCAGTCCTACTTTGCCACTTTTTCCCCTTTTCCTAAAAGTTGTTTCAAGTTATTGCTACTTTCTGTCAGTAAGATGTGGTCATCTGCATTATGTTGCATTACTGATGTTTCTTTCATAAACTTTCACTCCTCCTCCATCTGAATTTAGCCTGTCTTTCTATATACCTGTAATATGTTATAGCAAAGGTAAAGGTTTCCTATGCTCTAAAGCCCATCATATTCAACTCTAGGGTTCAGTGCTCATCTCTGTTTCAAAGCCAAAGAGCCAGCTCTGTCTGCTTCTGCAGACATTTCCGTGGTCATGTGGCAGACATGACTAGACACCGGAGCTCATGGAATGCTATTTACCTTCCCACCGATGTGGTCGTATCTAACTCTAGGGTTCAGTGTTCATCTCTGTTTATAGACAAAGAGCCATGGCTGTCTGCATTTGCAGACATTTGCATGGTCATGTGGTAGGCATGCCTCAACACCTGGGTGCACGGAATTTTGTTTACCTTCCCAGCTAAGTGGTACCTCTTTATCTACTTGCAATTTCTTGCTTTTGAACTGCTAGTTTGGCAGGAGCTGGGACAAAAACGGGAGCTCATTCCATCCTGCAGTACTTGGGAATTGAATTGCTGACCTCCCACCTTCCAGTCTGCGTCTTAGCCACTTGAGCCACTGATTAATAAGATAGGGATATAAAATGTACTTTTGTACATTTTGTACTAACATCTTTTCCAAAAGGAAACCATTCTGTTTCTCCATCTTCTATCCTAATAGTAGCTTCCTGTCCACAATACTAGTTTGCATCAGGACAATCTAGTGCTGAGACACATCCATTTCTTTCAAAACAGGCCTAAGTTTCTCATGGTCCATACAATCAAAGGCTTTGATCTCATCTGTAAAGCATAGGTTGCTCTTCTTCTGAAACACTTTGCTGTGCTCCAATAGGCATAGGATATTTGCAATATGATCACAACTGCTTTCTGACCCGGAAGTCTCATCTTCTAACACTATTTCTTGTCTCGTCTTAGACTGTCTCATCCTATGAGTTTCATGCTATGGAAAGTTCAGCAGGAGTTCACCATTACCACCTTCTGTGCAGTAGTAACGAAGTCAGCTTGAGTATCAACAGTGAGGTTCCCCTTGTTGTTGTTGTTCAGTCGCACAGTCGGTTCCGACCCTTTGCGACCCTATGGACCATTGTTCTCCAGGCGCCTCTGTCCTCCACCATCCCCCTCAGCCTTCCCAGCTCTCTGCCCATTGTGTCTACAATGCCATCTAGCCATCTCATCCTTGGCCTCCCCCTTCTTCTTTTGCCCTCCACCTTTCCCAACATCAATGCCTTCTCAAGTGAATCCTCCCTTCTCATTTGATGTCCAAAGTATTTTAGCTTCATCTTTACTATTTGACCTTCCAATGAGCAGTCAAGGTTAATTTCTTCTAAGATTGACCTATTTGTTCTCCTCGCTGTCCAGGGGACTCTCAAAACCCTCCTCCAACACCACATTTCAAAGGCATCTATTCTTCTGCGTTCAGCCTTCCTAATTGTCCAGCTCTCACATCCATACATTACTACTGGGAAAACCATTGCTTTGACTATTCTAATTTTTGTTTTCAATGTGATGTCTCTGCTTTTCACTATGTTCCCCAGGTTTCTCATTGCTTGTCTCCCAAGAATCAGTCGCCTTTTTATTTCATGGCTACAATCCCCATCTGCAGTGATATTTGATCCTAAGAAAGTAAAATATGTTACTGCTTCTACTTCTTCCCCATCTATTTTCCAGGAACTGATTGGGCCTGTTGCCATTATCTTGGTTTTCTTGATATTTAGTCTCAAGCCAGCTTTTGCACTCTCCTCCTTCAGCCCAATCAAGAGATTCTTTAGGTCTTCCTCACTTTCTGCCATTAGGGTGGTATCGTCTGCATATCTCAGATTGTTGATGTTTCTCCCAGCGATTTTAATCCCATATTGTGATTCCTCCATCCCTGCACTGCGCATTATGTGCTCTGTGTATAGGTTGAATAGGCATGGTGACAAAATGCAGCCTTGTCTTACTCTTTTTCCTATTCCAAACCACTCTGTCATTCCGTGTTCTGTCCTAACTGTTGCTTCTTGGTTCATGTACAGATTTCTCAGGAGGCATATGAGGTGCTCTGGTATTCCCATCTCTTTAATTACTTGCCACATCTTGTTGTGGTCCACACAGTCAAATGCCTTAGTGTAGTCAATAAAACAAAAGTAAACTTGTTTCTGGTATTCCTTTGTATTCTCCATGATCCAGCGTATGTTGGCAATGTGGTCTCTAGTCCCCCTGCCTCTTCTGAAACCGGCCTGCACCTCTGGTAATTCTCTTTCCACATGCTGCTGAAGTCTATCCTGTATTATCTTGAGCATCACCTTACTGGCGTGTGGGATGAGCGCGATTGTTCGATAATTTGAACATTCTTTGGCATTGCCCTTTTTTGGGATTGGGACGTATACTGATCTTTTCCAATCCTGTGGCCCTTGTATTGTTTTCCAAATCTGCTGGCATATTGAATGCAGTATTTTGACGCCGTCATCTTTTAGCGCTTTGAAAAATTCAACTGGGATACCATCATCTCCACTAGCTTTGTTGTTTGCAGTGCTCTTTAGGACCTTTATGACTTCACTCTCCAGGATGTCTGGCTCAAGTTCTACTTCTTCATCATTGTGATTGTCAGGAGTGTTGAGGACCTTTTTGTAGAGTTCCTCTGTGTACTCTTTCCATCTTTTCTTAATCTCTTCTGCATCAGCTAGCTCCTTTCCTTCTTTGTCCCTTATCATGGTCATTTTTGCTTTAAATGTTCCCTTAATTTCCCCGATTTTTTTGAAAAGATCTCTGGTTCTGCCTCTTTTGTTGTTTTCCTCCATTTCTCTGCACTGTTCTTTTAGGTAGTTTTCCTTATCTCTCCTTGCTTTTCTTTGAAATTCTGTGTTCAAATGATTGTAGTTTTTCCTTTCTGCTTTGGCTTTTGCGTTCCTTCTTTCCTCTGCTATTTTAAGAGCCTCATCAGACAACCACTTTGCTTTCTTACTCTTCTTTTCTTTTGGTATGGTTTTCTTTGCTGCTTCCTGCATGATGTCCCTCATCTCCTTCCATAATTCTTCTGGTACTCTGTCTACCAAGTCTAAGCCATTAAATCTGTTCATCACCTCCACCGTGTATTCTTTAGGGATGCTGTCTAGGTGATATCTTTCTGGTCTCCGTGTTTTCCCTATTTTCTTTAGTCTAAGCCTGAATTTTGCGATCAATATGTTGTGATCTGAGCCACAGTCTGCTCCAGGTCTTGTTTTTGCTGACTGTATGGAGGTTCTCCATCTTTGGCTGCAGAGTATGTAGTCAATCTGGTTTCGGTGTTGGCCATCTGGTGATGTCCATGTGTAAAGTCGCCTCTTGTGTTGCTGGAAGAGAGTGTTTGCTATGACCAGTGCATTCTCTTGGCATAACTCTATCAATCTTTGCCCTGCTTCATTCTGTGTTCCAAGACCAAATTTGCCTGTTATTCCCTCCACTTTTTGATTTCCTACTTCGGCATTCCAGTCTCCTAATATAATTTGGACATCATTTCTTGGTGTCTGTTCTATGAGGTGTTGTAAGTCCTCATAGAATTGGTCCATTGTGGCTTCATCTGCACCAGTGGTTGGTGCGTATATTTGGATCACAGTGACATTGAAAGGTTTGCCTTGAAATCTGACTGACATCATTCTGTCATTTTTGAGATTGTATCCCATTACTGCTTTTCTCACTCTTTTATTGACAATTATGGCTACTCCATTTCTTCTAAGGTTTTCTTGCCCACAGTAGTAGATATGATGGTTTCCAGAGCTGAATTCACCCATCCCTGTCCATTTTAGCTCACTGATGCCCAAGATGTCAATGCTTATTCTTTCCATCTCATTTTTTACCACTTCCAGTTTACCTTGGTTCATTGATCTCACATTCCATGTCCCTATGCAATATTGCTCCTTACAACATTGCATTTCCCCTCCCACTTTCCTGTCCCTCCCCTTCCTCCCCTCTGTGGTGTTAAGCATCCTGTATCACCTAGCCTGCCCTTTTGTTTTGCCTTTTGTTTTGGTCAATAGGGTTCTCTTGGCAAGATTTGTGGCGTGGTTTGCCGGTGTCTACGCCATTTTTCTCTCCTCATACATTTTATCACAGTTTTTAAAAGTTTAAAACATTTAAGACAACATATTATCATGCATATTATCACACTTTAAAACACAGTCTCTATGTCAGTTTCTATGTTTAGTCAGTATAAAGTCTCTATGTCAGTTGCTATATTAGGTCTTCTACATTTGCATATCAGCTACTTATCCTTTGCCTGGGACTCCGGCTCTCCTCCTCCTCCTCACCCCCCCACCCCCCCTGGGGGTGGCTGCCCGGCGGCGGCGGTGGCAGGCCCTTTTGCCGCTCGCCCGGCTCTCCTCCTCCTCCTCCTCACCCCCGGCTGGGGGTGGCTGCCCGGCGGCGGCGGCAGCAGGCCCTTTTGCCGCTCGCCCGGCTCTCCTCCTCCTCCTCACCCCCCGGCTGGGGGTGGCTGCCCGGCGGTGGCGGCGGCAGGCCCTTTTGCCGCTCGCCCAGCTCTCCTCCTCCTCTTCACCCCCCGGCTGGGGGTGGCTGCCCGGCGGCGGCAGGCCCTTTTGCCGCTCGCCCGGCTCTCCTCCTCCTCCTCACCCCCCAGCTGGGGGTGGCTGCCCGGCGGCGGCGGCGGCAGGCACTTTTGCCGCTCGCCCGGCTCTCCTCCTCCTCCTCACCCCCGGCTGGGGGTGGCTGCCCGGCGGCGGCGGCGGCAGGCCCTTTTGCCGCTCGCCCGGCTCTCCTCCTCCTCTTCACCCCCCGGCTGGGGGTGGCTTCCCTTGACCTTCCCTTTAAATTACAGTGGAATCTCAATTAACAAATGGCTTGGTTAACGTAAAAATTGTATAATAAAAGGAAATCCATAGAAAGTAGTGGCTTAGTTTGTAGAATTTTTTTCAGAATGGATTAATTGGTTTTCAGTGCATTCCTATGGGAAACTGCGTTTCAGTTAAAGTATTTTGGTTTTCAATACATTCCTACGGGAAACCGCATTTTGGTTAACGTATTTTGATTTTCAATACATTCCTATGGGAAATTGCATTCAATGCATTCCTATGGGGAATTAATTTAAAGTTATTTTCCCTGTAAGGAATGTCCCAGAGAATGCATTAATTACGTTAACCGAGGTTCCACTGTATGCTCATTCTGAGAATGGAAGGCATATACTTAGTAATTGTGCTCTGCCTACTTCCAACTGCTTAGCCCTACTGTCAGAGTTAAGACTCCAGTTCCTTGGGAACAAGAATCAACATTTCTTGCTTTGAGTCCACGTTCTTTGACAGTGATGTCTAATCATATAGAAATCTCAGTACAGTATTGCCTGTGCAGGCTCAATTTTCTGCTTTCACTCGCTTTATCAGCATTGTTAAAAGGTAAAAGTCAAAGAGCCTGTTAAAGAGGAGTTCAGCGCTCTTAATGGTGGAAAAAACTGGAAGGTTGTGTGCAAAAGGGCAGATCACGTGTGTCTCACCCACTTTCCAAGATGTAGAAGGACCCACAACCCAACTCTGCAAGAAATATGCTTGCCAGGAGATGCAATTGTTACAGTTTAATCATTTCTAACAGTCCTAGTGCTAAGCTTCCAGCCATTCAATCCTTCTTCCTCATCTGAAGATCAGATACATCAGGGTGCCCAAACTATGGCCCATGGGCTGGATCTGGTCCCCGACACTGTTGGATCGGAGCCCGATGCGAGCTGGAAGGTCCCGGAGGAGACTGGTCAAGTAAAGACACATGAGGCAAGATGGAGCGAAGACCAGTGTTTATTGATCAGAAGGCTCTAATCTTTATACCTTGCCTAGCTCGACCGCGCGTGGCCGTTACAGGAAAACTGCAGGTCTGCACTTTTAGATTACACAAGATACTTATCAGGGTTGGCATCACCGGGGGAAGTTCCTTATCTGTCTAATTTACTACCGGGGGACATGCATTGTCTACTGCTATCGGGAGTAAACATGTGCCTAGGTTGACTCTTGGGCTCAGAGTCTCTGCGGATACAAGATTACCCATTACTTGCTTATCGAGTCCATCACCCGGTGATCTTCCACCTTCTATTGTCCGAACTGCCTGTCAGGTCAGCGATCGGTGAATTAAACTATGACTATTAATCCACTCCCCAATTTCTGTCCCTTCAGAACCAAAGCTCCAAGGAGTGTTCCCCCAAGCCATGGTTCTGTCAGGGACAGTATGGCAATTGTGTGCAAGGATGCCACACAACACCAATTCATCTGGCCCATGCTGCCCTCGTTGCTCCCAGAACGGGCACATTTTACTTCCACTCCCGGGAGCAACGAGGGCGGCGTGGGCCAGATGAATTGGCTTTGGAAGCTGGATCCAACCTGCGGGCTGTAATTTGGGCACACCTGGTTTAAGCAGAGAAAATGGCAATTTAATATCTATCTCATCCTATTGCAAAACATATTTCAAGGCGTGTTTTATTTCCGCTTCCGGTGGGAGGAACCACGTGACCGGCCCGCTGAACCACGTGACCGACCCATCATGGCCCAAAAAGTTTGGGCACCCCTGAGCTACACAAAGCTGAAGCAGAAAAGGAGCTGCCTGCAAAAAGTATAGTAAAACAGCGGCTTGTGCAAAGAAAACAACAAAGGCAGGAATGAAGAAATTAAATAGAGGGCAGGTGGGTTGGCGTGGAAGCTAAACACAAGCCTCTCCACTGGTGCAGAGATAAACCAGTGCATAGCAGCCCATCGGGAGCCTGCCTCAGATCAATAATTCACTGGACTCTGGGATAGAGTTACTCATTTTAATTAGTCCAAAGCTCTTCCACTCCCGGACTTGTTTTTTGGCAGGAAGATTCATCCTCTCTCTGAGCTCCTATCTCTCCCTTGCTCATTTGTTAACCAGCTTTCTTCCCTCCAAGCCTTTGGTCTGTCTGCTTTATTAAGCTTCCCCATTCCAGGAGCAGATGGGGCAGAACAATCTTATCAAACCCTTCACTGTAGCAAAACTCTTTTATTAACCCCCTTAATTTCCATCTGTAGTTTTAATAGGTCTGGAAGTAGAGGGTGGCAAATGACGGAACAGTTGAAGCCTTTTGGTTTCCTTAATTACTTCCAAAAGCCCAGACATTTTCAAAAGGCTGTCTAGAACAGTGGTGGCAAACCTATGGTATACGTGCCAAGAGTCCTACCTCTCTGTTGGCACACATGCTGTCAAAGGAAAGCCCCGTCCTGCCCAGCTGGCGCCAATGGCAGTGCTGCTTCCCCGCCACTCCTCTCCCTCCGCCAATGGGGAGGCGAGAGGGGAAGCTGAAATCCTGATCAGGAGGCGGCGACAGGGTGAGGTGAGGCAACCAGACACATGCACACAACCCTTGTTATGTATGTATGTATGCATGTTCATTATACTGTAAAGGCAAGAATGTAACCACTCCAGATACAAACGATATCAGCTGTAAAGGAACGCGAGCAGACAGCCCATAGAGGGCAGCTGCGAGCGTTCAGCCTCACATGGTTCACGTTGCTCAATCACGGACAGCCGCGGGAAAACCTTCCCCGCATTCAGCAGCAGAAGAAAGAGGCGTGCCTGGGCGAGGCCACGCCGGTAGCAGCCAATGAGCTACCATGCTACAAGATTCAAATGTAGAGGGCTACTGTATATATTGAGATGTATCACCGCCATTACCTCATGCTTCACTGGAACCTCATGCAATAAACCTGTGTTAAACCAACCCTTCGGTTGTCCGGTTGTCTTTGGTCCCATACACTAAATTGGCGACGAAGGTGGGATATGGCTGCCCACGGGACCAAGACATGCGCCGGCTACGAGATCAAGAAGCCGGGAGACTTGGAGCTGTTTGAGATAGACTTCAACGCAGCGCTGGTGGAGCTCGAAGTCTCCGATGAGGCCAAAAAGAGGGCCATTTTCGTCCGCATGCTCGGACACGAGACCAAGAGGACCTTGGTGGACCTGATCGCGCCGAGGAAGGTGAGCGACCTCAAAGCTACAGAGCTCCTGGCGGCGTTGCGCGCCCATCTCCGGCCAGCAATAGCGATGTTCCCCGCTCGGAGCGCGTTCTGGAGGCGAGTCCAGGCACCCGGGGAATCGGTCGATGAGTTCGCCGCGGCCCTGCGGTTGGCCGCCGGCCCATGCAAGTGGGAGCTCCCCGACATCACCCTCCGGGACTGCCTGCTCTGCGGTCTGAGGGACACAGAGACTCAGCGCGCGCTGATGAAAAGGGAGCCGCCTCCCACGTGGCAACAAGTCCTCGACACGGCACAGGCCGCGGAGGCCACTACTGCCGGGGTGCACGAGCTTCAGGACTGGCGCCCGAAGCCCGCAAAGGCAGAGAGCTCGGTGCGCGCGGCCCGGCGAGTTTCGAACTCGTCTGCGGAGAGCGGCGACGACGAGGACGTCCGGAGGGTCCAGAGAGAGGGCCGGCGCTGCGACGGCTGCGGCGCCGCCCACGCCCGCGCCAAATGCCCATTCCGCAAGGCCGAGTGCCACAACTGCGGCCGGCGCGGGCACATCGCCAAGGTCTGCCGGAAACGGCGCGAGGCCACCAGGAGTTCTCCAGACCGCTCGGCGAGGCAGGACCGCACCACGAGGCCAAAGGACGGCACCCGGACCACGAGGGCGCGGGACGGAGTAGGGCGCATCTCCGACGACAGCGAGGACGATGCGCCGGTTTGCAGCGTTTCCACGGAGCACCCCCGTTACTTCGTTGAGGTAGTAATACAAGGGGCCCCTGTTAGAATGGAGGTGGACTCGGGTTCTTCATACTCTATTATTTCCCAGGGGGAGTTCATGAAAATCGCCCCCCGCATGCGGCCCAAGCTCAAAGCGTTGAGGGCCACACTGAAGGACGTGCAAGGGAACCGCATCCCAGTGTTGGGGGTTGGGAAGTTCCAGGTCCGGTTTAAAAAGCACACCGCAACGCTTCCCCTAGTCGTCCTCAAGGGAGGTAAATGCAGCCTCCTCGGGACTCAATGGTTCCAGCCCCTGGGGTTGTTCATTGGGGGGGTGCACGCCGTGGGAGCACACGCCGCCGGGACTGATCCAATACAGAGCGCGTGCGACGCGCACCCCGAGGTTTTTAAAAAGGGGCTCGGAAAATTCAAGGGCCCCCCAGTGACTTTTGACCTGGACCCTGGAGTACGTCCAATCAGACTTAAACCGCGCAGAGTGCCTTTCGCACTAAAGGACAAAATAGAGGCGGAGTTGGACAAATTGGTGGGCCAGGGGATTCTTGTTCCTGTTGATTCTGCGGAGTGGGAAACTCCAATTGTAACAGCGCTCAAGGCCAACGGGGAGGTCCGCATATGCGCTGATTACAAGTGCACCATCAATAAGGCGATCCGCCCTAATGCGTATCCGGTGCCGGTAGTCAGCCACTTGTTGGCCAGGTTACACGGGGGGAGGTGTTTCGCTAAACTCGACCTGGCCCAAGCCTACCAGCAACTCCCGGTGACCCCCGCCGCAGCTGCTGCGCAGACCATAGTCACCCACAAAGGGGCGTTCCAGGTATCGCGCCTCCAATTCGGCGTGAATTCGGCGCCCGGGATCTTCCAGTCACTTGTGGAACGCCTCCTGAAGGGGTTAGAGGGGGTGTTACCCTACTTTGATGACGTATTGATTACAGGGGGGAGCCGGGCCGAATTAGCAACAAGGTTGGGAAAGGTCCTGACAATATTCGAAAAGGCGGGGTTGCGGTTGCGGAAAGACAAATGCGTCTTCTTCGCTACAGAGGTTGAGTTCCTAGGGTTCCGTGTCACTCCCGAGGGAATAAGGCCAGCCCAATCCAAGGTAGCCGCCATCAAGAAGGCCCCTCGCCCCACCTCCAAGCCCGAGTTGCAGTCGTTCCTCGGACTGCTCAACTTCTACCACTCCTTCCTCCCGCGGAAGGCAGCCGTGGCAGAACCGCTACACAAATTGTTAAAAAAGGACGAGGCATGGAAGTGGGGCGACGACCAGGAGAAGGCTTTCAATGACCTGAAGCGACTCCTGGCATCAGATGCTGTACTGACCCACTTCAATCCCAAACGCCCAGTGGTCCTGATATGCGATGCATCCCCGGTGGGGGTGGGGGCGGTGTTATGCCACGTGCTGGAGAACGGTAGGGAGGCCCCGATAGCGTTCTACTCTAGGTCCTTGTCCCAGGCGGAGAGAAACTATGCCCAGACAGACAGGGAAGCACTAGCAATAATTGCGGGGACCAAGAAATTTCATGATTTTGTGTACGGCCGCCCCTTCACCATAGTGACTGACCATAAGCCTTTGCTAGGCATTTTCACCGCAGATAAGCCCACGCCCCAAATCCTGTCCCCGAGAATGCTCAGGTGGGCCATTTTTCTCAACGCGTATCAGCACGCGTTGGTATACCGGCCCGGGAAGGAGATCAGCCATGCCGACGCCCTGTCGAGGTCCCCCATTCCCCAGGATTGCTGCCACGTGGGCGAAGTAGAGAGGGACCACCAGGTCTTAATGATAGAGGTTCTAGGCTCCCCTCCAGTAGTACCGGCCGACATCGCCAAAGCGACAGGCAAGGACAAAACGCTGGCCACAGTTTGCTCCTGGGTACAGAAAGGGTGGCCCGTGTCTTCCCCAGCAGCGGAATTCGACACATTTTTCAAAAAGAAACTAGAGTTGTCCCTAGAGAGGGGTTGCCTTTTGTGGGGACAGCGGGTAGTGATCCCCACGTCTCTCCGGCCGAGGGTGCTTAAACTGCTGCACGTCAGCCACCCGGGGATCGTCCGCTCAAAGGCGCTAGCCCGCAGTTACTTTTGGTGGCCCCAGCTAGACGCCGACATCGAACACATGGTCGGCACTTGCGAAGCGTGCCAAAGCTCAAGGCCAGAAGAGGCTCGCTCGCCACCTAGGGAGTGGGACGCAGCAAGGGGGCCCTGGTCCCGGGTACACGTAGACTTTGCTGGCCCGTTCAGGGGAACGCTTTTCCTCCTCGTGGTGGACGCGTTCTCCAAGTGGTTGGAGGTCATTCCAGTCTCGAGCACCTCCTCGGCCACAACAATTAAACAGTTAAGGAGGGTCTTTTCCACGTTCGGTTTACCCGACACCCTCGTCAGCGATAACGCTAGCTGTTTCACGTCCGCCGAGTTCGGGGCATTCATGGAGTGCAACGCCATTCGGCACGTCACCTCTGCCCCCTTTCACCCGGCCACCAACGGCCAAGTAGAGCGCCTCGTGCGCACCACGAAAGACGCGCTGCTGCGCATGGGCCCCGGAGACCTCGACCTGAAATTGTGCCAATTCCTGCTAAGATACAGGGTCACCCCATTAGCCTCAGGGTACTCCCCCGCAGAGCTGTTGATGCGCAGGAAGCTGGCCACGGGAATCTCCAAGCTAGACCCCACGAGAGTAGAGGACAAAGGGCGGAACATAGGGGTGGAACCCACAAAGAGTTTCAGCGTAGGCGCCCCGGTGCATTGCAGGAACTACGCCAGCGCGGGGCCAGCCTGGGTGCCGGGCACCGTAATAGAACAAACCGGCCCCGTCTCATACCGCGTAGAGACCAGTACAGGCTTCCTGTGGAGGCGACACGTGGACCAACTCAGGCGCAGGGTCCCCGGAGAGCAGGACGGAGACGAGAATAGCATCGAATCAGCGTTAGGGTACTCCCCCACCCGCTTAGCCCAAGGGGGAGGAAAAGGGGAGCATGGGTCCCCACCAAGGGGGGAGGAAAGGGAATCGATCCACAGAAATCTTTTGCGGGGGTCCCCGACAAAATGGAAGAGCCCCGACCACACACATACCCCGCGGGAGTTTCCCCGAAACACAGATGCCCATAGAAGTTTAGACGTTGATTTACAGTACCAGGGGGAGTTAGCGGAGTGGTCCCCCACCCGTCCTAGCGAAAAGAGGGGTTTCAGTTCAGCCCCTGGTACTTCGAGTCCCAGTAGCCCCTGTGAGTTAGAATGCAATATAGCGCCAATTTCCCGGAGACCGACACCCCCAAGACGGGAGGCATCAGCGAGTCCGCCCACCACAGTCTCAAGGTCCCCCGAGCAGGGATCAGAAGGTAGCCGAACCACAAGGGCGACCTCATCGGTTCCGCGGTTCACAATAGGAGGGTCCCCGGGGTCCGAGAGCAACAGGCAGGGGTTCACCCCCCAACTATTCATTCCTTTCCCATCCCCGGGCGCGAGGCAGGCACAGACGCCCCACAGAGCCACTAACGAATCCCCGTTTCCCGTTGCAGGACAAGCACCCGCGGAGTCAGGGATCACAGGCTCTCCAGTACTAGGTCAGACGCAAGCGCGTCCCAAGCACACGTGCGGCAAGCCACATTGGTTGCGGGACTTCGTCCCATCCTAGGGGGGAGGGATGTTATGTATGTATGTATGCATGTTCATTATACTGTAAAGGCAAGAATGTAACCACTCCAGATACAAACGATATCAGCTGTAAAGGAACGCGAGCAGACAGCCCATAGAGGGCAGCTGCGAGCGTTCAGCCTCACATGGTTCACGTTGCTCAATCACGGACAGCCGCGGGAAAACCTTCCCCGCATTCAGCAGCAGAAGAAAGAGGCGTGCCTGGGCGAGGCCACGCCGGTAGCAGCCAATGAGCTACCGTGCTACAAGATTCAAATGTAGAGGGCTACTGTATATATTGAGATGTATCACCGCCATTACCTCATGCTTCACTGGAACCTCATGCAATAAACCTGTGTTAAACCAACCCTTCGGTTGTCCGGTTGTCTTTGGTCCCATACACTAAAACCCTCCAAAGAGTTGGACACACCCACAGGGGTGGGGAGAGCCCGTGAGTGGTGCCGCACCCATGTGACTTCACCGGAGGCATGCCGGCAGCATCACATGGGTGTGTAAGCACGTGCGGTGACTGCCCACACACCTCTTCCTTGGGCACTTGGTTTCTAAAAAGTTTGCCATCACTGATCTAGAACAGGAGAGCCCAAACTATGGATTGCGGTGCCTAATAATTCAACCCATGGCACTCCTGGAAGCAGAAGCTAAATGTACTCGCACACGTGCAAAACACTGCTGTAAAGCACCCACAGCTGTCATAAACGCATTTATAGAATAAGCTTAAAGAAAGAAAACCGTTCTAGGCTTGGAACTTTTAATATATCAATGGTTCAAATCTCTACAAATGTATCCAGTAATGTATATAAAAGTACACTGGTAATTTTAAAACTTTTTCGGATATTGCCTTCATCAGACATACAGCTTGACATTCTTTTGATTTCTGTAAAGAATAAATAATAATATTCTAAATGTTACATTGTTAATATATCTTAGTAAGTCAGGTTGATACAAGGTAATTTAGCAAAGTATAATACAAGCAGAGACTGAACCCACCTCATAAGTAGCGTTTGCTCATTACTTCATTATCTTATTGTGTCCTAACCTCTCTCTGTGGATTCTTGTTAGGCTGTGGACATTAGTGAGCCTAAGCGCTATTCTCCTTAAATATTGTTGACACAGGTGAAAGATATTATTGTGAATAACTCAGGTGCCTCCCATTACTCAACTCGGAATTTACTCTAAACTTTATACAAAAAGCACTCTCCTACCTTAGTTTTGACTAAATATGTATGTAATTATGTGTGTATACTCCCTGTTATGTATGTACAATGTTGCTTTAAGAGATGTATGACTGTAACCTGACCACAATTACAATGTAGCTCTGCTGTTAAGGAACGCGAGTAAGCTGCCTATAGAGGGCAGCTGCGAGCGTTCAGCTCACATGGTTCACATTCCCCAAATCACCGGCAGCACGGGAACCTTTCCCGCGCGAGGATCACCTGGAGAAGATGGGCGTGACTCAGAATGACGTCACGCCGGTAGCAGCCAATAAGCTACCGTGCAACGAGATTCAAATGTATGTGCCACAGTATATAATGAGCTGTACCTCCGCCATTACCACATGTTCATCCTGATCATCAACCAATAAACCTGTGTTAGTCCTCACTGCGACTCCTTCATTGTCTTCCGTGCAAGACACTAAACTCCCCCAACAATATTTAAATAATGTAATAAAGTTATAAGGATGAGCATTTTAAATGCATTTATGACACAGCTGCAAGTGCATTTACTGAAGCATTTTGCACATGAATTGGCATTGGGGGCCGAATTTGGCCCATGGGCTGTAGTTTGGGCACCCCTAGTTTAAGCAGAGAAAATGGCAGCTTAAAATCTATCCCATCCTGTTGCAAAACAGATTGCAAGACATGTTTTACTTCTGTTTCCAGTGGGAGGAACCACATGACCAGTCCGCAGCCTCAAAAAAATTGGGCATCCCTGGTCTAGAAGATGACTGTCTAAATACTACTTGGAGGATCTGGAACATATTGTGTTGTTGTCCACTCCCTGCCTCCTCCTTGCATCCAGAATAGAGATGTCAGCTAAACTACCTCACAATATGAGCTGTGTGGCCATGAAACAGGTAACCATGAAAAGTTAGAGAGCATTGTTAGAAGGCTAGGTTTCCACCTGGTAGGGAAACTGTAGCAGGGGATTTCCTGCACTGTCAAGGTTCAGCTGGATGATCTTTAAGAACACTCCCCACTCTAGAATTCCTTTCTCTGTTGCCCTGACCATACACATTTGTGGGGATCTCTAGATCATGCAAAAATGTGGTTAGCACTAGGTAAGATAGCTTTCAAAAGTTTAAAGCCAATTTAACCAAATGAAGCTCAAGAAATAAGCGAGCTTCATTCAACACAAAACAGCCACAAGAGGAAAGCAGAAGACACATCCAGACTTCAAGAAAAACCACTGAGAGCGGCATTAGATTAACCACACAAGATTTTTACAGAAAGCGTCTCAGCTTCTCATAAAAGTTTCAAGAGGCAGATTGTATTTCCCAGGACTGTGGGACGAACCTTTGGCTCTCTAGCTATTTTGAACTTCAATCACCGTATACTTATCACCTGAAGGGCAAAATGTTCTGTCCTTTTTGAGGACGAGAGCTATTATACAGTACAGGAAAATTATTACACAGCCTGTGACAATCTTGCCCCAACCATTGTACCCACTCAGCAGATTTAAGGCTGGATTTAGGGAGAGATCAAAAACAGGTCCTCCTACCCCAACGACAGCAATGTATGGGCATAAGAGTATGAATGTGGAAACCTGCTTCTTCAGCTATCCAGGTTTTGAGACCTTCGGACTTATACAAGAGTCAGACACAAGTACTTTGCATTCATATAATCAATGGCACAACTGAGGCCTGTAGGTTTTCATGAACCTGCCACTTCTGTCGACTGCTTTGGAAAGATGTGAAGGGAAATGGTGCTGAATAAATTTAGCTCATCTTTTCACAAACAGATGGATAGGAGGACTACAACTCCCCTTTTCCCCCAAGCAGCAAGTAATGATGAGAATTAGAGTCTGATGCATCTGAAGAATTCCAGGCTTGGGAAGGTAGTCTATTAGGGTTGTTCTAAACTCCTTCACCTTGGGTTCCTTCAGATAGTCTACAGCAGGGGTGCCCGAACTATGGTCCGGGGGCCGGATGCAGCCCCTGATGCCAATTCATCTGGCCTAAGAAGCCCTCGTCGCTCCCGGAAGTGGAAGTAAAACACACATGTACAGGCGCATTTTACTCCTACGTCCGGGAGCGATGAGGACTTTGTGGGCCATATGAATTGGCATTGGGGGCCGCATCCAGCCCCAGGCCATAGTGACCACCCCCCTGAACCATGTGACCAGCCCGCAGCCAAAAATGTTTGGACACCATGGTCTACAGTCAAGATAGATGGTGATGCAGATGGAATACAACTCAAGGGAAGTCTGCCTTAGGGGGTCTTTGTTGCTTTCCCACCCAACTCATTTGGGTGGAGTGGATAAGAGTGCGTTCCTGTCCTGTAGGACAAGCAGAGATGGAAATCCACAATCCTATCTGCCTTTTCTTTGATTTAAAAGCAGATAAAATCTGCATTACCGTCTTCTTCTTTTATGTCCAGAACAAACCCTGGACTGCCAAAATGAAGCCACTTTCTTGGCTATGTCGTTGGCCAAACATAAGTCCTCATTGGTACATGTTTCTGGTAGTAATTGGCAGACCAGTAAATGAGCTGGATTCTGTTTCTCTCCGTATTCACACCATGTGTTATTGTCTCCCAACAACTTGAGCATGTTGGTCTTGCATTTAGGTACTCCAACCCTTAGCCTATTCAGGGTCCTTCAAGTGACTTAGGGGATGTTGAGTTCCTCAGTTATATACACCTTTAATGATGTTCCTTTCCCAGTGAGCTCCTTCCTCCATCTTCTAATTGGATTTTGCTCTTGTGTAGCCTCAAGAATGTTTGTTCTTGCCATAAAGCTCTTCCTGGATCTGAGCTGGCAGAATTGAGGCACATATATCAATTCAGAGGATTTTGAGGATCATTCTCTTGTTTAGTTCTCACAGCATCTGCTGCTACTTCTCTCCTGATCTTAAGTGGAACAATAACAACAAGGGGGTATATCTTCTCAACTGGTGTAGGTTTAAGGCATGCCTAGGTCTACACAGGCTGGCTCTTCTAAGAAGCACAATGGGGAATAAAGCTCCCAACCCCTTAAACCAAGGATTCACAAATTTTTCACATTGCGGGCCTGACCATGGCCTCCTCGGACAGCTGAGCGAGCCAGTCACGTGGTTCCACCCACCATAAAACGCTGTCATAAAATGCGTTTGTAGCTGTCATTAATGTGTTTATGACAGCCACGGGTGCATTTATGCTTCTGGTAGCAGTGAGAGCAGCAGCATGCCACATAAAATGGTGCTGCAGGCCGGGTCCAATCCACAGGCCATAGTTTGGCCACCCATGCTTCAAACCACTGAGATATCCAGGCAGCTACAGCTTTTAAATCCTTCAGGCAGCACAGCTGCTGGCTGTGTCTACTAGGAGAGTTCAGGGAACAATCACAGATGAAATAACTCTGTTCTCACATTCCAGCCTTCCACTTCCTAATATAGGTTTCCCTTGCTCGAAAGCCAGTCGTATCCGACTCTAGGGTGCAGTGCTCATCTCTGTTTCTAAGCCGAAGAGCCAGCGCTGTCTGCCTCCGCTGACATTTCCGTGGTCATGTGGCAGGCATGACTAGACACCAGAGCGCACGGAACGCTGTTTACCTTCCCACTGAAGTGGTCCATATTTATCTACTTGTAATTTCTTGCTTTCGAACTGCTAGGTTGGCAGAAGCTGGGACAAAGACGGAAGCTCATTTCCGTCCTGCAGTACTCGGGCATCGAACTGCTGACCTTCTGCTTCCCAGTCAATGTCTTAGCCACTTGAGCCACTGCAGCACCCTAATATACAAATATACAAATATAATATACAAATAATATACAAATAAGTAAAAATTGCACTTACTGAGTGTGATGATTTCTGGCTCCTTAGTGGACGGCTTTGGAGACTCTTTAGTAGTAGGAGGTGGGGGTTCTGCTGTTGTCTTGGGCACTAGGAAAAAAGTCCACCCAGAATAAATGTAAAGCCATTTTTTTATCTATAGTAAACACATACAGATTGCATCAGATTAGAACAGGGGTTCCAAACCTTTTCAAGCTGTGGGCCGGGTCACGCACTTTCAGTCAGCTTCAAGGGCTAGATGGCCATTTTGCCCTACCTGCACAATGGAGGTGGCCATTTTGTACCAACAGCTTCAAAGGGGTGGCCATTTTGTTCCTTGAATTTCCTTGGAGGGGTGGAGGGCCACAAGAAATTGTGCCATGGGCCATATCTGGCCCACGGCCCTAGGCTGAGAACCCCTGGATTAGAACAATACAAAGACTTATTCATTCCCAGTGCCAAAATATTGATAATTAAAGCAACTGGGCAAAATCTTCAAATACAATGAATGGCTGCCAGAACTTGTCTTTTGTTGCCTCAAGATGCCAAGACTAGATCCAAGAAGCTCAAGTTATACAGTGAAGGTTTGGGGTCAATAAATATAAGATGATCGGCATTTCCTTAATGAAAATGGAGCTGAAGAGGCACCTACTCGGGATGCTTTAGTTCCCTGTACCAAGCAGAATCTCTTGCACTAAAGGGGTGTGGTTGGCTGAACCCCAAATAGCAGTATTCTACGTTGTGACATTTCATTTCCAGTCTTACTCAACCTCCTTAAGAACAGAGGTTCTGTTCTGCTCGGAAGATAGCAGTTAATTAGCATTTTGCCCACAGCATGCTAGGTACTTATTTAATTGACCTTGCAAGGATGGAAGAGGTCGAGTCAACCTTGAATCCCATCAGGGTCAAATTCACAAGGTTTTGGCTACAGGACAGCAGTTTTAACCCCTGTGCCACCAGGGCTCTATAATGACAGGTTGCTTACCTATAACTGTTGTTCTTCTTCATGGTCCCCTGTGAATCCACACAAATGGGTTTACTGCGCATATGCACATTAAATCCATTTGTGTGGATTCACAGAGACCACAAAGAAGAAGAAGAACTTGATAGAGCCTAGGAGCAAAAATAGACATTGTAGATCAAGGATTCTCAACCTGCGGCCCGTGGGCTGGATGCGGCTTACAGCAGCAGTTCATGTGGCCCCATCCCCACCTCCACCACACCAGGAAGTTCCATGTGGTGGAGGAAGGGCAAGATGGCCATTTGGCCCCCGAAGCTGTCTAAGGGAGCATGACCTGGCCCCCGGCTTTAAAAAGTTGAGAACTTCTGTTGTAGATAATCCATATTTATAACATTGTTCTATTTAACAAGGATATAGCAATATTAGCATTTTACCCCAACATGCTGGGGTACTCATTTGACTGACCTTGGAAGGATGGAAGGCTGAGCCAACCTTGATCCATAGTCAGGATTGAACTCACAAAGTTTTGGCTGCATTATGGTAGTTTAACCACTGTACCACCTGGGCTCTTCCAGACAGTGTGATTATTCACATCATCTGTGCTGTGCTCTGCCACAAAAGATTTTGTCCCAAATCAGTCTGATGCCAAAGCTCCTCCTCCACAGGACATCTGCTTGCCACCTTTTGCTGTACTGCCAGTTCGGTTTTCTGCATTTCGTTGCATCACATCAGGGATACCCAAACTATGACCTGTGAGCCAGATCCAGTCCCCGACACCAATTCATCTGGCCCACACCACCCTCGTTGTTCCTTGAAGTTGAAGTAAAATGTGCTTCCAGGAGCAACGAGGGCGGCATAGGCCAGATGAACTGGTGTCGGGGGCTGTATCTGGTCACAGGCCATTGTTTGGGCACCCCTGGTTTAAGCAGAGAAAATGGCAGGCTAAAATCTATCTCAACCTGTTGCAAAACAGACTGCAAGGTGCATTTTACTTCCGCTTCCAGTGGGAGGAGCCACATGACCAGCCTGCTGAACCACATGATCGGCCCACAGCATGAAAAGTTTGGGCACCCCTGCATTACATTCTGAATAGCACCTGGCTGTTTAACCAGACTCCACAAATATTCTAAGCTACAATGTAAGCAGAGCTGTTTGCAGCACTTTTTTACAAAAAGCTTTTTTCGATACAGAAAGCATTACCTTCACACATGGAAGTAACATTGAAAAATGAACACTTCTCCTTTGCCGGCTCTCCTTTTCCCACACAGAAACCAGTACCTAGAAGGGGAGGTGAGAATTGTGAAGCAGTTGAAAACATTCACAGGTCAAATAGTTGAAGGGGAACCACCACCCACCTCAGTGTTCCCATTCATTACCATCAAATTTTAGCTGAAAGGCCGGCAAGTTGGCAGTTTGAGACCCGAGTACTGCATGACGGTTTGAGCACCCACCTCTGTCCCATCTCCTGCCAACCTAGCAGCTCGAAGGCAAGAAATTGCAAGTAAATAACTAGGGACCACTTCAGTGGGAAAAGATCTTGGGGACATGAAAGGAGCCTTATTCAGGTATCCCCTGAGTGGAGTTACGCCAGCAAAAATCCTTTCAACCCAGAATAATTTCTGACACGAAATAATAATAATGATGAGGATGATCATCATCATCTGCCTTACAAAGGTGAGCGATTTTTAGGGGATACTACCTTTAAAAAGGGGACTGTGGTGGCTTAGTGGTTAAGACACTGAACTTGATGACTAGAAGGTTGGCAGGTCAGCAGTTCGAGACTCAAGTACTGCACAGCGGCGTGAGCTTCTGTCTCTGTCCCAGCTCCTGCCAACCTAGCCGGTTGTAAAATTTGTGGGACAATTTTGCAGTTGCACCTTTTCCTCCGATAGGGCCACAGTGATGTAGGAATGTGGCAATTCATCACCATCCCTCCACATCAGACAACATAAGGGAGGATGGTGGAATGGTGATCTGCAGAGATGCTCATCTTCCTTCTTTCCTTTAGGCTGCAATACAAATGTGTTTTGCAGGCTTAGAGGGAATTCAGGAGAGATCAGCTCCTTCTGCAATTTATGCATTTCTCCAGAGATTCATCTGGAAGGTTCAAGTGTTCTGTTAAAATAGAAACAGGCTCTAACATTCAGGGAGGTAATCAGCTCCTAGAGTGCAGAAAAACAACAAGCCATAGAAGAAGCTAGTGATAAAACCTAGGTTTTGGTTGCCTAAGAACCTTAGAGATTTACTGTCAAAGAGTGGGCTGAGTAGCTTAAATTGAGTTCAGATGTACTCAGTGGTGTAGTGATAAGTTTTGAATGATATGTGTTCCTTATGGTACTCTCTTGGCTGGGTTCTCAAGAAAAATCCAAACAGGCAGGCAGTTGTGTTAATCCAGATCAACAAGCCAGGTCTAGCACATTCCTGTTCACCAGGAACAAACCTTTTGTAAAGCAGAAGGATCTTCAATGACCATCTAAATCAAAAACCCACCAAATACTTTGTGCCCATTGTGGGCAGAGCATAACCTCCACAAAGAAACAAAACCCACTGCCGTATCCTTCAACAATATCAATCAAACAATTCCATTTTCAGCTCTGACATTTACTGAAAACCAGCACGAACAGGACTGTGACCCACATACCAATTTCATCATGGATTTTGTTGGTATTTCGATACTAAAAAATATTTTTCAGCATCATTAATCTCCCAGGACAAGACTCTCAGGTTTAAGGCTATAACTCCATGGTCAGTGATAGCCAAACAATGGCCCGTGGGCCAGCCCCAACCCATGGCACCATTTCATGTGGCGCACCATCACCCTCGCCAGATCCAGAAGTGGAAGCGGACAGGTTTATGTCAACTGTAAAACACACCTGCGCATGCGTAAATGCACCTGTGCCCACAGTAAATGCTGCCATAAATACATCCATAGTTGTTGTTAAATCAAATCTTTATTATTACAGCCAAAGGCCAGACAGAGTGCACCAGATAACACAACCATTCTGGCATCACATATAGAATAAAAGGATTTCCAACACACCGAGCATATACAGTAAAATATTAAAAAATAAAATTTGTTTGAGAATCCTATAATACACACCATAGTATTTTACTTTAGTCTGACTGTCCCAAGTTCACGTTCGCGAATTTTAACATTGGAGGCTCACTATTTACTGAGCACTATTGGGGTCAAAAGACATGAATCGCCATACTTTTGCGAATGCAGGATTTCCATGCAAACCTGGCAACTATAAAACACACCTGCACATGCGTAAATGCACCTGTGCCTACAGTAAATGCTGCCATAAATGCATCCATAGTTATTGTAAACACATTTACGACAGCTGAGGGTCCATTTATGGTGGAAGGAACCATGTGATCAGCCTGCTCAACCACATGACTGGCCAGCAGCACTAAAAGTTTAGCCACCCTAAAATAAAGGCTGTAACTCAACATTACAAAAGACAAGTAACATACCCTAAAAGAAAATGATTCAAGTCTGTTATTGCTATAGTTCTCTGCATTTCTATTTCTCTGGCTATAACCAATGCATTATTGCTGTGTTTTATTTTCTGACTTTTAGCGTGTTTGAAATTGTTGATTTTTTGCTATGCATCATAAACAAGCAGAAAAACCTTTGATGTTAGGTAACTTAAAATAAGTTAAATAAATAAGTTAATTTGTGAAACTTCAGTTGTCTCACTCAGAGTAAGAGTATTGAGTGATAAGAAATCCTCAGTATCCCCCCCCCAAAAAAAAAAGGTTATCAGGAAGGGGAGCAGGATCTTTAAGCAGGTTTTGAACCAGTAAGTGCGGTCAACTGCAAAGGCTGTCAAAACTGTCAAAGAAGTGGAAGCAAAGAACCAATACAGCTGGGTAACTCTGAGTAGCATAGCAGGAAATAAAGGCTGTAACTCAACATTACAAAAGACAAGTAACAAGCATATCTCTCTTTCTCCCCCTTTCCTTTATTACTCAGACAGGCTGAGCGGAAGATATTTTGCTTCCCGAGTCAGAGGAACAAATAGTGCCCTCAACACCACCCAAATCAAGGTGCATAATTATCCAAAGCCAACCCTTTGGCACTTGAGCCCAGAAGCACCTCTTCCTTACCTGGCAACAGAAATATAAGAATGATGAAATATGGGACTTCCCTTTTATTTCCTGCTGATGGTAGCCCAGATCTATTCCTTGAGGCTGCAGTCTGACTCTGCCTAATGCTAGGGCCAACCCAGGTTTGCTTCATGGAGCTAGAAAGCAACTAAGCTTATAAGGACTATAAAGACTAGCTAGACATGTGATGGAGAACCTTGGCACTCAGATGTTCTTAGACTTCAATTCCCAGAAGCCCCCATGAATCCACACGAATGGGTTTACTGCGATTCATCCGGCCCACGCCGCCCTTGTTGCTCCTTGAAGTGGAAGTAAAATACTTCCACTTCCAGGAGTGGCGAGGGCAGCGTGGGCCGGATGAATCTCAATAAACCCATTCGTGTGGATTCACGGGGGCTTCTAGGAATTGAAGTCCAAGAACATCTGGAGTGCTAAGGTTTACCATCACGGAGCTAGACCCATGGCCAATGTAATCTCACCTGCTGTTCATCCTGCTGATCAGGGCTTCTGGAAACTGAAATTCAAAAACAGCTGGAGTGCCAAGGTTTGCCATCACTGCTAGGCCATGCCTAACAAGATTTGTCTGCCCAGCAGGGCTGCTGGGTTATTGTGATAATGTATGTAAAACAAGCACCTCTAATAGTTTTGGTAACCAAGGTTTTCAGTTTTTTATTCTTGAAGAATCTGTGCCTAATACCATATCTCCCAATTTCCAGTTAACAAGGCTAAAGTTGGTATCAACAGCATCTTCCAGCTGTCCCTTTCCTCTCCTGAGTAGCTGCCAAGACAACATTTGTTATGCAGTGGGAGTTTGTTTTTAAACCAGCAAAGCGCAAAATATTGTTACTTCTATGCTCATGGGTACTCACTCTCCCCCAGGGTAGCCATGGCAACACCAAGGCAGCAGCAGATCTGGAGGCAATTTAGCTCAGGAGATGCCACAAATTTGAGTCAGAGTACAGGGCGAGATTTCTGAATATTCACCTGCACATGGACTGATATGTCCTGCAATACTCTGAGAGCCACAAGTCGTTCCTTTCTGGCTTTAAAGGTCATGCTAATGTGGGTTATGATGCACTCCTAAAAATGAGACTGATCCAAACACAAGGAGAATAGCACATGGGACTCTGGGTGTGGTGGCACTGACACATACTATAGATTTTAATGGAAGAACACAGATAAAAAAGCTCCTAATCCTTATGGTTGGAAATACAGTAATACCTCATACAAAGTCCACTTCGTACAACATCGAATTCATACAACATTGCCTAATTCCTTGAAAAAAGTTGCCTCATACAAAGTCGCTGCGACTTTGTATGAGGCACTGGGGTTTTTCCCCAGTATGGTTTGTCCCCTAAAATCAGGGTTGTTTGACATGTTTTTGTAATATATTTTGCCTTTAGACAATGATTTCTTAAAGTTCTGTCAGTTTCCTGTCTGTTTCCTTGACTTTGCCCTGAAGTCAGAGGGGTGGGGCAAACTCTGTGCTGGGGTGACTGCACGGGTGCCCACAGAGAGGGCTCTGAGTGCCACCTCTGGCATGTGCCATAGGTTCGCCACCACTGATATATACCGTCATGAGTTAGCTAGACAATGAGTTAGCAGCTTCCGATCTACATGGCACAGACAAGAACCAAGAACCTAGAGACTAAAAAACTCAAGCACTGCCAGGAGAGCAGTGAAAAGAATGGGGAACCAAAAGATGCTCAGTTTACACAGTTACTGTGGAGTTGCCTTCCTGCCCACACTCTTTAAAAAGGTGTGCATTCTCAACTTTTGGCAAGCCCCTCTTTCCCACTCACCTGGCTTCTCCTGAGACTCTTGGCAATACATCCACACACAGTCTGTGATGTTCTGGGAAATGACTCCTTCAATACACTTGTCACACAACTCTAGTTCTTTGCATTCTCCTGCAAAAAATTTAAAAAAGGCACAGGATAAGGATGATTTCCAGGCTGTTGTATGTGATTCCCAACACTGCTGCCTTTGAACAAATCAAGCAGTTGTCTATTAAACCTATACTAGTTAACATAGCCAAAAGCAGTTTCTCAACTACTCGACCTTTGTTCGCCACTTGCCAAGTGGTTCTGCTCCCCCTGGGCTGATCCTACCACTGGGCAGAGTGTGTCTGCTGCTCCAGGCAAAAGATTTGGAACATCATCAAAGGACAGCAAACTGTTAGCTATTTAATTTGTTATAACGGCATGTTTATTGCCAGAGATATGTGCCAAGACAACTTGACTGGCTTTGAATGCTATGAATGCTGACTTACTGAGTGGACACCATTTTCTTCTCTGCTTCAGCCATCTAAAATATATGGGGCTGGACCCACTGCACCCCAAATGTTTATTATGATCAGCTAGCTTTTGTTGTGTATTGTAAAGGATACACAGAAAGATAAATGACACAGAAAGGATTTTCAGAAAGAACTAAAGATAGTACACGATACTTCCATACACAGCTAGAGATTTCATCACAGGTTTATAAAGTACAGTAACTGGGAAGAGGGTGTTCTCTATGGTGGCATTCTTGTTATTAATGCTCTCCACAAAGAGATCTGCTTGGTGCCTTCACTATTAAAATTTAAAGTGCCACATTAAAACTGCTTCTAGCTTTTAGGAAGTGGTACATGAATTTGATTGTTTTCTGTTTTCCTTCCCATCTCCTTTCGAATCATGACTATGATCTTGCAGGCAAGGGCTCTCTTGGTTGTTTGCTTCTTTCGTGCCCAGTATCTGATGTGAAAAGATTAGCCGGCAACACAAGGTTATTGTTGCCCAGGGTACACCCAATTGTAACCACAATCTTCGAGGAGGCTATTTCTGAGTACCTCTTGGTTGTTTGCAAGAAATGTGTACAGCACCTAGAACATGGGTGCCCAAACTATGGCCTGTGGGCCAGATCTGGCCCCTGATGCCAATTCATCTGGCCCACACCACCCTCGCCGCTCCTGGAAGTAGAAGTAAAATGTGCCTGTGTGGGTGCTTTTTACTTCCATTTCTGGCATGGGCCAGATGAATTGGTGTCGGGGAATGGATCCAGCCCACAGCCATAGTTTTACTTCTGCTTCCAGTGGGAGGAACCATGTGACCGACCCGCTGAAACACATGACCGCCTCACAGCCTGAAAAGCTAGAAGATTTCTGATAGTTTATAAATGGAGGAGGAGAGGGTGTCGTTGACTAAATTCTACTGTAAGAGACAGATATACCCACATGAGCACATACTACAAAGCTACCAATCACAATACTGGCAAAATAATGGAATAGTTCCACTCTGTCAGCAGAGCATTGTGCCAGACAGGAAGAACTAAAGTGCACAGTAACACCTCATGTCAAACTAGCTTATTTATAGAAGAAAAGCAAGAAGTGGGTCTGACCTATCAGCAGTGCTCAAGTTGCTTTCATTCTGGAGCACTGCAAAAGCTGCAGCCTTCGAAAGCTTATTCAACATTCATTAAACCCATAAATTTTAGATGACTTTGGCCTAACACAATACATCATGCTTGCTAAGACAATCAGTCTTAAGTTCAAGGTCTGCAGCTAAACACTTGGGGAACAGAAAACATCTTTCTCCCCATCCGCCTCCACAACAACCCTCACTAGAACAATACTCACAACTTCTGAGCTTTCCTCCAGCTCGAAACTTCCTCAGCCAGGATGGCCAGTAACCAAGCCCAGTTCAGCACAACAAGGTACTGAATGATGTAATGATTCAACCTTTAAGGCACATTCTTTAGCAGGGTCTCTGAATGGATTTCTGGGAGCCATAACAATAGTTTTTCCAGTTTAAAAATCAAATTATTAGTTTCTAGAGTAGTAATCCTTATTTGATAGCCACAAGTCAGCTCTGTCCTGTTATATCTTGTTAGCAGGCAATAGTGATGGCGCAATCAAGGGGCCCAGGGCAATCAGTCTCACCACCTTTACTTAAAAGATGCTGTTCCAATATTCAAATAATCTATAACTGATACACATGTTTCATTCCCTACAAAAAAAAATAGGTGTGGCAAGCAGCACTATAATTCCATCCATGTATAACTTTTCTTTTAAATGCTGCTCTCCCCCACCCCACCCCCAAATAAAAGAATCTAATAAAATCAACTATGCAGGCTTGGGTGCAACCTGAGAACTTTTTACATTAAACATGCTTTACATTACCTTATTAAAGTCTGCATAAACATCCACCTGACCCCATTTCAACTAAAGGCTGTCTCAATCTTTTTCATAACTGTGCCCAAACACCCTTTTCACAACTCCCCCGTATTTTGCCCTAAGCAAGGAAGACATTTAATAAGCTCAAAACCTTGCAGGTTCCTTTGTGAACTCTTTTTGGTTCTTAATAAAAGCGGAAAACAAAGTGATCCATGTTGAAATCATTAAAAATGCAAAGAATGCAGGAGGGAGGCGATACCTTTATTGGATCACTTTTTAAAAAATTATGCTTACCAGATGAAGAGACCTTGATCTCGAAAGCTCACACTTTTAAAAAGTGAGCCAATTAAGCAGGGGTGCCCAAACCTTTTGGGTTGCAGGCCAGTCACATGGTTCAGCAGGCTGGTTATATGGCTCATCAGGGCAGTTACGTGATTTCTCCCACCAGAAGCAGAATAAAACATGCCTTGCCATCTGTTTTGCAACAGGATGGGATAGATTTTAGGCTGCCATTTTCTCTGCTTAAACCAGGAGTGCCCGAACTATGGCCCATGGGCCAGATCTGACCCCCAACACCAATTCATCTGGCTTGCACCACCCTCATCACTCCCAGAAGTGGAAGTAAAATATGCCCATAAAAGCACATTTTACTTCCGCTTCCGGGAGCAACGAGGGTGGCACAGGCTGGACAAATTGGCATTGGGTGCCACATCTGGCCCATGAGCTGTAGTTTGGGCACCCCTGCAATAAAGGTATCACCTCCCTCCTGCATTCTTTGCATTTTTTATTAATAAAAGCGATTACACTATGGTATTTAGTTGTATTTATGTTGGGGAGGAGGAAAGACAAAGGGAAATAATGAATGTTTAGATTTGGATTGACTAATAGATCTCTGGCTTGAAGATGCATGCATCAAATCCAAAAGGATTCCCAACACCCACTTGCAATCATCCTGCCACCTCCTTTGAATAATAAGAATTATATGACACCACGGGGGGGGGGGCATCTGGGTTTTAGATATCCCCGTGGAAGCATCTGGATTTTAGATATGCTTAGGTTGGGCATGGCCAAAAAAAGGTTGGGAACCACTGGTTTAGAGAATTCTTTAACAGCAATTAAGCTTCCATCAGAAATTACGCTTCCAATCAGAACCCAAGAACTGCAAAAGAAAAGAACTTAAACATAGGCAGGTTCATCTCCCAGCAATGTTCCGTGTTTTTAGTGTAACATATGCACTAAACTTTTACACATTTTTTAAAAGGGGGGAAACGAAGGAAGGTTTTGGACTGCTTTTAGGAAAGGAGATAATAAAGGTCTCTGAAGAACTTTCAGTGGTGAAGAGGCTGGTACAATTCTCCCATTAGGAAGGGTTATGACACTTGGAATAGTCTAACTTAGGGGGGAAAGGGGGAATTAAGACAGAGACATAAAGTGTGGAAACAATTATGAACAACCAGGAGAAAATGAATACAAAAACTTATTTCATTTTCTTACATTACACTAGAATCCAGGTTCATACAATGAATACTGCATTCAGACAATACTATGCCAAACAGATCACAGTTAAACTATGAAATTCAAGGCATAGTGATTGCCTCCAACCTGGTTGGTTTTAAAGGTTTGGATAGATTTATGGGAGATAAGGTAACTGTTTCATCTGTGAGTTACTTTTCTATCTTTCATTCCTCCCACTGAGCTCCACAGGGGATCAAGGGTTCTCTTCCACTTCCCTTTATCAATACTGACAGTTGCTACTGGTCATGGTGGATCTGTGCTGCCTCTAGAATCTAAGCCAATAAGGTGTGGTGGTTAGTGTTGAACTAGGACTCAGGAGATTTTGTTTCTAGTCCCCACTGAGCAATTGGGCCAGTCACAACTGGCTGTTCCAATAATTATGAAGATGGAGTGGAAAAAATGAAAGGAACTCAGTTCACTAATGGAAAGTTGGGAAATAAATATTCTGAATGAATGATAAATAAATGTTATTTTAGTGTCTTGCATGGAAGACAGAGAAGGAGCCGCAGTAAGGGCTAAAACACAACTTTATGGTCAGGGTGAACATGTGGTAATAGCGGAGATACAGCTCTATTTATGCGGTCACTGTACATTTGAATGTGGCTACACGGTAGCTCATTGGCTACTGTGTGCCTGACATCATTGTTCATCATGCCCATCTTGTCCAGGTGCTGTGTGGCGGGAAGGTTTCCCGCGCTGCAGGTATCTGGTGAAATCATACCATGTGAGCCGGATGCTCGCTACTGCCACCTGTGGCCACCTAGCTCGCATCCTTATACAGCTTGCTACAATGTGTCTCTGATTAGATACAAATGGATACAATGGCTGGATACAATCTGTTAAAGGGAACTTGCAACATTCATTCAGTACATAACACCCCTCCCCCCAGGTGAGGACGAAGTCCTTTAGCCATTGAGGCTTTCCGCATGTTCGCTTTGGGCAAGTGATGGCTGCACTTCGGGCCGGAGTCCCTGCATTGGGAGAGAATGAGTCGTTAGCGATTGGCTGTGAGTCGTAAGCCGGGGATTGGGGAGATCTAGGTGTGGGAGTAAACTCCAGGGATGTGAGACCGGGGGCTCCAGGGACTAAAGAAAAACCCCACTCTTCGCTTGGATGGGTGGGGGACCACTCCGAAAAATCCCCCCGGTCTTCTAACTCAAAATCTAACAACTCCTCGGAATCTCTCTCTTCCAAATTGTTCCTGTTACCCAGGGGGTCAAAAGGATGTGGGTTTGTCTCATTTCCCTCCCCCCTGTGGTCTGCGCCTCCCCCTTGGGATAAGCGGGTGGGGGAAAACCCTAACGCTGACTGCTCCACTTGGTCACTCACGTCTTGCCTTCCTACTACCCTACCTCTGAGCTGGTCGGCGTGCCTCCTCCAGAGGAGTCCTGTGCTTGTCTCGACATTGTAGGAGACTGGACCTGTCTGTCTGACCACTATCCCAGGTACCCAAGTAGGCCCGCTGGCCGTGTAGTTTCGACAATGCACTGCCTGGCCAATCTCGAAACTCTTAGTTCCCCCCGCTTCTATGTTTCTACCCGTGTCCTCCACCCTGGTTGGGTCTAATCTCGAGAGGATCGTGGCGGGTTTCCTCCGCATGAGGAGCTCGGTGGGTGAGAGACCTGACGCTAAGGGGGTTACACGATACCTTAGTAGGAATTGGCAAAGCTGCAAGTTCAATTCCCCAAGGCCCATCCTACACAGTGCGTCCTTTGTTGTTCGCACCAGGCGTTCCACTTGACCATTTGTAGTGGGGTGAAAGGGGGCCACAGTTATGTGGCGAATTTTGTTAATCTCTATGAAACCCTGGAACTCCGCTGATGTGAAAGTCATGGTGTTATCGAACACAAGTATGTCAGGTAAACCGAAGCAGCTGAATACCTTGCGTAATTGCTTAATCGTCGCAGCTGACGATGTACTGGCCATCGGAATTACCTCCAACCACTTGAAGTAGGAGTCCACTATTATAAGGAAAAGGGTGCCCCTGAAGGGACCCACGAAATCCATGTGTAGACGCGACCCCGGACCCCGGGCTGTGTCCCATTCTCTGTGTGGAAGTCGGGACTCCTCGGGCCAGGTGCTCTGGCAGCTCTCGCAAGTGCCAATCATGTGCTCTATATCTGTGTCCAGTTTGGGCCACCAGACGTAACTTCTAGCTAGTGCTTTGGAGCGCACAATCCCTGGGTGGCTGATATGCAGCATCTTGAGTACCCGGGACCTCAGGACTTTGGGGATCACTACCCGCTGCCCCCAGAGTAGACAGCCCTTTTCTAGGTAGAGTTCATCTTTCCGCCTACCATAACTCCTGAATTCCTCCGTGGAGGAGGTTGCCAGCCAGCCTTTCTGTACCCATGAACTGACTAGGGCCAATGACTTGTCTTTCGCCGTAGCCTTGGCGATCTCAGCTGGCAGAATTGGGGGTGCCTTTAGGGCCTCGATCAGGAGCACCTGGTGGTCCTGTTCTACTTCGCACTCTGGGTCCCCTGCCTGCGGGAGGGGTGATCTGGAAAGGGTGTTGGCATGGCTGATCTCCTTGCCGGAATGGTAGGTCAACGCATACTGGTACGTAATGAGAAAAATCGCCCATCGCAGCATCCTTGGGGACAAGATCTGCGGGGTGGGTTTATCTGTGGTGAAGATCCCTAGAAGGGGCTTATGGTCGGTCATGACTTTGAACAGTCTGCCATAAAGGAAGTCATGGAACTTTTTAGTCCCTGCAACAGGGCTTCCCTGTCTGTTTGCGCGTAGTTGCGCTCTGCCCTAGGCAGGGATCTCGAATAGTATGCCACTGGGGCTTCTCACCCGCTCTCCAGCACATGGTAGAGGACTGCCCCCACCCCCACTGGCGAGGCATTGCAGACCAGCACAACGGGTTTCTTTGGGTCAAAGTGGATCAAGACAGCCTCGGAAGATAGAAGCTGTTTGAGCCCCCGGAATGCCCGTTCCTGGCTGTCCCCCCACCACCAAGCCGCATCTTTTTTGAGTAATTTATGCAGCGGTTCTGCTACTGACGCCTTTCCCGGGAGGAAAGAGTGGTGAAAATTTAGGAGCCCTAGGAAGGACTGCAGTTCGGCCTTGATGATGGGGTGAGGAGCATCTTTCACTGCTGCCACCTTGGACTCTGCTGGTTTGATACCCTCAGGGGTTATTCGAAAACCCAGAAACTCTACCTCCTCAGCGAAAAACACACTTATCCTTTCTCAATCTGAGCCCTGCTTTCTCGAACACAGTTAGGACCCGGTCTAGCCTCTTGGCCAACTCCTGTTCTCCTCCCGCTGTTATCAAAATGTCGTCAAAATAGGGGAAAACACCTGGGAGCCCCTTCAACAATCTTTCCACGAGGGACTGAAAGAGGCCTGGAGCCAAATTTACGCTGAATTGGAGGCCCGTCACTTTAAAGGCTTCCTTATGGGTAACAATGGTTTGAGCGGCGGCTGCAGCTGGGGTCACCATTAATTGTTGGTATGCCTGCGCTAAATCTAGCTTGGCGAAACACCCCCCCCCCAATGCAAAGTTGCTAACAGGTGACTTACTACCGGCACCGGGTATGCATTTGGGTGAATTGCCTTGTTAATCGTGCACTTGTAGTCAGTGCAGATTCTGACTTCCCCGTTAGCCTTAAGTGCCGTAACAATGGGGGTTTCCCACTCGGCGGAGTCCACCGGCACCAAAATCCCCTGCCCCACCAGTTTGTCCAGTTCAGTCTCAATTTTGTCCTTTAGTGCGAAAGGCACTCTCCTTGGCTTCAGCCTGATGGGTCAGATGTCAGGATCCATTTCGAATGCGACTGGGGGGCCCTTGAACTTCCCTAGCCCCTTTTCAAAGACAGCAGGATGTGAGTTACACACCTCCGTAATCGGGGCAGCCTGCACGGCGTGTATGCCTCCAATGAAGACCCCCAGGGGACCAAACCACTGCGTACCCAGGAGGCAGCAGGACCCCTCCTTTAGAATCACGAGGGGCAACTGCGCGGAACGCCGCTTAAATTGAACCTTGAACTCTCCCACCCCCAACACTGGGATACTTTTGCCCTGAACATCCCGAAAGTTAGTCTTTAGGGCCTTCAGTTTGGGGCGTGACTTGGGGGGAATGCGCAGAAATTCCCGGTGGGAGATGATGGAGTACGAGGACCCCGAGTCGATCTCCATTCTTACTGGGATCCCCTGTACCAGTACCTCAACAAAGAACCAGGAGTGCCGCAAGGGCACGCTGTAAACCGCCTGGTCGCAGTTGTTGGGAACCCGTCGAGACACGCGGTGCTCCTGGGGCTCGTCGTCATCGAAGATTCGGCTGACCCCGTCTGCTTTCCGTTGGGGCCGTTCCGCCGGGCCCTTGCCATCATCTTGACGCCGCCTGCAGACCTTTGTGATGTGCCCGCGCTGCCCGCAGTTGTGGCATTCTGCCTTCCAGAATGGGCATCGGCTCTGGTCATGGGATGCCCCGCATCCGTCACAGCGGCAGTCCTCTCTGGCGCGGTCTCGACCCTTGGGCCTTCTCTGCACCCGCTGGACGTCGTCATCCTCACTGAAGTCGGAGGCGGACGTGGACTTGGAGGGCCCCTGCTCTCCGTGGGAGGAACAGCTGTGGACTGGGACTGCCGGCCGGGGCCCCCCAACCGCGGCGGTCCTGGCCCGGCACACCCGTTCGCCTTGTTGCATGGACTCGGCGGCTTGGGCGATGTGCAGGACATGCTCAAAGGAGATGCTCTCATCCTTGGCGAGCAGCTTCTTCCTGGCCCCCTCGTCTCGCAGGCCCAGCAGGTGCCTGTCTCTCAGGGCCTCGCTCAGGGACGCTCCCCACCGGCAAGGCACAGCAGCCACCCTCAGGGCTGCCACGAAGTCGGCCACGGACTCACTGGCCCGCTGGCACCACTGCTGAAAGGCCAACTTTGTCAGAAACACCGACACTTTCGGGCGAAAGTGTTTCCTCAGCTCAGCTCGGCGAGGGGTACCTCCCTGAGCGGCCTCGGCGTTAGGAGGTTCGTGGCAGGTTCCAATGTCTCCAGGCCGCACTGGGCCAGTAGGAATGCACGGCGCTGGGCTTCCTCCTCGATGCCTTTGAGGTCCATTGCATAGAGGAACTGCTGTTCATAGAGTTCCCATTTTTCTGGCTTCGTGGTGTCGAAGGGCGCGATGTTCACTTTTCGGGATGCCATCCCATCCTTGTCGCCAATTTAGTATCTTGCACGGAAGACAAAGAAGGAGCCGCAGTAAGGGCTAAAACACAACTTTATAGTCAGGGTGAACATGTGGTAATGGCCGAGATACAGCTCTATTTATGCGGTCACTGTACATTTGAATGTGGCTACACGGTAGCTCATTGGCTACTGTCCGCCTGACGTCATTGTTCGTCACGCCCATCTTGTCCAGGTGCTGTGTGGCGGGAAGGTTTCCCGCGCTGCAGGTATCTGGTGAAATCATACCATGTGAGCCGGATGCTCGCTACTGCCACCTGTGGCCACCTAGCTTGCATCCTTATATAGCTTGCTACAATGTGTCTCTGATTAGATACAAATGGATACAATCTGTTAAAGGGAACTTGCAACATTCATTCAGTACATGACAGTTCTTAAATCTTAATCCAGCCTCCTCTTGTTTTTTCATTACTGTTTGGTGATGAAGAGTGTGGTGAAATCTGGAAGCTTCCACATCATTCCCAAAGAGGCCTTAGGTAGCTGTGATATGCTCACCATGGTGCGCTCTGCACTTACTAGTGTTGAAGCTCATTTGCCACTGTTTTGCCCACTCCCCCAGTGTCAAGAGATCCCTCTGGAGCTCCTCACAATCTCTCAAAGTTTTCCCTACTCTGTATAATTTAGTGTTGTTAGCAAATTTGGCTACCTTGCTATTTACTCCTACTTCTAGATCATTTATGAAGAGGTTGAAAAGCAGGGGTCCCAGTACTGAACCTTGGGGGACCCCACTCTTTACTTCCCTCCACTTGGAGAAGTGTCCATTTAGTGCTACCCTCTGTTTCCTGTCCCTTAGCCAGTTGCTGATCCAGGACAAGACCTGTCCCTTTATTCCATGACTGTTAAGTTTATTCAAGAGCCTTTGTTGTGGGACCTTGTTTAAAGCCTTCTGAAAGTCCAGATAAACAATGCCAACTGGATCCCCCTTATCCACATGCTTGTTGACAATCTCAAAAAATTCCAACAGATTAGTGAGGCATGATTTGCCCTTGCAAAAGCCATGTTGGCTCTCCTTTAGCAGTGCCTTCTCTTCTATGTACCTATTAATTCGATATTTTAGAATGGTTTCCATCACTTTACCTGGGACACATGTCAAACTGACCGGTTGGTAATTTCCTGGATCAACCCTGGATCCTTTTTTGAAAATTGGTGTTACATTCGCTACCTTCCAGTCATCAGACACAAAGCCTGATCTGAGGGAAAGATTATATATTTTGGCTAGGAGATCAGCAATTTAAGTTCCCTGAGAACTCGTGGATGGATACCATCTGGTCCTGGTGATTTGTTAGCATTTAGTTTAACAAGACATGCAAGGACCTCCTCCCTGGTTATTTCTATCTGGCTTAATTCTTCGGTTTCCCTCCCTATGAAGATAGGCTCTGTTTTGGGCATGTGGTCTCTGTCTTCTTCAGTGAATACTGAAGCAAAGAATTCATTGAGTCTCTCTGCAATCTCTGTTTCCTCTTTAATACCCCTTGCCTTCCATTGTCGTCTAATGGTCCAATGGCCTTCCTAGTTGGGTTCTTACTTCTAATGTACTTAAAGAAGTCTTTGTTATTTATCTGAGTGTTTTTGGCTATATGCTCCTCAAAGTCTTGCTTTCCTTTCCTGATTGTTGCCTTGCATTTGTTCTGCCAGAATTTATGTTTCTGCCTACTGTCCTCATTCAGACAAGCCTTCCATCTTCTAAATGAGCTTTTTTTTTTGCTTTTGATCACTTCCCGAACAGTTCCTGTAAGCCACTTCGGAGTCCTCTTGGACCTGGCAGTGCCTTTTTTCCTTTTGGGTATGCATTCCAATTGGGCCTCTGTTATTGTTTTTGTAAACAGCCTCCATGCCTCTTGGAGTGTTTGGACTCTCTCAATTTTCCCTTTCAGCTTTTTTTTTTACTAGTTTCCTCATTTTTGGGAAATTTCCTTTTTGAAAATTTAAGGTCTCTGTGTTAGATTTTATCAGTGACTTGCAGTCTATGATCAAGTTAAACATAATTGAGTTGTGGCCAATGTTCCCTATTGGATCAGTCACATTAATGTCTTAAACCAGATCCTGAGTATTACTCAGGATCAAGTCAAGGATTCTTGTATCTCTAGTTGGGTCTTCAACCATCTGTCCCAGGGAACAATCATTTAGCATATCTAGGAACTTTATCTCTTTATCATGTGCTGAACAACAGTTCACCCAGTCTATGTGAGGGTAATTGAAGTATCCCATTATAACCAGGCTTCCCTTCTTAGATGCCTCCTTTACAACATTCTCCAAATGCCAGTCTCCCTCAGGAGTTTTGGTCGGAGGCCCATAGTATATGCCTACTGTTAGACCATCCTTGTGGCCTGGTACTCTTACCCACAGTTTCTAATGGTGACTCCAAATCACCTAGATATTCCAATTCGTACGATTTTATCATTTCTTTGACATACAAGGCTACACCACCTCCCGTTTGCCCCTTCCTATCCTTCCTGTACAGTTTGTAGCCTGTGATAACTGTATCCCATTGGTTATCATCCGTCCACCAGGTTTCAGTGATCCCAATAATATCAATATTTTTATCTATTGCTAAGTATTCCAGCTCCCCTATTTTGTTCCGGAGGCTTTTGGCATTTGCATACAAGCATATATCTGGCTTAATTCTTCAGTTTCCCTCCCAGTTGCATTGTTAGACTGTCTCTTGCATCGTTCTGCTAGAGTGCTGGTGACTAGCATCTTGCTCTGCTCAGTAATTTTTGCATCCTCCTCACTACTCACGAACACACATTCCCGAACCGGATGCTGCCCAGCTCCTGTCGGCTTTCCCCCAGTTATCAGTTTAAAAGCTGCTCTGCAGCCTTTTTTATGTTGAGTGCCAGCAATCTGGTCCCATCATGGTTCAAGTGGAACCCATCCCTCCTGTACAGATTTGGCTTCTCTCAAAATATTTTCCAATTCCTGACAAATATGAATCCCTCCTCTCGACACCACCGCCTCATCCACGCATTGAGGCTTCTGAACTCTGCCTGCCTAGTAGGTCCTGCACGAGGAACAGGCAACACTTCTGAAAATGCTACCTTGGAAGTCCGGGACTTCAATCTTCTTCCTAACAACCTGAATTTGGCTTCCAGGACTGACCGCTTGGCCTTCCCAACATCATTGGTAACATCATTGGTACCAACGTGTACCATGACCACTGGCTCCTTCCCAATTCTAACAAGTTATCTAGATTTCTCGTGATGTCTGCAACGTTTTCACCTGACAGACAAGTCACCATACAGTTATCATGTGCATCACAAATCCATCTCTCTGTATTTCTAATTATTGAATCACCTAGAACAAGGAGCCTCTCTCCTGCAATCTGTTCATCTACATGCACTTTATCAACAATATTAAGGGAGAGGACTTCAGTTTATTCCTGTTTATCTTCCTGTATCTCATCAAGTATGATGAAGGAGAGATCCTCAGGTGGAACCAGTTGTTCCTCTGTGTGCTCCTCATCAGGTGTGATGAGGGAAAGAGCCTCAAATTGATTCTGTAACTTCAGACTCTCAGAGTGATCCCTTGCCCTTCTACTTCTTCGAGTCACATTCCTCCATGCATCTACCTCCTGAGTTAGTGAAATGACAAGCTAAAGAGAAACTTGGGGAACATAGTGAAAAGCAGAGACATCACATTGCAAACAAAAATTCGCATAGTCAAAGCAATGGTATTCCCTGTGGTAATGTATGGCTGTTAGAGCTGGACCATTAGGAAAGCTGAACACAGAAGAATAGACGCCTTTGAAATGTGGTGTTGGAGAAGAGTTTTGAGAGTCCCCTGGACAGCGAGTAGAACAAATAGGTCAATCTTAGAAGAAATCAACCCTGACTGCTCATTAGAAGGTCAAATAGTAAAGATGAAGATGAAGTACTTTGGACATCAAATGAGGAGGACTCACTTGAGAAGGTCTTGATGCTGGGAAAGGTGGAGGGCAAAAGAAGAAGGGGGAGGCCAAAGATGAGATGGCTAGATGGTATTGTAGACACAATGGGCACAGAACTGGGAGGGCTGAGGAGGATGGAGGAGGACAGAGGCACCTGGAGGACAATGGTCCATTGGGTCACAAAGGGTCGGAATCAACTGTGCGACTGAACAACAACAAAATCTGCCCCACTTTACTGTGCAGCTGCTACAGATCACTTAACACAAAATACCTTGGGCAACCAGCCTTGCGTGTCATAACCTCTTAGGGTAGATGCCCAGATTAAATTTTGTCCTGTGATAGCTTGGCCTGAGCTCAGCCATCTCACTGCAGGCCATGCTGAGCAAGGAGTTGTATAATGGATCACTTCTATCTCAGGAGTTCTCAACCTTTTAAAGCCGGGGGCTGGGTCACACTCCCTCAGACAGCTTGGGGGGTCAAATGGCCATTTTGCCCTTCCTCCACCACATGGCACTTCTGGGTGTGATGGAGGCAGTGGGGAGCCACATGAAATGGCGCCATGAGCCACATCTGGTCCATGGGCCACAGGTACCTCCTCCATTCCTAGTAGTGTTTCAATGATTCAAACAAGGATATAAGTCTTTCACCTCCACACGGTGCCAAAAGATATGTCATACAGCCTGGATCCTACATATATCTGAGGAAGTAGTCTTACGTAAGGCTCTGGCTTCATTCTGAGTAACTGCAAGGTACAAGATTGCACTCCCCCAATTAGGAATTTGAAAGGGTGTGTGTTGATATCAGCAGGTGACAATTGCTTCCCTGCAGGCAGCTTGTTGAGAAACAATATAAAAGTAGTGCATGTAAGTCATAGGTTTTCTGTGCTCTCTCTCTCTCTCTCACACACACACACACACATACACACACACACACACAATTAACCAATTATCTTTCTACTGTGGAAAGTTGAAAGTGAATGGTGCAATTGCCATGGATACGGTATTAGAGCTACAGCACTTTAAAAATCCAACCACTTCACAATGAGGGATTGACAGAGTCACCAATAGGAAAGTAGAGCTTCATACCTCAGATTTATGGCAGGTTTTTAAATGAACTGAGTTATTTTTATCATGGCACAATCCCAAGTGCTCAGATAATGGATGCTTTTACAAGACATCCCCAGTGCCTGGCAAGGGGTGTCAGACAGCAGCAAGGGGATTCAAAATCGCTACCAATCTGTTTTAGCAGCACCACAGATGGGACCATTTTCACACTTCTAATAATTATTAGAGATTTTAAAAATTACTTGTTTGAAGCACAACTCCCAGAGACTCTTCTGGCCTGGGGGGAATGACCAGTGGTCATGTGGGCTTGGGGATTCTAGGAAATGTAGTCCAAAGAAGCAACTTTTCCAAATCTTATGCCTTTGTTTCCCCTTTTCTCTTTCTCTCCCCCTCCCTCATCTTACAAAAGCTATGGTTCTAAAAGAGTTCATGTTCTGGACTTTGTTTATTGATCAATGTGACTCTCTCTGGGTTCTACATTTCTAGGCTGCACAAATAACCCCCAAAATAAGCAAATCCCCATACACAAAGGAGATCAATTTGTTGGACTTTGTGGTAATTACGTTAGCAGAATGCAGGGGCTGCGGTGGCTCAGTGGTTAAGAAGCTCGCCTTGTTAGCTGGAATGCCGGCAAGATGGCAGTTCAAGACTTGGGTGCTGCATGATGGTTTGAGGTCCCATCATCTGTCCCAGCTCCTGCCAACCTAGCAGTTCGAAAGCAAGAAATTGCAAGTAGATAAATAGTAAGAAGATAATTGTAAGTAGATAAATAGGGACCACTTGGGAGGGGGAAAATCTTGGGGACATGAAAGAAGCCTCATTCAGGCATCCCCTGAGCAGAGTTCCTCCAGCAAAAATCCTTTCAACCAAGAATAATTTCTGACATGAAATTATTTTTATAGTAGGCTAATAAACTTATGCTATGAACTGGGAGCTGATGGCTCAAGATACTCATGGTAAGATAAACTGCTCTAATAAGTCCATTCATGACAAAACAATATACTGTAACAAATTAGACTAGCGTATTAAAAGTCCACATAAGGAATAGAGTTGCACTACTAAACTCAATTAACTGTGAGCCAGAAGACCTGTGGACATTACAAAGGAAGAATGCAAAAAGACAATTCCTATAGTCAAAAGAAAGAAAAGCAGAAACTGATGGCAGAAGAAATAATTAAAATTGTGAAGGATAGGTGAGAAGCAAAACTAAAAAATGACAGAAATAAGGTCAGAGCCTGAATACAGTTTTTCAGCTACTGGCACATAGAGGAAAAAAGAGTTACTACAATAACTAATGCATAATAATAATAATAATAATAATAATAATAATAATAATAATAATAATAATAATAATAATAATAATAATAATAATAATAATAATAATAATAATAATAATAATAATAATAATAATAGAGCAGAATAACAAACGAAAGGAGGGGACCCTGCCTCCTCAGGTAATTGGTTCCATTGTCACAATGCTCTAACAGTTTAGTTTTCCCTGATATTCAGCTGAAATCTAGGTTCCTGTAATTTGAGCCCATTATTACATGCCTTACATCAGGGGTGCCCAAACTACGGCCCGGGGGCTGGATCCAGCCCCCAATGCCAAGTCATCCGACCCGTGAAGCCCTCATCGCTCCTGGAAGTGGAAGTAAAACACAGGAGCGACGAGGGATTTGTGGGTCAGATAAAATGGCGTTGGGGGTCGGATCCAGCTCCAGCTCCTGGGCCATAGTGACCGGCTTCCTGAACCATGTGACCGGCCCATGGCCTGAAGTTTGGGCACTCCTGCCCTATATTCTGAGACGATTGAGCACAGATGTAGCCCCTCCTCTGTCTGATTATCTTTCAAGTATTTGAAAAGTGGTATTATATCAATTCTCAGTCTCCTTATCTCAAGGCTAAACATGTCCAATTTGTTCAGTCTTTCCTGATCCTCTTTATTGCCTTCCTCTAAACTTGCTAGATTGATTTCCTAAGGGCAGCCACAAACTATAACTTGTAAGAGTTGAACAGGGCTGTTGAGGACAGGACATGTTGGAAATCTCTCATTCACAAGGTTACCGTAAGTAAGAGCCAACTTGACAGCATGTAATAGCAACTAACAAAAGCCCCTAGAGCTCACTTCTACTTGTGCAACTATGTAAATGCCAATACACACCCTCCCACAGATGATGGCATACACTATTTCTTCAAAACAGAGAGACATGACCTAAGTATGAAGTGACGTATGGGCAACAATCTACAACTGCTCACTTATGCAAAACCAGGAGATGCTAAGATGCCCAATCTACCCATTTATCTGCTTATTAATCCCTCCCCTTCAGTTACAACACTAATGCTGTTGTTTTAGCATCCAAAACATACAGTAGATATGAACATCTGCACAGCATTGCTAATAATAATTTTGTGTCAGAAATTATTCTGGGTTGAAAGGATTTTTGCTGGAGGAACTCTGCTAAGGGCCATGATGGCGAACCTTGGCACTCCAGATGTTCTTGGACTTCAATTCCCAGAAGCCCAAGCACCTTGTGAATCCACACAAATTGGTTTACTGTGATTCATCTGGCCCGCTCTGCCCTCATCGCTCCCAGAAGCGGAAGTAAAACATGCCCTACAGTTACGGCTCTTCTGGGTTAACCCGTCCTCTGTACGGGCGCGTTTTACTTCCGCTTCCAGGAGTGACGAGGGCAGCGTGGGCCAAATGAATTGCAGTAAAACCATTCGTGTGGATTCACAGGGTGATTGGGTTTCTGGGAATTGAAGTCCAAGAACATCTGGAGTGCCAAGGTTCGCCATCATGAGGCCAGGGGATGACTGAAAGAGGCCCCCAAGATCTTTTCCCACTAAAGTGGTCCCTATTTATCTATTTGCAATTTCTTGCTTTCGAACTGCTAGGTTGGCAGGAGCTGGGACAGAGACAGGTGTTCAAACTGTCATGCAGTACCTGGGTCTTGAACTGCTGACTTGTCGGCCTTCCTGGTAACAAGATGAGCTTCTTAACCACTGACCCACCACAACATTGATGACTCCTAAAGGAGGGCTGAGCTGATGCACAAGCATAGTAAGGGATTGTGAAAACTGCTGGATGGATCTCCTGGGAGCAGAATTCCAAAATATCTGAGGAGCCAAAGGTTCCACGTCCTTACTGTTTACGAAGACACCATTGAGGTTGAGCAAAATGTGGCATTCCAGAAGTTGCTTGCCAGAGACAACAATTCCTGGAGGGTCCCCTCCTTTCTCTGTCTGAAGGGCTATCCTTGTCTGGGTTTGTTCCAAAGATAAAAGAAGCTTCTGGTGACAGCATCTGAACAGAACCCTGCACACAAATCAAGCTGTCACCATCTTTCTCACATTGGTAAGGTATGCTGTATTTCTCTTTAAAGTATGGCAGCTGTTTTCTAGATTTGCACCTGTACCCTTTCTGTCACTGCTTTCCTGTCAAGTTGCTTCTGAGTTATGGTGACTCTTAAGGGAGTTCACAAGCTATGTGAGTTGTTTTTGGAGGAATTTTATCACTTCCAAATGCCAGTGAATTCCAAGGCCAAGCAGGGATGTGACTCCAGCTGTCCATCACTCTACACCGGGGTGCCCAAACTACGGTCTGTGGGCCAGATCCGGGCCCTGATGCCAATTCATCCAGCTCATGTCACCCTCATCACTCCCAGAAGCAGAAGTAAAACATACCCACACAGGCACATTTTATTTCCATTTCTGGGAGGGATGAGGGCGGTGTGGGCTGGATGAATTGGCATTGGGGTTCGGATCCAGTCGATGGGACATAGTTTGGACACCCCTGGTTTAAGCAAAGAAAATAACAGCCTAAAATCTATCTCTTCCTGTTGGAAAACCACATGACTGGCCCACTGAACCACATGACCAGCCCACAGCCCAAAGGTTTGGGCACTCCTGCTCTACACCCACATTTGCACTCATCTGTATATATAAAGTTCATGGAGGACAAGGGTATCAGTGGCTATAATTATGGATACCTAAGGACAACCTCCGGGTTGGAGAGATAGGCAGGATATCTGCCATTTCCAGGGAATCCTAAGCAGGTGAAGGCATCTGCTTGGGAATACTGTAATACCCTGAAGCAAATGGTGAGCCACTGTGTGAGAATGCTGGATTGGATGGGCTGTGGCCGGTTCCAGCAAGGCTGTTCTTATGTTCAAACTAGCATTTTAGGTTTTAGGCAAATTCCATTCTTTACCTGAAGGCATGGTCAAGGACATCTTACAGCTAGAATTTAAAACTAACAGCCCTCTTCCACATCAGCAGCTTCTGATCAGTTAGTTACAAACCCAAGCAGGGATAAAAAGGAATCTTTGTAAGTCTTCTGTGAGATGTCGGATCGATCTCAGTTGAATTAAAATGCCATGAGCAAAAAAAAAAAGTCTTGTTTTTCTGCTCAGAATGATTGGTTTTCGCTGGAATGGTTTCACTGAAGAGTCTTTGAGAAAATAACATTTGGTTCCCAAAGGTAATCAATGCATTAAAGAGGAGAGACTTCTAATATGTTTAACACTTGAGTAGCTGAAGGAAAGTCAGAGAGGTTGGTTTATCTGGGTCACAACAACCTGTACAAGCCAATATCCTATTTTCCACAGCAACCCTCAGACCATAGCAGCTAGGTTTCTGAACCTTACAACTGGCCACCCTCATGGTTTTAGGATTTCAACATGAGCCAAATAGAACAGCAACATCACAATGTGGGTTGAATAACTTTTAATAACAAGAGAAAGATATAAGATATCATCCACCTTATATCAAAATAGATTGAGGACATATACCTTGTGCCTTTTATTCATCAGATAAAGTTGGCTGCAATGTAAAATAGTATACAATATATAACATTTATTACTCAAGGTACTACAATATTATTTCTTATTTTAACTCCTAGAGTAGTGTTATGTCTCAGCACGATGTCTTCTTAATAAAAAAAAGTGGACAACAAGGGGGTCAGTGGGCCATATGTGGCCCTGGCAATTTCTGTATTTTATTTCCTTACATAAAACTAGTTATTTTCTCAAAACAGCTAAGATGATATCCACCACTGTAAATGTTAAATCTGATTAATGCAATTCTCTTGAAGGCAAGTCTGTTTGAGTTCAATGGAATTTTCTTGGGTTCAATGACTACAGGAATGTGGTCTGCAAAGTGGCTTTAATAATAATTTTTCAATACTGCTCTATTAAAGAAACAGAAACAATGACAACCAAACTTGAAGAAGCATCGAGATTAAGCTAGAGAAGGTTGTCTTAATCTTTGCATGTTAAGATCTTTTGAACACCATTTGGTAAGGAAGTGTTTCTATTGGAAAGCAGAGGTAAAGTAAATCTCCCACATGCCATTTTTGGAGGATTCTTCCCCCCTCCCTCCAGCACTGATTTTTTCCCCTTCCATAAAGCTACTGGGAAACATAAAGAAGTATATCCTGATTTTGGCTGAATATCACCATAATCAAACCAATTACCTTGTGAGCTCTCCAACACTGAAGGTATTCAAGAGGAAATCAGGCAACTATCTGTCATATACAGAGGGTGCCAAAATGTATACACATTTTAAGAAAGGAAAAATGAATATTAAAATTGGAATATTCAATTCTGATAACAAAAGATAAATACAAGTCACATTTGACTTCTGCAATTACAAGATGTGCTCAAAGTGGTTACCATCAGGAGCCAGACACTTCTGATTATGGTGAACTACTTCTTGAGAAACATTTAACAAAGTCATAAAAAATACAAAGAATGCAGGAGGAAGGTGATACCTTTATTGGATTACTAAAAAAAAAGTTGTACAAGCTTTTGAGATCAAAGTCTCTTCATCAGGCAGGCATAAAATTCTTAATACTGTGCCAGGTGCTCTTCATAGAAATGTATGTTAGACAAACAGCAAAAGAATTTATGAGGTTAAGAAACGATGGAAAGAGTGCACAGAGGAACTCTACAAAAAGGACCTCAACACTCCTGATAGTCACAATGATGAAGAAATTGAACTTGAGCCAGACATCCTGGAGAGTGAAGTCAGAAAGGCCCTAAAGAGCACTGCAAACAACAAAGCTAGTGGAGATGATGGTATCCCAGTTGAATTTTTCAAAGCTCTAAAAGATGATGGCATCAAATTACTGCATTCAATATGCCAGCAGCTTTGGAAAACAAAACAGTGGCCACAGGACTGGAAAAGATCAGTATATGTTCCAATCCCAAAAAAGGGCAATGCCAAAGAATGTTCAAATTATCGAACAATTGCGCTCATCCCACACGCTAGCAAGGTGATGCTCAAGATAATACAGGATAGACTTCAGCAGCATGTGGAGAGAGAATTACCAAAGGTGCAGGCTGGTTTCAGAAGAGGCAGGGGGACTAGAGACCACATTGCCAACATACGTTGGATCATGGAGAAAACAAAGGAATACCAGAAACAAGTTTACTTTTGCTTTATTGACTACACTAAGGCATTTGATTGTGTGGATCACAACAAGATGTGGCAAGTGATTAAAGAGATGGGAATACCAGAGCACCTCATATGCCTCCTGAGAAATCTGTACATGAACCAAGAAGCCACAGTTAGGACAGAACACGGAATGACAGAGTGGTTTGGAATAGGAAAAGGAGTAAGACAAGGCTGCATTCTATCACCCTACCTTTTCAACCTATACACAGAGCACATAATGCGCAATGCAGGGATGGAGGAATCACAATATGGGATAAAAATTGTTGGGAGAAACATCAACAATCTGAGATATGCAGACGATACCACCCTAATGGCAGAAAGTGAGGAAGACCTAAAGAATCTCTTGATTGGATTGAAGGAAGAGAGTGCAAAAGCTGGCTTGAGACTCAATATCAAGAAAACTAAGATAATGGCAACAGGCCTGATCAGTTCCTGGAAAATAGATGGGGAAGAAGTAGAAGCAGTGACAGATTTTACATTCTAAGGATCTAAGATCACTGCAGATGGGGATTGCAGCCATGAAATAAAAAGGCGACTGATTCTTGGGAGACAAGCTATGAGAAACCTGGGGAACATAGTGAAAAGCAGAGACATCACCTTGAAAACAAAAATTAGAATAGTCAAAACAATGGTGTTCCCAGTGGTAATGTACAGATGTGAGAGCTGGACAATTAGGAAAGCTGAATGCAGAAGAATAGATGCCTTTGAAATGTGGTGTTGGAGGAGAGTTTTGAGGGTACCCTGGACAGCGAGGAGAACAAATAGGTCAATCTTAGAAGAAATCAACACTGACTGCTCATTGGAAGGTCAAATAGTAAAGATGAGGCTAAAGTACTTTGGGCATCAAATGAGAAGGGAGGATTCACTTGAGAAGGCCGTGATGCTGGGAAATGTGGAGGGCAAAAGAAGAAGGGGGAGGCCAAGAATGAGATGGATAGATGGTATTGTAAACACAATGGGCACAGAACTGGGAGGACTGAGGGGGATGGTGGAGGACAGAGGCGCCTGGAGAACAATGGTCCATAGGGTTGCAAAGGGTCGGAATCGACTGTGCGACTGAACAACAACAACATCCAACCCACACAGGAAGCTGGGTCCTTGCTCCTCCTTCTCCACATGGTCCTCTTCGAAGTGTTAACTTCCTTTTGCGACCAAACAAATAGAATGCAAAGCTCCATGTGCTCTCCATTAGGTAGCAGGGTTTCAATTTGGTTTACACTGCACATGCTATTTTAATTCCTTCCCAAAGTACTACCAATGTAGCTGGTTTTCTATGGTTCGCCATATTTATTTATTTATTTGACTTATACCCTGCCCATCTGGGATAAACTCCAACTCTGGACGGCTCACAGTGTTAAAAAAGCAGTACAAACACCATAAAACCATAGAAAACCACCCACCCATCTAGTCTGATCAGCACCAAGGACCACTAGCCCAAGTGGCCATGATGGGAGCGTCTCCTATTTAAACTTCAACAAGTTGCCAAAGGCCTCCTCAAAAATAAGTTTTCAGTTGCTTCTTATAGAACCCTAAAGAATCGATCAAATACATATATTTCAATGTCCCTCATAGATAGAAGTCAAGGGGTGTTAAGTCAAGAGAACGTGAACTCAACTGCACTTTTTCAAAATGGTCTGTGCTTCCACCATTTTCTTTTACCATTCTTGCCTGTCACATGATGACATTGGCATTCATTCTTTTGAGCGAATGTCATACTACACATTGCTACCTTGATTCAATTCAGCTTCAAAAGGTAAGACATCAATAACAACTCTTAAAATGTGTATACATTTTTGGCACCTTCTATAGTTTAACTTGATTCCAACCTTAAGGAAGGCTTTGGACTCAATGGACTTATAAGCTTCTTCTAACTGCATTATGCTATTATTCTATCCCCATACTTGGTATTAACTCCAGAGACCATTTTTAGGACTCTGGAAGTGATTGGTGCAATCTATGTGGAAATGGCTCTCAAAGGATTTTCATGCCTACTTAGGGAAGCATTAGAGAAAACAAGAGAACTGTTGCTTCTGCCATGTGTGTCCCCCGCCCGCCCACCCACCCAGCTGCCTTGGCTAGTTTTAAAGTTCTGTATTATAAGTTAGTTTGTTGACCTCAGCATTTTTGTAACAGACAAAAAAGATCCCATAAATGGCACATGGGGGAATGTGAGTGACATATGACATTCAGAGGTTTGAAAACTTGGCATTTGGGAAAGGTTCAGACATTCATACGAGTATTATCCTACACACAGCAAGTGAATGTGAATATTTGAATCATGAGAAGGTGTTTAGCTACCACCATGTGAGCAAAACCATGTGCAAATCCAGTCCTTCGTGCAAATGCATGCCAGCATCCTTTGCCTCTCCAAACAGATACTGCTAGATCAAAGCTAACAATGGCCAAACTACACACACTTTTGTATCTGAAAATAGCAAGCTCGTGTGGTATCAGGTGTATACATCAAAAAGATTTGGGCAAACTCAGTGCCACATGAAATGGCATATAAAGCCGGTCCAAATGTATGAAGCAGCCCAGAACTGCAGCCAAACATAGGGATGGGATTTATCAGAAACCCTCTTACTCAGTCTTGGGCAGAATAAAAAGATGGCTGTTAATCTGAAGATGTCCAGACCCCAAATGCCTATTGGTATATGCCAGTTGCCTATAATGGTGTGGAATGCCAAGGTGCAAATATAAATGTACTAGGTCAGTGATGGTGAACCTTGGCACTCCAGATGTTCTTGAACTCCAATTCCCAGAAACCCTGATCAACAGGAGTGCTGGCTTGGGCTTCTTTTGAAGTCCAAGAACACCTGGACTGCCAAGGTTTGCCATCAATGTACTAGGTGACCCTATAATGGAGCATTTTTGGACTGAGGATCAGACTCAACGGGCAGGCCAGGTTCAAATCCCTGAGCAGCTCATAAAATCCACTCAGAGAAGGTGAGCAGAGCTGGGCTACTTTTTTGGACTACAACTCCCAGAATTCCTCCATCCCAACCTGTAACTTTCCCAAGCCCTGAATGGACATGTGGGCTGAGGTATTCTTGGGACCACAGGCTGAAACATGACTTTCTGAGGCTGTTGCTCTCTTTATCTCTCCTTCCTTACTGTTCAAATACATGTTGCTGCCTCAAAGGACAAGATGTCCCTGCTTCCTCTACAGGGCCGTAGCCAGAGGGGGCTGAGGGGAACCCTCCTGAGCTAACAGCCTGCCCCCCAAACCACCCTGGGATGCCAATGTGATATGTGTGTGTGACATTGTTGTCCCTCCTGAAAAATTTTTTTGCCTCCCCCCACCCCCCCCAAAAAATCTAGTATCCTGGCTACGGCCCTGTTGCTCGACCAGCGAGCTGGCAGGGCTCAGGAAAGATGGTGATGGAATGAACTTCTCCGCTTTCTAGCATCCTGCTGTCTGTCACCATCTGCTGCCTGAGGCAGCAGCCTCACTGAACCCACTCTTCCTAATTTTTCAGGATGATTAAACCAGAGAATGGCAGGTAGGAAAATGCTGAACACAGTGGGCACACTTTAGACCAGTGATGGTGAACCTTGACACTCCAGGTGTTCTTGGATTTCCAATTCCCAGAAGCCCAAGTCTCTGTGAATACACACAAATGGGTTTATGGCACATACTCTCTCCCCTTGCCAACCCACCAAGGAAGGGTCTAGCAAAACAAAAGTCACACAGCAACACAAAGAAGGTACAGCAAAAACACAGATAATTCATTTAGGGGTGGATAGGGAGGGGAAGCAACTTGCTTATTACACACCCACCTTCACTCTGTTTGGGGTAGGGTTGGCCAACCTTGGTATACATGCAGTAAACCCATTCGTGTGGATTCACAGGGACTTGGGCTTCTGGGAATTGAAGTCCAAGAACACCTGGAGTTCCAAGGTTCACCACCATGGACTTACCTAGAACAGGGCCGTAGCCAGAGGGGGGCCCAGGGTGGGCTTGGCCCACCCAGAGTTAGCAGTTTGCCACCCTGGCAAGGGCGTGGTTTCCCATAGGAATGCATTGAAAAGAGGTTTTGTTGCCCACCCTGAAAAAAATATTCGCCCACCCACATCTAGAATCCTGGCTACGGCATGGAGGCGACCCCTCAAAGAAAGAAAGAAAGAAACGCCTGAGTTCAAGGGGGGAGGATAGGTTCTTCCGTCAGAAAGACCCCCAGGAAGGAACTTGGAGAGTTGACCAACTCGGGCTAATCGGGTAGAGCTGCGCCTTTTACTCTAGAAAAGAGCGTCAAATGGAGCGGAACGCCGTTCCTGGGTTGCGGGCGGGGTGTGGGGGGGGGGCGCTATTCACGCTCACTTTGAAACAGAGATGAGCACTGCACCCTAGAGTCGGATACGACTGGCTTTCGAGCAAGGGAAACCTTTATCACCCCAAGATAGTGTGTGTATTGCGGGGCCGCGTCACCCCCTCCCCAACTCAAAGGAAAAGCCAACCCCTCCACACACACACACACACACACACACACAGCGGAGAGGGGGTAGAGAAGCAGGGCCGCCCCCCCTTCCCCGCCCCCGCCCCCGCGCGCGCCCTCGGCCGGTCAGACCCACCTGCCTGGCTCAGGTGCGCAGGGCGCGCGCAAAGCAAGGCGCAGAAAAGCGCCACCCGAAACTCCCAGGTGCGTCCGGCCGGCATGGCTCTCTCCTCCGCGTCCTCGCCGCCGGGAGGTGGGGGTGGGGGTGGGGGTGGGGGGCTCAAATTGGGAAAGGTGGGGGAAGCGGCTCTGGCAGCTGGCTGGCACGGGCGCGCGCGCGCGGCAGGGGCGTAGCTAACTAGGGGCGGGGCTAGATAACCCCGCCCCCTGGCTAACTGCACCTCACCCCTTCCATGCGCGCGCCCGTGCCACAGCCAGCCACCTGCCTGCGGGTGGCGTGTCCTTGAGTGCCAGGCGCACTTTTCCCTCCTCTTAACGCAATGGTTACAAACCTTTATATCTATATATTTTACCCTGCCCAACCTAGGTAAAGGTAAAGGTTTCCCTTGCTCGAAAGCCAGTCGTATCCGACTCTAGGGTTCAGTGCTCATCTCTGTTTCAAAGCCAAAGAGCCAGCGCTGTCTGCTTCTGCAGACGTTTCCGTGGTCATGTGGCAGGCATGACTAGACACCGGAGCGCACGGAACGCTGTTACCTTCCCACCAAAGTGGTCCCTACTTACCTACTTCCAATTTCTTGCTCTCGAACTGCTAGGTTGGCAGGAGCTGGGACAAAGACGGGAGCTCATTTCATCCTGCACTCCTCAGGAAATGGCCTCCCAGTCAGTGTCTTAGCCACTTGAGCCACTGCCCAACCTAAGCATCTCTAAAATTCTGGTTCTCCCCTTCCACCACCCCCATATAATTCTTATTATTCAAACAGTGAACTCCTATTCATGTGGAGGGACTGCTGTGGCTCAAGCATAGCTGTCAAGTATCCCTTATTGGCTGGGAAAACACCTTATTTTACCCTCTTTCCCGCCGTCATCCCTTATTAATTAGACTGCAATGCCCTATTGCCACCATTGGAGGGCAGCACAGGATAAGTATAGCTGTCAAGTATCCCTTATTTGCCAGGAGATTTCCCTTATTTACAAATCCAAAACTTGACAGGTATGGGCTCAAGTAGTTAAGACACTGACTGGAAGATGGCAGGTCAGCAGCACCAGCAGTTGTTATTGTTGTCATTGTCATTGTTGTTGTTGTTGTTCGACTTGTATACCGCTTCACTCACAAAACAACTCTGGGCAGCTAACAAAGATCCAAAATATACATTTACAATTACAAGGCACCACATTATCATAATACAAAAATATTTCAACATATCATCATCACAAAAACATGTCAACATATCATAATCACAAATCGAGACCCAAGGACTGCACGGCAGAATGACCTTCTGTCTCTGTCCCAGTTCCTGCTCCTGTCAACCTAGCAGTTCAAAAGCAAGGCATTGCAAGTAAATAAATAGGGACCACTTGAGTGGGAAGGTACACTGCGTCCCGTGCACTCCAGTGTCTAAGCATGCCTGTCACATGTCCATGGAAACATCTGCAGACGCAAACAGCACTGGCTCTTCCTGCTAGAAACAGAGATGAGCACTAAACCCTAGAGTCAGATAGGAATGACTTTCGATCTTGGGTGACCTTTACCTTTACCTATTCACATGGAGGAAGGAAGCCTAAAATGCCTCCTTGAAGATTGTGGTACAGTATTTTTGAGCCACAATCGGTCATACCCTGGTAACGGTAGGCTTGTGTTGCTGGCTAATCTTTCTCACACTAAGTCAGGTGAAAGGAACTGCAGAATGAACTCACCAAAAGGTGGCTTCATCTTCACAGTTTCACATCTGGCCTAGACATGGAAGAAGAAGAACTCGATCTAAACAAGCTTCCAAATAACATGGCATCCATGAAAGAGAAAAATAAAAGAATGAAAGGACACTGCAGAAAATTCACTGTTAATAACTTGTTCTTGAATTGCCTCACTGTGACATGTGTTCCCCATGTTGGGAATCACGGGCATAATGCAATCCTGAGCAACCATTCATACTACGTACATCAGCTATGGCCCTGAACATCTTTGCCACAGAGTATGCTGCTCCAGTATGGAACGCATTCACATATGCAAAAGAAGTTGACATTGCTGTTAATGAAGCCATGTGTATAGTGACACGATGCCTCAAACCTACACTAGTTGAGATGCCTCAAACCTACACCAGTCTCTTTTTCCAGAAGATCTCTTTGCAGCTACCCTAAACAAGGAAATATATTAATTCTATTCTGGATGGTTTTCAAAATAAGAACTAAGTTCTCCTAAGCAAAGAACAGGTTCAAAAGCTGAGAAAATAGAACCCAGATCTCTGCTTTTCACAGTAAAACAAAATTACTCCAACACAAATTTGTGTTGGTTTCTTTTGTTTATAAAATTCTGTGACATGCCTTGCATATACTGTATGTGTTACAGTTTCTTCTTTCAGATTTCCCTGTCCTCACACTGATTTTCTCAGGGCTTTAACAGTTCATGTCTAGAAAGGAAATGAGTAAAGCCTCTCCAATCATATGTGAGAAGAGTAGTATAGCATGTGTGTTAGTAAAGTTAGCTAGTCCTGCCACCTTGTGGAAACTGGGATATAACAGCAAGCGGGGGGGGGGGGGGGGGAGTCTTCCTAGTGTTTAATTAGGGGGACTGCAATGGCTCAAGTGGCTAAGGGCTGACTGGAAGGCAGAAGGTCAGCAGTTCGATTCACGAGTACTGGAGGATGGAATGAGCTCCCATCTTTGTCCCAGCTCCTGCCAACCTAGCAGTTTGAAAGCGAGAAATTGCAAGCAGATAAATAGGGACCACTTCAGTGGGAAGGTAAACAGCATTCCGTGCGCTCTAGTGTCTAGTAATGCCTGCTACATGACCATGGAAACGTTTGCAGAAGCAGACAGTGCTGGCTCTTCGGTTTTGAAACAGAGATGAGCACTGAACCCTAGAGTCAGATATGACTGGCTTTCAAACAAGGGAAACCTTTACCTTTACCTAACCTAGTGTTTAGTTAGGCAGCTTCACCAAAGTCGAAAAGTCCAGGCACAAAAGAAAATGGAGGCAAATATGACAAATGTTAGGAAATCATCAGCAGTACCTGTGTAACCTGTGGCTTAATAAGTTTACCAGTGGCAGGATATTTGTGTTATTACCAACACAGCCTTGGCCCTTGGCACTGTAACTGTTTTAGTTTTACATAATTTCACCTTCTGTTCCTTTTGCCTTCCTCTTCTTTCTGAATTCACTCTTCTACATTCCCCATCTGTATGTATTATCATAGACTGTAACTCATATCCAAGCATACATTTTCCTGAAAGTCATTTTCTCTGTTGATGGATGTGCCTATGGTGACTCAATAAGCTGATCCTGATATGAAACATGTGACCACTCACATTACATTGAATGGTGGAGGGTGTGGTTGAGTTTGACGAAGCTTTTGTGCTTGTCGCGTAGCTTCTTCATGTCTGCGGCATTCTCCTTCGAAGTGATCGGTAGCAGCAGAGATGGTTTGGCGCCAAAGCAGGCGATCTATGGCTGCTGCCTCCCAGGTTTGTGGGTTTATACCTGACACCTTCATGGGTTGTTTCAGCTGGTCCTTATAACGCTTCAAAGGAGCTCCACAAGGTCTTGTACTGGAGCTAAGTTTCCCATAAATAATTTGATGAGGAAACCTGGAACCATCCATACAATGGACATGCCCTATCCATCTAAGACAATGGCCTATGATGGAAGCTTCAATGCTATTTACATGTGCCTTCTCAAAAACTTCAATGTTGGTGACATAGTCATCCCACTTGATATTCAAGATGGACCTTAGCTTCTGTTGGTGAAAGCGCTCAAGCTTTTTAATGTCTTGGTGATAGAGGCTCCATAACATTGAGATAACCACAGCTTAGTATACCATGAGCTTTGTATGAACTGTTATATCTTTGTTCATGAACACTTGGTGTGATAGATGTCCAAAGGCAGCACCAATTTGCTTTACCACATCCTCTTCACAGGTGCAGTTTTTAGACAGGATGCTACCAAGGTAAGAAAACTGTTCCAGTGTCGAATCTGAGATGGTAATACTGAACTCTGGAAGGGCTGCCCTTGGAGAAGATTGTGTAAGTACCTTGGTTTTCTGAGCATTTATGGTGAGGCCAAAATGATCACATGCAGTGATCAGCTGACTGACTGTTGCAGCTCCTCAGGTGTGATGCAGTATCATCGGCATGTTCCTGATGATAGGATTAGGCATTGTGCATCTGACAGTGAGGAATGGATTTTTGTCCACAAAAGCTTTAGAGATATCCTGCCTATCTCTCCAACCCCGAGGTTGTCCTTAAGTATCCATAATTATAGCCATTGATCCCCTTGTCCTCCATGAACTTGTCTAATCCTTTCTTAAAGCTGTCAAGACTGACAGCTGTCACCACTTCTTCTGGCAGGGAGTTCCATAGACCAGTGATCCTCTGGGTGAAAAAGTACTTTCTCTTATTTGTTTGAGAACTAGTACCCAAAAGTTTCATCGAGTGTCCCCTAGTTCTAGTGTTATGCGATAGGGAAAACAGTTTTTCCTTATCTACTTTGTCCACACCGTGCATGATTTTATAAACTTCAATCAGGTCACCTCTTAGACGCCGTTGCTCAAGAGTGAAGAGGCCCAACCGTTGCAGCCTCAGATGGTAAGGAAGGTGTTCCAGTCCCCTAATCATTCTGGTTGCCCTCCGCTGCACTTTCTCCAACTCCATAATATCCTTCTGGAGGTATGGCGACCAGAACTGTACACAGTATTCCAGATGGGGCCTCACCATAGATTTATAAAGAGGATTTATAAAGTGAATCAAACGATCTATCTTTCCTTGAGTAATGTCCAGACTGGATCACAATTAATTACCCTTTGAATTCCACACTTCTCTGAATTGCACAGTGTATCTACAGGATAAAATATATTACAAAGTATAATATAATTATTATATTAAATAATATAAAAAATATAATCTTAACCTATAAAATCGAGGGTTAACCGTTGGAACTTTGCATAGGCTCCTTAGCCAGGGCCTACTAGCCTGCACTCACCAGAGCCTCCAATGTTGAGGGCATCTCACTCTCAGTTAAGTAACAGTTTTGATGGAAGTGTCATCCAAACAACTAGTAATGACATACCACAGGATTCTAGCCTCTTGCACGTTTCTGTTGTGAAGGTAAAATGTGTGTGTGTGTGTGTATCTATATCTATATCTATATCTATATCTATATCTATATCTATATCTATATCTATATCTATCTATCTATCTATCTATCTATATAAAATGAAATGAATAGTAAGTGGCACAAATCCTGTTACTTTACTTAGTATAGCCAGTTGCAGTAGGGTAGGTCAACTGAATCAATTGCCTACTCTAGCAGTGGGTTATTTTAACACTGTAAGTTACTGTTAAGAGTAGGCCCATTTAAATCAATGGAACTTATGAAACAGTTGACTCACTATGTCTCCATTGATTCAATCGGCCTACTCTAGTGCAATTTACTGTGCTAAACAACAGGAATTTTCCCACAATAGTAAAATGGGGCTTATCTCAGGGCCATGGAAGCAGAGAGAGACCCGATTTTATATTTCTCCCATTCATTTATATTTCTTCCATTCTTCCATTCAAAGGCAGATTTTCCATTTAGTTACACAGAAGAGCCTCCGCCCCTGGCCTGAGGCGAACAGGGGGCTTTGGCTGTAACTGTTTGCACCCAGGTAAATCTCAGCAGGTGGGTCCTTATCCTGGGGGGGGGGGGATGTCATTTTGGCGGTGTCTAGTTATGCCTGCTACATGACCATGGAAATATCTGCAGAAGCAGACAACGCTGGCTCTTCGGCTTTGAAACAGAGATGAACACTGAACCTTAGAGTCGGATATGACTGGTTCTCGAGCAAGGGAAACCTTTACCTAAGTTCTGCTTGGGCGGTATAACCCTAATAGCTGCAAAGGTCAGACAATAGTGCCTGCACGGAGATGCTAAAAAGGCAGCCTTTTCACTGTGATAGGATGCTGATTACCTGCACACCCAAATTTAATTGATTAAAAGAAGTACACAAAGAAGAACCAGATGGATTTCACCAATGACAGCCAGGCGAGCAATAAGAAAGAGCCTCCTCGAAAATTGTGGTATTTTTTAACCACAATTGGGTGTGCTCCGGAGTCCGGGCAATGCCCACCTAGTGCAGGCTAATCTTTCTCACACTAATTCAGGAGAAAGGAACTACAGAGCGAACTCCCCAAAGGTGGCTTCATTTTGGCATTCACATCTGGCCTAGACATGGAAGAAGAACTTACTTACCAGAAGCATGGGCCTGTTTATGGTACTCCACGTTTTGTTCTTAATTCTGTGTCCCGGCCTTGATAAGTATCTTAAAGCAGCTGTATCTCATCATTATTTTTATTTCAATGACATATAAGAGTAGGCCCAGAGCACTGATCTTTGTATTCCTTGCTCCAAGGCAGAACTATGCTACAGATGTGTGGAGCAGAAGGGAGCAGTTGTGGCCTGTTGGATTTGCTCCTCCTGCCTGTAGTTGGCCAGATGTAGCCCAAACTCTCCTCTTGGGAATAATAAATAACTTGGAGACTGTAACTATGGCAACAGTGCTTCCATAAAGGGAGTGCATATCTGAAAATCCAGGCCAAAATGAAGCTCAAGAAAAGAATGTCTCTGTCCTCTCTTTGAGTGTTTCAGTCTGCAGAGGAAGGGAGATTTCTTTGAATATTGTTCTTTTGCCTTTTAGGGGAAATAAGATTACGAATGCATAGTTCCTTCAAAACAGAAGAGTCAGTGCATGAAACTCACTGGGGGACCTTCGACCAGCCACTCTCTTTTGTCACCTGGCAGACCTTACAAGGTGGTTGTTAGGATAAATGGGAAGAAGAAGAAAGCTAAATATGCTACCTTGTACTCTTTGGAGAAGGGGCTACGGTGGTTCAAGTGGTTAAGATGATGAATTCAACGACTGGAAGATTGGAGTTCGATTCCTGAGTACTGCACAATGAAGAGAGCTCCCGTCTCTGTCCCAGCTCCTACCAACCTAGCAGTTCGAAAGCAAGAAATTGCAAGTAGATAAATAGGGACCACTTCGGTGGGAAGATAAACAGCATTCCGTGTTGAGACGTGCCTGTCATGTCCGTGTCCATGGAAATGTCTGCAAATGTCTGTACTGACTTAGGCTTCAGGGAATTGAAGTTCCCCTGTGGGGCATGTGCCCCATATTGGGAACCACTGCTCTAAATGCTTCCATAATTGTATCTCTGCCCCCAGACACATTCCACCATGGGCTCTTTGGTTATAAACAGAGATGGGCACTGAACCCCAGAGTCAGATACGACTGGCTTTCGAGCAAGGGTGACCTTTACCTTTACTCTTTGGAGGAATGGAAAAATTCAATTAAAATAACAGTTATCGTCTGCCATCAAGTCAATTTTGACTTGACTTTATGGTCACCCTTTCCTCTCAGTAGAGAATACACTGACGTGGTTTATCATTCCTTTCTTCTGGGAGTGCCTGAGACTATGCAGCTTTCTCCAGGCCACACAGGCTAGCTTTTCTGGGATGCACAATAGAAAATCAAACTTCCAGCCCCTGAATCTGCAGCCAGATACCTTTACCACTGAACTATTTTAGTGTCTTGCACGGAAGACAAGGAAGGAGTCGCAGTGAGGACTAACACAGGTTTATTGGTTGATGATCAGGATGAACATGTGGTAATGGCGGAGGTACAGCTCATTATATACTGCAGTACATAATTTGAATCTCGTTGCACGGTAGCTCATTGGCCGCTACCGGCGTGACGTCATTCTGAGTCACGCCCATCTTCCAGGTGATCCTCGCGCGGGAAAGGTTCCCGCGGCTGCCGGTGATTTGGGGAATGTGAACCATGTGAGCTGAACGCTCGCAGCTGCCCTCTATAGGCAGCTTACTCGCGTTCCTTAACAGCTGGGTTACATTGTAATCATTGTCAGGTTACATTCATACATTCTTAAAGTAATACTGTTATATACACAACAACTATCCAGCCAGCTCTAATTGTAACTGATGAATGATAAAACAATGGAATTTATGTTCCCAACCAAGCTGAGAAAAGCATTGATTTTTTTAGGCTTTATCTGCAGATCCATCTCACTAAGATGCTTACCTACCTTATTAGATAAGTAGAGAAAGACAACAGCTTGGTCATAGAGCACCTGTTTTGAATGTAAAATAGCTTAAATCTCTGATTCTTTCTTTAAAATAAAAAAGGTCCAAGTAGCAGATCATGGGCAGTGGCTTGTTGCTTCTCATTATCTAGCTTTTAACAAACCACTGCTGGTTAGAATAAAAGCATACTGACTACAGGGTAGCCTGTAAGTCCTTACCCAGCCACAAAGAGTGTAGGGCTCTGCTGGGGGAGGGAGGAAATGCTCCCATTGGGCTGCTGGGCAGAGGGGCAGGGTGAGTGCCCATGGAAAGGACAGGTAGGGACTTATGGGACAGGTAGGGGCTTATGGGCCACCCTGTAGTGTAGATGGATCTGTTGTCTGACACGGAGCTTGCAAAAGCTTTTTTTTTTATGTCCCCCGGTGAGGCATTGGAAACCACTGTTCTAGGGGAAAGAACTAATTCTTCTGTAGCTCAGCCTCCCAGGGCCTCAGGTGGAGTTCATAATAATCCAGAACTTCCCCTAGGGCTCTAAGGTGGAGCCTAGCAGGTGCAACAGGCTGAGGGTCTAACCCTGCAAGATTCTTTAAGATTAATGTAACAGGCAGCAAGAACTTTAAAGTGGCTGAATAATGCACAATGCTATGTATTCTCAGGTCAGCTATCCATGGAACTGACAAGTTTAAAACAGGCTATTTAGAAAATGATAGTCACCCCTTGCTCAAAAACCAGTGGTATCTGACTCTAGGGTTCAGTGCTCTTCTCTGTTTATAGCAAAGAGCCAGTGCTGTCTGCATCTGCAGATGTTTCTGTGGACATGTGGCAGGCATGCCTCAACACCAGAGTGCACAGAACACTGTTTACTTTCCCACTGAAGTGGTCCCTATTTATCTACTTGCTATTTCTTGCTTTCAAACTCCTAGGTTGGCAGGAACTGGGACAGAGATGAGTGCTCACTCTGTCATGCAGTACCTGGGAACTGAACTCCGACCTTCCAGTCAGCGAGTTCAGCGTCTTAACCACTTGAGCCACTGCAGTCCTATTAGAAAATGATAGAAGCATTTAAAATGTGGATTTCCTGCAGGATGCTGAGAAGTTCTTATATCAATTAATTAATACAGTATTAAAGTGAACAAATATAGGCTATAAAAAGGTAACATTGGGAAGACTAGTGTACTTTGATCACATAATGAGCAAATAAAAGGATAGACATCTGCAGATGATCATTCAAGCCAATGGGAAAAAACTGTAGCAGGGAGAAGAACACAGTGGCTGTAGAACAGGGATTCTCACCCTGTGGCTTGTGGGCCGTATGAGGCCCGCAACACCATTTCATGTGGGGTCCCCACCACCTCAACTATACCAGGAAGTGCCATGTAGTGGGGGAAGGACAAAATTGTAGGAATCGGGGCCGCTGAGGGCCGTAGGTCCCGGAGGAGACTGATCAAAGAACGATACGAGGCAGTATGGAGGAGGATAAGATCAGTGGTTTATTGAGGAAAAGGCATAACCATTTATAGATCAGAAGGCAAGGTAGAAAAAACCGTCACCCAACAGTTAATCACATCACCTATTTACTCAGGTTAATTGGGAATCTCTCGGGGGGGGGGGGGGGGAGAAGTTAATTAGTGCGGGCAAACACTGGCTGGGACAACACCATTGTTTTGGGCTTAGACTAAGGCAATCATGACTCCTGTTTGCTTCTGGGATGAGACTGAGACTCGGAGATGAGGGATTACTCTAATAGGTAACGTATTTGCTTTCTCAGCAGGTCCGCTGGTCAGGTCAGGTAATTGGGTGAATCAAACCCTATCATTTATCCACCCCCCTTAATTTCTCTCTACTGGCAAGGGCCAGGGGCCAGGAGCGTGCTCGCTAGGTTTAACCTCTGCCAGAGGCCATGCGTGCCAACTGGGCACGCGGAATCCACACAAAATGGCCATCTGGCCCCCAAAGCTGTCTGAGGGAGTGTGACCTGGCCCCCGGCTTGAAAAGATTGAGAACTCCTGCTGTAGAATCTTGGAGACAGATTTAGGTGTAACACATCCAAACTCAGAATAGCTGTGAAGACATCCAGCCTCCAGTGGGAGCCAAAGGAAAATTGAAATAAATATGTAGTCTAGTACTTTTGAGTGGAATCTGCCAAAGGTATTCTATTTTAAGACAGTTCTCCAAGTTCCCAATGTTTTATTTCTATTTGGAGAGGATCTGCCTGTCCATTCTGATTTAAGATTGTGATATTTATGTTGCTCTTTCTTCACTTCAGTGAAATGCTTTAGAATAGACCAGTGTTTCCCAACCTTTGGTTTTTGGACTTCAATTCCACAAAACACTGATCAGTCAATGTCATACCTGTCAACCCGCGGCTCCGGAAAAAACGGGACCTGCGCAGATCGCTTGTGCGCAGTTCGCTTTCCACGCATGCTTGGAAGCGCTCCGCCGCTTGCGTAGGGGCTGCGCAAGCGGAAGAGTGCTTCCACGCATGCGTGGAAAGCGTTTCCACGCCACTGCCAAATTACGGGGTTTTGGCAGCGCGGGGCGGGTTATGATGTCAATCGGCGTCAAATTCCGTGGTAATCCCAGCTAAATTGAGATGGTTGACAGGTATGGTCAATATACTGACTTAGGCTTCTGGGAATTGAAGTTCCCCTGTGTTGCGTGTGCCCCACATTGGGAACCACTGCTCTAGATGCCTCCATAATTGTATCCCTGCCCCCAGACACAATACACCAGGGGCTTTACAGACATAAGCTTCTATAAAAGTATATGCTTATACAGTATTTGCAAATTTGATTTAAGTCTTTGGCGTTGCTCACATTTGGGAACACTCCTTTGGGTTGGTGAATGGAGAGACAGAAGAAGAGAAAATGGTAATAGCTTGATTGAAATTCTTACTTTCTATTTGTTTGTTACATTTCTACAGATTGGCAGCTACAACACTACCTGGTGATGTTCTGAGGATAAAACTATTCACAGCTACAGTAAAAAACCCAGGTTTAAACCACCTTGGTTTAAGTTTGCTGTGGTTTACAACGGCAATTCCTATGGAAAAGCCGTCCTGGTTTACAAACTTTTAATGTTTATTTTCCCGGCTTACAATGATCAATACAGGACCATTTTTTATTTTTCAATAATCTCTACTATGGATGTTTCGCTTTACAATTTTTTCGGGTTACGGAGGTTGTTGCAACGGACCTCCATCGTAACCCAGGGTTTTACTGTATTTATTTTAATATCCCCACCAGTACCTACACTGTACATAGGAAAGAGGAATGGAGGAACTACCAGGCCACCAGAATTTTGTGAATTCTTTTCTCCATCATGCTTAGCCCAGGGCAGTCTGGCCAGGGCTTATAGGAACTTCACTGGAGTTCAACAATCTCTAGGGACTATAGTTTTGCCAGTCCTAACACAGATAAATCAGAACAAATTAAGGATTTTTTTCTCTGCCATGGAAAGAATTAAAGTCTTAACTCTTTCTAGAATGAAACAGAGTGTAGCTGGATAGTTTTAGGCACTTTAAAGACTAACTCCTTACTGGATCAAAGTAGTTTTTGGAAGTAAAATAATGAGACATTCTGAGCTTTCCAAGGCAATATAAATAAACACAGGGTGTAATGTATGTGTAATTTGGATTTTGATAGTTGTATCTAAATCAAAATATTATTGAATCGTTTAATGGGAATGGATTTAGTGGTATTAATAAATCAAGGATTTTGGGAAGAATTTTTGAATTAGGTTAGATGTTAACTACTAAATCATAATTAAATGTTAATTTTCCTTTTAAGGGATGTTTTATTGTATAAAAATGTATTGGATTAATTATCGGATATGTTAATCATTTTTTGTGTAATACATGTGTTTTTTTTAGGGGGAAAAAAGACTAACTCCTGTTTTTCAATGCTAGCTTTCGAGGTTCAAGTCTATTTCATCAGACAGTCTGATAAAGTGGAATTGATCCACAAAAGCTAACATTAAAAAGCAGCAGTTAGTCTTTAAAGCAGGGGCTCTCAACCTTTTCAAGCCAAGGGCCAGGTCATGCTCCCTCAGACAACTTTGGGGGCCAGATGGCCATTTTGCCCTGCCTGCCACACATGGCACTTCCTGGTGTGGCAGAGGCGGTGGGTGAGCCACATGGAATGGTGTCGCGGGCCATAGGTTGAGAACCCCGGTTTTAAAGTGCTACTATGTTTGTGTTTGTGTTTTGTTACTTTGATGATGATGATGATGATGATGATGATTGTTGTTGTTGTTGTTGTTATGTCAGAAATTATTCTGGGTTGAAAGGACTTTTGCTGTAGAAACTCTGCTCAGGGGATGCCCGAATGAGGCCCCTTTCATGTCCCCCAAGATCTTTTCCCATCGAAGTGGTCCTTATTTACAGTATCTACTTGCATTTTCTTGCTTTCAAACTGCTAGCTTGGCAGGAGCTGGGACAGATGACAGGCACTCATTCTGTCATGCAGTACCCGGGTCTCAATCTGCCAACTTGCTGGTCTTTCAGCTAACAAGGCGAGCTTCTTAACCATTGAGCCACCGCAGCCCTGTTTACTCTGATATGCTGGGATAATGGTTTTAAGGAAGCTTCTCTGCTGGTATGATGATGTAAAGTTGATTTCCTGACACTGCAGCAAACCTGTGCAGCTCTGCCCTTCCTGCTCACTCTGCCAAGTGGGACCCCAGGCTTCTTGCCCCAATTTCCTATCCACTGGTACCAGAACCTGCTCTCTTGAAGAGTTGGATTCACTTTGGTCTGGAAAACAATATGAACATGGAAGAGGCATAACCACATTGTTCCAGCCTCATGTGGTTTATTTATCGAATCCCCCTGCTGCTGTGATGTTCCCCCAGCAGTTGGCCAGGAAAGAACAAGCTCTCTGCGCTTAATTGGCAGCGTTATCCAGCCCTCGGTGACTGCGGCAGCAGCTGAGCTGAGTGGGTAGGCCAATTGAGTGACTGTTCTTGCTGGATTAGGAATCAGAGCATGAGCCAAAGCAGCAAGCGGTGACAGGGTCCCTCGCGCCCTTGTTTTGTGACGTTCATTTTGAGGAGAGGAAAATACTGCAGCAGCAGCAGCAGCAAGGCATGATGCTGCCCAACTGCTGGCTTCCTTCTGACAATAAATCAGAGGAAGGGACAAGGGAAGGTGAAGCGCAGAATTGCAATCAAAGCAGGCAGCAGCACCACTGTGAGAAAAATAGTTGCCTATCATTTCCTTCCAGGCCTGTTCCAGCTGTGGGGAGGATATTTGACTGTTTTTCGGAGGCTGCTAATTGTAAGAGTGAGGATCAGTAGACCATGGGGCCAAATCTGGCTCTGTTGGAATCCAAGCCAAGCCCTCTGATAGCTACACTCCCCTTCTCGATTGATACTATATTTTTGTTAGCTTCCCAGATTTTGTACAGATGCATCCGTTTTTCACCCCCTTCCTTTTATCCTGCTCTCCTAAGGCTTAATTACTGACAATAGAAGCTTTCAGCTAGAATATTCTCCACTCTTCGCAGGAGATAGAAAGCATGAGCATAAAGGAAACACAACGTAAAGGAAACACAATCTAGAGGGGATTCCATTTTGGGCTCACATTACAGTCTTGCTGGAAGAATTGCTTGAGCTGCCTGGTTGCCACCCAGTTGGTTTTCAAGTGTGATTGTCATTATACAAAGTCTGAAATTGTTTAGTTTCTAGAAATGGCAATTCCTTCTTAAGAAATGGCATTCCTCCCTTATAAACCTGTTCTTCCCTAGAAGTTAACTGAAATGTTAACTCCCATCATCTCCCAGTCTTGGCTGTTAGAAGCTGCAGTCATGTCTTACTATTGGCTATGCTTTTAGCCAGGAATTTGTGACTGCATTATGCAGGTGTCATTCTAGTGTCCTCAAGACAGCAGTGAGCCAAGACAACTCATCCATGCACCTGGTTTGTATGTGCCGTTGCTCTTCTGTGTGTGTGTGTGTGTGTGTATGTGTGCAAAAGAACAAAGAGTGTTCTAGTTCAAGGTGTCCTTGATCCTCTTCAGATTCTGCATTGTCATGCTGTTATTCAGCTCAAGTCACAAGACACTCTTTGCTCTAGATTTGGCCAAACCTGATGTGTCAGAGTAGCCAATATCTATGCATCCTGTACGAACTATTGAAGTACAGACCTGCTTTGTGGAAGCCACTTGACATGACCTGCTCTGAAAATATAATCTCATTATTACTGTGCATGGATGAACCTTCAGCTTCTTTTTATTAAGTGAAGGCTGCCTCTTATCATTCCTTGTAGCTCTGTGTGTGCTTGTTGAACACACTGATCTTGCCAATTTTGGGAGTATCTGCATTAAACTTCCTCAACCATTAGCTCCCCCCCCCCATTTTATGCTGTCAATATAATTTAGTAGTCTCTTGATACTGTAGATTAAAAGTGTCATCAGTGAATTTGCAATCCATTCTATTGTCTCCAGACTGTGTGAGCTACTCCTTAAATTGTTGGGGCAAATTGAAATCCAAACTAAACCATTCCCAGACAGTTGTGTGTGCAAAATGAGATTATAGGAGGAGGAAAATGAAGAATAACTTGGAATCCAGTTATGCTGAAGCTATCAAGATTTCTGCTCAAGAAAACCATGAAGGAAAAGAGAATTTCTGCAGAGTTGTATATAAGGAGAAATAATTTAAGAAATGCTTTATTATGAATATGGACAAATTTGTCAGATTTCCTTTCTCCTACATATAAATTCTGTGGGTTCTGGTGAATTCCAGTAAAAGTGCAAACTGAAAAAGGAATTGCCACTGGTCCCTAATTATGAAGAAGAAGATATGAAATCGTGACCAGAGTTAGATGTCTTCTGATATGTCTGTATTATAGAACGGTTTCTTTGGAAGGAAAGTCATGGCTAGGATCAGAAGACTTGGAAACTTTGAAGGAAAGGGACAGAACCCCATGAGCAGTCCAGGAGGGCTGTCCTGGGATCTCAGATGAAGCAGACAGATTGTTCTTGCCAGAGAACTGAACATATTGTTTGCAGGGAGACCGTCTGTGAAATTAGGCTCAAAGCCACACAAGGCCCTGAGCAGACTCAGGCTCTAATCCAAAAACTGACAAGAAGGTGACTTGGTGATCTCAAGGAACGAGAGAAGAACTAGACAGCTGGGATGCGTGGGGAGAACAAGCTGAAGATTTGACCATACCTGTAGGTACATGAACTCTGAAAAGTTATTTTGTTTTTAGGAATAACTACTACTGGCTGGAGGACTCTGGGAATTGTTGTTCTAAAGAGCAACTTTCAAGGCTCTGACATTTCTGGTGGAAGGGAGCTCTGATGGCAATTCCCACATCTACTCCAAAGGCTTGAAGCATGCTATGGAAATATCTACATATGCCAAATTAATGCCAATGATCTATTTGCCATTGGTATGTCTCAGGCTAGGGTGTTCTGATGGGGAAAATATTCCCATAGCCATGAATTAATTTCCTTAGATGTACTCATCAGTCTGGCCAGGTTATCCTGCTATGGTAATAGAGTAGACCATACTGCCAGTGACTCAATGCTGAGCATCAGGCAGTCGTTAACTAACCTGACAACCTGACTAACAGCCTTGGGTGCCAAAGTCCACAGGAAAGGGTGATAGTCCCCAAGTTGATTAAATCCCACTTGACTACATCTTGATGGAGGGCAGCAGCTTCATCAATACTGGCCTGGGACCGAGGAGGACTTTGCATGCCAAAAGGGCTCAGGACCAGAAAGCGACTCACGGAACTGGATCAGTGGTACAGGTGTCATGCTGCGATGCAGAAGGCAAATAAAAGGCCACTGCATTATAGTGGCCTTTTATAGTGTAAGGATAGGCAGAATATCTCTCAATGCCATTTCCAGGGAATCCTAAGCAGGTGAAGGCATCTGCTTGGGAATAATACCCTGAAGCAAATGGTGAGCCACTGTGTGAGACAGAATGCTGGACTGGATGGGCTGTGGCCTGTTCCAGCAAGGCTGTTCTTATGTTCTTATTCTCAGGACAGTCTTCATGGCTGATCACCATGAGGACCGTTAATATTTGGATTCAGATATGGCAGAAGAAGAAAAAGAAAGACTCAGGCTATACTGTATATTAAAGGGGTTCTCTGTCAATTCTTGATGTGGCTTTGCAGTAGGCACTTAATTTGCTGCTTTGCTCCCCACCCCTTAGCACTGTTTTGTAAATCGGTTGGAGGGAAGATTCTATAACTTATGATCCAAAAAAGTAACTTTTCCAAGCTCTGAAACTGAGGCAGCAACTAAAAATCTATAGCAGGATTTTTGCAAGCTAAAATACATAAGGAGGTAAACATATGTTGTCTTCGCATTTAAACCTCAGGCACTCATCATCATGGGTTTCACTACCACAAAGCTGTCTCCGTTGTTATATAGTGCAAATACTTACACAAAAATTGATATACATAGGACAAATTGTCTCATTTGCATAATGCACCTCTCAGTTTTAAATGGTACATAATTCAGCTTATCCCAAATCATGGGGCCTAACTGTTTCATTCTTTCAAAGGATGATGGAATCAGGACTTCGATATGTTTTAGACCAGGGGTGGCCAACCTTGGTGATCCAGGTGTTCTTGGACTTCAATAACCAGAAGCCCAAGTCAGAACTCCTGCTGATCAAGACTTCTGGGAATTGAAGTCCAAGAACACCTAGAGCACCAAGCTTGGCCACCCCCTGTTTTAGGCCATCCTCCATATGTTTTAGACCAGGGGTTCCTAACCTTTTCAAGCTGGGGCCAGGGTCATGCTCTCTCAGTCAGCTTCGAGGACCGTACAGCCATTTTGCCATGTCTACATGATAGGGGTGGCTATTTTGTTTCTTGAATGCCCTTGGAGAGGTGGGGGGGCACATGAGATGTTGCTGGGGGCCAGATCCGGCCCTTAAGTTGGGAACCCCTGTTTTAGACCATCATCATTACTGGCTATGTGAGATGGGGGCTAATGGTTGCTTTAGTCAAAATCTGGAGGGCTTGAGGTTGGGGGAAAGCTGATTCACACTGACTTAATAAAAGACTCTTGAAAGAAGAAAACCTTTCTCCTGTTACATCACTTAACAAGTGTTTTGCTTAAAACAGTCATGCCAATTCACACCTGTAATTAAGAACTTGATTTATTCAGCAAGGCAGCTGATACTAATCACTGGAATTTTCTTTTTCTTCGTGAGACTCCTAAAACATCAGCAATCTGTAAAATAGAAAGGCATCCAGTCAGATGGGATTTGTAAATTCCCTACACCTATCTGGGGTGCTGGTTTGGAACTGGGAAGATGGGAGTTGTAGTCCAGCCCCTCTGGAGGGCTGGGAAAGGCACTTTCCTGAAACAAAACTTAAGATGGTGTTATAATAATAATTATTTCATGTCAGAAATTATTCTGGGTTGAAAAGATTGAAACTCTGCTCAGGGAATGCCCAAATGAGGCTCCTTTCATGTCCCCAAGAGCTTGGACAGAGACAGGCGCTCAATCCATCTTGCAGTACCCAGGATTCGAACTGCCAACTTGTCAGCCTTCCAGCTAACAAGGCGAGCTTCTTAACCACTGAGCCACCACAGCCCCAGATGATGTTAACAAGAGCACATCTTTTCCCTGTTTATCACCGCCAGCCTCTGCCTAATGTAGTGCCCTCCCCTGGTAGCCAATATTACATCCCCAGAGAATGGTCCACTCCTCTTATGTTTTTTGAAATGCCATGATAGCTCAAAGGGCAACTGCAAGAACCGCAGCTGCTCCTGTTGCTGATTCCTCTATCGCTGTCTCCTTTCTGCACTGCTACGCACATGCCACAGCCAAACAACCCTCCCCTTCTTTGTGTCTGAAAGGAACAGAAATTGCAGGAATTACTTTGTTTAGATTGCAACACCCAAAACCCATCACTGTTGGGAGGGCGCCGAGTCCAAAACGCTGCCTCTCCCCAGTGCTGCAGAGGAACGAGCCCAGTGCTGTTACTCTTCCTGCCACCGTCATGGCTTATGGGATTCTCAACCTGTGGCCCTCTGGTCGGATGAGGCCCACAGTGCCATTTCATGTGGCCCCCCACCGTCTCCACCACACCCAGAAGTGTCATGTGGTGGAAGAAGGGCAAAATGACTGTCCAGGCCCCAAAGCTGTCTGAGGAAGTGTGAACCGGTCCCAGGCTTTAAAAGGTTGAGAACTCCTGACATCAATTCTCCATTAAAGCTCAGAAGCCTTCAGACAGAATGCTCTGCTCTTGAGTGACCTTAACTGGGACAAGTCCCTGTGACAGACGAACTGGCGGCAGGGATGGAACTACAGCCCACCTGTACTCATGGGCCTCCAGTGCAGCATCGTCCAAACCTCAGGAAGTCAGGATTTGCTTACATTTCTCTTCAATGGGATGAAACTGCTCCCCCCCTTCCTCCTGAAGCTGCCTGCTGCTGATGCGCTGGCACAGAAAACTGCAGCCAGGACCATGTACCATGATTAGGCAAGAGGGAGAGATTGAGAATGCTTTAGGGTTTGTGCACACAAGGACAACCCCATGAAGGGAGAATTAAATTCTAAAACCAGCTCCCTCTGCTCATGACAGCAGGGCTGATATGCCATCGTATGAATCAACGTGTGTAGGATGAACAAGACTGGTGAGTCAGCGCAATGCAGAGGAGAACCCATTCCCTTCCCCTCCCTGTGTTCTTCGTAGCACGGGGGTGGGGGGGGGGTGTTACACCATCAACTCCTGGTGCATTACCTGGCCTGACGTTTCCTGGGAGGAGGGAGGAGACGAGGAGACCTGCCAGCGGAGGTTTATGCAAGTCCTCCCTCCTGCTGCAAGCTAATCTCTGTCCCTTAAAGCAAAGTTAATTTCTCCTGGATGGGTCAGGTATTCATTTAACGGTTTATTGTATTCTTAGGGCTGCTCTTCATCGAACAAGGCTCCCAGGGTGGCTCCAAAATATTGGAAATATAAGCTGTAGGTTTCCAATCCAAACAACATGACACAAAAGGAAGGGTATTTGAGATGGACAAGGGAACTAGATTCAGGCACTAGATTCTTGATTACATGGTTCAGCAGGTAGTGAGTAGATAGGCTGGTAGCTCAATTTAACAGGGCATGTAGCTAGAAGTGTTGCAGCAGATGGATAATAATAATAATAATAATAATAATAATAATAATAATAATAATAATAATAATAATAATAATAATAATAATAATAATAATAATAATAATAATAATAATAATAATTTCATGTCAGAAATTATTCTGGGTCAAAAGGATTTTTGCTGGAGAAACTCCGCTCAGGGGACGCCCAAATGAGGCTCCTTTTATGTCCAAGATGGATAAAGAACAAGAACTGTTTAAACCATTATGCAAAGAAATATCCAATGTCCTGGGCATAGCATGAGGGACGACATGATGTATAGAATACTACAACTCATTATGCAAGGGAAGATCCCTGGGAAGAGAGGACCTGGATGTAGAAAGACTTCATAGCTAAAGAACCTGAGACATTGGTGTGAGTCCATGATGGCGAACCTTGGCACTCCAGCTGTTCTTCAATTCCCAGAAGCCCTGATCAGCAGGAGTGTTGACTTGGGCTTCTGGTAATGGAAGTCCAAGAACAAGTGCCAAGGTTCACCATCATTGGGCATAGGGTCATTTCAGATACTATTTGTGCTAAAGCCACACATCTCTCACAATGAAGCTTGCAGTTCAAACTTTATTATTATAAAGTGTTTCTGGCTTTTTTTGCATGCCGGGTGGTGGTGGTGGTGACTCAATGGGATAGCTAGAATGTTGGTCTCGTTGGCCAAACAACCCATCTTAGGCCCTACATTTAACTGCAGGGGACGGAGAGGCTTGCTTATTACATATCACATCTGTGCTATTTTTGCTTGCTGTGTTCTTATCTGCCCCTCTTTCCTTCTGGCCTCTTTTGGCACCTGTCTGATCTGATCTGCTTCTGGAGACAGTGAACCAATCTGTCTGTCATCTCCAACAGACCCTTGAGACCTGGAGGGACCTGCTGGGTTTACTGAAACATTACTTTGTCAAGGTCTGATCAGCCCAGAAGCCTGTATGTTTTTTCATAGCAACAGAAGTATAGTGCACGCACACACAGACTCTCTCTCTGGCTAAGTTCAGAGCTTATACGCAAAAAGATGGCAGGGTGGGGTAACTTGAACAGACAGAGAAACCACCCAACGTTCAAAATACAAAAAAAAGGGCGGGGTTCTGGGCATAAGTGAATAGCGTATTTATTAATAAAACATCGAAGTGTCCTGAAGAGTCATCAATAATAACATGGCTCAGTGATCCTAAAAAACCTATCATTTACAAAAAATACTAGCATAATGTTAAAGGAGAGAATAAAAATGCAGGACGGAGTTCAAGTAGGATACAAAGTATTAATTCATGTAGTCAGCAATCTCAAGAGCAATAAAGTGCAATTTTTAGTAGATGCCAAAATGCAAGTAATCATGAATCCCAATAGGAAAATCAGTACACAGCGTCGTGATATCCCTCCAGTAGATGGATATTTCGAAAACCTTCATCAGAGAAGAGTATCATAATCTATTTCGCGTGGTTTGTATTTTTGTATTTTGTAAGTTCAGAGCTTAGCCATGTTTTTATTTCTGGACTGCAACTCCCAGAATCCCATAGACAGCACCACCACTGGTTGTCTTCGCTGAAGGCTTCTGGGAACTTGTAGTAAAAAAAGGGTGGGGGCAATATTCTCAAGCTATGCCCCTGCAGAATGTCCTCTGTGGTAACATTTGCACAAAGGAAGGGAGAGAAGAAAGGGGAGGGAAGTCCTTCTTCACATCCCGCACTCTTCAGCACTATATGGAGCTAAGGCAGTGATTCAGCCAGGCAAGACTTCTGGGGTAGCCAGCTCAAGCCCCAGGGAGTGGATGGCACTTCCCATCCAACTGCCACACAATGGACTCTGCCACCCAAGGCAAGAAGAGCCTTGCCTCCTCTCATAGCTGGTCCTGCCTTCCTCACTTGTTGTGTATGCACGCAGTTCAGATGCTCGCTATTAGCGCAGCTGATGGAGCTCACGTGGCTCCAATGTACCCAATGAGTAACTAGTGCAGGAAACCTTCCCGCCACAGGTGAACTATGTAAGGTATGCAGTACATCAGAAAGACGTCACCAATACTGCAACCAATGGGCGCCTTCAGGCGAGATTAAAATGTATTATGTATCATATATAAGGAGGCAAGGCTCCGCCATTGCCTCATGTACAGATTGACCATGTTACAATAGTGTTTAGCCATCTGCTGGCTCGTGTGCAATCAATCTGCCTACATCAAATTGGCGACGAAGGTGGGATTATGGCATCCCACAGGGTCACCCTCTCTCCATTCGATACCTCTCAGCCGGAGTCATGGGACCTCTACGAGGAACAGTTTCTGTACGCGATGGACGCGGACAAGATCGAGGGCGAAGCGCAAAGGTGAACCTGCCTACTGGCTCAGTGTGGGTTGCCAACCCTGGAACTAGCAAGGAACCTACTGATGCCGAGGGTACTCAAGATGGTTGTTGGATTGGGGCCGTGAAGCGGCCCTTGGGGTCCCGGAGGAGACTGGTCAAGTAACAACACGAGACAAGATGGAGCGAAGACCAGTGGTTTCTTGAGGGAAAAGCATCATCATATATAGGAATTCAAGGCAGCGTGTGATAGAATCGTCATCTGACAGAAAATCACATCACCCATTTACCCGGGTTAATTGGGAACTTCTCTTGGGGAAGTTAATTAACTAAGGCAAATACTGACAGGGGAAATCCATTGTTCATGGCTTGTGCAAGGGTAAATATGGCCACTATTTGCACTAAGGCTTGGGCTCATCTGCAAGTGAGTAATTGCCTAATGTCTAACGGGAGTTAGCGATTTAGCTTCCCTCAGCAGAACTGCCGGTCAGGTCAGATGTGGGTGAATCAATCCTATGATTATTAATCCGCTCCCCAATTTCCATACTGGCAGAGGCCAGTGACCAGGAGCCTTCCTCGACCGGTGTAACCTTTGCCAGGGGCCGTTTTATGCCAATTGTGCTCGCGGATCCCGCAGATGGTACCACTGGCTGAAATTATCGCTGCCCTGCGGGCACATTTCCGCCCAAAGGTGTCCATGTTCCCAGCAAGATTGGCGTTTAGCCGGCAAGACCAACGACATGGAGAAACTGTGGCAGAGTATGTAGCTGCGCTGAAGCTGGCAGCCGTTCCATGCCAGTGGGGAGCCTTCCTGGCCGAGGTGTTGCGAGACCGTCTCCTACTCAGCCTGCGGGATGAAGAGGCTTAGCGGAAACTGTTAGCCCGAGACAAGGACATCACGTTCGAGCAGGTCTTGCAGGCCGCACAAGCTGCTGAGGCAGTAAAGGACGGAGTACGGGCATGCAGGACGAGGTCTGCAGCCCCAGGAAGCTCGATGTCCGTGGTGCAAACCCACAGCTGTTCGTCACGCCATGCACGAGAGTCGAGAGCTGCAGCGGCCGCCGCCACGTCCTCTGCGGGATCCAGCGAGAGCAAGAGCGAACCAGAGGTCCAGAAGGTGAGGAAAAGGCCATCCGAAAAGAGAGACACCACTGAAGCAAGCCGAAGCTGCGAGGGGTGCGGGGGCTCACACAACCGGAAGAAATGCCTCTTCAAGAAGGCAGAGTGCCACAACTGTGGACATTTGGGACACATAGCGAAGGTGTGAAGACAACGCAGAAGCCAAGACCCTGACCAGACCAGCCGCTACGGTGGAAGGACAAGACCATCCGGAAAGTGCATGCGGGGGACACCATGGTGAGACATGTGTCGGACCGACGCACCCGTTTTTTTGTGAAGAAACTGTTGCAGGGGGTCCAGGTAAAGATGGAGGTGGATTCAGGGACCGCCTACTCCATAGTCTCACAGACGGAGTTTCTGCGAATACCCCCTAGGGACTGCCCCAAACTGAGAGCCCTCAGGACGAACTTGCGGGACATTCAGGGTAACTGCATTCCAATCCTGGGGGTGGGAGATTTCACCGTTTGTTTCAAAAACTTCACGAGGAAGTTGCCCTAGGTGGTTCTTAAGGGGGAGTCCAGTTGTCTTCTAGGGACCCAGTGGTTCGAACCGCTGGGCATTGCACTGACTGGCATCAACGCCGTCCGAGGTGACCTCATTCAGGATTTGTGCAATGCACATCCCGCAGTCTTCGAGAAAGGACTTGGGGAGTACAGGGGGCCTCCAGTGGACTTTGATATTGACCCTTCCGTTTGCCCCGTATGGCTCAAGCCGTGAAGAATGCCTTTTGCACTAAAGGACAAAATCGAAGCGGAACTGGACAAACTGGTGGGTCAGGGATTTTGGTTCCAGTGGACTCCGCAGATTGGGAGACACTGATTGTAACTGCCATGAAATCTAACGGGGAGGTTAGAATTTGTGCTGATTACAAGTGTACTATAAATAATACAATTCACCCCAATGCCTACCCGGTGCCAGTAGTTAGCCACTTGCTGGCCAAGTTACACAGGGGTAAATGCTTTGTGAAGTTGGACCTAGCAAAGGCTTACCAACAGTTAACTGTTACACCTGCAGCCACAGCTGCCCAGACGATAGTTACACACAAGGGTGCATTTAAGGTGATGCGCCTCCAGTTCGGTGTGAACTCAGCCCCCGGGATATTTCAGGCGCTTGTGGAATGCTTCCTTAAAGGTCTCCCCGGGGTCATATTTTGACGATGTATTGATAACAGCTGGGGATGAATCAGAGCTAGCCCAGAGGTTAGACCAGGTACTATCTGTGTTCGAGAGGGCTGGGTTACGCCTGAGAAGGGACAAACGTGTGTTCTACGCAAACGAGGTTGAGTTTCTGGGGTTCCGAATCACCCCCGATGGGGTAAAACCTTTGAAATCCAAAGTTGCAGCAGTACAGGGTGCCCCCAGGCCAGCCGCCAAACCTGAGATACAGTCGTTCTTAGGGCTCCTAAACTTCTACCACTCCTTCCTCCCACGGAAGACATCCGTGGTGGAGCCACTGCACGCTTACTGAAGAAAGATGCAGTCTGGCGGTGGGGAGGGTCAAGAGCGGGCATTCAATGAGTTAAATGAGCGGCTCCTCTCTTCCGAGGCGATATTAACTCATTTCGACCCCAGAAAGCCCATATACTTGTGTTTGATGCCTCACCGGTGGGGGCCAGGGCTGTCCTCTGCCACGTGCTTGAGAATGGGAGGGAGGCACCGATTGCATTGTACTCAAGATCCCTCTCGAAAGCAGAGCGCAACTATGCACAAACGGATAGGGAAGCCCTCACAATCATCACAGGGACGAAGAAATTCCATGATTTCTTGTATGGGAGGGAGTTCACCAATGTCACAGACAAGCCCCTCCTGGGAATCTTTGTCACGGCCAAGCCCACTCCCCAGATTATATCCCCACAAATGTTACGATGGGCAATTTTCTTAAATGCGTACCAGTTCATACTGGTACATCACCTAGGGAAAGACATCGCTCACGCGGATGCACTTTCCAGGTCTCCCCTACCGGAGCTAGGGGAACCCGAGTGCGAGGTTGAGCAAGATCACCAGATGTTGCTCACAGAGTCTCTCGACTCACTCCCCCATCGTGCTCTCAGATATCGCCAAGGCAACCGCCAAAGACAAGGTTCTGTCCCAGGTGTTAGCATGGGTAAAGAAGGGCTGGCTCACAACGTCCCCATCCGAGGAACTGGCATCGTTTTTCAGGAAACATTTCGAGCTCTCACTCGAGAGAGGATGCCTCCTCTAGGGCCAGAGGGTAGTAATCCCCAAGGTTTGTCGAGCCAAGGTGCTCTGTTTGCTACACACGAGTCACCCGGGGATTGTGAAGTCGAAAGCTCTAGCTAGGAGCTATTTTTGGTGGCCCAACATAGATAAGTCCATTTGAGGCACAGGAATGGTAATGTGTTGTTAATTGTTGATTTTAATATCACAATATAAAATAGTAGACAGTCATCCAGTAATGCTATGTTGTGAAAGTTGACCGGTAAACAACTCTTTCGGGGGAACTTCCCTTCTTCAGACAACTTAATAGCTTTACTTTCCAACTTCTGTAAAAACAATTAATACATACTAAATTGAATGACATTAAATTTGAAATATAATATTCGTATTAACAATTATAATAACAAATATAATAACAACTCACCTGCCTACATCATATATATATATGCATAGTAGCATCATTCTTATATTGGGTCCTAACCTCACATCGTGTTTTCTTTCTGGGCTACGGACTTACTGTATCTAAATGCTATATCCTTTTATATGGTGATGAACCAGGTGAGTATAATGAGAGTGTGCCCCTCCCGGTCCTCCCAATGCAGCTCCATGTGTATACAGCATACTAATCACAGTTTAAGGGCTCAATTTAGTATGTATTAATTGTTTTTACAGAAGTTGGAAAGTAAAGCTATTAAGTTGTCTGAAGAAGGGAAGTTCCCCCAAAAGAGTTGTTTACCGGTCAACTTTCACAACATAGCATTACTGGATGACTGTCTATTATTTTATATTGTGATATTAAAATCAACAATTAACAACACATTACCATTCCTGTGCCTCAAATGGAGTTTTCCTGTTTTCTCATTTATATAATCCATTTGGCCCTTGTCTTTGTCCAACATAGATAAGGACATAGAGCAGTTGGTGGGTGCATGTGAGAGTTGCCAACACTCATGGCCCGAGGAGCACAGATTACCCCCAGGGAGTGGGACACAGCCCGTGGACCGTGGTCAAGGGTCCACGTGGACTTTCCGGGGCCTTTCCGGGGTACAATGTTCTTGTTAGTGGTTGATGCGTTCTCGAAATGGCAGGGGGTCATTCCAGTGCGAAACACATCCTCCGCAGCCACAGTCAAACACCTGAGGAAAGTGTTCACATGTTTTGGCCTGCCCGATGTGTTAATTTTGGATAACGCGACCACATTCACGTCCGCCAAATTCCAGGCATTCCTCGAACGGAATGCGATCAGGCATGTTACCTCCGCTCCATTTCACCCTGCCACAAACAGTCAAGTAGAGCACCTGGTCCGCACTATAAAGGGGGCACTAAGGAGGATGGGTCCGGGGGACCTTGAGCTACAGCTCTGTAAATTCCTCCTGTGCTATAGGGTTACTCCGCTTGCATCGGGGCAATCCCCCGCGGAGATCATGATGCGAAGAAGACTCACAACATTGTTTGACCTCTTGGATCCTTCCAGGGTGGAGGATAGAGGCACGAATGTGGTGGTTGATCAGAGAAAAGTGTTCGGAGCAGGCGATCCAGTGTACGGCAGAAATTATGTGAGCTCAGGGCCAGCGTGGGTACCCGGGGAAGTGGTGGAACATACCGGGCCCGTATCGTACCAAGTAAAGACAGGGTCGGGGTTACTGAGACGGAGACACACTGATCAGCTTAGGAGAAGAGTCACGGAAACTATGGGGGAAAGTGGGTATTTTGACGAGCCAGCATTAGGGTTGTCCCCCACCCGCGTAACCCAAGGGGGGAATACAGGACTCAGCTTGGCAGGCCACATAGACCCACAGGAGACTGTCTCCCAACCCGGAGATAAACAACCCCAGTTTGATTTTTTGTTACAGGATGGGGGGAGTTTCGTGAGTGTTCCCCCACTCGTCCCAGTGAGCAGCAGGGCTTTGAGTTGTCCCAGAGGTCCCCCCATCCTTCCCGACACAGAGCTACCCCATCCCTGCCCTTGCCAGGGTTCGATGGGACACTACAGTTTTCCCGGGGGGAAGGTTCAGGCGCAACAGTTGATTCCGGCAGCACTGCTGAATCGACCGGCTGACCGCAGCGTGTCCGCTGGCCCCCACAATGGTTGAGGGACTTTGTCCCATCCTAGGGGGGAGGGATGTTGTGTATGCACGCAGTTCAGCTGCTCGCCATTAGCACAGCTGTTGGAGCTCACGTGGCTCCAATGTACCCAATGAGTAACTAGCGCGGGAAACCTTCCCGCCACAGGTGAACTATGTAAGGTATGCAGTACATCAGAAAGACATCACCGATACTGCAACCAATGGGTGCCTTCGGGCGAGATTCAAAAGTATTATGTACCATATATAAGAAGGCAAGGCTCCACCACTGCCTCATGTACAGATTGACCATGTTACAATAAAGTAGTGTTTAGCCCATCTGCCGACTCGTGTGCAATCAATCTGCCTACATCAAACCAAGAGTCAGTCTTGCATGGCCACTGAGCATGCTTGATCTTTGGTGGGCTATTTTGTGGGTCCTGACCATTGCCAAATGCTTTCACCCTAAAGATACTTTATTGCTGTTGTTGCAAAGCTGGAAATTAAGCTCTCCAACCTGCTGGTGTGTTTATTTTTCTGCGCAGTGGATATTCTTTTGGCTACCTAAGGAGACACTCCCAGCCTGACTATGGGAAACAGAGTAAATGTACATGCAGTTATGGCAAACCTTATAGAGACCAAGTGCTCAAACAGAGGGGCAGGGTGAACTCTGTCCTGGGGGGAGGGACGAAGCGCGTCCATTGGGCTGCTGGACAGAGGGGCAGGGTGAACTCTGCTGGGGGGGAGTGAGGAAGTGCTCTCATTGGGCTGCTGGGCAGAGGGGCAGGGCGAACTCTGTGCTGGGTGGAGGAAGGAAGCACTTCAATTGGGCTGCTGGGCAGAGGGGCAGCGTGAACTCTGTGCTGGGGGAAGGAGGGAGGCACCATTCCTATGAAAGCCAGCAGGTAGTACGAAGGTGCAGGTAGAAATTCAACAGATGCGGCTACCAGGTTATGCCCAATTGTGGCTCAGAAATATCACAATCTTCAAGTAAAAGACATTAATATTTGAAAAAGAACTGGACTATGAAAAATTCTTTCAATCATCTTTATTTAATATAATTCAGTTAACACGCAAATGGTTTTATCTGAGTAAGTGCCTGGAATATTAATAACCTCTTTAATGGATTTGTTTTTACTCCTTTTTTATGAGCTCTGGAAATCAGCTGGCTAATGATAACTTCTTCAAGGATGTAAATAACAAAACCAAGCCAATGCAAAGTGGAGCTCTCATTGCGGAGAAAATGCATCTCTGCATGTGCATGCAGTGCAAGCGTACATGGTCCAGTGCGCTCAAAAATGAAGACACCTAGTGCTCATTGTTTTGATCTCAGGATCAGCTGAGGCAATCAACAATCCATTATGAGAAATCTGACAAGGACTGTGTATTGTCCCTGAACCTTCTCTCCACTTGGGGAAGTGGGAACTACACAGAAATATCCTGGTTTGTGAGGAAAGGCTATGAATATTGTTGAGTGAGTAAGGAATTTACTTAATTCCCTTTTAGCACAAAATGGGTGGGGGTACACAGAAAGAGCATCCTCAAACATTGTGGTATTTTTCAACCACAATCGGGTGTATCCCAGGCAACGGCAACCTTGTGCCGGCTAACGTTTCTCACAATAAGTCAGGCGAAAGGAATTGTGGAAATGAGTTCACCAAAAGGTGGCTTCATTTTGGCGTATCAGAGAATAAACAAAACAAAACAATAACAAAAAGATAAAAACATTGCGGCACTGTAAAGACTAATTGCTGTATTTTAATGTTAACTTTCGTGGATCATGTAGTCCACTCATGAAAGCTAACATTAAAATACAGGATTTAGTTTTTAAGGTGCCACAACATTTTTTGTCTTTTTTTGTTGTTGTTGTTTTTACTGTCTGATACTGTATGCTTGTGCAGACTAACATGGCTACCGCTTCAAGGATTCTGTTTTGTCAGTTTCACGTCTGGCCTAGATGTGGTATGTTTGAACTACAATTGGGTGTACCCTGGTAAGGGCAACCTTGTGTGTTGCCAGCTAATCTTTCTCACACTATGTAGGGCGAAAGGAACTGCAGAATGAACTCACCAAAAGGTGGCTTCATTTTGGCAGTTTCACATCTGGTTTAGACATGAAAGAAGAAGAAATGGAAGAAGAAGACGCACACAATGGAAGGACAGCAAACAGGGATTAAAATGAACAGCAGCAAATTTCCCTCTTTAATCCACCTGTGTTCTGATAATAAATAATTTACAAAGAAATTAATCTCGAAGCACTCCAGGTAATTGGGGAGAAAATATGTCGAGCAGTCATCATAAACTCCAAGGTTAAAACATGCAAAAGATAGGAACAAAAGTCATAGGGAGATTTCTCAGCTTCGTGGTTTAAGAGTAATCTGTGTTAAAAAGAGAGACCTAGCCAGCCTCCATTCCTTCAGACATCCTGAAGAGAAGCTCTCTTTCCACACATACACAGAAGAGCAAAAACAGTTTCAAAAACAGCAGGAAGTAGAGGCAGTTTGCTATTCGCTAGTGAGGGAACAAGCAAGCAAGCAAGTTAGTTTGTAGAAAGTCTCCCTTCTCCTACATGACTATGTGCTAGGTTGCAAGGTGGGTTGCTTCATTTCTAACAAATTTAATGGACACACAATTATTTTTAATCAATGTGTATGACTGGGTCTACCAGCAGATAATCATCAATCCATTTATATGCCATTTTAAAATGTATTCTGTCAGTGAGGGCTTTAAATCTCTGTGATCCTCCTCCACCCTACTTTTTCTTCCCACTAAGCCTATGAGGTAGGCCACACTGGACGAATGGACTCATTACCCACTGAGTTTTATGGTTCAATGGAGACTAAGAAGCTGGATACCTCCAATCACATTGCAATAGTCTACTCCAGTGATGGCGAACCTTTTAGAGACCAAGTGCCCAAACTGCAACCCAAAACCGACTTATTTATCGCAAAGTGCCAACACAGTAACAGGGGAGAAAGGAAACACTCCCATTGGGCTGCTGGGCAGAGGGAGGAAATGCTCCCATTGGGCTGCTGGGCAGAGGAGCGGGGCAAACTGTGCTTTGGTGATTGCATGGGTGCCCACAGAAAGAGCTCCGAGTCCCACCTATGGCACGTGTATAATAGGTTCGCCATCACTGGTCTAGTCCAGCAGTTCCCATTCCCCACAGGGGGACACCAATTCCCAGAATCTTAAGTCAATACAGTGGCTGATCAGTGCTTTGGGGAATTGGCTTGTGCTTCTGGGAATTGAGGACTGTGGTGGCTTAGTGGTTAAGATACTGAAATGAATTCGTAACATTCCAGAGATGAACCCAGATAAATTAAGAGATAGGCTAGTGGATTGGATGAGTTGTCTCGAGATGGGTTACAAGTTATCATCAGAAGATATTATAAGTGTTTATCGTCTTGGGCAAAGGAGGGGCAGGACTAGCCCTAGAAATGTGTTGGTCAAATTTTCCTGTTCAGCAGACAAGATGAGATTGATGTCTTACATTAGACAAACTGGCCCAACGGCTTTGAAGATGGATGGAGTGGATGTGGAAATTTATAATGATATACCAATAGAAGAAAGAATTTGGTGGCAAAAGATGGAACCCATAACAAAGTGGTTAAGGGAGAAGGGTGTTAAATATAATTGGAAGTCTCAAAGACAGATGACCTTCTGGCATATGGGAAGATCTTTTTTGTACAAGAAGATGCCTTTGTATTAGATATTCTAGTGGAAGCAAAACTATTTGAAAATGGAACGAAATAATGGAATGACTTAAAAGATGCCCTGATTCTTTCCGGAGGTCTGCGTTTTGGAAGGAACAATGATGATGATGATAGTGTGCCTAAGGGTGCTGAAGGAGGCGTTTAAAATGTTTTAATGCAGCTAATAGATTTGCTGAAGCTCAGGTTCCTCTCGGGGTGCCTTCCCCACTCCCCTCTTTGAAGTTCGAAGGCCTCTTTTTCTTGGAAAAAGTGGGGAGAGTGAATATGCTTCTGTATTGTTTGTTCTTTTTTCTTTTTTTAAAAAAAATGTATTTATATAAGGGGGTTGTGGTTTTAATTTTGGGTATTTTCACACCAAAGGGGGAGTGCAGATATCATATTAATAAGAAGGTTGTAGATAAAGAATGAGAAATGTGAAGTTACTGACATGGAATGCGAAAGGTACCGGCTGCCAGGTGAAGAGGAGAAGAATAGAAGTTGCTCTTAGAAAAGAAAAACCTGATATTGTTTTCTTGCAGGAAACCCATCAGAAATCTGCTGAGGTGAATAGGTTATTTTTAAGTTGCACTAAGATTTATGAAAAGGCTTATGGTACCTCAAGAGGGGTAGCAACTTTTATTTCAAATAGGTTGGGATTTACAATAACAAAGAGTATATCTGACCCGGAGGGAAGATACCTGATAATTAATGGAACAATCGATGACGAACAGATAACATTAGTAAATATTTATGCCCCAAATGAGTATCAAGCAAAATTTTTAGATAAAGTCTATGGTATTTTAGTAGCAGAAAGATGTACAAAGATGATCATAGCAGGGGACTTTAACCTAATAAGGTTAACAATTGACTGTACCAGTATCGCTAGATGTAGTAAAATGACAAAGACACAGATTTTAAATAGATGGATGTCGGTGTTGGGACTCAAAGATACTTGGAGAGAACTGCGGGGATCTGAAAGGGTATATACTTTTTCCCAGGTACACAATACATATTCAAGAATAGATTATATATTTGTTTCAGATAATTTGGTTAGAAACTTGGGAGAGAATGAGGTTGGAGTATTTAAAGAATCTGTTCATGCAAAAGTGGTATTGGATTTGAGATTGGAAGGTGAAAAGAAGGCGAGAAAGCCATGGAGATATGATGCCAATTTATATAAAGACCCTAAGAGTAAAGAGCAGATTATTGGAAATTGGGAGAAAAGTTGGGAATTGAACGATAATGGAGAAGTAAGCTATAATATAGTCTGGGACACTATGAAAGCGATTTTCAGAGGAGATTGTATTAAGATGTCTAATTTCAAATACAGGCAGTCCAAAGTAAAACAGGAAGATATGGAAAAGGAACTAAAGCGTTTACAAGAGGAACATGCGAGGACAAAGAATAAGGAAATATTTGAAACATTGCAGAAACTGAAAAAGGAAATTGTGGGTAAGGACATCAAAAAGGTAAAAAGAAATTTAGTATATTTGAAGAGTGAATATTTTGAATATAGTAATAAAAATTCAAAGTTATTGGCAAGAGCGACTAAAGAAAAAAGAGAGAAAAGAGAGATAGGTATATTGATTTCAAAAAATGGTGTAGATGTCATAGAACTAAGGATAAAGCAGAGATAGTAAAAGAATTTTATCAAGAGTTATACTCAGAAAAAGAGGTAAATGTGGAAAAATTAAGAGATTATTTGGAGAAATGCACAAATCAAAAGTTGACCCAGGAACATAAGGATAAAATGGAAGACCCAATTTCCGAAAAAGAGATTAAAGACGTAATAACGAATTTGAAAGCTGATAAGTCACCAGGTGAGGATGGACTTTCTTCCGAGTTCTATAAGGAATTTAAAGATATAGTTACTCCAAGATTTAAAAAGCTGTTCAATTCTATATTAGAAGGAGGCCCAATTCCAATTTCTTGGGCCAGATCAATAATTGTTTTGATTCCCAAACCAAGGAAAGATCTGGAAAGAATTGAATCCTTTAGGCCCATATCTCTTATAAACCAAGATGCAAAAATTTTTACAACTATATTACAATACAATACAATTTTAATTTATACCCCGCCTTTCTCGGCCAAGGCTGACTCAAGCAAATAGGCAAATAGGTTAAATAGTTTTATGGGCAAATATATAAATAAAGATCAAGTTGGTTTTTTTAAAAGGTAGGCATATGTCGGGTTTAATGAAGAGAGTATTGGGTTTTTTAGATATTGCCACCCGTAGGAAAGAAAAGATAGGATTGTTATCACTTGATATCTTTAAGGCATTTGATTCCCTTCAATGGATAACAATAAATGAGATAATTTCATTTTTCGGATTTGGGATAAAGTTTTAAAAAGTTATAGAACAATTATATCAGCAAGGAACTGCAAAGGTTAGAGTAAATGATGTTTACACTGAAGATATTAGGTTAGAGGAAGGGACAAGGCAGGGATGCCTGCTATCTCCAACTTTATTTATACATGTAATGTCTATGGAACTTCTAGCAGAAATGATCAGAAGGCATGATAATATAGAGGGAATGGTGGGAAATAAAATAAGTTTATATGCGGACGACACATTGGTTATTATGAAACATCCAGAGAAGGCACTGGAAAAGATTCAAGAGCACTTAAAGGATTTTGAGGATATGACGGGTTAAAAATTAATTGGGAGAAATCAGAAATGATAACATGCAATGTGAATAATGCGGAACAACAAGAAATACTGTGGAATATAAAATTCAAATTAAAGATAACTTAAAATATTTAGGAGTTATCGTAACAAATACATTGAAAAATATTTTTAAAAATAAATTATGGTAAACAATTAAAGGTGATTAAAGATCAAATTTTACAATTTAATAAATTAAAACTGTCATGGTTTGGTAGAGTGGCAATGTGTTGTAAGATGATGTTGTTACCAAAAATTAATTTTTTGTTTGATGCATCGCCAATTCACCTTAACGACAGAGAGATTAAGGATTTTCAAGATCTGTTAAATAAAATCTGTAATAACAGCAAAAAAGCCAGAATTTCTAAAAGATGGTGGTATATACCTCAAAAAGAAGGTGGGTTAGGAATAACTAATCTTAAAAGTTAATACACTACATTCCAAATTAAAAATATAGTTAGGATCTTGATGAAGGAAAAGGTGATATGGAAGGATATAGAGATGGAGGATCTTGAGCAAATTGGTAAGGCAGCATTCCTAGATAAAGAATTGGGGAAAGTTAATATTAAAAATAACATGCTAAGGTCAATGTGGCAAGTTTGGAAGAAGGTAAAGGGAAAATTAGCTCCAGATATATCCCCAATCATTGAAGTTGAGGACATTAAAAGTTTTCCGATTAAGATAGATGGGGGACTGAGATCTGTGCTGATTGATAAAGATGTCTATTTGTTGAAACAATGGATCCGAATGTGCAAGGGTGAAGAGAAAAAAGCACCGACCTACGCAGATATGAAGCTGAATTGGTTTCAAATTATAAGAGTAAACAATTGGAATAATAAGTACCTAAAAGGTTCTAGTTTAGATAGGGCCAGGACTGAATTCAAAGAGCTGGTGTCTAAAATAAGGCAAGGGGAGACTGGAATAAAGGGCTTGGTGGCCAAGATTTATAAGATCTTAAATAAAGAAGGCAATTGAGAAAAATTTGGGAAGACGATTTAAATATAAAAATATCCAAGGCAAAATGGGGATCCTTATGGAAACGGAGGATAATGAGGACATTGTCAAACAAAGTTAAGGAACATAATTATAAAATGATTTGGAGGTAAATTATAAAATTTATAATTATAAAAAGACAGTGTATAGCAAGAAATTGGAAGGACCCGATGAAAATAAAACTGGAAGAATGGTATAGGGAAACATGGCAACTGGCCTTGAATGATAAATTGACATGGGAATTAAATGAAAAGAAAGGGATAATTAAATAAAATAGATTTTGGAAGATTTGGAAACCATATGTTGATTATACTGTAAGGAACAGCGGAGGTTGTAAGATGGTACCAGATCAATTGAATTATTGGAAATATTGAATATTAGAGAGACAGGCTGCATCCCTCTTTGGCAATGTAATATATCACTGGGTGATTTATTCTGTTTGATTATTGGTGCTACACGTTGAGAAAGAGATTATTGAAAATAGTGAGATAGTATAAACACATAAGTAGACTGCTAGATATATATCAAAGAGGTTCTTTTTTCTTTTTCTTTCTTTTTGCCTTTCCTTGAAGATAAGATTTAACTAGTAGTCAGACGTGATAAGTTGTTAAGCTCTCACTATAGCTAATAAGTGTGGTTATCTTTTGAAGTATTAATTTTACTTTGACTTTTTATGTTTGTTATGGTACTAATTTCTTTTCTTTTTTTTTTGCTTAATCAGTTAATGAATGTATTTTTTCTTCTATTTTTTCTTATGTATATTTGAAAATTTTCAATAAAAATAATTTTTAAAAAAGATGCTGAACTTGATGACTGAAAGGATGGAAGGTCAGTAGTTTGAGACCCGAGTGCTGCATGATGGATTGAGCTCCCGTCTCTGTCCCACTCCTGCCAACCTAGAAGTTCAAAAGCAAGAAATTGCAAGTAGATAAATAGGGGCCACTTGGGTGGGAAGGTAATCGGCATTCTGTCTAGTCATGCCTGCCACATGTCCACGGAAACATCTGCAGACACAGACAGTGCTGGCTCTTTGGCTATAAATATAGAGGAGCACTGAACACTAGAGTCAGATACAACTGGCTTTCGAGCAAGGGCAACCTTTACCTTTACTGCTGGAAATTGAGGTCCAGAAACCTAAGATTGAGAAACACTGTTTTAGATTATGAAGTCATGTAGAAGGTGAAAGCAGATAGCTCAGGATGCTTGAAGACAAAGCCTTTCCCATATTTGAAATATGTTAGTTCCGTGTCCATAAGACACAATGAGCCACATAAGTTGTCCTTAATAGAAACAGCAGAGCAAGCTATGAGTAACAAGATCAGTACAAAAGTGCAGGACAAGACAGAGACTCCCAGGGTCAATGTGCTCTTTTCCTCCTCCTCTACTGCCTGCTATAAGCCATGGCAAAGGTGTCATAGACTGATCTGGACAACTTTCCACTGCCCATATAGCCTCTCATTGCTAATTTTTTCTTGCTTTCACTTGGTTTCTCCTCTCTATTTTCTGTCTCATTCAAACTACCTTTTGACTGCAAGTTTCAGGGGGAAATTTGTTTTTAGTTACAGTACATGTGCTCAGCATTTAATTGGAAGGGAGCTTCCATGTTTCCCCACAATTAAGGGAAAGCAACAATATAAGATAATCCTATCCCTCTTTCCCCTCTCCATCCGTTTTCCTGAGACCATAAGGCTGCACATCCAATATATAACAGAGTGTGGAGAAGTTTCAAATGTTGCACTATATATTGTGCTTAAAGTTTGACGTGGTTGGGGAATAATTAATAGGAAAAAAAGAATCCTACTCATGGAGCTGCCACCCAAACAAGTCCTTCAGCTAACTCAATGGTAAGGAACTGCAGTGGCTTAGTGGTTAAGATGCTGAACTTTAAGGCTGGAAGGTTGGAGTTTGAGACCCAAGTGCTGCATGATGGAGTGAGCTCCCATCTCTGTACCAGCTCCTGCCAACCTAGCAGTTTGAAAGCAAGAAATTGCAAGTAGATAAATAGGTACCGCATCAGTGGGAAGCATTCTGTGCACACCGGTGTCTAGGCATGCCTGCCACATGTCCATGGAAACGTCTGCAAATGCAGACAGCCCTAGCTCTTTGGCTGTAAACAGAGATGAGCACTGAACCCTAGAGTTGGTCGGATACGACTGGCTTTTGAGCAAGGTCGACCGTTAAGAGTAAACTCACAAGCAGGGACTGTCTTTTGTCAACCAAGGTATGATTTTTCAGCACCATAGACAGCTCCACTCCACTCCTTGCGCCTCTGCTTTCACTCATCAAATGCCATTGACTACTTGTGGCTCAATTTTAGGACAGGAATCCAAGTAGAGTTCCATCAGAATGAACACAACCCCCAAAAATGCAGGAGGGCTGAATTACTATGTTTTTAATTGAATGAAGCAACACATACAGGTGAAACTCGGAGAATTAGAATATTGTGCAAATGTTCATTCAGTTCAGTAATGCAGCTTAAAAGGTGAAAGAAATATATGAGATTGACTCATTACATGCAAAGAGAGATAGTTCAAGTCTTACTTTGTTGTATTATTGCTGCTTATGGCTTACAGCTTATGAAAACCCCAACCCCCCAATCTCATGTACCCCATAATCATGACATAACTTCATGTATGCTGTACGCCATGATCATCACAATTATAGCAAATTAAGGCATGACATCTCTCGCTTTGTATGTAGTAAGTCTATCTCATATATTTGTTTCACCTTTTAAGTGAAATGAATGAACATTTGCATGATATTCTAATTTTCCGAGTTTCACTTGTACTATTACCTAAAGTGTTTCCCCTCTGCTCTTAAGGACAAAGTATAAAATGCCTAGTGGAACTTCTGATATTTACACTGCAAACCGTCCCTACAACTGGATCAGTTTTATTTCTCCTGTTTTATTTCAATGGAAAAAAAAGAGTCTGGGGTATCTATTATGCAAGGAAAAGCATTAAATAAATTTATCCTGAAATACCTCAAAGGCTGTTCTTTGCACAGCCAGCCAGCCTGCACTCTCTGATGGGATCTAATTACGCATTTAGAGCTTGCAGTGAGCTATTATATAACTGCTGTTTGATATTCCTCTGGCAGAAGCAGTAGCTGAAGAAAAGAAAGACACATGATTTCATTTGCTTTCATAGTAAGTTATTGGCTTAAAAAAAGGGAGACACATGATGCATCATAAACTAAATTAGGATGTTCTATTTTAAAAGCTCTCCCCACCTACACCCTATAGAAAAGTTATGGAATGCAATTATTTTAATCAGTGATTGGTCCCTGTATTTGCTGTAGCTCTATGAAGGTGTTTGAATTCAATAGCAATTATATTTATATACCGCCCCTTTGCACTTAGTGCACTCTCTGGCTGATTCACAAGTTAATTAGTATTCGCCTCCAGCATGCTGGGTAGTCATTTTACCAACCTTGGAAGGATGGAAGGCTGAGTCAACCTTGATCCCCATCAGGGTCAAACTCACAACACTTTGGCCGCAGTGCAGCAGTTTAACCACAGCACCACCATCAAATTAGACAACAGGGTAGAATAGATATGAGCATGACAGTTTTACCTTTCTCTATGTCCTTCCCCAAACTGAAGGTAACTTTTAGAGATCATAGCCTTTTCTATTTCTTTAGGGTCACTGAAAGCGTAGAACATCAGTTTGTGCATTCATAGAAACATAGAATTGTAGAATGACTGAGTTGGAAGGGGCCTTTGAGGCCATCGAGTCCAACCCCCTGCTTAATGCAGGAATCCAAATCAAAGCAAATCTGACAGATGGTTGTCCAATTCTCTCTTGAATGCTTCCAGGAAGGAACGTTCATCACCTCTCGAGACAGTTAGTTCCACTGTCGTCCTGCTCTAACTGTTAAGAAGTTTTCCCTAATATTGAGCCTATATCTGGTTTCCTGTAGTTTCAGCCTGTTATTATGCATCCTGCGCTCCGGGACAATGGAGAACAGATGCTTCCCACACAAAATCACCTTAATCAAAGACGCTGGTATGCATCAAAGGACGTTTGCCCATTATTATGCAGACATGTCTAAAAACCCTACTAAGGGGAACAACATTTCTCTTTTCTCTTACTTGACCACCAACAGAGCTGTGGTGGCTCAGTGGCTAAGAAGCTCGCCTTGTTAGTTGGAAGGGTGGCAAGTTGGCAATTTGAGACCTTGGTCCTACATGATGGATTGAATGCCTGTCTCTGTGCCAGGTCTTGGGGACATAAAAGGATCCTCATTTGGGCTTTCTCTTAGCTGAGTTTCTTGTGCAAAAATACTCTCAACCCAGAATAATTTCTGACATGAAATTATTATTACCAGCAGATAACTTAAAAAAAACAGGTTGAGTTTTAGTTCTTGAGCTTGTTACCAGCTAGGTACTGTTATTTGCCTACATTTATTTTTCAATTTGTTTTAAATTATTATAAATCAATATTTTAATTTAAATCTCTTTTAATCATTTATCTTTATTTGTATGTGAATGGTATTCTCTTATTTACTGTGCTACTTTCAGTCCCAGCTTTAGTGGAATCTTGGAATTTAGATATGATAAGTAAATAAATTCATAAAAAGTTACTGATCTGTAGGAAGTAGGAACCTTCTACCATTATCTCTAAACTAGAAACAGAGTGCAAAATGGCCAGTTTACTCATTTACCTACAGGTATATGATGTTCCTGTTCAACCAACATAATCTGGCCAATGTGTAAGTATCATGTTTTTGAAATAGTCTGATTGACTCCAGTGGTCCCTTCTTGAAAAGGGATTATCCATGATGAAAGTAAATGCTTTGTTACACAGGTTTTTTTAAATGTAGCTTTATTGGGTTAATTTTAAATTGCTAGTATTGCTTTCTATTTGTTTTCTTATGTTTTCTTATTATTATTTTGCTGTATTCTAATCCAAATATTGGCCATCCACATGGCAATCAGCCATGAAGACTGTCTTGAGAATATAATGCAGTGGCCTTTCATCTGCCTTCTGCATCACAGCGTGAGACCCACATATAACAAATAAATAAATATAATAAATACCACTGATCCAGTTCTGCAAGTCACTTTCTGATCCTGAGCCCTTTTGGCAGGCAAAGTCCTCCTCAGACCCAGGCCAGTATGGATGAAGCTGCTGACCTACATCAGGATGGAGTCAAGTGGGATTAAATCAATTTGGGGACCATCACCCTTCCCTGTGGACTTTGCCATCCAAGCCATTAGTCCTCAGGGTTGTCATGTTAGTTAACCATTGCCTGACAATCAGCATTGAGTCACTGGCAGTATGGTCTGCTCTATTACCATAGCAGGATAACCGGGCCAGACTGAGTTTTATATTTTACTGTTTACAATTTTTTAAAAAAATCTTGCTCGCCTCCTTGACGTACGTTTTATGATGAAGTTTTTACAAATATTCAAACTAAAAACATGTGAGATTAGATTTGATTCCACGTTCAACCAACCTGCTGCAGGAAGAGTATAATGAGAGACTGAACAATGAAAATTTACCTTGTGAAGTAGCTTTTACTGTCAACCTTGCAAGGATTATTCTTAGAATGAGAATCAGATCAAAGCATTTCATTCCAATATTACTCAGCCACTTGAAACTCTTTGCAAACACAATACTATACTCTCCTTGCTAGGAAGTATGTCCTACTGAACTCATATCTTACTTCTCAATATACATGTAGAAACAATACATGTCTGGCTGGGTACTCATTTTAGTTAAAGGTCACCCTTGCTCGAAAGCCAGTTGTATCCTACTCTAGGGTTCAGTGATCATCTCTGATTATAGCCAAAGAGCCAGCGCTGTCTGCATCTACAGACATTTCCATGGACATGTGACAGGCATGATTAGACACCGGAGTGCACAGAATGCTGTTTACCTTCCCACCAAAGTGGTCCCTGTTTATCTACTTGCAATTTCTTGCTTTCAAACTGCTAGGTTGGCAAGAGCTGGGACAGATACAGGTGCTCACTGTCGTGCAGTACTCAAGTCTCGAACTGCCAACCTGACAACCTTCTGGTCTTGAAGCCACTGCAGTCTCTGTACTCATTTTACCAAACCCCCAAAATGAGGCCAGTGTCATCACAGTGTAAGCACGCTGGGGCCTCCGGGCACTGATGCCAGTGGCCACATAATCTTTTCCTTATCTCCTATTTTAATAAACATCTTGTCATAAAGGAGTGGGAGCAGATGGACAGTCTAAACAGCCACAGACTGAAACCCAATATCTGATTACCTGCTGAAATCAATGGGGATTATTTTAGCCCTGGTCACCCCAAATCCTACTGATTTCGACTGGTCCACTCCAGGCGTGCCGATGTCCGGATACTGTACACCGTTGTGGTTTTTAACCCCAGGGAATGGGGATTTTTCGTTTGTTTGTTTGTTTGGGAAGGGCAAATAGCTTGGCTGACTTTGAAGACTGGTGTGCACTAGTGGGAAGGGGAGAAGCCGACCCCATCCAACAGTCTATGGTGGCTCAATGATTAAGAAGCTCGCCTTGTTAGTTGGAAGGCTGGCAAGTCAGCAGTTCAAGTCCCGGCTCTTGGAGACATAAAAGGAGTCTCATTTGGCCATTCCCTGAGTGGCATTCCTTCCGTAAAAAAACTTTTCAACCCAGAACAATTTCTGACACGAAATTATTATATTATCCAACAGCCAATGGCTTGGGCCGGCTCTGGGAGGGCAAGGGGTTGAGAGCCTGCCTCTGTGGTGCATCCAAAGAGTGGCGCAGAGAGCCCCCCCCCCCCCTCCAGTCAGGCAGCGTCATGGGGAGATCCAGAGCTGTAGCCAGGGGGTGGCCCACCCTGAGCTAGCAGTTTGCCGACCTTCAAACTCCTGGCTGCTTATATATTATATATGACATATATACAGTATTGTGACACTGTTGCCCATCCTGAAAAAATATTCACCTATCCACATCTAGAATCCTGGCTACGGCCCTGGGGAGATCCTAAGGCAGGGGTGCCCAAACATTTTGGGTCGTGGGCCGGTCACGTGGTTCAGGGGCTGGTCACTATGGCCTGGGCACGTTTTACTTCTGTTTCCAGGAGCGATGAGGGCTTCGCGGGCTGGATGAATTGGCGTCAGGGGGCTGGATGGATGCGGCCCCCGGGCAGTAGTTTGGTCGCCCCTGTCCTAAGGGCCCCTGTGGCTCCCTTCCTCTCTGCCCCTGCCCCTTCCTTTCACCGCCGATTACTTTTGGAAGGATGCAAAGGAGTGGTGGTGGGAGGAGGAGGAGGAGGTGGAGGAGGAAGGCCCCCTGCCCTTGATTGCACCCCGAAGGCTCCAGCGGGGCCGTCGCTCTTGCTCCCGCTCCCGCTCCCCCTCCCCTGATGTTTTTTATGAATGGAATTCTCCAGTCGGCGCCCCATTACTATGGCTGGCACACGACGGCGCGCGCGGGGGTCCGGGGCCAGGACGCCGATTGGCTCCCGCCCGCCATTGACGTCACGGGCGGGTAAGAAAGACCGGCGAGGGGGCGGGGCCGCGAGCCTTCCAACGTGAGTCACCCTCCGAAGGGGGCTGGAGCCCTATAACTCCCGCGCCCCCCGCCAGCCCAGCCGAGCTCCGACGCTGCAGCAGGAAGGGAGCCTGCCTCGGTCCCGCCGCCGGACTCCTCTCGACCGCTGCCGGGCCCCAGAGACGCCCAGCCAGCCCGCCAGCCCCGCGGCCCCCGGAGGAGGAAGACCCTCCCGATTGATGCGCACCTGGCCGGGACGCCGCCAAGGTGAGTCGCTCGTCCTCCTTGGAGCCTCTTGGGCATCCCTGTCGTCTTGGCCGCTGCAAAAGCCCGACCAGTGATGGCCAACCTTGGCACTCCAGGTGTTTTTGAACTTCGATTCCCAGAAGCGCTGATCGGCAGGAGTGCTGACTTGGGCATTGAAGTCCAAGAACACCTGGAGTGCCAAGGTTGGCCATCACTGGCCAAAACCTTTTCTTCCCCCAGGGCAGGAGCCCCCCTTGAGCTCTGCAGAGCAGAGTTTGAGGGGGAGAGATGCGCAGGATCGCTTGTAGAGGTCACTTTGGGTGGAGGAGGGCAAAAAAGAGAGGGAAAGATGGAGGTGCCTTAGTTTAGACGCGTGATGGCGAACTGTGGCACTCCAGCTGTCCCTGGATCTCAATTCCCAGAAGCCCCTGTGAATCCACACGAATCCCATTCATGTGGGTTCACAGGGACCTGGGCTTCTGGGAACTGAGGTCCAAGAACAGCTGGAGTGCCAAGGTTCGCCATCACTGGCTTAGTGACTGCCCAATAAGATAGACTGGGCTCTGCTCACCATAGTCCAAGAGCAGAACTGTGACCCTGCGGTCTTAGTTGAGGACCACCGGCTTGGCGGACCATGGATGTGCATTAGGTGCAGGGCAGCCAAAAGAGATATGGGCTGAAAAACCGAAGGGAATAAATTGTAAATTTTGGAGGGCAAGGGTGCGGGACGTGAGCGATTCTGCTGGTTCAGCTTTGAGAAGGACGTCCAGTTTGGCACCCGAGACTGCTGAGCAAGGGACAGCTTGTAGCATCTGCAAGCAATGCTTGGCCTGGCTGAAATGTAATCAGACTTGTGGGCACTTCAGATTTATCACCCGTCATTGTTTAATTTCTATTGCAGAGGTTTTGTGTTGCATATGTTGAAAAAAAGTCATTGATTTCGGAAAGTCTAGTATAGGTCTGGGGTGGGGTGGGGTGGGGGACACAAGGATGGGGATAAAAAACAATGACTGGCCAGGTACAAAATAATGACGTAATAGGACGCATATGACAACGGAGAGCTGATTTGCCCTCCCTCCTTTATCTTGATGGTTTTGTTTGAAGAAACAGAAATAGGTGGGGAGAAAAAGATGGCATAAAAAGGCAGCCAGAAATATCCCTTCCAGGACCATTGATAAGATTCACGCAGGAGACATGTGCAGTGCATATGAAATTAATCTCCACTTCCTTGCCGAGCCTCCCACCCATTTACCTTAAATGGTTAGTGGTGGCCCATCTGCTTCCTCTTTGATTGCTAGCAGCAGAAATACTAGAGCAGTGATGATGAACCTTGGCACTCCAGGTATTCTTTGACTTCAATTCCCAGGAGCCCAAGTCTCTGTCTCTAATCTTTCACAGAGACTTGCGCTTCTGGGAATTGAAATCAAAGAACAACTGGAGTGCCAGTAAATCCATTTGTGTGGATTCACAGAGACAGCTAGAGTGACAAGTTTTGCCATCACAGTACTACAGGTTATTTCCTTCTCTCCCCTGTTCAGCTCCATGGGAATGCGTGTGAGCATACTTGTACACCCACACTCATGCACATCTAGATTCCCATTGTGTTTCCGATGAAGCTAAGAGGGTTTTTTCTTGTGACGTTGCAGGTGGACAGCATGAAAGAGGAAGTTCCCACTAACTCTACCAAAGAACAGCCAGGCTGGTTTGTGACCAGCAATTCCAGCAGCAACTCTTTGTATCTCTCCGAAACTCCTCCTCTTCCCTTAAACCCTTGGGATGTGGTGCTTTGTGTTTCCGGGACCATCATCTCATGCGAGAATGCTATTGTGGTGGCCATCATCTTCTACGCACCCACTTTCCGGACACCCATGTTCCTGCTGATTGGGAGTTTGGCCACGGCTGACCTCTTGGCCGGTTTGGGCCTCATCTTCCACTTTGCTTTTGTGTATTGCATCCAGTCCGAAGTGGTGAACCTTATCACAGTGGGCCTCCTGGTGTGCTCCTTCGCAGCCAGCGTTGGCAGCCTCCTCACCATCACCATTGACCGCTACTTGTCCCTCTACAATGCCCTGACCTACTATTCGGAAAGGACCGTCACCAGGACTTACATCATGCTGATCCTCACTTGGGGAGTCTCCATCTGCTTTGGGCTCTTGCCCGTCATGGGCTGGAATTGCTTGAAAGACAATGCCAGCTGCAGCATCATCAAGCCGTTGACCAAGAACAACCTCATAATCCTCTCCATCTCCTTTTTCATGGTCTTTGCCCTGATGTTGCAGCTCTATGTGCAGATCTGCAAGATTGTCTGCCGGCACGCTCAGCAGATTGCCCTCCAGAGACACTTTTTGGCCACCTCACATTACGTCACAACCAGGAAAGGGATCTCTACATTGGCTGTCATCTTGGGGACATTTGCTTCTTGCTGGCTGCCCTTTGCCATTTACTGCCTCCTGGGAGATTATACCTACCCAGCCCTTTATACCTATATGACTGTGCTCCCTGCCACCTACAATTCCATGATCAACCCAGTGATCTATGCCTTCAGGAACCAAGAAATCCAGAAAGTACTGTGGACTATCTGTTGTGGTTGCATCTCTTCCACCATGCCTTTCCGGTCCAGATCTCCCAGTGATGTCTGAATCACACTCCTGTTGCACTAACCTTTTTCTTCTTCTTCTTCTTCTGGAAGACTTGATCAGAGGTTAGAAGTGTTACTTTTTGGGACGATGGCTCCCAGAATTCCACAGCCAGTGCAACATAGCTGTCTGAGGCATTATGGGAGTTGCAGTTTCAAAAAGATAGCATTTCCAAGATATGGACTTGATTTGCAAATAGCTTTTTCTTTAAAAAAAAAAATTTGGACAGTCCTTTGGGATTTTTGACAGACATCAAATACACTACACTCATAAGTTATTTTCTGCCATGTAGTGAAATAGCTATGATTTTTTTTAATTTATTTTCAATTTTTGAAGAAAAGAAATGTCATTTATTTTTTTATCCATACATTTTAAGCAGGAAATGTATTTCTGTGTGTATGTTGTGTGTGTACGTGTTGATAGTTATATGTCAAAGATCTGATATAAATATTTTATTTGGAGGAAAAAAGACCCATTATTTTAAAGAAAGGGAAATGAGAAGAAACCTCAAAACCTTTTGACCTTGCTTTTGAGTTTCTACAGCCTTAATTACCTCAGATGTTCAGAAAAAAATATTTTTCTACATTGAAGCAATTATTATTGTGCCCACCTCTATCTTATTTTTGTTTCCCATTAATGGAAGAAGAGGGATATGCCAACTTTTGAAGGAAGGATATCTGTTTTATTTATTTAATATTTATCAGCTTTTTAAAATGGATTGTTCCCGTTCTGCGTTTTGCTGCCCTCTGGTGTTCATTCTAATTTAAACAACCATAATAAGGTAGAAGGAAAAAGTCTCTTGTTGTGTATGTTAACCAAATCAGTATTAAGAACAGAAAGTGTGCAATCATCAGACAATAGAAACGTGAGAGGCAAAGAGGCTTAGTCTCCATGATACTACTCTAGAGGAAATGATTCACACTAAGACTGGACTTACCAAGCTTGAATCTCCATCTACTGTTAGGCTACAGCTTCTGTTGCTCATTAGTTAGCACAGCCAGCCCAGGGTGCCATTCAACAATTATGTGATCCTTGAGGGCAGGGAGAGGGTCTGCCATCTGAATTATGAAAAATTACGTGGGGGCGGGGTCAGGTCAAAGATTATATAATCCATTTGGAGCTGTTGTGGTTTCAAAACATGGCACTTTTTTTAGGTTTAAAAATGATCTCTGAGAATTTTGATCTGATTTGAGATTATTGAATTGCTTGTGCAGTCTATTTCTAACTGACATAAATTTATAATCCTTATAAAGAAGATAGTAGAAGAGCACTATCGGAACTTACCTGACATCCTCTTTAAAAAAATACTGAAATTATCTCTGGATAATTCTTTCAAGGTTAAAAATGATAACCACAATAGATAAAATGGCATACTAACCGGCCAGGTTGTTGAATTAAAACAGAAGATAAAAGGAATAGTATAAAACTATAAAACAAGAAGAGAGGAGAAACTGACTCACCTGGCCCATATTGCTCCCCTGACATCCTCCTTCCTCCCTGCAAAAAAAAAAAAAAAACAAACCTCTTTACAAAGGGTGTGATAATAATAATAATAATTTTTCATTTATATCCTGCACTTTCTCAGCCGAAGCCGACTCAATGCATCGAGAATCCTCACCAATACGTTCTGCATTAGGCACCAATAGTGAAAAGCTCTAAAAATTAGAGTTTCAATACAAAAACTCTGGATTATGTAATTTTAAAGGGATGGTGGAGGGGGGTTCAGAAGCGAAAATTGCGGTCAGATTACATGAAGGGGAGGTGGCCAATTTTTCCCAAAAAATTGGATCACGTAATTGTTGAATGGCCCCCAAGTAAAAGGTGAAGGAGGTTGGAGCCTAACCAAACCTGGAGCTTTGAAAGGGCTGAAACTCTTGCACTAGGAATGATCCAGCACACGAGGGTGGGGGTGGGAGGGTGGAGATATTGGGGGAATGGGACAGCATTTCCTGAACCAGCAATGAGTCAGCACTGAAAACTCTGGATTATGTGTCTCCTATGTACTTTTCTCTTTATTTCTTCTTGTTCTCTCAAATTTGCACACTCCTGGCAAGGAAACGAATGTAACAGGCACTTTGGGAAACTGCTCTCCCCCATTTTTTTTTTGCTGCTGTGAAGGGGGGGAGGAAATAAAGATGCACTGTAAGAGTTGAAGTGTACTGTACACCTTTGTTTACAGCCACCAAGAAAATAAAGCTGATGTTGTGGTACTTGCGGCTCTGCTGTTTGGCTCGTTGGCTCCACCTGTCATTTGAGCCCCTGTGTGTTTTCCCATGCATGTGTTGGACAGCGGTTCCTGTCATCTCCACCCCACATGAAATTATATCCGGATAATTCTTTCAAGGTTATGATCTGAGGGTGGCAGGGATTTGAGTTCAAGCCATCTGCAGGTTGGCCAGATGGGGCAGCTGGAAGGTGTTGGTGCTCAACTGTCTATAAACACAGAAGGTGATCTTAAGGGCTTGCCTTTAGTTGTATAGAGTTCATTGGACTCCCCCACATTTATGAGGCGGCTACAACTCGTATCCAAGAATGCATTTTTTCCTGAAGCATGTTTTCCTCAAGTATGTTTTTAAGGGTTTTTAAATTGTTTTATATTGGCTTTAACTTGTGTACACCGCCCAGAGTCCATTGGATAGGGTGGTATATAAATCTATTACATTAAATTAAACTAAATTAATTAAATTAAGTAATTTTTAGTGGCAGTTTCAGTGGGGTTTTTATTGGTTTTTAAAATATGATTGGTTTTATTTTCTGTGAGCTGCCCAGAGTCTTTGGAGTTGGGCGGCAATATAAATCAGAAAAATAAATACAGTAAAACCCCTACTTACGAAAAAAAAGTCCGTTCTGTAGGCTTTTGCTTAAATCGATTTTTTTTGTAACTCGAAACAAACCCATAGGAAAAATTATTTTTATGTAACTCGAATCAAACCCATAGGAAAAATGAAATTTTTATGTAAATCGAAGCAAACCCATAGGGAAATGAATGTTTACATAACTCGAAGCAAACCCATAGGAAAAAGAATCTTTATGTAACTTAAAGCAAACCTATAGGAAATCGTGTAAATTGGGATTTGGTTTTAGCAGAAAATCATTATTTATTTATTTATTTAAAATATTTCTATACCACTTCCCTCACTCAGGAGTGACCCAAAGTGACAACATCGTTAAAAACATAGAATAAAAACATCACCTAAAATCCCTATCTACAAACTATAAAACCTCATTTAAAACTAATAAAAGCCCCCTGACCCTCCCGTTATGTAAGTCGAAGTTTATGTAACTCGAGGCATTTGTAAGTTGGGGTTTTACTGCAAATAAATAAAATGCCATTGGCATGAATAAATCCCAGCTTGCCGAGACGTGCAGGATTTAACACCGGGACTGCAATGGACTACCGCACCCATGAGGATACGGACAAGGTGCGTCTTCATAGCCAGTCCATCTGGCCTCTTCTGCCTCCATGACTGTTGGGAATCAGAGTTCCTTCTCTGCTCATTTTGCCATTGGGCCCAATAGGATGGTTTCCAGTGGAATTTCCTCCACTGAGGGGACCATCACCCCACCCTACATTTACAGCTACTAACCTATTTTCAGAAAGAGGAGAGGAAAATGTTTTAAACAACATTTAAAGGGTGAATTATACCCCTGGATGCATACTTCTTCATTTGTCCCCACTTCTCCGTCAACTGGAGGGAAGGGGTGGTTCATCATACACTCAAAGAATACAGAGCATTTGTGGCTCACATGCAGCCACAGGCTGTTCAACCATCATCCACTTTTAGACTGTCATTGCCTTGGCAGCAAGGACAATTTTCTGTAAGTTGAGTGCAGAAAGTGCAGATCTGCTCATTTACAAGATAGTGGCCACCACCCTTTCCTTTGTATGGGATTGCTCCTCCTATTGTGACAGAGAGAGAAGGCTAACATGAGATTGAGACTGCAAAAACTGTTCAAAGCCAGCCCCCGCCTCCTTATGGTGGTGGTTGCTATCACAGTTGCTTGACTGGTAAGAGCAGGGGTACCCAAACTACAGCCTGTGGGCCAGATCCAGCCTCCAAAGCCAATTCATCCAGCCCGCGCCACACTCGTCGCTCCAGGAAGCAGAAGTAAAACATAGTTTGGGCACCCCTGGTTTCAGCACAGAAAATGGCAGCCTAAAATCTAGCTCATCCTGTTGCAAAGCAGATTTCAAGGCACATTTTACTTCCGCTTCTGGTGGAAGGAACCATATGACTGGCCCCCTGAACCACGTGACTGGCCCATGGCCCAAAAAGGTTGGGCATCCCTGGGTTAGAGATCTACAGAGACACACCAGCAGAAAATGGGAGTCTTGGGCATGTTTTACTTCTGCTTCCAGGAGCGACAAGGGTGGTGCAGCGTGGGCCGGATGAATCGCAGCAAACCCATTTGTGTGGATTCACGGGGGCTTGGGCTTCTGGGAATTGAAGTCCAAGAACATCTGGAGTGCCAAAGTTCGCCATCACATATATATGGCCTTGTATGATAACATTAACACCTTGTATCTGACACGGCAGGCAACAGGTAACCAGTGCAGGCCTGCCAAGTCTGGGGAAATATGATCAAATTTCTTTAAACCTGTCACCAGCCTAGCTACTGCATTCTGAATCCATTGTAATCTCTATATCAGACACAAGGGCAGCCCCACGTAGAGTGCCTTACAGTAGTCAATCTGCAAGATTACCAATGAATGGGTCAGTGTTACGAGAGACCACCTGTGCAGGTAGGGGCGTAACTGCGCAATCTATTGAAGCTGCGGGGGGGGGGGGGGAGCGGCTTTGGACACTATTGCTATCTGTTGTTCCAATGAGAGCAGTGATTCTATAATGACCCCCAGGTTGCGGACCTGGTCCCTAGGGGTAAGAATAGTTCCATCCAGCATAGGGACCAAGCCTCCCAGTCGGGCAAACGGTCTCTCAAACACCAAAACCTCTGTCTTGTCAGGGTTCATGGGTCTACTGTTCTTTGAATATCCTGCACTCAGAATCAAGTTTCCAAGGGATGCGCAATTGAGAATGCTTCTTTGGAAGGGCACTTGTAGCTGCTGGTCTGTGTTTCTGGGCACTGGGCAGTAGCAGTTGGTACTTGCTTTCTGGGTACTGAGCGGTAACAGTTGGTGCTGGCCTGTGTTTCTGGGTACTGGGTGGCAGCAGTTGGTACTGGCTTTACGGGTACTGGGTGGTAGCAGTTAGAACTGGTTTTATGGGTACTGGGCGGAAGCAGTTGGTACTGGTTTTATGGGTATTGGGCAGCAGTAGTTGGTGTTGCTTTTATAGGTACTGGGCAGCAGCAGTACTGAATACCTTTTTTATGTGGGGGTGTGGGCAACTGACCTGAGCTCAGGGTCTTGCTGGCAAACAGCGAGTAAACAGCTCTGCCTGGACCTGCCAACAAGGAAGAGTCTGGAAGGCAGAGATGCACTGCTGATGAGCTGTCAGGAGCTGTGAGCTGTGACGGACCTGGCCACACAACCCTGGAGCAGAGCTCTGTGCAACACATGCACACCATGGCAACCCAACAGCAGCCATAGCTCCCAATAACAGAGGGCTATATGGCTCCTAATTATCATTAGATGTGGCACCCATGGTGCCCCCCATGGCCACAGTGGGGGGCCTGGTTTTTCAATACAGAGGGCCGGATACCTTCATTCCTGCTCTGAGGAGTCTCAATTGTCAACTGATTTCTTGGCTGCAGTCCCTATGTGCATTGATGATTGAACCTAAGGTATACAAAACCTTTCACTGTCTCAATTTCTTCACTGTCAACTTTAAAGTTGTGAAGTTCTTCTGTAGTGAAATTTTTTGTTTTCTTAATGTTCAGCTGCAATTCTGCTTTGGCACATTCTTCTTTCTCTGTGAGTAAAAGTTATTTCAAGTAATTGCTGTTTTCTGCCAGTAAGATGTTGTAATTAGCATATCTTAAATAACTGATGTTTCTTCCACCAATTTTCACTCTTCTTTCATGTGAATGTAGTCTGGATTTCTGTATGACATGTTCTCCATACTGATCTATACCTATAAGAAGGGGGTTGCGTGGTACGTGTCCGGCATACGTGGCCACACCCACCCCAACCATCCTGAACCGAGCCAGCCACACTTACCTTAAGATCCTGTGAGCATTACCACAAAGGTCCGGATGCCGAGAGTGGGGCACCTGCCCCACGAACACGAACAAAAAACTCTACGTTTCCCAGCGTCTTCCACGCTGCGCAACTCATCAGCCAATAAGGCTGAGGGACGTGAGCGTGGAGGAGGCCGGGAAAGTGGCGCACACGTAAAAAAAATGGCCAGCCAATGCGCAAACCACTTCCCTCCGGGAGACACTTCGTCTCCCAGAGGGAAGCCATCCCCAGCTCACCACGACAGGCAGTTGGGCATGTCGGTTGCTGTAGAGCTTTTGGTGCCCCCCGCCTGACCAGCGTAGGCCTCGATGCCAGCAGGGACAAAGAGCAGGCCGCGCCACGGAGACATGGAAGGTGAGTGTCCTAGCCTGCAAGGCAACATGTAAGTGGGGCGGAGGACAGGGACTGAGGGGGGGAATGGACCCAGGGACCACGCTGCCTGCCCTGGTCTGGGAGGCGAAAGGGGGAACATGAACCTGCCCCCACCTGTTCCCCTCCCTCAGTCCCTGTCCCCCATCCCACTTACCTGTTCCTGGCTGGGCCAATCGCACTCTGTGCCTCCTCGGTGCGGCCTTCCGTGTGTGTGTGTGGCCTCACCGAGGCTTCAGGGGGAGGAGGAGCCCCTCCTCTCCACGCGCAGCTTCGGTGTGTGTGTGTCCTCGCCGAAGCTTTGGTGGGGGGAAGGGGAGCCCCTCCTCTCCCGTGCAGCTTCGGTGTGTGTGTGTGTCCTCGCCAAGGCTTCGGGGGAGAGGAAGGGAAGCCCCTCGTCTCCCCACGCAGCTTCGGTGTGTGTGTGGGGGGGGGGCTTGCCGAGGCTGGGGTGGGGAGGAAGGGGAAACCCTCCTTTCCCTGTGCAACTTTGGTGTGTGTGTGTGTTTGTGTGTATTGTATATGTGTGTATTCTGTGTGTTTGGTTGTGTTGTGTGTGTATTATGTGTGTATTGTGAGTATGTGTGGTTGTGTTGTGTGTGTGTGGTTGTGTTGTGTGTGTGTTGTGTGTGTGGTTGTCTGTGGTTGTGTGTGTGGTTGTGCTGTGTGTGTATTGTGTGTGTGTGCGTGCGTGCGTGCGTGCGCGTGCCCCCCAAAAAACCACCCCAACCACCAACACACAAGTTAGACCTGTCTGGCAGGGCCGGGCAAAAAATGCTATTGAAATAAAAAGAGGATAAAATACACCCTTGTCTGACATCTTTTTTCTATGGAAAACTATTCTGTCTCTGAATATTCTGTCCTAATGTTAGCTTCTTGTCCATAATATACTATAGATCAGAACCTGCCTTAGAGCATATGAGGGCACTAGTGAAGATTTTTTATGGGCGACTCCTGGTGCAGTCAAATATATAAATTGTTTAGATGTTTGTTTATAAATTAATGTTTAGTTTTATACAGTTTATATATATTTTTCTTTATGTTATATGTTGACCTAGTGTGTACAAGTCCTATACGTATCTATCTATCTATCTATCTATCTATCTATCTATCTATCTATCTATCTATCTATCTATCTATCTATCTAGATAGATAGATAGATAGATAGACAGACAGACAGACAGACAGACAGACAGACAGACAGACAGACAGACAGACTGATAGATAGATAGATAGATAGATAGATAGATAGATAGATAGATAGATAGATAGATAGATAGATAGATAGATAGATAGATAGATAGATAGATAGATAGATAACAACACTGAGATTCTGTAATGACCTTAGAGACAAATGTGTGGATCCCACCGGCTGAAGTATCACCTTTCGAGAATAAAAGCTAATGGCATTTTCTGAAACCATAAGATTGATGCCCAAAATTGAGGTCAACTCCTTAGCAGCCCCTATATGATCCCGTCGAAAATTGGCACATACATACCTCGCCCTCCAGAGACCAGCACTGGGGCAGTCACAAGCCCCAGGGGTGTGTGTATGCCCCTAAATTGATCTGCAAAGGGAAGTATACTCAACAGGAGGGTGTGTGTGTGTCCCAGTGATGTCATACTGATGCTAATGTCATAGCCCTAGGTAGGTCACCCAATTATGACATCATCATGATGTAATTGATCTGGCTAATGTCACAGTCCCAGGTAGGGATGCAAAGGGGACACATGTATGGGAAGGATAAGGGTGGACCATTGACAGAGAAGCGGGACGGGTGAGGGAAGAGAGAGATGGAGGAAGGGATGTCACAGTCCCAGGTAGGGATGGGTGAGGAAGGCAGAGAGAGGATGGGTGAGGGAAGAGAGAGACAGAGGAAGGGAGGCATGAATGACCCACACACACCCCATGAGGTTTCCATGGGAAAGACTGGCCTACGGTAAAGAAAAGAAACCCGGTCAAGGCTGGGTAGTCGGCTAGTATATATTATATATTATATAAAACAATACCAATATACAATACACTCAATACACAATAAACCCCTTTGTCCAGATCTGGAGAATGTTGCGATTCAAGAATGGGGAATGTCTTTGAGTCTGACAGCTAAAATGATTCCAGAGACGTTATGAGGAGGTTTATTCCAGTGACAGGTGAGGCCAAAGGTAAAGAGATAAGACAAAAAAATTGTGAGATATTTTAGCTCAGAACTCTTACTGTCCAGTAACTAAGCAGCAGGAGCTCCATTTTTGCCCCATGGAATGAGGAAAACTTCTACCAAAGCTGGAGAAACCACCAACTAATAGTGTCACAGAAATACAACATAGAAGTGGGGTAGAATGCCAGCAGGGTTGAACTGGGACTGCAAGTGATCAAGATTCAACCCCAGTGGTCAGCCTGGGATTTACCATGCATGTTTCAGACAATCTGTGCAGTCAGTTACTTCTCCATCTGCAAAAAAGTTACTTCTCCATCTGCAAAAAAGTCACAGCAGCTGTTCTAGGACATGCCTGCCATGGTCAAACACTAAACAAGATAGCAAATGTCAGATCTATTCAGGGCTTCCTTGTATACAGAGACCCTGATTAAACTCAGTATGGCAACTAATGGAAATAACTCTAGGACCCAATTGTCCATATCCAAAAAGGCCTTTTTTTCCAGCCCCCACGTTGCCAAAAGTAAGAGAGAAGGCAATGGGTTGGAAGCAGAGAGCGAAAAGGGCTGTGGGCTTATTTAATTGCTATGCTGCTGGATCAATCTGGAACCAACGTCAGACAAGTGCTCGCCTCCAAAGCTTCAACATGTTGGAGCTGGCCTTTGTTGTTAAGCATTTGAGCCTCACCCAGAGCCAAGAGTCTGCCAGGCAGCAGAAGCTTCACGTTTGTTTTTCTTCTGGCAGCCTGTGGTAATTTGAAAACAGGTTGGAGAGCCAGGGGAGAAGGGCAGGGGTGGGGGAGGCAGAAGGCCAGAAGCAAAGCCATCTTGGGCTTAAAGGCTCTTCCTGCTTCTACCAGCCCAGCTGTTGAATCAACAGTAAAAATGCCAGCCATTTCTAGGCGCTCAGCTGAGCTTTCCTGAAATGCCTACAAAATCACAACATAGCAGGAATCAGGGATTTGGGAAGCACAGAGTCGCAAAGAAAAATAGGTCTGTGGAGAGGAAGATAAATCGCTCTAACCCAGGGGTGCCCAAACTATGGCCCAGGGGCCAGATCCAGCCTTCGACTTCAATTCATGTGGCCTGCAAAGCCCTTGTCGCTCCTGGAAATGGAAGTAAAACACGCCAGTACGGATGAATTGCCATCAGGGGCTGGATCTGGCTCCCAGGCCATAGTGACCAACCCCCTAAACCACGTGACCAGCCTGTGGCCCAAAAAGTTTTGGCACCCCTGCTCTAATCCACCCCATCAATCTACTCTGCAGTTTGGGAAGTTTCTTTTTCTAAAAAAGCAATTAGCTGAAGTTGCAGCTCCAATACCAACCTGTTAACGTTTATAATTTTTAAAAGTAGCTATCTGTGTTGAAAGATTACCAAAACAGAAGTTCTTACAAATGAATTGAATGAAACTTGTTGATATATCAACAACAACCAGGAATTTTCCATCCCCTTGTTTATCCTTCACCAAAGTACTCAAATGTTGCATGTAAGGCAGTTTGATGTTTGCAGATTGATACGCAGTAGGCAGCAGTCAGGGGGCCAAACACATCTTTATTGCAAGGTATGCAATCTGAACATGAGGTAATGCCGGAGACGCAGCTCCTTATATATGCTTATAGTACATTTGAATTTCGCCCTATGGGTGCCTATTGGTTGCGGTATCAGTGACGTCATTGGGACGTACTGAATACCTTACAAGGTTTACCTGTGGCGGGAATGTTTCCCGCGCTACTCAGTGATTGGGTGATCTGAACCATGTGGGCTGAGCTCTGCAGCTACAGTGGTAGCTGAATCGCTAGCAAGGACATGTGAGTTACATTGTAATCACCGGGACTCATTCACAGTTGATTCGGATACAAGGTTACTTTGAATGCAAGGTTACATTTCATAAAGGCACAAGTTCCATGCACAACAGGCAGCAAGAACAATGGCTAACAAGATCAACTTAGGAGGAGAGCCTTATCAGTGTCGGCCCCGACTCTTTGGAATCTCCTACCACCAGAGCTGCGTCTCCAGGCAGAACTTTATCCCTTCAGGAAGGCTCTGAAAACCTGCCTCTGCCAGTAGGCATGGGATGCATCTGGCAGCACATATCAGCCTTGCTGGCTCATTTAGCCCTGTGGGGTTTTAATTAAGGGGTTATGTTTTTTAAACAGATTTTAATTTTTCATCAGTTTTATCAATGGGTTCTTAATTGTATAAGTTGTTTTATTTTATGTAAGCCGCCTTGGGTCGCGGTCTATAAATTAAATAAAGAAATAAATTGAAAGGCTGCTACTTCATGGAATGATGGAGTCTTGTTTTTTTATGTCTACCTATCTGAATATAGCATAATAAGCATGACTCTCCAGGCAGCTACCTCAGGTAGCATATAGTTGAGGTGACATGAAGAATCATGCAAACCATTTATTATTTAATATTGAATTACTGTATTTTAAAAAAAAACAAAGATGAGAAAATAACTTGGATGGTTTAGCCTTAGAGCATTTTGCACTGTGATGTTTTGTGGGGATGGGAGCACCATGTTCTACTCTGCTTCAATCTCCCAAATGTCCTGGGTTTATCAAGTCAGCCTGCAGCTTATGAATTAGGTATTCACCAGCTAGAGAATGACCCTTGACACCTTCTGAATGGATATGAACCTCAAGTCCGCCAGATTCAGGAAGAGCTTTATAGAAAGAAAAAACATCTTGAGGGTACACAAGAGCAAAACCAAATTAGAAGATGGAGGAAGAAGCTCACTGGAACAACATTAAAGGAGGCTACAGAATCAGTTACACCACCTTTGCTTCTTCACTGCTGAAATTCATTCACTCAGATCCTCTCTTCTTCTGGAGAAAATCCTCACTGCTGGAGAAAGGGTGCTTACTTTCGAGTAGGCCCTATTGTTCTTCTGAGTTGCAGCTCCCTGGCTGGATAACCCAGGCATCTGATATGTGTAGATAAGGTAGCGTCGAGCCGAGTAATCACTCCAAATCTCTTCAGGTATTTTAGAAATATCATATATTGAAAGCATAGCAAGATTCAGGATACAGTCCAGCAAAAGGTTAGAAAGTATTTCAAAGCAAGGAAATAAAGTGAACTGGTTCTCTAAGGGATAGCCCATAGGCCCCCCTTTCTCTCAAGCTTTTATATTTTGGCAGCTTAAAAGCAGAGCATTCCAGAGAGTGTCTCTGTGTCTACATGTGTGTGTGCGTGAGTCTCTGGGTTATATCTCCTCCCATAGGGTCCACCTTTGGCCCTCCCCCTTAGAGATTCCAACCAATGATCTTACAACGCCCAAGCTCCTTCCCCCAGTCCAGCCTGACCGTGGGGAAATGGAAGCATCTGGGACCTGCAGTACCATGGCTTTAAGAACTGCTGCTGCCGCAGCCAACACCCAAGCTCCTTCCCCCCGGTCCGGCCTGACTGTGGGGAAGTTGGAGCATTTGGGACCCGCAGCGCCTGCAGCGCCAGCGGCGCCAGGGGCGCCTGCGGCGCCAGTGATGCCACCGGACATTTCCCTAACTCATACACTCCCCGGTTTTGAGGGGGATGAGGACTTTGCCAGACTTTCCCTCGAAAGTTGGCTTGGAAAGAAGTGGTTGGGTTGGTGATTCCCTTGTGGTGTCTTTTGCTTTTCCCTGGTACATTGCTTGAATTGTGTTCTGTTGGAAAATGTATGGTATAGGATATTCTGTGTATTGATACTGTGTATCTGATATTATGTGTATTGTATATGATATGTTATTTTGTAATTGTATTTGGTATTTTGATACTACTGTTTGATTTGCTATGTACGTTGAGCCGTGAGCTCCGTCGGGTTCATTGAGCCTTGGGCTCCGTCATGTATACTGTATTATTGTATATTTACTTTTGTATCAATATGTAATTATGTAACTTTGTAATTTGTACCATACTATACTGTGTATTCTCTATTGTAAGCCGCCCTGAGTCACATTTTTGTTGAGTAGGGTGGGATATAAATCTAATAAATGAAATGAAATGAATAAGACATGTCAATCACACAATAAGTTTCATTTCACTAAAGCCATGAGGCAACTCATGAGGCAAGGATGTTTACATATTTTCTCTCTCCCCCTGATTTGAAATCGCCATCTTGAAAGAGGCTAAAGCACAGGGTATACTTCATTCTGTTACAAAGGGTAGCATAAGAGATCTCTGTCAGGCCATTTCCTTCTTTAGGTTCAGGTTTGGCCAGACTTCCCACTGCAGTAATGGAGTAGGCCATACAACCAGCAACTGAATGCTGAGTGTCAGGTGGTGGTTAACTAACCTGAGTCCCTAAAGGGGCCAATGGCTACAGGCTGATGAGCCCCTTTAGGTGGGGTGATGGTCCCCTCAGTGGAGGAAATACCACTGGAAACCACCATATTGGGCCCAATGGCAAAATGAGCAGAGGAGGAACTCTGATTCCTAACAGTCATGGAGGTAGAAGAGGCCATGGCCAATCGGCTGGCTGTGAAGGCGCACCTTGTCCATATCCTCAAGGCTGTGGCAGTCCATTGCAGTCCTGGTGTTAAATCCTGCACATTTCATTTCATGTGTGCCGCAGGAGATGGCTCCGTGATCATAGTGTGTGGGTCACTTCATGGAAAGCTGGGATCCACCTTAAACAAATTCACACCAGTGGCATTTTTCCTGCTTCAGGAAAAAAAATGCATTCTTGGATATGAGTTGCAGTCTACGACAACCATATTAAGCTTCTTCTCAACCCACATCCCTAGGCCATGCTTCTGAAAATACAACTGTGGAGAAACTGTTAAGACACAAAGCTTGCTTTTCTTATTGTGCAGTGTTATATTAATGGAATCTGATTGTTTTTAAATATGGTGCAGAGATTACCTTGAGCATTCAACTCATTAGAAACAAGATCAATTTTTAAACTGGCTAAAAGCAATTGCTGGCTTAATCACTAGATTAAATCAATTAAACCTTTTAATTTTATTCACTGGCAGTGCTCACAGGTATTGATTACGGCCTCCCTTCCAAGCCAAGTAATAGCTGTGGGCAGGGCTCATACCAGAGTTAGTGGTGTTGGGCACCTGCCAAGATATAAACCTGACCCCAGGCACACCTGCAGCCCCAGAGATCCACAGCTCTTCTGCTCTGCCTGCTCTTTCTTTTGTCTTGCCTCTCAGCTTGCCTTTGAAGAGCAAGGAGCCATTAGCCCTGCTCTCTTTCTTCAGATGGGAAGGCAAGGGGACCGATCATGTCCCGATCAAACCCTGGACTGCCAAAATGAAGCCACTTTCTTGGCTTTGTCATTGGCCAAATTAAATTCCTCATCAATGCATGTTTCTGGCAGTAATTGGCAGACTGGTAAATAAATGAGCTGGATTTTGTATCTCTCCGCATTCACACCGTGTGTTGTTGTCCGCCAGCAGCCCTTACTTGAGCATGTTGGTCTTGAATTTAGGGACTCCGACCCTCAGCCTATTGGGGTCCTCCAAGTGATGTAGGAGTGGTTAAGTTCCTCAGCTATATCCTCCTTTAGTGATTTTCCTTTCCCGATGTTATGTATGTATGCATGTTCATTATACTGTAAGGCAAGATTGTAACCACTCCAGATACAAACGATATCAGCTGTAAAGGAACGCGAGCAGACAGCCTATAGAGGGCAGCTGCGAGCGTTCACTCTCACATGGTTCACATTGCTCAATCACGGACAGCCGCGGGAAAACCTTCCCCGCATTCAGCAGCTGAAGAAAGACCTGCATTCAGCAGCTGAAGAAAGGAGGCGTGCCTGGGCGAGGCCACGCCGGTAGCAACCAATCAGCTACCGTGCTACAAGATTCAAATGTAGAGAGCTACTGTATATATTGAGATGTATCACCGCCATTACCTCATGCTTAACTGGAACCTCATGCAATAAACCTGTGTTAAACCAACCCTTCGGTTGTCCGGTCGTCTTTGGTCCCATACACTAAATTGGCGACGAAGGTGGGATATGGCTGCCCACGGGACCAAGACATGCGCCGGCTACGAGATCAGGAAGCCGGGAGACTTGGAGCTGTTTGAGATAGACTTCAACGCTGCGCTGGTGGAGCTCGAAGTCTCCGACGAGGCCAAAAAGAGGGCCATCTTCGTCCGCATGCTCGGACAAGAAACCAAGAGGACCTTGGTGGACCTGATCGCGCCGAGGAAGGTGGGCGACCTCAAGGCCACAGAGCTCCTGGCGGCGCTGCGCGCCCATCTCCGGCCGGCAATAGCGATGTTCCCCGCTCGGAGCGCGTTCTGGAGGCGAGTCCAGGCACCCGGAGAATCGGTCGATGAGTTCGCCGCGGCCCTGCGGTTGGCCGCCGGCCCCTGCAAGTGGGAACTCCCCGACGTCACCCTCCGGGACTGCCTGCTCTGCGGTCTGAGGGACACAGAGACTCAGCGCGCGCTGATGAAAAGGGAGCCGCCTCCCACGTGGCAACAAGTCCTCGACGCGGCACAGGCCGCAGAGGCCACGTCGGCCGGGGTGCACGAACTTCAGGACTGGCGCCCGAAGACCGCCAAGGCAGAGAGCTCGGTGCGCGCGGCCCAGCGGACTTCGAACTCGTCTGCAGAGAGCAGCGACGACGAGGACGTCCGGAGGGTCCAGAGAGAGGGCCGGCGCTGCGATGGCTGTGGCGCCGCCCACGCCCGCACCAAATGCCCATTCCGCAAGGCCGAGTGCCACAACTGCGGCCGGCGCGGGCACATCGCCAAGGTCTGCCGGAAACGACGCGAGGCCACCCGGAGTTCTCCAGACCGCTCGGCGAGGCAGGACCGCACCACGAGGCAGGACCGCACCACGAGGCCGAAGGACGGCACCCGGACCACGAGGACGCGGGACGGAGTAGGGCGAGTCTCCGACGACAGCGAGGACGACGCGCCGGTTTGCAGCGTTTCCACGGAGCACCCCCGTTACTTCGTTGAGGTAGTAATACAAGGGGCCCCTGTTAGAATGGAGGTGGACTCGGGTTCTTCATACTCCATTATTTCCCAGGGGGAGTTCATGAAAATCGCCCCCCGCGTGCGGCCCAAGCTCAAGGCGTTGAGGGCCACGCTGAAGGACGTGCAAGGGAACCGCATCCCAGTGTTGGGGGTTGGGAAGTTTCAAGTCCAGTTCAAAAAGTACACCGCAACGCTTCCCTTAGTCGTCCTCAAGGGGGGAAAATGCAGCCTCCTCGGGACTCAATGGTTCCAGCCCCTGGGGTTGTTCATTGGGGGGGTGCACGCCGTGGGAGCACACGCCGCCGGGACTGATCCAATACAGAGCGTGTGCGACGCGCACCCCGAGGTTTTTAAAAAGGGGCTAGGAAAATTCAAGGGCCCCCCAGTGACTTTCGACCTGGACCCTGGAGTGCGTCCAATCAGACTTAAACCGCGCAGAGTGCCTTTCGCACTAAAGGACAAAATAGAGGCGGAATTGGACAAGTTAGTGGGCCAGGGGATTCTTGTTCCTGTTGATTCTGCGGAGTGGGAAACTCCAATTGTAACAGCGCTCAAGGCCAACGGGGAAGTCCGAATATGCGCTGATTACAAGTGCACCATCAATAAGGCGATCCGCCCTAATGCGTATCCGGTGCCGGTAGTCAGCCACTTGTTGGCCAGGTTACACGGGGGGAGGTGTTTCGCCAAACTCGACCTGGCCCAAGCCTACCAGCAACTCCCGGTGACCCCCGCCGCAGCTGCTGCACAAACCATAGTCACCCACAAAGGGGCGTTCCAGGTTTCGCGCCTCCAATTCGGCGTGAATTCGGCGCCCGGGATTTTCCAGTCATTGGTGGAACGCCTCCTGAAGGGGTTGGAGGGGGTGTTACCCTATTTTGATGACGTATTAATTACAGGGGGAAGCCGGGCCGAATTAGCAACAAGGTTGGGAAAGGTCCTGTCAATATTCGAAAAGGCGGGGTTGAGGTTGCGGAAAGACAAATGCGTCTTCTTCGCTACAGAGGTTGAGTTCCTAGGGTTCCGTGTTACTCCCGAGGGAATTAGGCCAGCCCAATCCAAGGTAGCCGCCATCAAAAAGGCCCCTCGCCCCACCTCCAAGCCCGAGTTGCAGTCGTTCCTCGGACTGCTCAACTTCTACCACTCCTTCCTCCCGCGGAAGGCAGCCGTGGCAGAACCGCTACACAAATTGTTAAAAAAGGACGAGGCATGGAAGTGGGGCGACGACCAGGAAAAGGCTTTCAATGACCTGAAGCGACTCCTGGCATCAGATGCTGTACTGACCCACTTCAATCCCAAACGCCCGGTGGTCCTGATATGCGATGCATCCCCGGTGGGGGTGGGGGCGGTGCTTTGCCACGTGCTGGAGAACGGTAGGGAGGCCCCGATAGCTTTCTACTCTAGATCCCTGTCCCAAGCGGAGAGGAATTATGCTCAGACAGACAGGGAGGCGCTAGCAATAATTGCGGGGACCAAGAAATTTCATGATTTCGTGTACGGCCGCCCCTTCACCATAGTGACTGACCACAAGCCGTTGCTGGGCATCTTCACCGCAGACAAGCCCACACCCCAGATCCTGTCCCCGAGAATGCTCAGATGGGCCATTTTTCTCAACGCGTATCAGCACGCGTTGGTATACCGGCCCGGGAGGGAAATAAGCCATGCCGACGCTCTGTCGAGGTCCCCCATTCCCCGGGATTGCTGCCACGTGGGCGGAGTAGAGAGGGACCACCAGGTCTTAATGATAGAGGTCCTAGACTCCCCTCCAGTAGTACCGGCCGAAATCGCCAAAGCGACAGGCAAGGACAAAGCGCTGGCCACAGTTTGCTCCTGGGTGCAGAAAGGGTGGCCCGTGTCTTCCCCAGCAGCGGAATTCGACACATTTTTCAAAAAGAGATTGGAGTTGTCCCTGGAGAGGGGTTGCCTCTTGTGGGGACAGCGGGTAGTGATCCCCACGTCTCTCAGGCCGAGGGTGCTTAAACTGCTGCACGTCAGCCACCCGGGGATCGTACGCTCTAAGGCACTAGCCCGCAGTTATTTTTGGTGGCCCCAGTTAGACGCCGACATCGAACACATGGTCGGCACTTGCGAGGCGTGCCAAAGCTCTAGGCCAGAAGAGGCTCGCTCGCCACCTAGGGAATGGGACGCTGCGAGGGGACCCTGGTCCCGAGTTCACGTAGACTTTGCTGGCCCATTCAGGGGAACGCTTTTCCTCCTCGTGGTGGACGCGTTCTCTAAGTGGTTGGAGGTCATTCCAGTCTCGAGCACCTCCTCGACCACAACCATTAAACAGTTAAGGAGGGTCTTTTCCACGTTCGGTTTACCCGACACCCTCGTCAGCGATAACGCTAGCTGTTTCACGTCCGCCGAGTTCAGGGCATTCATGGAACGCAACGCCATTCGGCACGTCACCTCCGCCCCCTTTCACCCGGCCACCAATGGCCAAGTAGAGCGCCTCGTGCGCACCACGAAAGACGCGCTACTGCGCATGGGTCCCGGAGACCTCGACCTGAAATTGTGCCAATTCCTGCTGAGATACAGGGTCACCCCCTTAGCGTCAGGGTACTCCCCCGCAGAGCTGTTGATGCGCAGGAAGCTGGCCACGGGGATATCCAAGCTAGACCCCACGAGAGTAGAGGACAAAGGGCGGAACATAGGGGTGGAACCCACAAAGAGTTTCAGCATAGGCGCCCCAGTACACTGCAGGAATTACGCCAGCGCGGGGCCAGCCTGGGTGCCGGGCACCGTAGTAGAGCAAACCGGCCCCGTCTCATACCGCGTAGAGACCAGTACAGGTTTCCTGTGGAGGCGACACGTGGACCAACTCAGGCGTAGGGTCCCCGGAGAGCAAGACGCGGATGAGACCAGCATTGAATCAGCGTTAGGGTACTCCCCCACCCGTTTAGCCCAAGGGGGAGGAAAAGGGGAGCATGGGTCCCCACCAAGGGGGGAGGAAAGGGAATCGATCCACGGAAATCTTTTGCGGGAGTCCCCGCCAGAGAGGAGGAGCCCCGGGCTGCGGGAGTCCCCGTCAGAAAGGAGGAGCCCCAACCACACTCATACCCCGCGCAAGCCGCGGAAGTCCCCCCGAGGCTCAAAGGCCCATAGAGGTTTAGACGTTGATTTACAGTACCAGGGGGAGTTAGCGGAGTGGTCCCCCACCCGTCCTAGCGAAAAGAGGGGTTTCAGTTCAGCCCCTGGTACCTCCAGTCCCAGTAGCCCCTGTGAGTTAGAATGCAACATAGCGCCCATGTTCCGGAGACCGACACCTCCAAGACCGGAGGCATCAGCGAGTCCGCCCACCACCACAGTCTTAAGGTCCCCCGAGCAGGGATCAGAAGGTAGCCATTCCCCAAGGGCGACCTCATCGGTGCCGCGGTTCACACTAGGAGGGTCCCCGGGGTCCGAGGGCAATAGGCAGGGATTTACCTCCCAACTGTTCATCCCATTCCCTTCCCCAAGCGCAAGGCAGGCACGGACGCCCCACAGAGCCACTAACGAATCCCCGTTTCCCGTTGCAGGACAAGCTCCCGCGGAGTCAGGGATCACAGGCTCTCCAGAATTAGGGCAGGCGCAAGCACGCCCCAAGCGAACGTGCGGCAAGCCACAATGGTTGCGGGACTTCGTCCCATCCTAGGGGGGAGGGATGTTATGTATGTATGCATGTTCATTATACTGTAAGGCAAGATTGTAACCACTCCAGATACAAACGATATCAGCTGTAAAGGAACGCGAGCAGACAGCCTATAGAGGGCAGCTGCGAGCGTTCACTCTCACATGGTTCACATTGCTCAATCACGGACAGCCGCGGGAAAACCTTCCCCGCATTCAGCAGCTGAAGAAAGACCTGCATTCAGCAGCTGAAGAAAGGAGGCGTGCCTGGGCGAGGCCACGCCGGTAGCAACCAATCAGCTACCGTGCTACAAGATTCAAATGTAGAGAGCTACTGTATATATTGAGATGTATCACCGCCATTACCTCATGCTTAACTGGAACCTCATGCAATAAACCTGTGTTAAACCAACCCTTCGGTTGTCCGGTCGTCTTTGGTCCCATACACTAAACCCAGTGAGCTTCTTCCTCCATTTTTTAATTTGGTTTTGCTCTTGTGTACCCTCAAGAATATTTGTTTTTGTTATAAAGCTCTTCCTGGATTTGAGTCGGTGAACTTGAGGCTCATATCCATTCAGAGGATAGCGAGGGTCATTCTTTTGTTTAGTTGTCTTGATGTCCACTGTTACTTCTCTCCTGATCTCAGGTGAAGTGATACCAAGAAGAGAGTATATTTTCTCAAGTGGTTTAGGTTTGAGGCATCATGTCACTATACTCATGGCTTCATTAACAGTGATGGCAATTTGTTTTGCACTTGTGGATGTGCTCCATTCTGGAGCATCATATTCTGCTGCAGAGATGCTCAAGACCAAAGCTGATGTATGCAGCGTAGATGGTTGAGTTCCCCATCAAACCAAACCACAAATAAATAAACACCAGCAACAGCATTTTGCCTGAGAGTAAATAAAACAGAACAACATGTGCAGAAGCGGCCATTTTATTTCTTGGTTTGGCATGGACAATTCTGTGCATGGGTAAAAGCTACCATTTTGTGTCCTGTGCTAAACCAGGACACAAAATGGCCACTTTTGCACATGCACAGAAGCACCTGCCAAGATATAAACCTGACCCCAGGCACACCTGCAAACACACTGTGTTCCAGGGGCGTGGTCAGGTCTCCGGCCCAAAAAGTTTGGGCACCCTTGGAGTAGTAGAGAGTCACCTACCTTCATACAATTTCAATCCAGACTGTGAACCCAATGCTTGCTGTTTACCAGGAGTGCTTTATAGTTTATGGAACACTAAACTAGGCAAAAAAAAGATGCCTGCAGTGCTGTATATGTTGTTTGGCTTGTGGCTAGAGTGACCGCATGTCCTTCTTTAGGAAGTATGGTCATCCATTTGAGGAGCTGTTTTCTCTTTGGGTGACATGTGTCAACCCTCCCACTGTGAGCTTTCTGGCTGAGCAGGGGAAATTGAGGCTTTGATTGGGAAATGAATATAAATAAGCCCTCTCATATTTCTTAAGTAAAATACCTCAGGGGAGAGGGTAATTTTATAAGAAAACATGCAAACAAAACACACGAATATCAGCAGAAAAAATGCAACATGGCATGTCAATATTGTAGAAACCTCGGATGTAGGGTTGCCATATGTCCTAGAAACCCGGGATTGTCCTGGATTCAAGGTCAGAAAAATTGTCCCGGCCAGTTCAATAAAAATCATGTTAAAGTCCCAGATTTTTAAAACTTACTGATTGTGTATTATAACACACCTTTAAAATAAAGTTGAACTCTCGCCATCAAATGAGCTATTTCCTACCACATTGGAGTCGGAGTATACCTGAAGACAAATCTTAATGTCCTCACCTCACACCACCACCTGATAAGTGTGACTAGTGTATTTCCTGGAACTTAGGATGGTAAACGTTGACGGCAATGCGACTCCTTAGAAGTACAACAGATCATCTTACAGTAAGAGTTAACTGTTGTAAATAAATTCACTTTATTCATTGGGAAACACTGGATTAGACATTGCAGGCCAGTTTCTGTCAACTGGACATCTTCCCTAATGGTTAGAATTGCAGTTGGTCATTGATTATATTTAACGTGAAAGTGTTTTATAGCTGTCTTGTTTTGTTTTGTTTTGTTTTTAAAGGCTATTTTGTAGATAATCCGACCATTTTTGTCAAGTATACTTCGGTCCCGGTTTTGTGGGAGAGAATTATGGCAACTCTACTCGGATGTGAGGTCAGTCCCAGGAGTGGATATTCTGAAAACATGATTCAGACCGCTCCTCTGAAATAACTGATTGTTTCCTAGCTAAATATTTCAACAAAACTGTAGTAATCTCTGCTTATTGTGTGTGTGTGTGTGTGTGTGTGTTTGTGTGTTTGTGTGTGTGTGTGTGTAATCATACCTGTCAAGTTTTGGATTTGAAAATAAGGGAAATTTTGGTCATACCCCTCTGTGGGTGTGGCCAAATCTGTGGGCGAGGCCAAATATAGCCATGTGACTTGCTGGGCTCTAGTCATGCCTGCCACATGGCCATGAAAATGTCTGCAAACACAGACAGCACTGGCTCTTTGGCTGTAAATGGAGATGAGCACTGCACCCTAGAGTTGGATACGACTGGCAGATTTTACTTTCTTAGGATCAAAGATCTCTGCAGATGGTGATTGCAGCCATGAAATAAAAAGGTGACTGATGCTTGGGAAACAAGCTATGAGAAACCTGGGGAACATAGTTAAAAGTAGAGGCATCACCTTGCAAACAAAAAATTGCATAGTCAAAGCAATGGTATTCCCGGTGGTAATGTATGGGTGTGAGAGCTGGACCATTAGGAATGCTGAGCGCAGAAAAATAGATGCCTTTGAAATGTGGTGTTAGAAATAGGTCGATCCTAGAAGAAATCAACCATGACTGCTCATTAAAGGTCAAATAGTAAAGATGATGCTAAAGTACTTTGGACATCAAATGAGAAGAGAGGATTCACTTGAGAAGGCCTTGATGCTGGGAAAGGTGGAGGACAAAAGAAGGGGGTGGCCAAAAATATGATGGCTAGATGGTATTGTAGATGCAATGGGCACAAAGCTGTGTGGGCCAAAGAACCCTTTCCCCATTTTCTTGGGGGACTTTTGTTTTGTTTTCTTTCTTGTTTACTCAGTGGCTTAAGTGACTAAGATGCTGACTGGGAGGCAGAAGGTTAGCAGTTCGATTCCCGAGTATTGCAGGATGGAATGAGCTCCCGTCTTTGTCCCAGCTCCTGCCATCCTAGCAGTTCGAAAGCAAGAAATTGCAAGTAGATAAATAGGGACCACTTTGGTGGGAAGGCAACAGCATTCCATGCGCTCTGGTGTCTAGTCATGCCTGCCACATAACCACGGAAATGTCTCCAGACACAGACAACGCTGGCTCTTCGGCTTTGAAACAGAGATGAGCACTGAACCCTAGAGTCGGATACGACTGGCTTTCGAGCAAGGGAAACCTTTACCTTTACTTTACTCATTTTTAATTTAAAAAAATTCCTGGGAAGCAAAGAAAGTGCAGAATAGTAAACCAGCCCCCTAAGGTTACCAACTGCTTGTAAGCAGCTAACTCTAGAACAGAAACGAACCCCCCCTCTCTCATATAGTGATCAAGCACCATCCCCCACCCCCACCCCCACCCCTCCCAAGTTAATTCTAGAACAGAAACGAACCCCCCTCTCTCATATAGTGATCAAGCACCATCCCCCACCCCCCTCCCAAGTTAACTCTAGAACAGAAATGAACCCCCTCTCTCTCATATAGTGATCAAGCACAATCCCCCACCCCCACCCAAGTTAACTCTAGAACAGAAACGAACACCCCCTCTCTCTCATATAGTGATCAAGCAGCATCCCCACCCCACTCCCCCCACCCCACCCCTCCCAAGTTAACTCTAGAACAGAAACAAACCCCCCTCTCTCTCATATAGTGATCAAGCACAATCCCCCACACCCACACCACACCCCTCCCAAGTTAACTCTAGAACAGAAACAAACCCCCCCTCTCTCATATAGTGATCAAGCACAATCCCCCACACCCACACCACACCCCTCCCAAGTTAACTCTAGAACAGAAATGAACCCCCCCCCCTCTCTCTCATATAGTGATCAAGCACCCTTAGTTCTCATGCTAAGGCCCACGGGCCAGATACAGCCTGTGTTGTCATTTTCTGTGCCCGCAACCCATCCAAGGGCATTCAATAAACAAAATGGCCACCCTTTTGAATCTGTTGGGACAAAATGGCCACCCACATCATGCAGGCATGGCAAAATGGCTGTCCAGCCCTCGAAGCTGACTGAGAGAGTGTGACACAGCTTCCGGCTTGAAAAGGGTGGGAACCCCTGGTTTAATATAATCTAATCTAAATATATTTAAAATATTTATACTTCACCTTACTTCCCAAGAGGACCCAAGGTGGCTTACAGAAATAATATCATAGCTGGAAAGAAGGGACACCAAAAGCATACCTGTCAACCTTCCCGATTTGGCCGGGATTACCCCGTAAATTGATGTCGATTGACGTCATAACCCGGCCCCCGCTGCCAAAACCCCGTAATTTGGCAGTGGGGGAAATGCTTTCCGTGCATGCGCGGAAGGGCTGCGCAAGCGGCGTAGCGTTTCCGTGCATGCGTGGAAGGGGTAAAACCTTTCCATGCATGCGTGGAACATGACCTGCGCACAAGCGATGTGCGCAGGTCCCGTTTTTCCGGAGCCGCGGGTTGACAGGTATGACCAAAAGGCAGGAGCACATCTTTTAAGAAGACATTATTCTCTGGAGGTGGGACTGCCATGGCTCAGGTGGTTAAGACACTGACTGGAAGGCTGGCAGGTCAGCAGTTTGAACTGGAGTGCTGCGTAATAGAGTGAGCATCCATCTCTGTCCCAGCTCCTGCTAACCTAGCAGTTTGAAAGCAAGAAATTGCAAGTACAATAGATAAATAAGGACCTCTTTGGTGGGAAGGTAAACAGCGTTCCATGTACTCCGGTGTCTAGTCATTAAAGGTTTCCCCTTTAATATCAGTGGGTGGGGGGTTGCGACCCCCCTCTCTGCTGGTTCCCCGGGGGTTGGGAGGTTTGTGGGGACAAAAGGGGTATGTCCCCCCAACCCTTCTGGACCCAGGAGACCAGGGAGAGGGGATTGATTCCCCCCCTCCTAAAAAAACTTCGTTTTTAAAGAGAAGAAACCGCTTGGTTTCTTCTCTTTAAAGACAGAGTGTTTTTTTGGGGGGTGGGGGTGGATTTGATCCCCTCTCCCTGGTCTCCTGGGTCCAGAAGGGTTGGGGGGACTGATCCCTTTTGTCCCCACAAACCTCGCAACCCCAGGTGAGCCAGCGGAGAGGGGGATCGCCACCCCCCATTTACTGATATTAAAGGGGAAACTCCAATCGGGACCTTCAGGCGCCATTGGTGAGGGAAAGAAGGGCGGTTGGTGTTTGCGTGGCTGTGAAGCGTTGAGGTTTTTTAAAAAAAAATTCGGGCGCCAGCTTCCTCAGTGTTTTGCGCGCTCATGTCGCGCAGGACTCTGGGGCTTGTAGTTATGGGTTTGTGATTTGTGGTTGTGGTGCGTTTTTTTCTTCTGCAGCTTGATTTTGATTGGCCGTGGTGCATTTCTCAAAGTTCTTTGTGGTCGCGCCTCTCAGCCTGATTGGCTGTGGCACGGCACGGCACAAAGAACGTTGGGAAATGAAGTTGTTTCCTTTTTTTCACGTTTGTGGGGCTGTTGCCCCACTGGCACATTTCTCAATCATTCGTTGACCTGCGGACCCAGTTCGGCCGTGTGCACGAAGGGTGGGTGCGGGCTAGTAGGGCCAGGCTTAGGAACCTATGCGAAGTTCCAATGGTTAACACTTGGTTTTATAGGTTAAGATCTTGCACCTTGATTTGTAATTGTAACTGCATTGTATTTTTCTATTGTTGCTGATTGATATTTATATGCAATTTTGTTGTGAACCGCTTTGGGTTGTCTTAGGACAAGGAAAGCGGTATACAAATATTGTAATGTTAATGATAACAACAACAACTGATAGTAATATGTTACTTTTCATAGGAATAAAGTAGAATAGAATGTACTTTGGCACCTGAAATAACCTTGGCTGTAATTTGCTTCTTTTTCAAGGTAATGGAGTGTGTGCATTTGTTCATGCATGTGTCTCTCTGTGTGTCTATTTTTACTTCTCTGAGGAGGATGGGTTATATGGGTGGTTCCTTTGCTAGCAGTTGGAAAGCAAGACATTGCAAGTAGATAAATAGGGACCACTTTGGTGGGAAGGTAACAGCGTTCCATGCGCTCCGGTGTCTAGTCATGCCTGTCACATGACCATGGAAAACATCTGCAGAAACAGACAGCGCTGGCTCTTCGGCTTTGAAACAGAGATGAAAACTGAACCCTAGAGTCGGATACGACTGGCTTTCAAGCAAGGGAAACCTTTACCTTTACCTATATACCAAGGTTTCTGTTGATGGTGGGAAAGGAGGCATTGTAAACTAAGAAAGAAAAAAAAGAGAGCAAAAAAACCCGAAAGGCCAGCCCCACAGAAAAGGCAGGGTGAGGGAGGATTAGAATGTACTACTGACACTTACCTTGGTTTATGGCAGAGGTGCCCAAACTACGGCCCACAGACAGTATGCGGCCCATGACACCAATTCGTCAGGCCCGTGATGCCCTTGCTGCTCCCGGAAGTGGATGGGGGACACACCCGCCAATGCACATGCGTGTCTGGAACCACTTCTGGGAGTGATGCGGACACGTTTGCGCATGCGTGGGGACGTCCGGAACCACTTCTGGGAATGGCGCAGATGTATTTGTGCATGCTCCCAGAAGTGGTTCTGGCCACACATACCCAAACACGCCCACTTACGGGGCCATGGTCAGGCCTATTCAGCTGTTCCAGGGGCATAGTCCGGCCCGTGGTGCAAAAAGTTTGAGGGGGGGCTGGTTTATGGGGTGGAGAAAAAACCCTTTGAAAGAGGCTGATTTCTTATGGAAATGAGGTAGAAAGGTAAGCTCAGCAGAACAATGAAGTACAGTAATAATGAAAGAGGATGTGTTGCAATGGCCCATGGAGGTCAGAGTGACTAGCCATAAGGAAGGCACGGGAGACGATTGTGCGGTGAAAGTCCAGTCCCGATTGGCTCGGGTGGTCTGTATTTATTACCCTGCCTCAGGATGTTATGTGCATAGGTTGCGCGTGACCCCGTTACAGAAGACTTTGCATATATGGTCATTCCGGTGGCCAAGTTACATTGACCACTCTTGGAAGTTACTCGGAAGTTACCAAGTTTCACAGTTCTCTAGAATCTAATTAACAGGGTTGGCGACACCTATTGTTCTCGCCCTAAGCCCGGAGTCTTAGCTATGTTGACTCCGGGCAACTATACTTAATCAACTTGTCGGGCGCGACCAGTTTGTACAACTAAGTCCACAACCAGGAGTGAGATACTGTGTAATTAACTTGAGTTCATCACCTTATGACTTTTGCCCTACTTCTCTCAGAGTTATCAGCCAAGGCAATATGAATCGCCCCCAACTATCAATTTAGCCCGAACCCCAATCGCCTTTCCAGCAAAGCCCATGGTGGTTCTCAGCTGTGTGCTAGCGAGCGAACCCATTGGGAAAGGTTTGGCCAATTATGAACACGGGCAACCCACAATCCCTCCTTTTTTATTATTTAAATGAGCCTGGCTGAGAGCTCGGTAGATGTAAGGCCTGAGTTGTCTGGGTGTAATTGTCTCTCGGGGTCCCGACATGAGGTGCACCTTGGCAAGAGTGAAGGAATGCATTGTGCAAAGTAGCAAAGCATAATCTCCACTGCTATGATGATGGTTATGATATGGGGCGCAGTCTGCACCCACCTCAAGGGATCTCAGGACTATAGTGCTAGCCCAATTATATCTTCATGACTGAGGTGTCAAGTTTGGTTACCTGGTCCTGGATTTTTGCTACAGGTGTCCATCAGGTCGGGACAGCACATGTCATGAATAGCTTTTCAGCCCAAATGGTGTAAGAGTAGCAAATAGTCAATCGCTGCCCGGTTATCCAAAACTGTGTGTCTAAAGTTCAGCCTGCTCTTGGTTTAGCATGGCAATGGCTGATGAAGCGTGTGAATGATCTTTCACTGGGGGGGGGGCTAACTTCTTTCCCCAGTGACATAAATGGTTTTTCTAAAGTAATCCTAGGCTACGCTGCAAAGTGGCCACTCTGGCAATTATGCAAATATCTCCTCACACATAGAGGAGGTGTGATTGACACAGATATAAGCAAACACAGAGTAATTAAAGGACTACAATAGGCAGGGATTTCTTTTGGCTGCGGGATGCTCAACCTTTGTGTAGATGTGGCCCTGTCTGGCTTCTTCCCCCACCCATGGCAAAGACATATTCTCCTAACAAGGTGTAGTACCGGAATCAAATATGAGGGTAATATACAATCCTGTGTGTGCAAAAATTCACAATCTAGTTCATACGTCCCTTGAAAATCCCACCTTGAGCAAAGGCAAAGAATTCAAAGATATGCAAAGACAATATAAGCAATAGCAATGAAACATAAACATTCAGCTGCTTCTCTTGAAGGCTGATTCTTGAAGTGGGGTACATGTGGTGAAACTATGAATTGTCCCAATTGTCCTTTTGGTGTGAATTTTATGGGATAATTCAACGTGTCCATTGATAACTTGAAGAGTCAGTATTTGTGGCAGTCCAAGTTGGTATAAAAGTTCTTTGAAGTCCCAAATGGTCATTGAGCGGCTTGTGTGTATGTGTGTGTGTGCAGTGTCCCAAATCCTCCCCCTTGGGTTAAAAAGCATGCCAAAATCATCTAAAAATGGCTGGCTGGTGTCATCTTTGGCTGATGTCTGCGCTTGCTGCATTTTGCTCGTTTGGCTGCTGGCATCCGAGCCTGGTCTTCTGGAGTTGGAGCCTGGTTCTGGCTAGCCTCCAGAAATGGACCTGCAGAGGAGATGAAAACTGGCTGCGAACGCAGCCTTGGCATCTTAGGAGAAAAGGTCTGAGAGAGTTAGTTTTTGTATTTTTGTAATTATAGGTCTTAGCTAAGGATCCGGCTGAGGACCGGGGGGGCTTCCTCCCCTTCTTTTTTAACTAAAAGAAAAGACAGTGTAGGTTAACTCATTCCACAATTGCTTAACCTGACATTGTAAAAATGCCATTTGTCAAGTGAGAACTTCGTGTGTTTGTCTCTCATCAGTGAATACTGCCTTGGCTCCTAGGAGTGGAATCAAGGACAGCATTCCCTGCAATTTGATTGAACTAAGTCTGAAGTGAGACTAGTCTGGGTTCCCTTGGCAAGTGGTATGCCAGGCTCCCCTTGGGTAAAATTCCCATGGAGGCCCCCCTCGCGTTCCTGCACATGGCGTGTGTGAACGATTCCTTGTGCTGGTAACAATGGCAGGTTAAGCTGCCTTGCTAATGCTTGCTAATGCTTGGGCATTCTGGTGGAAGAACGCATGGCTTTGGATCGGGGTCGTGAAGACACCCGAGACTAATTTCTGGTGTGCTTCTCTAGCGGCTGCATCAGCTCTGCTGTTGCCCTCTGAGATGGGACCAGGTAAATCCTGGTGGCTCCTAATGTGGGCTACATACAGTGCATCTCTGCAGTGCTGCAAATGAAACTGCATAGTTGCATTAGCTGTTGCGTATGCTCTTTATTGAATGGCACGACTATTTTGGCAAAATCATGTCCTGAAATGTTGTGAATGACTGTGACTACCAACTCCTGTGGAGGAACGATTTTGGGGCCCCTGCTGGAGTCTGTACCCAGTGCTTCTGCGAACATCGTCCCTGTTTTAATAATGTACAGGTTTCGCACGGGGGCGTGTGGCCCCCCGCTACTCCTGTCCACAAATTGATGGCTGAGAATGCGGCTCACTGCCTGAAGCATTTGTTTAGCCTTGTGCAGAATGTACTTCCGATTGGCTGGCTGCTTTCCTTGGGTGAGCAGCGAGAAGAATGGCTTTAAAAGATTTGTGCCTATTTTAAAATATGGCCTTGCCCAATTAATGTTCCCTAAAATTTGCTGGAGTTCTACTAATGTGACTGAGTCCTTAATATGGATCTTAGGCAACACTGGTGTTGCAAAAGATTGGGGCAGTGGATGTCCCAGATAAGGTTCGGCTCTCTGCACTTTCTCAGGAGCTACGGCTAATTCCCTTTCCCCCAGTGTGTTCTGGAGGTCACAAAAATGTGTCGCTGCCTAATTTGGGCACTGTGATCAATACCCATAAAATGACAGACTAAGACTTAGACAGACAAACTAAAAAGACAGTCTTAATGCGCAATGCTGTGGTGGCAAAAAAACATTAAAATGAAGAAACAAGTTAAAAATTTAATAAACTAAAAATACAATCTTAATGCACAATGCTGTGGTGGCAAAAACATTAAAATGAAGAAACAAGTTAAAAATTTCATACAGTGTTACTCTAATGACAAGGAGAGAATCAGAGGATGAAAAAAGTCAGAGGTTAACTTCTTATCAGTTAATGAGAATGTAACAACTTCTTATCAGTTAATGAGAATGTAACACTTCTTTGAATTCCTTTTTCTGTGGAAATTGTCAACAAAGAGTTAATTACCTCACAAAGAGACTGGAACTTAGTTCCAGGCATGTTATGACTGCAAGAAAACAATATTGCCTTTGAAATGTGGTGTTTTGGAGAGACGCTTGCAAAAATCAAAGCATTATTTATGTCATCTAAAGGGATTAAGCATAGTTATAGCAGCGCCGTGGAAATAAATTCAAGTCATGAGGTTTGTTCATAATGCAAAGGGTTAGTGACATTTTACCTAGATCAAAATTTCATTTGACTTAAGTGCCAGGGTCAGACTTAATACAAAATCTGAGCCAGTGATTTTGCCTGCTGAAAACCTCAATTTCATACGATCTGACTTTATTACATTCTAGAAACATTTAGACAATACTAGACAAGACTTAACCAGTAACGAGACATGTTATTTGAAGATATAGGGGGCCCATTTTGTGAAGATGATTTATAAAGGTGAACAGGATTTTTCTCTTCCCCTTTTTTGGGAGCACTCTTGCTGGGTGAAAAAAGTTTCAGAGACAATTTTTCCGGTTCGCGATGCCATCAAAATTGTTTCTTCCAGCACAAGTCTCTTAAAATGAATCAATTTCCACCCCCACCCCACCCCAATTTTCACTCTCCAATTAGTTGTCTGCCTTGTACAGCACTAGTGGCCAAGCAGGCTTAGGGATGTGGAAGTTATGGCCTAATTCTTTGAAGAAGAAAAAGCCTCCCTTACACACTTAAAGACAGGTTTGGCTGAGAGGGAGGGGGGTCACTTTTGCCCCTTTTTCGGGCTAGGATTTCCCCCTCCCCCTCCCTCCCTCGTCTCTGGTGCTTAAGCAGGCGACCAGGGAGCAAAAGAGTTTTTGCCCACCGCTCTTTCTCATACTCTTTCCAGCCTGCTCCTTGAATGGATCAGTACTGGGGCAATCTTTTTTCTATTATTGAAAGCAATATATCCAACCCATGAACAGAGTTAACTGTCTAGAACACAATGCCTGATACTGTATCTCATTATAACATAAACCATGCAAACACATATCACACATATAAATCATAAAACATTAATTCTGGTGCACCATTCATTCACACGCATGACATATTCAAGCCTTGAATATAATACCACATTCCTTCCTGGGTGACATTCCCCTCCCCAGGTCTGCAATGTTTTGCTCTAACTCATGAGGAGATGATTCCTCGCTGCCAGATTTTTTTGCTGTTCTCAGATGGCTGGTTGAGTAGAATCACATCGGGGTCACCAGATGTTGCAATGGCCCATGGAGGTCAGAGTGACTGGCCGTAAGGAAGGCACAGGAGAAGATTGTGCAATGAAAGTCCAGTCCCGATTGGCTCGGGTGGTCTGTATTTATTACCCTGCCTCAGGATGTTACATGCATAGGTTGCACGTGACCCCGTTACAGAAGGCTTTGCATATATGGTCATTCCGGTGGCCAAGTTACATTGACCACTCTTGGAAGTTACTCAGAAGTTACCAAGTTTCACAGTTCTCTAGAATCTAATTAACAGGGTTGGCGATACCTATTGTTCTCGCCCTAAGCCCGGAGTCTTAGCTATGTTGACTCCGGGTAACTACACTTAATCAACTTGTCTGGCGCGGCCAGTTTGTACAACTAAGTCCACAACCAGGAGTGAGATACTGTGTAATTAACTTGAGTTCATCACCTTATGACTTTTGCCCTACTTCTCTCAGAGCCATCAGCCAAGGCAATATAAATCGCCCCCCAACTATCAATTTAGCTCAAACCCCAATTGCCTTTCCAGCAAAGCCCATGGTGGTTCTCAGCTGTGTGCTAGCGAGTGAACCCATCGGGAAAGGTTTGGCCAATTATGAATGCGGGCAACTCACAAGGATGATTTTAGATTATTGGGAGGTGGTATGGAGAGAATTGAAAGTAGTAGCAAGGGGGAGGAAGTGTAAATGTACACATACACACTATCTTAATAAAGAAGGCAACATGAGCTAGAGACATTGCAGTTAATTGAGGGAAAATATTTACAAGACACTGATTTGTTTTGCAGTTTGGCAGTTAGAGGGAGAGAAAAGGCAGTGTTCAGGAAGTAAACCCATTTGTGTGGGTTCACAGAGACTTATTACATCCTCCAGGGCAACGTATATATCACTGGATGTGTATTATGATTTTGTCTGGTTTTTTTAATGAGGCACTGTGATAGAAATAAAATAATTTTTTATTATATTATATATAGTAAATTTAAGCTCATATACATTTATTCAAAAATAGATATGAGATTAGAATATGAGTGAAATTTTGGATAAGAAAAATATATCAAAAGAATGAGAAATATATACTATATAGCAAATATTGATGAATTTTAAAATGTACCAAAATGTTTTTGCTATCTTACAAAGTAATTTAGTGATGTATTAGATTATTAAGCATGTTTTTTGTATTTCTTTTTTATGTTATTAATTTTTATTGTTCTATTTGTATTTGTATTTTGAAAATTTAATAAAAATTATTGAAAAAAAATAAAAAAATTGAATAGTTGTACTGCAGATTCTCAACCTGTGGCCCGAGGTGACATTTCATGTGGCCCCCCACTGCCTCCACCACACCCGGCAGTGCCATGTGCCTGGCCCCCAAAGCTGTCTGAGGGAGTGTGACCCGGCCCCCTGCTTTAAAAGGTTGAGAACTCCTGTGCTACAGTATGTCAGAATCTTTTAGTGCAGACTAAACTTTTGCCCTATCAAAATGTTTTGCCACTAATTATTTTCAGCAAATGATAAAGGAATGTGATAGTTCAACACAATTAGAGGCGGGGTAAAGGTGCTTCGTGTTAACAGATCACAGTCAGCACCATGATGTGTTATGTGAACTTGTAAAGCAGAAGCAGATAACTTGTACCACCACTGCAGAACTTTCAAGTGCCACATTTCATCATAAGAGGAAAAGCAAATGGCTGCCTAACCATCTGTTGGGAGAGGATGGACTCTGATGATAGTTGCTAAGTCTCATCTGGTCCATGGGGCTGTGGTGGCTCAGTGGTTAAGAAGCTCGCCTTGTTAGCTGGAAGGCTGGCAAGTCAGCAGTTCAAGACCTGGGTACTGCATGACGGCCTGAGCACCTGTCTCTGTCCCAGCTCTTGGGGACATGAAAGGAGCCTCATTTGGGCGTTCCCTGAGCGGAGTTTCTTCCGCAAAAATCCTTTCAACCCAGAATAATTTCTGACACAAAATTACAGTATTATTATTATCTGGTCTGTGAAGGAAAAACTCCTTAACAGTTAGAGCAGTACAACAGTGAAACCAACTGCGTCGAAAGGTGGTGAGCGCTCCAACACTGGAATCATTCAAGAGAGAATTGGACAACCATCTGTCAGATCTACTTTGATTGGGATTCCTGCATTGAGCAGGGGGTTGGACTTGATAGTCTCATAGGCACCTTCCAATTCAGTTATTCTATGATTCTGTGATTTGGCACAAAGGAATTAGTTCTGGAGGACCTACAGTCCCTTTTAAAAGAACTTGGCATTCTTAATTCTCATGCAACTGAACAGAGACAAAGCAAAGCTCTTCTGAAAGTTTGATAAACACTATTCATGAAGTCATTTGGGACAATGATCAAAGCATGACCGCACGTGTTTTTGCTAGAGTTTAAGCCAGGGGTTCCCAACCTCTTCAAGCCAGGGGCCAGGTCACGCTCTCAGTCCGCTTCGAGGTCCAGATGGCCATTTTGCCCTGCCTGTATGATGGGGTGGCCATTTTGTCCCAACAGCTTCAAAGGGGTCACCATTTTATTTCTCAAATGCCCTTGGAGTGGTGGGGGCCACATGAAATGGCATCAGAGACCAGATCTGGCCCGTGGGCCCTAGGTTGGGAACCCCTGGTTTAAGTAGAACATGGAAGATACCTTCTTGGACCACATTTTTCAGAATCTACTGTTCCTGCTAGCTGGAGAACTAAGACCTATAACAAAAATAGGATATTTTATCAGGGCTAATTCTCAGGTTTGAGACCTGGCTATTCTAAACGCTTTTATGATTTTAATTGCTATAGGGATGTTTTTATACTTGAAAGTTTTTTAATGGTGGATTGTAAATCGCCCGGAGTCGCTTCGGCAAGGGGGCAGCGATAAAAAACAAATAAAAAAATTAAAAGAACCTTGAAGAAGTTATTGTAAATTGCTGATTTCCTAACATCCTAGACTTCCTGCATACTAATATGCCTTTTGATCTCTGTTTAAATCATGGAGGCTAATCAGGCTCAGAATTTACTGTCTCAAAGAATTATAGATGTGAGCTTCAAAAACATGCATTCTTTAGCAGAGAAAACATGAATATCATTTCTGAATGTGAATAATCCTTATTATGAGATTAAACTGGTAAAATAGTAAAAAGTGTCACCTTACAGCAGCTTGGTTCAGTAATAACTTTGTTGGTACAAAATTAACTCTGAACTCAATATATTTAGGTGGCCACTTTATAAGCCAATGAAAATATGCAAATTGTATGTAGAAGCATACAAAAATATACAGGTTTTGAAGAACATTTTGTAAGGGAAATTGGTGGGAGAGGACTATCCTAAAACCTTCTTGTCTGTATGTGCTCCCATGGGGTACATTGTCCTGTTCCAAGAAATACCTCAGAGTTTTCTTCTTCGAGTTTGTGCCCTGGCAGGATTTGGAGATACAGTGATACCTCATACAACGTCCAAACTTGGTTCCACAAGTTTGGACTTTATACGGATTTGGACTTTGTATGAGGCATGCAAAATCCTATCCGCGATGCCTCATACAACGTCCAAATCCTTGCCGCGATGCCTCGTACAACGTCGTTTCCATAGAAATACACTGTACTGTAACAGCACAGACTTCAGGGCAAAGTCAAGGAAACTGACAGAACTTTAAGAAATCATTGTCTAAAGGCTAAATGCATTACAAAAATATGTCAAACAACCCTGATTGTCCAAGAACCTGAAGAATGCTGCAAAAATCCCAGGAATGCTTCTAAAAATTCTGATGAAAAATACAAAAAAATCCAAAATCACGCTCAAAACCACTCCTAAACACACTTCGCCTCGTGCAAAACCCTCAAGAGCAATGCATGCATGTGTCCTGCCTTTTATACTACCCAGGCACAATGCAACCTGGGAAAAACCCAATGCCTCATACAAAGTCGCATGACTTTGTATGAGGCAACTTTGTTCAAGGAATTAGGCGATGTTGTATGAATCTGATGTTGTATGAAGCGGACTTTGTATGAGGTATTACTGTACTGAAATTGTGTATGCTACTGTCTTGTTATACTGTTGGTTTTCTGGAGAGACCAGACTGAAATAACTTGAAGGATACTTTATTTCTGTAAACAGGAGATATCAGACTAAGATTTTTGGAGGGGAGACAAAATAAAATTAAGAAAATGCTGATTCATTTGTTAAAACATAGGGCTTAAGCTGTATTTCTGTTGGTCTAGGACTCTAATGAGTATTTAGTTTGTTACTCTCCCTTAATTATGAGATACAAAGTGGGTACCGAATATAATGGACATTTTATTTTTGAAACAGCCAAGGCTATATAAAAGTATGAGTGACTTTGTAATACAGGGGTTGGCAACCTTTTAAAGTCGGGGGCTGGGTCACACTCCCTCAGACAGTTGAGGAGGCCGGACTGGAGGGCCCCCCCCCATAAACACTGCTGTAAACAGCGCTCCGGTGTCTAGTCATGCCTGCCACATGACCACGGAAACGTCTGCAGAAGCGGACAGTGCTGACTCTTCGGCTTTGAAACAGAGATGAGCACTCAACCCTAGAGTCAGATATGACTGGCTTTTGAGCAAGGGAGACCTTTACCTTTACCAGAACTTTGCTGTCTATTCCACTCATCCTGTCACTATATAATTATTTGGTAATTGAGAAAATAACCTGTTTTATGCCATCAAGTCACTTCTGATGTGAGCTATGAGTTAATGATCTCCAAAATATCCTATCATTAATAGCTGTGCTCAGATCTTGCAAACCAACATTATCTCACATTTAGTTTTCTCTTCTTATACCAGGGGTTCCCAGCCTTTTTGCGCTGTGGGCTGGACCACACACCCCAGACAGCTGAGTGGGCCTGTCATGTGGTTCCTCCCACCATAAACACTGCCATAAAATGTGTCTGCAGCTGACGTAAACACGTTTACCACAGCTGTGGGAGCACTTAGGTCAGGCGTGGATGTATTTTATGGCTGTCGTAACTGCGTCCACTTCTGCTAGTGGTGAGGGTGGCAGTGGGACACATGAAATGGTGCCGTGGGTTGGGTCTAGCCCACGGGTTGTAGGTTGGCCACCCATTCTATACAAACGTACACTTCCTTCCTAGCAAGACTGTCTGTCCCATTCAGTTCTGCTCAGGTTTAGCAAACCAAGAGCTGTAGATTTTTTTATTGAATGAACTCATCTTATGTTAGATCCTCCTTGTTTCCTACTGACCTCTCCCACTTTCTCCAGCAATATTATCTTTTCAAGTCAGTTCTGTATTTTCATTATACATGTATGGTAATAGGTAAAGGTTGCCCTTGCTTGGAAGCCAGTCATATCCAACTCTAGGGTTCAGTGCTCATCTCAGTTTATAGCCAAAAAGCTAACGCTGTCTGCATGTTTCTGTTGTCATGTGGCAGACATGACTAGACAGTGGAGCGCACGGAACACTGTTTATCTTCCTACTGAAGTGGTACCTATTTATCCAATTGCATTTTTTTGCTTTCAAACTGGTAGGTTTGCAGGAGCTGGGACAGAAATGGGAGCCCACTCCGTCATGCAGCACTCTGGTCTCAAACTGCTGACCTACCGACCTTCCATTCGTCAAGTTCAGAGCCTTAACCACTAAGCCACTGTGGTCCCGCTTTTGTGTATGGTAAAAAGGTAAAGATTGCCCTTGCTCGAAAGCCAGTCGCATCTGACTCTAGGGTTCAGTGCTCATCTGTTTATGGCCAAAGAGCCAGTGCTGCCTGCATCTGCAGATGTTTCTGTGGACATGTAGCAGACATGCCAGGATACACCAATTTACTTTTGCTCTATTGACAGTTCAGGCTTTGATCAAGCACCATTATTCTGCCTTTTTGGCTGTCTATGGCATCTGTATAGCTCTTTTCCAACACATCTGAAATGACTTGATTTCACCTTGGTGTCAAGTGACAATCTTTCCTTACTAACAGCACTCCCTTTTTTTAATTTCAAAAGGTGGGGTGACATCTTTCAGAAATCATACAGGCAGCATAGTCGTAGAACTTTGGTCTCATAAAGCTTTTCGTCCTGTGTTGCCGAGCCCAAGGGTTTGCAAATGGAAAGGTTGCTTTCTAGTCTGCATTCTGCAGGGTGGACATGGCCAAGTTAGTTTACCTGGAGAAGTTAAAGGATGTCGCTGTTTCTCTGTTGAATGTGTTGCACTTATTCACATTTTTGCTTCACTATTTCATTAACTCCAAATCAGCCCTTTAGCACAGGACAACAGACACATCCCAGCTGCCTTTGCTTCTGTCCTCACACAGGAACTATCGTCCAGATCAAGTGTTCATCTTCCGGGATCTTCTAGCACTGGGCAATGTTTGGTTGGAATCTGTGTGTAGTGTATGTACAGTATACTTAAACTTCTGTTTTAAAAAGCCAGGAAATTCAATTTATCAAAAAGCCTCCTGTTTTTGAGTGTGAGATATTCTGTTTCCATGTCCTTGATTCAAAACACAAAGAAATGGTCTGCTATTGCTGCACAATATAGTGCCCGCAAAGCCAACAGGAAAAAGAATGGCAAACTTTACATTGTAAAGGGCAACCCAAATGTTGACAATACCAATGGCAGTTATCAAGATAGTGTACATTCATATAGAGAATAGTATGATTCACAAAGAGACACAAAGAGAAAATCCTAGCTGACTCATTTTTTCATCAGTTAAACCAGGGGTTCCCAACCGAAGGCCGGTGGGCCAGATCCAGATGGTGACGCCATTTCATGTCCCCCCCCCATCCAAGGGCTACCCCTTTGAAGCTGTTGGGACAAAATGGCCACCCCCACATGCAAGGGTAAAATGGCCGTCCAGCCCTCAAAGTTGACTGAAAGCGCGTGACCCGGCCCCTGGCGTGAAAAGGTTGGGAACCCCTGGGTTAAACATTCCTCAACCAAACACATGGCTGTGTCATGGTTTCCACATGCGACCGTGTCTTGATTTTAAGGTGACATTTGATCCATGTAGTGTTAAGACACATTTTGTAGTTTTCTTAGGTTTAGAAAGCCAAATTTCATTGCAGAGCACATTGAAATGCCAGGCTGATAGCCTGACATGACAAATGATACATAGATAAGATTAGAACTCTCTCCTAAGGGAGGAGGGGGAAATGAGTGTCCAGCCTTGGACTTATTCCAGGGACACCTGCAGCCCAACGAGGGACTGAGTGACAGCTAGGTCAGCTGACACACCACAAGGGAGAAACGTCTCCACTCCTGTCAATCAAACTGATTGCCTGGACACCTGTTAGAATAAAACTTTCCCAGAGAAAGTAAAGGTGGGGGCCATTTGCGGAGCAGATGGTACCTGCACCTGCAAATGGTCCTTGAAGACCTCACTCTTTCTCATGGGAAACACAGGTGCTTTCCCATGAGATTGCCATTAGATCACCACATTCAAGGGCACCTTTTTCTTAGAAAAAGAGCCCAATTTGAGCACTAAGCACGCACACTTCGGGAGCCAGGGGAAACTCTGGCCCCTACACATAATAATCTTGATTGCAGCGGGAGCCCTTGTCGGTGGGCATCCCAAAATGACTCTTCGGGGCTAACGCTTAGCCATAAGGGGCTGAATTGCCCCTAACCATGTAAGGGAGAAATCTGCTAGGGAGCTAGCAAGACTTTCAAGTTCATTTATTTGTTTTATTAGTTTGTGTTTTATGTAGTATAGATTTAGTTAAGATCTGTATCCTGTATTGTGTTTCCTTGAAATAAATCTTCAAAAGCCAGTTGTATGTGCCTGCCTTTGTAAAGATGAAGAACGAAACCCAGCAGAGCTGAAGTGGCTTCAACTTGTCCTCATCGCTTCCAGCCAGACGGAAAGAGGTGAGAGGGATAGCTCTGTCTCAGAAAGGGAGGGGAAGAGTGGCAACTCTAAGAAGCCTAGCTTCTTCTAAGGGATTAATATTACCTGCCATATGCAGAAGGCTACTCTGTCCTTGTCCCCAGCGAATCGGGCTAGGGGGAGGCATGCTCATAGAGGCAAGCAGGTCGCAGGATCTAAGGTCCGCCCTGCCAGGTGTCCCCAAGAAAAATTCTGGGAGCCCAATGAAGCCTTTGTGAGGCATGTTCCGCCCCCTACGTCCCTGATAGGCTGTTTTTGGTAGTGACCAGAAGAATGTACTGGTTTCAACAAATTCTTCCACTTCCTCCCGCCATCCACCCCAAATGTGTCATGCCCTGTACAATTTGAGAATAAGAACACAACTTTAAGTTGGATAGAAAGAATTTATCATTTCTTTAACGTTTACATGGTAAAAAGTATGTTTAAATCACATATACATTACAAAAGGTCCCTCAAGAAAAGAGAGAATCAAGACAGAAAAATTATAAAAGCACTACTGTATTAAAATTGGATTAAGAACTGCAATGATGAACAAAGGAGGATCAAATTCTGAATTACAGGTGTCAAAAATTTTGGACATAACAGAACATTACTGCTCTTTTTTAACCAAGAAGAACAGGCTGAAATTTGGCACCCAGTCGTCAGTTTGCCCAGACATGTTACCAGCTAGTGAACAATGATGGACCCACTACAACAATTCAACTGGTAACATCAGATTCTGCCAAGAGTCAACTGTGGTGACCACCAGTTTGGGGGCACATAGTTGGTTCTCAACGCTCAATAAAATTATTGCCTGCTCACATGACTCATCTCCAATGAAAATATGAAGGCACATCAATCTATGGCCGTGATGGCGAACCTTGGCACTGCAGGTGTTCTTGGACTTCAATTCCCAGAATCCCTGATCAGCAGGTATACTGACAGAGATGGCCTCCTTTGGGTTTGAGAGCCTCTATGGCAGTTGTGGCAAACCTTGGCACTCCAGGTATTCTTGAACTTCAATTCCCAGAAGCCCAAGTCAACACTCCTGCTGATCAGGGTTTCTAGGAATTGAAGTTCCAGAACACCTGGAGTGCCAAGGTTCGCCATCACTGCCCCATGGTATTCCAGTATTAGCCATCAGCCAGGAAAGCATAAACCAGTTTCTGCCTGACAAAAAACTCTCCCTAGTTAAAAATCAAATAACTTCAATTATAACCGTTTCCTCCTTATACCAAGGCAAATCTGTGGATATCAATTTATTGAACTCTCCCCAACATAGTAATCCCCAAATGGGTTGGATTACAACTAACACCACCCACAGCTACTAGCTGTGATGATATGAATGACTGGAGTACCAGACCAATGTGTCTTGAAAGGCACTGGATTGTGAATTGATGATATAAATCAGGGGTTCCCAACTTAAGGCATGTGGACCAGATCTGGCCCATGGTGCCATTTCATGTGCCCCCCCCACCCCTCCAAGGGCATTCGAGAAACAAAATGGCTGCACCTTTGAAGCTGCTGGGACAAAATGGCCACCCTCATAGTGCAGGTGGGGCAAAATGGCCGTCCGGCTCTCGAAGCTGACTGAGGACTGAGACCCAACTCCTGGTTTGAAAAGGTTGGGAACCCCTGATATAAATCAAACACAGAGATTTCTTCTTTAAAAAGGTAGGTTTCCTTAACATCCAGCCCTTTATTTTAGGTTAGGTTAACATAATTATGTAATAGGAAGTAAGGCACTTATGGAGGTCATCTACATTTCTAGACAGAAGACAAAAAAACAGTTTTTGAAATCAATTAAATGAATTAAGGCTTCAGCTTTGATTTAAAAAAAATCCTAACTCCAACAGATTTTTTAAAGTACCGTACATACAAAGAAATCACTAATAGCTCAGCTCTGTCACCAAAGGCATAGGCAGCCTGGTAAAAAGACATAACTCTCTTCCTCCAAGCATGTAATTGAAGAGCAGGTACATATTAAGAGTTCGGGCTTTCCTAAAAAGCTAGTTGATTCAGCTGTGCACCATCGGGGAATTTCAAGAATCGCTCTATTTGGATTTGGTCAGTTATGATGGAGGACAGGAAGAAGTTTAATGACTATAGCAGTTTGGGATCCAGCATTCTGCATCCAGAGGTAGCGGACATCAGGGACAGCAGCTAAGGACACAAAGAAGAGTGAAGAGAAAACTGAAAGAGGGGAAAGACTAGTGTTGGGATTAAAAACAAATTTACTACCTACTCTGTGGGCGTGGTATGGTGGGCGTGGCCAGGGGGAAAACCCTCCGTTGCACCCAAATTAGGACTAATTTATTTCAAAACTTGGATGGCTGGGGCCAGTCGGAATTTCTGCTACTGGTTCTGGCGAACTTGCTGAATCCCACCACTGGGAAAGACAAATTCAAAGTGGGTGCTGTAAAGATTTTTTTCTTTGAAAAAGAAAATGTAGACTCAATGACTGGCACATTTCCTGGAGAATGCAAGTAGCAGTACCACACTTTGGACTGTATTGAATCTTGAAGAAGGCTCAAGCATAAATTTGGGAGATTCCTTTATTCACTCTTCATTTAGATTTTAAATGCATAGCTGCTCCTGTCCTTTAAAAATACAGTACTGTTAATGCTAAGTAACGTCAAGCACCCGAAGAAAGTCAGCCAAAATGTGTAACAATCTGCCATCAATATTGAAAAGATTCAGAAATTAGGGTAAATTTAGCAAAACCATTTTTGAAGGTCATTTCTGGTAGGCATCAGTTTTAAGTTTTGATGAAACAGCAAATATTAATGTCTCAATATGAAATGATATTTTAAATTAGAGTTCAATTAATCTGGTTTTTTACAGTGTAGCTAGGTAAAGGTGAAGGTCGCTCTTGCTCGAAAACTAATCATACCCAACTCTAGGGGTTTGGTGTTCATCCCCGTTTACAGCCAGAGCGCCAGCACTGTCTGTACCTGCAGATGTATCCATGGACTGAACTGAATCCGGATGGCAGGCATGACTAGACACCGGAGTGCATGGAACACTGTTTTACCTTCCCACCATAGTGGTACCTATTTATCTACTTGCAATTTCTTGCTTTTGAACTGCTAGGTTGGCAGAAGCTGGGACAAAGATGGGGGCTCACTCCATCATGCAGTACTTAGGTCTCAAATTACTGACCTGCAAACTTTCCAGTCGTCAAGTTCAGCATCTTAGCCATTAAGCCACTGCAGTCACATGGACAGTGTAGTTAGAACTACACAAAAAGGACAGGATGAGGGTCTCTCTGGCACATCTGGCTTATGGACAGACCCCCAAAAGAATTACTTGTTTAGATTATAATAGCTAATATGGCCAGCAGAAATGCTGATCAAAGTGATTGTGGGAGGTGTAGCTCAAAATTTCCCCAAGTTATGAGTAGGTTGCATCTCCCTTGGTAGTAAGAAATTATGCAGGTTAGTTTTTCATTTGAATGATATTACTATCCAGGCAAGCACTTGCATTTTACAGGGCACTCATCTTAAGTTTGCTGCAATAGGAAAAGAAAGGAATTATCCAGGCCCTTCTTGCCTCTTTAAAAAGGTTGGGTGACCTCACTAAAATCCAGGAAAGAAAATCTCATTTATTTTTTAATTCTTGGTGTGTGTGTGTTCTGTCCACTTCTGAAAGACTACAGAAAGAGTTAGCACCACTGTCTAAATAAAAGGCTAAATATACATTAGGAAGCTCGGTTTCTTACTCTAAATCAGTGGTTCCCAACCTTTTCAAGCTGGAGCTGGGTAATGCTCTTTCAGCCAGCTTTGAGAGCCGGATGGCCATCTTGCCCTCCCTGTAAAATGGGGGCAGCCATTTTGTCCAAACAGCTTCAAAGGGGGTGGCCATTTTGTTTCTCAAATGCCCTTGGAGGAGTGGAGGACCACATGAAATGGTGCCATGGGCTGGATCCGGCCCACAGGTTTTAGGTTGGAAACCCCTACTCTACATCCCCACTTCTGTGCATTCAGTTACTAATTCAGATTGATACTGAAGTCACCAGATGTGCCGTCATTGTAGGGAAATGAAGAAACAGCTACACTGGCTGTCTGAATTCTAAATATGAAGTGATGGTCACAGAATGTTTTGTGGGTAACCATTATTCACTATCCTGAATAAGCAATAAAGGCTTTGAATGATATGCTATTTGTCCCTTCAAATAGGAACACACACAAATATATAACTTCTTAACCGTTTGTGCTAGTTATGAAGCTGCAGGCTCTGTTGCATAGATTACAAGGGTAGATTGTGAAGGAGTACAAGGCACAATATGAAATCGATTAAGATTACTTTGTTCATTATAAACTAGCTGCTAATCTTAATGCCCAATACCAAGAGATGTCAGATAGCCTAGAACCACTACATAGGCACAGTTTTCTCAAAGACTAATTTTAAGGCTTTATAATTCACTAGCAATGAGTCAAACACTCTTTCCTCAACAGACTGAAATACAATAAAACCTCACATAAAGAGCGCCTCGCTTAGAGACTAACTTGCTTAAAGAGCAGAATTTTTTCTGAATAGTTGCCTCGCTTAACAATTAAAACCAACCAAAATCTCGCTTAACAACTACATTGGGGTTCACAAACGGCCTCACCAGAAGTCACAATTGGCCACTTACAATGGTGTTTCGCTTAAAGAGCAAACTCGCTTAAAGAGCAATTCCGTGGAATGCATTACGCTCTTTAAGCGAGGTACCACTGTAATATGCCTTAGACTGCTCAATGCCACAACGTAAAAGGCCCCAAACTCAGAAATAAACTGTTCTAATACACCTCAAACATAATTTTTGCTTACTGCCTAACTGGCAGCTTTGAGTTCTTTATGAAGCAAATTGCTGCCTGTGTTAGACGCCTTGGTCCGGGGGCAGGGCATGTGTGGACATCCAGATGCTATATGACTACAACGCTAATCACCCCCCACTATTAAACATGCTGGTTAAGGCTGATGTGACTTGTAGCTCAAATACATCTGAAAGGCCAAATATTCTCTCCCTTGGTCCCATGGCTTAGGTTCTGTGTTGTACACTGACATTCAAACTTACTAAAAAGAAAAGCAGAAAGATAAGAGCTTGGAAGAAGACAAAAGATATAAGCATATCAGAGAGCAAACAACACAACACAACACAACAACAAAAGACAAAAACATTGTGACAACTGAAAGACTAACTCCTATATTTAAATGTGAGGATTTAAATAAAGGAGTTAAGTCTTTTTAAGGTGCCACTTTTTTGTTTATACACTGATATGCTTGCACAGACTAACAGTTATCACTTCAAAAAGATACAAGATTACCTCTTTACCTGCACACCTTTCCTTTGGTATGAAAACAGTTACAAGACATATTGTAGTGAGAAAGGAAGGACAGACTGTGACAAAATTTCAAACTAGAAAGGTCGGAAACAATCCTTCTTACATGTAAAATCAGTATTTTCGTAACGGCATGTAATGCTGCTCTGCTGATTTTAATGGATAATGTAACTATCATTTTTATTTGTAATAGCAGCACTCCATAAACTGCTTCCACAACTAAAGCTGAGGATCTCAGGTGTTACTGCTAATGGAGATAGCAAAACATCTCAGAATTAACTACTGAAAAATTAGAGCAAGCTAAAAAGGATAGGTGTGCATTACAAATAGTCATTTTCATCAGAAATGGAATCTTTTCCCCTAAAAGCTGGAATGTGTCATTGGAGCACTTGGGATAACAGCTTGATTTTCTCCTGGTCACTGTATAACAGGGGTTCTCAACCCTTTCAAGCCATGGGCCAGACCACGCCCCCTCAGACAGCTGAGCGGGCCGGACTGGTGGGCAGCTCCCGCCGCAAAAAGTGTCCGTGGCTGCCGTAAACACATTTACAACAGCCACAGGTGCATTTACAGATGTTGTCAATGCATCTGCTTCCGCTGGTGGCGGCGATGTGGGCCATATGAAATGGTGCCGCAGGCCGTAAGTTGCGAACCCCTGCTGTATAGCTTAAGGTCCTCTGGCCTGGTAGTTTTTAAATGGTACCTAGACACAATCTCATCCACCTATGGTCACCAAATGGAATATGCTACCGTACTTATTAACAGAACTGCATACTGCCCAGTGCTTATAGCTCCCTATTTGAGACACTCAGTAGGACGTTCTTGCCAATGTAAAGGTAAAGGTTTCCCTTGCTCGAAAGCCAGTCGTATCCGACTCTAGGGTGCAGTGCTCATCTCTGTTTCTAAGCCGAAGAGCCAGCGCTGTCTGCTTCTGCAGACGTTTCCGTGGTCAATGTGACAGGTACTAATTGCCTCACTTAGGATAATTATTGGGCAATGTGCAAGCAGGCCAAAATAATGTCTTCTTAGTCCTTCTTCCTACTCTGACTTGTTGGGAAAGGGGGAAGGATTCATCCCACACCACACCAGAATAAAATATAACTATTCTGTATACAGATACAGTGCAACTCTCTTCAATGTCCGTCTTATGTTTTAGACTTTAGAACATTTAAGGAAGCTAAATAGAATGGATTTGGAACATAGTCTTGAATCTATCTTCTGGTTAACTGCTGAATTATTTTAAAACCTGAAAATGAGGGCTACTCAGACAATGCTACAAAGAGAGCACTGCCCTAACATATATGACTCCTGAAGATACTTGTTATCTTAGAGAACACTTCTTGACTACAATACAATATAACCTGCATTTTAAGTCTTTAAGGTGTTTTCCCAAACCAAATAAATCTTGCACAAGCCCTCCCCTGCCCAAGACCCTGAGCACCTGAAGATCTGTGGGGTTTCCCCCAATGTCCTTCTTGCTAAGAAGGAAGCACAAGTCCCATCAATGAAATAAGATTTTTGGAAACTTGATCTTTGGTTATTGGTTGAAGGAGAAAAGGGGGAGGAGAAAGTGTTTTGGCAATCTAGAAAGATTTTAGGGATTTCTCTCCCCACCTCCCCCTGCAGGTGGGCTGACGTTTAATCAGACCATTCATCCTCATCGAACTCTGAAGAATCATCCTCAGAATCACTGTATTCGACTGCAATGCGGCGTGACAGGATAGTTGCCACATCGTTGCCCACCACATCTCGCTTTTCTTGTTCACGTTGTTCTTCCACTTTGCGGAGCTGAAAACCTGATGAGAAAGAAAGAGAAAAGGGTGATATTGAAGACTCTTCTAGGGCTGTGAAAGGTCTGTATGTACACCAGCCTAATTTGATAAAAACATTCATAGCCATGATGGTGCATTTTAAAAAAATGGACTTCTGGATGAGACCTCTGTTGAGTATATTAAAGCAACACCACCAAGCAATGAGTTGTTAATGTGGACTGTGTCTTTAGCTAGCCAGTGCAAAAAACTTCTAGGTTTCCAGCCTCTAGATTTACCTGATGTATATTAAGCTGCTTGTTGCTCGGGTCTGTTAGCATCAGTTTTTTTTCCTTTTTGGTTACTCATTGTGTTTGTTCCAGTTATACTCTCCTGCTATTCTGCTGTTTTTACTCTCTCTCTTATTATTGCCTTCATTGTCATCGGTTGCAACTCGTATCCTAGAATACTTTTTTTCCTGAAGTAGGAAAAATGCCATTGGCATGAATTTGTTTTAAGGTAGATCCCAGCTTGCCATGAAGTGACCCACACAATGTGATCATGGAGCCATCTGTTGCGGCACATATGAAATGAGACATGCAGGATTTGAAACCGGGACTGCAATGGACTGCCTCAGCCTTGAAGATATTAACTAGGTGCACCTTCACAGCCAGTCCATCTGGCCTGGGCTCTTCTGCCTCCATGACCATTGGAAATCAGAGTTCCTCCTCCGCTCATTTTGCAGTTGGGCCCAATATGAGGGTTTTCAGTGGCATTTCCTCCACTGAGGGGACCATCACCCCACATAAAGGGGCTCATCAACCCGTATCCATTGGTCCTATTAGGGAGTCAAGTTATCTACCACTGCCCAACACTCGGCATTGAGTCGCTAACTCCACTGCCATAGTGGGATGTCTGGCCAGACCTGTCTACGATTAAATTTATTATAAAGAACTCTTTTACCAAGCAAATCAACTGTTTACTAATCTATCTAAAGCAACTGTAAGTAAAGAACTATTTTGTTATATTTCTAAATAAGTGTGGAGAATTTAACTGCTGGGCTAGAGTGGGGAGTATAAGGTTTGGAGAACTTGCAAACTCAAACTATAAGTAAAACTTTTTGCAAAACAGCCCCACCTACTGCTGTGCATATAAAAAACTTAATGTGGTTCATCCTGGAACCAAAAGAAAAATATCAGGAGAAAAAGTCCTCAAGGGGCATGCATCCTATTTCATGTTAGTTACTAAATAAAAGGAGAAAGATAAAACAATATGGTTGGTACCAAATATGGCCAAGAATCAGAATGCTCAATGCAGACAGAATGTGCCAAATAACAAAGTATACTGGGATAAGCCGACAATACACATTTTACTTTTGAAAGAGTAAGAGCCTATATCTGAATGGTCAATCTTGTGATTTGCAACTGATCGAACATAGAGATTACTATTACAGCTTGACAGAACACAGAGAATAAAATGCAGGTGGTTAGGATATGTGATTAGAAGAACATCCACAGATTACATGGGAAAAGGTTCAAAACAGATACAAAGTCAATGGTGTAAGAAAGGCACGGATAAAGTGCAGCCCCCTGGATGTTGTTGGGACTGCAACTTCCAGTAGCCCACTGTTTAACAACATCCAGAGGGCTGCCTTTCATCCATGCCTATTGTGAGAGAGAAATTTTGATTCTCACTTATCAAATGTGCAGCTCATTGGAAGGGCTAATAGTAAAGACGAAGCTAAAGTATTTTGGACATCAAATGAGAAGGGAGGATTCACTTGAGAAGGCCCTGATGTTGGGAAAGGTGGAGGGCAAAAGAAGAAGGGGGAGGCCAAAGATGAGATGGCTAGATGGTATTGTAGACACAATGGGCACAGAACTGGGAGTGCTGAGGGGGATGGTGGAGGACAGAGGTGCCTGGAGAACAATGGTCCATAGGGTCGCAAAGGGTCGGAACCGACTGTGCGACTGAACAACAACAAAATCAGAATGATACAAAGGGTGTCTCATGTGGGTAAGAATGTGCTTTGTGGTTAGATCACGTTGACCGGACAGAAAAGAGGAACTGCAGCAGGTGACTCAAGATCACCCGACAGGGTCAGTGCTAACCACAACACGTGCCTCAGTGCTAACCACAGAAACGTGACATGACCTAATGTACTTAAAAAAGGCAGTTTCAGAAGGTATAAAAGAGAGGAGAAAAGATAGGCAAGTGGGCATTGCCAACATGATCCTTTGGAACTTGTCTTTACTTTGTCCCTATTTCTATATTACTGGCCAATCTCTATATTACTTGCAACTCTTTATTATTAAGGTATTGTACTTTCCCTACCAGCTTCGTTAGGGATTCATTCTCCCTAGAGAGGCAGGGTATAAGTGCTAATACTAATAATACTAATAATAATAACAATAACAACAACAACAATAACAATAATTGTTCTGATTGTATTTGACTTTTGCATACAACAAAATACAGTGGAACTCCTGATAACGTCCGATCTTGATAACGTCAAATCCTCATGTCGTGTTCATTATGCACCACATGATGCTCTGGATAACGACGAAAAAAGGCTAAAACCCGACGTTATGTGGAGCATCTCCATAGGAGATCCCGGATAACAACGGTTTTTGGACATTTTTGTGACTTTATCCGGAGCGTTTCCCATAGGGACCGCATAATGTCCAAATCTGGTTAACGACCAGACTTGTGGAACCAAGTTTGGACGTTATCAGGAGTTCTATTGTACTTAATTATATTTTAAGATACTGTGTCTAGAGTCCTTTTGTATGTAGCAGCTAAGAATAATGAAAATAAAAACTCCCCAACACTTCCTTACAACATTTACTTTGCTGTCCAAAATCAACTAGACGTTCACACTTTACTCACTCCTGGGATAACGGAAGATTCAACAAAACCATTCTCTGTACATATTTCCTAAGCTAAGTGCTTTAACCACTATGAGCTGATGAAAGAATCAACTCCCTGTCTTCAAATGCAAATACATGGAAGGTCTATTTTCACACAATAAGACACACACACACACACACACACACACACATATATATATATAAAGGCTTACCTTGACGAATAGCAGAAAGTAAATCACTCCTAGCCCCACTAACTGCAGGCAATGAGGACTTTGGCTTTGAAGGCACTGAATCTGGTTGGGGAAGAGAAGCCTCCGGACCACCCATGCCACCAAAGGAAGATGGGGGTGGACCAGGAGGTGGTGGTGGTGATGGAGGAGGAGGAACTCCAATTGCTTGCTGGGGTAACTGGGGTGGAGGGACAACAGCATATTCTACTGCAGGAGGAGATGGAGGTGGAGGGGCAGCAAAATCAGGATGAGGTGGAAATGAGGATGGAGGTGGTGGAGGTAGAATGCCTGCTGTTGGGAAGTCTGCAAGTGGAGGGGGTGGAGGAATGCCCATCATAGGTGGGGGCGGGGGCGGGGCAGGAGGTGGAGCAAACCCTGGTCGACTTCCCTGTGGGGAAACAATGGGTGGGGCTGGGGGAGGATGGCTTGGGCTAACTAGGCTGAGCTTTTTCTGCCCTCCAGAACCACTTTGGGTGTGTGCTGGATAGCTGATAGAATGGAGGTTGGGAAGGAGGAAAGGAAACAAAAGAAAGGGCCATTAGTTTTGCAAATCACATACTATGGAGCGAAGAAAAGTAACAATCTTAGAAAAGCAACAATCTTCGGCTCTGCCCAATTTTCCCCAAAGAGCCATCTCAAGTAGTTTTCATTTATCAGACTTAAGAGATTGCAGGTATAGTATAAGCCAAGGTTTTTCACCCTCAACCCCCCCCCCCCCCCCGCCCCCCATTCTTAGGCTTCAATTTCCAGAAGCCCTGATCAGCAGATGTGCTGACATGAGCTTCTAGGGTTTGAAGTCCAAAAACAGAGAGGGGAGGGGGGGGCAAGGTTCAAAAACCTATTCTCTTTGGTATCCAATGTCTGGCTTTCAAAGTCCAAAAGACAGCCACGAATGGAGTTAAATCTAAGTACACCTAGCTTAAAGATAAATCTCACAATGGAATTTTTTTAAAGCCAGCTCGAAAAATTAGAATATCGTACAAGTGTTCATTCAGTTCAGTAATGCAGCTTAAAAGGTGAAACAAATATATGAGATTGACTCATTACATGCAAAGCGAGATAGTTCAAGCTTTACTTTGTTGTAATATTGATACTTATGGCTTACAGTTTATGAAAACCCCAACCCCCCAATCTCATGTACCCCATAATCATCACATAATCTCATGTACGCTAATGCCATGATCATCACAATTATAACGAATTAAGGCTTGGCATATCTCGCTTTGCATGTAGTGAGTCTATCTCATATATTTGTTTCACTTTTTAAGTGAAATGAATGAACATTTGCACGATATTCTAATTTTCCGAGTTTCACCTGTATATTTAACACAACAACATTACAAAATTCTTCCCCTACATGGAAAGAATTTATTATCTTAATGCAGAATAAATGTGCTGTGTGAAATATTCCTAAAATGCATTTTAAGCAAAAAGGGAAATTTATGCAAGAAAGCATGGATGCAAACTTTTGGTATTGTTTTACGGAAACATAGCAGGTAATTCTTGTGCCAACAAACCAGAATCTTCATGGATAAGCAAGTACTTGTATAGGCAAGTACTTTTATAATTATTCTAGTAACACAACTTCTCTGTTTTAATTCACTTACTGCAGCTTCAATGTGCTTACCTGAAGTCTACTGGGGGTGGTGGAAGGTTTTCATCTGTGAATGATGGAGGGGATGATGATAACGAATCTAGCTGTGGAGGAGGTGGGTAATAACTGGCATCGACACTCTCATTGGAACCAATGCTACCATTTTGACACACCAACCTAGTATTTTTAAAAAAAGACAGCTACTGTACATACACAGACTACATCAGCAAAGATCATTCCTTGCAAAGGTTATACACAGCCCCAATGAAAAATACTAGCTCATTAATTCTGCAATTCCTTTGAAAACTTAAGTACAGTACTATGCATCTTACTCTTTGCAAGCAGGCTGATATGATAAATTTGTTGGCACATAAAGTACCCAAGGATTCTGCAGAGTTGGGTAGAGTTGAGAAGTCAGTTCAGTTTTGCCCTGAAATGTTTTCTGCCTTAACACTCCAGTTTGAACTGTTCCATTCAAATAATGTGTCAGCCTTTCGATAACACAATGCTCTCTACAGAAAGCACATATCAGTGGATACTCCCCCTTCTCAAAGGGAAGCAGCTACACTTCTTTTTGAAAAATAAGATTTATAAACCAGCTAGCTCCATTCATGCCTTTGTCATATCTCAACTACAATATTAAGAAGACTTAATCAGCACAGCCAAGAGTCTATGGTATTTCTCCAGACTTCTGGGAGTTACAGTCCAAGAACATCACATGGACTATGGAACCCCCTCTAGAATTCTCTCTTTCTCTCTCTCCTTCCCTTCCAGAGACAATTTATTAACATGATACTATCTGTAAATCCAACCAAAAGCACAATATGATAAGAGTCATATTCCTTCTCTTCTCCTCTTTCTTTACCATGTGCTATTCAGGTCACAGTGACCAATTTCCATTGCATCTACCATGAGTTCGACAAAACAGCCCCACAACTGAAAATACTGGCTGGCCCTGTCAAGGGACTGCAGTGGCTCAAGTAGTTAAGACGCTGACTGGGAAGCGGAAGGTCAGCAATTCGATTCCTGAGTACTGCAGGATGGAATGAACTCCCATCTTTGACCCAGCTCCTGCCAACCTAGCAGTTTGAAAGCAAGAAATTGCAAGTAGATAAATAGGGACTTCGGTGGGAAGGTAACAGCGTTCCGTGCGCTCGTGTCTAGTCATGCCTGCCACATGACCATGGAAACGTCTGTAGCAGCAGACAGCGCTGGCTCCTCGGCTTGGAAACAGAGATGAGCACTGCACCCTAGTCGGATACGACTGACTTTCGAGCAAGGGAAACCTTTACCTTTACCTCATTCTCTCACAGATATTTTTTTAAAAAATGATTTTTATATGGAGCAAAACTGGTAGCCTCTGAGGAAAATAAAGCTCAGGTAATTTGTGTAACCTTGCATGTGCGTGTGAAGGGAGGGAGAGAGACAATTCTAGAAGGGGTTCCTTATAAGCAGGCTGATGAATTTGTCCATACATCCAAGGATTCTGCAGTTACATATGCAGACTGTATCTCCCAGAATCTGGGAGTTATAGGTAAAAACTGATTTTTCCAAGTTTTGCCCAAGGAACATAGCTAGTTAAACATATCTGCACATGTCTCAGATTTCATAGTAAAATGTTATTATCATCAAATGGACCCCTAGGAGAATATAAACATTTCAGTAGTTTTTCTTACCCTCCAGGTCCAAGTTTTTCTCTTGAGTCAACAAACTCTTGTCCCATTTTCATTTTCTCCCATTCTTCCTTCCGACTTTTGATTTTCCGAGGATTCACATTTCCTCTGTTTGGATTATCTTTCTTTTCTTTCTGCAAAATAAATATGCCAAATGTCTCAGAATAGACTCCAAAAAGGGTTAGTTTGTAGTCCTGTTCCTTTTTATTACTATGACAGTATAGGGCTGTGATGGCGAACCTTAGCACTCCAGCTGTTCTTGGACTTCATTTCCCAGAAGCCCAAGTCCCTGTGACTCCACACAAATGGGTTTACTGCTTCTGGCAACTGAAGTCCAAGAACAGCTGGAGTGTCAAGGTTCGCCATCACTGGTATAGGGCACTTTAAAAATAGTATTCTCTTTGCTGCTGCTTATTTTTCTATGTTCCTCTTTGCTGAAACATATCCTTATTAAGTCAGGGAGCAATAAGTCACACATAGGTGCGAACTATAGACGAGTTCTCTTGCTAGATCCTCTGAGAGAGAGAGAGAGAGAGAGAGAGAGAGAGAGAGAGAGAGAGAGAGAGAGAGAGAGAGAGAGAGAGAGAGAGAGAGAGAGAGAGAAGAACATACTACACCTGCCAGAGGCCTCTGGAGGAGCACAATTAACTTTGCAATCATGTCACACATACTCCCTGGGGCTGTTGGAGTTCTTCACACTCTTTTTCTTTTAAAATGGGAAGTGGCCAGCAGGGTACGTTTTATTTTGTTTTTTAAAAGTCTCATGGAAGGGAGAGTTCTAACAGAGGCTACTTCCGTATAGAGCAATGATGGTGAACATTTTAAAGACCAAGTGCCCAAACTCAACCGGCTGCGCCGCAGAGGGACTGGGCAAACTTTGTGCTGGGGGAGGGAGGAAGCGCTCCTATTGAGCTGCTGGGCAGAGGGATGCGGCTGGGCACACTCTGTGCTGAGGGGAGGCAGGAAGTGCTCCCATTGGGCTACTGGACAGGGCAAACTCTGTGCTGGGTCAACAGCCTGTGTGCCCACAGAGAGGGCTCTGAGTACCCCCTCTGGTACATGTGCCATAGGTTCGCCACCACTGATATAGAGTGTATGAAGGCAGCCTTTGTCAGAACTTTCCCTCACATGGGGTTTTGCAAGTCTGAGGGAATCTCACGATTCAAGAAGTCCAGCAGGGACGCTTTCCTCTCCACTGAGCGGAGAAATGGCACATAGTGGAGCTATTCTATCTTATGCTGCTATTAGACTTTTCTCCCATAGTTCAGCTTCCAAAGTTCTTTCCAAATTATGGGGGTGGAAGTCCATTAAATATGAAAGTTCCATCCCTTCTAGACAATCAAAAATCAAACAAACATAAAAATAAAGTCAGTTGCATGGAAAAAATGTTTTTGTCCAGATCTAAAAAGGATGACTGTACTTAGATTGTGTTGCTTTGGAGAATTCAAAGAGAAAGAAAAATGCCCTTTGTCTTACTCTATGTTTACGCTTCTCTTTCATTATATCCTTGGTGTCCTGTAGCATTTTCTCTTTCCAAAGGTCAAAGAAATAAGAAGGATCTGTGTAGAATTTGAGTGCTTCTTTGCCATCATCTCTAGAAGAAGACATACACACAAAGAACAAGATGGTCAAATGTTTGTCCAAAGTTCAAGCATGATATAACAGATAGTACCTCCATGATCCCATAATGTAATGATGTTGCACCTTCCTTTACATATGTCATTCTCTGTACAGGAGAATATGTCGAGAGAGCTAAACTTAGGACAGCTGCTTTGGGGGATTACAGGCTCCCAGAAAAGTGTATTTTCAGAACACTGAGTAAGATTTATTTATTATTTATTTATTTTATGGATTTGTATCCCGCCCTCCTGGTGGGAACACCACTCAGGGCAGCTAACAACATGCAATACAACATACAGCATACAAAACAACAAAAATGCAACAACAATTAAAAACAATAGTAGCTAAAAACAGTCAATAACCCCCCCCACACACACACACACACACACTAAAACAGAATTAAAAACAAAAAAACATTAAAAAAACTACCCTCACCCTTCCCACAATAAAATAGCAGAAAAATAAAACAAGCAGGATCCCTGACGGATATTCTAAACGAGTCAGCGGGCTTGCGTCGTGGAGTCAAGCATGCCCCACACCCGCTGGCATAGCCAGGTCTTCCAACATTTTTCTGAAGGATAGAAGATCCGACTGGAGTCACGGTTCTGGTGGTAAGAGGTTCCACAGGGCTGGGGCAGACACAGAGAAGGCTCTCTTCCTGGCCCCAGCCCTTCTTTTGCGGATGGGACCACAACTGAGCCCCTCCTGTCTGCTGAATACCTTGGGGAGATGCGGTCTCTTAAGTACCCTGAACTAATGCCATGAAGGGCTTTAAAGGTCAAAACCAGCACCTTTAATTGCACCCGGAGACATACTGGGAGCCAGTGCAACTCCTGAAGCAGTGGCGAGGCATGGGCATAACGCCCGCACCCCATCAAAACCCGGGCGGCCGCATTCTGGACCAGCTGAAGCCCCTGAATGGTTGCCAAGGGCAGCCCCATGTAGAGCGTGTTAAAATAATCCAATCTGGAAGTGACCAGAGTGTGAATGACCGTGAGCAAGGAGTCCCAGTCCAGAAGCGGCCGCAACTGGTAAATTACACGAAGCTGTACAAAGGCCCTTCTAGCCATGGCCGCCACCTATTCTTCGAGCAGCAGCCACGAGTCCAGAAGGACCCCCAAGTTACGCACCGGATCTGTCTGGGGCAACAATGCCCCATCCAGAACCAAAGATGGTAGCTCCCGGAAAAGCACGGGGCCCCGAACCGACAGCCACTCAGTCTTGCTCAATTCAGCTGAAGCCCGTTGTCACCCATCCAGACACAGCATCACCCGAACAGCATGACTGCATCACTCGGGTCCCCATGGGCCGAGATGCATAATTGGGTATCATCTGCAAAATGATGATACCCCACCCCATGGGAGCGAATGATCTCACCTAGCGGTTTAATGTAGATGTTGAACAACAGAGGCGAGAGTACCGAGCCCTGAGGTACCCCACATGGGAGTGACCTAGGGCTGGACAGCTCACACTCTAAAGACACCAACTGAGTCCGGCCCCTCAGAAATGAGGAGAACCAAAACAACACAGGGCCCTGGGCACTAAGGCCATGAAGCAGGGAGTGCATAATTTTTAGAATCCAGAAAGAATTCAGACCATTGACTCATGAAGTTGGGCATCCATACAGTAAAGAAGGAAGGTGTTAAGGCTCATTTTGCTCAATGAGATGAAAAAATTCAGAGTAGAATGGTTTCCAGAAGTGCTTAGCCAGATACCTCTAGAGCCGTGGTTCCCAACATTGGGCATTCATCCCACAGGGGGCAATTTGATTTTTAAGGAAAGCAATTTGAGAATCCGTTATTAACAATGGCTTTTAAGTTAACAGCCTTTTAGACTTTTGGTGCTTTTGTCTCAGTTGATCTATTGAAGCATGGTTAAAAAGCAATACTGCATGTTTTCCTGGATTTTAAAAAAAGAATGATTAAGGCTGTGGCTCCCAATGTGGGGCACGCACCCCAAAGGGTGACAATTCAATTCAATTTTTAAGGGTGGCAATTCAAGATTGCTTATATCAGCGATGGCGAACCACTTAGAGGCCAAGTGTCCACATTCACTTCACCACAGACTCAACAGGCTGCTGTCCACGCTGCACCCTTACACTGCATTTGAGCTGCCTGCCTTACCCTAGAAAGGGGGGGGGGAGAGGAAGGACTCCCATTGAGTTGCTGGGCAGTGACCTCTGTGCTGGGGAGGAAGCACTTCCATTGGGCTGCTGGGCAGAGCAAACTCTGTGCCGGGTCAACGGCGCGCATGCCCACAGAGAGGGCTCTGAGTGCCCCCTCTGGCACGCATGACATAGGTTGGCCACCACTGGCTTAAAGACCAAGTTAATGGCCTTTTAGGCTTCCTCCGCATGAATAGTTTACTTTTTGAATAAGAATTATATGTTGGGGGTGGGGGTGGCACATCAGGATTTTAGAGATGCTTAGGTGGGGAAGGGGCAAAAAAAAAAAGGTTGAGAACCACTGGACAATATGTCCTCCCATCTTCTTTCTCTTTTATAAATCTGCATCACACTGTCTTCCATACCTTTCTTTGTAATCTAATTTCTCCATCAAAAAGGCTGCAACATTTTAGAGCAGGGGCTCCCAACCTTTTCAAGCCGGGGGCCAGGTCACGCTCTCTCAGTCAGCTTCGAGGGCTGGACAGCCATTTTGCACTGCCTGCACAATGGGGGTGACCATTTTGTCCCAACAACTTCAAAGGGGTGGCCATTTTGTTTCTTAAATGCCCTTGGAGGAGGGCGGGGCACATGAAATGGTGCCGTGGGCTGGATCTGACCCATTGGAACCCGTTTTAGAAGCTCTCCATAGGAAAGGTACTGATGAAAAAGTAGGTTATCTTATAAGTAAGCTTGATCACTCCACTAGCTTCACAGTCTTATAAACTGTTGGTTATAAAGACAAGGTGTGTTACCTGTAGGGAGAGAGGATGTTAAGGGGCGGTGGCATATTACAAACACTGTATGTTTCATGAACTGGCACCGGGAGAGATTCTCTGTCAAAAAGCTTTTGGTCCTGAGTCGTGGAGCTTTTGAAGGCTTTCCTGGTGTTTATCCCTTGCAAGGATACTGAGAGAAAAGAGGAAAAGAGAAAATGAAAGCTGAAAAGTCGTCTCAAAACACAATCTATGTTAGTATTCCCAACACACTTAGCAGTTCCAATACCGATACTCCTACCCCATCCCAAAGAAAGCTTTGAAAGACACAATTTGATGTTTGATTTAAACCCAGTTAGATGGTTAAGAAATTAACTGTTCAATATATATACATTGGCTAAAGCTACACTGGCTAAGGCAGTGATGGCAAACCTTTTAGAGACTGAGTGCCCAAACTGCAACCCAAAACCAACTTATTTATTGCAACGTGTCAACATAGAAATGGGGAGGAAGGAAATGCTCCCATTGGGCTGCTGGGCAGAGTGAACTCTGTGCTGGGGGGAAGGAAGAAGTGTTCCAATTGGGCTGCTGGGCAGAGGGGTGGGGCAAACTCTGTGCTGGGGTGACTGCACCGGTGCCCACAGAGAGGGCTCCGAGTGCTACCTCTGGCATGCGTACCATAGGTTCGCTACCACTGGGCTAAGGCAACAAACCTCCGTGGAATAATTTCTTGTAGTAATACAAAATGCTTTAAAAACAAGGTACAGTACAGTAAACCCCCGGTTAGCGACGTTTCTTGGTTCCCAGCGTCACATCGCTAACCGGGAAACGTTGTTACCCGGGTAGCAGAAACCTGCAGCAGACGAAGAGGTTTACCCCAGGGTTTCTGCTTGGAGCAGCGTCGGGAAAAGGGGGGGGGGGGGTCGGAAACAGCTTGGATCGCCTCCCCCGAGCCTCCCAGAGGTGGCAGGGACCTGAAAATGGGTGGGATTTTTTTTTTTGTCCATTTTCAGGTCTCCGCCACCCCTGGGAGGCTAGGGAGAGGCGATCCACGCCTCTGCCCACCCCTACGACGAGATCTCCTACCTTTTGAAGCTAGAAAATCGCTGTTGGTGGAGTCCCTGTTTCAAGCTCTCTGCCTCTCCAGCAGTGTGTAGGAGGCTTGGAGGACCTATTCTGCACTGTTCCCACCTTCCTAGGTGCTCCCTGTGCCACGCAGCAGCTGATAATAGTTGTGGCCGCCATTTGGAGAGAAAAAACAAACGAAATGGTGGCTGCAACTATTATCAGCTGTTGTGAGGCACAGGGAGCAGCTAGGAAGGCGGGAATAGTGCAGAATAGGTCCTCCAAGCCTCCCACACTCTTGCTGGGGAGACAGGGACCCGGAATCAGGGACACACACCCCTGACGGTGATTTTCCAGCTTGGAAGGTAGGAGATGAAACACTGTGCCTCGGATAACGATGCCAGATCGTTAACCGAGAGATGACTTTTCACAAAAAGTCACGTCGTAAACCAAAAACGACGTTGACCGAACGCAACGTAACCCGGGGTTTACTGTATGAGAATGAAGGTAGCTGCCTTTTGCCAAAGAGATCTGAAAAACTTAAAGCATAGCTGAAATTAAACCAGTCAAAAGAAAACTTAAAACAGTAAAATACTGTACACATATTTTTAACCTACCAGTTTTGGTCAACTGATCAGTCATATAATAGTAAAGACTTTAAAGCACAAGTAGTTACAGAAAATTATGATTGGAAATAGTATTGTCTTCCAGAATTCTGAGAATGCCAATAAAATTCCAGAGTCATATAACTCACTTCACCATAATTGTGGAACCCTTGCCATCTAAAGTGCAGTAATCCAGGGATTATTATGATTTTGGGGAATAGAGATCATGTAACTGTGAAAACAGCTCATGTGTTTGCTTTGTAATTCTACCAGAATTCTTATGTTCTTCATCCTTCTCAAAAATTGTTGCCATTAACTTAAATAAATAGCAGGAAAAGCTACTTTCTATGGCTTATTTATTTGCAGCAGGGCATTGCACACTTTAAAATTAGACATGTATAAAATATAAATAAAATTGAAACAAATTTAAATTATTAAACTTTTTTTTACCAGAAGCATGCTATTTCAAGAGCATTATCTAGGCCCTTTACTAGATCTTTTTATACATAGTGGCATACATTAGCAAAGGCAAAGGTCACCCTTGCTTGAAAGCCAGTCGTATCCGACTCTAGGGTTCAGTGCTCATCTCCGTTTATAGCCAAAGAGCCAGCGTTGTTTTATTTATTATTCATATTTGTATCGCTGCCCACACACCAAAGCGACCCCTGGAGCATTTGCAGACGTCTCCATGGACATGTGGCAGCTATGCCTAGACACAAAGTGCATGGAATGCTATTTACCTTCCCACTGAAGTGGTACCTATTTATCTACTTGCAATTTCTTGCTTTCGACCTGCTAGGTTGGCAGGAGATTGGACAGAGACAGGCACTCACTCCATCATGCAGTACTCGGGTTTTGAACTGCTGACCTTCTGCCTCCCAGTCAGTGTCTTAACCACTTGAGCCACTGCAGTCCTCGCTGGGGGGGGCATACATTACACACATACACATAAATGCTGACTGATTGAATTTCTCTATAGTCACAAAAATCATCCTATATTCAAATACTGTAGACCCATTTTACTTCATTATTCTGTGATCATCCTACGTCATGTTGAAGACTTTGATTTCTAGATAGTCCACCCAGATATAATGCATGGCTTCACTATAAACAGCGTTCCGTGCACTCCGGTGTCTAGTCATGCCTGCCACATGACCACGGAAACGTCTGCAGAAGCAGACAGCGCTGGCTCTTCGGCTTAGAAACAGAGATGAGCACCGCACCCTAGAGTCGGATACGACTGGCTTTCGAGCAAGGGAAACCTTTACCTTTACCTTTTCACTATTACCACATGCCTCTTGAATCTTCATTTATCATGCTATTTATTTTAAAATATTTATATCCCACTTTTCTCCTCAAGAGGACCTGAGGCCGCTTATAATATTAAAATAAACGTTAAAAACAATACAAAAATCATTTTTTAAAAATTTAAAATAATTAAACAGATATCAAATTAAAAAGTAGTAGATTAAAAACAGTTCAACTCTTCTAAAACTACATTAAAAAAAAAACAGGCCCATTTTAAAGATCTTGGGCAGCAGTTACTGAGGCCCCTTCCTGAAGAAAAAGGTACTGTACCTGCCTGCTTGCGAAAGGAAAGCCTGAAAATGCCAACCTGGCTTCCTCTGGTAAAAGGTAAAGGTCGCCCTTGCTCGAAAGCTAGTCGTATCCGACTCTAGGGTTCACTGCTCATCTCCGTTTATAGCCAAAGAGCCAGCTCTGTCTGTGTCTGCAGACATTTCTGTGGACATGTGGCAGGCATGCCTCAACACTGGAGTGCATGGAATGCTGTTTACCTTTCCCACCAAAGTGGTCCCTATTAATCTACTTGCAATTTCTTGCTTTCGAACAGCTAAGTTGGCAGGAGCCGGGACAAAGACGGGAGCTCATTCCTTCATGCAGTACCCAGGAATTGAATTCCAACCTTCCAGTTCAGTGGTCCACATTTTGGAAACAGCAACAGAGAAAGCTCTCCCTCAAGTCCTCACTCTAGGTGGGAGCTAATACTTGGCCAAGCTCATGAAGGGAAATGTAGTCCCAAATCACTGAGTGCTTTACAGGGCAAAACCGGCCCTTTGAATTGTGTCTGAAAATGGGCCAGCAGCCAGTGGAACTCTTGCAACTGGAGTTATTTGATCCCTGTTAGCCACTTCCAGTTAACTATCTGGCCATGGCATTTTGGACCTGCTGAAGTTTCCGAACACTTTCCAACAAGAGTTTCAGTGTGTAATCCAAACCTGCTTAACTTCTGAGGCCAGATGGGATAAGGTACTTTTAGGGTACTGTGAATATAGACACCATGATTTGAAGAACACGGGCATCTTTCTGCTATCTCTCAAATGCTAAGCAAGCACGTTACTATTTGAGCTACTTCTTCTCCCTTCAGAAAATATGTAAGCAAATTCCAGATATTCCATCTCTATTTTCATGTCCATTTCAAGTTCATTCCAAGCCAGATCTTTCATATAGCTGAGCTAGAAGTACATCATTTTGATCTATTACCTTCCTCCTCCTTGGGATCCAGCTGAGTGACTTTGACCTGAAGACGGTCAACTCTCTCGACTAGAGAGCTCACCCGGAAGGAAAAAATATTTGCTTGAGTAAAAAGCTCTCCAAAGATGTCCTCTGCATATTTACCTGGGGGGGGGAGGGGAGGGGGATACAACAGAATGTTACAAAGCTAAATGATCATTAGTGAGAAAGACATCTGTTTTTCCCCTCATCTCTCCCAAATATCATTGCAAGTTTCTTTGTCCAGTATTTCCAAAATAGCCCAAGTGTTGACTGCCAAGGAATTTTATTTAAATTTAATGTGTATGTTAAGACATAGTAAGTATTTATACGTACTGTTCATCAGCTCTTATTCATAAATGGGACTGTCAGAATGGTATATTTAGCCTCACAACTTTGGATATTAACACAAGTGAAGTTACACCACCATTGCTGTACTAGGTAAAGGTTTCCCTTGCTCGAAAGCCAGTCGTATCCGACTCTAGGGTTCAGTGTTCATCTATGTTTCAAAGCCGAAGAGCCAGTGCTGTGGTAATGGTTGTGAGAGTTGGACCATTAGGAAAGGTGAGCGCAGAAGAATAGACGCCTTTGAAATGTGGTGCTGGAAGAGAGTTTTGAGAGTCCCCTGGACAGCGAGGAGAACAAATAGATCAATCTTAGAAGAAATCAACCCCGACTGATCCTTGGAAGGTCAAATAGTAAAGATGAAACTAAAGTACTGTGGACATCAAATGAGAAGAGAGGATTCACTTGAGAAAGCCTTGATGCTGGGAAAGGTGGAGGGTAAAATAAGAAGGGGGTGGCCAAAAATGAGATGGCTAGATGGTATTGTGAATGCACAGAGCTGGGCAGGTTGAGGAGGATGGTGGAGGACAGAGGTGCCTGGCAGGCAATGGTCCATAGGGTCGCAAAGAGTCGGAATCGACTGCGACTTAACAACAAAAGTAGACTTTATTTTGTACAAAACTCCAAAAGTTAACCAAATGGAACTAGCTACAAAACAAACACTCTGGGAGACATAAATTCTTGGAACCTGATGCTTCTTTAAACACAAAACAAAACACAGAAATTGCTTTCAATTATTTTTTGTTTACAAAACTGAAGCTTGTTTAGGCACTTTTCTACACAAACCTATCCCCGCCCCATTTTTTAAAAAATATCAGCAACTTAACTTGTTGGAAGAGAAGATATCTTTTTGTTGCCACACTGGGAGAAAGAAATCCTTGCTGAGCAACACTCTACTATGCAGTGATGGTGAACCTTGGCACTCCAGGTGTTCTGAAACTTCAATTCCCAGAAGCCTTGATCAGCAGGAGTGCTGACTTGGACTTCTGGTAATTGCTGTTCAAGAACACCTGGAGTGTCAAGGTTCGCCATCACTGGGCTATGAGCTATCAAAATGAGACCCCACCTCTCAGTTTTCTTTCACAACAGATGCTGTCTTTTACTACTTGCAGTTTAAGAAAAAATTCCAAATTGAAATTCCAAATTGAAAACATTGCCTCAAACATTTTAGTTGAACAGCTGATATTCCAATTAAACCAGACAAAAGAAATGAAGAAAAAGCATGAATGAATTTTTAAAATTATATAAAAAATAAAATCCACCCCCCCACCCCCCCAGGTGAGAGTCTTGTTGAGGTGCAGGGCGGTCTAACTAGGCAGTGTTGCCTATCTCTGTCACTGGTGTTAGGCCTGGATTAACTCACCAAAGCATCCTCCGTCAGATCCCTTGGGCCAGGTGAAAGCGGAGGGCACATGTCATGGTCCACCTAGCCAGCAGGTGACGTGATATCCAAATAGCTAAAACTGCATGCGGATGGACTTGATTTCTCAAGTCCGTTTGCATGTGTGGAATGTTGTTGTGGAGATGTCTACCAATGCACGGATTCCTCATTGAAATAACAACTCCAAGGTATCCAAAGTATATGAAAAATACAGCTGTTCAAATCCATTTAATACCCTTGTTGAAGGTACATTATGCTAATCAGTATTAATCTTGCTGTGTGGCCATTACTCTGCCATACTATCTTAAAAGCTTGTGAGGATTAAATAAGGTATCTCCTACAAAGCACACTGAAAAATAACTAAATGAATTTATTCAATTTCATATATATATTTAAAAAGTGCAAGACAGTGTGATTTCTTAAACCATGGTTCACATTTTAATGCTGCCATTTCACAAGGACACTAGCCAGACTTAAAACAAAAAATAGTTGTTCAATTCTGCTATTCATAGAAATTTATAGCTTGAAAATAGTATATACTAGATACACTATTGTAGCTTCTCTTAGTTATTTCATATATGCAATATAGTTATGTTTTCAGTTCATATCATCATGATACTGGAGGATTACCTTGACAGAATCCTGATCAATGACTACAGTCACACCAAACAGAAAAGAGGAAAACTACACTTCATAAGTTTATCCACCAGAAGCCCTGGTGGTGCAGTGGAGAAACTGCTGTCCTGCAACCAAAAGGTTGTGAGTTCTATCCTGGCCAGGTGTTAAGGTTGACTCAGCCTTCCATCCTTCCAAGGTCAGTAAAATGAGTACCCAGCATGTTGGGGGCAAAATGCTAATTAACTTGTGAACCACCCAGAGAGTGCACTAAAGTGCTATGGGGTGGTATGTAGGTGTGATTACTTTGCTTCATAAAGGTGGACTGCAGTGGCCTAGTGGCTAAGACACCGACCTTGACAACTGGAAGGTCAGGAGGGTTTCACAACAGAGTGAGCACCCATCTCTGTCCCAGCTTCTGCCAACCTAGCAGTCTGAAAGCAAGAAATTGCAATTAGATCAACAGGTACCACTTCAGTGGGAAAGGGAACAGCATTCCATGCACTCCATCATCCAGTCATGCCTGTCACATGACTACAGAAACATCTGCAGATGCAGACAGCATTGGCTCTTTGGCTGTAAAGGGGGATTGAGCACCACACCCTAGAGGTGAATACAACTGGCTTTCAAGCAAGGGAGACCCATTTACTGGGAGTTGATAAGCACTCGATATATTAGGAGTTCTAGAGGTCAATTAAGAAACCTGCTTTGCTATACTTTTCTCTTTTTCCACCTTACCAAACACACTCCTTCAAACTGTCACCACAGCATGGCTGTTTGCAGAAAGGAACTATCAAGGTTCAGGAAGATTTTAGCACGAAGATCTTTTAGCACTACTCAAGGAGGACAGATGGGGGAGAAATAGGAACACAAGGCAGCTGCACCAAGAAGCCAAAAGCTCCTGAAGGCAGAACAGCACAGGCTTGCCATGGTACTCACTCAGACTTCCCAGCTGTCGAATGACATTTGCCAGGGTGATGTTGGTCACGCATTCCAGCTCATTCCGAACATTGGGCAAAGTCTGACGGCACAGGTGCCTTGGCTCAATGTTTCTTGTTACTAATGGCATGGTGGACCAGCTTCAGGCAGTTTTCTGAAAGATAAAAAACATTCCCCAAAGAGGAAAGGGATTACTCAACCACAGATCTGAACAATGCCAGAAGCACGGCAAAAAAACGTTTTTCTGCATATAAATCAGTTTTATCTAAGTCAGTGCATCCCTTTGCTCCCCCCACCCACCCCAAATGTATCAGAATCAAACATTCGAAATGAGGAGCCTGCTGTTTAAAGGCTTCATGCAGGGGTTCACAACCTACGGCCTGAACCCGGCCCATGACGGCAAATCATTCGGCCTGCAGCAACAACCCCGGAAGCAGACATATTTACAACAGCTGTAAACATGCCTGTGCAAACGCACCCTTCACAGTTTGTGGCAGCGTTTATGACAAGGGGAACCATGTATCCGGCCCACTCAACTGTCTGAGATGGAATGGTCTGGCCCGTGGCGTGAAAACCTTGAGAACCCCTGGCTTAATGGAAAGAAACCAGGACCAGTAACCAAACACTTGCTGCCAGCCCAGCTAACACAAAAGCAACTACAGTTGCCACAACCTGTGTTCGAGAACTATGTAAACTGAGCTTCTTCAGCTACTCCTAAATCTCTTAACCCAAATCATGAAGAGCTGAAACAAAAGACAACATTGCGCCTCCCACCCCATTTCAGTTCGAAATGTATTTAATATTTATGTCCGTCAAACCAGGAATTCATGAGAAAACAGGAAGCCCTTTTAGCTGGTCAGGAAGCTTGCAAATAAGGGCTTCTTAACCCAGAAGACTGTGTCATTTCCCCCAAATTCCCTTGGGATAGAAGGTTTTCCCGCTAAGGAAGTTGCAATTTTATAAGACACGCAGTAGCTTAAATGCAGGCAAGTACTGAAGACATGAAAAAGTCCTTATCAAATGTAGCTTCTATCTATGAAAATTAAAATACTGTACAATCTTTAATAGGATTCATCAGAGATTCATGCTTACTTGCCCTCCTCTCAGTGGTTTAAGTATCTGGCTGTGAAGCCAGGCATTGTGAGTTCTATTCTCCACTGTGCTGCCTTGGAAAAGAGAGACTGTCTAACCATTGGCAAGCTGGCAACCTGACATGAGAAGCAATCAGCATTTTGCTTCTTTTTCAAAACAGCTTCAGTATAAAAAATGACATACATCATGGTTAGCATCTTGGTGACCATTGCCCTCCCAACTCATTAAACAATTAATTCTATATGAAACCCAATTACAATGGCTGTATGTCAGGGGCTCCCAACTTAAGGCCAATGGGCTGCATCTGGACCATGGTGCCATTTCATGTGGCCTCCCATCCATCCAAGGGCATTCAAGAAGCTATTAGAACAAAATGGTCACCTCCATCCTGCTGGCAGGGCAAAATGGCTCTCTGGCCCTCAAAGCTGACTGAGATAGTGTGACCCGGGCCCTGGCTTGAAAGTTGGGAACCCTGCTGTATGTCCATATCATTTATCTCCACAAAACGGACACAGTATTCCTATTTCAGTGCTGTAAGCGCTTATGAAGAACAAAATCAAGGGTTTATGAGAGATCTAATTATCAAAAATAAAGAATACTGGTTGTTGGCTGATTTCTTAGAAGAAGGAAAATAATCCAACCCTGCCCCCTGCCCTAGGTCAGAAGGAGAGCAGCTCTGTCCCAGAAGATGGCTATCTTATGACAAAGACATTGAACTGCCTTAGATATAAAAGCACGGAAACTGACAGCTTGGGGAACATGGCCTCCTGTCACCAAGAGCAACAACCCAAAATCATTTTTTTCTAAGTCAGCTGTTTGTACTTGACTTTGAACCACCTTTTCACAGTCTCTCTGGCAGCTGGCAGCTTATCTCTGAGGTCCAGGAGTCATTCCTGTATGCTTTTCTATCAGGTTGCTAAGGGACTGTGACTGATATTAGATTTTGCTAATTACCTCCCAAGGAAAAAAAAATGAATTTCCAAATTTCACCTGCCACTGCAAAGGAGTTCAAGATCTGGAAGGCACAGAACAATATCCAAGGTTTTATGTGTCACATGAGGGTACAAATAAATCAAGAAATTTAACAGCATGAGCGACGACAAACCAGGAAACCTCAACAGGAATACTTCTATCTTCCAACATATTTTGTGGTGCTCGGTTATTGCAGAGGTCAGCCAGCCTAGCTGTTTCTGTAACCTTAGCACCCAATAAAGGCAAGCATCAAAGGCTAAATGAAATTGTTGCAATGAACAGATCCACTGATCAAACTACTGAACAATAAGTCAAATCCTTCTCATTCAGTCTATTTTAGTTGAGACTAACAACTGGATTTTAAACCCTAGTTACATTTTCATAATCAGAATTTGTTATGCTTTTCAACAGAAAAATGACTTTTCTCTTATCCATGTCAGTCCTACAGGGTAGTTCTTTACCTCTTCTATATGTAGAAAACTGAAACAAAGAAAGATTTACTTAAAGTTACTTACCATATTCTTACCTAAGCCTGACTCCGCAATCTGAACCTCCATTTTGCCCAAGTAGTTTCTGGGACATGTTTCTTTACTATACAAGCCTGCCTCTCTTCATGAAACAAGTAACATATGCAATATCCCTAAATTTATACTCATTAGTCTGTTGTGAATATTATCATTTTCTATTTCTGCTAAAAGGCAGAACCACAGAACATGCTGAGCAAAGCATTCCTGTGCTGAGTTCCCACATTACACAAGAATGATCTGCCCAACGCTGCAGGTCATCAGATTGTTACTTTCCTGACATGCTGATTGCTAGGGGTGTGTCATTCTGTTATTTTGAACTGGGGGGTTGCCCTGTGATGGATCAGTGGTTAAGAAGCTCACCTTGTTAGCTGGAAGACCGGCAAGTCGGCAGTTCGAGACTGCATGACGGTTTGAGTGCCAGTCTCTGTCCCAGCTTCTGCCAACCTAGCAGTTCAAAAGCAAGAAATTGCAAGTAGATAAATAGGGACCATTTCCATGGGAAAAGATCTTGGGGACATGAAATGAGCCTCATTCGGGCATTCCTTGAGCAGAGTTTCTCCAGCAAAAATCCTTTCAACCTAGAATAATTCCTGACATGAAATTATTATTATTTTGAATTCCAACATTCAGAATTCTCCAAGAATTTCACAGACAGAATTCTGGGAGTTGCAGGCTACAAACCCACACTTACATTTTGCTTACTTGGAGAAGGGCCTTGTCTCAAAAGATTCACATCCAACTCCAGCCTACATCATGCTATAATGTACAGTAAAATCTCGGTTAATAACCGCATCGCATAACACTAAAATCGGATAACGACCTGATATTTTGGGGGGAAATTGCATCGCATAACGCTAAAATCCTATGGGATGCATCGGATAACGTTCGCTAAAGCCTGTGCTGGTTACAATGCATCTCTATGGAATTTTGATTATCCGAAGCATCCCATAGGATTTTAGCGCTATCTAATGCATGCATTGGATAACGCTAAAAACCGGATAACACTAAGACTTGTGGAACCAAGTTTTGGCTTTATCCGAGGTATTACTGTACCACAAAGGAAGATGCCATGGCGCTTGCTGGGAGCTGTATTCTCACTAACCTTTAAGCCTTTATAGGAAGTGCCTGAAGAACGATGTTACACAGAAAGCACCATGGCACAAAAACAGTTCTATCTATGGCACACTGCTAAAAGAGCTAGAAGAACAAAGCAGCAAGTCTCTACAACATGAGACATATGAACATAGGCTCGGATTTGCTGATATTTTTATAACCATTTTCTATAGTCAGACTTATTCTACCAGTGTGTTGGAAGTCAGGAAACAAATCAACTAAGTATCAACAAAGAACAAAAACAGAACGGCAAGGAAGAATGTATATTATATCTCCAGAATATTCAAGAACCATGAAGCAAAATGCACGAAATCCTCACACTATGCTAGCAACACCTCTACTTGAGTTCAATAGCAGACGTAAATGAAAAATACAGTAGCTGTAACTTTGAAATGTGTTTCAAATGAAATAAAACAGCCTAGTACAGTGATGGTGAACCTTGGCACTCCAGCTGTTCTGGAACTTCAATTCCCAGAAACCCTGATCAGCAGGAGTGCTGACTTAGGCTTCTGGGAATTGAAGTCCAAGAACACCTGGAGTGCCAAAGTTTACCATCATGGGCCTATAGGTTTACCTGAACGGAAAATATGTATTTGCTGAAATGCAGAAAACCCAAATACATCTTAATAAAACTGCAAATAAAAGTAATAATAGCTAACAAAACCAAATTTGCTGGTTTCCCTAAATATTCAATTTTTCTTAATTAACTTAAAGAATATAACATTCTGACTAAGTAATATTTCCACACTTCTGGGTGAAAAAAAATTGTTGTATTTTCATAATTTTCCAAATATTAAATCTGAGCAATATTAGAAGTGCTCATTAAACATATAACATATGTATGTTTTTAAGAAAAGGTTGTATTTACTTGTGGCATCACAAGTGGTATGAATAAGGTGTTGTCCAAACACTACATCTACTACATATTTTAGAATGAGCAATGTAATATCTTAATCTTAACCTATAAATCCAAGGGTTCACCGTTGGAACTGGCTATAGGTTGCTATGCCTCGCCCTACTTGCCTGCACTCACCCTTCGTGCACACGGCCGATCTGGGTACGCAGGTCAACGAAGGATTGAAAAAACTGGCAGTGGGGCAACAGCCCCACAAACGCGAAGAAAGGGAAACAACTTCACTTCCCAACATTCCTTGCGCCGCGCCGCACCAGAGCCAATCAGGCTGAGAGGCTCTCGCACGGGGCAGCGTTCGGAAACGCGCCACAGCCAATCGAAAGAAAAGCATTTTAAAAAAACGCAGCACAAACACAAAGCAGCAACCCATAACTACAAGCCCCAGCGTCCTGCGCGCCATGAGCGGCAGAGCGCTGAGGAAAACGGCGCTCGAAAAAATGAAAAAGAAAAACAAGTCACAGCCAAGCACACACCAGCCGGCTTTCCTTTTCCTTCCCTCACCAACAGAACCTGAAGCTGCCGACTGGAGTTTCCCCTTTAATATCAGGGGGTGGGGGAGTTGCGATCCCCCTCTTCGCTGGGTTCCCTACGTTTAGGAGGATTGTGGGGAGAAAAGGGATATATTGCCCCCCCCCTTCTGGACACAGACGAACAGACAGAGAGGATCGATCCCCCACCCCTCCCCCTCCTTCAAACAACTCCGTCTTTTCTTCTCTTTAAAAACGGACTTCTTTAAAGGAGAAGGGGGTGGGGGTGGGGATTCCATCCAGTCTGCCTGATCGTTTGGTTCCAGAGGTGTGGGGGCAATATAGCCCTTTTCCCCCCACAAACCTCCCAACCCTAGGGAAGGCAGCGGAGAGGGGGGTCGCAACCCTCACCCACAGATATTAAAGGGGAAACCCGATCTACTTTCACGACTCCACACAAACAAACCACCATAACACACTAAAGCCACCCTCCCCACCACCGAGCCCACCCTTCCTAACCCCAATGACCCCCCCTAGCCCACCCTTCCTAACCCCCAACGACCATGCCCCCCTCCCCACTACCTAACCCACCCTTCCTAACCCCCAACAACCATGCCCCTCTCCCCACCACCTAGCCCTTCCTAACCCCCAATGACCACGTCCCTTCCCCAATCCCCAACACCAAATAAATAAATATCTTTTTAAAACATAACTAAAAACAGTCAAACACATCCAAAAATACACAAAAACAAAAACACCAAAAACAATACGAAGTAAACAAGGACACAATCAAAAACAAAACAAACAGACAAAAAATACAAATTCCAACCCCCCCCCCCCCACACACACACACACACACACACACAAAACAAAGAAAACAAGCAAGCTTACCAAAACATGTGCAACCACCACCAGGACTGAAAAACAAATGAATAAAGAAAGAGACTACTTCCAAGAAGAAGCTCCACCCAGAGGCCAGGAGAGAAGAAAATGTCAAAAAACAATAACCCCTACCAGCACCACCTGCTGGCCACAATAGTAAAAACAATTCAAAAACACACAACAGCATAACACAAATTCACAATTTTACACAAACGGTCACACCAATAAAAACAAGTAAAAAAAATTACACTAAAACATATGTCAATAAAATACAATAGAAACTTTTAAAACTCCTGTGCTGAGTTATAACTCAAATTTAAACTCCAAAAATCTAAACACATTTTAAAACCAAGGAATGTAAAAAACATTTACTATTACATTATGAAAATTATGACCTACGGTACAACTAATTTAAAAAATTCAAAAAACTAAAACATTATTCACTTACATAAAACAATTTGAAAAAATTATATCATACTTTCTTCTTTTATTAATCCTAAAAAAAAACCAAAAAATCAGATCCCAGTTAATAACAGCCAAGCCAAAAAAAATTACATAAATAAATATTTAAAAATTTAAAATTACAGACTAAGCAATTTTTAAAAAACATTAACACAATTTAACCTTCCAACACAATTTAAAACTATTGCAAAAATAAAATTGGTTCATTTTTTATTAAAACACACGGGGGGAAAAGCCCGGCAACGCCGGGCAACCCTTGCTAGTAATTTCTAAACCATGCTTGTTTTACTGAGCAGTCTTTACAATAAACAGGGGGGAATTTAATACTTTTTATTTATTTATTTATTTATTTTATTCTTCAAATTTCTATTGCCGCCCAGCTCAGCAACGACTCTGGGCGGCTAAAAACAATTAAAAGTAACATCAAAACTAACTAAAAATATAATGGTTTAATGCTACAATTTGTTATGATATTCTTCTGTACGCTTTTACTGAAATCATGTAAAATATACATGCAATCAATCTTGATCAATACTTGATCAGCTAATTATATTTTAAAACTACTACGGATATATAATAATCTTCTGAATTTTCTCCTGCCTTAAAGCAGTTATTTAGAACAACTGCCTAATATTTCTTGAAATCATGAAGTGCCAGATGACTGGAGGTCTAATATTGCCACTATGTTCCAAAATGAATAACCTAAAACTACCTGAGAATTACAGTCCAGTCAGCCTAACATAAATCTTGGGGAAAATTCTGGCACAGGTGATAAAGCAGCCAATCTATTCTGCATGCACCTTGAGACAATGCAGAGATAACTAGAAACCAACACAGAATACTCAAGAACAAATCCAGCTAGACCAATCTCATCTCATTTTTTGACTAGTTAACCTCCCTGGTAGATGAAGGGATATGATATATCTTGAGGGGTGTGGTAAGTTTTGGTAAGTACTGGTAAGTACTGGTAAGTTTTGGGCCTGCTTGCAGTTGGAGTAGAGCTGCTAAGTTTTGGGCCTGCTTGCAGTTGGAGTAGAGCTGCTTTAGAGGCCCGTATGCCGGAGGTAGATGCATGGAGGAATGTGACTCGAAGAAGTAGAAGGGCAAGGGGTCACTCTGAGAGTCTGAAGTTACAGAATCAATTTGAGGCTCTTTCCCTCATCACACCTGATGAGCAGCACACAGAGGAACAACTGGTTCCACCTGAGGATCTCTCCATCACACTTGATGAGATACAGGAAGATAAACAACAGGAACAAACTGAAGTCATCTCCCTTAATATAGTTGATGAAATGCATGTAGATGAACAGATTGCAGGAGAGAGGCTCCTTGTTCTAGGTGATTCAATAGTTAGAAATACAGAGAGATGGATTTGTGATGCACATGATAACCGTATGGTGACTTGCCCATCAGGTTCAAAAGTTGCAGACATCACGAGAAATCTAGATAACTTGTTAGAGAGAACTGGGAAGGGGCCAGTGGTTATGGTACACGTTGGTACCAATGATGTTGGGAAGGCCAAGCGGTCTGTCCTGGAAGCCAAATTCAGGTTGTTAGGAAGAAGATTGAAGTCCCGGACTTCCAAGGTAGCATTTTCAGAAGTGCTGCCTGTTCCTCATGCAGGACCTACCAGGCAGGCAGAGCTCAGAAGCCTCAATGCATGGATGAGCCGGTGGTGTCGAGAGGAGGGCTTCAGATTTGTCAGGGACTGGAAAACATTTTGGAACAAGCCAAATCTGTTCACGAGGGATGGGTTCCACTTGGACCATGATGGGACCAGATTGCTGGCACTCAACATCAAAAAGGCTGCAGAGCAGCTTTTAAACTGATAACTGGGGGAAAGCCGACAGGAGCTGGGCAGCATCCGGTTCGGGAAAGTGTGTACGTGAGTAGTGAGGAGGATGCAAAAATTACTGAGCAGAGCAAGGAGCTAGTCACCAGCACTCTAGCAGAAGGATGCAAGAGGCAGTCTAACAATGCAACTGGACTCAAAAGACTGTATCAGAAAAGCATATATAAATGCTTGTATGCAAATGTCAGGAGCCTCCGGAACAAAATAGGGGAGCTGGAATACTTAGCAATAGATAAATATATTGATATTATTGGCATCACTGAAACCTGGTGGAACGATGATAACCAATGGGATACAGTTATCCTAGGCTACAAACTGTATGGGAAGGATAGGAAGGGGAAAACGGGTATAGCCTTGTATGTCAAAGAAGTGATAAAATCGTATGAATTGGAATATCTAGGTGATCTGGAGTCACCATTAGAAACTCTGTGGGTAAGAGTGCCAGGCCACAAGGATGGTCCACAGTAGGCATATACTATCGGCCTCCGACCCAAACTCCTGAGGGAGACTGGCATTTGGAGAATATTGTAAAGGAGGAATCCAAGAAGGGAAGCCTGGTTATAATGGGGGACTTCAATTACCCTCACATAGACTGGGTGAACTGTTGTTCAGCACATGATAAAGAGATAAAGTTCCTAGATGTGCTAAATGATTGTTCCCTGGGACAGATGGTTGAAGACCCAACTAGAGGTACAAGAATCCTTGACTTGATCCTGAGGAATACTCAGGATCTGGTGCAAGATGTTAATGTGACTGATCCAATAGGGAACAGTGACCACAACTCAATTATGTTTAACTTGATCATAGACCGCAAGTCACTGATAAAATCTAACACAGAGGCCTTAAATTTTCAAAAAGGAAATTTCCCAAAGATGAGGAAACTAGTAAAAAAAGAAGCTGAAAGGAAAAATTGAGAGAGTCCAAACACTCCAAGAGGCATGGAGGCTGTTTACAAAAACAATAACAGAGGCCCAATTGGAATGCATACCCAAAAGGAAAAGGGGCACTGCCAGGTCCAAGAGGACTCCGATGTGGCTTACAGGAGCTGTTTGGGAAGTGATCAAAAGCAAGAAAAGCTCATTTAGAAGATGGAAGGCTTGTCCGAATGAGGACAGCAGGCAGAAACATAAATTCTGGCAGAACAAATGCAAGGCAACAATCAAGAAAGGAAAGCAAGACTTTGAGGAGCGTATAGTGAAAAACACTCAGAGAACTAGCAAAGACATCTTTAAGTACATTAGAAGAACCCAACTAGGAAGGCCACTGGACCATTAGACGGCAATGGAAGGCAAGGGGTTACTAATAAGAGGAAACAGAGATTGCAGAGAGACTCAATGAATTCTTTGCTTCAGTATTCACTGAAGAAGACACAGACCACATGCCCAAAACAGAGCCTATCTTCGTAGGGAGGGAAACCGAAGAATTAAGCCAGATAGAAATAACCATGGAGAAGGTCCTTGCATGTCTTGTTAAACTAAATGCTAACAAACCACCAGGACCAGATGGCATCCATCCATGAGTTCTCAGGGAACTTAAAGATGAAATTGCTGATCTCCTAGCCAAAATATATAATCTTTCCCTCAAATCAGGCTTTGTACCTGATAACTGGAAAGTAGCGAATGTAACACCAATTTTCAAAAAAGGATCCAGGGGTGATCCAGGAAATTACGGACCGGTCAGTTTGACATGTGTCCCAGGTAAAGTGATGGAAATTGGAAACCATCCTAAAAGATAGAATTAATAGGCACATAGAAGACAAGGCGATGCTAAAGGAGAGCCAACATGGCTTTTGGAACAGCAAATCATGCCTCACTAATCTGTAGGAATTTTCTGAGAGTGTTAACAAGCATGTGGATAAGGGGGATCCAGTTGGCATTGTTTATTTGGACTTTCAGAAGGCTTTAAACAAGGTCCCGCACCAAAGGCTCTTGAATAAACTTAAGTGTCATGGGCCTCTTCACTCTTGAACGACGGCGTCTAAGAGGTGACCTGATTGAAGTTTATAAAATCATGCACATGTCTTGTCCTGGATCAGCAACTGGCTAAGGGACAGGAAACAGAGGGTAGCACTAAATGGACACTTCTCCAAGTGGAGGGAAGAAAAGAGTGGGGTCCCACAAGGTTCAGTACTGGTTTTCAACCTCTTCATAAATGATCTAGAAGTAGGAGTAAATAGCAAGGTAGCCAAATTTGCTGACGACACTAAATTATACAGGGTAGTGAAAACTGTGAGAGATTGTGAGGAGCTCCAGAGGAATCTCTTGACACTGGGGGAGTGGGCAAAACAGTGGCAAATGAGCTTCAACACTAGTAAGTGCAGAGTGATGCACGTTGGGCAAAAAAACCAAATTACATTTATAAACTGATGGGGTCTGAACTCTGGGACAAATTAGGAAAGGGACCTTGGTGTTCTGGTGGACAGCTCAATGAAGGTGTCAACCTAGTGTGCCTCAGCAGTGAAAAAAGCAAACTTAATGCTAGGGATCATTAGGAAGGGTATAGATAATTAGTCAGCAAGTGTCATTTTGCCTCTTTATAAATCTATGGTGAGGCCCCATCTGGAATACTGTGTACGCCATACCTCCAGAAGGATATTAAGGAGCTGGAATAAGTGCAGAGGAGGGCAACCAGAATGATTAGGGGACTGAAACACCTTCCTTACCATTTGAGGCTGCAACGGTTGGGCCTCTTCACTCTTGAACGACGGCGTCTAAGAGGTGACCTGATTGAAGTTTATAAAATCATGCACGGTGTGGACAAAGTAGATAAGGAAAAACTGTTTTCCCTATCGCATAACACTAGAACTAGGGGGCACTCCATGAAACCTTTGGGTGCTAGTTCTCAAACAAATAAGAGAAAGTACTTTTTCACACAGAGGATCACTGGTCTATGGAACTCCCTGCCAGAAGAAGTGGTGACAGCTGTCAGTCTTGACAGCTTTAAGGAAGGATTAGACAAGTTCATGGAGGACAAGGGTATCAATGGCTATAATTATGGATACCTAAGTCAACCTCCGGGTTGGAGAGATAGGCAGGATATCTCTCAATGCCATTTCCAGGGAATCCTAAGCAGGTGAAGGTATCTGCTTGGGAATCCCCTGAAGCAAATGGTGATCCACTGTGTGAGACAGAACGCTGGACTGGATGGGCTGTGGCCTGTTCCAGCAAGGCTGTTCTTATGTTCTTACTAGCATTTTTTCCCCCGGCCCTGCCGGGCAGTTATTATGTGTGAGTGGGTGGTTGGGGTGGTTTTGGGGTGTGTGCGCCCCCCCCAAAAAAATTATAATCAAATTCCCACCCCAACCACCAACACACAGATAATAATTGGCCGGCAAGGCTGGGGTGTCGTGTGTGTGTGTGTGTGTGTGTGTGTGTGTGTGTGTGTGTGTGTGTGTGTGTGTGTGTGTGTGAGAGAGAGAGTGTGTGTGAGTGTGTGTGTGTGTGTGTGTGTGTGTGTGTGTGTGTGTGTGTGTGTGTGAGAGAGAGAGAGAGAGAGAGAGAGAGAGAGGAGGCTGCATCCAGGTAAATAGGGGGTGAAGGGGGAGGTGAAAGTTTTTATCCCCTTTCCCTTCCTGTGTTTTTTTTGGGGGGGGAGCAGGGAAAGTGGGAGTTGGATTTTTTCCCTATCCCCCTTTCTCTGCCGTGGGGTGTGTGAGGCCTCCCCTCCCCCCCATTAACTGTTTCAAAGAACCTTTGAAACAGTTCATGGAGAAAAAACCAAGGCAGCAGTTAATGCTTCAGCGGGGCTGGTTTTCCAAGGGTGCCCCACTGAAGCGGCTGGGAGGCTGACACCGGCCTCGCTTGCTGGGGCCATGGGATGATGAGGGTCTACCCCTCCTTCCTGTACCCCGCCAAAGCAGCTGCGAGGCCGGCGGCGGCCTCCCTTGCCGGGATGGCAGAGCTCGCTTCTCTTCAGAAGACGAAGTGTCTTCTGGAGAGAAGTTGTTTGCCAGCGTGGTGCTTCGGGTTTTTTTTACCCCGCGTGCCGGCTTTCCCAGCCTGATCGGCCTAGGGGTGGTGTGGTGCAGAGGACGCTGGGCCTTGTAGGGGATTTTTGGTCGCGTCCATAGGATGGTTGCCCCACTCGCGGCTGGCAGACCCTTGCGGCGATGCTCGTAGGATCTCAAGGTAAGTGTAGGCAGCTCAGTTCGGGATGGTTGGGCCGGGTGTGGCCGTGCATGCCAGACACGCACGATCAATGGGCCTTCTTATAGTTAAAGATGTTCTTATTATGTTTTCTGTTTGTATGTTCCCAATGCATTTAAGTGGGAAACCAAACCTGTGCATAAAAATAAAGGGTTTCATTACCTTTCTTGTCCCTGCTCCTTTTTCCCTGCTCTACGTGGTCAAAATGGAGGGGAAAGCCAAGCTTCCTGGTTGCAGGGAGAGCAAGAGGCTAGCCTAGAGCATCGCTTCCTGCCTCAGTGCAATTGGCCTACCCGCCCATTTCCCCTACAGCGCCACCACTGGTTGGTGGTGAAAGTACAATGCTATTTGGTTCAGAATTCCCCCCCTTGTTTTCCTGCTCTAAAAACTGTGTGCGTCTTATGGTCAGGTTAGAGAGAGGGGGAGAGAGAGAGCCAGAGGCTCATTAGTAGAAGGTTCTGCTGAGATAGGAATAGTATTCACTGATATGAGCACAACAAGTAAATTATGTAATTGCAGGGCCATGCAATTAGAGATCAGCTTAATAAGGAATCTCAGCAATCAGTGCCTGAATGATAATTAGGAAACAACTGTCACTATACACTATTTCAGTCCACCTGTAACGAGCACCTATTCTGTCCTACCACTCCAATTATCACGGATTTACAATCCATTAACAGTCTAGTTAGAGTTAGAAGCCAAATAATAATGGCAGAAAACATCTACAAGTTTTTTATGGTTCCTTTTTTTCCAAACAGTACAAAGAGATTTTATGCATAGCTATCCACATAGCTACTGCCAACCTAGCAGTTCAAAAGCGAGAAATTGCAAGTAGATAAACAGGGACCACTTTGGTGGGGAAAGATCTTTGGGACATGAAAGGAGCCTCATTTGGGCGTCCCCTGAGTGGAGTTCCTCCAGCAAAAAATCTTTTCAACCTAGAGGACTGGCGGGTGAACGCAGAGACACCCACCAGCCCCCCCGAGAAGGGAAGCAGCCAGGTGCCTGCCCCGTTCCCTTGCAGAAGGGACCGCAGGTGGGTCTGCACTCACCTGCGGCCCCTTCTGCAAGGGAACGGGGCACCACTGGAGATCCAAGCCGCAAAGTCGGCAGGGCTGGTCTCCACCTGGGAACTGCCTTATGGGCTTTGCGGCTTGGATCCCCAGTGCACACCTGTCAACTTTTGGATTTGAAAATAAGGGAAATTTTGGCCACACCCCTCTGTGGGCGTGGCCAAATCTGTGGGCATGGCCAAATATAGCCATGTGACTTGCTGGGCTCTAGTCATGCCTACCACATGGCCATGAAAATGTTTGCAAACACAGATAGCACTGGCTCTTTGGCTGTAAATGGTGATGAGCACTGCACCCTAGAGTTAGATACGACTGGCAGATTTTACTTCTTAGGATCAAAGATCTGATGCTTGGAAAACAAGCTATGAGAAACCTGGGGAACATAGTTAAAAGTAGAGGCATCACCTTGCAAACAAAAAATTGCATAGTCAAAGCAATGGTATTCCCGGTGGTAATGTATGGGTGTGAGAGCTGGACCATTAGGAAAGCTGAGCGCAGAAAAATAGATGCCTTTGAAATGTAGTGTTAGAAATAGGTCGATCCTAGAAGAAATCAACTGTGACTGCTCATTAAAGGTCAATGAGAAGAGATGATTCACTTGAGAAAGCCTTGATGCTGGGAAAGGTGGAGGACAAAAGAAGGGGGTGGCCAAAAATATGATGGCTAGATGGTATTGTAGATGCAATGGGCACAAAGCTGCGGTGGCTAACCTTGGCACTCCAGAAACGACTGTCTTTCGAGCAAGGGAAACCTTTACCTTTAGCAAAGTGAGCAAGCACTCCCCCCCCAAGTTAACTCTAGAACAGAAACGGAACACACACACACACACCCTCTCTCTCATATAGTATTGTAGATGCAATGGGCACAAAGCTGTGGTGGCTAACCTTGGCACTCCAGAAACGACTGTCTTTCGAGCAAGGGAAACCTTTACCTTTAGCATAGTGAGCAAGCACTCCCCCCCCAAGTTAACTCTAGAACAGAAACGGAAGGCAGGGGGCAGAAACAGCATGAGAGTGAGAGAGAAGTCTCTGCCCCCAGACCAAGAGCTGATTTGCCCCTGCATATATGAAATATTGCTCACCTCTAGAGTAGACACCCGTCCCTAGTCCCAGCATGAAACGAAGCACCATCTTGGCCAGGAAAATGAAAGAGAAACTAACTACAGAACGCCCCCCCCCCCACTTTCTCTCTCCCCTTCCACATGCGAAAAGCCACACAGCAACCTCTGGTGGCCGAAAAAAATACTGCACCTTATTTCTTTTTGAAAAATAAGGGAAAATACGGGGAAATCAATTAAACGGGAGGGGGTGGGAAGAGGGGTAAAATAAGGGGTTTTCCCGGGTAAAACGGGATGGTTGACAGGTATGCCCCAGTGCTGCCCTCGCTGTTTTGAGGCTTGACTCGAAACAGCCTGGTCTCCCCCTGGGAAGGCGCTTCCCAGGCGGAGAGCAGCGCTGCCGGCTTTGGAGCTTGGATCTCCTCTTGCCTGCCTCTTCGGAAAGGGAACCGGGGATCGGACACTCAATTCCCGGTTCCCTTTCTGAAGAGGCAGGCAAGATGAGATCCAAACCCAAAAAAACCAGCAGGGCTGCTCTCCGCCTGGGAAACACCTTCGCTAGCTCAGAAAGGGCTTTCCCTTACTCCGTTGGGAAATCCCTTTGTGGGCTACTGAGGGGGAGCCTTTCTCTCCCCACCCCAGAAAGGACTTTCCAAACGGAGCAAGGGAAAGCCATTTCTCAGGTGGGGAGAGGAAAGGTCTCCATTGCTAGCCAGCTAGCGAGGGGGAGCCTTTCTCTCCCCACCCCAGAAAGGACTTTCCAAACGGAGCAAGGGAAAGCCCTTTGGAGCAAGGGAAAGCCCTTTGGAGCAAGGGAAAGCCCTTTCTCGGGTGGGGAGAGGAAAGGTCCCCATTGCTAGCCCAGAAAGGTCTTTCCCTTGCTCCGTTGGGGAATCCCTTTGTGAGCTAGCGAGGGGGAGCCTTTCTCTCCCCACCCCAGAAAGGACTTTCCGAACAGAGCAAGGGAAAGCCCTTTCTCGGGTAGGAAGAGGAAGGATCCCCATCGCTAGCCCAGAAAGGGCTTTCTCTTCCTCCGCCCACCCTTTTCCACCCCTGCCCACCCTGATCCGAAAGCGGAGCCCGGGTGGGCTGTGCGCTTTGGGATCTGGGCGGCTGGGGGTGCTTTTTTTTTAACAGGTTTTTTTTTTAGCGTTATCCAATGCATACATTGGATAACACTAAAAATCAGATAGCGCTAAGGCTTGTGGAACCAAGTTTTAGCGTTATCCGAGGTATTACTGTACTAAAATAAAGCAATTGTTTTCCATAGCAGCTCTTTCAGTTTTAACTTATGGGTTGTTAATTATATCCCAGCATTGAATACCCCCCAACCCTCCATTTGTTGCACTTAGGGAATACTGGAAAGATAAGTCTTTTCTTAATTATTAAATGTAAATAGCTCATTAAACATAATCCAATTACTTTAATTGTAAGAAAAGGAGGTCATTACAATATTCACATGCATTCTTGCCTGAACAGATTTAGTATCTTAATCACTGCTGCATTCATATTATTAAGTCAACCTCTGATACTACAAAAGCTGTGGTAGCCAATTTATCAATCCACTTCAGGACACAATTCAAAGTGTTGATCTTGACCTAAATCCCTGAACAACCTGGGCCCAGGAGGGTCTGAGGGACTGTATGTCCTCATATGAGCCAGATTTTAAGATCTCCAGACTGTTGTTTTTCTCTGTCCATTGCCCTCTTAGGAAAGCTTGGCTGAGACAGCCTTTCCAATGGTTGCTCTCCATGGGAGACCTGGCTGGACATTTCCTTCATATCCTTCTACCAGCACACAAAGACCTTTCTTATTAGGCAGACTTCTAAGAAGTTTATTGCTGCTATGGAAGACCTTTAAATGGGTAAATTGCCTTTTCTATATCTTAAATTGTTTTAAAACAAATGTTCCTTAGTATTTTTAATGATTCATATGTTTAATTGCTAGTAGAAGGATATTGTAATTTATTGCATTTTTCATTGTTTTAATACTTCCATTTGGAAAGTATTTGTTAGTCACCATGGATCCCTCTGCTAGCTTGGAAACAAACAATTACATAAATGTTTTGCTAAGAGCCATCTATACAAACATGAGATGGCTAGATGGTATTGTAGACGCAATGGGCACAGAGCTGGGCGGGTTGAGGAGGATGGTGGAGGACAGAGATGCCTGGAGGGCAATGGTCCATGGGGTCGCAAAGGGTTGGAATCGACTTTGCAACTGAACAACAACAACATCTATACAGACACAAATCTTATTCCTTCATGATAATTACATAGTTTAAGAATCTGAGCCAGCTGGTTTTAGGAATAATTATAAACTTCAAGAAGAAATCAGGTTAAAAATTTCTCAGATACAGCTTACAGTACAGCAAAGTTGGATAAAAGTATTCCGTTCCACATTTTAGCTTCTATTTCTACCGAAGAATCTTTGCTGTTAGTTTTATCTGGAGTTTTACCTGTCAACATATCCAGCTTAAGTCTACTTTGTCAAACCCTAGATAAAACAAGAGCCCAACATTCAGAAAACTAGCAGAGTTGCTGAGATGTGCTGCTGGTCCTTGAAGAGCATTTCTATCCACCTATGTACTGGCAGTGGCAGCACCAATTCCAACAGCTTCTGCAGCTCAAACAATCTCTTCTTACCTGGGAAGGGGGCTCAGCGGGAGCAAAAGGAACTTATAGGCAGACATCATAGACACCCCTTTTAAGATACTTTTCTAAGGCTGATGAAGGACAATGGACAAAACCAACCATTCTGTAACTGGGATTGAACAAAGTACAGCCCTAGTCTAGATATTAAAGGTTTCCCTTGCTCGAAAGCCAGTCGTATCCGACTCTAGGGTGTAGTGCTCATCTGTTTCTAAGCCAAAGAGCCAGCGCTGTCTGCTTCTGCAGACGTTTCCGTGGTCATGCGGCAGGCATGAGTAGACATGAGTTACCTTCCCACCGAAGTGCTCCCTATTTATCTACTTGCAATTTCTTGCTTTTGAACTGCTAGGTTGGCAGGAGCTGGGACGAAGACAGGAGCTCATTTCCGTCCTGCAGTACTCAGGAATCGAATTTCTGACCTTCCGCTTCCCAGTCAGTGTCTTAGCCACTTGAGCCACTGCAGTCCTTCAATCTAGATATTGCTGGACTGCAAAATCTCAATATTCTTTTCCAGTGTCTATGGCAACTAGTGATGGGAGATGCATTCCAGTAGATAGTCAGTACTGGGGTGAGGGGGGAGGAAGGTATAGAGACAGAGGTATATATTGTTATAATTAATAAATAACTGTATACCATCAAGATGAGTCCAATTAAAGGCTACCCTTCTAAAAATTAAAATGTAAGATCTTGGAAGTGGTTTACTAATCTTTCCATTTGGTCAGCTGAACTTGTTTCAGATGTAGAAAATTAATCCAGGAAACTAAACACAAAGGCAGTAACTGAATACAGTATAAATTTATGATAGACTCAAAAAGTTATGCTTTGGAACTGTACATATGCTGAGCAAAGTGTGATGTAATCTGCCTGTCACTCCCCACTACAAGAATTCAGATGGCCAGCACAGAAAAAAACACAAAATACTTCAATCCAGTGTGTTGGTCTGCATTCTTTTGTGACTATCTGATTGATAAAACAGCATCACAGACTAAAGACATTATGTCATCCTAAAGACCACATGTGATAGAACTTTTAGGTCTAATATTGGAGGCCAATCCAATGCAAAGTGACTATTTACAGCAGTTCTCAACCTTTTTAAAACGGGGGCGGATCACGCTCCCTCAGACAGCTTCAGGAGCTGGATGGCCATTTTGCCCTTCCTCCACCATATGGCACTTCCTGGTGTGGTGGAGGCTGTGGAGGACCACATGAAATGGTGCCATGGGCTACATTCGGCCCACAGGCCGCAGGTTGAGAATCCCTAATTTACAGTTATAGTAACTTTACAAAACCACCCACTCATGTAAGTTCTTCTTGTAGAAATACAAATGCAGATTTGTTTGTCTAGTTTTTTTAATTTTCAATGCAACAGAACTTTATATTGTTCTAACTTTTTTAAAAAAGATTATCATTCAAAGATAAATGTCTGGAATACAAAATAAGGTCAACACTAATGTAAACTTTAGGAGCTTTATAACAGCCATTTCGATCAGAAATCAACCCATCTAGCAATGCTGCACAGAAATGCCTTTGAGTGCAATTTAGTTGGGCAGAGCCTTTTTTAAAAAAAAAATCTCTGCTTTGGAAAATATGTAGATGAAGGACAACTTTCAGGGGAGACAGGTAGCTTCTGCCCACCGAGCCTTTTGTACAAGCTCAGAATATATCTGAAGAACAGCCCAGAAACTGATGGAACTACAGAAAAGGATTCAAATGTGTGTCTGTGTTACTGTTGGAAGCCATTGGCTAGGACAGTCTCTGAAAGACAGGGTCAATTCTTTTGCAAGCAAGTTGTCTTTACTCTTTCGCCTGCTTGAATTCTACAAAATATAAAACTCTAAATCCTCTCAGCATCTTGAAATAATTGTTTCTAATCCTCCTGACTGCAGAAAAGAAATGAATAAATTACATCATGGAACTATCTCCACTGAGCAATTCTCATATTAGAGATACAGATTCTCAGCTGGCGCACCATGAATGGCATGTGTGCAAAAAGGAATTCTCACTTCTGCTCAGGCAGTAACTTGAGGACTTTTTGAAAAGGGCTGGGGGAAACTCAGTAAACCACGACAATAATATTGCCTTCACCAACTCTCTTTCCCAATGACTTCCTATTATCTGCATTCTCTGCACAAGTTTTAACTACATTACCTACACCCAACACACACAGAATACTGAGGTGGCCCAGAACTGCAGAAAGGCAAATTACTTTATGTCTCCTATGTAGGGTTATTTCAAGCATTCAGAAAACTAAATAAGAAAATTACAGAAGTGAGATAGGAAGTGGCCATATTGAGGCACCAAAGCAGGAAGAATAACTAAATCATGCTTCCCATGACGTCAACAACAGATGCAGGAGAAAAATTAGCCGAACCCACTGTTTATCTCAGAGGAAAGTTATCATTTCTGTCCTATCTTTATCTCAGAGGAAAGTTATCATTTCTGTCCTATCTTTAAGAGCTCTATAAAAAAATCTACAAATATATTAAGCTGCTAATGGATGTCCCCAGAAGAAGAAAACTGAAATTCCAATTCCAATTCAATTTATATCCCGCCTTTCTCAAGCCGAAGCTGGCTCAAGGCAGCAAACAACACATTAAGTCATACAATAATATATATCAGTCAATAAACATAGAATACAATATAAAAATTTCAGTACAATCAAGATAAATTAAGTAATACAATAATCAAGTTCAAAAACATATATCAATAGAAACTCAACGACAGTCTCAACAGAAAAAGAGCCCTCCATGACAGTCACACTCACTTCCCCTACAGCCAATGCCAGACCAGGAGAAGGAGACCGGGCAACAAGAGCCCCTTTAACCGCTCCGCCATGGCTCCTCAGCTGTGGTCGTTTCTCCTCCCCAGCCTGGCTGGCTGAGGGCAGCAACCGGCGGTGGCGACGATGGAGTTTTGAGCCCTCCGGGGCTCCACAGCTGTGGCCACTTCTCCTCCCCAGCCCGGCTGGCTGAGGAGAACTACCTGCGGCGGCGGTGATGGAGTTTTGAGCCCTCTGGGGCTCCTACTTCTGAGCACTCACTACCTAGAAAACTCTAAAAAGGGTCAACATAGATCAGATTGCAGATAATTATTATTAATTAATGGCCACGTTATCAAGATAACATAACTGAGCAACAACATGGATTGATATTAATGTTGGAGAGATTAGATGAATTAATTAGTGCAGTATAAAGTAGATGTAATTTGTTGATCAAATGCAAGGTACAGATATGAAGGATTCCTTCTGAACATAACACCATGAATTTAGAGGATTTCAACTACTTTGACACTACAGTACTGTATTTCTCAAAACCCTCTTTCCAAGAGAAAAGCTAGTTTAATAATTACCCACAAATCTGTGGCTAATTAACCAAAAAATGGCAACTTGAAAATGAGGCTAAGTGAGCCAATAGTATTATCTCCATCCTCTGAGCTCAACAAAAAACAGAACTCCAAATGCGAGCTCCATGAATAATTTGTTCTGTGGCACATATTTTATCACAGGAGACACCCAAAAAGTATGTATTTCACAGAAGGGGGGGGAGAGCTTGTTTTCAAGAACAAAGTAATGCCCAGAACCTAGTTTATCACCATGTAACACACTAGCAGAGGTTGCCCGGCATTACCGGGCTGTTTTAAATTGTGTTGGAAGGTTAAATTGTGTTAATGTTTTTTAAAAATTGCTTAGTCTGTAATTTTAATTTTAAAAATGTTTATTTATGTAAAAAATTTTTGGCTTGGCTGTTATTAACTGTGATCTGCTTTTTTGGTTTTTTTTTTTGAGGATTAATAAAAGAACAAAGTATGATATAATTTTTTCAAATTGTTTTATGTAAGCGAATAATGTTTTAGTTTTTTGAATTTTTTAAATTAGTTGTACTGTAGGTAATAATTTTAATAATGTAGAAGTAAATGTTTTTTACATTCAGTGTTTTTAAAATGTGTTTAGATGTTTTGTGTTTTAATTTGAGTTAAAACTCAGCACAGGATTTTTAAAAGTTTCTATTGTATTGTATCCTGCCAACCTAGCAGTTCGAAAGCAAGAAATTGCAAGTAGATAAATAGGGACCACTTCGGTGGGAAGGTAACAGCGTTCCGTGCGCTCTGGTGTCTAGTCATGCCTGCCACATGACCACGAATTTGAAATGACCACTTGGTTTCTTCTCTTTAAAGACGGAGTTTTTTTAGGAGGGGGGGAATCGATCGACTCTTCCTGGTCTCCTGGGTCCAGAAGGGTTGGGGGGGGGCATACCCCTTTTGTCCCCACAAACCTCCCAACCCTAGGGGAGCCAGGGGAGAGGGGGCTCGCAACCCCCCACCCACTGATATTAAAGGGGAAACTCCAGTCGGGACCTTCAGGCGCCATGGGTGAGGGAAGGAAAGCCGGCTGGTGTTTGCTTGGCTGTGAGGCGGTGAGTTGTTTTTCTTTTTAATTTTTTGGGCGCCGGTTTCCTCAGCGTCCTGCGCGCTCATGTCGCGCAGGACTCTGGGGCTTGTAGTTATAGGTTGTGATTTGTGGTGCGTTTTTTTCCTGCGGCTCGATTTTGATTGGCCGCGGTGCGTTTTTCAATGTTCTTTGTGGTCGCGCCTCTCTGCCTGATTGGCTGTGGTGCGGCGCGGCGCAAAGAACATTGGGAAAGGAAGTTGTTTACCATTTTTCACGTTTGTGGGGCTCTTGCCCCACTGGCGCATTTCTTAATCTTGTGTTTACCTGGGTACCCAGTTCGGGCGTGTGCACGAATGGTGAGTGCAGGCTAGTAGGGCCTGGCTAAGGAGCCTATGCAAAGTTCCAATGGTTAACCCTCGATTTTATAGGTTAAGATTGTTACACACAGTCACTGCAGATTGTGCAACTGACTGGGCAGTTTATGATACAACCAACCGTGCAATGCACTGACAGAAGTGCCTTCCAAAGAGCACTTCCACTTGATGCTGCTGCAGTTTCTGAGTCTGAGTTACACCCATGTAGCTGGCTAGCAATGCCATGAGATTTCAGTCAGTACAGTATTGTTTTGCCCTTAAAAAAACAATTATGGTTAAACATGCATTTTTCATCAAGCTGGCAGCAATAAATGCAGCATGAAAAAATAAACAGATTTCACCTATTCTCACAGATGTATTCTGCAATGCCTGTAGTATCCATATCAGCCATGTCATCCACACTGCAACAATTCTACTTCAGAATTACCAGTATATCAGACTTCTGTGCCCAAGTATCTTGGTTGAAGAATAGTTACAGCCCCTCTTGTGAACTGATGTTGGTAAAAAAAAAACTTCCAAGACACAGACGTCTCTCATGCAGGGTAGTCGACCTAACTTTTATATCTTAGAAGGGATAACCACACTCACAAGGCCTTGCCTGTGTTCAGCCTCCTTTTTAGTTTTTATCCAGCCCGCCCGCTACTGTCTCTAAACTTTGACTTGTTGTGCATATAGATATAACCCAAGAAACAATATACAGTAAATGCAGACTCAAATATCCAAAACAGTTCAGTAATGATGGAAAGAACTGAGATCATTAAAACACAAAAAATAAGTAGGCAGACAGAAAAGCAGGAAGAAACTTGGGAGTATAATTACTCAGACAAACCTGTAATTAACAAACACTGCATATGTTCCAAAATCTATTTTCTTTAATTATACCTTTTTTTAAATTTAACTCCCATGTTAATTTTTCATTCTATGCGAGATCCCACATCTCCTTATACCACTCTTCTGCTTTTAATATTACATCATTCTTCCAATTTTTTGCAATACACATTCTACCCCTTGTAAGCATTATAGACAATAATTCTTTCTTATCATCTAAATTCATATTATCCACATCCGTCAACAAAATGTTACAGTTTGTGGATTATTCATTGACGAGACGGTACAAATAAACCGGCACCAGACCAAATGAAGTTTTGGGTACAGTAGAAATTAATGGGAATACCACATCCTCCAGGGCAATGTATAATACACAGGGTGTATGATGTATACAATGCATTTTGGAATATACTTGGTAATGGTAAAAATAGAAATATAATAGTTTTAAATAATTTTGAAGAACTGAATAAAAAGTAGAATATAGATATAAAGCAATAGATTTAAGATATGTAGATAAGATTGGAAGATAATGGTCATTAATGAGAAAAATATATAGCATGGAATTTTGATACTTATTGTATGTTGGATAAGTAATGGTATTGTATTTTTGATTTTCTTTGATTGTGTTGATATGTCTGTATTTTTATATTATGTTTTGATTATGTTATATTTTTGAGAAATTAATAAAAACAAACAAACACTGCAGTAGCACTGTTCATATGTAAATGGTAACCCAGGACGTAGCACTATACAGATGAATCTCTGCATGCCTGAGTAAAGCTCCAGATGTATCCTTATTTCAAGCACCCAAGAGAAATATTTAACACAGATAGTTTCTACAGATCCATACTTGTTACATGTGGGAATTTTGATGCAAAATAAACTTACGTTAGATAAATACTGTAGCTCATTTAAACAATCCAAGAATTTTATCTGACTTGACTACCAATTGACTAGAATCTACTGTAGACCAGAATTCCCATTTGTAAGCAAGTATAATCTAGGAAGTGCAGGAGTTGTAATCTAGATAAACTCTCCTGGCCCATGGGAGGAGCAGGAGAGAGGGAAGGTACAAAAGGAAAGTTTTGCTTAAGCTCAGATACACTTGTCTGTGCAGCTGAGGTAAGTAGTAGGTATGAATCAAGATCAATCAAAACAAGGATAAATGAAAGCCAATGTTGGGAAGAAAATAAGAGAACCTATTAATTTAAACGTGAGCCCATGTGGTGTAGTGGATAGAGTAACATGTTAGGACTCAGGATAGCTGGGTTGAAATTCCTGTTTGATAAAAAAAAATTTTTTTTTTACAATTCTTTCATCTAGTACAGTGGTACTTTGCTTAAAGAGCATAATGTGTTCCACGGGATTGCTCTTTAAGCGAAACACCATTGTAAGAGACCAAATGTGACTTCTGGTGGGGAGGATTGTGAACCCTGATTTAGTTGTTAAGCAAGTTTTCGGTTGGTTTTAGTAGTTAAGCGAGGCAACCATTCAGAGAAAATTCTGCTCTTTAAGCAAGTTCGTCTCTAAGCGAGGCGCTCTTAATGCGAGGTTTTACTATACTCCCATACTAAGGTCTCTACAATCATCTGTCAAAACTGGAGAGGAAATATGGAGCTACTTATCTGACAGCATGTTAGTCACTCACCAACAAAAATGCCTTTTCTCTTCCCTACCTATAATTCTAAATCTGCAGAGGAAAAATAGACAGATTCCAGTGCTGTATTCAGTGACAAAGAGTCTTCAGGTATCACCAAAGTACCGAGATGAACTCTGCTTTCCCCTCAAACTTCAGAGGTCTAATGTGAGATCAAGATTAGAAGAAAAGCAAGCAAACCAACTACAAACTCTGGCTTGGCTGTCAAACCTCACTAAAATGGTGAGTCCTAGAAAACAGAGAAGTGTCCAACTTTGAAGAACAAGATTCATCCAACAAATATTTTAATATGTTATCTTGGTGAAGATGTGCATTTTCAAAAAAGAAAATACCCAGTAATCAATTACTCTCTTATGCTGCAAGATACTAGAAAGGGACAGTTAGAAGAAAGGACTAATATAAAGAAGCACATATTTGATCACTCCCACTGTATGAATTTGCTAAACTAATAATTGTACATATGACTGCATGACTAGGATTTGGTGTTCCCAAAACTTTGGCCTTCAGAGACTCAAATGTAAGGGTAGCAATGAAATCCATGATTCAGTGTCTAGCTGCCCATCCAGTTACTGATCACCAGACTACTAGATGACTAAAGACCTCCTTGGGCATTCTCAAAATTGTATGATAGAAAGCACAGATTTTACCAATTGCCAATCATAGAACATTTTATCCATGTTTACAGCTCTCAAAAAATGAAGAGCATGCTTCAACAGTAGGAAGGTTCATCAAATGATTACTACCGTAATCATGCAGGATTCTAAGACCTGCACGTACAGCATCGGCTCTCCTTCATATAATTTTGTCACAAAGAAAAAGCCAAATAAAGCTGAACAGTAAAACGAACCAGCGATTCATGCATCTGTCCCATGTGTTGCAGAAGGTCACAATTCTAATCATCCTTGCCCAGTTCTCTCAGTCTTTCCACACAGGGTTTGGTTTCCAGCCCCTGATCATTCATGCTGAACCTGATCCAATTTGTTGGCATCCTTAAAGTAGTGTCTAGAATGGGATACAGTACAGTACTAAATTGTGCCAAATGGATTTTTCAGGCTATACTTTTGTTAATTCAGCCTAAAATAGCATTTGCCTTCTTTGCAGCCACATTGACAATTCAAATATCTTTCTCACTTGTAGTGTTAAAAGCCAAGATAACAAAATTTTAAAAACACTTTTATTCTTTTACCTTTTAGCAACTATGACCACACCCAATGCCTGTGGTAGATTTAACAATATACCCTCTCCTTCCTCTTCAGGAAATTCAAAGCTCTACAATGTGAATGACTTCAAAGAATACCAAAGTTAGACAAGTCTGGAGAATAAATCAGTGCTCCACTAAACTGACAACACAAATCTGGATGTATCTAGAGAGTTCAGTTGGACTTATTCTTATATGTGTACATATAAATACCCGTGAACACTAGAAAACAAAAAATATATATATTACCATAAATCTGTGGACAATCCACTATGCTTCAACACTGATCGGCTAATGAATAACTGCACAAAGCAACCAAAATCATAAATATAATTGTATCAAACACATGATAGAATTTATAGTAAATATAAGTTTGGATTACTACATGCAAGAATAATTCAGTTTTTGGGCATGCACTTTTCTATATTTTCTCTCAATCACTAAGAGTTTGACAGTTTATTTATTTATAATTTAAATTTATATGCCGCCCAATCAGGTGAACCTGACTCAGGGCGGCTTACAGCAGGTTAAAACATATAAAAAACAATTAAAAATCTCTAAATTACTCCACCTACCCCCCTCCCCATTCATGTTTAAAAAAACCTAACCACTTTTAAACTACCCACATTAAAAAGTGGGAAGGCTTTATTTTGTAAGCCAACAGGCGGGGGCCACTGTTCCATCCGGATCCCACACCTGCCCCGCCAACCAGGTTTTTAGATCTTTCCTGAAAGGCAGCAGCTCCATCTGCACCTGCAACTCTATTGGCAGGAGGTTCCACAAGGCCGGTGCGGACATGGAAAAGGCCCTCCGGTCCGCTCTGATTGGTTGGATGGACAGACACTCTTGGGACGATGTGGTCTCTTATGTATCCTGGCCCACTACCATGTAGGGCTTTAAAGATCAAAACCAGCACCTTAAATTGCACCCGGAGACAAACTGGTAACCAGTGCAGCTCCCGAAGCAATGGTGAGGTGCGAGCATAACCACTGCTGCATAACCACCTGGGCTGCTGCATTCTGGACCAGCTGCAGCCTCCGAATGGTCGTCAAGGGCAGGCCCAGGTAGAGCGCATTGCAATAATCTAGCCTGGAGGTCACCAGAGCACGTGTGACCATGAGCAGAGGGAGTCCCGGTCCAGGAGTTAACGCAACTGACTGATGACGCGAAGCTGTGCGAAAGCCCTCCTGGCCACGGCTGCCACCTGATCTACAAGTAGCAATCCCGAATCCAGGAGGACCCCTAAATTGCATACCAGTTCTGTCTGGTCCATCCAAGACCAAAGTTGGCAGCTCCCTGGATAATGCGGGACCCCCATCCATAGCCACTCAGTCCTGGAGGGATTCAATTGTAGTTGCTGGATGAATTATTATTAGTGATTTAGCATCCGTTAAAATATATTTTATGTACCCTCTTGAAAAATTTTGCATGATTTGCTGCAGCCGACTGTCAAGATGCAGGGGAACACTTTGGATGTGACAGCTCCCCCAGTGGCTTAGTGGTTAAGGCACTACTAGGCTTGGAGACTGGAAAGACGAATTCAATTCCTGAGAGCTGCACAATGGGGGACATGAAAGGAGCCTCATTCGGGCATCCCCTGCAAAAAACCTTTCAACCCAGAGTAATCTCTGACACGAAAATGAACGAATCTTGGATGTACAATTGGTTAGGTGATGAATATACAACTGCAGTGTGCTCTCACATCACCAATTTCAATAGTAGCAATTAGCATTCTGGGCAAACATTACAGGATATTGGTTACATGCTGTATTCAGAAGAGTGTTTTTTTAAAATAGATCTTTCATTCATTTTCCTTCTCAGATTAGCACAACTGGTGTTGGTTAACTCCTACTATAAGCCTCAGTGTTCTAGTTTTAAAAAGGGAATTACTACTCTATCAAAGCAGGAAGGATAGAAGTGATGAATACAGTAGTTAGCTCATCAGGAAGACAAACATGTAGCAGACTGTTCAAGCAACTAGCTGTATGTATAAACAGAAATTTCCATAAACAAATTACTTGAAAACAAATAATGTTAAACATATATAGACAGTAATTGCAGAAAAACAGGTATGCTATACTGCATATAAATAGGTATTTTCTCAACCAAGCATTCACTATGTTTATTGGTTTTCCTTAACATAAGTTTCTAGATGTTTCCTTACAACCCTATTACTGTTAATCTGCATCCAATTATCAGCAACCCTAACAAGGGTTTTCAAGCTAAGTGGGATATTTAAAGAGTGGTTTAAAACTGCCATTCCCCAGTGAGTGTCCATGCATGACCAGGGATTTGAACCTAGATCTTCTGAGTCGTAGTCCATCATTCCACCTACAACACCACACTGGATACACAATACAGTCTTAAAGAATCTAATTTTCTCAACATAAAATAGCCATACAAAGCCTTTTCAGGCCAATTTCTTTCCCTACATTCCACTATTTGTATTCAAATATTTGCCAATATACTGTACCAGCTATAGTGCTAATCTAACGTGTGCAAAATCTCTAATTCAGGAGAAATGTGTTCAACTATCTGTTCAGTTGATTCTTCTGGCATGCCTTCAAGTAGGAAAGTTTTTCCTAGAGAGGCAGGATATAAGTTTAATAAATAAATAAAATAAATAAAAAGCCAGTTACTCATACCTCTCCCAATCTACCCTTCAGGACTGTTGAGGAAATAAATCAGAAAATATTACATCAACTGCTCTGTGCTATTAGGAACAATGTGCAACAAACAGTGAGAAGTAACTAAAGGCGTACACCATCTTCCCTACCATAGCCCTCAATCTGTGGCATGTGCACATGCATCCCATTATTTGCTACTATCAGATTTCTGCAGGCAATATCCACCCAACACTGCATCTGGATAACTTTAACTTAGCAGAAGCATACTTCCATGCATGTCCCTGGAATGCATACTCCAATGGGCCCTATGAGCTAACAGCCCATGAAAAGCTTACAAATTTATGTTGGTCTGATAAAACTCTTCAGCTGTACCTGGAAAGTAAACCCAAATATACAGAATAGTGACAACAATGATTATTCTTACTTTCATTTTTACCCCAACTAGTCCAAGAGGTGCCTCCAAGTAGAGTAGAGGTCTCAATCTTATAAAAGAGAGATTAACCATGGTAAGAATGCCATGCAACAAAACTCCAAAGAATGGTTCTGAAGACTGAGGCCATTATCTACTTGGATGCACCGCTTAGACTAGAGAGAGAGAGAGAGAGAGAGAGTGCACACAGAATATTCAGTACATACACACACACAGAGTATTCAAGAGTGATCTACTACTTGCATTTTCTGGGGGCCAGCTAGGACTGTGTAGCTTGTTAAGGCTATGTAGGCCAGCTCTTTTCCCTAGATGGATAAATGGGGAATCAAACTCCCAATCACTGAGTTTAGTAGCATTTAAAAAAAACAAAAACCCTAAATACACATTTTACCTCAGTCTGCAGCCACACAGAATCTATAGTACAAGAGCCATTTTAGGCTAGAACAATAAAAGGAAACAGATTAAATCCAAATTTAGCCAGAGTGAAGATAGGGTTACTGAACCCTACTGACTTGTCCTCAGCGTGACTAGATCCAGATAAAACTCAATGTTCCTCCTCTTTGAGAAAAGTTGTTTGTTTGTGTTTTTACTACCCAGTTTCCGACTACCTTTGGTGTGTGCCCTCCAGCCTATTGAAGTATTTAAAGTTATGCCTTCAGCACCAACAGAGAAGAGTGGCCCTTAGAAAAACAGGGAGCTTTAACGTTTTCCCTAAAGATGTATTAAAAAGCGTGTTTATTAAAGTTCGACCACAAAAAGCAGAACAAGAAGTCACGTGTAGAGAGACAGGTGGCCACCCAAGCCAAAGGCTTGGTAGGGCGCAGCACCCTGGCCTCCTCCTCTTCCTCATTAAGATCCTTGGGCGACCCCACCCATGCAAGGCCTTCCTCGCCTCCTTTAATTCCTTCCTGCCCCAGGACTTCCTCCAACGTCACTAACCTGCCTCACCCGGTGGGGGACAGACACCCTCCCTCTCTAACTAAGTCAGTGTTTCCCAACCTTTTGGGTTTTTGGGACTTCAATTCCCAGAAGCCTAAGTCAACTCCCCAAAGCACTGATCAGCCGATGTACTGAACTTAGGCTTCTGGGAATTGAAGTCCCCCTGTGGGGCCTAGGCCCCCACATTGGGAAACACTGCTCTAAATATTAAAAGACTACAACTCCCATCATCTCTATGGTGCATACTTGGGGAGGGGAGGCGACGGTTAACTGGAGCATTTATTTGGGACTTGACTTTGGGACGAATCCCGCCCCGTCTCTCTCTCTCCCACCGCAACGGCCGCTCCGGCCCCACCACAGGAAGGCGACGCGGCTCCTTCTCTCCTCCTTGCGCCAGGAGGGAACGAAGCTTACCTGCCTAGCGGCCAAGGTCTCGAGGGGGGGCGGGGGGGCGCCTCCGCCTCAGCTCGTCAGGACCCGAGTGGGCCTCCCTGGCCCGCCCCGACTGTCCGCCATTCCACGGCTTTTCCCTCAGACAGAGTCAGAACACTGTCTTCCCTGACAGTGACTACTCTCTCTGAGTGACCCCACCCCTCACCTTCTCCGCCTCCCTCCACGGCCACCGCCGGTCCGCGCCGCCATTGGTTCCTCGGCAACTTCCCGCCTTCGTTTCATTGGCTCGGCTTGCCTGTTTATCAAATGACACCGCGGTGACCCGCCCAGCTTCCTTCCCCCCCCCCCTCAAACGACCACACCCGACGGCGCTTTTTTTCCCCTGAAGCGCAAACAACGTGGGACGTACCATGAGCCGAGGGGAGGGGGGGAGATGTTTAGTGGTGGAAGGGAGCCTATTAATCGTGGAGGACAGTACATGGGGAAAGAAGCATACTACTTCTCAGATAAAATAAAACAAACGCGGTTCGTGGTTCGCGTCAATTTTAATAAAAGAGGACAGTTTGGGCTTCATGGTTTCGCCCGCGCTCTTGTTGTTTCATCCATCCAGGGAGGCAGGCTTTATGGGGTTTTTTTACTGAAAGGCGTCCCCTAGTGTTCGGAGGTAAGAATGGGAAAAAGTTAGACCAGGGTTGCCGAAAATATGGCCCCGGGGCCTGATCAGCCCCCCCCCCCCACACACACACACACACCCCAACTCATCCGGCCCACAAAGCCCTCGTCGCTCCCGGAAGCGGAAGTAAAACGCACCCATACCGGATCCAGCCCCCGAGCCACGTGACCAGCCTGCGGCCAAAAAGGTTTGGGCACCCCTGAGTTAGATGCTCTTATAGTGGGCGGTTTGAATTGCAGATGGAGCAAGGAAACAGAAATGGGGTTTGGGCGGCTTCCAGGCGTGATTCAGCCCTTAATTGAGAGGGTCTGTCGCTGTGACTACACATAAAAGGACGTTTGTAGACCTCCCGGGTGGATGAAGAAGGTGATTTGTTTAATATACACATTGCCATAGGCTTCTTGCATTCATTAAACATTAACTATATTCATTTTTTGTCTTTTTTGCTGTTTTGTTTTCTAACTATATTCAATCTTTATTGAAGGTGTGCAGATTTGGAACAGAAATCAGAAAAAGATGGGAAATGCAGAATTGACAAATTTTGAAGAATTTTGGGAGCAAGATGAAATATAGAAAATAAGGGAATATATGGGAAGCAAAACAAAAGCAGAGGGTCAACAGCATGGTTTAAGAACAAATCAGGAAACAGATACAAATACAAAACAGGAAGAAAAGTGAATTATGGGCGGGGGGGAAGCATTTTGAAAAATATATCAGGGTAAAATAGAAGTGTTGTAAAACAACACAAAGGTGGCACCTAACACCCCTAAAAATACTGACAAATTGTTGGAGATGTAATCAGGAGATTGGCACATATATTTTTTCGTTCATGGTGGGAGTGTGCTGTATCTCAGAAAATATGGGAAATGGTTTTTGATTAGTGAGATTTTATCTATGAATTTGGATGTGTCTGAACTGTTACCTAGCTTTGGAATGGCAAAGAAAATAATTAGCCACGATTGTGGTTGCGGCAGCAAGACTAATAGTATACCTTAAAAATTGGAAGGTTTTCAGCCTGATGAATGATATAAAGAAATTTATAATCCAGTGAGCCTATCTTTGTGCAATCCCTGCTCTTTTTATTTTTTCAAATGAATAAATGAAAATAGCGCTATAACACTGTATCACTTTACCACTAGATCTTTGTTCTATTTTCCTGTATTTATCTCCTCATCTGTTGCCCAGAAAATATTGGCAGAAGAAGCAATCAAGATTAAATGAAATGTGTTGCCCCTTAGTTTTGAAAGGATTAGACTAACAAATCACAGGAACATTCATTTCAATGTATAAAGACCTAGTGATAAAGTGATAATGGTATTTTAACGCTATTATCATATTAATTTATTTTTTAAAAGAGGATGATCAGGACCGAAGATGCACCATGGTGCATGTTACTTTAGTCCTGAACATCATGCCCAAGAGCTGTCGCCATCACCCACAGCAGAGGTTCTCAACCTTTTTTTGGTGTTCAGGGAAGCAAGACGATAGAAGCAGCCGTATGCTGGCTAACACAACTTTATTGCATGATGTACAGTTCAAACACGAGGTAATGGTGGCAATACAACTCCTTTTATACAGTCACTATACATTTGAATATGGGTGCACGGTAGCCTATTGGTTACTGTCGGCGTGACGTCATCCGGAGTCCCGCCCTTCTTGTCCAGGTGTATCTGTGGTGGGAAGGTTCCCGCGGCTGTGCATGATTGGGGAATTTGTACCATGTGAGTTGAATGCTCGCTGCTCCCATCTCTGGTAGCAAGCTCATTCCAATAGCAGCTGGATACAATGTGTTCTTTACAAATGGCTTAAGTATTCATTTCCTGTAGAACCGGTTACATTTAACTTAAAGGCATAACATAGCAGTTACATTCCATACTATTCCATACACAACACCTTTCAAGTCAGGGGCTGGGTCACACTCCCTCTAACAGTTGGGGGACCGGACTGGTGCTCCAGCCATAATCGGCAGTGGGTTCATTTACGGCTGTTGTAAATGTGTTTATAACAGCCCCAAATGAGTCCACAGCCGATTCCAGCAGCAGCTGGTGCAAAGGTAGGGGCTGGATTATTTGGTGCTGTGGGCCATAAATTGAGAACCCCTTGCCTCCATCACAGTGCTGCCAACACAGCCAAACAAGGAAGGGGGGTGCTAAAGGAAATATACTGATATGGGGCAGAAAAAGAAGCCTTCCAATGGCTTTTTGTCCAGTTAACTTGGACAAAAAATTTCCATGGATGTATTTGATTCAGCCTTTGCATCATGCAAGCAAGAAAAACCCCTTCAAATTCATTCATGCTATAAGAGGTGCAAATCCCAAGTTTTTTATGGTGTAGTCACCCCCTTAGTTGTAATCTCTTGAGCAAACTGGCAGGAATCTGTGGCTCATATTTTTCTCCTTGTCCTTTATTCCTTCCTCTAGAGTTGCCCTTGCTCGTAATTTCCACCCATTCACTTGCTCTGTCTTGTCCAGTTTTCTCTGCTTTCTGCTCATCCTTCCAACTCCTCCCCAGCAAAGAAAGGCAATGAGATATAGCAGGACAAGATGAACCACGCACATGATCCTTCCTCTCTTTTCCATCATAGGCCATCCCACCATCCATTACAGATAATAGTCAGACACGAGTTCTCATTCCACAGAAAATGACATTACAGTGGAACCTCATATAACGATTGCATTACACAACAAATAAATCATACAATGAAAGAATTTGGGGAAAACGATTTTTGTCATTGTACAATGCAATGCTTCCCTATGGGATGTATCATACAACAAATTTCTCTATGGGAAAAATCGTACAACAAATATTTTTCTTTGTACGATTTTTCCCATAGAGATATTCGTTGTTTGATCCATCCCATAGAGAAATTCGTTATACGAGGCATGCATTGTATAGCAATAAAATCGTACAAAGACTAGCCCCATGGAACGAATTAAATTCATTATATGGGGTTTTACTGTATAGCCATAACTACTGTAGGAAAAAGCTCAGAACTGCAAGGCATAACTTGTTCCAAAAGAAACAAGCTAAAATGATTGAGTTCTACCTCTGTTAATGCTCAAACCAATTTGTTGAAATATTACAGTACAAATTATTGTATGATGATGTAAAGGAGCTGATAGAAGCCCACTGGATAGCAGGAAGGAAATACTTAGTTTTTAGACAGAGAGAAAGGACTTCACAATTATAGTTTAAATGACATGCTTAGCAGAAGAGTAAAGAAGAGTCCATCAGATAATCAAAGACTTGCCCTAATTAAAAGCTAATGAGCCCATTTTTATCTCCCTTCCCCCCCCCCCAATTTCTTGTCTCTTCTCTTTTCCAATTAATCCCTTCAATGCCAGTTTAACAAAATAGCCCAGCTAATGCCCAAAAGCTAATTATCAGTAGATGCAACTGAGGCCTTGAGAAAACTAATATACTTATTTTAATTTTACAATTCTAGTATCCATTCAAACAAACAGCACTTTGGTAAAATGTATAGTGAGATGCTGCCAAAAGTAGTTATTTAAACTAGCATTTGTTCCAAATTAGTATCAAAGACCCTTTCTTGTTGTTTTGCCATATGTGAATCCGAACATTGGCAATCCTCATGGCGATCAGCCATGAAGACTGTCCTGAGAATATAATGCAATGGCCTTTCATCTGCCTTCTGCATCACAGCATGACCCCCGTACCACTGATCCAGCTCCGTGAGTCACTTTCTGGTTCTAAGCCCTTTTGGCACATAGGCCAGTATTGATGAAGCTGCTTCCCTCCATCAACATGGATTCAAGAAGGATTCAAGACCATCACCCTTCCCTGTGGACTTTGGCACCCAAACCATTAGTCCTCAGGGTTGTCAGGTAAGTTAACCACCGCCTGACACTTGGCATTGAGTTGCTGGCAATATGGTCTACTCCATTACTGTAGCAGGATAACCTGACCAGACTATCCCTTTCTTATTCCTACAATTTACAGTCGATTCTAAAAATATGATCTCCCCTAATAATAACAATAATAACAATAATTTTGTGTCAGAAATTATTCTGGCTTGAAAGGATTTTTGCTGGAGAAACTCCACTCAGGGTGCTTGAATGAGGTTCCTTTCATGTCCCCAAGATCCTTTCCCAACGAAGTGGTCCCTATTTATCTACTTGCAATTTCTTGATTTCAAACTACTAGGTGTGCAGGAGCTGGGACAGAGGGCCTCCCTCCTACTAATGGACCATTCCCTTACCAACATAGCATGTAAGAAGGAGAAGTGTATTTACTGCAAGTTTCTTGCAGGGTTTTTTAAAAAGTCAAAATGGCAATGCAATGTATGGGATAGGTGTGGTCAGCACTAGCCCTCCAGGCAGCAAAATCTACTCTGCCCAAGAACAAAATGAACTTTTTGTGAACAAATGCACACCAACACTTTTCCAAACATATTCTCAGAGCAAGAGCCGGCCCAACCATTGGAATAAATCAGTAGCGTCAGAAACAGAGTGCTATGAGTGGTGGCCATGAACTGCTGCCATCTGGTTCCCTACTGCCCATGTCCTTCATCTCCACTGTGCTTGTCAGAGAGATTCCAATGGTTCAGTCCAATAACTCCAGAGTCATAGATTATGTTTAAAAGTCTTTATTTCCACTGCCCACATGGCGGATACAGTGGTGATCTCAGAGGTCAGTAAGGGAATGGTCATTGGGAAAGACTGAGTAGCTATGGATTGGGGGCCCAGTGTTATCTCAGGAGTTACCATCATTGGAGCTGGAAGGAGTGAGCTTGCCCCAGTCAGATCCGGTACGCAACTTGGGGGTCCTCCTGGACTCTCGACTGCTGCTTGAAGACCAGGTGGCGGCCGTGGCCAGGAGGGCCTTCGCCCAACTTCAGGTAATCTGCCAGTTGCGCTCGCTCCTAGACTCCTTACTCATGGTCACTCATGCTCTGGTCACCTCTAGACTAGATTATTGCAATGCGCTCTACATGGGGCTGCCCTTGGTGACCATTCGGAGGCTGCAGTTGATCCAGATTGTGGCTGCCCGGGTGGTGTTGGGGTGCAGGCGTTATGCTCAGGCCTCGCCACTGCTTCAGAAGCTGCACTGGTTACCAATTTGCTTCCGGGTGCAATTCAAGGTGCTGGTCATTACCTTTAAAACCCTACATGGTAGTGGGCCAGGATACCTAAGAGACCGCATCGTCCCAAGATCTTCTGCCTGTCCAACCAGGGCGGACTAGAGGGGCTCTCTAATTGTGCCATCAGCTAGAGGGGCTCGCCTCTATAGCACAAGAAGGAGGGCCTTCGCTGTGTCCGCCCTGGCCCTTTGGAACCTCCTGCCAGTGGAACTGAGGCAACAGACGGAATTGCTGCCCTTCAGGAAAGAACTGAAAACCTGGCTGGCGGGGCAGGTGTGGGGTGTTGGTGGAGAAATAACCCCCGCCTGCTGGATGGTTAAATAAGAACTATCCTCCCTTTTTAGCATGTGTGGGAGGGTTTTTTAACATGGTTTTTAAGGGGATTTATTGTTTTAATGGGGTTCTATTTATTGGGAGGGTTCTTATTGTAAGCCGCCCAAAGGGGCAGCTATAGAAATTCAAGTAAATAAATAAATAAGTTAGGGTCCTTTAATAAGCATGGGTGATGTCATAAGGGCAATGCATTGTGGTACATGTAGTTCATGGCAGTTCTAAAAAAACCTAATATCACACTGACTGAATGCATGATGAACAATGGAGAGTGTCCCCTATTCGCTTAGGCCCAACTTCTTGAACAGGTAGCTATACTGGGCTAATGGGAGGGGATTGGTCAGGATATCTGCAATCTGCTCCTTGGTGTCACAGTGAACCAGATCTATAAAGTCCTTTCCTGACAGTTCCCTCACATGCTGGTGTTTTATATCTATGTGCCTAGATCTTTGTCCAACAGATTCGGCCTTTGATGTGTCTATGGCCGCCTTGTTGTCCTCATGAATGATGATGGGAAGGTTGGGTTTCCCCCAAATTGTGGAGATCAACTGATTGAACCAAATCAGGTTGTTTGTGGCACTGGATACACAAACATACTCTGCTTCTGCCATGGATGTGAAGCCCAGGCCTTGTTTTCCGGTGCACCAGTATATGGGGCTGCCATTCAGGAGTATCTGATAGCCTGATGTGCTCTTCCTTGTCTTTTTATCCCCGGCCCAATCTGTGTCTGCATAGCATGAGAGCTTGGGTTCATCAGTCGCCTGGGGAGTGAGTAGCAACTTTGCATCTGCGGTGCCTTTTAGGTATCTCAGTAGTCTCTTGATCACGGTCCAGTGATGGTCCTTTGGGTCGTTGGAATGTCTGGAGAGAAGGTTCACCGCCAACGTGATATCCGGCCTGGTTCATTTGGCGATGTACAGCAGTGACCCTATGGTTGATCTGTAGAGGTTGTTATCTTCAAATGGTTCTCCCACGTCATGGGTGTTCTTCAGGAAGTCTGTATGCATGGGTGTTCCACAGGGATGGGCATCCGACATGTTGCATTTTTCAAGCAGCTTGACTATCTTTTCTTTCTGAGAGATAGCAAAGCCGTTCTGTATTTTGGAGATTTGCACCCCCAGGTACTTGTCCACTTCCCCAAGGCTTTTCAGGGAGAAATGTTTCCGTAGGTTTTGGGCAAACACGTCGCATCTGGACTTGCTTTTTCTAAAATATAGTAGATCGTCAACATAAGCCAATAATTTCTCTACTTCCTGCGGTGATTTCCTTTAAAATACCTTGGTGGCGAAGAAGTCCAATTGTCCCAGGGCCTCAAACAAACATTCATACCACCTCTTACCGGATTGTTTCAATCCATAGAGACTTTTGTTGAGCAGCCAGGTTTCTCCATTTCTGCATCTGAGCCCAGGCAGTGCTCTAACATATATTTCCTTATCTAGTCGCGCATGCAGATAAGCAGTTTGTACGTCGAACGGGTATACTTGTTCACCCAGAATCGACGCCATCACCAAAGCAGCCTTGACACTTTCTGCCCTCATGGTTGGGGTGTAGGTATCGTCGTAGTTGTCTGGGTACCTCTGGGAAAAACCCTGAGCTACCAGCCTGGCTTTGTACAATTTCTGCTCATCCTCCAATTGCTTCATTTTGAAAACCCATCTTGTTCCTATTGTCTTTTGGTTTTCTGGGGTCTTTTTGGGGGTGTACACATTTAACGCCTTGAGGCCCTCCATTTCTTTCTCCATGGCCGCCTTCCATTTTTCTTGCTCCTCTTGAGGCAGTCTGGTTATGTCGTTGTAACAGGACAGGCGTCTCAGGACAGGCGTCTATGCTCATCACAAAGTCCTCTAGCTCTCTAGGGGTTCGGTTCTTAGTTGACCTTGTTGACCTCCTGGGAAGGCTCTCAGATGGGCTTGGCGGGTCGGTGCCTTCGGTATCCACTGTGCCCTGGTCCGATCGGTGTTCTGCTGTCTGATCATGCAGTGTGTCTTCCGGTCTGCATGGCCTTGGAGTGGTGGATGATGCTCCAGCCTCTCCTTTGGTACGTTCCATGGTCAAGACTTTGTTCGCGTGTATCCTGCTCCAGTTGCTGTGCTCATGGAAAGTGGCTGACCTGGAAACTACTATTTTTAGGTTATGGTCTAGGAATCGGCAGGCCTTCAACCCTGGTTCATACCCTAGGAACCTCAGTTTCCTTGTGATCCTTTCCCCCTTTTTTCTCAACTGTTTTGGTATGTGCACATCAGCAAATACTCCAAAAACGTGGAGATGGGACAGTTTGGGTTTCCATTTGTACATGGATTCATAGGGCGTCTTCCCTATGACGCTGGACCACAACCTGTTCAGTGTGTAATTCAAGTAAAATTATGCCTCCCCCCAATAGAAGAAACTCAGGCCGGCGTCTTCAATTGTGCACCTGATCATCGTCTGGAGTACCCCGTTTCTTCACTCGGCAACTCCATTTTGAAATGCAGAGAATGGCACAGTCTTGAAGTACACCATCCTTTTTTCAATAGTCAATCTTCAAATTCCTTGGATAGGAATTCTGACCCTCGATCCGTCATCAGTTGCTTTATGTTGGTGTTGTGTTGAGTCTCTACCCTTTTGTAGAATTCCTTGAATTTGGTGAAGGTTTCACCTTTGTTCTTGAGGGTGTAAATGAAGCCATACCTGCTGAAGTCATCGACTATTGTCAGGAAGAACTTCTGAGTGGCCCGACGAGGTCAAGGTGTACAAGTTGGAATGGATGGTCAGACCTCCTTGTGGACGTTTTTGGTTGTGGGTTGACCTTTGACTTGGAGCTTTTGCATACAGAGCACTCTAGGTAGTTCTCGCAGTTCTTGACCTTCAGCCCCTCTGAGCACTCCAACATTTTCTTAACTATTGGGAAACCTATGTGTCCCAGTTTCCTGTGTAGTAGGTGTGTGCACTCATCATGTGTGGGCTTTCCTATGGACATGCTGGGTTTTTTCTGTTTTACGTCAGTGACCCCTTCATTTTCCGTGTTGTCATGGATCGCTCTCCTCCGCTTCCGAGTCTGCATCTCCAGCTTCCTCTGTGGTACCTGGGTCACCCCTTTGTGTTCCTCATCATTATTGCCCTCAAGCAGGCTGAACGTGGCTTGTCCGTCGGTTTCTTCCCTGGCCAGGAAGTATGGTAGGTCCCCTATGACCTCCACACTCCCTACTCTCTCTTCCCTTCTGTTGATGGATACCTTCCCTTCTTTGAAAGCTATCATGAGGCCTGGGTCCCTAGAGAGCTTGATGATGGCCAGCACGTTGTAAGGTATTTCTGGAACGTAAAATACATCTCTAACTTCTTCTATTCCGGGAATGTATACGTTGCCTCTGCCAGCTACATGGGCATACTCTTGGTTAGCAACCTTCACTCTGAAAGAGTCTTCCTTGAATGAGCTAAATATTTCCTTGCGGCTCGATGTGTGAGTGGTGGCCCCGGAATCTATTAACCAGCATTGCCTGTGGTCCTTTGAGAGTTCATTTGCCTTGTTGTGCCTGACCCCATTTACTGAGACTGACTTGTGCTTCTCTGGCTCTCCCTGCGTTCCGAGCTCTCTTCTGGGGCTGGGTGATCTCCATCGCCTAGCATCCCTATCTCTATTACTCCCATATCTATGTGGAATCCTATCTTGTGATCCATGCCTGGGTCTTGGCGTGTTGTCATTATGAGCCTCATCATGTGAGTGTGGGTGTTCTGTGGCCCTCCTTCCCTTGTTGGACTTGGGGCAGTCTCTCCTGAAATGTTTATTGGACCCACATGTGTAACACTCTGGGGGTGAGCTTGCTCGGTCGGTGAAACTGACCTTTCTGGGAAGCCTGCTTTTCCTGCATGTGAGAGCTCTATCCTTCCTGAGATTGTCCTCGGATATGAGTTTTCTAGTGATGTGCTCGAGGGTAACATTATTACTGTTCACGTTATCCAGTTGAGTCAAAAAGTGGTCCCAGCTCGAGTCAAGAGAGTTATATATGATGCTAACCAAAGATTGTTCAGTGATGTTCTCACTCCTTCTTATCAGATAAGATCTCATGTTGTTCAGTTTCATTAAGTGTTCGCTCATTGGGGTCCCATCCCTGAGTTTGAATGCGTATAACTCTCTTAACAGCAAACTGGTTCTACTTTTATCCCGGCAGTAAAACATGTCGCACAACCTCAGATATGGTTAACACATGTGGGATGCTGCCATAAATGGCAGGGTTAATGGAACCTAATAACAAGCAGAACACCCTATGGTGTAGTCTGTCCACCTCCAGTGACCATGGTTTCCTTGGCGGATCTTGGATCAGGAATTGTGCCCCCTCTCTCATAAGAATTACCTGGAATTGTTGAGCCCAGTCTATGAGGTTTTTCCAGTGGTGCGGAGCACTGGAAAGTGGTTTGGCAGCGTGTTCTGTTGATTGCTGCTGGTGGTGCTTGAGTTGTTCTGGTGTCCTGGTCTGTGCTGAAATTGGCAATAGGGAGCAGGAATACAGTCTGTCAAATTTGAAAACCCCGCCTGTTCATTTTTCTTTGGCCTGAAGGGTGAGCCCGTCTGTATCCCTTGTCTGTTTGTTGCTTGTAGTTCGTTTTCTTCGCTGGAGGGGGAGCTCGTTTGTCGTTCTGTGTGTTCTTCTTTTTCCCTGTAGGTGGAGCTCTCTCGTCCTGTCTGCGCCTGCATGGAGCTCATTCATTGTTGATCATCAAGGTGAGAGGACCTCTGTTCCGGAGGTCCTGCTTACCTGGGCCAGGGCCTTGCTGGGAGGTCCGTTTCTTTGCCGGAGCTGTCCTCCTCATTGGCAGGTCCCGATGGGTCGCGGAGGGGATGTCGCCATCACCACTGAGCAAGAAAAGGGCTGCGTCGCCGGGGCTCTGTGCCTCAGGACTGGGACCTGGTTGGAGAGTCCGTCTCCTCACCCGGGTCCCTTTCATAGTCGGGTTGAGTCGGCGATGGGTCGTGGTGAGTTCTTGCACTCTGTTTTCTGTGGGTGCGCGTCTCCTGGTGGGTGGGTGGCTTCTCCCCGTAGGCGCACGTTTCACAGTGGGCGTCTCTGAGATTGCGTCCACGGTAGGTGTCCCTGGGGTCACGTTCCTTGCATCCATGATCGGTTCTTTTGTTGTGGTCTGGTTCTGGGGAGAGGTCACGTTCGTGGTAGGCGCCTCTGGGGTTGCACTCCTCATGGCGTCTTGTCGGGGGGAAACTCCGCCCCCCCCCCACCCCGAGGAAGGTGGCCATATAATCCCTGTTTTCAGCAGGGTCCTCCCTGGACGCCCGTCCCCAGCTCGAGGATTCCCCCTCTCGTCACGGTCTCCCGGGGATGAAGACTGGCTTCACCCACACGTTTAGTGTTTGGGAATTTAGCATCACTTGCACCCTTGGGGCCGGGTCCCTCTTTTGTGTGGCTGGGGCGCGCTGATTGTCTCTGGACTTTGTTTGCCTGTTTGGGTGGTTGCCTTGCTTTTTGTCTCTACCTGGGTTTCCTGCCCCTGAGTTTGAATCCAGGGCTGCCATTTGCGATTGGTTGGCCAGTGTGGTTCTGGGGATTCCCGCCATTGAGGTTCCCGGGTTAGGACTTACCGCGCCGGTGATGGAGGTCTCGTCCTCGTCTTGTATCAGGGCCAGTATTTCCGTCATGGAAATCATCTCCCCCTCCACCCGATCAATGCATCTGCGCAGTGCAGTTACCTTGATTGCCCGGCCTTGGTCTTTCCTTTCAGTGGGTGCCCCCCCAGGAGTCGGTCCCTGTCTGGTGATCTGGGTCCATTTCCATGATGGTCTGGTCAGGGTTGCCTTTTGTTACCGGTTCAGGTTCTACAGTAGCTCCCTCAGGGGCATCGGACCCCCCGCTGGCCCCTTTGGAGCTGGCATTTGCCTTGGCCCCCGCCTTCCTGGTTTGGGTCTTCCTTTTCGTCATTTTTGTTTAATTTTTGAGTTAATTATGGATAACCATCCTCTGCTTCCATTTTGTCAGAGAGATTCCGATGGTTCGGTCCAATAACTCCAGAGTCATAGATTATATTTAAAAGTCTTTATTTCCACTGCCCACATGGTGGATACAGTGGTGATCTCAGAGGTCAGTAAGGGAATGGTCAGTGAGAAAGTTAGGGTCCTTTAATAAGGTTGGGTGATGTCATAAGGGCAATGCATTGTGGTACATGTAGATCATGGCAGTTTGGTATTATATCTAACAGTGCTCCCACACAATGACAGTGGGGGAGGAATGTACCCTGAACTGACAGAAAGTGGGAGTAATGGCCAATCTTTCACCACCTGATTGTACCAACACTGCTCAGTTTCATAAATAGGTAAAGGTAAAGGTCACCCTTGCTCAAAAGCCAGTCGTACTCTAGGGTTCAGTGCTCATGTCTGTTTCATAGCCGAAGAGCCAGCGCTATCTGCTTTTGCAGATGTTTCTGTGGTCATGTGGCAGGCATGACTAGATACCAGAGCGCATGGAATGCTGTTTATCTTCCCACCGAAGTGGTCCCTATTTATCTACTTGCAATTTATTGCTTTCGAACTGCTAGGTTGACAGGAGCTGGTACAAAGATGGGAGCTCATTCCGTCCTGCAGTATTCGGGTATCGAACTGTTGATTTGCCGCCTTCCAGCCAGCGTCTAAGCCACTTGAGCCACTGCATAAATACCAACAAATTGATGAAACATTTTCTAAAAATTAAAAAATCCATTTTACAACATGAGAGAATAAAATCACTTGTTAGAATTCTTAGAGTTGATGCAGCACTTACTTCCACTTCTGAATGTATTTGCTGACGTTTGAAGCCAAGAGAAGAGGGTTGTCTTTATGAAGGATATTTTAGTAGGTCAGACTCACCAAGAATGTGCTGAAACTACAAAGCAGGAGGAGATGAAGAGCTGGAACCCAGGTGTTTAGGAGGCAAACCACAGCTGTAGAAGCAGCTCTAGAATAGATCAAACAGCCACATATTCTGCACCATAACAATCCAGCATGTTTCTAATCATTTGCCACTGCAATCCTGTTCTGAACACTCTGGTGGTATAATTTCCTTTCAAGCACTTGGCTGACTGATCCATGCACCAAGTTCAGCTAATTTGTGTATCAAAGATTGGAGTACCTAAATGGTGATCACCAAAACTGCTACTCCAATGCCCTTTTACCCTACAATACAGAATATTCAGATCACGGAAAAGTTTTATTTTATTTTTTAAACTTAACTCTAGAAATGCCCTGCCACATTCTGCCAATTTTAGCCCCTATAGGTTCAAATTCACAAAGGTGTACCACAAGGCTGTGTGTTGTCCCTGACACTGTTTAATATATATTTGGAGAATATATTTTTTTCAGAAGCACTATCAGATTTAAACATTGGCATAAAACTAATGGGGAATGCATGAATAAAATCCGATATGCTGTGTTGTCGTCCCCAAACCTTGCAGATCTTCAGTTGATGCTGGATCAAGTTAGAGTTTAAAGTGCAGAAAATGGTTTGGATCTCAACACCAAGAATAAAAAATATCTTGTTCTAAGCCAAACACCTACTCACATCGAGCTAATGGCAGGAAAACAAGAAATCAAAAGAGTGGATAAAATTGTTTATTTGGGGAGTAAGTTAAATGAAAATTGGGATTGTGAGATAGAGATTAAAATACGAATAGAAAAAGCAAGACATTTTTATGAAGATCTAACTCTTGCTACAAAGATACAAATACAGTAGTGAGATGTTATGTATTCCCAGTGTTGCTGTATGGAGTCAAAGCTTGGACATTGACATCTGAAAAGAAAATTGAAGCTTTTGAAATGTGGATCTACAGACAGTTGCTAAGAATATCATGGGTTGACCATGTGATTAATGTAGAAGTGTTGCACCAGATGGGTAAAAAACAAAAACTGTTTAAGACCATTAAGCAAAGAAAGCTCCAGTACCTTGGCTATATCATGAGGAACAACATGAAATATAGAATACTCCAACTCACTCTGCAAGGGAAGATCCCTGGGAAGAGAGGCCCTGGATGTAGATGGACTTCACGGCTGAAGAACCTGAGAGACTGGTGTGGCATGTCCTTGGAAGAACTGTTCCAAGGAGTTGAGAACAGGAAGACTACCTGGAATGGATACAACGCCTGAAGAAGAAGACGTCCCAACAAGCAAATTATCCCAGCTCTGAAAGCAAGAAACATGCCCAGCATGATCGGCTAGCTCAGTTTGTGTTAAAATAAGTGCTGCAATAATAAAGTAATTAAAGTAACCAGAGCTTGGAGTATTAGTTCAGAAAATCAATTTGTTGCTGTTAATTGTTAGCGATTAATACTGTTATAGTTTAAATCTGACAATGTTTAATTCATTACATTAGCATTATTAATTCATTGAGTAAATCATTTGTTTTAAATAAACAATGGAGTTTACAGAGAATGGCATGTATGTTTTCACCATTGACCCATAGCAACACACTTGTTATTGGCTCCATTTTAAATCACTTTTCCTTCTCACCCCAGTCATTACTAATCCTGACATTAAATTGTTAAGTAGAAAGGCAGTAAGACCGTTTGAGGCAATGAAATAAAACGAGTTTAATGCACTTAAAGTATATCCAAAACAGATCCAAATTCCATCTAGTAATAAGAAGTTTCAGTATAAACCTTCCTCAGGGATCTATAAAACATAATGATACAGGCAATTTACTAATATTGTAATCACAATCAATATATACATACATATATACATATTAACAACAACCTCAGATACATAGTATTATTTCCATCAAACAAGAAATTACCTGTATATTCTTGTTATAATATCACGAAGTATATAAACTTTTCAAAGTTTTTCAAAGTTTTAAAGTATTCTTAAATTGCGTCCCAAGCCTCACACGTACAGTCTTTCTGTGCCGACGGATGTCGAAAAATCATTACCAACACTCTAAATTTAAAGTACTTCTAAATCCATCAACAGGTGTGTGAAATATCAAATCACAAGAAACAGGAGAAATCAATCTCCATATTGAGACCATGCGGGTGGAGCGTCTTAAAGCGGTGGATATAGAAACATTCTCTTTGTAACAGCCTCCTTTCAATGTTGCCAAGAGAGTAAGGATCAGATTTGCAGCTTTCCAAAACCACAAATTTAAAATCCCGGTCACTATGACCTGCTTCAATGAAATGGTTTACCAAAGGTGCTGCTGTATTGCCTGCCCGAATTTTGGAGCGATTTTTGCCCACCCTAGTTTTCAGCTCACGGGTAGTTACACCCACGTAACCCAAGCCACACTTACATATGAGTAAATATATACAGTTGCCAGTTTTACAATTACTTAGCTGACGAAGTTTTAACACAAAATCACTGTTTTTCACTCTTTCATTTGCCAGGACAGAAAGCAATGCACACAATCATTACACCGATAATGTCCCACTGCACTAGAGTGAAATGAACCTCGATGGGATTCATGATCAGAAAAGGTTACTATCTGTCTTATAGATCTTGTTTTCCTTAAAGCAGTTACTGGTACGAGAACAATCAGGTAAATGTTGCACCACATGCCAGTGTTTGGAGATAACAGCTCTAATTTTCTCTGCTAAAGGAGATTATTGAAAAGAACAATACAATTGATCTCTAACTTCCTTAGTTTTTTTGGTGAACAGCTGTTTCCTAGACACAGCCTGTGTTTTCCTATAATTAGCTGCAACTACTTGCTTGGGGTAACCTTTATCATCTAAGAATCCACAAATGTCAGAAGCAGATTTAATAAAGTCACTTTCAGAAGATGAATTACGTTTGGCTCTTTAAAAAGTCCAAATGGTAAGTTGTTCCTAAGATGATATGGATGATATGAGGCATAATTCAAATAAGCGTTTCTGTCCATACTCTTCCTATAGAGCCTGACCCTGACATCATGTTCAGAAGACAAATACGTGGTTACATCTAAGAAAGGGATTTCAGTTTTGCTAATGCTATGGGAGAATTTTAAACGAGGATTCAAATTGTTCATCCATGAAACAAAATCTAAGGCAAAAGAAAGATCATCTAAAATGAAAAATAAATCATCAATGAACCGTTTATAAAACATAATATGTGCAAAAAAGGGGTTAACTGATCTATTAAAAATGAACTGCTCTTCAAAATTAATCATAAATGTATTAGCCAAACCAGGTGTCACCGAAGACCCCATAGCCACTCCACAGATCTGTAAATAAAAAGTGCTACCAAACCTAAAATAATTATGTTCCAAAACAATATCTAAAAGATCCAATAGGAAGTGTGTGTGTGTGGGGGGGGGGTGTAAATCCTGACAGGAATCCAAAAGTCTTTCAACAATAGTCCTAATCTCCTCTAAAGGAATGTTAGTATAAAGTGCTTGAATATCCAAAGTAATAAAACCACCACCTTCAGGGATAGAAAAACCCTCCACCTGGGAAACAAAATCAGTAGTGTTTAAAATAAAGGAGGAGGTATTTCGGGCAAAAGGATTAATGAAGTGATCCAGGAATTGAGAAATGGGCTCTGACAAGGAATTTATCGAGGCTATAATAGGTCTCCCTGGTATTAAACCCTCACGTGTGTGGTCTTTGTGAATTTTTGGAAGCAGGTGAAAAACAGGTACCTTAGGATACTGATTTAAAAGGAAATCATATTCCTTATCCGAAACAAACCCCATAGCAACACCCTCAAAAAGCACAGTCTTAATTAAGCTGGCAACTTTGGCGGTGGGGTCCATGGTAAGTTTTTTTTATAGAAACTCTCATTAGACAGTTGTCGGTGCGCCTCAGCAATGTAGTCTACTGTATTCAAAATAACCACACCACCACCCTTATCTGCTTGCTTAATAAGAATGTTTCTATCCCGTGCTAACTCTTCAAGAATGGAAATATCATCTTTCGACAGATTAAACCTAGACCTAATTTTTTGTTTCTCATATGACTCAATATCCCGCAAAATGAGCCTCTGGAATACCTCTATTGATGGGTCATTCACAGACGGGGAAGAAGTCGATTTAGTTCTAAAGCATTCCACTGGTCCTGGAGTTTTGTCCTGAAAAAAACACTTAAGTTTCAACAGACAAATTAATTTATATAGTACATCAATTCTAGTATTAAATGGATTATAAATTGGTGTAGGAACAAACCCTAAACCCAGCGACAATAACTCCAAAGCCCATTGAGATAATTGTTTGCTAGAAAAGTTAAATACTAAGTCTTTCTTTTCCAGGATGCTTTTCTCTGGGGTAAAAAAGACGATGAAGGAGGAGGAGGAGGCAGCTGGGATGAAGTTCCAGACATGGAAGAGCATGTAGTAAAAGTCCTAAGCCTCGGCTTGGGACACAATTTAAGAATACTTTAAAACTTTGAAAAACTTTGAAAAATTTATATACTTCGAGATATTATAACAAGAATATACAGGTAATTCCTTGTTTGATGGAAATAATACTATGTATCCGAGGTTGTTGTTAATATGTATATATGTATATATTGATTGTGATTACAATGAGGCCCCTTCTCCTGATTAAATTGTTAAGTACAAATGGTAGTTCCAGTGTAAGTGAAAACTATTAGTTTGGGAAATGATGTGTATCCTAACATAGAACTTCATATTCCTAGTTATTGATGTAGAAACATCTACCCAAATCCAACAAGACTATCTGTACAGAGCCAATAACTTCTTTAGCATCTTTCAAATCTACTTCTTTACTAGAATGTTTTAGATGGTTTGCCAGACACTATAGTTCTAATGTAAAGCACTGCAGCCTTATTCTCCCTCATGTAATGGTGACCAATTCCCACCATACCCATAACTTCATGGGAATGTCCATGGTCCTTTTACACACTCAAAAAATACTGGCCACTAGCTTCCCATACCTGTTTGGCCAGGTTATTCTGCTATGGTAATAGTATAGGGCACACTGCCAGTGACTCAACGTTGAGAGTCAGGCAGTGGTTAACTAACCTGACAGCCCTAAGGACTCATGGCCTTGGGTGCTAAAGTCCACAGGGAAGGGTGATAGTCCCCAAGTTGATTAAATCCCATCTTGATGGAGGGCAGCAGCTTCATCAATCCTGACCTGGGGCTGATGAAGACTTTGCGTACCAAAAGGGCGTAGGACCAGAAAGTGACTCGTGGAACTGGATCAGTGCTATGGGGGTCATGCTGTGATGTGGAAGACAGATGAAAGGCCACTGCATTATATTTTCAGGACAGTCATCACGGCTGATCACCATGAGGATTGCCAATATTCAGATTCAGATATGGCAGAAGAAGAAGAAAAAGCTTCCCATGCATAATGTAAGTGGAAGAATAATTAAGTTCCCATGAAGTTATTATTTGGATGGCACCTCCCCAATTTTTACTATAGACAATGAGATTGCAGGTCTAAGAAGCTGTGATCTTAGAAGGATGAGTAGGAATTTATATGTCTTCCTCCTGAGGGTACAACTTCAACTCCACTATCTGCTCTATCCAGTGGCTTCATGGCCAGATACCTAAACTACTGAGCTATTTAGCAAGCCCAAACTGTTTCCAGTTACATATGCAGCAGACCCAAGATATTTTGCTGCTTGAAGGGACACCAGCATAGTCCCTCCATTTCCCATTCAACGGGGAATACTTCAACTGGTGAAGCCTCACGCACCAGCAATGGGATACATGCCCAATGGCAATAAGCTATTTACAGGGTAAGGTAAAAGTAAAGGTTTCCCTTGCTCAAAAGCCAGTCGTATCCGACACTAGCGTTCAGTGCTCATCTCTGTTTCAAAGCCGAAGAGCCAGCACTGTCTGCTTCTGCAGACGTTTCCATGGTCATGTGGCAGGCATGACTAGACACTGGAGCGCATGGAACACTTACTTTCCCACCAAAGTGGTCCCTATGTATCTACTTGAGTACACCAATGTAGTTCATGCAGCAGAAACAGTCTGTTCTACAACAAGTTGCTGCCACACTCATCCCATAGAACCCACTGAGTGAGGCAGGCATCTCACTTGGCCCAATTGTTGGGCCAGTTTTAAATTCTGTACAATATGTATGCAACCTGCTGTGCTTATGAACAGCGAACTGGAGTTCTCAACCTTTTTAAGCCTGGGGCCAGGTCACACTCCCTCAGACAGCTTCAGGGACCAGATGGCCATTTTGCCCTTCCTCTACCACATGGCACTTCCTGGTGTGGTGGAGGTGATGGTGGGCCACATGAAATGGTGCCATGGGCTGCATCAGGCCCACGGACCACAGGTTGAGAATCCCTCCTTTACATGTTACACTACAACATTTGGAGCTGAGCTGCCATTTTGAGATAAGAAAACCCACATCTAGCATCCTCTGCGTAGTTCCATCGTAAGCATGCCTATTTAGCCTGGTGAGGAGGATTGTTTTGCCAAAGCAGGCATCATTCTGATGTATTTCACAGAAAACATTGCAATGTAGACAAAGGATAATCATGAAAGACCACCAAACAATGATTTAGCTTTTTGCTGCTTTGCGTAGCAACCTTGACCCATTCCTCCCTTCTCGGAGCCAATCTATGGCTTGGGGGAATAAAAATTCAATTTTGTGCTAAAAGCTTTTTTATCTCTACTCCCAATACAATGTAGTTCTCAATCGAGAGCCCTTTGTCAGTTTTTGAAGTGGGAGCCACGTTAGCACATCAGAGAGTAAACAAAACAAAAACAGAACAAGACAAAAGCAATGTTGTGGCACCTTAAAGACTAACACCTGTATTTTAATGTCACTTTCGTGGCTCAAAATCTGATGAAGTAGACTTGATCCATTAAAATACATGTGTTAGTCTTTAAGGTGCCTCAACATTGCTTTTATCTTGTTTTGTTTTCTCTCTGATATGCTTTCTCTCAATGCTTGCAATTGATAATCTCCAGAGACAACTGTCTTGCTCCATGATGACAAACCTTGGCACTCCAGGTGTTCTTGGACTTCAATTACCAGAAGCCCAAGTCTCCATGAATCCACACGTGTCCAAGAACACCTGGAGTGTCAAGATTTGCCATCACTGGTCAAGCTTTTTATTTGTGGGCAACTCATTTTATCCCCGCTTTGCTGACATACACCTGTTTACAGCCTCCTCCCCTGCCTATTTTAGCTGCGTAACACGATCAGACCATGAGCATCACCTGGGAAGGTTACCACAGGCCATTTCAGGTGTGGTAATTATGCCCAATGTAAATTTGCTTGGGAGATGGATCTTGTATCCGTCTCAAATCGATCTTTTACTCATAAAATTTGGGGTGTGACCAACTGCAATTCTAAAGACTGTATCTATCTTATTTTATGCATTTGTGGTCTAGCTTACGTCAGATTAACCAGGAGATCGATCAAAATTAGGATAGGGGAGCACCGCTCCAAGATCCACTCTCACTACATTCAAGCACCACTTACTACGCACTTTCTTGAATTCCAACATTCAGAAAATGATCTTAAATTCGTAGTTATAGAGACTATCTACCCTACGCCATTCGTGAGGGTTGATTTTGAAAAAAGACTTCTACAGTGAGAAGCATATTTTATCCATAGGTTCGACACGGTACACCCTCAGGGACTTAACATGGAATTAGATCTTTTGTGTTTTCTTTAAGGCAACTTATTCATAGTGATTGTTGAGGCAGGGCAATGCATACAGGTCAGTCAATATATAACTAGCTTTATTCGAAGCACACATCAACGTTTTAGAGCACAGAAGAGGAAACACGATTGAGGCTCATAATGCAAAAAAACTAATTTCTACTTTACATTACAGGTATCTTTATTTATCACTCATGAGTAAGGTTTCATTGTCTTGACTGAAATGTGGTATTGAGGATATATGAACATAGACTGTAAAAATATATTGTATTATTTGTATTTATATAGATCTCTGATGAAAAATTATTTTGAAAAGCCAAAGAATTTACCAGAAGGGATTTGGATTATTGAACATGGATTAATGATAAGGACTGATGTAAACTGTCTTTGTAAACTGTTCTGGTAGCAATCTTGGCTGAATAGGTAGGACAGAATAAATGCTTTGAATAAATGAAGGAATGGTTAAATGTCTATTGCTTACTTACTTGGTTACTTGGTTGATCCGTGTTTCACACTTCAGGTTGATGTGGCGGATCAAAGCATCGTCTTTCACTGTTTCCGATCCCATGCCAGCCTTATCCAGGGTTTCAGGAACTTTGCCCTGAACTAGTCTTCCCATCTGGTTGCTGGCTTTCTTAGTGGTTGCTTTATGCCAAGTGGTATCCATTCTGTGATAGCTTTCGCCCACCTGTCTATTAAAGCCTCAAAACCATAGAGGCAGGAAGATAATGGCCCAAATCCTGTTGCTTAATGTACAAAATTGCATTAAAGTAGGCCCACTGAACCAATGTGGATTTGGGGAGTCAACTCTGTCCAGGGCAAGCAGGGAGGCTCCGGAGACCAATATAGAGGTTGTGATGGGCATGGGGCGATATAGCGGGTACCGAGGGGCGGGCCGCACCCGGGGAACGCGGGGCAGATGCTTAGTATCTGTCCCTCGTTCCAGCCCCACGGTTACACCTCTAGGTCCTGAGCAGCTGACCCAGGGTGACCCTGTCCTTAGGCTGCTGCTGATGAATGCCAGGTCGGTATGTAATAAGGCCCCCCTGATACAAGACTCTATTATGGGGGAGCGGGCCGACTTGGCATGTATTACTGAGACCTGGCTGAGACCAGAGGATGGGGTTCCTCTGTCAGAAATGTGTCCAGCTGGGTTCAGTATTTGGCACCAGCCTAGGGATAAGGGTAAGGGCGGTGGCGTCGCCATCATAGCCAGGGAGTCACTGGGAGTCACCAGGGCTACTGCTCCACAAATTCTGGGTTGTGAGGCCCTGCTTCTGCGTCTGGGCTCTAAGGGTCAGTTGGGAGTCTTACTCCTGTACCTGCCCCCTTGCAGGGTAAGGGACTCCCTGCCTGAGCTCCTCGAGGCCGTCTCAGCGTTGGTGTTGGAGTTCCCTAGACTGATGGTTCTGGGGGACTTCAATTTGCCTTCGCTGGGGACTGGCTCCGAGGTGGCTCAGGAGTTCATGGCTTCCATGGCAGCTATGGACCTGATTCAGGTAATTCAGGGCCCGACCAGGGGCAGTGGCCACACACCAGATTTAGTCTTTTTGTCGGAGCGGTGGCAGAGTGATCTGAGACTACGGAAATTAGACATAACACCTGTGCCATGGTCAGATCACTATTTGGTGGCTCTAGACTTCCTGGGTACGTCGCTTCACTGTAGGGAGGCAGGGCCTATTAGAATGGCCCGCCCCAGGCAACTGATGGATCCTGATGGATTCCAGAGGGAACTGGGGGATTTTCCTCTGGATCGGCAACACGATTCGCCCGAGGCACTGGTCGACCTGTGGAACAGGATGACAACAGCGGCCTTGGATGAAATCGCACCACTACGGCCTCTCAGAGCTCATCGAGCTAGGTCATCTCCATGGTTCACAGATGAACTGCGGGAGCTCAAACGGGCAAAGAGACGCCAAGAGCGCCGCTGGGTGAAGACCCAGAGAGACTCCGATTGGACACTAGCTAGGGCCGCTATTAGGGCCTATCTAGTGGCGATGGAGGTGGTGAGGCGACAATACTTCACCACCCTTATCGCCTCCGCTGATAATCGCCCAGCCACCCTGTTCCGGGTTACCGGGTCTCTCCTTGGTAGGGGGACCCCGGTGCCCGGTTGGCAGGGGTCGGCTGAGGACTTTGCTGACCATCTAGTGGAGAAAATCGATCGGATTCGCTCTGGGTTTAATCCTGGCGTGGATGGGGAGAGTCCGGAGGGAGCCGGAGCACAGTCTTGCCATGCCATCTGGGACTGGTTTGATCCAGTTGCCCCTGATGAAGTGGACAGGCTCCTTGCAGCTGTGCGCGCCACTACCTGCCCTTTGGACCCCTGTCCCACCTGGTTGGTGAAAACCTCCAAGGCAGTGACAGGTGGCTGGGTTGGGGCTGTGATCAATGCATCATTGCGGGAGGGGGTGTTTCCTGCACCTTTAAAACATGCTTTGGTGCGCCCCCTCCTGAAGAAATCTTCCCTCGACCCAGCTGTCCTAACTAACTATAGGCCTGTCTCAAACCTCCCCTTTTTAGGGAAGGTGTTGGAGAAGGCAGTGGCGTATTGGCTGCAGGGGGTACTGGATGAAGCGGATTATCTGGACCCTTTTCAGTCAGGATTCAGGCCTGGATATGGTACCGAGACGGCATTGGTCGCACTGATGGATGATCTCTGGCGGGAGCGGGACGGTGGTCACCCATCCGTCCTTGCTCTTCTTGACCTCTCAGCGGCTTTCGATACCGTTGACCATGGTATCCTTCTGGAACGGCTCCGAGGTTTGGGAATCCAGGGTACTGTGTGGTCCTGGTTTTCCTCATTTCTGAAGGGTCGGTCCCAGTCGGTGTGGTTGGAGAGTGAGAGGTCCAGTCCTAGGCCCCTCAAATGGGGGGTTCCTCAGGGCTCGGTGCTCTCTCCTCTCCTATTTAACATCTACATGCAACCGCTGGGTGAGATCATTCGTTCCCATGGGGTGTGGTACCATCAGTACGCGGATGACACTCAGTTGTACATCTCGGCCCATGGGGACCCCAGTGATGCTGTCAAAGTCCTTTCCAGATGCCTGGAAGCTGTGGGGGTCTGGATGGGGGCTAACGGGCTACAATTGAATCCCAGCAAAACTGAGTGGCTATGGATAGGGGGTCCTGCGTTAATCCGGGAGCTTCCATCGTTGGTTCTGGATGGGGCTATTTTGCCCCAGACAGACCCGGTGCGCAACTTGGGGGTCCTCCTGGATTCACGGCTACTGCTAGAAGAACAGGTGGCGGCTGTGACCAGGAGGGCTTTCGCCCAACTTCGGGTGATTCGCCAGTTGCGCCCACTCCTGGACCGGGACTCCTTGCTCATGGTCACCCATGCTCTGGTTACCTCCAGACTAGACTATTGCAATGCGCTCTACATGGGGCTGCCCTTGACGACCATTCGGAGGCTACAGCTGGTCCAAAATGCGGCTGCCCGGATGGTGATGGGGTGTGGCCGTTATGCTCATGCTTCGCCACTGCTCCGGGAGCTGCACTGGTTGCCAGTATGTCTCCGGGTGCAATTCAAGGTGCTGGTTTTGACCTTTAAAGCCCTATATGGTAGTGGGCCAGGTTACCTAAGAGACCGCATCGCCCTGAGGACGTCTGTCCGTCCAACCAGAGCGGACCGGAGGGGCTCTCTAATTGTTCCATCAGCCAGAGGGGCTCGCCTCTCTGGCACAAGGAGGAGAGCCTTCTCCGTGTCTGCACCGGCCCTCTGGAACCTCCTGCCAACAGAATTACGTCTTCGGACGGAGTTGCTGTCTTTCAGAAGGGATCTTAAAACCTGGCTGGCAGGTCAAGTGTGGGGTGCGGGTGGAAGGGTAACCACCATGGGGTGGTTGGTGTAGAGGAACTCTTCCCCATGGTGCCTTTTCGATCCTGCAGCCCTTGCTTTTTAGGGGGTGGGTAGTCTTAACTTTTTTTACTGTTTCAACTGTTTTTAGGATTATTGTTGTATTTGTGAATATTGTCTGTAAACTCCTTGGGTTGCCCTGGGGTTACTTTTTATGTTGTTAGCTGCCCAGAGTCGGCCTTGTGTTGAGTGGGCGGGATATAAATTGAATAAATAAATAAATAAATAAATAAATAAATAAATAAATAAACTCTTGCATAGCTTCCATTGATTCTGATGGGCCTACTCTAACTGCAGAATGTCTGGCCAGACATCCCACTACAGTAATGGAGTAGACCATACAGCCAGCGATTTAATGCTGAGTGTTGGGCAGCAGTAAATAACCTGACTCCCTAAATGGGCCAATGGCTGCAGGCAGGTGATGGTCTCGGATACGAGTTGCAGACAACAACAACAACTCTAACTGTCACTTATTATGCTAAAGTAAAGGTTTGTCTTGATTAGCAAAAAGTCCTACATTTGCATCATTTTTGCCAGGTTTGGAATCAATTCAAATATCAAGGAACGCACGATACACAGCTGGGGCACACATTATCTTGCCGAAATGCAGCTTGTTTTAAAACATCCGGCAAGGGTCACTTATTTTGTACTGATTCCGAAACCCCTGTACTCTTTTGTGTGCATGTGTCTATTGGTGCACATTGTGTATTGTGCCTTTAGATTCATAAAGTTTTCAGGATTCGCCACTGCTTAAAAATGTTTTTTTCCACCTGAACCTTGCTGTTTTAGCACTATAACAGCTCAGCTGTCATGGAAAAGATCTGTTGTAACACTACAACAGTAAAAATATACTTTTAAAAAATTGTTACCATGTGTCAGACATAGAGAAGCAACAACAGGGGTTGTGCCTGACATTATGTAACAGGATTTTAACCAATAATACCCATTATAATATATCATCCTAGGTCAGTGATGGCGAACCTTTTAGAGACTGAGTGTCCAAGGCGGAGGAGGAGACATACAGAAAGGCATGCACCCATGTGATGTCGTTGGTGCGCCTCTGGCAATGTCATATGGGTGTGTGCACATGCTTGGTGCGTGCATGTGCCGCTTGAGGCACGTCAGCGATGTCACATAGGTGCATGTGCACTAACACACTCACTGCCTCCCAGGTGAGATTTCACCCCTCCCCTCTTGCAGAGGGATAAGGGTGGGTGGGGAAGTGGTGCTGCCATTGGCGTTGTCGGCATGGGGCAGCACGGGGTGTGCCCATGATGGTGTGTGTGCCCACAGAAGGGGCTCTGCATGTCACCTCTGGCATGTGTGCCATAGGTTTGCCAACACTGTCCTAGGCTGTGCCTTGACTGTTAAAAGAATTAGGGCCTCAATCAGTCCCAAAGAGGGGAGAGATCTGTTGCCGTTTCACTCACCACCTCTATCTCTGCCTCTGCTTCAGAGCCATTCGGCCACAACCCTCTCTTTGCCATTCTTGATACAGGGTACCAACTATTTTTAAAATTATATTTTATTGTTAAAGCATTCTTTTCCATAACAGGTGACCTCTGAACTGTCATAGCACTATCACAGTAAGAATAGGGTGGAAGATCACATTTTCAGACAGTGGGGAATTCTGCAAAATTTGCAGGGCAAGAGGCACAATGTCCAATATGTGCCAACACATCCATGCATGCAGAAGAATACATTGTTTTAGGAATGAGTACAAAATGGCCCCTGCCGGTTGTTTGAAAATAAATCCCATTACAGCAATCAAATGTGTTGTGTATCCCTTGGTATATGAATTGATTCTGAACTTGGCAAAACCAACACAAATGCTGCTTTTTGTTAATTAAGACACAGCCTTAGTCTGTTATCTGTCCCGCTGGCAAGAAAGGGGAGTCGGCAAGACAGGAGGGAACCTTTCTGTACCAGTATATCAAGGGAACAACTCCCTTTCATAGGAAGGCAGGTTGTCCCTATCCCTACGGACTTTGAAATGGGCAGTTGTCTCATACATCATCCTGGCGAGTTGAAGGTAAAACCATCTCCAAAATATGAATCAGTTTGAATATGGCCTGCTTGTAGTAAAACTGCTGCTCCTTCATTGGAGACTGAACCCAGACAGTGACTGTGTTGACACCATGATGGTCACCGGAAAGCAGCTATGACCGTGATGGTGAACCTTGGCACTCCAGATGTTCTTGGACTTCAATTCCCAGAAGCCCAAGCCCCTGTGAATCCACACGAATAGGTTTACTGCAATCCATCCGGCCCGCGCCGCCCTCATCGCTCCCAAAAGTGGAAGTAAAGTGCCCGCATACGGGCACATTTTACTTCCACTTCCAGGAGCGATGAGGGCGGCACGGGCCGAATGAATCGCAGTAAACCCATTCGTGTGGCTTGGGTGTCTGGGAATTGAAGTCCAAGAACATCTGGAGTACCAAGGTTCACCATCACTGAGCTATGATGATGATATGCAATGGTGACAGGCTGCAGAAGGCATCTCTGTTTTCTGCTTCTTTGCTGCTTTGTTTTGGAAGGAAGAACAGAAGCTGCCATATACACCATTCCACCTCCTGTTTCTCCCCTTTCAGCCTGCTCTCTCGCCTGCTGCGCCGTCCTTTCTGACAGGGACTAATGCCAACCCTGATGGTGGGCAGGCCTAGAAAAGCTGCTGCCATGATCCCGTTGACATTTGCTAATCAGCTTTAACCTTAGATCTACACAAGCACTGTCTGGCTTGCTGGCTTGTCTCCATGGAGACACAAAGCAACCTTTACTCATCAGCTCATGAAAGCAATGCCCGTGTCTCCTATTTTTCCTCCCAGGTGCTGAAGGGCAGGGAGCCTTGCCTAGTGGGGGTGGGGGTGGGGGAATGAGTAACCACCACTTTTGTGTCTTTTTCTCCACACACCGGCACCCTTCGCATTGTGATTGGTCCTAAAGTGGGGTGGGTGGCATGCAGCCCTCGGGTTTGGGCGGCACGCCGGCTGCATGGCAGGCTTTAGAAGCCCTCCACAAGCAGGCTGGGGTGAGAGTGAGCAAGCGATCTTTCCAGCCACCCCAGCCCTGGCAGCCTCCAGGGTTGCAAAGAGAGAAAAAGAACACTAACCAAGTAATTTGGAGCATGAGAAAAAGAGAGAGAGAAGAGTGGCAGACGGACAGGGAAGAGGAAATGACAGTCCACAAAAAGTCATTGCTTTTTAAGAAGAAAAGAGTGTGGCAGGGTGAGGGAATGGGGGTGGCTCTGGGCATCTGGGACTGTGGTGGCTTAGTGGTTAAGATGCTGAACTTGATGACTGGAAGGTTGGCAGGTCAGCAGTTCGAGACCCGAGTGCTGCACGACGGAGTGAGCTCCTGTTATCTGTCCCAGCTCCTGCCAACCTAGTAGTTTGAAAGCAAGAAATTTCAAGTAGATAAATAAATACCACTTCAGTGGGAAGGTAAACAGTGTTCCGTGCACTCTGGTGTCTAGCCATGCCTTCCACATGTACACGGAAATGTCTGCAAATACAGACAGCGCTGGCTCTTCGGCTTTGAAACAGAGATGAGCACTGAACTCTATAGTCAGATACAACTGGCTTTCGAGCAGGGGTGACTTTTACCTTTATCTTACCAGCAAGGTAACAGTGTTCTATGCACTCTGGTGTCTAGGCATGCCTGCCACATAGCCATGGAAACATCTGCAGATGCAGACAACACTGGCTTTTTGGCTATAAATGGAGATGAGGACTGAACCCTAGAGTTGGATATGACTGGCACTTAAGCAAGGGCAACTTTTACCTTTACCTATGTGTGTGATTGGGGAAGGATAAATGTATGGGCTTTGAATTGATAGATTACACAATTAGTGTGCTGCACAGTTCTCCCTAGCTCACAGTTATTTCTGTTTCCCTGCAATCAAGGTTCATTTGTGTGTGGGGGGTGGGGGTGGGGTGGGGTTAAATAAATAAAAAACCTGAAATCTTACCAGCAAGACAAAGCTCACAGAAATTACTATTTGGACTACAATCCCCAGGATCCGCCAGCAGTACTCATGCTGGCTAGAGGGTTTAAGAAGGGGGGGGGGGGGAGAGAGAGAGAGAGAGAGAGAAACGTAATCCAGAATTAGGAATTTTTCCAAGCTCTGCTATCAGGATGTGGCACCAGGCAGATTACCACCCAGACATTTGACAAAAACGAGCTTCCTACCAATATCTCAAAGGAACAGGACAGGGAAAACATTTACATTTTTGTGCTATGATGTTGGAGCCAAAGAATTAAGAGGCATCTCCAGCTAAACGTTGGGAGGACCTTCCTGCAGTAAAGGAAGGTTGTTAAGCAGTGGAGCAGAGCACTTCAGAAGCTAATTGGAGGTTCCTGGACAGAGGTTGAATGGCTCATCTGTCATGAATGCCTAAACTGTGTATTTCTCCATGACCTTTGAGGTCTCTTCCAGCTTACCGTTCTATGCTGGAAAACCTTCTGTGAGATTCTTGCCGGCATGATAAATTTTACGACTTGCAAAATGCAATGCCAGCCAGTTTTCTGCAAGCAAATTAAAATCTTCAATTATGTCAGAGTCTTTTGGTACTTAGAATGTACAGCTAACACACATGCTTTTTGCATCAAGTACAGCAGAGTTCACACCACAATAAGGATCCTGTTACTCTTGGTGGGAATTATCATTTCTGAATACAGTACAGTACTTTGGAAACAGAGGCTCTTCCATACAGAACTGCTACTGTATAATTGTCTGAAAACTAAACTATGCTTTGCTCAGGCCCAGCTATTTTCTTCAAGCAGCACACTACAATTTGCTTATTTATTGAATCCTTTTTGAGCCTGCTACCCACCCCCCACTCACCCACCCCCAAAAAAACTTCCCCAAGAGACACACGAATATTAAGAAAGTGGCAGGACTGCAAACAAAAGGATACAACTCAAAGGGGGGGATTGGGAAGAAGGAGGCAAGAAAACACAAACTAAGGAAATCGTTTCTAGGTTACAAAGTTCAGCAGGTTAGTCGGTTCGGTGCAGCAGGTCATTGGCCGGGGTTTAAGCAGAGAGATGGGACTGCGGTGGCTTAGTGGTTAAGATGCTGAACTTGATGAGTGGAAGGTCGGCAGGTCAGCAGTTCGAGACCCAAGTGCTGCATGACATACTGAGTTCCCATCATCTCTCCCAGCTCCTGTCAACCTAGCAGTTCAAAAGCAAGACATTGCAAGTAGAAAAATCGGTAACCATTTCGGTGAGAAGGTAAACAGCGTTCCGTGCGCTCTGGTGTTTCATCATGCCTGCCACATGTCCACAGAAATGTCTGTAGATGCACACAGCTCTGGCTCTTCTATATCTTTAAAACAGAGGTGTGGGTTTGTATGTGCTACAAAGGAACCCACACCCCTGGACCAATCTCGCTGAAAGTTTGCACATACATACCAAAGTGGGATGCAAAGGGGACACCCCCACTGGCTGGAGAAGCAGCAATGAAACACGCACAGCACAGCCGGGCTAGCAGCTTGAATTTTCCGCCTGGAAACGCCACCGCTAAAGAAAGCTGTGGCTGCGATGCAGCCACAGCTTTCTTAAGCAGCTGGGTCTCCTGCCCATTAACGTACACGCTGCCGGGCAGAAAAGTAAAACTGCAGTCAAGTCACGTCATCCTTGCTTTAAAGGACAAAAACAACCCGGGCAAGGCTGGGTAATTAGCTAGTGGGTTATAAACAGAGATGAGCACTGAATCCTAGAGTCAGATATGATTGGCTTTTGAGCAAGGGCAACCTTTACCTTTACCTTAAGCAGAGAGGAAGGGCTTCTACTCCCTCTTTAGTGGCCACTGCAGATGGGCTCTCATCTGGATCTGGATTCGGCATGATCGAAGGGTGCCTAACTGTTGCTAGGCAACCTAAGAATGCATCCCTTTGCCAGCTGCTGGTCAAAATGGAAACAAGTGGAAAGGGAGAGAGAAGCAAACCATGGCAAGGCTGACCTTTTAAGTTAGTGGTGGCCCTTAAGTACTTTGCACCCAGACGTGTAAAACCATCATAATCATCCTGGGAGGTTCCATGCTCCCAGTCATTCCTAAAGCTTTCTAATGGGCTGCTTCTCAGAGGCACTAGATTTATGGGAGGTCATTGCGCCTTCCTTTATGTAGGAATGGGGGAGGTAAGACTGAAACTCTTTCCTTGATTAACTGCCTCAGGTGAGACAGAGGTCTCTATCTTATTAACAGTATTCTGTACAGTATTCACATTTACCATACATTCCACTCTTCCTCTACAGCAGGAGTGCCCAAACTATGCCCCATGAGCCGGTTCTGGCCCCAATGGCAATTCATCCAGCCCGTGCCACCCTCGTCGCTCTTGGAAGCAGAAGTAAAATGCGCCCGTATGGGTGCATTTTTCTTCCACTTTCAGGAGTGACGAGGGTGGCACGGGCTGGATGAATTGCCATTGGGGGCCAGAACCGGCTCATGGGGCATAGTTTTGGCACCCCTAGTTTAATCATAGAAAATAGCAGCCTAAAATCTATCGCATCCTGTTGCAAAACAGATTGCAAGGTGCATTTTACTTCCGCTTCTGGTGGGAGGAACCACTTGACCGGCCTGCTGAACCATATGACTGGCCCGCTGAACCACGTGACCAACCCACGGCCTGAAATGTTTGGGCACCCTTGCTCTACAGAGATTTAGAATCAAAAAGCTCTCCCCCATGCAATTTTTCCACCTTAGGAGTAGCTTCTGGCCTCAGCCCCTTTCCTCACCTACTTCCTCCTCTGGCTGATTTTAGGATGGAGATGTCGTGTTCTAACCCTCTTCTTCTGCTGCTCTTATTGGTGAAATGTGTTGTTCATCATGATGTAGCAGTTTGTAATGATGCACTTTCGTTCCCAAAGGACCAGGGCTGGAGAATTAAGGGAGTGGTTCATGCGGTCAACTAGGTAGGCGTAAACTTGAAAAACAGCACAGACAGCACTGGATTAAAGCTGGGTGTGTGTATCCTAACAGAGAGATTACAAAGCAAAGCTAATGCACCCTGTATTTTCTCACAGACATTCTGACCAGTGGTGAGCTCCCAAAAATTTTACTACCACACTGTGGCCGTGGTATGGTGGGCGTGGCCAGGGAAAAAGCCCTGCGTTACACCTGAATTAGGATTACCTTATTTCAAAACTTGGATGGGCAGGGCCAGCCAGAATTTCTGCTACCGGTTCTGGTGAACTGGTGTGAACCTGCTGATGCCCACCACTGATTCTGACCCCTCCATCCCCAGATCCATGACCTGATCTATCCATTTCCAGATTTCAGGTTTTTTATTTATTTAACCCCACCCCACCCCCCACCCCACCCACAGAAATGAACCATGATTGCAGGGGAACAGAAATAACTGTGAGCTAGGGAGAACTGTGCAGCACACTAATTGTGTAATCTATCAATTCAGAGCCCATACATTTATCCTTCCCCAATCACACACATAGGTAAAGGTAAAAGTTGCCCTTGCTTAAGTGCCAGTCATATCCAACTCTAGGGTTCAGTCCTCATCTCCATTTATAGCCAAAAAGCCAGTGTTGTCTGCATCTGCAGATGTTTCCATGGCTATGTGGCAGGCATGCCTAGACACCAGAGTGCATAGAACACTGTTACCTTCCCACCCAAGTGGTATCTATTTATCTACTTACTATTTCTTGCTTTTGAACTGCTAGGTTGGCAGGAGCTGGGACAGATATGGGAGCATGCAGTACCTGGGAATTGAACTCTGACCTTCCAGTCAGCGAGTTCAGTGTCTTAACCACTTGAGCCACCACAGTGGCAGGAGCCAAAGTACAACATATGAGAGGACAGTAAACACCAGAGGACCAAGTCAGGTTTGGTTCCTTCTCCATGCAAGAGAGCAGAAGGGCAGCAAGCAATCACCCTGGCTGGAGGGCTGGCTGGGTTGCAAGCGAGCAGGGAGGAAATGGGATCCGAGGAAGAGGAGGGGGATCCCCTTCCAATCATGATTTATGGCTCTAAATTTTGAACAGGACACCAAAGGGACTTCCCTGCTCTGGAAGCTGGACCACTTTCCTTTCCTTCTGTTGTTCTCTGTGTCTCTTCTGGAGTGGCTGTTCCCCTTCACCTTTGCTCTCTCTCTCTTTCTCTTTGGTTGGTTGGTTTGCCTCCCTTCGTACCTCTTTCATGCCTGGGAGTAACACAGTGGAGCTTGCACACATGGGTGTCCGGTTGTCTGCCACTTGTCTGCTCCAGACAGGAGTGTTGTGTGAAAAGAAAGGGGGTGTAGAAAGAACACACGATTGGGGGTGGGGGTGGCGGCAGCTGAATGACTGATTGAAGGACTGAGTGGCTGTCTTTTAAAGGAGCCAATGAAAGGTGGGGGACAAATGGAAAAGATGTAAAGACCAACATAAACCTTTGTCATAGGATAATAAACATCTCCATTGTAGATGAAAGGGATGCTAAAGTGAGAGATAAATTGGATCACATTACATATTAGAAGCTTTTCACTGAAGAACAGAAAGATTCAATCAATCAATCTTTATTAGGGTCCAAGACCAGCATAGTATAGCAAAATGAACAGAAGTTAAAATGAGGGTATTTAAATACAGTATATATTTTTAAAAGTGTTTCTGCTCAGAGGTAAGGATTTTTTGGAAGCCATGACTTTTATGGGGCAATCCCAACATGTCACCTGTTGGCTGGGCACTCTTTGGACCTTGTTTTCTCAGCAGCACAGAAAGATAACCTGAGGGTGAGGGAAATTATCACCACCCTTCTGTCATGGTCAGATCACTACTGCTACAATTTGAAGTGAAAATGGCATCCCACTATATTGGGAAGCATGGGACTATTGTGAAGGTCTGCATTTGCAGGCTTATGGACCCTGTTGGTTTCCAGAAGGCCTTGGGAGAGGTTTTGACCACAGTAGATGGTGATACTGTCTCTGCCCTGGTGGACAATTGGTGCACAGAGACTACAATGGAACCTCGGTTAACAAACGGCTCGGTTAACATAAAAAAAATGCATAACAAAAGAAAATCCATAGAAAATAGTGGCTTGATTTACGGAAGTGTTTTGGAAACAGATTAACTAGTTTTCAATACATTCCTATGGGAAACTGTGTTTCGGCTAATGTATTTTGGTTTTCAATGCATTCGTATGGGAAATTGCATTCAATGCATTTCTATGGGAAACGCAGTTAAAGTAATTTTTGCTGTAAGAAATGTCCCGGAGAAAGCATTAATTACATTAACTGAGGTTCCACTATACTAGAAATAAATGCAGGCAGAAGGCAATACCTTTATCAGACAAAAACAGGAGTTCTCAACCTTTTAAAGCCCGAGGCCATGCTCCCTCAGACAGCATTGGGGACCGAACGGCTATTTTGCTCTTCTTCCATCACATGGCATTTCCTGGTGTGGTGGAGGCGGTGGAGGCCCCACATGAAATGGCGCCATAGGCCACATCCAGCCCGTGGGCCACAGGTTGAGAATCCCTGACTTAAAATATCAAACATTGCACAAGCTTTTGTGATTCAAGACCTCTTCTTCAGGCATGCATCAATTTCTTGTGGATAAGGTGGGAAAATTATAAAGGAAAGTCCCAAAACTAGGGGAGAAGCAGGGGGGGCACAAAAATTTTGGACGCAACATGTACATAAGAACAGCCTTGCTGGAACAGGCCACAGCCCATCCATTCCAGCATTGTGTCTCACACAATGGCTCACCATTTGCTTCAGGGTATTCCCAAGCAGATGCCTTCACTTGCTTAGGATTCCCTGGAAATGGCATTGAGAGATATCTTGCCTATCTCTCCAACCCGGAGGTTGACTTGTTTGAGAACTAGCACCCAAAAGTTTCATGAAGTGTCCCCTAGTTCTAGTGTTGTGCGATAGGGAAAACAGTTTTCCCTTATCTACTTTGACTACACAGTGCATTATTTTATAAACTTCAATCAGGTCACCTCTTAGACGCCGTCATTCAAGAGTGAAGAGGCCCAACCGTTACAGCCTCAGATGGTAAGGAAGGTGTTCCAGTCCCCTAATCATTCAGGTTGCCCTCCTCTGCACTTTTTCCACCTCCATAATATCCTTCTGGAGGTATGGCAACCAGAACTGTACACAGTAGTCCTCTTAAAGGGAAGGGGTCTCTGTCTTCTCTTCTACACAATCTCTTTGCTGCTGCATTTATTGGATCAGAGCCATCTAGCTGTTTGACTAAATCAATGAATGGATTAGCTGTTGCTGGAAAGTTGACTTAAAACAAAAAATCTTTCTGTAGTTGGCAGCCAAAAAGGCATTTTGGTTTGTCAAAAGGATTGGATTGGAGATGGTTGCAAAGTGAGAAACAAAAGGGAACCTAGGAGCAGAATAAATCCATTTTTTTTAAAAAAAATATTAAATTTTAATTTTACACACACAACAAAAAAGAAAAGAATTATTCAATTAAAATATATACAGAAATATCACCTTATAATCTCTATTGTTAGCAAACTTACATGTACAATATTTAAAAAAGACAAAAACCTTCCTACTTATTATATTAATACAATTCCATTTTACCCTCACCCTTCCATTACCATTTTTAATTCTATGAAATTTATTATTTCCAAATTAATCCTTAACCCATGTTAATTATTACAACCACATTCTATTAAGTCCCATTAAATTATACCATGCAACCAATAACTAAATAATGTTCAACAGTAATACCATAATCACTCAGTGTATTTACAATATCATGTAGTCTGCGGGATATTACATTTATTCCAAAAACTTATTTGATCAGGTACCCGACTGTTCCCCCTTTCTCCCTTCAAAGAGTAAACCACAAATGGTTGCCAGATTTTCCAAAATCTATTTTCTTTAATTTTACCCTTATATTTATTTATCTCCCATGTTAATTTATCATTCAATGCAAGATCCCTCATATCTTTATACCATTCATCAATTTTTAAAATTACGTGTTTTCCAGTTTCTTGCAACACACTGTCTCCCAGTAGTCAACATTATAGATATTAATTCTTTTTTGTCCTCATTTAAATTCAAATTTTCCACATCCGTTATGTTGTGTATGGAGTTCCATATCTTTAAGAATGTAACTGTGAATGATTACAATGTAGAACAGTTGATATAATACGTGGTTCAGCTGCCTCTAGAGGGTATCGAGAGGCAGCTGCAAGCGCTCGGATCACATGGTATAAAACAACCAACCATAGGTATCCGCGGGAAAGATTCCCGCCACAGGTAACTCCTTGTAAGGTATACCATACGTCTCAATGACGTCACGGATACCACGGCCAAGGGTCAACCGTGTAGCTAAATTCAAATGTACTGTGTTTTCATGTCAGAGATTACTCTGGGTTGAAAGGATTTTTGCAGGGGATGCCCAAATGAGGCTCCTTTCATGTCCCCCATTGTACAGCTCTCAGGGAATTGAACCCCGTGTTTTCGGTCTTCAAGCCCAGTGATGTCTTCTCTCCAGCCCATAGTAAGGCTGGCCATTTCTCACCTGTGGTACTAATAAGGTTCCATATAGGATTTGCCCTTATCTCTACATGAGGAGTATGCTAGTTCGTGGTCAATGGGCTGCAGTTCCCTTTTTGTGGTTTCAGTCGGTACGACAGTGGAACCAACTGCCTCGAGAGGTGGTAAGCGCTCTGCCACAGGAAGCATTCAAGAGAGAATTGGACAACCATCTGTTAGGTCTGCTTTGATTTGGATTTCTCCATTGAACAGGGGGTTGGACTCAATAGCCTAAAAGGCCCCTTCCAACTCAGTGATTCTGTGATTCTAAGACCCCTGTGCCCTCCCTGATCCACATAAATGTTTTTAGAAATGACCGTCAAATTATAGAACAGGGGTGCCCAAAGTTTTTGGACCGTGGGCTGGTCACATGGTTCAGGGAGCTGGTCACTGTGGCCCAGGGGCCAGATGTGGCCCCTGACACCAATTCATCTGGCTTGTGAAGCCCTCATTGCTCCTGGAAGCGGAAGTAAAATGTGGCCATCCAGGAGTGATGAGGGCTTCGCAGGCCAGATGAATTGGCATCGGGGGCCAGATCCGACCCACAGGCCATAGTTTGGGCACCCCTGGTATAGAAGGCCCCAAGAGTGGTGATTGTAAACAAAGAGCATGGGATCATTTTTTTAACAACTGGAAATGCACATTGGTTTTCTATAAAGTAGTTAATATACCTTTTCAGCGGGGGAACTGTTCAGAGCAGGTCTTATAGTAAATGAGGAATGTGGCTTCCAACATCCACCAAAGTCATTTACTCCTCTTCTTGACAATTAAGTCAATCCAATGCAGTGCAGGAACATGGGGTACACAGAAAGAGCCTCCTAGAAGATTGTGGTATTTTTAACCATAATCAGGTGTACCCTGGGCAACGGCCACCTTATGGCAGCTAATCTTTCTCATACTAGGTCAGGCGAAAGAAACTGCAGAATGAACTCACAAAAAGGTGGCTTTATCTTGGGCAGTTTCACGCCTGGCCTAGACATGGAAGAAGAATAAGAAGTGCAGGAACATAAACACTATGCTTGCTTGTTCCAGCTGAATCCTAAGCTTTCAAAAACAATGTTTAATAGTTACTTGCACTCAAGCATACAAGAACACACCTTCCTATACCTTGGTAGCAGTCTCTTTTTCAGAAGACTTCTACTGAAACAAATAGAAGTGGGGGTGGGGAAGAGACTACAAATACTGGATCTGTAAGTGCAAAAGTCGTTATCTTCCTTTGACTTTATAGAAGTGTTTTGTAGAGATGTTATCCATTGGTGTCCATAGAAGGGCATTGGAAGGATTCCTCTACTTCAGGGGTGGCCAACCTTTTGATACAGTGGGCCTGACCACGCCACCAGACAGCTGAGCAGGCTGGACCACGCCCCTGGACAGCTGAGCGGGCTGGACCACGCCCCCAGAAGCGGAAGTGTTTACCACAGCCACGGGCATGTTTGTGCATGCATGGGCACATTTTATAGCTGATGTAAATATGCCAGCTTCCACTTCCGGGTGCAGCCGAGGTAGTGATGGGCCGGATGGAATGTCAACAAGCATTTGGATAAGGGGGATCCAGTTGACATTGTTTATCTGGACTTTCAGAAGGCTTTTGACAAGGTCCCGCACCAAAGGCTCTTGAATAAACTTACCAGTCATGGAATAAAGGGGCAGGTCTTGTCCTGGATCAGCAACTGGCTAAGGGACAGGAAACAGAGGGTAGCACTAAATGGACACTTCTCCAAATGGAGGGAAGTAAAGAATGGGGTCCCCCAAGGTTCAGTACCGGGACCCCTGCTTTTCAACCTCTTCATAAATGATCTAGAAGTAGGAGTAAATAGCAAGGTAGCCAAATTTGCTGACAACACTAAATTATACAGGGTAGTGAAAACAATGTGAGATTGTGAGGAGCTCCAGAGGGATCTCTTGACACTGGGGGAGTGGGCAAAACAGCGGTAAATGAGCTTCAACACGAGTAAGTGCAGAGTGATGCACGTTGGGGCAAAAAAAACCAATTGCATTTATAAACTGATGGGGTCTGAACTCTCTGCGACAAACCAGGAAAGGGACCTTGGTGTCTTGGTGGACAGCTCAATGAAGGTGTCAACCCAGTGTACCTCAGCAGTGAAAAAAGCAAACTCAATGCTAGGGATCATTAGGAAGGGTATAGAAAATAAGTCAGCAAGTGTAATTTTGCCTCTTTATAAATCTATGGTGAGGCCCCATCTGGAATACTGTGTACAGTTCTGGTTGCCATACCTCCAGAAGGATATTATGGAGGTGGAAAAAGTGCAGAGGAGGGCAACCTGAATGATTAGGGGACTGGAACACCTTCCTTACCATCTGAGGCTGTAACGGTTGGGCCTCTTCACTCTTGAATGACGGCGTCTAAGAGGTGACCTGATTGAAGTTTATAAAATAATGCACTGTGTAGTCAAAGTAGATAAGGGAAAACTGTTTTCCCTATCGCACAACACTAGAACTAGGGGACACTTCATGAAACTTTTGGGTGCTAGTTCTCAAACAAATAAGAGAAAGTACTTTTTCACCCAGAGGATCACTGGTCTATGGAACTCCCTGCCAGAAGAAGTGGTGACAGCTCTCAGTCTTGACAGCTTTAAGAAAGGATTAGACAAGTTCATGGAGGACAAGGGTATCAATGGCTATAATTATGGATACCTAAGGATAACCTCTGGGTTGGAAAGATAGGCAGGATATCTCTCAATGCCATTTCCAGGGAATCCTAAGCAGGTGAAGGCATCTGCTTGGGAATACCCTGAAGCAAATGGTGAGCCACTGTGTGAGACAGAATGCTGGACTGGATGGGCTGTGGCCTGTTCCAGCAAGGCTGTTCTTACATTCTTATGTTCACCATGGGCTGTGTTCGGCCCAGGGCAGTAGGTTGGGAACTATATTTGTTATTTATTTAAATATGCATAGATAAAAATTACATTCTATAACAGTGTTTCCCAATGTGGGGCCCAATCCTCACAGGGGCAGGGGTGTAGGGACTATTTTTGCTGCGGGGGCAACCTTGAAAAGGGCCCTGCTCCTAAGAAAAGGGCCTCAAAGAGGAAAAAGAATTATTGGAAATCGCACTGACAACGGGTAGACAATGTATAGCTAGAAATTGGAAAAACGATGTAGATATACAGATTGGAGAATGGTATAAAGAAATGTGGAGTTTAGCATTGAACCATAAATTGACATGGGAGATTAAAGTCAAAAGAGATAATTTAAAAGAGAATAGATTTTGGAATATATGGAAACCGTTCGTGGATCACTCTATTATGGCAAATGATAGTTCAGGACCAGTACCATTTCAAAGAAGTTTTTGGAGTTGAGTAGAAAATAAACTCTCCGGGCATTGTACATATTCACAGGGTGATTATTATTTGTGAAAAAGATTTGTGGTAGTACAGAAAAAAAAAATTTTTTTCTATCATTTTGGACTTTGAAACAATGGCTCTTAATATTTGGTAGTTAAATAGTAATTAATGAGTATAGATATTGTTATGTGCTAACATACAGTAATGTTTGTTAGTAAGATACTATGGATTTGTTAGTGTATTGTATTGTTAACGTATTGTTAATGTTTTCTTTTCTTTTTTGTATGTTTATTAAAAACTTAATAAAAATTTAAAAAAAGAAAAAAAAAGAAAAGGGCCTGCATTTTTGCGGGTTGGGGGGATTGCGGATTGGGGAGGTAGTGACTTGAATTTCGCTAAAAGAGCATATGAAGGTGTGAGAATTGCATCAGAAGGGAAAAAGCAAGCTGGAAACAAGTGAAATTTAATTTCTATTAATGAAGATTGCTCATTCCTTCTAATTTTTTTAATTTTTTTTTACTGTATTAAAACATATAACACACCAATTATAATAAATACACTATTGAAATGTCAATGAATAATTAACTATTATTAATAAATGACATATTAATCTTAAATACACCAAAGCCATTTATATCAGACTCTTGCAATTCAGTGCTCATCTGTTTCAAAGCCAAAGAGCCAACAGGTCATGTGGTAGGCACGTCTTTTTTTAAAAAAAATAATAATCCTTCAGGTAAACATTTCTCTTGCACCAAAGCCATTTATATCAGACTTTGACAATTCAGTGCTCATCTGTTTCAAAGCCAAAAAGCCAACAGGTCATGTGTCAGGCATGCCTTTTTTTAAAAAAAAAAATCCTTCAGGTAAACATTTCCCTTGCACCAAAGCCATTTAGATCAGACTCTTGCAATTCAGTGCTCATCTGTTTCAAAGCCAAAGAGCCAACAGGTAATGTGGCAGGCATGTCTTTTAAAAAAAAATTAAAATCCTTCAGGTAAACATGTGGCAGGCATGCTTCCCCCCCCCTCATGGTTCACCCAACCCCCCTCTCTCACCCCTCACCCCACCCCTGCGTTCTTACCTGTCCTCCATATCCCCACACACACACCCTGCCCTCCCCATCAGCAGCCTGCCCATGAAAGAAGGCCTACCTGCTCGGCATTCATGTCCCCTGGGGAGACGCAAGGCTAGATCCCTTTGCTCGGGCCTCACCCTTCTCTCTGCTGCAGCCTCCTCGTGTGCTGGCTGGGCTAGCTGCATGGGCCTGGAGTGCTGCAGCTTCACACGTGGTGTGGTGGACTGGTGCAAGGCCCAATATCTGGTCTGGGATGGGTGGGTGAGGAGGAGGGGGAGGCAGAGCCTTCCAAAAGGCCCAGACTGAGATTGGATGGGGAGGAGGGGTGAGGCAGAGCCTTCAAAAAGTCCCGGACAAAGATTGGATGGGGAGGAGGGGTAAGGCGGAGCCTTCCAAAATGCCCAGACTGTGATTAGATGAGAAGGATGGGTGAGGCGGTGCCTTCCAAAAGGCCCGGACTGAGATTGGATGGGGAGGAGGGGCGAGGCGGAGCCTTCCAAAAGGCCCGGATTGAGATTGGATGGGGAGGAGGGGCGAGGCGGAGCCTTCCAAAAGGCCCGGATTGAGATTGGATGGGGAGGAGGGGTGAGGCGGAGCCTTCCAAAAGGCCCGGACTGAGATGTGTGGTGGGAGGAGGAGACTTCCTAGTTCCTCCAAAAGGGCCCATGGCTGCATGGCAATTTCTGGGGGGACGGTTGGCCCTCCCTGTCCCCCACTTCCGACTCCCATGCACAGGGGGACATCAATTCTCAGAAGCCTAAATCAGTATGTTGTCTGATCAGTGTTTTGGGAAATTGACTTAGGCTTCTGGGAATTGAAGTCCAAAAACCAAACATTGGGGGAAACTGGTCTATAAGGATCATTAACAGACTTTTGCCCTCATCCTTTAATTATTTCTGTGGACAGCTTGGGCATAATCACTACTAGACCTCTTTTTTCTCAGCATGAGGGAATTAATGGTAAAGGTAAAGGTTTGCCTTGCTCAAAAGCCAGTCGTATCTGACCCTAGGGTTCAGTGTTCATCTCTGTTTCAAAGCCAGAGAGCCAGCACTGTCTGCTTCTGCAGACGTTTCCGTGGTCATGTGGCAGGCATGACTAGACACCAGAGTGCACGGAACACAGTTTACCTTCCCACCGAAGTGGTCCCTATTTATCTACTTGCAATTTCTTGTTTTCAAACTGCTAGGTTAGCAGGAGCTGGGAGAAAGACGGGAGCTCATTCCATCCTGCAGTACTCGGGAATCGAACTGCTGACCTCCTGCCTTCCAGTCAGCGTCTTAGCCACTTGAGCCACTATTAAAACTCAGACATCTAAAATATTGTTGTTTTCTGAGATTGAAAGTTTTTTGTTTGACTACCAGTCCAACCAGCGTGGTCACCGGCTACATCTGTTGAGGCATTCTGGGAGTTATAGCCTGAACAATTAACTTTTGCAAACTCTGCCTTTTTTATTTGATAAACAAAGTCAGCCGTGTGATCCACATATAAAACATATGCAGAAGTAGAGGGTGATACCTTTTCTGGATGACTAAATAAAAAAAAAATCATTGCAAGCTTTTGTGACACAGGGTCACTTCTCCAGGCAAACTTTCATGGCATGTTCTTCAAGCCAGGTTGTTTTCTTCAGGCACGCATTCAAAGCCACCATGCCATGAACATTTGAATGCATACCTGAAGAAAACAACCTGGCTTGAAGAACATGCCATGAAAGTTTGCCTGAAGAAGTGACCTTGGGTCACGAAAACTTGCAATGATTTTTTATTTAGTGATCCAGAAAAGTTATCACCCTCTACATCTGCATATTTTTTATTTGACTGTGTCTGTCTCACTGCACACAGGGCCGACATCAGAAATTTCCAGACCCGGTATGCGCCCCACCCACCCACACACATTTTGGTCATGTCCCTGTGGTTTTCTGCACATTCGTGGTTTGTTTGTGCATGCGTACATCAGTGCTTTCCTGGCACCATCACGCCCCTGTGGTTTTCTGCGCATGCGTGGTTTGTTTGCGCATGTACACATCAGTGGTTCCCCAGCGCCGCCGGGCCCCTGTCATCTCTGGGCCCGAGACAGGAGTCCTGATGGTCCCCCCCCCCCCTGATGGCAGCCCTGACTGCACATAGAAAACTGTCTCTTCTGTCTTAGATCCAGCTTGCCTAATTCAGGGGACAAAGCAGGGTCTGTTTTTCCCCCCTCAGAATTGGCAGGCTTTCATCTCTCTGCTCCGGCCAAGCAAATGGAAAGAAAAAAAATCAGGTGAGAAAAGGAGCACAAATCAAAACCAAGCGAAACAGAGGAAAGAAACATCTTCTAAGGCCTCTGCAGGTTCTATCCATCTTCCGCAGCATATCCTTGTGAGCATTTTTCCTTCCTGAAGCTTCGCTCTACCCTGCCCCCTTTCTTATGCCTTCTAGGTCTGGCTCTCCAGCTAGCAATTGGTTTCAGACAAATGAAGCAGGCTATGTTCTACCCACAGGACGTGAATGCACACAAATGTTTTCGAGATTGACTGCCTCTTGGCCCAGGGCTTGAAGCTCACATTTTGCTGGGATTTTCTAAGGTCACAGGGAAAACCAAAAATGACCCAGTATGTCTCGCATCCAGGGAGCCAAGGTAAAATATTGAGCATCAGGGTTCTGCCAAGCAAGGTAAAAAGAAAAACTCTCAAGCATATCAGAGAGTAAACAAAACAAAACCCAAAACTTGGTAGCACTTTAAAGACTAACTGCTGTGTTTTAATGTTAGCTTTCGTGGATTAAGTCCACTTCATCAGACATAGGTGTGAGACTTTATGGCATCGATTTATATACATCAGATACAGAGGTGGGACTGCAGTTGAACTTGACGACTGAACTTGACGACTGGAAGGTTGGCAGGCCAGCAGTTCGAGACTCAAGTACTGCACAACGGAGTGAGAGCCTGTCTCTGTCCCAGCTTCTGCCAACCTAGCAGTTTCAAAGCAAGTAATTGGAAATAGATAAATCACTACCACTTCAGTGGGAAGGTAAATAACATTCTATGCACTCCAGTGTCTAGTCAGGCCTGCCATATGTCCATGGAAATGTCTGCAGACACAGACAGCGCTGGCTCTTTGGCTCTAAATGGAGATGAGCACCGAACCCTAGAGTTGGATACAACTGGCTTTCAAGTAAGGGTCAGCTTTATCATTACATAGAAAGGTACAGAGTGATTGGTTAGCATAACAGAAAAGTATACAAATTAATATGGCTTTTTACAACTGGTAATAGCAAATGATCTCTGGCTGTTATTTGGACTAGTTGTGAATTTTCACCCTGTTGAATTGCAAATAGTAGGAGGATACAAGACAAACACCTGCTAATGAGTTTAAACTTCAGCATCTATTGACAATTGTGTGAGATCATCCTTTGTTCTGTGAGACAGCTTATGTTGTGAATCAAAATTCTACTGAAAAGTTTCTATGAAGGTGGTATAATATAACAACATATAACATACAACATATATAGCAACATATAACAACCTGTGTATCAAATTTGATACACTGCATAAGAAAAAAATAAATAATGTCTGCTACTTGGTCTAATCCATGTGTCCCATTCTAAATCAGGTGCACTAAATCCAAATCTGAAGTCCAATTCTGCCTAGGACATCAGGATCGTAAGTTAGCAAATCTCACCCTTGTGGTTAGGTTCTTGCATTGATCACACGGGGTATATTTGCCACAAATCCAATCCAATCCAATTTTAATGTATACTCTGCCTTTCTCGGTCCGAAGCCAACACAAGGCGGCAACAACATATTAAACCATACACTAATACATAATAACAATAGAATCAATACTACAATGAAACAGCATCAATAAATACAGGAAAAGCACAAAAAAAACAACACAAACACCAACAGCAGCCAGTCCAAGAGCCCCCCCCCTCATCTCCCAGAGTGGCAGGAGGGCACAGCAACGTGGCGGCATCATTTTTTTAGCCTCCAGGGCCATGGGAGACTCCTTTTGAACTCCCCGCCGGTGGAGGGGGCGGAGAGGCATGGCAGCTCAGTGTCATCGTCATCTTTTCCGAGCCTCTCGGACCACGGGAGGCTCCTTTTAAGCTCCCCACCAGTGGAGGGGGCAGGAAGGCGCGGCAGCTCAGCGGCATTGGCAGCATTTTTTCGAGCCTCCCGGACCATGGGAAGCTCCTTTTAAGCTCCCCGCTGGTGGAGGGGGTGGGGAGGCGCAGTGGGGAGGTGCGGTGGGGAGGCGGCAGCAGCTTGGTGGCAGCAGCAGTTGCTTCTTTTTTGAGCCTCCCGGACTACGGGAGGCTCCTTTTGAACTCCCGCCAGTGGAGGGGGCGGGGTGGCGCGGTGGCTCAGCGGCTCAGCGGCGTGTCGGTGTCTTTTTTGAGGCTTCCGGACCACTGGAGGCTCCTTTTAAGCTCCCCGCCGGTGGAGGGGGCAGGGAGGCGTGGCAGTTTGTCGGTGTCCTTTTCGTGCCTCCCAGACCATGGGAGGCTCCTTTTAAGCTCCCCGATGGTGGAGGGGGTTGGAAGGTGCAGCGGCTCAGTGGCGGCATCTTTTCCGAGCCTCCCGGACCACGGGAGGCTCCTTTTAAGCTCCCCGCTGTTGGAGGGGGCGGGGAGGCATGGTGGCTCAGTGGTGCCATCGTCGTCGTAGCAAAAATTGTCTGGTTTATTAACACAGCTGCGCCTATTCATATTTATCTCAAAACAGACTCACTGTGGCCTATCTGTACTAGCCAATAAGATGGTTTCGCTAGAGACAAGCCTTAGTCCATCTCACCTTATATACCTATTTCTGATGTCAGTTCATTGACTTGACCAGACATGCCCGACCACTGCTGGAACATGCATGCCAACAGGGGACATGATTCTGCTGAGGTGGCAGATGTCGGGGACCCGAGGTAGGTGATCTCATGGGTTACCAGAGGTTCCCAGACTTGGGGTACCGACACGGGGTGATCCCTCTAGGTTCAGTGGCCCGCCAACCCTGAGAACACCTTCCCTCGAGTCCTGCGCTGGGTATGGGAACGATGGCTCTTCTACACCTTAGGCAGGAATGTGGTAGCAAGTATGGTAGCAAGGCTGAATAGCAGTCCGTTGTATTGGCACCTTCCCACATGCACACGGAGCGGACTTGGCCCTGAGAAGCTGCCCTGCTCAAAGTTAGCTTTTACCTTCAAAAGCTGAGATGCCTCAGCAGATAATATTCCCAGGCCAATGATTGAAGCAGGTGTTCCTCTCTTTCGGATCACTGTGGCAATCTTATCTCCCCCAAAGTAAATGTCCCTTTGAGAAAGGTTGCACCTCATGTCTGAGCCCTTGCAAAGATGTAGCCTTTTAGCATGGCCACAGTCCCTTATCTTGGCTCCTCTCTGCTCAGCAAAATTACTCCCTCCTTCAGATGGTCAAAGACGAGGCTTTCTTGATGTCTTTGAGGCTTTTTATTGAAGAAGAAGAATCATCCAAAAATATATCAAAACATAGATCAAAGCAATCAATCTAACTACACGTTCACTCCCTAAATACACTATCATGACTCAGTGATAGAGTCACCTATCCTACACTAACTTACAAGCTAAATAAAATAAAGAAAACAGCTAACTTCACTAAGAAAGCATTTCTTCTCTATGGGCTTGAAAGCTCCCATTAGGATTTCCTTAGATTTCCATAGTCTGGATTTGAAGTAACATAGGCTCACGCCTACTCCCAGTTGGTGCTCCTGAACCCTCAAATCTTGGGGTTTAAATATGTTTTTGGAGTCCTCACACCCCTCCTCCAGAATGTTAAGCATGTGAGATTACCTCATTGTTTTGACTAAGTGTTGTTTACCCAAACAGGTGTTTATGATGTAACCAAATTCCCAGATATGAAATGATGTAACCTAATTCTCAGGTGTCTGTGCAGGTGTTGTAGTCACCCTGTCCCCAGATGTTTGAACAGGTGTTAACATCCCATGATTCACTTCTATGTGAATGTCCCCTTTCTCCTTTCTCTAAGGTGGTGGGTGATTGACCAATTGTAACCTTGGGAATGCCCCTTGTTATGCAAGTGTGAGCTCCCTCGCAGGTGTCTAAGTGACTGGCATTGCTAGTTAGCCACCTAAATACTTAGTGACGTGTTATTGTGTGGAATGTGTTTGGTATGCAAATGACATCAGTCTCTTTTCTTTGAGAGTTAGCTATCCTCAAACCTACAGAGAATATACTATATGAATCTTAACACCTAATAAATGTAAAGAAAATTAAAATATGAAATCATCCCTTGTGATTATCATGACAGCCGAAGGCATAGTGGTAGCTGCAACTGTTATAACGTTCACATGTAAAAATACATTACCCAATTACTGACCATTTGAATAGCTATAGCATGTCTATAAAGCTGTATGTGATAGGCAAATTCTGAGTTCAAATCTGGAATCAGCACACATATCATGTAAATCACATGTGTTATTAAACCCTTGACTAATATTTCAAAAATTTGAAAAAAAAACCTCTGTAACTCGGGTTACAGAGATATTTGCTGGTTTCAGACTAATACACAAAGCTTGGATATTGCTTTTTGTTTTTTATTACAAGTCCACTGTAGGCTCTATCATGAATATGCCTAACATTTCCCCTTCCCACCAAAAACAAAACAAAACAAAAACATACAGCTAAGTTGCTTTATGATACTGCATTTTATACCAGTTAATTCCATCAAGTTTATTTATTTTCTTATTTTGCCTGTAACATTTCTTTGGGCACCATCAGTGGGCATTGGTTCTTCAGGCTGCATGCAGGTTGCTATGAAAACCTCAAATCTATTATACAACACATGTCACAGTGAATTCTAAGTTTCCTAATAAGAGATATTAACACTAAGATGCAGAAAATATTAGTAGAAACTATGGACTACAAGCATGAAATTAAGGCAGAGAACGAACAATTCAATTTTGTGAAGAAGGAAAGTTGGGTTATATACATTCAATAATAGCGCATTTACACCAGCTGTCAAGCATACACACGCATACGCAAACACATGCGTGACTGTCATAAATGCAAAAGTGGCCGCATTTACAACAGCCATAAATTTGCCTGCTTCTGGGGGCGTGGTCTGGCCTGCTCAGCTGTCCAGGGGTGTGGTCAGGCTCGTGGCGTAAAAAGATTGGAACCCCTAGTTTAGATGATGTCCTGCATGTCTTAGTGCTAGAGCCTGATGAAATTAATTCTGGAAGTGACAACTCCTATAATCCTCCATACCTCCAGTCTTGCTGATATGTAGATTCTGGGAGTGGTAATCCAAATCTCAAACTTGGATGAATGCATGATTATGAGATATTTGTGAGGTAAGTGATGTGGATCCAATCTTCTGCCCCCACCCCCACAATGATAGACGTCTGTGTTGGTGACTCTTGGCACTCCAGATGTACTTGGGCTTCAATTACCAGAAGTCCAAGCACCCTGTGAATCCACACGAATGGATTTACTGCAATTCATCCAGCCTGCGCTGCCCTCTTCACTCCTGGAAGTGGAAGTAAAACATGCCCATACGGTTAAGGCTCTTCCGGGTTAACCCTTCTTCCGTACAGGTGCGTTTTACTTCTGCTTCTGGGAGCGATGAGGGCAGCGCGGGCCAGATGAATCGCAGTAAATCCATTCATGTGGATTCACAGGATGCTTGGACCTCTGGGAATTGAAGTCCAAGAACATCTGGAGTGCCAAGATTCACCATCACGGATATAGGTGATCACAAAAGCCAGAAAGATGAGATGTACCACTGCTAAACAACATCAGACAAGCATTTTAGCCCAACAAAATGTACCAAATACCCATGGCAAAAGACCCAATTTATCTATGATTAGGTTTAGGCCATGTAGACAATAACCTCATTGAAATTATCACTGTGAACAGCTGTACAATCAACACAGGTGTCTATTTAGTCACACCCTCACCATGTTTTTCCATAGGCACTTCTTAATTATTTTTCCTCCTCATTTTGACTGAAAAGAGTTTTTGTACATTTTCCAGGTGCTCCTATTTTTTTCCCATGCCCCTTTAAAAAAATGTGCACCTCTGATTGCAACCTGTGTTCGCATCTACATTTAGTTCTGAAAGAGTAAACCGGCTAAGCAAAAAAGCCAAATTTCACCAGTATCTCTGGCTTATGATTGCATCTGTTCCAGGTTTCATCGATGTATTTCTCTTCTCCACTTTTTTTTTTATAAATTTTTATTGAATTTTCAAAGACATACAAAAAAGAAAAGAAAACAATAACTAACAATACAGTACATAAACAAAACCATAATATCATCTTAACAAACATTACTAAATGTTAGCACATAACAATATCTAGACTCATTAATTTACTATATAACCACCGAATATTAAAAAAAAAAGAAACCATTATTTCAAGATCCAAAATACTAAAAACTTTCTGTGCTACCACTAATCTTTGGAAAAATAATAATCACCCTGTGAATATATACAATGCCCGGAGAGTTTATTTTCTGCTCAACTCCAGAAGCTTCTTTGAGATGGTACTGGTCCTGAACTATCATTTGCCATACAGGAATGGTCCACAAATGGTTTCCATATATTCCAAAATCTATTCTCTTTTATGTTATCTCTTTTCACTTTAATCTCCCATGTCAGTTTATCATTCAGTGCTAAACTCCACATTTCTTTATACCACTCCCCAATCTGTATATCTATATCATTTTTCCAATTTCTAGCTATACATTGTCTACCCGTTGTCAATACAATTTCCAATAATTCTTTTTCCTCCTTGTTTAAGCCCAAACCTTCCACATTTGTTAAAAGAATGGTACTTGACACCAACTTAACACTTCTACCCATTATTTCACCAAGCTCACCTATTTCCCCCCAAAAATCCCTTATTTTTTTACAACTCCACCACATATGTTCATATGTTCCATCAAATTCTCTACATCTCCAACATAACTTATCTCTTTTGTTATCCATCTGGTAAAGTCTTAATGGCGTCAAGTACCATTGCCACAACATTTTAAAATTATGTTCTTTAATTCTTACAGACATTGTTCTCATAATCCTCTTTTTCCATTTATTTTTCCACTCAATCTCCCCAATTGCTATATTCAAATTTTGTTCCCACTTCCGCTTCAAATCCTCCTGTGGATCTGCACCTCTATTCAATATGTTATAAAGCTTACTTACAAGACCTTTAATACTACTTTCCCCTTTTCTAATCTTCCTTACCAACTCCTCAAATTCTGTATGTATTCTATCTAACCCTACTTTGTAGCGATGTCTGGCCGCTAGGCGGCGCTAGGTCCCGGAGGAGACTGATCAATGACAACACGAGGCAACAGGAGCGAGATCAGATCAGTGGTTTATTGGGAAAATACATACACCTTATATAGATCAGAAGGCAGGTAGAAAAAACCATCACCCGAAAGTCAATCACGTCACCCTGTTTACTCGGGTTAATTGGGAAACCTCTCAAAGGGGAAGTTAATTATTTCGGGCAAACACGGGATGAGGAAGACCATTGTCTTAGGGCTTAGACAGGGGCAAACATCTGCCCTGTTTGCACCGGGGATTTTCCTTGGCCAGGAGATGAGTGTTTACCTAATCAGTTACTGGAGTTAGTAATTAGCCTACCTTGCAGAATCGTCGGTCAGGTCATGTAATTAGGTGAATCAAACCCTATATTTTATTCACCCCCCTTAATTTGTCTGCCCGCAGAGCCCGCGGCTCAAGGAGCGTCCTCCTGAAGCGGCCTCTGCAAGGGCCGTTTCCATGCCCGATGGGCATGGGGAAACCACATTTCCCCTTTCTTATTTATTTAAGAACCTGACCGGCGATCTTGCGTAGGAGCGGCATCAGCTGTTGGTCGGGAATGACATCACGGGGTTTCCTTCTGCGGTGACACTTCGAGATCAGCGGGGGAATACATTGAGCAAAGCAGCAAACGGCAATGCCTAGTATGACTACCCCCACCACCACCTTGATCACCGTCTGAAGCCACCCCCATGGGATCCATGACCACATCCATTTCCACAGAGAGCTCCACCAAGCCCCCCATGCCGAGCCTTCTGTGATGCCTGCTACTATGGTGTGGAGATCTGTGATCTGGCTTTGAATCTTACGAGAGTTGTCCGTAAGGTTGAAGCAGCACATACCATGAAAAGACTCGCAGCCCAAGTGGTGCAACAATAAGAGGTAGTCGATAGCCGCTCGATTATCGAGAATGGCATGGCGAAGTTCCGCCTGCTCCTGATTGAGGAGCGCTATCGCTGAGGAGGTATGGTTGATGGCCTTTGCTAGACCGCAAGCCAAGCGACCGATCCTCTTTGCGTTGCCGACGGCTAAGCCGGGCACGCCAAAGATGCTGACTGCCAAAGAGAGGTATTCGGCAGGTCTCATTACTCTAAAGCTGCTTTCACATGAGCTGTCTAACATGGTGGTGCGAGTGTGCCTTATGAGTGAGGGAACATGGGATACATTAGAAACGGTGGGAACATTAGGACTAGGGGCAATCATGTCCTTAGTAGGAAGCAACAGTGTCAACCGGCTAATACAACATATAGAGTCTGTAATATTAGCAGGAATATAGTTAAACGTGTACTGGTTACAAGTGAAGAACCATCCAGACGGTAGGGTGATGTGTGCATACTTTGAACCAAGTGACACTGGGTCGTTGCAAGTCCAATTGCCGCTGCCTACATCGAGGCAACGGCGCCGGGCTCGGCCGGGTCCGGAGCAACCGTGTATCCGGCCGCAGGTAGAGTTCGGGCTGACCGCCACTCGGGGAGTGTGGAGAGTGGCTGCATCAGCCGGCAAAGTCATGGTTAGCCGCATCTCCCAACGAGCATATTCCGAGGAAGCTGATGGGATGTATGGGCTGAAGAGTCTCCTCACCAGCCAGTCCCCGTCCCGGGGGTGTGCGCCTGGAGAATGGCACACACAAGGCAGGTGCTGAGGATTGAGGCAGAGCCGACGTCCTGCCTGAGGCAAAAATCGGACTGGTTGACAAGGGTAGCCAACCTTTCCCAAATGTTGTACTGCATCCGGGCAGAGAGGTCTCCGCCTGGCATGAAGTCGCTGGCCTCCAGTGAGGCGGCCTGGACGCCTCCCCCCAAAAGCAGGGTGAGGGTCAGGATGACGATGATCGCCATGGAGTTGGCATGAATCTGGGCAAAGACTGCTGCTACGAGGTTCTCCGGTGTCGGCTCCTTCTCCTCGCGCTGGAGGGCGTCCTCAGCTTTACTGCAAAGCGCCTTGACCATCCCCCAGGTGATCTTCGGCGCCGTCGGTGGCCGTCTCCTCCGGCGGGTCTTGTCGGTCAGCGTGAGGTCCTCCATCTCCGGGATCGGACTCGGGTCGGCCCGGGTCCACGCCATGTGGTTCCAAATGAGGCTTGACGCACCGAGCTGGAATCCAAACGACACCTGTAGGAGACATAACTGCAGCATACCCTCTTCCCCAGGTTATGAGCGGCACCGGGCCCCTCCAAGAAGGGTCTGGTGGCACTCGGTACCGGACCATAGGTCGCGGGAGAGCTTCCGAACGGCGGAAATGCTTCTCCTGCGGCGTGCAATCCGAAAAAACATTAAGGTGATTGTATGTGAACAATACCTTATTCAGGCAGAACTGTGCTTCTCCCTGTGATTTGGGGAGGGCTGGTGGCTCCCCCCTTTCTGTTTGTTTGTCAATATAGGACTTTAGCGTCCGATTGACCCGCTCTACAATCGCTTGCCCTTGCGGATTGTAGGGAATTCCAAATGTGTGCTTGATGTCCCAAGTAGCCATGAAGGCGGCCAACTGCCTGGAACTGTAGGCCGGCGCGTTGTCCGTCTTCACGTGCCGCGGCTTGCCCATCGCCGCAATGCAGGAAAGGAGGTGCTGCTCCACGTGGGAAGCAGCCTCCCCTTTCTGCGCCGTTGCCCAAACGAACTGAGAAAAAGTGTCAATGCAGACGTGCATGTATTGCCATCTGCCGAACTGCGGCACATGCGTGACGTCCATCTGCCATACCTGATTAGCCTCTGTCCCTCGTGGGTTGACCCCCCACGAGGGCCCCCCCGGTGCTCCTGCACAATGCTGGCAAGAGCGGACTATGCCTTGGGCTTGAGAAAGCGGCAGATTGAATTGTCTGGCGAGTGCCTTGGCATTTTGATGAAAAAAGGCATGACTTTGAATTGGAGTAGTAAAAACTCCCAAAACCGAACGTTGCTGAATTTCCTTTGCCGCCGCATCCGCTCTGCTATTGCCCGCGGAAATCGGACCCGGTAGGTCTTGGTGACTTCGGATGTGGGCAATATAGAGTGGCTCCGTGCGGTTTCGCAAATGAAATTGAGCAGTGAGAAACAGACTGAGCAGGTTCTTGTCTATCGCGGGAGTGATGTAAGCTCCCGGTAGACTGTGGAGTAAATTCCTAACGTATAGACTGTCAGTAATGATGTTTAAACGCTCCTTGGCGAAGGTGCGCAAGGCGAGGTTCACGGCCGCCAACTCCGCCCGCTGCGAGGACTTCTGTGGAAGAGTTAGCAGCGTGTGCCAAGCTTTGCCCTCCTGCCAGGTCAGGACACCATATGTGCGTCCCCCATCGGTAAAAACTGTCTTGGCCCCCTGAAGCGGGACCAGCGAAAGCAATTCGAACAAACTGACTGTTCCTGTCTGGAGTGAGACAAGTCTGGGGTCTTTGGGCAAATGGTATGCCAAGCTTCCAGTGAATCCTTCCAAAGCTATCGGAAGCGAGTCACCCAGCTGCATTAACTGATGGATTTGTTCCTTGGTGAACGGGACTATGATCTTAGCTAAATCGTGCCCAGAAATGTCCCTTGCTCTCAGCCTGCCGCGGTAGATCACCGCGGAGACCAGTTCTTGGGGCGGAACAATGTTCCGAGAAGAGGTGTTCGGCAAGTATACCCACTCCACAATTTTCGCTCCCTTCTCTGAGTCTACTCCTAGCGCCCCAGTGAACATGGATCCTGACCGTACGATGTACAAATTCAGGATCGGGGCATATGGCCCCTGGGCGACCCTATCCACCCACCTCTGGCTGAGAACTTGGTTCACCTTCTCGAGCGCCAAGCGCGCGTCTCGAGAGATTTTTATCCGGTCTGCCGGCTGCTTACCTAAGGTTAGCAGCGAGAAGAGCGGTTTTAGAAGATCCGTATCTAAACGAAAATACGGTCTGGCCCAATTGATGTTCCCCAAAACTTGCTGCAATTCTACAAGGGTGACTGAGTCTTGTAAATTTATCTGAGGCAGAACTGGCGCTGCAAAAGAGCGGAGAAGCCGATGGCCCAAGTATGAGAAGGGCTCGGTTCTCTGCACTTTTTCCGGGGCAATGAGTAAGCCTTTGTCCCCCAGGCTGGCCTGGAGGTCAGAAAACATTTCGCTGCCAAGCTGCGGCAACGCTACTAAAATGTCGTCCATGAAGTGACACACAATAGCTTTAGGGTAAAGGCTTCGGAACTTTGCCAGTGCGTCGTGAACATAAATTTGGCACAGGGTGGGCGAATTGAGCATGCCCTGTGGCAAAAATTTCCACGCGTAACGCTGCGTGGGCTCACCGTGGTTCACGACCGGCACTGTAAAGGCGAACCTTTCCCGGTCCCTAGGGTCTAAGGGGATTGTATAAAAGCAATCCTTGAGATCTACGACTAGAATCTCCCACCCCTCGGGAATCATGTTCGGATTTGGGATGCCGCATTGGAGCGGACCCATCGGCTGAATGCATTTATTGATCTCTCTGAGATCGTGGAGGAGTCGCCACTTCCCCGACTTCTTCTTAATAACAAAAATTGGCGAATTCCAGGGGCTTGTGGACTGTTCTATGTGTCCTGCGTCTAGCTGTTCCTTAACTAGCTGCTTGAGGGCAACTAATTTCTCTCCCACTACCGGCCATTGTTCTACCCAGACCGGAGTGTCGGTGAGCCATTTAAGTGGCAACGCCATTACCCGAAGGTAAGCGTAGCACCGTACTGCTGCAGAATGTCTCGCCCCCAAAGATTGACGTGCACGTCAAGAATGTGCGGCCGAATTACCGCCGTGCCGTCAGCCCTTGGGATTGTGACTTCTACCCACTCTCGGCTTCTAAACGCTTCCTGAACGCCTCCTACCCCCCACACATCGGAGACCGGCTCAATGGCCCACTCTCTTGGCCACTGGCTCCTGCTTATCACTGTCACATCCGCTCCGGTATCGAGTAACCCTGAGAACACCCTTTTGTTCAAAAATACCTCGATAACGGGGCGCTGCTTCCACTCAATGTTGGTCTCCACTGTCGCTAAGACCTGGTATCCTTGCACTGCCTCACTCGCGCTCGAGCGGTCTGCTGAACCGGACTCTGAGCTGTCCCTGAGCCTTCCCTGGCTGCCTGCTGGCGAGTGACAAGGAACCATGATCAGTTGCGCTAACGTGTCTCCCTTGTGGATTGTTTGGGGAAGGTGTGTCCAAAGCTGGACCTGGAGAATGCCTGAAAAATTCGAGTCAATGACTCCCGGAATTATAAAAATTCCGCGTGCTCCAGCTACACTACGGGGCAAAACTAAACCTATAAAGCCTCTGGGCAGGGGTCCCATGTACTGGGTGTCGACTAGATAGACTGTGCCTGGCAGATCGCATGTAACGTCCGCCTGGCAAGTCAATTCTAGCCCTGTGCTGCCCTTGGGGCTGGTCTGTGCCCTCGCAGTGCCTGGAAGGTGCCTGGAATCTAGTCTAGATCTGGGGAGTTCTGGATCTGGGTGAAGGAAGCCTCTGTTTGGACTGGGGCCAGAGACGTGCCCGGATTCCGGTTTCCCGAACTCGGACAATACCTGGCCCAATGGTAGCCTTTCTTGCACTTCAGGCAGAGGGTGTTCGGAGCCTTGGGACGGCCGGACTTTTGTCCGCCTCCCTTGGATCGGCACTCCCTAGCGAAGTGACCGATCTTGCCACAAGTGTGACATGCCCCCTTGTTCTTGCCATTAGGTCTTCTTCCCCCCTGCACCGCTGCCGCTAGCAGACCCATCTTGTAGGAGTCTGTGCCAACGTCGGAGCATGCTCGAATCATGTCCGTTAAGGTTATGTCAGGGCGATTGCCCAGGGACTGCAAGATTTTACGGCAGTCCAAGTTGGCGTTGTCTTTGGCTAACTTAATCATGAGCTCTTGTTGGGCCTGCTCATTGTCAATCTGCCTGCTAATTGCTTCTTCCAGGTGATTGATGAAGTCCATGTAAGGCTCTTGGGCTCCCTGCTTAATGGCGGTGTAATTTTTGGCCGTTTTGCCAGATGCCGGGACCTTGAAGTATGCCCTGTAGGCAGCCTCGGCTGACATCTCTAGGGTGGCGAGAGGCAAGTTAATTTGAGCGTTGATGGACTCAAAGGCACCTGAGCCATATAACTGGTCAGGGATTACCGCGCCTCCCAGCCTGGCAGCCCGAGCTTGCGCCTCTAGGCGGAACTCACTGTCCCAAATCATGTACTGGCTGGGGGTAAGCATCATCCTCATGACGGCTTTCCAATCATGGGGAATCCACATGGTGGTTTCGCACACTTGCTGAAGCGTGCCCCTCGTAAAACGACTTTGGAGCCCTGTCTCTGAAATTGCTTTCCGTAAAGCCATGAGAAGCTTGTACGGGACTGGGGAGTGTACTATCTGCTGGACGCCCGTGAGCGCGTCCATCTCCAAGCGGATGGGACAAATCTGTCTGAGTTCAGCTAGCTGTTCAGCTGACAATTCCCCCTTCTTAAGTTCTATCTCAGCTGTGCGCTGAAGGGCACTCTTCACGACTAGGGAACCTGGGGCTGTCAGAGAAGCGCCAGCGCCTCTCATTCCTTGCGTTCCTTCGGTGACGTCTGCAGCTGTCACCGCGGGAAGGCTCCCTGCGCTACTCTGCTGATAGCTAATTGACGGATAGAGTGCCGTGGGCGCAGTCGGCTCGACTGGCTTGCCTGATGGCTCAACTAACGGGGGTTCTTTGGCCTCTACCCGGACTGGCTCGATCTGCTCTAAGAGTCTCCTACACTTCCTCCATGTGCGGACTATCCCTCCTGGAGCTTTCGGGGTTTGCTGAATGCAGTCTCCTATCTGATCCCAGAGCTTCAGGGTTAACGTACCTACTTCTGGGTAAAGTAGGCAGTGTTCCCTGAGGTACGCCAAAAGTCTCGCTAGTTCCCTGCTGTGAAATCGTAACTTAAAAACCCTGGCCAGGATTTTGAACTCTTGCTCCCGAGTTCTTTGGCTAGTGGACGGACTTGGTCTATGAGAACAAGTCCCCATATTACCTGCGATTGGGTCTCCGGAAGAATCCTCCACGGGACGAGTCGACGCGTCTTTGCAGGCAACAGGTTCGGGCGACGGGTGTCTGGGGTAGACCTCGGAGCGTGGACCTTCTGCCACGGGCCCTTCTATCGGCCTCTGCGATGTCAGGGGCTCACAGCCTGCCCTGAGCGGAACGCGTTTCCCTCTATGGCAAACCTCTCGAAAGCGGGGAGGAAGCGGTAGGAATGTCTCTCTGGAATGCCTCGCGGCGGGCCGTTCTCTGTCCGGCTGGCTGCCGACCAGAGCGCCGCGCTATCCTCCGGGCTGGCGGGTCGCGGTTCAAGCGTAGAACCGGACCGCGCGGATCGCTACTCACGAGTAGACCTCTCCGGGGCCCTTTACTCACGAGTAAATCACGTCGGGGTCACCAGCTGTAGCGATGTCTGGCCGCTAGGCGGCGCTAGGTCCCGGAGGAGACTGATCAATGACAACACGAGGCAACAGGAGCGAGATCAGATCAGTGGTTTATTGGGAAAATACATACACCTTGTATAGATCAGAAGGCAGGTAGAAAAAACCATCACCCGAAAGTCAATCACGTCACCCTGTTTACTCGGGTTAATTGGGAAACCTCTCAAAGGGGAAGTTAATTATTTCGGGCAAACACGGGATGAGGAAGACCATTGTCTTAGGGCTTAGACAGGGGCAAACATCTGCCCTGTTTGCACCGGGGATTTTCCTTGGCCAGGAGATGAGTGTTTACCTAATCAGTTACTGGAGTTAGTAATTAGCCTACCTTGCAGAATCGTCGGTCAGGTCATGTAATTAGGTGAATCAAACCCTATATTTTATTCACCCCCCTTAATTTGTCTGCCCGCAGAGCCCGCGGCTCAAGGAGCGTCCTCCTGAAGCGGCCTCTGCAAGGGCCGTTTCCATGCCCGATGGGCATGGGGAAACCACACTACTTCTTTTTTATATTTTTTGTTCCAGTTATCCACCTTTAACTTCTGAAACCAATTCAAATTTAATATCTCGAATATTTTTTTCCGCTCAACATCAGAATCACAAGTTTTTAACCAGTCCTTCAATAAAAGCATCCCATTTTTATCCAATATTTCCATTTTTTCCTTATCTAACTTTATTGGAAAACACATCATATCAGTCAATTCCAAAATTGGAGAGAGATTTGGGACCATGTCCTTTTTTACCTTCTTCCACACCTCCATGAGACCTCTCATCATAGTATTATTTGACCTTTTCACCTTATTCTTTTTTTTACTATAACATGCCATTACTACAGAGCTGCAGTGGCTCAGTGGTTAAGAGACTCGCCTTGTTAGCTGGAAGGTTGGCAAGTCAGCAGTTCGAGACCAGGGTACTGCATGACAGCTTGAGCTCCCATCTCTCTCCCAGTTCCTGCCAATGTAGCAGTTTGAAAGCAAGAAATTGGAAGAAGATAAATAGGGACCACTTTGGTGGGAAAAGATCTTGGGGACATGAAAGGAGCCTCATTCAGGCGTCCCCAGAGCGGAGTTCCTCCGGCAAAAGTCCTTTTAACCCAGAATATTTTTCGACATGAAATTATTATTACTCAGAGCTTAGAAAAGCTACCTTTTAAATACTTCAGCACTGAATTTGCCATCCAAAAAGTACTTTCCCCCACTGTGTGTTATTGGAGGAAAGGCAAATGGGGACGAAGGAAGGCTGCTGCTGGAAAAGCCCTCTGAGCTCTGCTGAGTGAACTGGGAGAGAAAGCTAATAATTACTCTGATGAGGCAGAATTCCCAGCCACAGAGATTTCTTCTTTGCTGCTCCCCATCTCCTTTCAGTGATAACCAATAATAATATAATCCCTTTAATCTTTCCCCCTTAGGAGCCTGCACTCTGCATGCAGGCAAGGAACTGCAGAGAGTTCTGCCTCCACTGATAACTCTTCATAACAATCTAGGCCTCTGTGGAAAATAAGCGCTTTGGATTTCCTTTTTAAAAATACATATAGAATACTCTCCAATCTCCCTGTACAGAGGGGTAGCTTTGAACCTCCTCTCTCAACTACCTACTGCTTTGCTGGTAATAAATATACAGTAGAACCCTGCATAGCAAAAAATCTCCATTCCACGGAGATCTCCGCTATGTGGGGTTTCTTTTGCTATGCGGATCCAATGGGAAATCCCCGCATAACGAAAAAAGTTCATTATACGGGGCTTCCGTTAACTGGGGTAATACCCTGCTTAGCAAAAAACCCGTATAATGGAAAAAATCATTATGCGGGGTATTGCCTTTGCATGACGAATGCTTTGTTGTAAGAATTTTTCATTAAACGAAGCATTCGTTATGTGGGGTTCCACTGTACAGTAAAACCTCGCATAAAGAGCACCTTGCTTAGAGACTAACTCGCTTCAAGAGCAGAATTTTCTCTGAATGGTCACCTCACTTAACAACTAAAATCAATCAAAAATGCTCTTAACAACTAAATCGGGGTTTGCAATCCCCCCCCCCCCGCCAGAAGTCACAATTGGTCACTTATAATGGTGTTTCGCTTACAGAGTAAACTCGCTTCAAGAGCAATCCAGTGGAATGCATTATGCTATTTAAGCAAGTTATTACTGTATATCTACCACCATAGCAAGAAGTAAAGGTAAAGATTTCCCTTGCTCGAAAGCCAGTCGTATCTGACTCCAGGGTTCAGTGCTCATCTCTGTTTCAAAGCCGAAGAGCCAACAATGTCTGCTTCTGCAGACGTTTCCATGGTCATGTGGCAGGCATGACTAGACACCGGAGTGCACGGAACGCTGTTACCTTCCCACCAAAGTGGTCCCTATTTATCTACTTGCAATTTCTTGCTTTCGAACTGCTAGGTTGGCAGGAGCTGGGACAAAGACGGGAGCTCATTCCATCCTGCAGTACTCGGGAATCGAACTGCTGACCTGAGAGTAATAGCATCTGGCCCAAACTTGAACATTACATTTTTGAACTGATGTCGAGCCACCCAAAAGGTGATGGGGAGAGATTTCACTGCTAGGATGGGGCGAGATCATAGTGCATTGTACACTCGTTACCACCTACTCACAACCAACCTAGAGGACCAAGACCCACATCTTAACCGTATTTCCAAAGACCAGGAGGCAAATTATGCAGGGTTCTGTTTAACAAAAATGACTGCAAAACTTCACCCCCAGGTACTAAACGGTACCCTTCCTACAGACCACCCGGGAGAATGTACCTTCTTTCTAGGATCCAAAGCTAGTACAGTAGATTATTTTCTTGTCTATCAGAATCTATTTCTAATACCAGAATATTTTAAAGTCACCCCCCATCTGAAAAGTGAGCACCTGTCAATTTGTTTGCAAATCATGCTCCCCACTCGACAGCTCCACCTTGAGAAACAATTCTCTGTACCAGTGGTTCCCAACACGGGGCCCATGCCCCATAAGGAGACTTCAATTCCCAGAAGCCTGAGTCAGTAAATTGGCTGATCAGTGCTTTGGAGAATTGAAATTCAAAAACCAAAGGTTGGGAAACACTGCTCTATACCCATCCTTGCCTCCGGACAGGGCAAATGTCATGTCAGATGGACCATGTGACTTGATGAGATGGCGCCATTTCATGTGGCTTCGCAACCCTCCAAGGACATTTGAGAAACAAAATGGCCAGCCCTTTGAAGCTGTTGAGACAAAATGGCCACACCCATTGTGCAGGCAGGGCAAAATGGCCATCTGGCCCTCGAAGCTGGCTGAGAGAGCGTGACCTGGGCCCTGGCTTGAAAAGTTTGGGAACGCCTGATTTAAAAGATCAGTCCACACTCCAAGCCAGTTATACAACCTTCCAAGCCGTGGTTTGATGAGTGTAAGGTTTCCCTTGCTTGAAAGCCAGTCGTATCCGACTCTAGGGTTCAGTGCTCATCTCTGTTTCAAAGCCGAAGAGCCAACACTGCCTGCTTCTGCAGATGTTTCTGTGGTCATGTGGCAGGCATGACTAGACACCGGAGAGCGCGGAGCGCTGTTTACCTTCTCACCGAAATGGTCCCTATTTATCTACTTGCAATTTCTTGTTTTCAAACTGCTAGGTTGACAAGAGCTGGGACATAGACGGGAGCTCATTCCATCCTACAGTACTCAGGAATCGAACTGCTGACCTTCCACCTCCCAGTCAGCGTCTTAGCCACTTGAGCCACTGTATAGAGGCCAAAAGAAAGCTGATTGCCACCCATGTATCAGATAGAAGTAATGCAGGTCCCTCCACTACACAGTATCTCCAGTGTTTTTTAGATCTGAAGAAGAACTATAAATGGTTATTGTCTTATAGGGAAAAAGAGCTCTCTTGTTTTACTGGTCATAGTCCATAATACAGTGATTGATGGATTGGTCTCAGCAGAGGGACGCACAGGCAAGCCAGCTTTGAACCAGCGCCACTGGCAGCCCACTCCCATTGAGTCATTCCTGACATTCCCCCAGGAGCAGGAGTGAGATCAGACCCAGGAAAGCTTTGTTTATGTCTCTCTTCTGCCTTCCCATTTCCTGATGTCATCAGCTTTCTTGGCTTCCCTGCCACCTGAAATTTTCCATGCCGTTAGCCGTGCTTGTTTCTTGCAGCAAAACTAACAATGGCAAGGCATGCCAAGGAGCCTCAAGTGGTAGATCTTTATTACCACTTCCATAAAACTACTGGAAGATATTTCGCTGCCTGAAGAAGGAGGGTTGCTATCAGTTCTCCCCCTCTCGTCCCACATGGCGATGGAAACAAGTAATTTCCTATAGCTAGGCCTCTGTAGGAAGGCCGCAGTGGCTTAGTGGTTAAGATGCTGAAAGGCTCAGCTTGAGGAGGGTAGCGTGGAAACGGTCCGCCAAGTCTGAGACCTCCCTTTCTCCCCTCCGAAACAACCAGGCAGGAACCAATTTCTTGATTGTGGTTAATTTATTGCAGCGAAAGAGCCATACAGAACCACTTAAAAAAATGAGTGTTAAAAAAAATTAAACTATCTGGAAGCCAAACAGAGCGTCATCTACTCCCCTTCTCGCCCCCACCAGCATGGTGGGAAGCGAGAGTTCCCCCCCATCCACCAAAGAAGAAAAAGAAGCAGCTTCAAGACAGAAAATAAAAGGTTGTGCATTAAAGCATCAGGGCATGGAATATATAATGCATTTCACTACTCCCAGCCTCCCCTCCTTCATTCCCCCCCCCTGCTGATGTTACCCAATCACTCTCCCTCCTGGGGTCAATTACACATATCAATCAGGGAGCTTCATTCCCGCCTCACTTTCCCACTCTTCGTCAGGCCCCCTCCTTCTCTGGAATGTCCAGCAGATAACAGGGTAGCCCAAAGACATCTCCACCTTCACTCCCCCTCCCTGCCCCAAAGACATCTCCACCTTCACTCCCCCCCCTGCCCCCACCATCTGATGTTATGGGAACGGCTTGGGGAAGATGGACTCACTGGGGGGGGGGAGAGAAAGGGCCTCCAGCTATTGCTCTTACAGCCCCTCCCCCCACCGGGTGGACATTGGGGTCTTAGCACCTCGATTTCAACCATGGCCAAGAGCAGGGAGCCCTGGTTAGTTACCTAAAAGCACAGCATTCAAAGCATAAAACAGCAAACAAAGCAAGGGATAAAACAAAACAGCATTCTTTATCAAAAGCAAATACAGAATTCAAGCCTGCTTTTACGAAGCTCACTCACCAGAGACCACAGGGGAATTCACCCATAACCAACACCACTCCTCTTCCCAGAATTGGATCTTCCTCAGGCTCCCCCTCCTCCCTTCAACCCACCCCAAGCGGCATTCAGCATTCGCTTGGGCCGAACAACAGCAGGGGCAAAACCAGCCTTTAGATCTTTAACATGAAATACCCGAGGTACCTTCCCAGGGACTTCCACCACGAAATTCAGGGCATCCAGCTGTTGGCGTACAACTCCCGGGCCCTCCCAGTTGACTTCCTCACCCTGGACAAGTGGGGGCCTTAAAAATACCCATGTGCCCACCTTCAGGTCAGCTATTAGCTTGGACGACATGGACAGCCCTGAAAACTTTTCCAGGATTTCAGTTAGGACAGGAGAAAAAGGAATCTTTCTGCCTTCCCAATTAGCCTTTAGGAGGTCAAGGAAGGTGGCTACCTTCTTTCCATCCTCTTCCGATCCCCCCCAACCCAGCAATCCTGCTGGCACAATATTGGCAATCATCACAAACATGCTTTATCTCACCGATGCACCATCCCTTCCCAGTAGAACATCTTGGCCACCCTATCCAGGGTGGTTTTGAAACTAGCATGAGGGGTGAGACCCGCACCATGTGTGATGTAGTTCAACCTCTGCCTATGCTTCTTTGGTACCTGTTGTGTATGCATGCAGTTCAGCTGTTTGCCATTAGTGCAGCTGAGGGAGCTCACATGGCTCCAATTCATCCAATGATTAACTAGCGCAGGAAACCTTCCCGCCACAGGTGAACTATGTCAGGTATGCAGTACGTCAGAAAGACGTCACTGATATTGTAACCAATAGGCGCCTTTGGGCGAGATTCAAATGTATCAGGTACTATATATAAAGGGGCAAGGCTCTGCCATTGCCTCATGTACAGATTGATCATGTTGCAATAAAGTTGTGTTTAGCCCATCTGCCGACTCGTGTGCAATCAATCTGCCTAGATCAAATTGGCGACGAGGATGGGATCATGGTGTCCCACAGGGTCACCCTCTCTCCATTCGATACCTTCCAGCCGGAGTCATGGGACCTCTACGAGGAACAGATTCTGTATGGGATGGAAGCGGAGAAAATCGAGGGTGAAGCACAAAGGCAAGCCTGCCTATTGGTACAATGCGGGTTGCCAACCCTGGAACTGGCAAGGAACCTCCTGATGCCGAGGGTACTCAAGACAGTACCACTGGCCAAAATCCTCACTGCCCTGCGGGCTCACGTCTTCCCAAAGGTGTCTGTGTTCCCGGCTAGATTGGCTTTTAGCCAGCAAGACCAATGGCCTGGAGAAACTGTGGTGGAGTATGTAGACCATCTCCTGCTCGGTCTGTGGGATGAAGAGGCTCAGCGGAAACTGTTAGCCCGAGACAAGGGCATCACGTTTGAGCAGGTCTTGCGGGCCATGCAAGTTGCTGAGGTGGTATAGGATGGAGTACGGGCATGTAGGACGAGGTCCGCAGCCCTGGGAAGCTCGGCATCTGCAGTGCAAGCCCACAGCTGTTCGTCACGCCGTGCATGAGGGTCGAGAGCTGTCATGGCCGTCAATACATCCTCCTCGGAGTCCAGCGAGAGCGAGAGTGAACCGGAGGTCCAGAAAGTGAGGAAAAGGTCATCCGAAAAGAGAGACACCACTGAAGCAAGCCGATGCTGCGAGGGATGCGGGGGCTCACACGACCGGAAGAAATGCCCCTTCAAGGAGGCAGTGTGCCACAACTGCGGACGTTTGGGGCACATAGCGAAGGTGTGTAGACAACGCAGAAGCCTGACCGGACCAGCCGCTGAAAGGACGAGGGCATCCGGAAAGTGCATGTGGGGGACACCGTGGTGAGACGTGTGTCGGACCGACACGCCTGTTTTTTTGTGAAGGTACTGTTGCAGGTGGTCCAACTAAAGATGGAGGTGGATTCAGGGACTGCCAATTCCATAGTCTCGCAGATGGAGTTTCTGTGAATTCCCCCTAGGGACCGTCCCAAACTGAGAGCCCTCAGGACAAACTTATAGTATAACTACATTCCAATCCTGGGGGTGGGAGATTTCACTGTCCGTTTCAAAAACTTCACAAGGAAGTTGCCCTTGGTGGTTCTTGGGGGGGGGGGGTCCAGTTGTCTTCTAGGGACCCAGTGGTTCGAACCGCTGGGCATTGCACTGACAGGCATCAACGCCGTCCGAGGGGACCCCATTCAGGATATGTGCAATGCACATCCCGCGGTCTTTGAGAAAGGACTTGGGGAGTACAGGGGGCCTCCAGTGGACTTTGATATTGACCCTTCCGTTTGCCCCATACAGCTCAAACCGAGAAGAGTGCCCCTTGCACTAAAGGACAAAATCGAAGCAGAACAGGACAAACTGGTGGGTCAGTGGATTTTGGTTCTGGTGGACTCCGCAGATTGGGAGACACCGATTGTAACTGCCATGAAATCTAATGGGGAGGTTAGAATTTGTGCTGATTACAAGTGTACTATCAATAAGGCAATTCGCCCCAATGCCTACCCGGTGCCGGTAGTTAGCCACTTGCTGGCCAAGCTACAGTGGGGTAAATGCTTTGCAAAGTTGGACCTAGCATAGGCTTACCAACAGTTAACAGTTACACCTGCGGCCGCAGCTGCCCAGATGATAGTTACACACAAGGGTGCATTTAAGGTGACGCACCTCCAGTTCGGCGTGAACTCAGCCCCCGGGATATTTCAGGCGCTTGTGGAACGCCTCCTTAAACGTCTCCCCAGGGTCTTGCCATATTTTGACAATGTATTGATAACAGCTGGGGATGAGTCAGAGCTAGCCCAGAGGTTAGACCAGGTACTATCCGTGTTCGAGAGGGCACACACAAATGTGTGTTCTACGCAAACGAGGTTGAGTTTCTGGGGTTCCGAATCACCCCCGACAGGGTAAAACCTTCAAAATCCAAAGTTGCAGCAGTACGGGATGCCCACAGGCCAGCCGCCAAACCTGAGCTACAGTCGTTCTTAGGACTTCTGAACTTCTACCACTCATTCCTCCCACGGAAGGCATCCATGGTGGAACCGCTGCACTGCTTACTGAAGAAGGATGCAGTCTGGTGGTGGGGGGAGGGGCAGGGGCAGACGTTCAATGAGTTAAAGCGGCTCCTCTCTTCCGAGGCAATATTAACTCATTTCGACCCCAGAAAGCCTATAGTACTTGTGTGTGATGCCTCTCCGGTGGGGGTCGGGGCTGTCCTCTGCCACGTGCTCGAGAATGGGAGGGAGACACTGATTGCGTTCTACTTGAGATCCCTCTCAAAAGCAGAGCGAAACTATGCACAGACGGATAGGGAAGCCCTCGCAATCATCGCAGGGACAAAGAAATTCCATGATTTCTTGTATGGGAGGGAGTTCACCATCGTCACAGACCACAAGCCCCTCCTGGGAATCTTTGTCACGGCCAAGCCCACTCCCCAGATTCTATCGCCACGAATGTTAAGGTGGGTGATTTTCTTAAACGCATACCAGTTCACACTGGTACACCGCCCAGGGAAAGACATCGCTCATGCGGATGCGCTTTCTAGGTCTCCCTTACCAGAGCTGGGGGAACCCGAGTGCGAGGTTGAGCAAGATCACCAGGTGCTGCTCATCGAGTCTCTCGACTCGCCCCCCATCATGCCCCAAGGTTCCGTCTCAGGCGTTAGCATGGGTAAAGAAGGGCTGGCCCGCAACGTCCCCATCCGAGTAACTGGCATCATTTTTCAGGAAACGTTTCAAACTCTCGCTCAAGAGAGGATGCCTCCTCTGGGGCCAGAGGGTAGTAATTCCTGAGGTTTTTCGAGCCAAGGTGCTCTGCTACACACGAGTCACCTGGGGATTGTGAAATCGAAAGCTCTGGCAAGGAGCTATTTCTGGTGGCCAAACATAGATAAGGACATAGAGCAGTTGGTGGGTGCGCGTGAGAGTTGCCAACAATCACAGCCTGAGTAACACAGGTAACCCCCCAGGGAGTGGGACACAGCCCGCGGACCGTGGTCAAGCGTCCACGTGGACTTTGCGGGGCCATTCCGGGGTTCAATGTTCTTGTTAGTAGTTGATGCGTTCTTGAAATGGGTGGAGGTCATTCCAATGCAAAACACATCCTCCGCAGCCACAGTCAAACACCTGAGGAAGGTGTTCACGTGTTTTGGCCTGCCCGATGTATTAATTTTGGACAACGTGACCACTTTCACGTCCGCCGAATTTCAGGCATTCCTCGAACGGAATGCGATCAGGCACGTTACCTCTGCTCCGTTTCACCCTGCCACAAATGGTCAAGTAGAGCGCCTAGTCCACACTACAAAGGGGGCACTAAGGAGGATGGGTCCAGGGGACCTGGAGCTACAGCTCTGTAAATTCCTCCTGAGCTATAGGGTTACTCCGCTTGCGTTGGGGCAATCCACCATGGAGATTCTGATACGAAGAAGACTCTCAACATTGTTCGACCGCTTGGATCCTTCCAGGGTGGAGGATAGAGACACGAATGTGGTGGTAGATCAGAGAAAAGTGTTCGGGGCAGGCGATCCAGTGTACTGCAGAAATTATGTGAGCTCAGGGCCAGCGTGGGTACCCAGGGAAGTGGTGGAACAAACCGGGCCCGTATCGTACCAAATAAAGACAGGGTTGGGGTTGCTGTGGCGGAGACACACCGATCAGCTTAGGAGAAGAGTTAAGGAAGCCACGGGTGGAAAGTGGGTACTTTGACGAGTCAGCGTTAGGGTTGCCCCCCACCCGTGTAACCAAAGGGGAGAATACAGGACTCAGTTTGACAGACTGCATAGACCTTCAGGAGAACATCTCCCAACCCGGAGATGAACAACCCCAGTTTGATTTTTTGTTACAGGATGGGGGAGTTTTCATGAGTGTTCCCCCACTCGTCCCAGTGAGCAGCGGGGTTTTGAGTTGTCCCAGAGGTCCCCCCATCCTCCCCGACTCAGAGATACCCATCCCTGCCCTTGCCAGGGTTCGATGGGATGCTGCAGTTTTCACGGAGGGAAGGTTCAAGCGCAGCAGCTGATTCCAGCAGCACCGCCGAATCGACCAGCCGACCGCAGCGCGCCTGCCGGCCCCCACAGTGTTTGAGGGACTTCGTCCCATCCTAGGGGGGAGGGATGTTGTGTATGCATGCAGTTCAGCTGTTCACCATTAGCGCAGCTGAGGGAGCTCACATGGCTCCAATTCATCCAATGATTAACTAGCACGGGAAACCTTCCCGCCACAGGTGAACTATGTCAGGTATGCAGTACGTCAGAAAGACATCACTGATATTGTAACCAATGGGCGCCTTCGGGCGAAAATCAAATGTATCAGGTACTATATATAAAGGGGCAAGGCTCTGCCATTGCCTCATGTACAGATTGATCATGTTGCAATTAAGTTGTGTTTAGCCCATCTGCCGGCTCGTGTGCAATCAATCTGCCTACATCAAAGTACCACAAGCTGCAAATGGGACTGCCTCCCTACCCCACACATAGTCTCCCGATACAACAAACCCTCATGCCACGCAAACCGGTCCACAAATAGGTCAGGGGGTTGCATCTCACAGGTCACCAGGGACCTGAGTCCTTTCAAAGTCTCATCCTGGAGTTGCTCCTGTTTGAAAGCCTTGTACATCGGCAAACAGTCAGGAGAAACCTTAGTCCCTTCTTCAGCTCCATGGGCCGACAGCGGCCCCTCCCTCCCACTCCGGCCTTTCCCCTCAGCCGAGGGGCCGGCCTCGCTGCCTGCTTCAACTACAGCAGGGCCCACAGAAGGAGGGGGAGAGACGCAAACCAGTCCCTCTCTCTCCGGTTCTTTAGTATCTTGCACGGAAGACAAAGAAGGAGCCGCAGTGAGGGCTAACACGCAGGTTTATTTCATGATGGTCTGGATGAACATGTGGTAATGGCGGAGGTACAGCTCATTTTATACTGCAGTAATACGTTTGAAAAGGGTTGCACGGTAGCTCATTGGCTGCCACCGGCGTGACATCATTCTGAGTCACGCCCATCTTCTCCAGGTGATCCTTGTGCGGGAAGGTTCCCGCGGCTGCCAGTGATTGGGGGAATTTGAACCATGTGAGCTGAACGCTCGTAGCTACCCTCTATGGGTAGCTAGCTCGCGTTCCTTAAACAGCTGGGTTACATTGTAATCATTGTCAGGTTACATTCATACATTCTTAAAGTAATACTGTTACATACAAAACAGGTTCCGAAGGGGGTGACTCTTCTCTGTCACAGCCCCCATCGGGTTGAACTCCATCAACCCCCACCACCACCACCACGGGCAGAAATCCTTCACTAGGGAGGAGGGAATCAGGCCCCTCCACATCACCCAAACATTCAGCCCAGGCCCCTTTATCTTCCTCCTCCTCGAGGTTCTCAGCTTCCATCTCCATATGATACAGAAGGTCCATCCCCAGTATGAAAGCTGGCTGATGGGCTCCGGAGTGAACCAGACACACCAACGGACCTTTGTAGGGGCCACACTCTACCCTGACCTGGGCAGCCTGGCACTCCACCTGTGCTGCGTTGTTAGGGGCATAGACCTCCATGCACACCCGGATGTTCTTCAGCAATTGCCCCGGGAAGAGGTATTTTTCGTTCACGGAGGACTTGTTGGCTCCACTATCAGCCCATGTCCTAATAGTGAACTCCTCACCACTCTCTGGGTTTTTCAGCGTGACTATCTTCTCCTGCTGTTGGGTCACCCACTCAGCCTCCTCCAGGGTCCACGCCAACTCCTTCACCCCCACCTCTGGCTGGAGACAGGCAACTGGTTTGGCCGGGGGCTGGGCCTCTACTTCAGGAGGGTTTCAGGCCATCTTGGCCAGCGAAGTAGAGTGGTTCTTCCCTCATCCGTAGCCTGTAGCTCCGAAGATGGGGGCATCCGGCTCCTCTGGCTCCCAACAACACAGACCAAACATCACATGTGATCTGCCCCCCAGGGCTTGCTCCCACTGGCACTTACCTCAGGTGGGTTGGATGGCCCCAGTGGGATTGAAAGACCAGTGGAGGCCGCTCCAGACATCTCCTCCTCTTCTTCCACTAGGGACAAGCCACCCGCACCAGCCTGAGCTCCCCCATCTTCCATCTCAGGGACCCCCTGGTTCCACTTCATCTTGGGGGCCGGGGGGCCTTGGCGCTCCAACTGAGGGCAGGTATGCTGGGTATGCCCCTCTTGGTGGCAATGGATGGAAGCACTTGATTCAAGGCTTCACCGGGGTAGCCGCTGAACTGGCAGCTGGTGGCCTGGGGGGAGGGGTTTGAGGCACTTCTGGGGTCTCCCATAGAGCAGCTGGGTGACCCTCAGGCAACGGGGCTCTGACCTGTCTCTCAGGAGACGCTCTTCTAGGGGGCCTGCCCTCCCCTCCCCTCCCCTTATCTGGGCCTGTTCAGTAACTGGCAGACTATCTGCCAGTCGCGCTAGCTCCAACACTGACCTGTCTCCATATTAACCACAATCAAGAGGGGAAGAGAAAAAAAGGGCGACCGGCTATTGCTCTTACAGATGCTGAGCCTGATAACCAGAAGGTTGGCAGGTCAGCAGTTCAAGACCTGAGTGCTGCACAATGGAGTGAGCTCCTGTCCTCTGTTCCTGCTCCTGCCAACCTAGCAGTTCAAAAGAAATTCCAATTAGATAGATAGGTACCTCTTTGGTGATAAAGGTAACAGCTGGGGCTGCAGTGGCTCAGTGGTTAAGAAGCTCGCCTTCTTAACTGAAAGGCTGGCAAGTCGGCAGTTCAAGACCCGGGTACTGCATGACTAACTGAGTGCCCGTCTTTGTCCCAGCTCTTGGGGACACGAAAGGAGCCTCATTTGGGCATTCCCTGAGTAGAGTTTCTTCAGCAAAAATCCTTTCAACCCAGCATAATTTGTGACACGAAATTATTATTATTATTATTATTATTAAGGTAACAACTTTCCATGTGCTCCAGCATCTCATCATGCCTGCCATGTGGCCATGGAAATGTTTGCAGATATAAAATGTGTTGGCTCTTTGGCTGTAAACTGAGATGAGCACCAACCCCTAGAGCAGGGGTTTCCAACCTAAGGCCCATGGCCAGATCTGCCCCCCACCCCACCCCTCCAACGGCATTCAAGAAACAAAATGGGCATCTCCTTTGAAGCTGTTGGGACAAAATGGCCACCCCCATCATGCAGGCAGGGCAAAATGGCTGTCTGGCCCTTGAAGCTAACTGAGAGAGTGTGACCCGGTGTTGTGTCCAGCCCTTATAAGCAATAGTCCAGACAACGATGAACAGAACAACAACAGGAGTTTATTAAACAGTCTTTCAGGTTACGCTTACAAGGCGCTCCGGACATTAAGATGGCTATACAATCACATGAAATCAGTCCCTCCGTAATCTTCCATGGAAGAGGCAATGCCTAAGCTACGCTATAAGTGATAGCATTTGAAGGAGACTCAGGCTTAGCATGTTACTGGCTACCTATGTGGAATGGGTAGTATTGATCCGGTCCGGCCGCACCCTTGTTTACCCATGGGGTTTATATAGTGTCTCCCCGGTGGTGGCTCCTTGATACAAAGTAGCAACCCGCTGGACAAGCATAACCAACCAATCATAACAAGATATACATGTATTAACCAATGGGAAACAGGATCCAAAACTAACCAATCACAGGACTCTGATTAGCATACTGAGCGCACTCAAAGAGGGAGATTTCGCGTCAACTTTAGCTCCTAAATTGGATGCCAACTTTAGCTCCTAAATTGGATGGCGGGAAACTGCTATTTTCTCTTTGCAAGGCGCTGCCCGCGCAACTTGCAATTGTGCCTTAATACACAAAACCCAGCCCCTGGCTTAAAATGGTTGGGAACCTCATCCTAGAGTCAGACACAACTGGCTTTCGAGCAAGGGACACCTTTATCATTAGGCCTCTGTAGACATGTTTCTCTTCCTCCTCCACCTGAATAAGTGCAAGAGATCCCACTCCTGCCTAGAGATGCTCCCCCCTCCCTTCCTCCTTTTGCCTCCCCTATACACCCCTCCCCACATTAGCCAGGTGTTGCACATCTTTGCACATTTTGGCACAAAAAACCACTCAACTGGTTGGCGACCAGCCCACGGCCCACCTCTGGTTCCCACTTACGTTTCCACACAATCCTCCTTTTGTTCATGTGTGTATGTGTGCACACAGCCTGGAATGTGAGGGAAGGGAAAACACATCGTTTGATTCTTCTTTATCCCACTGAATGCCTCACCTCTTCTGCCACCACTGCGTCAGTTTTCTCCTTAATCCCTAAATCACATTCTGGCTCAGCAGCAGCATCAGATGAACGTTTTCATGTGTGATGTGCCTTTAGTTTGCATGGAGGACTTCTTCACAAGACTTGCAGACAAATAGCAAACACGCAAATAGGCAGGCAGACTTTTTCTGGTGGTTTTTAAATATTATTTTTGGGTTGATTGGTTTATAGTTTTGGTCCCAGTTGTAAAAATATTGGTGGCAAAGGCCTGCTGCCACCCACAAATCCCCAGTTACTAGAGCAGGGCTGCCTAAACTTTTCAGGCTGTGGGCCAGTCACATGGTTCAGGGAGCTGGTCATTATGGCCCGGGGCCCAGATCCAGCCCCTGATGCCAATTCAACCAGCCCGCAAAGCCCTCATCACTCCTGGATGCGGAAGTAAAACATGCCCATATGGGTGCCCGTATTGGCATCGGGGGCCGGATCCAGCCCCCAGGCGGTAGTTTGGGCACCCCCTGAACTAGAGAGAGTGTGTGTCTGAGAAAGAGAGAGCAAAAAGAGATTGCGGTGGGTTTCTGCCACTAGACCGACAGGTAGCAAAGCTGGCTGCCAGACAAGCTTTTCGTTCTGCCTTCATGACCCAAAAATTGTCACACACATGTCACACACACACCCTCAGGTCGATTCTAAGTGAATTGGCACCAGGTGACTGTCAAGGTAAAGGTAAAGGTCTCCCTTGCTTGAAAACCAGTTGTGTACGACTCTATGGGGCAGTGCTCATCTCTGTTTACAGCCAAAGAGACAGTGCTGGCTTCTTCTGTAGAATGTCCATGGTCATGTGGCACACATGACTAGATGCCAGAGTACAACAAAGACTATTACCTTTCCCGCCGAAGTGGTACCTATTTATCTACTTGCAACTTATTGCTTTCAAACTACTAGGTTGGCAAGAGCTGGGACAGATGACAGGACCTCACTCTGTCATGCAGTACTCAGCTCTTGAACTGCTGGCCTTCTGGTCGTCAAGTTCAGCATCTAAACCACTAAGCCACACACACACACCCCTGATGACTGTAGAAGCTGCTGTTAATTCTCACAATGGATGAGAACATAAAATTAGATGCACGAGTGGTATTATTAACAGATTTGGAGCAGATAAAATGGGATGTTAATAGGAAAGATCTGTTGTCCATTTTAATTTCTGTAGCAAGACAACAAATTGCAAAAAACTGGAGTAATAATGTAGAGTTGAAGATGGACAAATGGTGTGAAGATGTATGGGACATGGCTTTGAATGATAAGCTAGCATGGGAATTAAATATGAAAAAGGGTATACTAAAGGAAAACAAGTTTTGGGATATTTGGAAAACTTTTTTTGGATTATACTTAAAAACATAACAGGGGGAGAAAACCAGCACCCGATCTAATGAATTTTTGGAAAAAGTAAAATATTAAGGTTTATGAATGTTGATAACACTTGGTGAATTCTTAGGACAATTGTAGAAAACACAGGGTGACATATGATTTTTTAAATCACACATACATTTTTATCTTTCTTTTATTTGTCTTTCTCATTTTAAACCAAGAAAATGGATTAAAGAGCAAGTATAGAACATATTTTATGAAATGAAGTTATAAGAATGTTATAAGGATAATAAAATGGTATTGGAGGCCTTTAAAAATTGATTGATATTTTCTTGGTGTATATTCATTTAGCACTGTTTTCATTTAGCACTGTTTTGCATTCTAAAATTTCAATAAAAATTATGAAAAACAGCAACAACAACATTTATGGTCTGGAATTGGAATCTGAATTGCAAGTGTTGTTGTATTGGATGGCATTAGAGGTTGGCCAAACCAAGGCTTGCTTTTCAAACTGGAATATCTGGGGTGGTGGTGGTAAGCAACAGGAACTGGAGTGTCTGGAGTAAGCAACATGGTGCCATCTAGATGTTTTTGGATTGCAACACCTATCCTCCTTGCTCACTTGCCAGGCAGCGCGATTGGTACTGATGGAAACTGTAGTGCAGACTCATCTGGAGTGTACCATAATCACTGCCCTCTGCAAGATTAGTTTTGTTAACACAGGCAAAGAAAGTAAATGGGCAATCTAGTGATGTCTTTTGTTGTCATTGTTGTTTCCTTTGTTTGGTTTATTGTTTTGGGACCAGTTGTAAACAAAGCTATTAAGCAGTTCAGTTTTCTCAATGACTTGATGGTTTCTACTCATTTCAGTAGTATACATATCCTTCCTGCACCCACCAGCCAGAAATCACTGGTGACCAAGGACTGATTCATACTTTACACTTCCGATGTGTTTGCCTGTGACTAAATATCAGTCTTTGTCATGACAAATACCATAGTCTGAAGCAGAAATGACAACAGAGGTGCTATTGGCACAGGGCTATAGCCAGGGTTCTAGATTGGGGGTGAAGGGGGACTGATTTTTTTTTAAGGAGGGGCAAAAAAATTTCAGAAGGGACAACAATGTCACACCACATATATAACATTGGCACCATGGGATGGGTTTGGGGTGGGGGCAGGCTGTTAGCTCAGGAGGGCCCCCCCGGGGGGAGGGGCTGGCTATGGCCCTGCATGGGCATATGCTGAACAGGTTTAAAGGTCTATGTTGTGGCTTTATTACACTCTTAGGTGATGCCTGTAGTTGAAGTGACTGGTAGGGAAGTTTTTGGGCTGGGATGATTGTCTATCTATCCAGCACTAACCAATCATTTCTTCCTACTTTTGAATTATTTCCTTCTTTTTGACAGTTGGTGTTGCTTTGTTGCTGTTATTTGGCTGATAGCTAGCATCCCTGTAATAAAGAAATCAACATACACGTGTTTGTAATTGAAGTAACTGCAAGTAAAGAAATATTTTTGAAACTTCTCCTATTGAGACTGTGAGTGCCAGTTGATGAGAAATTGGTGGACTCTATGAGACTTTAGCAATTCTTCTTTGTAGATCTCTGCACTTCTACTGCTGCTGCTGCTGCTTCCGTGTCTAGGCCAGTCGTAAAACTGCCAAAATGAAGCCACCTTTTGGTGAGTCCATTCTGTGTACCTGTACCACGAAGACTGTCCTGAGAATATAACGCAGCAGCCCTACATCTGCCTACCACATTGCAGCGTGACACCTGTACCACTGATTCAGTTCCATGAGTCACTTTCTGGTCCTGAGCCCTTTTGGCACATAAAGTCCTCCTCAGCCCCAGGCTAGGATGGATGAAGCTGCTGTCCTTCATCAAGATGGATTCAAGTGGGATTTAATCCACTTGGAGACCAACACCTTTCCTTGTGGTCTTTGACACCATACGCACCTAGAAAAAATACATCGAGGCGAGGACACGATAAAATAACCACTTCCTTATAATAAATAGATTTCCTGAAGAAGGAACAATAAGTTCGGAAAAGTCGAATTAACTAGTATTGACTTAGAAAAGATATTTTGGCAACAGCTGATTAAGTGATTATATTATACTTCACCCAAAGAGGAATTATTTTTGTTACACACTTCAAGTTAAATGTTTGTGTTACATGACAACAGCTTTCCGTTCGAATGAAGATTTTCAAACCCATGGTGGAATTGTTTATGTTGTGATTTTTGCTGAGTAATATATAAAGCACTAAATTAATTTGAATATACCTATTGGAGAATTTTTATTCTATCAAACGGTTTCTACTATTCCTTCGTGTTTACACCGTTTGCGCCCGTTTCCATGTACCATAGCAGGATAACCTGGCCAGAATTCTACTGATCAGCTAAAGGGAATTTTACCAGAATTCAGAACTCTGTATCAAGGATTCAGTGAGGCTTTCTCATTCAGTAAAAGCTTAAAGGAGTTCAGCCGCTGATTCATGTCTTGTCCTTGGGCTAAGAAAAGCCTGCCACTTCAGCTGTCCAAGGATAACAAATGTATTTAGAAATTTAAAAAAACAATGATTCTCTGCCATTCCTTGGAGATATATTTGACTGCATATAGGTGGGGGTGCAAGATAAGGCAATCATGTCAGCCACAGCACTTTCCCAGGACATTTTGCAACCTCAATGGAAGATGAAAATGGCATTCCTGTGTCCAAATTCATTGTACACGTTATCCAAGGCCAATAGAGTGGTTATTATTTCACTTGAGGCAGAAAATTCAACAAGCATATCTCTCTATCTGCCAGAAAGTAATAATGCAACACTAAATAACTAAAAATTGGTGCCTTTTGTTGATAGCCAAAATCTGCTACTTGAGGTAGCTATAGGACAGGGGTGGCCAAATTACACCCACAGGCTGGATCTGACTCACTGCGCCAAATCATCCGGCCTCGCCACTCTTGCCGCTACCAAAATCAGAAGTAAAACGTGCCAGCACATGCGCAAAATGCTGCTGCAAATGCACCCGTGGCTGTCATAAATGCATTTACGACAGCCGTGGACACATTTTACAGCTGGAGGAACCACATGACCAGCACGCTTAATCATGTGACTGGCCCACACATAAAAAGTTTGGCCACCCCTGGTCTGCAGAGTTAAAATGATGCATGACACCTGACATCCTTATGCTTTAGTTTAATCCTTTTCTAATGTGTTAACTTTAGGTAAAGGTTGCCCTTGCTCAAAAACCAGTCATATCCAACTCCAGAGTCCAGTGCTTGTAAGAGGCCAGAGTTGGCAAAATGGAGTCACCTTGGTTCTGCTGGGAATGGAAAGGCCTGAGGTCTTTCCCTAGGCCTCAGCCAAGGGGGAAAAGTGTCCTTTTTGAAATTCGGCTTGAGAATGCCAATTGTATTATCTGCATGTGGTTCGTCCCCACAATAATTTTCAAGGCCTTGGCGGTGGTTTTCATAACAAGCTGGGGTGGGGGGAATCTTGGAGCGTGGGAACAGGGGTGTGTTGAACCATTTGAAGAGGGATGGCCTTAATTTCCATACTGGGCTCCTGATTGGTCTTAATGCCTCATTGATTGACTGTTCAGCCTGATGGGTGAGGTAAAGGTAAAGGTTGCCCTTGTTCAAAAGCCCGTCCTATCGGACTCTAGGGTTCAGTGCTCATCTCTGTTTTCCACTTCATTCACCGTCTGGCCGTTTATTCCTCTCATCTCTGTTTATAGCCAAAGAGCCAGCACTGTCTGTATCTGCAGATGTTTCCATGGACATATGGCAGGCATGTGTCAATGCCAGATTGCATGGAATGCTTGTTTACCTTCCCAACGAAAGTGATACCTATTTATCTACTTGCAATTTCTTGCTTTCAAACTGCTAGGTTGGCAGCAACTGGGACAGAGATGGAAGCTCACTCCGTCATGCAGCACTCGGGTCTCAAACTGCTGACCTGCTGACCTTCCAGTTGTCAAGTTCTGTGTCTTAACCATGAAGCCACTGCAGTCCCTATGTTAATTTTACTGAGGTCCAAAATGAACAGCTGCATTACAAATCCCTTTCACTCCCCCTTTCTGCATTAACAGAGGCCATAGAGTTCACAGAAATAGTTAGTGCACAAAAGATTTGGGCTTTTTAAAAAAAAGATGAAGAACAGATTCATATTTGTACTAACATTGCTCTGCTCTTTAAAACTGTCTTGTTATTTGCTCTCCATCTGCTAAACTTCAGCAGCTAAAGCAGGAGTTCTCAACCTTTTTAATCCGGGGGTCGGGTCACATTCCCTCAGACAGATTCAGGGGCTGGGTGGTCATTTTGCCCTTCCTCCATCACACGACACTTCCTGGTGTGGTCGAGGCAGTGGGGGGAGGCACATGATATGATGCTGTGGGCCACATCCGGCCCATGAGCCACGGGTTAAGAATCCCTGAGCTAAAGCCATGAGATAAAAAAAGTTTACAGTGATTTGAGTTCCCTGCCCTCCCCTTCTTCCTCTCGCTATCATTCTGTTTATTTGTGTGCGCTTTAAATCTCTCTTGTTTCATTGCCAAAGCCCTGAACTGACATCACATCTAGCAACCAAGCGGGGTGTAGGGTGTGGGTGCACGTCAGCCACGGAGAAAGCTGCCCATCCTCTTTTGCTCAGCTTCTGCACCAATACCCGCCTGATGGGCTCCGTAGCTATCTTGCCCAGGGCAGCCTGCCTGCCTGCCTGCGCTCACACAGGCACAGCTGGGGACTGCAGCAGCACTGCCTGGATAAGGCAGGCAAGACAGCTCAGATGGAAGAGCTGCAGATACACACATCTTTGCCAGCCTCTGAAGTCCCAGTTCCCATCCCCTTATGAGACCCACATCCTTAGCAAACAAAGTCAGGGATCCACATTCAAAGGGTCACATGGCATAAATTAGCTATCCTATAATAATAGCCTTTAGCCACGCTGTGCCAGATTCTTAGTTAGAGGGAAGTTTGCCTGCTTACCAGCAAAAGCAAGGGCAGAACCAAATATAAAAGCTGACAATCTAGCTGGGACATAATAGAACAATGATGGCAAATCTTGGCATTCTAGGTGTTCTTGGACTTCAATTTCCAGAAGCCCAAGTCTCTGTGAATCCACACGAATGGGTTTACTGCACGTACGGGTGCATTTTGCTTCTGCTTCCGGGAGCAACAAGGGCAGTGCAGGCCAGATAAATTGCCATCAGGGGCCAGATCTGGCTTTCGGACCATAGCTTGGGTACCCCTGGTCTACTCTGTTACTATAGCAGGATAACCTGCTATTGGGAAGTGGAATGGCACTGAATTGCCTTGCCACCCAAGTGACACACAGTTTATAATCCAAGGGGAGAAAAGGAGAGCTCCTCCTCCATCTACTCTTTTGTCCCTCCCACTGTGGGGGAGTGGATATAATGTACAGTAAAAAACCCTACTTACGAAAAAAAGTCTGTTCCGTAGGCTTTGCCTCAATCGATTTTTATGTAACTTGAAGCAAGCCCATAAGAAAAATGAAATTTGTATGTAAACCGAAGCAAACCCATAGGAAATCGTGTAAATCGGGACATGGTTTTAGCACAAAATCATTATGTAAGTCGGATTTTATGTAACTTGAGGCATTTGTAAGTTGGGGTCTTACTGTATTGGTCAGTGGCATAATGCTGCATTGGCTTCACCAAACACCCATGGGTGCTGCTTTGGTTTGATACTGGTGATCACACATGGCAGAAAAGAAACTCAAGCGGAGCAATTCTACCTGCACCAAAACAACAACAAACCGGTAGCCCTGCCAGTGATCCAAACTGGTAGCCCTGCCAGTGATCCAAAAGGTAAGAGACAGCTATGAAAAAGGGTTGAACCTGATCATGATTGCCTGGACACCACATAGTCACCAGAAAATAGAGCAATACTCACTATGTCGACAGTGGAACCAACTGCCTTGAGAGGTGGTAAACGCTCCAACACTGGAAACATTCAAGAGAGAATAGTCAGATCTGCTTTGATTCAGATTCCAGCATTGGGGGAAGGGGTGGTTTTTTTAACTTGATGGCCTAAAAGGCATCTTCAAGCTCAGTGATTCTATGATTCTACAACTCATATCAAAAACCAAATGTCTGACCAGACATCCCAGTCCGGAAATCGAGTAGACCGTACAGTCAGCAACTCAACACTGAGTGTTGGGCGGCGGTAAATAACCTGACTCCCTAAAGGAGCCAACAGCTACAGGCAAATGAGCCCCTTTAGGGGGGGTCATGGTCCCCTCAATGAAGGAAATGTCACTGGAAACCATTATATTGGGCCCAAGGGCAAAATGAGCAGAAGAGGTACTCTGATGTCATGGAGGTGGAAGAGGCTATGCCAGATGGACTGGCTGTGAAGGCGCACCTTGATAATATCCTCAAGGCTGCGGCAGTCCATTGCAATCTCGGTGTTGAATCCTGCATGTCTCATTTCATATGTGCCACAGGAGATGGCACCGAGATCATAGTGTGTGGGTCACTTCATGGCAAGCTGGGATCTACCTTAACAAACTTATGTCAATGGCATTTTCCTGCTTCAGGAAAAAAATGTATTGACAGTGATTAAAAAAACCACACCGCAAGATAAATCACTGTCTGATTTCACCCTTAATCAGTACCACTAGGAAGATGATCGCCCTTTTGACTCTGCATGTGCTCTTAAGCAGAGCTGCTGCTGAGGAGAGCCAAACAAAGGAAGTGAGCACTGGTAAGTTTTGCAGTTGGAGTAGAGCTGCTTTAGAGGCCTCCACTAATTTAAATTGATAATTTAAACTGCTGAGAGCCACTTCTGTTCAAACAGAGGAAGCAGTTTGAAGCTTCCAGAAGCAGGGAGGCAGAGCCACACCAGGCCCTTCCCTGAACTGTGACTCATAGGGGCGGAGCCACACTAGCCTTTAAAAGCTCTGAGCTCTTTCAGGGTCAGCCCTTTTGACTCTGCATGTGCTCTTAAGCAGAGCTGCTGCTGAGGAGAGCCAAACAAAGGAAGTGAGCACTGGTAAGTTTTGCAGTTGGAGTAGAGCTGCTTTAGAGGCCTTCACTAATTTAAATTGATAATTTAAACTGCTGAGAGCCACTTCTGTTCAAACAGAGGAAGCAGTTTGAAGCTTCCAGAAGCAGGGAGGCAGAGCCACACCAGGCCCTTCCCTGAACTGTGACTCATAGGGGCGGAGCCACACTAGCCTTTAAAAGCTCTGAGCTCTTTCAGGGTCAGCCCTTTTGACTCTGCATGTGCTCTTAAGCAGAGCTGCTGCTGAGGAGAGCCAAACAAAGGAAGTGAGCACTGGTAAGTTTTGCAGTTGGAGTAGAGCTGCTTTAGAGGCCTCCACTAATTTAAATTGATAATTTAAACTGCTGAGAGCCACTTCTGTTCAAACAGAGGAAGCAGTTTGAAGCTTCCAGAAGCAGGGAGGCAGAGCCACACCAGGCCCTTCCCTGAACTGTGACTCATAGGGGCGGAGCCACACTAGCCTTTAAAAGCTCTGAGCTCTTTCAGGGTCAGCCCTTTTGACTCTGCATGTGCTCTTAAGCAGAGCTGCTGCTGAGGAGAGCCAAACAAAGGAAGTGAGCACTGGTAAGTTTTGCAGTTGGAGTAGAGCTGCTTTAGAGGCCTCCACTAATTTAAATTGATAATTTAAACTGCTGAGAGCCACTTCTGTTCAAACAGAGGAAGCAGTTTGAAGCTTTCAGAAGCAGGGAGGCAGAGCCACACCAGGCCCTTCCCTGAACTGTGACTCATAGGGGCGGAGCCACACTAGCCTTTAAAAGCTCTGAGCTCTTTCAGGGTCAGCCCTTTTGACTCTGCATGTGCTCTTAAGCAGAGCTGCTGCTGAGGAGAGCCAAACAAAGGAAGTGAGCACTGGTAAGTTTTGCAGTTGGAGTAGAGCTGCTTTAGAGGCCTCCACTAATTTAAATTGATAATTTAAACTGCTGAGAGCCACTTCTGTTCAAACAGAGGAAGTAGTTTGAAGCTTCCAGAAGCAGGGAGGCAGAGCCACACCAGGCCCTTCCCTGAACTGTGACTCATAGGGGCGGAGCCACACTAGCCTTTAAAAGCTCTGAGCTCTTTCAGGGTCAGCCCTTTTGACTCTGCATGTGCTCTTAAGCAGAGCTGCTGCTGAGGAGAGCCAAACAAAGGAAGTGAGCACTGGTAAGTTTTGCAGTTGGAGTAGAGCTGCTTTAGAGGCCTCCACTAATTTAAATTGATAATTTAAACTGCTGAGAGCCACTTCTGTTCAAACAGAGGAAGCAGTTTGAAGCTTCCAGAAGCAGGGAGGCAGAGCCACACCAGGCCCTTCCCTGAACTGTGACTCATAGGGGCGGAGCCACACTAGCCTTTAAAAGCTCTGAGCTCTTTCAGGGTCAGCCCTTTTGACTCTGCATGTGCTCTTAAGCAGAGCTGCTGCTGAGGAGAGCCAAACGAAGGAAGTGAGCACTGGTAAGTTTTGCAGTTGGAGTAGAGCTGCTTTAGAGGCCTCCACTAATTTAAATTGATAATTTAAACTGCTGAGAGCCACTTCTGTTCAAACAGAGGAAGCAGTTTGAAGCTTCCAGAAGCAGGGAGGCAGAGCCACACCAGGCCCTTCCCTGAACTGTGACTCATAGGGGCGGAGCCACACTAGCCTTTAAAAGCTCTGAGCTCTTTCAGGGTCAGCCCTTTTGACTCTGCATGTGCTCTTAAGCAGAGCTGCTGCTGAGGAGAGCCAAACAAAGGAAGTGAGCACTGGTAAGTTTTGCAGTTGGAGTAGAGCTGCTTTAGAGGCCTCCAATAATTTAAATTGATAATTTAAACTGCTGAGAGCCACTTCTGTTCAAACAGAGGAAGCAGTTTGAAGCTTCCAGAAGCAGGGAGGCAGAGCCACACCAGGCCCTTCCCTGAACTGTGACTCATAGGGGCGGAGCCACACTAGCCTTTAAAAGCTCTGAGCTCTTTCAGGGTCAGCCCTTTTGACTCTGCATGTGCTCTTAAGCAGAGCTGCTGCTGAGGAGAGCCAAACAAAGGAAGTGAGCACTGGTAAGTTTTGCAGTTGGAGTAGAGCTGCTTTAGAGGCCTCCACTAATTTAAATTGATAATTTAAACTGCTGAGAGCCACTTCTGTTCAAACAGAGGAAGCAGTTTGAAGCTTCCAGAAGCAGGGAGGCAGAGCCACACCAGGCCCTTCCCTGAACTGTGACTCATAGGGGCGGAGCCACACTAGCCTTTAAAAGCTCTGAGCTCTTTCAGGGTCAGCCCTTTTGACTCTGCATGTGCTCTTAAGCAGAGCTGCTGCTGAGGAGAGCCAAACAAAGGAAGTGAGCACTGGTAAGTTTTGCAGTTGGAGTAGAGCTGCTTTAGAGGCCTCCACTAATTTAAATTGATAATTTAAACTGCTGAGAGCCACTTCTGTTCAAACAGAGGAAGCAGTTTGAAGCTTCCAGAAGCAGGGAGGCAGAGCCACACCAGGCCCTTCCCTGAACTGTGACTCATAGGGGCGGAGCCACACTAGCCTTTAAAAGCTCTGAGCTCTTTCAGGGTCAGCCCTTTTGACTCTGCATGTGCTCTTAAGCAGAGCTGCTGCTGAGGAGAGCCAAACAAAGGAAGTGAGCACTGGTAAGTTTTGCAGTTGGAGTAGAGCTGCTTTAGAGGCCTCCACTAATTTAAATTGATAATTTAAACTGCTGAGAGCCACTTCTGTTCAAACAGAGGAAGCAGTTTGAAGCTTCCAGAAGCAGGGAGGCAGAGCCACACCAGGCCCTTCCCTGAACTGTGACTCATAGGGGCGGAGCCACACTAGCCTTTAAAAGCTCTGAGCTCTTTCTGGGTCAGCCCTTTTGACTCTGCATGTGCTCTTAAGCAGAGCTGCTGCTGAGGAGAGCCAAACAAAGGAAGTGAGCACTGGTAAGTTTTGCAGTTGGAGTAGAGCTGCTTTAGAGGCCTCCACTAATTTAAATTGATAATTTAAACTGCTGAGAGCCACTTCTGTTCAAACAGAGGAAGCAGTTTGAAGCTTCCAGAAGCAGGGAGGCAGAGCCACACCAGGCCCTTCCCTGAACTGTGACTCATAGGGGCGGAGCCACACTAGCCTTTAAAAGCTCTGAGCTCTTTCAGGGTCAGCCCTTTTGACTCTGCATGTGCTCTTAAGCAGAGCTGCTGCTGAGGAGAGCCAAACAAAGGAAGTGAGCACTGGTAAGTTTTGCAGTTGGAGTAGAGCTGCTTTAGAGGCCCGCGCGCCTAACGGCGTGCGAGATTGCAAACTAGTAACAAAAGAAGAATATAATCTTACTAGGTAGAAAGGTAGTAAACGTGTACATTTTTGAGGCCCAGAATACTGCACTTGTTAAAATGGATTCTGAGGGAACCGTTGTAGTTACCTGCAATACTTGTGCCATGTTTGTGTTCTTGCCAAAGCTTATGGAGAACTACACTTGCAGCAAGTGCAAGCTGGTTGCACTACTAGAAGAGAAGGTCCAGCAGCTAGAGGCCCGCATATCTAACCATCAACAAATTAAAGAGCTTGAGCTGTTCTTGGACAGAGCGGAGCAGACTATGCTGGACAAAGAAGAGACAGGGCACAGTTCTGAGGGAGAAGGCCCTTCACTAACTCAGGAGGGAGATGGTTGGAGGAATGTGACTCAAAGGAGGAGAAGAGTAGGGGATCACTCTGAGAGTCTGAAATTACAGAATAAATTTGAGGCTCTTTCCCTCATCACACCTGATGAGGAACACACAGAGGAACAACTGGTTCCACCTGATGATCTCTCCTTCATCACACTTGATGAGATCCAGGAAGATGAACAACAGGAACAAACTGAGGTTCTCTCCCTTAATATGGTTGATGAGGTGCATGTAGATGAACAGATTGCAGGAGAAAGGCTCCTTGTACTAGGCGATTCAATAATTAGAAATACAGAGAAATGGATTTGTGATGCACATGATAACCGTATGGTGACTTGCCTGCCAGGTGCAAAAGTTGCAGACATCACAAGAAATCTAGATAGATTGTTAGAGAGAACTGGGAAAGAGCCAGTTGTCATGGTACACGTTGGTACCAATGATGTTGGGAAGGCCAAGCGGTCTGTCCTGGAAGCCAAATTCAGGTTGTTAGGAAGAAGATTGAAGTCCCGGACTTCCAAGGTAGCATTTTCAGAAGTGCTGCCTGTCCCTCGCGCAGGACCTACCAGGCAGGCAGAGCTCAGAAGCCTCAATGCGTGGATGAGGCGGTGGTGTCGAGAGGAGGGTTTCAGATTTGTCAGGAACTGGAGAACATTTTGGGACAAGCCAAATCTGTTCAGGAGGGATGGGTTGCATTTGAACCATGATGGGACCAGATTGCTGGCACTCAACATCAAAAAGGCTGCAGAGCAGCTTTTAAACTGATAACTGGGGGAAAGCCGACAGGAGCTGGGCAGCATCCGGTTCGGGAAAGTGTGTACTTGGGTAGTGAGGAGGATGCAAAAATTACTGAGCAGAGCGAGGAGCTAGTCACTAGCATTCTAGCAGAAGGATGCAAGAGGCAGTCTAACAATGCAACTGGACACAAAAGACTGTGTCAGAAAAGCATATATAAATGCTTGTATACAAATGCCAGAAGCCTCCGGAACAAAATAGGGGAGCTGGAATACTTAGCAATAGATAAGAATATTGATATTATTGGTATCACTGAAACCTGGTGGACGGATGATAACCAATGGGATACAGTTATCCCAGGCTACAAACTGTACAGGAAGGATAGGAAGGGGCAAACGGGAGGTGGTGTAGCCTTGTATGTCAAAGAAGTGATAAAATCGTATGAATTGGAATATCTAGGTGATTTGGAGTCACCATTAGAAGCTCTGTGGGTAAGAGTACCAGGCCACAAGGATGGTCTAACAGTAGGCATATACTATCGGCCTCCGACCCAAACTCTTGAGGGAGACAGGCAGTTGGAGAATGTTGTAAAGGAGGCATCCAAGAAGGGAAGCCTGGTTATAATGGGGGACTTCAATTACCCTCACATAGACTGGGTGAACTGTTGTTCAGCACATGATAAAGAGATAAAGTTCCTAGATATGCTAAATGATTGTTCCCTGGGACAGATGGTTGAAGACCCAACTAGAGGTACAAGAATCCTTGACTTGATCCTGAGTAATACTCAGGATCTGGTGCAAGATGTTAATGTGATTGATCCAATAGGGAACAGTGACCACAACTCAATTATGTTTAACTTGATCATAGACCGCAAGTCACTGATAAAATCTAACACAGAGACCTTAAATTTTCAAAAAGGAAATTTCCCAAAGTTGAGGAAACTAGTAAAAAAGAAGCTGAAAGGGAAAATTGAGAGAGTCCAAACACTTCAAGAGGCATGGAGGCTGTTTACAAAAACAATAACAGAGGCCCAATTGGAATGCATACCCAAAAGGAAAAAGGGCACTGCCAGGTCCAAGAGGACTCCGATGTGGCTTACAGGAGCTGTTCGGGAAGTGATCAAGAGCAAGAAAAGCTCATTTAGAAGATGGAAGGCTTGTCCGAATGAGGACAGCAGGCAGAAACATAAATTCTGGCAGAACAAATGCAAGGCAACAATCAGGAAAGCAAAGCAAGACTTTGAGGAGCGTATAGCTAAAAATACTCAGAGAAATAACAAAGACTTCTTTAAGTACATTAGAAGTAAGAACCCAACTAGGAAGGCCATTGGACCATTAGATGACAATGGAAGGCAAGGGGTTATTAAAGAGGAAACAGAGATTGCAGAGAGACTCAATGAATTCTTTGCTTCAGTATTCACTGAAGAAGACAGAGGCCACATGCCCAAAACAGAGCCTATCTACGTAGGGAGGGAAACCGAAGAATTAAGCCAGATAGAAATAACCAGGGAGGAGGTCCTTGCATGTCTTGTTAAACTAAACACTAACAAATCACCAGGACCAGATGGCATCCATCCACGAGTTCTCAGGGAACTTAAAGATGAAATTGCTGATCTCCTAGCCAAAATATATAATCTTTCCCTCAAATCAGGCTTTGTGCCTGATGACTGGAAGGTAGCGAATGTAACACCAATTTTCAAAAAAGGATCCAGGGGTGATCCAGGAAATTACCGACCTGTCAGTTTGACATGTGTCCCAGGTAAAGTGATGGAAACCATCCTAAAAGATAAAATTAATAGGCACATAGAAGAGAAGGCGCTGCTAAAGGAGAGCCAACATGGCTTTTGCAAGGGCAAATCATGCCTCACTAATCTGTTGGAATTTTTTGAGAGTGTCAACAAGCATGTGGATAAGGGGGATCCAGTTGACATTGTTTATCTGGACTTTCAGAAGGCTTTTGACAAGGTCCCACACCAAAGGCTCTTGAATAAACTTACCAGTCATGGAATAAAGGGACAGGTCTTGTCCTGGATCAGCAACTGGCTAAGGGACAGGAAACAGAGGGTAGCACTAAATGGACACTTCTCCAAGTGGAGGGAAGTAAAGAGTGGGGTCCCCCAAGGTTCAGTACTGGGACCCCTGCTTTTCAACCTCTTCATAAATGATCTAGAGGTAGGAGTAAAAAGCAAGGTAGCCAAATTTGCTGACGACACTAAATTATACAGGGTAGTGAAAACTGTGAGAGATTGTGAGGAGCTCCAGAGGGATCTGTCGACACTGGGGGAGTGGGCAAAACAGTGGCAAATGAGTTTCAACATTAGTAAGTGCAGAGTGATGCATGTTGGGGCAAAGAACCCCAATTACATTTATAAACTGATGGGGTCTGAACTCTCTGAGACAAACCAGGAAAGGGACCTTGGTGTCTTGGTGGACAACTCAATGAAGGTGTCAACCCAGTGTGCCTCAGCAGTGAAAAAAGCAAACTCAATGCTAGGGATCATTAGGAAGGGTATAGAAAATAAGTCAGCAAGTGTCATTTTGCCTCTTTATAAATCTATGGTGAGGCCCCATCTGGAATACTGTGTACAGTTCTGGTCGCCATACCTCCAGAAGGATATTATGGAGCTGGAAAAAGTGCAGAGGAGGGCAACCAGAATGATTAGGGGACTGGAACACCTTCCTTACCATCTGAGGCTGCAACGGTTGGGCCTCTTCACTCTTGAACGACGACGTCTAAGAGGTGACCTGATTGAAGTTTATAAAATCATGCACGGTGTGGACAAAGTAGATAAGGAAAAACTGTTTTCTCTATCACATAATACTAGAACTAGGGGACACTCCATGAAACTTTTGGGTACTAGTTCTCAAACAAATAAGTTGTTTTGTTGTTGTTCAGTCGCACAGTCGATTCCGACCCTTTGCGACCCTATGGACCATCGTTCTCCAGGCGCTTCTGTCCTCCACCATCCCCCTCAGTCCTCCCAGTTTTGTGCCCATTGTGTCTACAATACCATCTATCCATCTCATCCTTGGCCTCCCCCTTCTTCTTTTGCCCTCCACCTTTCCCAACATCACGGCCTTCTCAAGTGAATCCTCCCTTCTCATTTGATGCCCAAAGTACTTTAGCCTCATCTTTACTATTTGACCTTCCAATGAGCAGTCAGTGTTGATTTCTTCTAAGATTGACCTATTTGTTCTCCTCGCTGTCCAAGGTACCCTCAAAACTCTCCTCCAACACCACATTTCAAAGGCATCTATTCTTCTGCGTTCAGCTTTCCTAATTGTCCAGCTCTCACATCCGTACATTACCACTGGGAATACCATTGCTTTGACTATTCTAATTTTTGTTTTCAAGGTGATGTCTCTGCTTTTCACTATGTTCCCCAGGTTTCTCATGGCTTGTCTCCCTAGAATCAGCCGCCTCTTTATTTCATGGCTGCAATCTCCATCTGCAGTGATCTTAGATCCTAAGAAAGTAAAATCTGTCACTGCTTCTACTTCTTCCCCGTCTATTTTCCAGGAACTGATCGGGCCTGTTGCCATTATCTTGGTTTTCTTGATATTGAGTCTCAAGCCAGCTTTTGCACTCTCTTCCTTCAAACCGATCAAGAGATTCTTTAGGTCTTCCTCACTTTCTGCCATTAGGGTGGTGTCGTCTGCATATCTCAGATTGTTGATGTTTCTCCCAGCAATTTTGATCCCATATTGTGATTCCTCCATCCCTGCATTGCGCATTATGTGCTCTGTGTATAAGTTGAATAAGCAGGGTGACAAAATGCAGCCTTGTCTTACTCCTTTTCCTATTCCAAACCACTCGGTCATTCCGTGTTCTGTCCTAACTGTTGCTTCTTGGTTCATGTACAGATTTCTCAGGAGGCATATGAGGTGTTCTGGTATTCCCATCTCTTTAATCACTTGCCACATCTTGTTGTGATCCACACAATCAAATGCCTTAGTGTAGTCAATAAAGCAAAAATAAACTTGTTTCTGGTATTCCTTTGTTTTCTCCATGATCCAACGTATGTTGGCAATGTGGTCTCTAGTCCCCCTGCCTCTTCTGAAACCAGCCTGCACCTCTGGTAATTCTCTTTCCACATGCTGCTGAAGTCTATCCTGTATTATCTTGAGCATCACCTTGCTGGCGTGTGGGATGAGCGCAATTGTTCGATAGTTTGAACATTCTTTGGCATTGCCCTTTTTTGGGATTGGAACATATATTGATCTTTTCCAGTCCTGTGGCCACTGTTTTGTTTTCCAAATCTGCTGGCATATTGAATGCAGTAATTTGATGCCATCATCTTTTAGAGCTTTGAAAAATTCAACTGGGATACCATCATCTCCACTAGCTTTGTTGTTTGCAGTGCTCTTTAGGGCCTTTCTGACTTCACTCTCCAGGATGTCTGGCTCAGGTTCAATTTCTTCATCATTGTGACTATCAGGAGTGTTGAGTTCCTTTTTGTAGAGTTCCTCTGTGTACTCTTTCCATCTTTTCTTAATCTCTTCTGCATCAGCTAGCTCCTTTCCGTCTTTGTCCCTTATCATGGTCATTTTTGCTTTAAATGTTCCCTTGATTTCCCGGATTTTTTTGAAAAGATCTCTGGTTCTGCCTTTTTTGTTGTTTTCTTCCATTTCTTTGCACTGTTCTTTTAGATAGTTTTCCTTATCTCTCCTTGCTTTTCTTTGAAATTCTGTGTTCAGATGATTGTATTTTTTCCTTTCTCCTTTGACTTTTGCGTTCCTTCTTTCCTCTGCTATTTTAAGAGCCTCATCAGACAACCACTTTGCTTTCTTACTCTTCTTTTCTTTTGGTATGGTTTTCTTTGCTGCTTCCTGCATGATGTCCCTCATCTCTGTCCATAATTCTTCTGGCACTCTATCTATTGAGTCTAAGCCATTGAATCTGTTCATCACCTCCACCGTGTATTCTTTAGGGATGCTGTCTAGGTGATATCTGTATCACCTATATAATCACAAATAAGAGAAAGTACTTTTTCACCCAGAGGATTACTGGTCTATGGAACTCCCTGCCAGAAGAAGTGGTGACAGCTGTCAGTCTTGACAGCTTTAAGAAAGGATTAGACAAGTTCATGGAGGAGAAGAGTATCACTGGCTATAATTATGGATACTTAAGGACAACCTCCGGGTTGGAGAGATAGGCAGGATATCTCTCAATATCATTTCCAGGGAATCCTAAGCAGGTGAAGGCATCTGCTTGGGAATACCCTGAAGGAAATGGTGAGCCACTGTATGAGACAGAATGCTGGACTGGATGGGCTGTGGCCTGTTCCAGCAAGGCTGTTCTTATGATCAACAAGGGTCAAGGGTGAAGAGAAAGCAAGAGTGAGTACTAGGCAGAGTTTTGAAAGAGCATTTCCAAAGCCCTGCAGCATCTCTGCTGTTTCCAAATAGCATCTCATAACAGCTTCTAGTAGAGCAGTTCTCAACCTTTTAAAGCCGGGGGCCAGGGCATGTTCCCTCAGACAGCTTTGGGGGCCGGATGGCCATTTGGTCCTTCCTCCACAATATGGCACTTCCTGGTATGGTGGAGTCAGTGGGGGCCACATGAAATGGTGCTGTGGGCCGCATCTGGCCCATGGGCCACAGGTTGAGAATCCATTCAGTAGAGGAATGAAATGGGAGCAGTCTCCTCATTTGCCCTCTCCCCCCCCCCCCCAACAATCTGCTTTTCCTGGCCTCCTGGTGAGTTTTGTCCAAGGCCACACCTGAATGAGTGCAGTTGAGGATTTCAAGTATGCAGCATCAAGGGGAAAGCATTCACTGTTCACGTGCAGTGGAAGCCTTAAACAATCAAGTCCCTTGCAGCTAGCTTTTGTCCTGCAGGACCCTGGCAAAATGAGGGAGGGGTGTTTGTGAACCCCACAGCACAAAAAAAAACAAAAACAAAAACAAAAACAAACAGCACTTTCATGGCTGACAAAAAGAGATCCACTGCGTGTGCTTATATAACACTCTTCTCATACCACAATGGCTATGAAAGGGCTTTCCTGACTGCAGGATGCCTTGCTAATTTCTTCTGCCACACTTCACCATGAAATGATTTTAAAGCAAAAATCAACGTTATTTTAAAATGTACATGGGGGGAGGGGGCAGATACAAAAGCCCACCCTGGAAGTGTTCAAATAAAACCAGGCCTTTCACCATTCAAAATGATCCCTTCCAGCTGTGGAACATGTAATGAGCAAACTGGCCACTGAATGGTGCTGGTACATATTGACATTTACACATATGTGCATGAATGAGTGGACTGAATGTGCATGTAATCAGGGACAGAAACCTTCACGGCTCTTGCAGTCATGTTTCTGCTCCTGTAGCCATCTGCACAGACTACAAAAAGTGCAAAAAAATGCAAAAGGAAAAGAAAACTGAGACACAAAGAGAAAGAAAAACCATAGAATCACAGAATAAATGAGTTGGAAGGGGCCAATGAGGCCATCTGGGTTCTAGTTTTTATCAGGGATGTAGGGGGAGGAACATGCCTCACAAAGGCTCCAATGGGCACCCAAAAATTTTCTTTTTGGGAACACCCAGCAGGGCGGACCTTAAGATCCAGCGTCCTGCTGCCTTAATGAGCACTCCTCTCCCTAGCCCGATTTGCTAGGGTCAGGGACAGAGTAGCCTTCTGCATATGGCAGGTAATATTAATCACTTGGCAGAAGCTAGGCTTCTTAGAGCTGCTACTCCTCCCCTCCCTTTTACAGACAGAGCTATCCCTCTCACCTCCTTCCGGGTTTCGAAGCGATGAGGACAAATTGAGCCACTTCTGCTCTGCTGGTTTCCTTCTTCTTCTTTACAAAGGCAGGCAACACACGACTGACTTTTGAAGATTTATTGAAGGAACACAATACTGGATACAGATCTTAAAATAATCTACACTATAAAACACAATCTAATAAAACAAATAAATGAAATAAAAATCTTGCTAGCTCCCTAGCAGGTTCAGCTTTACTGGTTTAGGGGCGGTTCTGCCCCTCATGGCATTGCATTAGCCCCGAAGAGTCATTTTGGGGAGCTGTCGGACAAGAGCTCCTGATGAAATCAAGATCATGGTGATCAGAGACAAGGGTTCCCCCTTGTCTCAGGAATGGCTTCCAAATGAACAAATTGGTCTCCTTTTTATAGAGAAAAAGAGCTTGGGAATGTGGTGATCTAATGAGAAAGTACCTTTTGTTCCCATGAGAAAGAGTGATGTCTCCAAGGACCTTTGCAGGTGCAGGTGCCATCTGCTTAGCATGTGGCCCCCACCTTTGCTTTCTCTGGGAAAGTTCTGTACTAACAGGTGTCCTGGCAATTAGTTTAATTGACAGGAATGGAGGCGTCATCACCCTCGTGGTGTAGTCAGCTGACCTAGCTGTCAGTCAGTACCCTTGTGGGGACTGCAGGTGTTTCATTGGAATATGTCCAGTTCTGGACACTCACTTTTCCCTCCTCTCTTTTGGGAAGGCTACTATTCTAACTATACATCATTGTCATGTCAGACTAACAGCCTGGCATTGCAATGTGTTTCTAAAATGAAAACTGGCATTTCTAAGCCTAAGAAAACTACAAAATGTATCTTAACACTACATGGATCAAATGTCACTTTAAAATCAAGACAAGGTTGCATGTGGAAACCATGATAGTTTTAACCTATGGTGAATGTTGGGGGGTGGGGTGGGGTTATTTTAATGGCTTGTTAATGGCTAAGATGCTGACTGGGAGGTGGAAGGTCAGCAGTTCGATTCCCGAGTACTGCAGGACGGAATGAGCTCCTGTCTTTGTCCCAGCTCCTGCCAACCTAGCAGTTCAAAAACAAGAAATTGCAAGTAGATAAATAGGGACCACTTCAGTGGGAAGGTAAACAGCATTCCGTGTCTAGTCATGCCTGCCACATGACCACGAAAAATCTGCAGAAGCAGGCAGCGCTGGCTCTTTGGCTTTGAAACAGAGATGAGCAATGAACCCTAGAGGTGGATACAACTGGCTTTCAAGCAAGGGAAACCTTTACATTTAGTGTCTTTATTATTTTAATTGCTGACTCAAGGCGGCCATTACAATAAATATATATCATACAAAAACAATAATACAGTAGTAAAGAAGCAAAAAAGTAAATTCAGTACAATTCAAAAGCAATTTAACAAAGTCAAATACAACACAAAATATCACATCAGAAATAAACCCAATAATATCAGAAATAAACCCAATGAGTGATGCATGTTGGGGCAAAGAACCCCAATTACATTTATAAACTGATGGGGTCTGAACTCTCTGTGACAAACCAGGAAAGGGACCTTGGTGTCCTGGTGGACAGCTCAATGAAGGTGTCAACCCAGTGTGCCTCAGCAGTGAAAAAAGCAAACTCAATGCTAGGGATCATTAGGAAGGGTATAGAAAATAAGTCAGCAAGTGTCATTTTGCCTCTTTATAAATCTATGGTGAGGCCCCATCTGGAATACTGTGTACAGTTCTGGTCGCCATACCTCCAGAAGGATATTATGGAGCTGGAGAAAGTACAGAGGAGGGCAACCAGAATGATTAGGGGACTGGAACACCTTCCTTACCATCTGAGGCTGCAACGGTTGGGCCTCTTCACTCTTGAACGACGGCATCTAAGAGGTGACCTGATTGAAGTTTATAAAATCATGCACGGTGTGGACAAAGTAGATAAGGAAAAACTGTTTTCCCTATCTAATAACACTAGAACTAGGGGACACTCCATGAAACTTTTGGGTACTAGTTCTCAAACAAATAAGAGAAAGTACTTTTTCACCCAGAGGATTACTGGTCTATGGAACTCCCTGCCAGAAGAAGTGGTGACAGCTGTCAGTCTTGACAGCATTAAGAAAGGATTAGACAAGTTCATGGAGGACAAGGGTATCAATGGCTATAATTATGGATACTTAAGGACAACCTCCGGGTTGGAGAGATAGGCAGGATATCACTCAATGCCATTTCCAGGGAATCCTAAGCAGGTGAAGGCATCTCCTTGGGAATACCCTGAAGGAAATGGTGAGCCACTGTGTGAGACAGAATGCTGGACTGGATGGGCTGTGGCCTGTTCCAGCAAGGCTGTTCTCATGTTCTTATGTTCTTATAATAATGAATAACAAAATAAGACAAGATCACCCAAGAAATCCCCGGCCTCTAGAGTCTTTTGAGTCCGGAGGAGGAGGGTGGGGCCTGAGAAACGGCGGCCGGTGGTGTGGCAGGGAGAGCCTCTTCACCCCCACTGGGACTGGAAAGCGCCGCCCGGAGTCGCTTTGGCGAGGGGGTGGTGATAGAAATCGAATAAAATAAATACATATGAATAAATAAATAAATAAATAAAGTTCAACACTCTGCTCAATGCAGGAATCCAAATCAAAGCAAATCTGGTAGAAAGTTGTCCTATATTAAAGGAGAATCCCTTGGTACCCTCTACAAAGCCAGAATGTTTGTCAGAGTGGCACACCCTTACAAAGAAGAGGTACAGGTTCTTATACTGGACTGGAGGGACTGTGGCCTGTTCCAGCAAGGCTGTTCTTATGTTCTTATGTTCTTATGTACATTTTCCCTTCCTTTCCCTTCCTCCCAAAGCCCTTTCAAGTTTACAGAAATGTCTTGTTAATAAGCAATTAATGTTCATTTTGCCCTAAAAGGTTACAGAAGTTCTGATAACTTTCCTCATTTTTGATTGGTTCTTTCAGCTTCTCGCCTGTTACTGAGCAGGGAATCGAAACTGAAAAGTGAATGGTGTCTAAGATTTAAGACTCCAGGTCACCTGGGCGATGGGAGATAGAGTCCTCAGCCTTGAGAATGTTGTTGTGCCTGGAGCATACCTGTCAACCCGTGGCTCCAGAAAAACGGGACCTGCGCACATCGCTTGTGCGCAGGTCGCTTTCCACGCATGCACGGAAAGCGCTACGCCACTTGCATAGGGGCTGCGCAAGTGGTGTAGCGCTTCCACTCATGCGCAGAAAGCGTTTCCCCCGCTGCCAAATCACGGGGTTTTGGCAGCGCAGGGCAGGTTATAACGTCAATGGACGTCAAATTATGGGGTTTTCCTGGCCAAATCGGGAAGGTTGACAGGTATGGCCTGGAGTAAAAAAAATTCCTCTTTTCCTGTCATAAAACAGTAACAAGGCTGATAAGTGGTTTGTGTATTTGGGTAATCCTCATTAGGACCAACTTCTTTATCTTTTTAATGACCTAAGAGATGCTGACAAAAGGGGCTCTTGTTTTCTTATTTCTAAAGATGCTGACTAAAAGGATTTTTTTTGGATGTTCCTTCTTACTGTCCTGTCTGGGAATATAAAATATCTAACTTATATAAAATTTTGAAGCAACTGGTATAAAACTAAATAGTGAGTGAATAAATATAGTTATCATTTTGTGGGTGTGCTGCTAAGACATAAGGATAATAAGGAAGTAAGGGTTAATATCAATGGAATAACTTCTTTGTATGTGTTTAAGTATATAGGCTAACAGTTATAAACTATCATGTGTATGAAGACTTGCTACAATATTATTATGTTGCATAGTATCTCTAAGGATATTTTAGGCTACAATTCTAATAATTATTAGTACAGTGTTTCATATAGTAAGGATAAATTCAATGTGTTTTAGATGCAGTACATAGATATAGTAAGAATAAATATAAAGTGTGTGAGGTGCAGTATTTTTCTATGTAATTATAATGGATATATAATGGACATAGATTTAATAAAAATCAGTCCTCATCATTTCTGCTATTAACTTTTTCAGGTTCATGAAAGATTTGTCTTTCCATTTTGAATCCTGTAAGCCAGGGGTTCGCAATCTACAGACGGCCCACGGCACCAAATAATACAGCGCCCGACCTCGCTCCAGCCGCCTCTGCAGCTGCCGCCACCATAACGGAATTGGCCATGGACTCATTTATGGCCACATAAACGCATTTACGACAGCCGTAGATGAGTCAACAGCCACTGTAATCGCATTTACTACAGCCGTAAATCAGTCTGTGGCCATTGTAAATGCATTTACAACAGCTGTGGATGCGTTTCATGGCACCAGTCTAGCCCACTCAGCTGTCTGAGGGGGCATGGTCTGGCCCACAGCTGAAAAATGTTGAGAACCCCTGCTGTAAGCCTTAGCTGCAGATCTTTGCTTGCACCTTATGTATTACAGTAATACCTCATACAAAGTCTGCTTCATACAACATCAAATTCATATAACATCGCTTAATTCCTTGAAAAAAGTTGCCTCATACAAAGTCACTGTGACTTTGTATGAGGCATTGGGGTTTTTCCTAGGTTGCATTGTGCCTGGGCAGTATAAAAGGCAGGACGCATGCGTGCATTGCTCTTGTGGGTTTTGCATGAGGCAAAGAGTGTTTAGGAGTGGTTTTGAGCGCGATTTTGGATTGTTTGGTGTTTGCTGCTGTTTGGATGATTAACACTGTGCTGCACGATGGGACATGTTGGCATCCATTTTGTCTTTGCTTCCATCCAGTAGCTTGTACAAAATGGATGATCGGCCGCATGGCTGCAGATTAACACTGTGCTGCATGATGGGACATGTTAACTTTCAAACCTGCACTTCAAAAAGTTTTCAAAAGTTGTCCCCTAAAATCAGGGTTGTTTGACATGTAATGCAACTTTTGTAATGTATTTAGCCTTTAGACAATGATTTTTTTAAAGTTCTATCAGTTTCCTGTCTGTTTCCTTGACTTTGCCCTGAAGTCTGTGCTGTTACAGTACAATGTATCACTATGGAAATGACGTTGTACGAGGCATCGCGGCTAGGATTTGGACATTGTATGAGGCATCGCGGCTAGGATTTTGCATGCCTCATTCAAAGTCCAAATCTGTATAAAGTCCAAACTTGTGGAATCACTGTATTTGTCTTCCTTCTTTTTGCCTGGGTCTCCTTGATACAGAATCAAGCCACTGGAGGGAGAATGCTAGAGAAAAGAAGAGAAGAGAAGAGGAAGAGAAGAGGAAGTGTTGTGTATGTACAATGTTGCTTTATATGTATGTATGTAACCTGGCCACAATCACAATGTAACTCCTCATGAGGAGGCGTCCGGTAACGCTCTTTGACCGGATGGATCCGTCCAGGGTGGAGGATGAAGGGAGAAATATAAACATAGGGGGAGAAAGCTCCAAAAGTTTCTCGGTAGGGGACCCAGTTCACTGCAGGAACTACGCGGCTTCGGGGCCAGCGTGGGTTCCAGGGACAATCATTGAACAAACGGGATCCGTATCCTACAGGGTCGAGACCAGCTCGGGTCTACTCTGGAGAAGGCACGCCGACCAACTCAGAAGGCGAGTCACCAGTGAGGGGGAATCAGCGTTAGGGTCCTCCCCCACCCTCATTGCCCAAGGGGGAGACACGGCGGAACCCGCAGATACAAATGCGTATCCTGGGTTCCCAACCACAGAGGAGGATACTTTGAAAGAGAGGGATCAGCTTGATTATGGTTATGGTTATGATTATGAGTTGCCGTACCAGGGGGGTGTAGCAGAGTGGTCCCCCACCCGTCCTAGCGAGAAGAGGGGTTTCAGTTCAGCCCCTGGTACCTCCAGTCCCCCCCAGTCCTTTTGTGTTAGAATATACCATAGCTCCAGCTCCCCGGAGACCCACACCCCCAAGGCAGGCAACAGGGGAGAGTACGCCCGCCACAGTCCCTAGAACTCCCAGGCCGGCAGCGGGGGGGGGGCGAGGGCACGAGGGTCTCTTCGTCGGTCCCGAGATTCGTACTGGGGGGGACCCCTAGCTCCTCAAACGGCAGGCAGGTGTTCACTTCCCAACTGTTCATTCCATTCCGGTCCCCCAATACAAGGGGATCGCAGAGCCCACACCGAGCCACTAACGAGTCCCCCTTTTCCGTTGCAGGACAGGACTCCGCAGAGCCAGGCTCCCCTGTGTTAAGTCAAGCGGCCGCTCGCCCCAGGCGCACGTGCGGCAAGCCACAATGGTTGAGGGACTTCGTCCCATCCTAGGGGGGAGGGATGTTGTGTATGTACAATGTTGCTTTAAGAAATGTATGAATGTAACCTGGCCACAATCACAATGTAACCCAGCTGTTAAAGGAACGCGAGCAAGCTGCCCATAGAGGGCAGCTGCGAGTGTTCAACTCACATGGTTCTCATTCCTCAAATCACCTGCAGCCGCGGGAACTCCCCGCAACAACAAACTACTACCGATCCACCACCGAAGATGGGCGTGACCCGGACGACGTCACGCCGGTAGCAGCCAATGAGCTACCGTGCAGCAAGATTCAAATGTATTGTACCACTGTATATAATGTGAGGTATCTCCGCCATTACCACATGTTCGTTCTGATCATCAACCAATAAACCTGTGTTAGTCCTTATTGCGACTCCTTCCATGTCTCCCGGAAAAGACACTAAAGGAAGAGAAGAGGAAGAGAAGAGGCATCGTCACCCACATTCCATGCTGAATCTCTTGAGAGCCTTACAAGGTCAACGCACTTGACTTAAATTTCATGGGGAAACAATGGAAAAACCAAAGCTGTTACATAAAAGAGTGGAGTGGGCAGACAGGCAAAGTTAGGAAGACTCAAAGAACTAAACAAGTATGCGTGTGTTTGGTGTATGGGACCAAAGACACCAGGACAGCCGAAGAGCTGGCTTAACACAACTTTATTACATGCTGGTCAGAGGGAACATGAGGTAATGGCGGATGAACAGCTCAATATATACAGTGGCTATAATTTGAATGTGGCTCCTCGACAGTCCATTGGCTACTGTCCGCGTGACGTCATTGCGGGTCACGCCCTTCTTGTCCAGGTGAAGGTAGTGGCGGGAATCTTCCCGCGCTGTTGTTCTAGGTGAGTCTTGGACCAATGAGCTTGGACGCTCGCTACTGCCACCTAGTGGTCACTAGCTCGCGTCCTATTAAGGTTACAGTGATGCAGCTGGAGGTTACAATGTTACACATAGAATAGGTTACATTGGATACACATGGATAGGTACATTGTTTAAAGGTACAGGCTTTAGAACACAACATCCCTCCCCCCTAGGATGAGACGAAGTCTCTTAACCAAGATGGTTTATTGCACTCGCGTGTGGGCCGCGATGTGGGTTGGCCCACCCGGGGGCCGCTCCCACTTCCTTGTTCCCTGGACCCTTGTCCTGTAATGGGAGAGGAAGACTTGTTAGAGGCTTGCTGCGGTTTTGCAGCTTTAGGGGAAAGGGTAGATTCCGTTGTGGTTGAACCGGGGGCACCAGGGGCTAACGTAAAACCCCTCTTCTCACTTGGATGGGTGGGGGACCACTCCGAACCCCCCCGGCTCTGAAAATCAAAATCAAACTCTGTTGGGGGATCCCGCGGGATATCTACGAGGACAAATTCCTTCTCCTCCCCCCTTGGTGGGGACTCTGGAACCCCCTCCCCTCCCCCTTGGGCTAAACGGGTGGGGGAGAACCCTAACGCTGAATTTGTATCCATTTTTTCGGTGCCCTGATTTCCTGGGACCCGGCTACGGAGCTGGTCCGCGTGCCGCCGCCAAAGTAGACCTGTGTTGGTCTCCACGCGGTACGAAACGGGACCGGTTTGTTCCACGACCACCCCCGGCACCCAGGCTGGCCCCGCGCTGGCGTAGTTCCTGCAATGTACCGGGGCACCCACGCCGAAACTCTTGGTGGCTTCTAACCCTATGTTCCTCCCCTTGTCCTCAACTCTCGTGGGATCTAGTCTAGTGAGTATGGTGGTCAGCTTCCTGCGCATTAAAAGCTCCGCAGGGGAGTAGCCTGACGCTAGCGGGGTCACCCTGTACCCCAGCAGAAACTGACACACTTGCAGGTTGAGGTCCCCGGGGCCCATGCGCCGCAGCGCGTCCTTCGTGGTGCGTACGAGGCGCTCCACTTGGCCATTGGTGGCTGGATGGAAAGGGGCGGAGGTGATGTGCCGGATGGCGTTAATCTCTGTGAATGCCCTGAACTCAGCGGATGTGAAGCAACTAGCGTTATCGCTAATTAGAGTGTCGGATATGCCGAACGTGGAAAAAATTCTCCGCAAATGCTTAATTGTCGCGGCCGAGGAGGTGCTCGTGACTGGGACGACCTCCAACCACTTGGAGAAAGCGTCCACAACAAGGAGAAACAGGGTTCCTCGGAACGGGCCCGCGAAATCTATGTGCACCCGGGACCACGGCCCCTTAGCCGCGTCCCATTCCCTGTGGGGAAGGCGGGCCTCCTCCGGTCTGGAGCATTGGCAGCTCTCGCAAGTGCCGACCATGTGCTCGATGTCGGCGTCTAACTGGGGCCACCAGAAGTAACTCCGGGCCAGCGCTTTGGAGCGCACAATTCTGGGGTGGCTGACGTGCAGCAGTTTAAGGACCCGCGGTCGAAGGGATGTAGGGATCACCACCCGCTGCCCCCACAAGAGGCACCCCCTCTCTAGGGACAGTTCCAGCTTCTTCCTAAAAAATGGGGCGAATTCCTCTGCTGGGGAAGACGCCGGCCACCCTTTCTGTACCCAGGAGCAAACCGCCGCCAACGTCTTGTCCTTCCTAGTCGCTGTGGCAATGTCGGTGGGCACTATGGGGGGCGAATCCAGCACCTCTATCATGAGAACCTGATGGTCTCGCTCCCCCTTGCTCACCTGGCTGGGCGTCAGGGGGAGGGGGGACCTCGATAGAGCGTCCGCATGGCTGATCTCTTTCCCGGGCCGGTACACCAACGCGTGCTGGTAGGCGTTGAGAAAAATGGCCCACCTAAGCATTCTTGGGGACAGGATCTGTGGCGTGGGCTTATCTGCGGTAAAAATGCCTAGTAGGGGCTTGTGGTCAGTCACGATGGTGAAAGGGCGGCCATACAGAAAATCGTGAAATTTTTTGGTCCCCGCAACTATCGCCAGCGCCTCCCTGTCTGTCTGGGCGTAGTTTCTCTCCGCTTGGGACAGGGACCTGGAGTAAAACGCTATTGGGGCCTCCCTCCCGTTTTCCAACACGTGGCATAACACTGCCCCCACCCCCACCGGGGATGCATCACAGATCAGTACCACCGGCCGTTTGGGGTCAAAATGGGTCAGAATGGCGTCAGACGCCAGGAGTTGTTTCAGTTCCGTGAATGCCCTCTCCTGGTCATCGCCCCACTTCCATGCCGCATCTTTCTTGAGCAACTTGTGAAGCGGCTCAGCCACCGCAGCCTTCCGTGGAAGGAAGGAGTGGTAGAAATTTAAGAGCCCTAGGAACGACTGCAACTCGGGCTTGGATGTGGGGCGAGGAGCTTTCTTGATGGCGGCCACCTTGGATTTGGATGGTTTGATCCCCTCGGGTGTTACTCGGAACCCTAAGAACTCAACCTCCTTCGCGAAGAAGACGCATTTGTCTTTTCGCAACCTCAACCCCGCCTGTTTGAACGCCGCCAGGACCTTGTTTAGCCTTTCAGCCAACTCAACCTCACTCCCCCCCGTTATCAATACGTCATCAAAATATGGTAAAACGCCGTCCAGCCCTTTGAGGAGGCGTTCCACGAGCGACTGGAAAATTCCAGGCGCCGAGTTCACGCCGAATTGGAGGCGCGTCACCTGGAACGCCCCCTTATGCGTGATTATGGTCTGTGCAGCAGCTGCGGCAGGGGTTACCATGAGTTGCTGATAGGCCTGTGCCAGGTCGAGCTTAGAGAAACACTTTCCCCCATGTAACCTGGCTAGCAAATGGCTGACCACCGGCACCGGGTACGCATTAGGGCGGATTGCCTTATTAATGGTGCACTTATAATCGGCGCAAATGCGAACCTCCCCATTGGCCTTCAATGCTGTGACAATTGGAGTTTCCCACTCTGCGGAATCAACAGGAACAAGAATCCCCTGGCCCACTAATTTGTCCAGTTCCGCCTCTATTTTGTCCTTGAGTGCAAAAGGCACCCGGCGCGGTTTGAGTCTGATTGGGCGGACCTCCGGGTCCAGGTCGAACGTTACTGGGGGTCCATTGAATTTCCCAAGTCCCTTCTTGAAGACTTCGGGGTACGCGTCGCACACCTCCTGTATCGGGTCAGACCCAACGGCGTGCACCCCCCCCCCAATGAACAGACCCAGGGGCTGAAACCATTGAGTCCCGAGGAGGCTGCAATTACCCCCCTTAAGAACGACTAGGGGGAGTTCTGCGGCGTGCCGCTTGTACTGAACCTGGAAATTCCCAACCCCCAACACCGGGATACTGTTCCCTTGCACGTCCCGAAGCGTGGACCTCAACGCTTTGAGCTTGGGCCGTACGCGGGGGGCAATTCTCAAAAACTCCCTCTGGGAAATGATTGAGTAAGAGGAGCCAGAGTCAATCTCCATCCTAACAGGGGCCCCTTGCACCAGTACCTCAACAAAGTAACGGGGGTGTCCGATGGACACGCTGAAAACCGGGGCGTCGTCATCGCTGTCGTCGGAGATGCGGCCCACGCCGTCCTGCTTCCTCGTGGGCCGGGCGCCATCCTTTAGTCTCGTCGAGCGGTCTGGCCTCGCTGGGCGGTCAGGCGAGCTCCTCCGGTCCCTCGCTGGGCGGTCGGGCGAGCTCCTCCGGTCCTTGCGCCGTTGTCTGCAGACTTTGGCTATGTGCCCGCGTCGCCCGCAGTTGTGGCACTCGGCCTTTCTGAACGGGCACCTGGCACGGTCGTGGGCCGCCCCGCAGCCGTCGCAACGCCGGCCCTCCTTCCGGACCCTCCGGACGTCCTCGTCGTCGCTGCTTTCGGCGGACGATTTCGAAATTCACCGGGCTGCGTGCACCGAACTCTCTGCTTTGTCGGCCTTTGGCCGCTAGTCCTGGAGCTCTTGCACCCCGGCCTTCGTGGCTTCCGTGGCCTGTGCCGCTTTCAGGACCTCCTGCAACGTGGGGGGCGGCTCCTGATTCATTAGCGTGCGCTGAATCTCGGCGTCCTTCAGGCCGCATAGCACGCAGTCCCTGAGGGTGACTTCCAAATTCTCCCATTTGCATGGGCCGGCAGCCAGACTCAGGGCCGCTACGAAAGCGGCGACCGACTCACCAGGCGCTTGGACTCGCCTCCAAAACGCGCTCCGAGCGGGAAACATCGCTACCGAGGGCCGGAAATGGTCTCGCAGCACCGTCAGGAGCTCCTTTGCCTTGAATTCAGCCGCCTTTTTGGGTGCGATAAGGTCAATCAATACCCTCTTGCCGTCGTGCCCGAGCATTCAGGTGAGGATGGCTCTTTTCTTCGCCTCGTCCGTCACCTCGAACTCCACCAGCGCGCCTTGGAAGTCCATTTCGAAGAGTTCCCAATCTTGCGGTTTCTTGATGTCGAAACCGGCGTATGTCTTGGTCCCGTGGGCAGCCATGATCCCACCTTCGTCGCCAATTTGGTGTATGGGACCAAAGACACCAGGACAGCCAAAGAGCTGGCTTAACACAACTTTATTACATGCTGGTCAGAGGGAACATGAGGTAATGGCGGATGAACAGCTCAATATATACAGTGGCTATACATTTGAATGTGGCTCCTCGACAGTCCATTGGCTACTGTCCGCGTGACGTCATTGCGGGTCACGCCCTTCTTGTCCAGGTGAAGGTAGTGGCGGGAATCTTCCCGCGCTGTTGTTCTAGGTGAGTCTTGGACCAATGAGCTTGGACGCTCGCTACTGCCACCTAGTGGTCACTAGCTCGCGTCCTATTAAGGTTACAGTGATGCAGCTGGAGGTTACAATGTTACACATAGAATAGGTTACATTGGATACACATGGATAGGTACATTGTTTAAAGGCACAGGCTTTAGAACACAACAGTGTGTTTTAGAAACGAATTGCAGAGCCTGCTCTCCATGCAAGGGAGAAAGTGGATTGCTTCTGACAACAACATGATTGTAGAAAATTAGTATTCAAATTACTTGGTATATTTTACTGACAGAATGTAGCAGTCTAGAGCTAAACTTACAACTACTGAAGGGTAATGTCTCCAGAGACTGTTTTGAAGCATCATGTGAAGAGAGAACTTAGCAAGATGTCCCCATCCTAGCTTCTCTACATGAAGGTCGGCTAGCAGTTATTTCACTAACTTTGGAGAAGGAAGTGAAAGAAAAATGAAAAGACCTCTGGAAAAAAGAGAGAAAGGGTGATAATACCAACCAGCCTGTAGAGATTGAAAAAGCACAGCTAAGAGACAGAAAACCCTGGTCAAATCTACCTATTATGTTCCCTTTTAGGCAGATCACTTTCTACATGCAATGGCATTCTAGTCCTGCACACAAGATGAGGTAGAAACTGGTAGCAAGAGTTAGATGACATTGTTTATTCTTACTGAGAGATGCAGATAAGTGGATAATTTTTAATAGATATTTTCACCAACTGTCAATCACACACGCACGCACACACGCACTCACTCATTCACTTACTCAATCAATCAATCAATCAATCAATCTCTCTCAGAGCTCCAGGGTGACTCATCCTTTCATCCTTCCAAGGTCGGCAAAATGAGTACCCAGCATGTTGGGGGCAAAATGCTAATTAACTTATGAACCACCTAGAGAGTGAACTAAGTGCTATGGGGGTGCTGTTGGTTTTTTTTAAAAAAAAATGTGTCAGAAGCACACAAAGGTGTTTTCTGGATTGAAAGGATTTTTGCTGGAGAAACTCCTGTCAGGGAATGTCCAAATGAGGCTCCTTTCATGTCGCCAAGATCTTTTCCCACTGAAGTGGTCCCAATTTATCTACTTGCAATTTCTTGCTTTCGAACTGCTAGGTTGGCAGGAGCTAGGACAGAGATGGGCGCTCAATCCATCATTTTAGTACCTGGGTCTCAAACTGCTGACTTGCCAGCCTTTCAGCTAACAAGGCGAGCTTCTTAACCACTTAGCCACCACAGCCCCTGTTTTAGAAAATGAAACTGCAGTACAATATCAGGACAAGCAAATTATACCAGATAAAATAGTTGAGTTTAATTAGCCAGATAAGCTTTTGCCTCTGGATGAGCAACAAAGAAAAACATCCCTTAGAGAAGTTGGAATGCTATCAATAGGCATCTTCAAAATTATAGAATGTGCAAAAATGCCAAAGAACCAAACTGTGAAAGGGTTATGGAAGCAAGTTCAGGTTACTTTCATGGGCAGTTAGCTGTAAGCAAACAAATGCTTCAGAGAGTGAAATATCATCTCAAATCAGTTGAAGATCATTGGCAGCACACGTGAGTTATTTCAGTTTGAGCTGAAGGTGACAATCAATAGTACTCTACCAATTTTCTCTTCTGTCTCTTGGGTGGGTCCTGTAGTCGGAGAAAGGGTTTTGTAGATCTGTGAGTCTGGAGTACCTAGTCTATGGATCTGAGCAGATGCAATTATGTCTAAGGGCTTATTGGTAGACAATAGATTTTGTGGTATGTTCATGGTGAAAACTGAAGGCAAGCAAGTATGTGCAACAGTCCGTGGGTTTTTGATATAAGTGGTACTAAGAGGTTCATGTTGTAACGTCATAACAGTGTCCAGCAAAGGCACCTGATGTACAAAACGATCCAGACGAAGGTCAATGTTAGAATGAACATAGTCAGGCTATAGCAGACCATCTTCTGTGTGGGCAGACATGCCAAAATATTTAATCTGGTATAGTTAAGGCTAAGATACAATGCTAAATACATGCAGCTCTCCCAACCCAACCCATGCAAGGCACAAGCCTTTTATTTCCTTGGCAAGTCCTGCTGGAATCAAATGGGAGCAAGGAGACAGGAGCTCATTCTGTTTTGCAGTACTTTGGTCACAAACTTACCCCACCTTTCATCCAATGCAGTGGATTCTTCTCTTTCCTTTATACACCAAACACATTTTAAATCCAGAATGGCCAACCTATGGTCCATGGGCCAGCCCTGACCCTTGGCCCCATTTTCATATAGCCCGCAGCCACCCTCACTGCTACCGGAAGCGCACATGTTAACAACAGCCATAAAATGCACCCACACATGTGCAAACACACCTGTGCCTGCCGTGGGCATGTTTTATGGCAGCGTTTACAGCAAGAGGAACTGCATGACCGGCCCGCTCAGATATCCAGGGAGCGTGGTCCAGCCTGCAGCACGAAAAGGTTGAGAACCCTTGTGTTAGGTTGGCAGGAGCTGAGGCAGAGACAGGAGCTCATTCTGTTTTGCAGTACTCTGATCTCAAACTGCTGGCCTGCCGATCTTCCAGTCGTAAAGTTCAACATCTTAACCACTTGAGCCACTGCATAGCATGCATGAGTCCTAGAGCAGATCTCTGAAAGTTACCTTTTAAAGCAACAAATTTTATTCTTTGGTCCAGTAAGACTTTGTTATGTTAACACCTTGCAATAGTAACCCATTCCTGTTCCTCATTACAAAACAGTACTCTTTTTCATTACTGGGACAGCCATCCAAAAATACACTATTAACATGTTCACCAGTTCCCTCAAGTGGCCAATTTTGTTTATTGCACAAGATACTGTTAATAAAGCTCCCAAACACACTAGAATACACAGCTTGCCCTGGCAAATTCTCCCCTGATGCCAAGTCTTTGAACTGTGACACATCAAGTGCCTAGTTGGCTGAAGTGTTACAGACAGCCATTCTGATGAGTATTGATTTAGGGGACAAACTAAATTGCAGCTTCTTTGAGGAGAGAGAAAGTGGGATAGCTGGGGGAACTAGGGGAAGTCCATACACATGAAAGAGCATTGCAACCCCAGCCCAGGATTATCTGACAGGCAAGACAAGACGGAAGCAAGAGTTCGGCTGTTTACATTTTCTCCCAGTGGTGCCATTTATCTCCCTCTAACTCCCAAAGTTCACAAAGTCAAAGCAATGGTCTTCCCAGTAGTAATGTATGGCTGTGAGAGCTGGACCATAAGGAAGGCTGAGCACAGAAGAATAGATGCCTTTGAACTGTGGTGCTGGAGGAGGCTCTTGATCAAATCAGTCAATCCTCAAAGAAATCAACCCTGACTGCTCTCTGGAATGACAAATACTGAAGCTGAAGAACTTTGACCAACAAATGAGAAGAGAGGACTCACTTGAGAAGGCCTTGATGCCAGGAAAGAGCGAAGGCAAAAGGAGAAGGGGGCGGCAGAGGATGAGGTGGCTGGATGGCATAATTGAAGTGGTGGGCGTAGATCTGGCCAGGCTGTGGAGGATGGCAGAAGACAGAGGAGCCATGGGGTCGGACAACAAAAACAACTCCCAAATACATTGGCCTCTTGGAATAAAATTTCCCCAGCTAACATGTCTCTTTCTGGCTCATGTTGTCTTGTCCTCCAATAGAGGTGATTCTCTTTGCCTCTCCTTGTGGATCTGCTCATTCCCCTACATTTCACGTCCCAAAATCTCAAACAAATCAGTGCTTTTCATTATTTCTGAAATTCATGTTGTCTCCATTGTTTTGCCATTCCATTTTATGTTTCAAGTTCCCATCACCTTCTAATAGGGGGACTGTGGTGGCTTAGTGGTCATCAGATTAGCAGTTCGAGACCTGAGTGTTGCACAACAGAGTGAGTGCCTGCCTCTTTCTCAGCTCCAGCCAACCTAGCAGTTCAAAAGCAAGACATTACAAGTAGATAAATAGGGACCACTTCGGTGGGAAGGTAAACAGCGTTCTGTGCACTCTGGTGTCGATTCATGCATATGCAAGAAGAAGGGGGCCAAACGGTAAATCCAGAAATAGCCAATAAAACTGTAAAAGGCAAAATGTTTCTTCAAATAATAATGCTGTTTTAATCACAGTTCATAGGTATTCCAAAACAATCAGATCCAAAACCCTTCCGGTAAATCAGGAAATTTTTCAGTATAACTTTCGTCAGGGATCTGTACAAACTTGGTAAGTCAATAAAGTTATAAATATAATGAAACCCAGTAAATCGGGAAATTTTCAGTATAACTTTCATCAGGGATCTAGGAAAATGAACAATTAATTACTAAGATACTAATCAATAATATACATATATACATATTTACATCTATACATATCTCGGATTGTTATATATCTGTATAACCACAAGCACGAACAACAGATGAAATAATGGATAATTACCTGTACAAAGTCAATAAAGTTTTAAATATAATTTTTAAGTGCGTCCCAAGCCTCACAAGTCTATTCTTTAGGTGCTGACAGATGTCAAAGCTATAATGAAACTCAACTATTTTTAAAGGCATTTTTAAAGGCATAATGAGGTACAGTATAACCGAAACAGCTGCATCAAAAGACAATCAGTTAGACTAAATTACAAGTTATACTGAAAAATTTCCCGATTTACCAGAAAGGTTTTGTATCTGATTGTTGAGTCATGCTTGCCACATGTCCATGGAAACGTCTGCAGGTGCATTCAGCACTGGCTCTTTGGATATAAACAGAGATGAGCACTGAACCCTAGAGTCGGACACGACTGGCTTTTGAGCAAGGGCGATCTTTACCTTACCATCACCTAACTCTGTAGCTTATTCTCATCTTTCTTCTTCTTTCTTTGGGATTGGTGTGCCTAGTTTTAATTGTTCTCTTTCCCTATTTGCTTACCTTGATGCCATCTCCTCTTCCTCCATTTTCTCCTCCACAAAAACAGGCTGTGGATTACAGCAAAATTGCCACCCATCTGTCCATTCCTCCTTCCATTTCTGCTCAAAGAGGTCACAAGCATTGTGGCATTGAAAGAAGTCCTGAATTGCAGCCTTTGCTGTTACAACTTAATTCCTAGCCCCTGTTCTATACTGACTTTGGCCAACAAGGCTGACCATTAGGTTTGTCTGGACTAAAAGGAATTATTAAAAGGCTTTTGATTTTGTTTAAGCTTTGTTCACGGTCTTTCTGAGTTTAGATATGTTAATCTGTCTTTATTTGCCCTTCATTCTGGACTACCGGTTTAGTGCAGAGATCTGTCAATGGGTGCTCTTGAGAGTGTTAGGCTATAACTCTTAGCAGAAAGCAGAACGAATGATTGGTAGTTCAACAGTTAGTGAAATGTTACAAGCTTGAAGTAAGCTTCTGGTTCCTGGCTAACCTCAATCTAGGCCTCACACACACTTTCTCTACACTTAAGATGCTGAACTTGATAGGTAGAAGGGGGGCAGGTCAGCAGTTCGAGACCCGAGTGCTGCAGGACAGAGTGAGCTTCTGTCTCTGCCCTTGCTCCTGCCAACCTAGCAGTTCAAAAGCAATAAATGCAAGTAGATAAATAGGTACTGCTTTGGTGGGAAGGTAACAGCATCCTGTTGTGACCCCAAAATGAGCAAAAAAATTATAAACCTTTTCCCCTTAACAAGATAAGTACTGTATGCAGTTAAAAGAGCACAATGAAGCTTGTATAACCATTTTTAAATAATTAATTGTGCTGATCTGTAGTGTGGCCTGGAAAAAGCCAGTTGTACAAAAGTCCTGTGTCATTTATCTAAACCAGGAGTTCTCAACTTTTTAAAGCCGGGGAGGCAGGTCACTCTCTCTCAGACAGCTTCGGGGGCCGGATGGCCATTTTGCCCTTCCTCTACCACATGGCACTTCCATGTGTGGTGGATTCAGTGGGGGCACATGTTCCATGTTATAATTAATTTAGTTGATAAAATCTCTTTTTCCTTCAAAACTTCTTTGGCTGCTTTATTGATAGATCAACGAAACCTGTGCACTCTGGTGTCCAGTCTGTCTGCCTCATGACCACGGAAATGTCTGCAGAAACTGACAGCACTGTCTCTTTGGCTGTCAATGGAGATGAGTACCCAGGGGCATGCTGGCTAAGCTAAAAGGGGGTGCTGGACAGGGAGTGATGAGGGTGTCTAACCCTAACAAAATACAGTATATAGGTTCCCACTTGCCTTCTAATTTCAACTCCCCTCTGAGGATTTGAACCAACAACCTCCTGCTTACATGGCAAAATTGCAACCTCTAAGCCACGGCAACCCTACTGTCAATGAAGCTGCTTTTGTAATCTTTCCTTTGGCAGCACATGAGGAGGAAGGCAGGCAGAGGAACACGGAGCTTGTTTGCTCCATTGTTCCGGGAATTGCAGCTCAGCTCGCCTCTTTGGATTGGCACCCAAGGGGGCGTGCCATAGTACTTGGAGTCTGGGGGGCACCCCGGGCTGAGTCCCAGTTGCCCGATGGGCCAGCCCACCACTGACCGTACCCTAGAGTTGGATGTGACTGGCTTTTGAGCATGGGTGACCTTTACCTTTACCTTATTTTTACTCTAGTTTCAGGGCCTAACCAATGCTAAAATGCCTGCTACCTCTGCTACATACTTATCATGCAACAAAGAAAGATATATCTGGATTCTAAGATGTTTGCCGAGTCCCTGACCCTTTCTATATATGCGTGCGAAAGCGCACACTTACTATCTTTTCTCCGGCAGTGCCGGCTAGCAATGAAAGGGAGGAAGCTTTCTTCTGGCATTCTTTCCCTCCTTTTTGTCTGTTCCTTTTTGATCTGGGGCAAAGGATATGTGTGTGTGCGTGCGCACGTCTGTGTGAGCATGCAAAAAGCACTTGTGCCTGTGCACCTTGCTTGTGCTCCATGCAAACATGAAGAAGAAGAATTTGGCTCCATGTAAACACCAGCTGTGTCAAGAGTGAGCGGCTCCTTCTAGGTCAACAGACAGCTGTGTGGTTGCCAGGCAACCGGTCTGGGCTCTTCCTTCCTTCCTTCCAGTTTCCCCGGCAGTCGCAGGCTCCTCCACAGCACCTTGCTGCAGGAGCAAGGTCACGAACAAGGGAGATGCCCCCCCCCCCCATCACATCACCAAGGAGGCCAATTAAGCAAGGCCGGATTTATGCACTCTCATCTGGAGCTTCTCGGGAGAAGAGGGAAGGACAGAGGCTTCTGCAAAAATACCACAGCAGCAGCCTATTTCCAGGCCTTCCAAGGTTTCCAAAAGGGAACAGGGAACGTTGTTTCATGTACTCAAAAAACATGGCCTGTTCTGTGACTAGAGATTCCCTGCTCAGGCACCACAGACACAACTGCAAAATATTCCGTACCAGCTGGCATGCAAGCTATCCTCTACTCTATCTGAATTTTTATACAGTCACATCAGAAGCAACAGAAGGTAGTTGGGGTGGGGCTCTCAGGACACAACTGTGGAGTAGAGGGTCAGAGTCCCATTCAAGCCCTCACATGCAGCAGAGGTGACCTACCACATTTTGCTGCAGGTGAATGAATGCCCATCTATATCGATAAAACAGAAGTGTGGTCTTGTATGTGCTCCAAAAGCTCCCACACCCCTGGACCAATCCCGCTGAAATTTGGCACATACATACCTTGGGCCGGAGAGATCAGCACTGTGGGGGTTACAAGCCCCATGGGGGGGCATACACCCACCCCCCAAATTGGGTAGCAATTAATCTATACAATGTGTGTGCAGTGATGTAATTGAGCTAATGTCATAGTCCCAGGTAGCCTGAGATTGTGACATCATCTGACTAGCTCAGCTGTAGCCCTCTGAGCTCAGCTGTAGTGGCCGGACACATGTATGAGAAGGATCTAAATCTTTATTATTACAACCAAAGGCCAGACAGAGTGCACCAGATAACACAACCATTCTGCCATCACATATAGGATAAAAGGATTTCCGACACACCGAGCATATACAGTAAAATATTAAAAACTTAAAATGTGTTTGAGAATCCTATAATACACACCATAGTATTGTACTTTAGTCTGACTGTTACGTTCATGAATTTTAACACCAGAGGCTCACTATTTACTGAGCACTATTGGGGTCAAAAGACATGAATCGCCATACTTTTGCAAATGCAGGATGATTTCCACGCAAACCTGGCGACAGCAGCCGTTGTTGCCTTGGAACTGTCCGATAGTAAGGATAAGGGCGGTAAGTGACTGAGAAGCAGGATGGGTGAGGGAAGAGAGAGACGGAGGAAAGGAGGCAGGAGTGAGCCACATACACCCCATGAGGTTTCCAAGAGGGAAAGACTGGCCTACATTAATGAAAAGAAAAACCCGAGCGAAGCCAGGTAATCAGCTAGTTATCATCTAAAGCAGGGGTTCCCAAGCTACAGCCTATGGGACAGATCCAGTCTGTGGCACTATTTCATGTGGCCCACCTCTACTGCACCTGGAAGTGCTATGTGTGGTTTCTTTTTCATGTACAGCAGGGGTTCTCAACCTATGGCCCATGGGCCAGATCTGACCCACAACACCAATCCATCCAGCCCATGCCCTTGCTCCCACCATTGTTGCTGCTGCCATTGCTGCTGCCCTTTCCCCCTCCACCTTACTTGGCGTGTCCCTAACTGTGCTCCATAGCAGGGCGGATGTTGTAAGAAGGCTTACAACATCCACCCAGCTACAGAGTGGCGTTAGGGACATGCCAAGACAGGTGGAGGAGATAAGGACAGTGGCACCACCACCGGTGGAAGCAGAAGCAGCAGATGCATATGGCCGCCAGCATCTTTCCTGGGTGCCGCTGTGGCCGAGTGCGGGCAAGGACAGGTAGGACCCCTCCTTCACCCACGGCAGGCTGGTAAGCAGGGAAACGGCGGTGGCATGAGGGGGAGTGTTTGGCAGTGGAGAATGGTGGGGGCTCAGGGTGGGGAAGACACCAGTCCAGCCTGCCTATAATTTGGGACACCAATAATATCCCTGAAAAGCTTTAGCTCTTGTTCGTTTGAATCCTCTTGTCTTTACACTGTGCATTTGTGACTATGCCATCAGCTGTGGCCTGGCTGCTCTCTCCTTCTGAGAGGAAATGCTATAAATATAAGGACCTGTAGCCCTTCCTTCTTTGCAAGCTGTCAGCCTGGTGGTTGCTGAGAAAAAGAGAGCCCGGATCCTTTAAAACAGGCCCCGGCAAGGTCACTGTGGTTTTGGCAGGGGCTGCTAGGGGATTTTTTTTTCTTCCTGATCCTTTTCCAGGCTCATTGTTCCATTTGGCCACCATCACAGGAGAAGGGAGGCAGCAGGGAGGGAGGGGGGAGAGAGGGGGAGAGACCTGCTTTCAGAAGCCCAGCAAAGGGAAAACTCTTGTTTGTGTCTTTTTCTTTTTGCAGGAAGAAATAGAGCAGGGGTGCCCAAACTATGGCCCTCGGGCCAAACCAAACCCCCAATACCAATTCATCTGTCCTGCACTGCCCTCGTCGCTCCCAGAAGCGGAAGTAAAACATGCCGGTACAGGTGATTTTTACTTCCGCTTCTGGGAGTGACGAGGGCAGCGCAGGACAGATGAATTGGCATCAGGGGGGCCAGATCTGGCCTGAGAGCCAGAATTTTGGGCACCCCTGGTTTAAGCAGAGAAAATGGAGGCTTAAAATCTACCCCATCCTGTTGCAAAACATTGCAAGGTGCGTTTTACTTCTGCTTCTTGTGGGAGGAACCACGCGACTGGCCTGCTGAACCACGTGACCGGCCCACATCACAAAATGTTTGGGCACCCTTGAATACACACACACACACACGGCCTCATCCTCTCTCTCTCTCTCTCTAGAGAGAGAGAGAGAGAGAGAGAGGGAGGGAGGGAGGGAGGATGGATGAGGCCGTTTGAGCAAAGGCGATTGTGCAGAACTGGCATCCCCATAGGAAAGCAGCTTTGCGGTAAAAGTCACCGTTCCCTCCCATGCCGTTTCCTCTGCGCTTTCCCCGCCTTTTGCTGTACAGATGGCTCTCAAGCTTCTCATATTTGCTGTGGCACTTCTCACCCTCCCCCTCCCCACCAGTCCATCAGTATGCAGCCTGTGTGTTTTTTCACCATGGTAACCTCCCCCCTCCTTCCCCAGCCCCCCCCCCCCAGCCTTTGCAGAAAGCACTTAGTAGCAATACCCATGACCCTGTGGATATTGCTAACCTCTTCTCCACCACCCACAGGTAGCTGGCGTGCTCTCTCTCTCTCTTTTCCTTCCTCTCTCCTGAAGCTTGTTGGCTTGGCTGGAAGACTTCTACAAGCCACCCCCACCCCACCCCACCCCATCCACCCCCACCCCGTTCATCCACCCCCTCTTTCCCCTCCATCATGACAGTAGGAGGCCACAAGGCTTGTCTTTGGATTCCTGGAACTTTCTCGCCAGGCTGTGTTTATAGCACTGGCGTTTTTCCCACCCGGCTCTCTTAACCCAGGAGTTCTCAACTTTTGTAAGCCGGAGGCCGGGTCGTGCTCCCTCAGACAGCTTGGGGGGCTGGACGGCCATTTTGCCCTTCCTCCACCACATGGCACTTCCGGGTATGGTGGAGCTGGTGGGGAAGCCACATGAAATGGCACCACGGACTGCATCCGGCCCACGGGCCACAGGTTGAGAATCCCTGTCTTAACCTGTCTGCAGCCCAGAGTCCCTGCTGATGCCGCCTCCTTCTGCCCCCACGCTTTGGCTGCCTGGTACAGAAGCCGCTGCCCCCCTCCTCTGCCATCTCTCGAGCTCTCCCTCCCCAGCCTGGAGAACTGTGGCCTCCAGGTGCTCTGAGAACTGTCGCCTTTGCTGAGATGTGCAGCGGAGACGGTTGCTAGGCGCTGAAGAGACTGGGCCAGGGTGGGTGGTGGTGGGGGAAACAGGCCTGTAGGACACGGGGCTGCATTAAAACCTGACTATGCTAATTTATATCTCTATATGTAAATTGAGAACTAATTACGAGGCTCCATTTAAAACCTTGCAGAAGGCAAAGCCAGCCCATTAACTCGCAGGAGCAGCTGAGAAGGAAGGACGTGCCTCAGCCCTCCTTCTCCCGGGGCTGAAAGGCAGCAAAGGGCAACAGGCATCCTTGCTCGGAGATAATCTTCCCACATGATTCATGCATGTCCACAGCCTGTAGGAAGGAGAAAGAAAGAAAGAGATAACACAAGCTGGGATGTTTGCTGATGCCCAGGATGGCCCGCATGAGAGGGAGGAACCAGCTTCCCAGAGCCTTTCTGGGAAAGGACTGAAATCTCCCCCCCAAAAAATCAAATCTTTATTATTATAGCCAATGGCCAGATACATGGGAAAGAACTGAATGGCAAGATGGTACGGAGGATGGAATCATGCTGAGAAATGGAATGGCAATTTTGGACCACCTATGGAATGACACCCCCTGCCCCCCTGCAATTCATTTCCTGGGGAAATCACATGGCACTTAGGCAAATACATTACAGCAAGGGTTCCCAAACTACGGCCCATGGGCCAGATCTAGCCCCCAAGGCCAATTCATCCAGCCCACGCCACCCTCACCGCTCCCAGAAACTTCCAGGAGCAATGAGGACAGGGTAGGGTGGATGAATTGGCATTGGGGGCCAGATCTGGCCCACGGGCTGTAGTTTGGACACTCCTGGTTTAAGCAGAAAAATGGCAGCTAAAAATCTATCTCATCCTGTTGCAAAACAGATTGTGAGGCGTGTTTTGCTTCTTGAAGATTCCCCGTGCCCGGTTGGGCATCAGTGGCCTCTGGCAGAGGTTAAACCAGTGAGCAAACTCCTGGCGTCTGGCCCTTGTCAGGGCGTAAGGGGGGGTGAGTTAATGATAGGGAGTAATTAGGCCGCTTGTAGCCTGACCGACGATTCTGCCGAGCAAGCATCTCGCAGACCTCAGTTACCCATTAGAGTAATCACTCATCCCCTGGCCAAGGTAATCCCCGGTGTAAATATCGGCCATATTTACCCTCGCCTAAGCCCTAAACAATGGTCTCCCTTGCCCCGTGTTTGTCCAAGTTAATCAACTTCCCTTTGAGAGGTTCCCCATTAACCCGGGTACGTGGGTTAGGTAATTTTCCTGTCCGATGACGGTTTCGCCACCGTTGCGCTTTTTTCCCTATAAATGATGTTGCCTTTTTCCAATAAAGGACTGATCTGATCTCGCTCCAGTTGCCTCGTGTCGTCACTTGATCAGTCTCCTCCGGGACCTTAAGGCCACCCCAGTGGCCCCGATTCCTACATCTGGTGACCCCGACGTGATTTACTCGTGAGTAAGCGACCCAGGAGAGGTCTACTCGCGAGTAGCGATCCACAAGGTCCGGTTCTACGCTTGAACCGCGACCCGTCAGCCCGGAGGACAGCGCGGCACTCTGACCGGCAGCCAGCCTGTCAGAAGGACGGCCAGCGGCGAGGCATTCCAAGAGAGGCATTCCTGCACCTTGCTCCCGGCTTTCGGGGAGACTTGCGCCAAAGGGAAAAATGCGTTCCTCTCAGGGCAGCTGTGAGCCCCTGACAGCGCAGAGGCCGCCGAGGGCCCGTGGCAGGAGGCCACGCTCCGAGCTCCACCCAGACGATCGTCGCCAAAACCAGTTACCTTGCCCCCAGACGCGTCAACCCGTCCCGAGGAGGAAACTTCAGAGGACCACTCGCAGGTAATATGGGGACTTGTTCTCAGGGACAGAGTCCGTCCGCTAGCCAAAAAACTCGTGAGGAAGAGTTTAAAATCCTGGCCAGGGTATTTAAGTTACGCTTTCACAGCAGGGAACTAGCGAGACTTTTGGCGTACCTTAGGGAACACTGCCTGCTTTACCCAGAAGTAGGTACGTTAACCCTACAGCTCTGGGATCGGATAGGAGACTGCATTCAGCAACCCCCGAAGGCCCCAGGAGGGATAGTTTGCACATGGAGGAAGTGTAGGAAACTCTTAGCTGAGATCGAACCAGTCCGGATAGAAGCGGAAGAACCCCCGTTAAATAAGTCATCAGTCCAGCCAGTCGAGCCGACTGCGCCCACCGCACTCTATCCGACATTCAAGTACCAGCAGAGTAGCGCAGGGAGCCTTCCCGCGGTGACAGCTGCAGACGTCACCGAGGGAATGCAGGGCATGAGAAGCGCAGGCGCTCCTCTGACAGCTTCGGGTTCCCGAGTTACCAAGAGTCCCCTTCAGTGCACAATTGAAGAGGAGATTAGGAAGGGGGAATTGCCAGCAGAAGAGCTAGCTGAGCTCAGACAGATATGTCCAATCCGCTCACGGGCGCACAGCAGATTGTTCATTCCCCAGTCCCGTATAAGCTGCTCATGGCTATGCGGAAGGCAATTGCAGAAACAGGGCTCCAAAGTCGTTTTACTAGGGGCACGCTTCAGCAAGTGTGCGAAACCACCATGTGGATTCCTCATGATTGGAAAGCCGTCATGAGGATGATGCTGACCCCTAGCCAGTACATGATCTGGGACAGCGAGTTCCGCCTAGAGGCTCAAACTCGGGCTGCCAGGATGGGAGGCGCGGTGCTTCCTGAGCAGCTGTATGGCTCCGGTAATTTCGAGTCAATCAATGCTCAGATCAACCTGCCTCTCGCCACTCTCGAGATGTCAGCCGAGGCAGCCTTTAGGGCTTACTTTAAGATCCCAGCCACTGGCAAAGCGGCTAAGAATTACACCTCCATCAAGCAGGGAGCCCAGGAGCCCTACATGGACTTCATCAATCGCCTGGAAGAAGCCATTAGCAGGCAGATTGATAATGAGCAAGCCCAGGAAGAGCTCATGATTAAGTTAGCCAAGGACAATGCCAACTTGGACTGCCGTAGAATCTTGCAGTCCCTAGGCAATCGTCCTGACTTGACCCTATCGGACATGATTAGAGCTTGCGCCGACGTTGGCACAGAATCCTATAAGATGGGTTTGCTAGCGGCAGCGGTGCAAGGAGGGAGAAGACCTAATGGTAAGAGCAAAGGAGCATGCCACAATTGTGGCAAGATCGGTCACTTCGCTAGGGAGTGCCGATCCAAGGGAGGCGGACAAAAGTCCGGCCGTCCCAAGGCTCCGAACACCCTCTGTCCGAAGTGCAAGAAAGGCTATCATTGGGCCAGGTATTGCCAGAATTCGGGAAACTGGAGCACGGGCATGTCTCTGGCCCCAGTCCAAACAGAGGCGTCCTTCACCCAGAACTCACCAGAGCTAGAGTAGAGTCCAACCCCATCCCAGACATTGCGAGGGCGCAGGCCAGCCCCAAGGGCAGCACGGGACTAGAATTGACTTGCCAGGCGGACGTTACATGCGACCTGCCAGGCACAGTCTATCTGGTCGATTCCCAGTACATGGGACCCCTGCCCAGAGGCTTTATAGGTTTAGTTTTGTCCCGTAGTGTAGCTGGTGCACGCGGAATTTTTATAATTCCAGGAGTCATTGACTCAAATTTTTCAGGCGTTCTCCAAGTTCAGCTTTGGACACACCTGCCCCAAACCATCCCTAAAGGAGACACCTTAGCGCAACTGATCATGGTTCCTTGTCGCTCACCAGCAAAGAGCCAGGGAGGGCTCAGTGACAGCTTCGAGTCCCGGTCAGAGGACCGCTCGAGCGCCAGTGAGGCAGCGCAAGGATACCAGGTCTTAGCGACAGTGGAGACCAACATAGAGTGGAAACAGCGCCCGGTTATTGAGGTATTTCTGAATAATCGATCATTCTCAGGCCTGTTAGATACCGGAGCAGATGTCAGCGTGATAAGCAGAAGCCAGTGGCCAAGGGAGTGGGCCACTGAGCCAGTCTCCGATGTGTGGGGGGTAGGCGGTGTTCAGGAAGCGTTTAGGAGCCGAGAGTGGGTAGAAGTCACAATCCCAAGGGCTGAGGGCACAGCGGTAATTCGACCGCACATTCTTGACGTGCACATCAACCTTTGGGGGTGAGACATTCTGCAGCAGTACGGTGCTACGCTCACCTTCGGGTCTGGGTAGAACAATGGCCGGTGGTGGGGGAGAAATTGGTTGCTCTCAAGCAGCTAGTTAAGGAACAGCTAGACGCAGGACATATAGAACAGTCCACAAGTCCTTGGAATTCGCCAATTTTTGTTATTAAGAAGAAGTCGGGGAAGTGGCGACTCCTCCACGATCTCAGAGAGATCAATAAATGCATACAGCCAATGGGCCCGCTTCAATGCGGCATCCCGAATCCGAACATGATTCCCGAGGGGTGGGAGATCCTAGTCGTAGATCTCAAGGATTGCTTTTATACAATCCCCTTAGACCCCAGGGACCGGGAGAGGTTTGCCTTTACGGTGCCGGTCATGAACCACAGTGAGCCTACGCAGCGTTACGCGTGGAAATTTTTGCCACAGGGCATGCTCAATTCGCCCACTTTGTGCCAAATTTACGTTCACGACGCACTGGCAAGGTTCCGAAACCTCTACCCACAAGCCTTAGTTTGTCACTTTATGGATGATATTTTGGTAGCGTTGCCAAAGCTTGGCAGCGAAGTGTTTTCAGACCTCCAGGCCAGCCTGGGGGACAAAGGTTTACTCATTGCCCCGGAGAAAGTGCAGAGAACCGAGCCCTTCTCATACTTGGGCCATCGGCTTCTCCACTCTTTCGCCGCACCGGTTTTGCCTCAGATCAATTTGCAGGACTCAGTCACCTCGGTAGAATTACAGCAGGTTTTAGGAAACATTAATTGGGCCAGACCGTATTTTCGATTGGATACGGATCTTCTGAAACCGCTCTTCTCGCTGCTAACGCTAGGTAAGCAGCCGGCAGACCGGATAAAAATTTCTCGAGACGCGCGCTTGGCGCTCGAGAAAGTTAACCAAGCTCTCAGCCAAAGATGGGTGGATAGGATCGCCCAGGGGCCATATGCCCCAATCCTGAATCTGTACATCGTGCGGTCGGGATCCATGTTCACTGGGGCGCTAGGAGTAGACTCAGAGAAGGGAGCGAAAATTGTGGAGTGGGTGTACTTGCCTAACACCTCATCTCGGAACATTGTTCCGCCCCAAGAACTGGTCTCCGCGGTGGTCTACCGCGGCAGGCTGAGAGCTAGGGACATTTCTGGGCACGATTTAGCCAAAATCGTGGTCCCGTTCACCAAAGAACAAATTCAGCAGTTGATGCAGCTAGGTGACTCGCTTCCGATAGCCTTGGAAGGATTCACTGGAAGCTTGGCATACCACTTGCCTAAAGACCCCAGACTTGTCTCGCTTCAAACAGGAACGGTCAGCTTGTTCGAATTGCTCTCGCTGGTCCCACTTCAGGGGGCCAGAACAGTTTTTTCTGATGGTGGACGCACCTATGGTGTCCTGACCTGGCAGGAGGGCGAAGCTTGGCACACGCTGCTAACTCTTCCACAGAAGTCCGCGCAGCGGGCGGAGTTGGCAGCCGTGAACCTTGCTTTGCGCACCTTCGCCAAGGAACGTTTAAATATCATAACCGACAGTCTGTATGTTAGGAATTTGCTTCACAGTCTACCGGGGGCATACATCACCCCCGCGATAGACAAGAATCTGCTTAGCCTGTTTCTCACGGCTCAATTTCATTTGCGAAACCGCACGGAGCCGCTCTATATTGCCCACATCCGAAGTCACCAAGACCTGCCGGGTCCGATTTCCGCGGGCAATAGCAGAGCGGACGCGGCGGCAAAGGAAATTCAGCAACGTTCAGTTTTGGGAGTTTTCACTACTCCAATTCAAAGTCATGCCTTTTTTCACCAAAACGCCAAGGCACTCGCCAGACAGTTCAATTTGCCACTTTCTCAAGCCCAGGGTATAGTACGCTCTTGCCAGCATTGCGCAGGGGCGCCAGGGGGGCCCTCGTGGGGGGTCAACCCACGGGGGACAGAGGCCAATCAGGTGTGGCAAATGGACGTCACGCATGTGCCGCAGTTTGGCAGATGGCAGTACATGCACGTCTGCATAGACACTTTTTCCCAGTTCGTTTGGGCGACGGCGCAGAAGGGGGATACTGCCTCCCATGTGGAGCAGCATCTCCTGTCCTGCATTGCGGCAATGGGCAAGCCGCGGCACGTGAAAACGGACAACGCCCCGTCCTACTGCTCTAGGCAGTTGGCCGCCTTCATGGCCACCTGGGACATCAAGCATACATTTGGCATCCCCTACAATCCGCAAGGGCAGGCGATTGTAGAACGGGTCAATCGGACGCTAAAGTCCTATATTGACAAACAAACAGAAAGGGGGGAGCCACCAGCCCTCCCCACATCACAGGGACAAGCACAGTTTTGTCTGAATAAGGTATTGTTCACATACAATCACCTCAATGTTTTTTCGGACTGTACGCCGCAGGAGAAGCACTTCCGCCGTTCGGAGGCTCTCCCGCGACCTATGGTCCGGTACCGAGTGCCACCGGACCCGTCTTGGAGGGGCCCGGTGCCGCTCATAACCTGGGGGAGAGGGTATGCTGCAATTATGTCTCCTACAGGTGTCGTGTGGATTCCGGCTCGGTGCGTCAAGCCTCATTTGGAACCTCATGGCGTGGACCCAGACCGACCCGAGTCCGATCCCGGAGATGGAGGACCTCGCTCTGACCGAGGAGACCCACCAGGAGAAGCGGCGGCTGCGGACCCAAGCGCAGAGGATCACCTGGGGGATGGTCAAGACCCTTTGCAGAGAAGCCCAGGACACCCTCCAACGCGAGGAGAAGGAGCCAACACCGGAGAACTTCGTTGCAGCAGTCTTTGCCCAGATTAATGCCAACTCCGTGATCTTCACCATCATCCTGGCCCTCGCCCTGCTTCTGGGGGGAGGCGCTCAGGCCGCTTCGCTTCAGGCCAACGGCCTGCCGCCCGGTGAAGACCTTTCAGCACGGATGCACTACAACTTGTGGGCAAGGTTGGCGGGTCTCGTCAACCAGTCCGATTTTTGCCTGAAGCAGGACATTGGTTCTGCCTCGATCCTCAGCACCTGTCTCATCCCAGTGTGCCACACTCTCGACGCACGCGCCAGGGATGGTGACTGGCTGTTAAAGAAGATTTTCGGACCGCATCTCCCTGCGAGCTTTGCAGCCTACGCTCGCTGGGGGGGATTGCGGCTCACCATGACTTTGCCGGCTGATGCAGCCACTCTTCACACCCCGCGAGTGGCGGCCAGCCCGAACTCTACTTGTGCGCAAATAGTCGGCTGCGCCACAGGCGGCCGAACCCAGCGCAGCTGCCTCGATACCGGCAGCAGCAATTGGACTTGTGCAAACCCAGAGACAATTGGCTCGTTGCCTGCCCATGTCACCCTACCCTCAGGGTGGTTCTTCACATGTAACCAGTATACTTTTAACTATATTCCTGCAAATGTATCAGACTCCACATGTTGCCTTAGCCGGTTGACACTGTTGCTCCCCACTAGGGATATGGTTACCCCAAGCACAAATGTTTCAGATGTTCCGCATGTTCCAAATGTTCCTGCACCCATCAGGCACACTCGCACCACCCAGCTAGACAGCTCATGTGACAGCAGCTTTAGAGTCCTAAGTCCAGCCGAATACGTCTCACTATCAGTCAGTATAGTCGGCGTGCCAGGCTTAGCCGTCGGCAACACACGGAGAATTGGTCGCTTGGCTTGCGGTTTGGCAAAAGCCATCAACCATACCTCCACAGCGATAGCGCTCCTCAATCAGGAGCAGGCGGAACTTCGCCATGCCATTCTCGATAATCGAGCAGCTATCGACTACCTCTTATTATTGCACTACTTGGGTTGCGAATCCCTTCATGGTATGTGCTGCTTCAACCTTACTGACAACTCCCGCAAAGTACAGAGTCAGCTCACTGATCTCCACACCATAGTCCAGGGCATCACTGAGGGTTCCGCATGGGGGGCTTGGTGGAGTTCATTATGGAGCTGGATGTGGTCATGGATCCCCTGGGGGTGGCTCCAGACAGTACTCAAGGTGGTAGTGGGGGTGACTATACTAGGCATAGCGTTATGCTGCTTTGCGCAATGTATTCCCTCACTGATCTCGAAGTGCCGCCCCGAGAAGAAACCCCGTGACGTCATTCCCGATCAACAGCTGATGCCGCTTCTGCGCAGAGTCGCCAGTCAGGCTCTTAATATAAAAAAGTAAGGGGAGATGAAGATTCCCCGTGCCCGGTTTGGCATCAGTGGCCTCTGGCAGAGGTTAAACCAGTGAGCAAACTCCTGGCCTCTGGCTCTTGTCAGGGCGTAAGGGGGGTGAATTAATGATAGGGAGTAATTCGGCCGCTTGTAGCCTGACCGACGATTCTGCCGAGCAAGCATCTCGCAGACCTCAGTTACCCATTAGAGTAATCACTCATCCCCTGGCCAAGGTAATCCCCGGTGTAAATATCGGCCATATTTACCCTTGCCTAAGCCCTAAACAATGGTCTCCCTTGCCCCGTGTTTGTCCAAGTTAATCAACTTCCCTTTGAGAGGTTCCCCATTAACCCGGGTACGTGGGTTAGGTAATTTTCCTATCCGATGACGGTTTCGCCACCGTTGCCCTTTTTTCCCTATAAATGATGTTGCCTTTTTCCAATAAAGGACTGATCTGATCTCGCTCCAGTTGCCTCGTGTTGTCACTTGATCAGTCTCCTCCGGGACCTTAAGGCCACCCCAGTGGCCCCGATTCCTACAGCTTCTGGTGGGAGGAACCACGTGACCAGCCTACGGCCCAAAAAGTTTGGGCAGCCCTGTATTTCAGCCTTACTCCAGTCAATTCTTCTTCTTTCGTGTCGAGATCAAGCTTTGGATTGCCAAAATAAAGCCACTTTCTTGGCTTTATCCTTCAAATTAAGTCTTCGTTCTTGCATGTTTCTGTTAGTAGTCGGCAGATCAGTAAATGATCCAGGTTCTGTATCTCTCCATATTCACACAGTGTGTTGTTTGCCAGCAGCCTCAATTTGAGCATGTTGGTCTTACATTTATGCACCAGGACCCTCAGCCTGTTCAGGGTCCTCCAAGCGACATACAGAAGGTTGAGTTCCTCAGTTATAGCCTCCTTTAATGTTATTCCAGTGAGCTTCTTCCTCCATCTTCTATTTTGATTTTTATCTTGCGTACCCTCAAGAATGTTTGTTCTTGCCATAAAGCTCCTCCTGGATCTGAACTGGTAGACTTGAGGCACATATATCCATTCAGGGGTTGTCAAAGGTTCTCTTGTTTAGGTGTCTCGGTGTCTGTTGCTACTTCTTTCCTGATCTTAGGTGGAGTGATACCAACAAGAGGATATATTTTCTCAACTGGTGTACAGGTTGTAGGGTACACAGAAAGAGCCTCCTCAAAAATTGTGCATACCCTAGGCATCCTCTGTGGGATCCGCGCACACAATTGGTATACTGGCCCTGACAGAACCCCAGTAAGGGGTGATCACATCGTTACCAGGGGTTCCTGAAGGGACAGAAATTGGGGGAGCGGAATATTAGATAGAGTTTAATTCATCACTAGCTGATCTGACAAACTGCTCGATCAACAGAGAGCTAATGACTAACGGGTTTGGTGCATAATAGGCAATCTCGCACCTGCGGATTACCTTTAGCCCTAGAACCAATACCAGCCACATGTTTACCCCGGATAACATGGAACAATGTATTTCCCGTGCCGTTAATTAAGTTAGTTAATTAACTTCCCCTGTAGACTTCCCCAATTAACTTGTGTAAACATGGTGTGTGAATTCTGCCAGTTCGCAATGCTTTTACATGCAGCCTGTACATGATAAATACTATTGATTTGCCTTCATTAAATCACTGGTCTTCGCTCCATCTTGCCTCGTGTCTCATTGCTTGACTAGTCTCCTCCAGGATCCAACAGCTATTTCGTGGTGCCAATCCAGCTTGCGTGGTCCGCTTCGCGGCCCAGATCCAACATATGGTGACCCCGATGTGATTCTACTTGTGAGTAAGCGATCTTCGCGGTCCGGTTCTACGCCAGAACCATGTCCGAATCGTCCTGGAGGACAGCGCGGCAGCTCTGGTCGGAAAGCCATCCGATCTGAGTGACAGCTACGCGGTGAAGCATTCCAGAGAGGCAGAGCACGCTCTAAAGCTCTGAGGCAGCTTGCTCAGCCGGAAAATGCGTTCCGCTCAGGGTCAGCTGTGAAACCCTGACTTCAGCACAGAGGCCACCGAGGGCCTGTGGCAGCAGTCCACATTCTGAGTTCCTTCCCAGAGGTTCGTCATGCCAGACCTGTTACCTAGAATTCAGACGCATCGCTTCGTCCCGAGGAGAACCACTTCAAAGGACCGGCAGGTAATATGGGGACTTGTCCTCAGAGGCAATGTCCGACCGCTAACCAGAGAGTTCACTTAATGGAACTCAAGGCCCTGGCCAGGGTATACCATACACGCATTCACAGCGCCCAGTTAGCGGATCTTTTGGTGTACTTGGGGGATAATTGTCTGCTTTATCCAGAAACAGGCATGCTTAACCTCCAACTTTGGGACAGGATAGGAGCCTGCATTTAGCAAGCACCTAGAGCTCCAGATAGCATAATCAGCACGTGGAGCAAGTGTAAGAAGCTCTTAGCAGAGGTAGACCCAGTCCGGATAGAGACCCAGGAACCCCCAGCGCAGTCAGAGCCATCAGCCCCAGCAGCTCTCTATCCGTCATTTCAGCTCAAGCAGGGTAGTGTGGGGAGCTTTCCCTCAGTGACAGCTTGGAGGACCCTGAACAGGCTGAGGGTCCTGGTGCATAAATGTAAGACCAACATGCCCAACAGGAGCTCATGATGAAATTGGCGAAAGACAATGCCAACCTTGACTGCCGTAAGATCTTGCAGTCACTGGGCAATCGTCCCGATCTGACTCTCACGGACATGATTAGGGCTTGTGCCGACGTTGGTACAGATTCCTACAAAATGGGTCTGTTGGCAGCGGCGGTACAGGGTGGTAGGAAACCCAAGAACAAGACCAAAGGAGCATGTCACAATTTTGGCAAGATCGGTCATTTCGCTAGAGAATCCCAATCCAACAAGGGCAACGGCCAAAACACCGGCCATCCCAAGGCTCTGACCACCCCATGTGCAAGGTGCAATAAAGGCTTCCACTGGGCCAGGAACTGCCCGAATTCGGGAAACCGGAGCGCGGGCTTGTCTCTGGCCCCGGTCCAAACAGAGACCTCAATCGCTCTGGGAGAGCCAGAGCTGGATTAAATTCCAATCACATTCCCTGCATTCCAGAGGCGCAGGCCAGCCCTAGAGGCAGCATGGGACTAGATTTGACTTGCCAGTCAGAGGTCACATGTGACTTGCCAGGCACAGTCTATCTGGTCGATTCCCAGTACATGGGACCCCTGCCTAAAGGCTACATAGGTTTAGTTTTGCCCTGTAGTATTGCAGGAACGCGAGGAATTCTTGTAATTCCGGGAGTCATTGACTCCAATTTTTTGGGTGTTCTCCAAGTTGAACTCTGGACACACCTACCCCAAACCATGCACAAGGGATACACGTTAGCGCAACTGATCATGGTTCCTTGTAACTCGCCAGCAGGCAGCCAGGAAAGACTCAGGGACAGCTCAGAGTCCGGGTGGAAGACCGCTCGAGCGCAGAAGGGGCAGTGCAAGGATACCAGGTCTTAGCGGCAGTGGAAACCAACATAGAGTGGAGACGGCGGCCAGTCATAAAGGTATTTTTAAATAAAAAAACCTTTTGCTGGGCTGCTAGATACCAGAGCTGACGTCAGCGTGGTCAGCCAGAGCCAGTGGCCGCGAGAGTGGGCTCTCGAGCCGGTCTCTGATGTGTAGGGGGTAGGCGGTGTTCAAGAAGCGTTTAAAAGCCTAGATTGGGTAGAAGTCACGATCCCCGAAGCTGACGGCACAGCAGTCATCCGGCCGCACATTTTTGGACGTGCACATCAACCTTTGGGGGCGAGACATTCTGCAGCAGTACCGTGCCACTCTTACCTTTGGGTAATGGCTCTACCACTTAAATGGCTGACCAACATGCCAGTCTTGGTAGAACAATGGCCAGTAGTAGGGGAGAAATTAGTTGCCCTGAAACAGCTGGTAAAAGAACAGCTAGACACTGGACATATAGAACAGTCCACCAGTCCTTGGAATTCGCCCATATTTGTTATCAAGAAAAAGTCGGGGAAGTGGCGACTCCTTCACGATCTCAGAGAGATCAATAAATGTATCCAACCAATGGGTCCGCTTCAATGCGGCATTCGGAATCCGAACATGATCCCCGAGGGTTGGGAGATCTTGGTCGTAGACCTAAAATATTGTTTTTATACAATTCCCTTAGATGCTAGGGATCAGCAAAAAGGCTTGCTTTTACAGTGCCAGTCGTGAACCACAGAGAGCCTACGCAACGCTACGTGTGGAAATATTTGCCACAGGGGATGCTTAACTCGCCCACCCTGTGCCAAATTTACATTCACAATGCACTGGAAAAGTTCCGAAACCTTCACCCCACTGTCTTAGTGTGTCATTTCATGGATGACATCTTGGTTGCAGCGCCGCAACTTGGCAGCGAAATGTTTAAAAACCTCCAGGCCACTCTGGGGGGAAAAAGGTTACTCATTGCCCCGGAGAAAGTTCAGAGAACCAAGCCATTTTCATACTTGGGCCATTGGCTTCTCCGTTCTTTCGCAGCACCAGTTTTGCCACAGATCAACTTAAAGGATTCAGTTACCCTTGTAGAATTGCAGCAGATTCTGGGGAATATTAATTGGGCCAAACCGTATTTCAGACTAGATACGGATCTTCTAAAACCGCTCTTCTCGCTGCTAACGCTAGGTAAGCAGCCGGCAGACCGAATACACATTCCTCGAGAGGCGCACTTAACTCTCGAAAAGGTCAACCAAGTTCTCAGCCAGAGATGGGTGGACAGAATTAGTCAGGGGCCCTATGCTCCGATTCTAAACCTGTACATCATTCGGACCGGATCCATGTTTACCAGAGCCCTAGGGGTGGACTCCAAGCGGGGGGCAAGTATCATGGAATGGGTGTATTTACCACACACCTCTTCCTCGAAACATCGTTCCTCTGCAGGAACTGGTCTCCACGGTGATTTACCGAGGAAGGCTGAGAGCAAGGGACATCTCAGGGCACGATTTAGCAAAAATCATGGTCCCGTTCACAAAAGAGCAGATTCAGCAACTGATGCAGCTCGGACTCGCTTCCGATTGCATTGGAAGGATTCACTGGATGCTTGGCATACCATTTGCCGAAAGACCCCAGACTTGTCTCGCTTCAAATGCAGACAGTCAGTTTGTGTGAGTTAATGTCACTGGTTCCACTTCAGGGGGCAAGGACAGTTTTCACTGATGGGGGTCGCACATATGGTGTTCTGACTTGGCAAAAGGACCAGGCTTGGTGCACGCTTCTAACTCTTCCACAGAAGTCTGCGCAGCGAGCAGAGTTGGCAGCGGTGAACCTCGCCTTGCGCACCTTTGCCAAAGAACGCTTAAACATAATTACTGACAGCCAGTATGTTAGGAATTTGCTTCACAGTCTACCAAGAGCGTACATCACTCCCGCGATAGACAAGAATTTGTTGAGTCTTTTCCTCACAATTCAATTTCACTTGCGGAACCGCACCGAAGCGCTCTATATCGCCCACATCAGAAGCCACCAGGACTTGCCTGGCCCGATTTCCGCGGGCAATAGCAGAGCGGATGCGGCCGCAAGGGAAATTCATCAACGGTCAGTTTTGGGAGTCTTCACAACTCCAATTCAGAGTCATGCATTTTCCCATCAGAATGCCAAAGCACTCGCAAGGCAGTTCAACCTGCCACTTTCCCAAGCCCAAGGCATAGTCCGTTCCTGTCCGTATTGTGCAGGGGCGGAAGGGGGCCCCTCGTGGGGGTTCAACCCATGAGGGACAGAGGCCAACCAGGTGTGGCAGATGGACGTCACACATGTTCCGCAGTTTGGCAGATGGCAGTACATGCACGTTTGCATTGATACCTTTTCGCAGTTCGTTTGGGCTACAGCACAGAAGGGAGAAACAGCTTCCCATGTGGAGCAGCATCTCCTTTCCTGCTTCGCAGCCATGGGCAAACCACAGCACGTGAAAACTGATAACGGTCCGGGTTATAGCTCCAGGCAGCTGGCCACCTTCATGGCCACCTGGGACATTAAGCACACCTTTGGCGTTCCATACAATCCGCAAGAGCAAGCGATTGTGGAACGGGTCAATCGGACGCTTAAGTCCTACATTGACAAACAAACAGAAAGGGGGGAACCACCAACTCTCCCCAAAAATCAGGGTCAGGCACAACATTGCCTGAACAAGGTATTGTTTACGTACAATCACCTTAATGTTTTTTCGGATTACACTCCGCAGGAGTGGCACTTCCGTCGCACGGAGGCTCTCCCACGGCCGATGGTGCATTACCGAGTGCCACCGGATCCTTCTTGGAAGGGCCCGGCGCCACTCATAACATGGGGAAGAGGGTATGCTGCAATTATGTCTCCTACAGGCATAATCTGGATTCCAGCCCGGTGTGTCAAGCCTCACTTTGAGTCCAATGGCATAGACCCAGGCAGTTCCGGACCCGATCCCGGAGATGGAGGAACTAACCCTGACGGGGAAGGCCAAGCGGAGGAGGCGGCGACAGCAGATGACAGCGCCGAAGATCACCTGGGGGATGGCCAAGTCCCTGTGCCAGGAGGCGGCGGATGCCGTTCGGCGGGAGGACAAGGAGCCGACGCCGGAGAACATCTTGATTGCAGCCTTTTCCCTGATTACAGCTAATTCCATGATGACCACCATCATCTTGATCCTCTCCCTGCTTGCAGGGGGAGACGTTCAAGCAGCTTCACTGGAGGCCAACAACCTGATGCCAGGCGGAGACCTCTCTGCCCGGCTGCAGTACAATGTTTGGGAAAGATTGGCGAACCTCATCAATCAGTCCAATTTTTGCCTGAGGCAGACCACCGCTTCTGCCTCTATTCTGAGCACTTGTCTCATCCCGGTGCACGCATCTGGTTGGTGAAGCGGATATTCGGTCCATTTTACAAGACTGCCTTTTCAACGTATGCGCATTGGTGAACCCAAGTCACTAAAGTCTTACCAGCTGATGCGGCCACTCTCTACACTCCCCGAGTGGCGGTCAGCCCGAACTCTACTTGTGCTCGTATGACCGGCTGTTCCGCGGTCGAAAGGCCACAGCACCGTTGCCTCAACCCCGGCAACAGCAACTGGACTTGTAATAACCCAGAGACTATTAACTCAATGTATGCTCATGTTACTTTGCCTTCAGGATGGTTTTTTACATGTAACCAGTATACTTGGAACTACATTCCTGCAAATGTATCTGATTCCCTTTGCTGTATCAGTCATTTGACATTGTTGGTTCCCACTAGAGACATGGTTGCCCCAAGCATAAATGTACCTTCACACATATGGCACGCTCGTGCCACCCAGTTAGACAGTTCATGTGATAGCAACATTAGAATTCTGAGTAAAGCTGAGTATGTTTCCTTAGCAGTCAGCTTGTTTGGCATGCCAGGCTTAGCTGTAGGCAACGCTCCGAGAATTGGTCAATTGGCTTGCGCCTTGGCAAAAGCCATTAACCACACCTCCTCGGCGATAGCGCTGCTTAATCAAGAGCAGACAGAGCTTCACCATGTCATATTGGGTAATCGAGCAGCCATCTTGTAACCTCTTGTAACCTCTTGCTGTTACATCATTTGGGTTGCGAGTCTGTCCATGGCATGTGTTGTTTTAACCTCATGTACAACTCGTGTAAGGTACAGAGTCAACTCACAGACCTCCATACCTTGGTTAAAAACATCAAGGAAGATGCTACGTGGGCGTGGTGGAATTCGTTATAGTCTTGGTTCCCGTGGGGTTGGCTACAAACGACCCTCAAGGTGATTGTGAGGGTGATAATACTGGGAACGACTGTGTGTTGTTTCATGCAATGTATTCCCTCGCTGATGTCAAGATGCCCCCCATGAAGAGAACCCCGGAATGTCCTCACTCCACGTCAGCTGATGCCGCTCCTACGCCGAGCTGTCTGTTAGGTCCAACTAAACAAATAAAGGGGGAGTGTGGGATCCGCGCACACAATTGGTATACTGGCCCTGACAGAACCCCGGTAAGGGGTGATCACATCGTTACCAGGGGTTCCTGAAGGGAGAGAAACTGGGGGAGCGGAATATTAGATAGGGTTTAATTCATCACTAGCTGATCTGACAAACTGCTCGGTCAACAAAGAGCTAATGACTAACGGGTTTGGTGCGTAATAGGCAATCTCGCACCTGCGGATTACCTTTAGCCCTAGAACCAATACCAGCCACATATTTACCCCAGATAACATGGAACAATATATTTCCCCTGCCGTTAGTTAAGTTAGTTAATTAACTTCCCCTGTAGACTTCCCCAATTAACTTGTGTAAACATGGTGTGTGAATTCTGCCAGATCGCAATGCTTTTACATGCAGCCTGTACATGATAAATACTATTGATTTGCCTTCATTAAATCACTGGTCTTCGCTCCATCTTGCCTCATGTCTCATTGCTTGACCAGTCTCCTCCGGGACCCAACAGCCGCTTCGCGGTGCCGATCCAGCTTGCGCGGTCTGCTTTGCGGCCCAGATCCAACAATCCTCCTTGCCAGCTCATCTTTCTAACATTGAATCAACCCTAAACTGGACCATTCTAGTCCAGCTGTAGGGCTTTTATTTTGGGGGGCTGGGTTGCTATAAGGAAAACCACTCCTTGCAAAGCAACATTTTCAGGTGCAATCAAGCATACACCTTTGAAGCCACCTGAGCAAGCCTACCTGGCCCAGGTGCCTTACCTGGACAAAGATGAAAACTGAGTGTTGGTTTTCCATGCTACTAATGTTATAACTGGAATAGTGATCTATTACCCCTGTAGTCCTTAATTACTGGGGCTGGTAGGACACAGACATACCAAAGATTGGATTACAAACCAATTACTGAGAAACTGCTCTCCCTCAGTCTTGCTGGAAGTGTAAGGTACTATCTCCTACCTACAGGTTCCGCTCCATTTGCTCACCGTTGGTTGAAATTTCAGTATGAAAGAAAAAGGAGCTTTATAAAGTTTCGTATCCACACTACAGTTTAAAAAAACCCAGCAGCTCTCTTCAGGATAAACAGTGTTTTTTTCAGCTGTGGTTATAAGATTGGGAGGGAAATTTACTAGGATTAAAATTCAGGAAAGGAAGCAAGGAGAGAGGAGGTTGCTTCCTAAATTTTGGTGAATATACAAGTGACGTAGCATTACCACCACCTCTGCCCTGAGTCAGGGAGACTAGTGCTAGAATTCTCTCTTTATAAATAAAAGGTATTTTTTTAAAATAAGAAAAACTTCGTATTGGAGATTGGGACCTAATAGCACTAACCTCCCCTTACACATATATACTGAAGTCAATTAAAATAAATCTGCCCCACTAGAGTATTAAAAAGACTATAGAAAATCATGGATCTTGTTAGAAACTGAGCTGGAAAGAGTTTTGCATCTTGTGTATGGTGATGGAGGGAAAGCCATAGTTTCGATAGTGAATCAGGAATGACATCGGTAATCCCTGTAAGTAGCAGAACACCTGTAAACATAGATCTTCTTTTAAGGAATGAGTATTTTGTTCTGTCATGTTGTGTTGATAGAGCCATTAATGGGCTGTAAGGTGCAACGGACAGGACGCAAGATATAAATGGTTGTGAGCCACTGAATAACTGTTTTTCATCCATCCTTTGGGTGTGATTCATCATCTTGCAAAGAGAAGTTTGTTTTGCAGCCATTAGCAACACAACAGGACCAAGCCTCACAGCAAGTTTGACTAACACCCAAGGATTTTTCATTACTGCCAGTTGTAAAAAGCCACAATGTTACTTTACTGTTAGGCTGGCCAACCATTGTGTACCTATGTATCTGATGTATATAAATCGATGCCAAGAAGTCTCACTCTTGTGTCTGACGAAGTGGACTTGATCCATTAAAGTCAACATCAAAATACAGTAGTTAGTCTTTAAGGTGCCACAATGTATTTTTTTCTTTTTGTTTTGTTTACTCTCCAATATAATCCCTCCAGCTCTCTTTTTTGAAGTTAAAGAAGTTTTCAAGGTGGTCACTTTGAAACAAGAAAATGCGGCCTCCTTACCACCCACTCTTTGCATTAGAAATACTGTACTCAGGCAGGCTAGAGTATTTGGGATTGTCTGGCAAGAAATGTCTGGCCTGATACCTCGCTATGGTAATGGGGTAGACTGTACAGGCAGCAACTCAATGCGGAGTGTTGGGCGGTGGCAAATAACCTGAATCCCTAAAGGGTCCAATGGCTACAGGTAGATGAGCCCCTTTAGGTGGGGTGAAGGTCCCCTCAGTGGAGCAAATGCCACTGGAAACCATCATATTGGGCCCAATGGCAAAATGAGCGGAGGAGAAACTCTGATTCCCAACACTCATAGAGGCAGAAGAGGCCATGCCAGAGGGACTGGCTGTGAAGGCGCACCTTGTCCATATCCTCAAGGCTGCAGCAGTTCATTACAGCCCGGGTGTTAAATCCTGCATGTCTAATTTCATACCTGGCGCAGGAGATGGCTCCGAGATCATAGTGTGTGGGTCACTTCATGGCAAGCTGAAATCCACCTTGAACAAATTCACACCAATGGCATTTTTCTGCTTCAGGAAAAAAAATGCATTCTGAGATCAAAGTTGCAGCTGATGATGATGACTCAATCAGCTGTATCACAGACTTTAACAAAGCACTTTTGAATCTAAATACAGGGATAAGAGTGGGGAAGAATTAAGAAAAGGGAATTGCTGTTAGAACATAAGAACATAAGAACAGCTTTGCTGGAACAGGCCACAGCCCATCCAGTCCAGCATTCTGTCTCACACAGTGGCTCACCATTTCCTTCAGGGTATTCCCAAGGAGATGCCTTCACCTGCTTAGGATTCCCTGGAAATGGCATTGAGAGATATCCTGCATATCTCTCCAACCCGGAGGTTCTCCTTAAGTATCCATAATTATAGCCATTGATACCCTTGTCCTCCATGAACTTGTCTAATCCTTTCTTAAAGCTGTCAAGACTGACAGCTGTCACCACTTCTTCTGGCAGGGAGTTCCATAGACCAGTAATCCTCTGAGTGAAAAAGTACTTTCTCTTATTTGTTTGAGAACTAGTACCCAAAAGTTTCATCGAGTGTCCCCTAGTTCTAGTGTTGTGCGATAGGGAAAACAGTTTTTCCTTATCTACTTTGTCCACACCGTGCATGATTTTATAAACTTCAATCAGGTCACCTCTTAGACGCCGTCGTTCAAGAGTGAAAAGGCCCAACCGTTGCATGTTAAATGGGCATAGGATGAGATTCCACTCTTGATTTGAGAGTAGTTTGCTACATGGTTTGTTTTTTGCAAGAGAACAAAGAGCTATTAAAATGTCCAAGGAGCCCAATATCCACATGTTCACGTAGTGTAGATTATCTGAAAGAATATTGGCAGCCGTGATAATCTGGGTACTTAAGTGGAATCTCTGAGGAGTCAGTTGTTTTTAGCTGCCTAAAGGCTGGCAAAGGATGGGAAGGGAGACTGAGTATGGTGTACTGTAGTAGATAAAGTGTTGGACTAGGAGTTAGGAAGAGACCAGGGTTCAAGTCCCTTCTTGGCCCTGGAAATGGTAACACTGCTCATTAAATATCTTACATATCTTGAAAACTCTAGTAGGGTTGTTATAAGTCAGAAGCAACTGACCTGAGGGTACATCATTAGCAGCATAATCATAAACGTAGATGTAGAGGAAGTAGAAAAATAAATTGAATTTATTTCCCTTTGCATTGCTTATAAAACAAATTGATTACTTGAATGCCCTTGATGCCATATCTACTCATAAGAATATTTGGGGGAGGAAGGATCAACAAAAGTATCTTTCTGTAGAAGTTCCTTCCAACTCTCATTGAAACGGAGTGCCAGATATTATCTTCAAAGCCAATGTGCTTGAAATTCAGTCCAAAACTGTGAGGCTGATATGCAGTCTATTTAGCTTGCTGTGTGGAGTGCTGTAAGGGCCATGGTGGCTTAGAGGTTAAGATGCTGACCTTGACGACAGGCAGATCAGCAATTCGAGACCTGAGGGCTGAAGGATGGAGCGGGTGCTTGTCATCTGTCCCAGCTAATGCCAACCTGGCAGTTCAAGAGTAAGAAATTGCAAGTAGATAAACAGGTGCTGCATTGGCGGGGAAGACAACATCATTCCGTGCACTTTGGTGTCTAGTCATGCCTGCCACATGACCACAGAAACATCCGCAGATTCATATAGCACGTAAATGGAATCAGAAATGACTGGCTTTCAAGCAAGGGACACCTTTACCTTTACCTGGAATGCTGCTGGGATGGGCTGGTGCAGTCTTAAGGAGGGCAATCAGATGATAGCTTTGCATGACTGCAAAAGCCAGACCTACCTGCATCTTTCTTACCTCTGCTGAGGGGCCTTTACTGTTCTAGTACAGATACAGTCTGTCTGGTTGGATCAGCTCTAGTGTGTGTGAATACAGTAACTAATTCAAAGCAAACCATCCAGTTTGAATTTTCCACTATTGTAAAATGGCTCAGTAAGAAAACAAATTCATGATGTTCATAAATTAATAACTTCCCCTGCTCAGCAGAGGGCAGGGCAAGTGGAAAAAATTGAATGTAAGATAAGCTATTGCTGATGCAGTTATAAGATTCTTAAAAGTTGTTAACCATCCACAGGTTGACCATCCCTGGCAGTGACTTCCACTGTGGACAATTTCTCAACTGGCTCTTTTGGAGAAGGCAAATAAATTATTATTTTTTAAAATTACAACTGATGCAGAACCATAGTATATATGCAGTCAATTTTTTTCCAGTTCCTCTGCCATTTGAAATGTGGTGTTGGAGGAGAGTTTTGAGAGGAAAACAAATAGGTCAATCTTAGAAGAAATCAACCCTAACTGCTCCTTGGAAGGTCAAATAGTAAAGATGAAGCTAAAGTACTTTGGACATCAAATGAGAAGAGAGGATTCACTTGAGAAAGTCTTGATGCTGGGAAGGGTGGAGGGCAAAAGAAAGGGTGGCCAAAAATGAGATGGCTAGATGGTATTGTAGACGCAGTGGGCACAGAGCTGGGTGGGTTTAGGAGGATGGTGGAGGATGGTGGAGGACAGAGGTGCCTGGAGGGCGGTGGTCCATGGGGTCGGAATCGACTGTGCTACTGAACAACAACTGCCATTCAGGAGAAGTGATTAGTTCATCAATAATCCGGAAGTGGCTTGTTTATTAAGCCATTTCAGAATATAAACAGTCTGCTGGATTAGATTGTTCTAATCAATGGGATAGTTCTAATTTGAGTGCAGGAGTGGATGCAGTCTTTCAAAGTTTAGAGGTGGGCACGTGAAGGTTTTATACCTTTGCAAGATGTTCTCAATTTCCAGTCTAGAACTTGGGCCATGTCAAGTTCGGTTTCACTTACCAGTGATAACTTTCGTTCTTCGAGTATATAGTTTGTGAATACACACTCATGGGTTATGCGCCTGCGCAGAACGTCGATCGGAGGCTTGAAAAGCTATTGGTCAAAAGTTTTGGCGGTAAGACCGCCCACCGTACCGCCCACCCTGAGGCGCCCGCGCGCCATTTTACCTCAGTTCCATACTTAAGCCAAGCACAGGATAAACCAATTGATCTCATCCGTGCAGCTCAAGAGGGGAGGCAGGGTGGGTAGTGTGTATTCACAAACTATATACTCGAAGAACGAAAGTTATCACTGGTAAGTGAAACCGAACTTTCTCCTTCGTATAGTTTGTGAATCCACACTCATGGGAGATTAGCAAGCTCACACTTACTTGGTCGGTGGGCAGTCGGATGAGATGATCCCACGATGAAGATGATGATGATGGTCAGGAGGGTGAGCTGTCAAGGGCGGTGAGCCGGAGCCCCCTAGTGAGGACGACGCGGCCAAGCCTGGCGTCCGCAGTGGCTCTGGTGTCCACCCTGTAGTGCTGGACAAATGTAGAAGGTCTGGACCAGGTGGCAGCCTTACATATGTCCTCAAGCGGTGTGCCCTCCAGAAAAGTCGTGGATGTTGCAACCGCTCTGGTAGAGTGCGCCCTGACATGCGGTGGAGGTGGCAGCGAGGCCGACTCGTAGGCCAAGTAGATGGTAGACATGATCCATTTGGAGAACCGCTGTGCAGAGATGGGTTCCCCTTTGGACTTGCCTCCATACGCCACAAAGAGGTGTTGCGACTTCCTGAACTCCCTTGTCCTGCTGGTGTAAAACAATAAAGCTCGTTTGACATCCAGCGTGTGCCAAGTCCTTTCCTGGGCGTTAGTGGGGTTCTGGAAGAAGGTTGGCAAGGAGATAGTCTGTGCCATATGAAACTGGGAGACCACCTTGGGAAGGAAGGTGATGTCAGCTTGGAGTACCACACGGTCATTGAAGAATTGAAGAAAAGGTGCGTCCGCCCGCAGAGCAACCAGTTCACCAGCTCGTCGAGCAGACGTGATAGCCACCAGAAAAACCGTCTTCCATGTGAGGAGACGAGCATCCGCGGTAGCCATGGGCTCGAAAGGAGTCCTGGTGAGTGCGTTGAGGACGGTAGAGAGTGACCATTGGGCCGTCGGGGTCCTGACTGGAGGGAAGGCGTTCCGCAGCCCCTTGAGGAAACGCTTCACTGTTTGGTCGCGGAAAGCCCCAGAAGCGGGCGAGCCAGCCGGAGAGTGAGCCACCACTGCTGCGAGGTGTACTCGGATGGAGGTGATGCTGAGGCCAGACTCCGCCAGATGGAGGAGGTAGGTCAAGACGTCCTGGAGTCCCACCTGTGAAGGGGATGTCTGCTGGGATGCCAGGAAAGCACAAAAGCGTCTGTATTTGGAAGCGTAGGACTTCCTTGTGGAAGGGCGCCTTGCTAGTTCCAGGATCCTGGACAGTTTGGGGTTATCCTCCATGCGGTGAGGTGGAGGCTGGGCAGGTCGGAGTGGTGAAGCTGGCCCTGCTCCATTTGGAGAAGCGTCGGAGACTCCGGCAACGTGCGATACTGAGACAACATGCGTAACAGCAGCGGAAACCAGGGTTGGCGAGGCCATGCTGGGGCCACCAGGATGGCCTTGGTCCCGTGTTGACACATTCTGGTGAGAACCTTCTGGACCAGAGGAAACGGGGGGAAAGCGTAGAAATAGTCCTGATCCCACCGTTTCATGAAGGCATCGCCTTCGGAGTTCATTCCGATGCCTGCCCTGGAACAGTACCTGCGGCATTTCGTGTTGGACTCCGACGCGAAGAGGTCTATGTCCGGGGTCCCCCAGGCCTCGCAAAGCGACTGAAAAACCTCGTCGTCCAGTTCCCATTCGTGGGTCGTCGAGGTGAGGCGGCTGAGATGGTCGGCCAAGACATTCAGCTTGCCCTGAATGTGCACTCCAATCGGGAAAATGTGCCTCTCTAGGCACCACTCCCAGAACTGCACAGCGAGGTAAAGAAGGGTGGTGGATCGTGTTCCTCCCTGCTTGTTCAGATACGCCACAGCCGTGGTGTTGTCCGAGGCTACTTGGACCGCCTTGCCCGTGAGCAGGCTCTTGAAGGAACGTAGGGCCTTCCAAATGGCCAGAAGTTCCAAGTAGTTGATATGGTACACCATCTCCTGAGGCGACCAAGGGTTGTTGACCGTGAGAGTCCCCCAGGCAGCCCCCCAGCCGAGGTTGCTTGCGTCGGTCAATATTTGCAACAAGGGTTGCGGGGGGTAAAAGCTCTTCCCCGTTGTCACGTTGAGTGGTGCCGTCCACCACAGCAGCTGGTCCCTCAGCTCCGGTGACGGAGTTAGCCGTTTGGACTGGCTCTCCCGGAGCGCGTCGAATTCGTGAAGAAGCCATGACTGCAGGGACCGGAACTTTAACTTGGCGTGAGGGATCACAGCCGTCGTTGAGGCCATGAGGCCCAGTAGTCTTTGAGCCTTTTTCGCCCAGATGCACGGTTTGGTGCGAAGGTCGTTCACTCCCTGCGCGATGTCCTGCAAGCGCTTCTGGGGTGCAAAGGCTCTGGTGGCAAGCGAGTCGAGTACCGCTCCAATGTACTCGACGCGTTGAGAGGGAATCAACTTCGATTTGGTGAAGTTGATCCTGAGGCCGAGACTCTCCATGAGGTGGACCGTGAATTGCGTGTCCCGAATGGCCGACGAGCTGGTGGGGGATACAATCAGCCAGTCGTCGATGTATAGGAAGACCCTGATTCCCCGCTGGCGAAGGAAGGCAGCCACCAGAGCCATGCATTTGGTGAAGACCCGTGGTGCCGTGGCCAGACCGAACGGTAGACACCGGTACTGATACACGGAGTCGCCGATGCGGAAGCGAAGGAAACTTCGGTGCTCCTCAAGGATGGAGACATGGAAGTAAGCGTCCTTGAGGTCTATGACTGTGAACCAGTCCCCTTTGTTGATGAGGGGAAGGACGGTTTGCAGGGTCACCATCCGGAACTTCCTGGTGTGGATGCACTTGTTGAGGCGGCGTAGGTCCAGAATTGGGCGAAGTCCTCCGTCCTTCTTCTGAACCACGAAGTACCTTGAGTAGAAGCCGTTGTCCCAGTCGGGCGGCGCCACCCGCTCGATGGCTCCCTTGGACAGAAGAGTTGATATTTCTTCCTCCAAATGGGGGGACGAGGTGGTGAAACGATGTCTTCCTACCCGAGGCGCCCGCACGAACTCGATGGCGTAGCCAGAGGACAAGATCTTTAAGACCCACCGGTCATCTGTGATGCCTGACCATACCTGGAGGAAGTTCCGGAGGGGAAGGTACGGGATGTGGAGCGAGAGAGACTCGGCCGTCGCAGCTTCAAATGCGGGACTTGGACTTCGCGTCTGAACGCTTGCCCTGCCCGTAGGGCTGGTAACAGGGCTTATGCTGGCGCCGTTGCTTGTAGGAGCCAGACCTGGGCTGCTCCATAGGGCCACCCTGTTGTTGCGGGTTCCCCTGGTACCGCCAGGTGAAGGGCTGGAATCTCGGCCTGGCAGGCGGAGCCGGCGTGGTGAGCCCCAGGAACTTGGCCGTGGAGTTTGTTTGCCGCATCTCGTTCAGGACCTTGTCCGTGTCCTGACCGAAGAGGCCTTGTCCGTCGAAGGGGAACTCCTCGATGAGCTTCTTCATAGCATCATCGAGGGAGGTGCCCCTGAGCCAGGCGTGGCGACGGAGCAGGATCGCGGAGGCCATGTCCTTCGCCGCGTAGTCGTTGATGTGCCTGGCCGTCCTCATTTGTTGCTCCGATAGGAAGTCTCCTTCGGATGCCAACGCGTCGATCCGTTTCTGGGCGTCGGCGGGCAACGTCGCCGTCTCGGCCTTCACCCGCTCCCAGAGGTGGGACTGGTAAAGGCCCATGGCAGCCGAGTAGTTGGCGGCGCGGAGGAAGAGGGAACCGGTGGCATAGAACTTACGGCCCACCGCGTCCAGCTTCTTCCCTTCCGGGGTCGCAGGCACCGGGAAGCCGCTGGTGGCCGTCCTGTGTTGAAAAGCCTTGACCACCAGCAAATTTTGCAAGGGGTGAGCTTGCAGGAACTCGACGTTCTCGTCCAGGACTCTGTACATGCCGTCGAGCCTGGACGAAACGGAGTGTGCTGATACCGGTTTCCTCCATGTCGCCCTCGCCGATGTTAACATAGACGGAAGCATGGTGATATGGACCGGCCGAACCGCTCGTCTGTCCAGTTTGGCGGTCATTTGGTCCTCGCCTTCCAGTGGCGGCTGGTCCACCTTCAGGTTCAGGGCGGTTCCCAGGCGCGTCAGCATAGCCGTAAGCGAGCGTTGATCCTCACCACGCAGTGGGTCAACCGCGCCGATGGCTTGGTCCGGTGTCCTTTCGGCGTCGACGTCTCCCTCGTCCTCCTCCGAGGAGGCGCTGGAGTCATCGGAGGACGAGGGAGGAACTCTTACATCCACGTCGGGACCGCGCCAGTACAGCCTGGGCGGGCCGGCGGGATGGGAGTCCACCGCATCAACGTCTGGACCACACCGCAACGATGTGGGTGGGCCAGCGGAGCGGACACTCGACCCTCGGGAGGTCGGAGGGGCCACAGCAGGGCCAACATCCCTGGGGCTTGCGGTGGTCGGTACCGGAGCCGCAGAGGCCGCAGGCATGGAGGTCTTGAACTGGCTGGCAAATGTCTGAGCCATGACCTCAAACATTCCCTTGAGGAACTCCATCTGGGATGGATCCGGCACCGGTGGGAGCGACGAAACGGTGGCCGTCGAAACGGTGGCTGGTAGAATCGGCGACGAAACGGTGGCCGGCAAGGTGATTGCCGCATCGTCGAGCGTCGGAGTCCTGGGCCTTGGGGAGACGGAGGCCTGTCTCGTAGGCGAACAGGCCCTCCCACGAGGAGGGGACGGGAGAACCTGAAGTGGGCGAGCTGGAGCCCCAGCCCTGCGTCCTTTTTCAGGAGATCCCGAGGACCGTCCTCCCCAGATGGATGACCCGGGCGAAGGACATCTTGCGACCGAGTACGGAGGCGAAGGCCACGGCGAGACAGGAGGGCGAGGAGTAGGCGGGAGCGATCGCCTCTTCTCCGACCCGTGCTTCTTTTTCTTCTCTCCGTTCTTGTCCTTCTTCTTCTTCTTCTTGATGGGGAGAGTGGAAGAAGAACCAGAAAGTGGAGGAGGCTGAGAGGCACTAGCAGAGGTAGATGCGGCCGCGGCAGGAGCCAGAGAGAGTTCCATCAGATGGGCTTTGAGCCGGTAGCTCCAGTTCTGCACTGCCAGACGGGTGACCTTCTTGCAGTGAGGGCAAGACTGGCTCTGGTGAGACTCCCCCAGGCAGAAAAGGCAAAGACTATGCCCGTCGGAGGCAGGGAACTTCTTCAGGCAAGCAGAACACTGCTTGAAGGCAGCGGCCATCAAAGAAAAAATTCTTCCAACGGAAGGTTCTGGAACGCGGGTACCCCGAAGGGCGGGCCAGCCGCCACCCCCTTGAGGGGGGAAACGGTGACCGAAGCGAGTAGGAAACTGAGTCCACCAGATGGAAGAAACAGCACCGGGGTGGCAATCCTGCCCGAAGGACAAGATCACCGAAAAAATTGAACGCGAAGTTAGCCAAAAGACTTTCCCTCAAAAGGGCGAAAAAATTGAGGAAGCTCTCAACGATCGTCCTGCTGCTACGGCGGAAAGAAGAGAACTGAGGTAAAATGGCGCACGGGCGCCTCAGGGTGGGCGGTACGGTGGGCGGTCTTACCGCCAAAACTTTTGACCAATAGCTTTTCAAGCCTCCGATCGACGTTCTGCGCAGGCGCATAACCCATGAGTGTGTATTCACAAACTATACGAAGGAGAACTGGATGGACAGTTCAGGATCAGATCTAAGCTGACCAGTCGTGTGCAAACTTTTTCCTCTTACTTGCAGGGGATGAAGGAGGCCCTTAGGTAACTAGCCCTGAAGGAAGATTATTTTGCTGGTCTTGCTGGCTTTCAGACATGGGATTGGGATGATTGAGCACCATCTGATCTATTGCCATCAAGTATCAAAATATCTGGAACCACCCGTGTTCAGGCCAACCCAAGGACTTCTTCAGAACTCACTGCTATAAGACATGGAGACAGATGCTTATTCAAATCACTTCAATATCAGATGTGATAGAGTTGTGAACGAGACATCTGACAGAGCACATAAGCTGCTCCTTAGGCAGAGTTCAAGCTCCAGACTTTAAGTTTTAAAGCCCAGAGACTATGAAAAGGGTAAAGTGAAAACTGAATATTTTGTCTCAAGCCACACGTGATCTCATTGGACTGCTCATTGGATGGACAAATACTGAAGATGAAGCTCAAGTACTTTGGCCACCAAATGAGAAGAGAGGACTCACTTGAGAAGGCACTGCTGCTGGTAAAGATCTAAGGCAAAAAGAGAAGGGGGCAGCAGAGGATGAGGTGGATGGATGGAATTGTTGATGCGGTGGGCATAGATCTCAAGCCAGTCAAGTGGCCCAGAATGATTAATTATAATGCTTTACTAGGAAATAACTCAGGTTTTTTTTGTCAACAAGGAAATCCATCATCCTAACTTCCTAAGTAATTACTTTGTATCACTCACAAACTATGGTGTTATTCTGTGGTATTCTGAGAATTCCCTTGCAGTGGGTAAAAGACCTTATGTAATACGCATCTTGTCCAAATAATGAACCACATGTGTGCATGTGAGTCCCTCTCTCATCCCTCCCCCTCTAACCTCAGAAGTTCCAAAAACAAGGCTGACACACCCATCTGTCCTGTAACCTTTTAGAAGTGTGTTCATTATAGATATGCATTTTAAATTTCCCCCTCCCTACCTTCCTTTTTGCCAAAAAAAGAAAAACAACATACCAGAAATATCACTCTACCCTGGATAGGAAGTGGCTACCAGTTTCAGTTTCTTGTTTTTCCGCTCTTTTCTTTTAGTTATGCTGGCCAAGATATTCCAGGTATTGTAGTCCAAAAACAAACAAACACAAACAAAACAAAACCAGAACATACTAATTCCCCCCATCTCTGAGCACCATCTGATCTATTGCCATCAAACACCCTGGAAAGGGATTGCTTTAACAAAATTGAATTGCTGGCACACTATTCTTTTTAAATTGCATTGAAGTTTCCATTATAGGTCATCGTCTTAGATGGATAAGACGCCCACTGTATGGATGGTTCCAGGTTTCCTCGTCAAATTATTTAGGGGGAATTTAGATCCAGTACAAGAGCTCATGGAGCTCCTTTGAAGCATTATAAGGACCAGCTGAAACAAACCATGAAGGTGTCAGGTATAAACCCACAAACCTGAGAGGCAGCGGCCGTAGATTGCCCACTTTGGTGACAAACCTTCTCTGCTGCTACCGATCACTTTAAAGGAGAGCACTGCAGACATGAAGAGGCTATGCGACACGCACAGAAGCTTCATCAAACTCAACTATGCCGTCCATAGTTATGTGTGGTCACATGTTTCATGCCAGGATCAGTTTATTGTTTCACCAGACACATCTACCAACTGAGAAAATGACTTCCATAAAAAAATGTACGGTATGCTCAGATATGAGTAACAGCCGCTGACGACAATGATTTTCATTATACAGTATATCTATTTCAGACCATGCTGGATGTGATTATACTCACTCTAAAGCTTTGTAGATTGGAAGTACTGGATACAACCCTAAATTCCCTGAGGTTGCTTGTAGCCAGAAGTGCATTTGTACAATTAAAGCTAATGCAGCAGTTGTGCCCAGTGACTGTTTCTGGCGTTGTCCAACTGCATATTATCTATCTGTCTGTCTTCTGTCTGTTGATTGATCGCAAGGGTCCTCAAACCTTTTAAGCCGGGGGCCAGTTCACGTTCCCTCAGATGATTGTTGAGAGGCTGCTTCTGCCATCTCCACTTCTGTCACTTCCACCACCGCCTCCAACACAAGCATGAGTGCCGGAATATTTGATGCCGCGGGCTGTAGTTTGAGGACCCCTGAACTAATGGCTTTATAAACACATGGTAGATAACACTATAACATTTTACCATGAATATGGGTCATGTATAGGTTAAAAAATGGATAAAATATACACGTTTGCACATCCCAATGCTATGTCCAGGTTCTTGATCCAGTCAATTGCAGTAGGAAATAAAGTAAGAATTATTTTTCATATTTCCCACTAAATGCCCTCTATACACATTCATGGACTAGATGAGAAAGAGTTTGGTGTGGATTCTCACAGTCACATTGGGCTGTAGGCAGCTCCCCCCATTTGTATGATAGACCTGCACACCTGTCACGGCCTGTTCTTACCCTGTTAGCAGCCTTCCAGGTATATCTTGGTAGATCAAAACCATTAGGCTCCTGATTAGTCAGGATATTTTGATGAGTATCAGATGGCGTGTTTTGCAGCCATACCTCCACATATATAGTAATATATGGTTCAGTTAAATCTTAGTGTAACCACACTCTACATGGAAGTACATTTGAAGACTGATTACAACTGCTCCAAAATGCTGTGGTATGAAAATCGATGAGGGCAAGTTACAGGGAGTATGTAGTTCTGCTGTTACTACAGCTCAGTGATGGCCAACCTTGGCACTTCATCCGTTCTTGAACTTCAATTCTCATAAGCCCTGATCAGCAGGAGTGATGACTTGGGCTTCTGGTAATTGAAGTCCAAGAACACATGGAGTGCCAAAGTTCGCCATCACTGCTACAGCTTCACTAATGATTGGTCCAATTTCAGACAGAATTGAAAGTGTGGCCGAGGACCTATTAAGCTCTGTACAACATGGGCCCAGATTGCTGAAAATTGGTATTCTCTCGTGCAAACCTGCCCATATTTTGAGACTTGCAGGAGAGGTGCTTCTCAGCAGCACGAAATCCAGTGCACAAAATGTTCCCATTCAGCCATGTCTTCTCATATTTAGCTGAAAACTGTCAGCCCTTGCCTCTACTCTGGACTGTGAGACTGCCTATCCGCAGTAGTGGTGAACCTTGGCAGTCCAGGTGTTCTTGGGCTTCAATTCCCAGAAGCCCCGAGTCTCTGCAAATCCACACCAATGGGTTTACTGGCACTTCACGTGTTCTTGGACTTCAATTCCAGAAGCCCAAGTCTCTGTGAATCCACACAAATGGGTTTACTGTGCATGCAGTAAACCCATTCGCGTGGATTCACAGTGACTTGGGCTTCTGGGAATTGAAGCCTAAGAACACCTGGAGTGCCAGGGTTTGCCACCATGGGATTGTATTTTGTGAGTGACATACCTTCATATATTGAGAAGCTTGATCTCATGTCTCCTCATGAAGTCTTCTTCCAGGTAAAATGTGCACAGTTGTTATAACTATTCCTTCAAAGACTTGGTGTCCACCCTCTCCTTCCCCTGCTATATCTCTATCCCCCCCCCCCCCCACCCCAGGCAAATTGTGTTTTCACAGCATCTTCCTCCCACACAGTTGTTCTTCTTCCTCCCTAAGCTTATTTTTCATACTAATCACTCAGCTGTGGGCAGAAAATGGGTTCTGGTCACAGATACAGTGAGCGGGAATTTGTGGGAGGAAGCTCAATAGTGGCCCAGGGCATTTCACTGCCTGGTGCAGATGATAAAACGCCACCCCCATCTACAGGAACAAAGAATTAATGGCTGGGCAATCAATGCTCCTTCAGATGTTGTTGGACTTCCACCACCGTCATTCCTCTGGATCTTCTTCCAGTTTACAAGAGGAAGATCCTGCCTCCCATTGCTATATTTGCTGTTGTGATCCAGCTCTCCTCCGATGGTGACTGGGATCAGGGCCCAGCCCAGTTCTGCCTGCACCCGAGCCTGAGGATGTCCTGAGCCAGAGATCTCAGCCTGCACCTGGCCCAAGTCTGTTTCCCCTGGCAGCTAACCTGTCAGATCAGGGGTCTGGCTCTGACAGTGATCAGCCCTCAGTCAGGGAGAGGTCCAGAAAGGAGCTACACCCGAGACACAGGCAGGCTAGAGCAAAGTACCGGAAAAAAGGCTCCTAGCTGATACTTATTAGCTGGGAGGCTTATAAGCAAGCTTCTTGCAGCCTGCCAGTGTCGGTACAACTCTCATGCAAAGACTGACACACTGCTCAACTCCAAACTGCCTGCCTAGACCCTGACCTACCTGCCGTGACCAACTCTATCAACTCTACGCCAACTCTATCAACACCAACTCTATGCCAACTCTATCAACACCCCTGGACACCCTTTGGATTAGACGCTTGCTTGGACTACCGGTAACCAGACCTCGGCTTGCCTTTTGAACTTTGATATCTGGACTCTCCTCAAGTAGACTCTCTGTGTAGCACTGCCATTTGGCGACCGTGCCCACTCAGGTGGGTCAGCACAGTTGCAGAATTTCAGCAACATGATTCTAAAACAGGGGTTCACGACCTACGGGATGGGAATCCCTAGTGATGGGATTCAGCAGGTTCACCCCAGTTCACCAGAACCAGTAGCAGAAAATCTGGCTGGCCCGCCCATCCAAGTTTTGAAATAAAGTAGTCCTAATTTGGGTGCAACACAGGGTTTTTCCCCTGGCCACACCCACCATAGCACGCCCACAGAGTAGGTAGTAAAAAAAATTGAACCCCACCACTGCCTACGGCCCATGGGCTGGCCCCAGCCCCAACCACTATTCCATCTGGCCCACAGCGACCCCAGAAGCAGGCACATTTACGACAGCCGTAAACATGTCCACACATGCGCAAATGTGCCCCGCAGTTTGAGGCAGTGTTTACAATGGGGGGAAACCACGTGTCTGACCCACTCAGCTGTCTGAGGGTTTGTAGTCCAGCCCATGGTGCAAAAACCTTGAGAACCCCATTTGCTGTGAAAACAAGACATTGGAGGGAGGTGCATCTTACTTTTGAGCAGACCACCTGATTTGCACAACATGGTGATCCTTCCACATGCAATGTTTTTGCTTGTCTGACATCTTATTTAAAGTATGACCTAGTATTGCATGCTAAGGTGCAGTGCACTTTGCACTGCACATAGTGCAAGTCCACTATGAGCAGCTGGAAGTGTTTGAATCACAAGGAATGAGTGATACTTTCCTCGATTTTCCAGCCATTTTCATCAGATCCCCCTTAGAACAGATGGCACTCTTCTACCAGACCTTCCTGCGCACAGTTAGGGAGTGCATGTCTCATGGAATGTGCTCATGACAGCTTTTTCCCCACAGGCATCATTTTATTTTTGCAACTAAAGTTAGAGGATGAATGTGTGTGTGCATTGCATGTGTGCATTAAGAATCTTTGTCAACTTAAGCCAGTCTGATCCATCTATGTGCAGCTACAATCCTGACTGAGTTTAAGGGGGTTGCCAATAACAGCCCTCATCCTTTGATATGTATGCTGTTGCTACATGGAAGAGTGCAGGTGCAAATGATAATTAAGCAAATAAGAAGGCACCATCAGAAATTGCAAGTAGATAAATAGGGACCATGTTGGTGGGGAAGGTAAACAGCATTCCGGGAAACATCTGCAGAAGTGGACAACGCTGGCTCTTTGGCTTTGAAACAGAGCTGAGCGCTGAACCCTAGAGTCGGATACGACTGCAAGGGAAACCTTTACCTTTACCTAGAAGAGTTTAAAGCAGAGGGAAATATTACTGCAGTTTTGGGGAATTCCAGATGATTTCATGGAATGATTTTTTGCCCTGTACCTGTTCAGCGAGACCCAGCCACGTGAAAGAAATGGCTGAGAAAGAGACGACTCAGCAGGGCAAAATGTCAATATGTGTCACCTACAAAGTGAGAAATAACCTCTGGTCAACCTAATTTGGTCGTGAGGCCTAATCCTTGTGATGGTTTCTTATACAAGTGGTTTACTGGATAAGACACTGAACTTGATGACTTGGCAGGTCAGCAGTTTGAGACCCAAGTACTGCATGACAGAGAGAGTTCCCGCCTCTGTTCCAGCTCCTGCCAATCTAGCAGTTCAAAAGCAAGGAATTGCAAGTAGATACTGTGTTGTCTAGTGATGCCTGCCACATATCCACGGAAATGTCTGCAGATGTAGACACCGCTGGCTCTTTGGCTATAATCAGAGATGAGCACTGAACCCGAGTCGGATTACGACTGGCTTTTGAGTGAGCAAGGGTGACCTACAAGTGGGTAAGGCAGACATGGGGAAACCTTGGCTCCCCAGATGTGTTGCCCTTCAGCTCCTAGACCCCCCAACGTACATGACCAGTGAGTATTAAGGGACTCTAGGAGTTGTTGAAAACATCTACAGCCAAATGTCCCACAAGAAGGCAAACTTAGAATCCAGGATGAAAATGTTTTCTTCCTTTGAAGAGGAACAGACCGGAATGCAAAATAATTTTCCTCTCCTGCTGTGTGTCTGTACTGGTTACTCTAGGTCAGGGGTGCCCGAACTACGGCCTGGGGACTGGATGCGGCCCACAATGCCAATTCATTTGGCCCACGTTGCCCCTGGAAGCGGAAGTAAAACATGCCCGCACGGAGGGTTAACCCGGAAGAGTCTTCCACTTCCAGGAGGGATGAGGGCTTCGTGGGCCGGATGAAAACATTCAAAGGAAGAAAACATTTTCATCCTGCATTATAAGTTTGCCTTCTTGTGGGACATTTGGCTCTGTAGATGTTTTCAACAACTCCTAGAGTCCCTTAATACTCACTGGTCATGTAGGTTGGGGGGTCTAGGAGCTGAAGGGCAACACGTAGGGTTGCCATAATTCTCTCCCACCAAACCGGGACAGCCACGTGACATCATTGCATTCTTCAAACTGCACATGCACCAGATGAGGCTGTCAGGGAGACCATGGCTCTAAAATCCTGCAGAATTCCCGTCTGGGATGGACAAGCCTTCATCAGTTTAAAATAATCTGTAGTCAAGAGGTTTTTCCCCGTGTAACTCTTCTTGCAAAAGACTATTCTTGATGGCTCTATTTTATTTTTTCAATAAAATTTCTTGAGCCACTCTTGAAACCACCCTTCCTCCCCGAGGTCACCCCACCCTCCCCTTCACACACAAAAATCCTTTGGTGAGGTGAGGGGTGATCTTGCTTCCTTTGTTCAAATTTAAAAATCCGGGACTTTTACATGTTTTTTCTTGAACTGGCCGGGACAGCTTGAATCCAGAAAAATCCTGGAAAACTGGGACATATGGCAACCCAAGCAACATGTGACCAGACCATGGCCTGAAAAGTTTGGGCACCCCTGCTCTAGGTAGTATTGGTGCCCTGGTTGCTTGTCAACCCTAACAGCAGGCATCGCGTGCTCCGAGCCATGGCATGCTGCAACTGTGCAAGTGATAATGGCTACCTGTACAATCTGAAGGCCATCGATTACTGTGGCTTGTTTCACCAGGAGACATGAGGAAGTTGCCTTTTTGAATTGCCCTTCAGTTTCCACTTAGCTTTCCAGGAAGGTAGTGTGGCATTGATTAGGATGTTGTTCTTAGGGAGCCTAGTCTTCCAGCCTCCATGGGAAGAAATGACAGATGAGTTTTCGGAGGCCAAGTTCCCAACTTTGAACTGCAGGCCAGAATAAACCTCATCCACACCAAAAAATGTTTGCCAGTGTGGAGGCCTCCCTGTTGAGGAAAAAAAGCAAGATATTTTATAGACACCAAAAGAGAGGCTGGAAGCCTGGAGCAGAGTGGCGGCAACCTGGACTCTGTTCTTCTGCATTACCGCAAAACAGAAAAGGTTGCTGCTGACTCTTGGTTTAGACTAGAAACTGCAACTCAGGTGGCAGCCTTTAGAGCAGGGGTTCCCAACCGAAGGCCCGTGGGCCAGATCCAGCCCACTGTGCCATTTCATGTGCCCCCACCCCTCCAAGGGCAACAAAATGGCCACCCCTGTGAAGCTGTTGGGACAAAATGGCCACCCCCATTGTGCATGCAGGACAAAATGGCTGTCCTGCCCTCGGAGCTGACTGAGAGAGTGTGTCCTGGCCCCCAGCTTGAAAAGGTTGGGAACCCCTGCTTTAAAGTCTGTTGTCTCTGGATTTGGTCTTAGAGGAGTGATGGCGAACCTTGGCACTCCATGTGTTCTTGGACTTCAATTACCAGAAGCCCAAACCTCTGTGAAACCACACGAATAGGTTTACTGCACGTACACAGTACAGTGGTACCTTGCTTAAAGAGCATAATGCGTTCCACGGGATTGCTCTTTAAGCAAGTTTGCTCTATAAGCGAAACACCATTGTAAGTGACCAATTGTGACTTCTGGTCGGGAGGATTGTGAACCCCGATTTAGTTAAGCGAGTTTTTGGTTGGTTTTAGTTGTTAAGCGAGGCGACCATTCAGAGAAAATTCTGCTCTTTAAGCGAGTTAGTCTCTAAGCAAGGCACTCTTTATGTGAGGTTTTACTGTACTTCAGGGAATTGAAGTTCAAGAATAGCTGGAGTGCCAAGGTTCGCCATCATTGGCTAAGAGAAACCTCTTTTGCCTCAACTTCCTCACCAATGTATCAAGTGAACATCGTGTCTCATTGCACATGACCAGAACATTTCTTCCAACCACCTCCCTCTCCCCGCCATCTTCAGATGGTGACTCAAGACTCCTTAGATACCTCAGGCATCCATTCAACTGCCAACAGAAGCACACAAAGCAGTCTCATCACTCAATATATAGGTTTCTTTTAATATAAAAAAGTCTATTAAAAATTCCTTCCTAAATACACAAAAAGACCAGTTGGGGTGCAAGGGAGGATGGGAAGCCAAAAAAAGGAAAAAAAAGACAAGAAAGGCTCGATTTGGGGTTGGCAGATGAAGGCCACGTGGCCTGGGGAAGAAGGAAGCAAGCAAGCAGGAACTGATATGGAGATCATCAGAAGGTGTGTGTTCTGTTTCCAAACAACTACCAAGTCTGGTTCAGTATATTTAACTGTACAGTTCAGATCAGTGATGGACCAACACTGGGTGGGGGTGAGTTTTGTCTCTCACCCCTCACCCCCTATTTTTTGTTGTTCTTTCCTTTTGCACAATCCACAAAGCTGTACATCGGTTTCCAATTCCAGAAATGGAGAGAGTAAAGAGGGCAGGACTCAAGTTGGAAAAGAAGTCACCACGCACGCACGCATGAACACGCACACCCTGAGCTCAGCATTGGCGCAAAGAGACACACAATGAGGAAGGAATATTCATTTCAGTTTACAAGTGGCCAATGAGAACTCAGTCAATGCCATTGTTTCCCCTCCATCTCCCCCCACAACAAAAGAGGGTTTATATTTGCTTGTCTTTCATCTTTTTTTCCCTAGTATTTTTTTAATACAAACTTGGATCTTTGGGTGTGTACTGCCGAGAAACAAACATTATTTTAGAAACCCCACCCCGAAACAATAAAAAAGTAACTTAAAACCTCAATGAAACCCATGCTGAAATTTGCACATCACAAAACCACAGCAGATGTACAGATGCAATATACAATACACGATTTATAATAAAACATTATATACAATAAATAGGTTCTTGTTACTTTTTTTGTCAATCAATCTGCAAATAGATTTCTCAGTGCATACCTGACAAAATCAGCTTCCCTCCTGCTTTGACTGTCTCTAGACACTTTTTTTGTTGTTTTCTTCAGAAGATTTATTTCCAATTTTGAAAACTTTATCTCTATATGTTTTCATTTTGTTTGCTCTTTTGTATTGGTTTTTTTTTAACATTTTTGAAAAGTATTTACAATTGCTGGTTTTGTGCAGAAAGAAAAACCTCATTGCCCCTCAACCCACACCCCCGCTTCTCAATAGAGAAGACACAAACATCTTAGCGACAGACTTGGGGAGTGGGCAGGGAGGGCCAGGAGAGGCAGTAACACAGAAAAGGGTACAGGGATACAGAGAGGATGGGGAGCGGGCAGGAAAAGCAACACAAGGCTTCCAACTTCTTGCAAGAATTTCTCTGTGGACAAGGATTCTTTGAATGGATCGTCTCCTTCTTCCTATCCCTGCACCGGGCAAAGAAGCAAAGTCAAGAGGAGCTGCAATTCATTGCAAGAGCACAGCCGGTGGTGGTGGTGGTGGTGGTGGTTGGGCTTCCTTCCTGTCACTGTTGGAAGCTGGGAAGAGAAAGCAAAGAGATTTCAAAATGTGAAATGTAAATGTTATCAGTATTAATAACCACCAGTGTAACAAAGTAGAATGAATGGACCCAACTCTCCTCCAACACAATGAGTGGTTACAGCAGGGGTGGCCAACCTTTTTTTGCCGTGGGCCTGACCACACCCCCTGGACAGCTGAGCAGGCCGCTGCGCAGGTGTGTTTTATGGATGACGTAAATGTGCCCACGTCCACTTCCAGGTGTGGTGGAGGCAGCGATGGGCTGGTGTCAGGAGCCAGCCCGTGGGCCATAGGTTGGGAACCCCTGGGTTACAGAATGTGAACATGTCTAAAATGGCCTCATGCACAAACCATTTGCCTTGGGCATCTGAAACGATATGGAGTTAATATAAAGTTCATGAAGATCTCTTCTAATTGAATAACCTTCTATATAACTCTGCTGTCTTCCAAGTCTTTTGGATGATCCTTTAGTAGTTATGTTAACAAGCAGATCCTGAGAATAGTAAGTCATGTTTCCAATTTTCAGGTTATAAACTATAAAAGGAAGGTAGAAGCCTTGACTGGGTGAAACACTGGAGGTGGTGGTCCCCATCCCCTTGGTAGAAAGTAGGACTCACAGCAGAGGTGAGCACCATGTGGCTTTCCACATGTTGAACATCTAGAGGGCAAAAGGCTGCCCAGCACTGGCTTACAGGCATACCTGAGTCTAAATATGCTGAAAGTTCACATGGAAGCTCTGGCGGTCAATTATCTTGAGGATAAGCTCTGGTAGAAGGGCAAAATGTGGCCTAAATCAGGGATGCTCAAACTTTTCAGGCCATGGGCTGGTCACGTGATTCAGCGGGCTGGTCACATGGTTCCTCCCACCAGAAACGTAAGTAAAATGTGCATTGCAATCTATTTTGCAACAGGATGAGATAGATTGTAGGCTGCCATTTTCTGTTTAAACCAGGGGTGCCCAAATTATGGCCCGTGGGCCAGATCCAGCCCCTGATGCCAATTCATCCGGACCTCACCACCCTCATTACTCCCGGAAGCGGGAGTAAAACGCGCCTGTATGGGTGCATTTTACTTCTGGGAGAGACGAGGGTGGCGTGTGCCGGATGAATTGGCATTGGGGCTGGATCTGGCCCACAGGCCATAGTTTGGACACTCCTGGCCTAAACGATGGAAGGGGCCCATAAAAAATACATTTTGTGTCCCTGTGGTAACAAACCCAACCCCTAGAAGTCCAAAATTCAAAACCAAGCGCTTCTACTTTCAATTGGAATATTTTTTAAAAAAATACTTCCAAGATTTGGTACAGCCTGGTGCTTTTACTGGAGATGAAACCTTGGCTCTCTGGCCCTCCACATTTGCCCAGTCTCAGTGGCAGTCAGAGATGTGAAATACATGTTGAGTCTTGACCATACCACTGAAGTCTGTCCATTATGCCTAAACAGAAAGAATCAGGAGCAGATCTCTGAGACCCCCGAGGCCCAGTTTCCCAGTTCCAAAGACAATCCCACACAGGGATTGAGAGACATTAAAAACTCAGAGGAAGGGAATGCTTCACCCTCCCATGAAAGACACTGAAGGCCCGAGGCAGAAGAAATAGATTGACAGGCAAGCCAGTGAGGCAAAGGATGTGCAGAGCTGGGGGATCAGTTGTCATAGAGACTGTGACGAGCTAGACTTGTTCTGCTTCGTTAGCAAGGAAGAGGCAGGAAAGGTGCCCACTGGATAGATCCCACTCAAGGGCTCTCAGAAGAGGCATCAAATTGGATGCCAGGAAGCAGACACCGAGGAGAAGGTGGTGGGAGGCAGGGACTGGGCTGGCACTCCCAGGGCTTCAGGAGGGGTCCGGACTAGAGCTTTGTCTTTGCTGTCCTTCCCGCAGTTCTGCCTTTTTTGTTGCCAGTTTTCGGTTGTAAACATACTCGGCACTAGAAATGGCTGAAACAGGGATAGGAAAAATAGCTTTTTGAATGGCAACTCCTAGAATCCCTCCACTGGCTGTGTTGCATGAGGTTCTCTGAGAGGTCGTCTTCTTCTTCCATGTCTAGGCCAGATGTGAAACTGCCAAAATGAAGCCACCTATTGGTAGTTCCATTGGCCTGACCTAGTGTGAGAAAACTTAGCTGGCAACACAAGGTTGCTGTTACCAGGGAATGCCCAATTGTGGTTCAGAAATAACACAATCTTCAGGGAGGCTCTTTCTGTGTACCTGTACCATAAAGACTGCCTTGAGACTATAATACATCTGCCTTCCACATCGCAGCGTGACACACATACCACTGATCCATTTCCATGAGTCAATTTCTGATCCTGAGCCCTTTTGGCACACAAAGTCCTCCTCAGTCCCAGGCCAGGATTGATGATGATGCTGCTCTCCATCAGGATGGTTTCAAGTGGAATTTAACCCACTTGGGGACCATCATCCTTCCTTGTGACCTTCGGCACCCAAGGCCGTTAGTCCTCATGGTTGTCAGGTTAGTTAACTGCCGCCTGACACTCTGCGTTGAGTCGCTGGCAGTATGGTCTACTTCAGTTCTCAACCTTTTAAAGCTGGGGGCTGGGTTATTTATTATTATTATTATTATTATTATTATTATTATTATTATTATTATTATTATTATTATTATTATTATTATTATTATTATTATTATTATTATTATTATTATTATTAAACTTGTATGCCACCCCACTTGCAATGCGACTCTGGGCAGCTAACAAAGAAATAGAGTACAGTATCACAAATTACAGTTACAAGATATCACATTAACACAATATATATATTTTTTCAAGAACATTACATATTTCAAGAGCAATTCACATTTCAAAGGAATACGCAAGGAAAAAGGAAAAATACATTGCAAAAATTCAGACTTTGTCCACTTCCCTCCAGGCTGAACGGTCGAGAGAAAAAGTCCGGCAGCAGTGACAGCACCGACATTTTTCTAGCCAGCCGGCTGCGCCGCGCAGCTGTTCCCCTCAAGGCCAGGGCCAGCCGAGGGAAGAGTCCGTTGTCGTCATTGGTGGCGTCGGCGTTCTCATGGCCAGCTGGCCATGCCGCACAGCTGTTCTTCTTTCCCTTGAGGCTAGGGCAGGTCTAGGGAAGAGTCCGGTGGTGGCATCGGTGGCGTTCTTATGGCTAGCCGGCCACGCCGCACAGCTATTTCTTCTTTCCTTCAAGGCCAGGGCCGGCTGACAGCTTTGGGGGCCGGACAGCCATTTTGCCCTTCCTCCACCACATGGCACTTCTTGGTGAGGTGGAGGCGGTGGGGGGACACATGAAATGGTACTGTGGGCTACATCTGGCCCACGGGCCACAGGTTGAAAATCCCTGGTTTACTCTATTAACATAGCAGGATAACCTGGCCAGGCCGAAGCTGAGGTGAAATCAAAAGCCAGCCTATCCTGGTTGTCAAAGACCTCTGCTCGGATCTGAGGCAATTGAGCTCAACATGGCAATGAAGGAACAAGAAAGGCCCAGGTCTCTCTGTGGTTCTGCTCCTGACTCAGTCTCCCAGGCAACCAGAGACAAGAATGAAGGGTTGGAACAGTGCCCCACATTTCCCTTGGGTAGCAAGTGTTGTGGAGACATTTCATCTCACAGGAGTGGCTTGCCGGTTTTTTTTTTAATGGAAGAGATCTTAAGGCAGTGATGGCCAACCTTGGCATTCCAGGTGTTCTTGGACTTCAATTATCAGAAGCCCAAGTCAGCACTCCTACTGATCAGGGCTTCTGGGAATTGAAGTCCAAGAACATCTGGAGGGCCAAGGTTGGCCATCACTGCCTTAGGATCTCTTCCTCCTCCAGAAGAAGCTTCCAAGACTTTTTCAAGTGCTGACTCTGTCCTTGCATAAGCAGAGGCACAATGGGATGGGGGCTGCCAGCGCAGGTTCTTCTCCTAAATGATACAGTATATTGTATTTTGGGGTACCTTGACCTTGAGTTGGCAATTAAGACCCAACAGATTTGCAAAAGATCTGGTGTAGTGGAAATAAAATTGGCAGCACCCAGTGGTGGGCATCAGCAGGTTCGCACCAGTTTGCCCGAACCGGTAGCAGAAATTCTGGCTGGACCCGCCCATCCAAGGTTTGAAATAAAGTAGTCCTAATTTGGGTGCAACACAGGGCAAGGCTTTCCCCCTGGCCATGCCCACCATACTACACACACAGTGTGGTAGTAAAGTTTTTGGAGCTCATCACTGGCAGCACAGGTTTACTGGAACGGGTTCATCACATCCACCTGAATTTTTTAAGCCTTTTTGAAGGCTTCATTATGAGGTTTCTTCATTGTCAAGTGCCTGTATCGCTGTATCTCTATCTGTGGGCATCTATCTAGACAATACCTCGAGAGACCCAAAATCCTGGAGCTAAACTAGTAGGTGGATGATGGTTATATGCTTTATATTTTCAGTATACAAAAATAACAATGTTAACTTATACTGCACAACAACGATTTTGCTACTGGGAATAACACATGTGATTTACATGTTATCGAATGTGCTGATTCCAAATCTGAACTCAGAATTTGCCTATCACATACAGATTTTAAGTTATCGGCATGCTATAGCTATGCAAAAGGTACTGGCTAATGTATTTTTACATGGGAACATTATAACAGTTGCAGCTACCACTAGGCCAGCTGCCACCTCAGCTGAATCACGTCCCCTGATGGCATGCATGTTCCAGCAGTGGCCGGGCATGTCTGGGCAAATCAATGAGCTGACATCAAAAAGGTATATAAGGTAAGATGGACCAAGGGCTTGTCTCTAGTGCAAAACCATCTTATTGGATAGTACAGCTAGGGCAGTGATGGCAAACCTTTTAGAGACCAAGTGCCCAAACTGCAACCCAAAACCCTCTTATTTATCACAAAGTACCAACACAGCAACAGGAGAAAAAGGAAACACTCCCATTGGGCTGCTGGGCAGAGGGGTGGGGTGAATTCTGTGCTGGGGAAGGGAGGAAGTGCTCCCATTGGACTGCTGGACAGGGGGGTGGGGCAAACTATGCTGGGGAGACTGCATGGGTGCTCGCAGAGTGCCACCTCTGACACATGTGCCAGAGGTTCGCCACCACTGAGCTAGAGCATAGTGCGTCTGTTTTGAGCTAATGATGAGCAAGCGCAGCTGTGTTAATAAACCAGACAATTTTGCTACATTTGTGGCAAATATACTCTGTGTGATTAATGCAAGAACCTAACCAAAAGGGTGAGATTTGCTATCTTAAGATCCTGACATCCTGGGCAGAATCAGACTTCAGATTTGGATTCAGCACACTTGATTTAGTATAGGACACATGGATTAGACTAAGTAGCAGACAAAAAATCCACAAACCAGCTCAAAAGATCTAGTTTTTGCTCACACATTTTAGCACCTGGCCCAGATAAATCAAAAGGACAATCTACTGAGTCTCCCTCTTCCCCTGTCCTGGTCACTCTGCTCCCTTCCTCCAACTTCCTAGAATTACTCCACTGCACTCCTTGCCTTTTCAAGGAATCTATACTAGGCATGGTTTGCCTAATATCAAGCTAATAATCCCATGTACTTTTATTTTTTTAAACTAAAATGTTAACATTTCCTAACTAGGACCTGTAGATCAAAGTGCAAAAGAGTGACCAAGATGAGCCAATAACCTCCTTTGCCCATGAACCTGGAGGACAAGGGTACAAAGAATTTAGAAAAGTTACTTCTCTTGACACATTGTAACTATTCTGGATGGGATCCTGTACACCAGGGGTTCCCAACCTAAGGTTCATGGGCTGCATCCAGCCCGTAGTGCATTTCATGTGGCCCCACCCCTCCAGGGGCAATCGAGAAATAAAATGGCCACCCATTTGAAGCTGTTGGGACAAAATGGCCACCCCTCCACCCCCATCATGCAGGAAGGGCAAAATGGCTGTCCGGCCCTCGAAGCTGACTGAGAGAGTGTGATCCAGCCCCTGGCTTGAAAAGGTTGGGAACCCCAGCTGTATACCAAAGAAATAACCTACCACAGCTCTGATCCTGACCCACACCTTTGATCAGGAGTTCTCAACCTTGTAAAGCCAGGGGCTGGATCGTGCTCCCTCAGACAGCTTTGGGGGCCAGATGGCCATTTTTCGCTTACTCCACCACATGGTACTTCCGGGTGTGGTGGAGGCTGTGGGGGACCACGGGCCACAGGTTGCGAACCCCTGACTTTGATAATTGAAAACTCCGATTTCAGTTAACACTGACCAGAAGACAGATAGCAGTGATAGTAAAAGAATCTCACGTGGACATATTTTTAAAGCTATGGATTAAACATGTTCCAAAAGGAAGGATGATTTCCCCCGCAAAGGCTGAATTCTGTACCAAGCGCTGTTTTCAAATTTAAAAATGCTTTTTCAAAATATTATGTGAGGCTGCAGGATTATGGGAATTGTAGTTTAAAAATGCAACTTTCCTAAACTCTGGCTCAGTGTCAAAAACTTGGTTCTCCAGATGCTTTTGGACTTCAGTTCCCAGAAGACTTTGATCATCAGGTGTGCTGACATGGGCTTCTGGTAATTGAATTTCAAGAACATGGGAAGTGCTCTAGTGTCCCCTTCCCTTATCTGCAATTCTGGTGTGACCCTTTGCATAGAGGGTGATGAGTCTGAAGGGAAGACGTTTTCCTCATGGGTCTGAACTGACTTCTTATTGTCCTATTTTGTGTGGAAATCCCATCACTAGCACCCAACAGGAAAGATGCCCCTTCTTCCAAATTTTCACTTCCCATGTACAAGGCAGATGTCTGGCCAGATTATCATGCTATGGTAATAGAGTAGACCATACTGCCAGCAACTCAACGCCGAGTGTCAGGCGGCGGTTAACTAACCTGATCACCATTGCCTTGGGTGGTGAAGTCCACAAGGATCAGTGGTATGGGTGTCATGCTGCGATGCGGAAGGCCCCTAGTTTGAGGCCCCTTAAAAGTAGATGGATCACAGCCTGGAAATGTTAAAGGCACAGGAGGTCATTACTTACTGGAAGATGATGGTGGCTCCAGGGTCCATCACAGAAGTGTAAAATCTCCTGGGTTCTCCAAAGGAATTAAGCAACAAAAATGTTTTGTAAAAATGCAAACAAACAAACTGGGTGGGAAAAATAAAGAAATCTGCACACACAAAAAGAGAGGAAGAGGGTAGAGGGAACGATGGCAGTGAGGAAAATGCCAATCTTCAGTCTTTATTACTGAGTTTTCTTGCATTCACAGATTAGACGGTTTTCTTCCCCCACCCTCCCCCAAAAGAAGAAAAAATAAATGTCTGTCCCCGTGGCTTCTACGTGGTGGTCATCTGTGGCCTTCCGGTGTGTCTTCTTGTACACATGCTGTGGGTGGAGGATGAGAAGGGAAAACTCTTGCACTCTGCCTGGGCGGCTGTTCGATTGTCTTTATGCTGGACTGGGTGGGTGGGTGGGTGAGTGGGAAGAGGGTTGAAGACAGACTCTGGTTCAAAAACTGCCCCCGTGCTATTCTCAAGGAAATCAAGTTGATTGTTTATTTCTTAAATATTTTTCTTTTCCTTTCTTTCTTGCCTTTCTGTGTTTTTTTAAAGGGGGAAATTATTTATCTCTCCTTTTCTCTTTTCCTTTTTTTACCTGTCTCTCTCTTTTTTTAAGAAGAAGAAGAAAACAAACAAAAACAACAAAGAAGCAACAAATTAACAAAAAGATCAGTCCTTGATTTCCAATAAACACAGAACTTGAAAAGTGTTCCAGAAAAAGTGCTGGCTAAAGTACTCTGAAAAAGAGAGAGGGAGAGAGGGAGAGAAAATACATATATCAAAACATCAGCACTTGGATTATTTATTTATTTATTTCAATTTTTATGCCGCCCACTCAGGTAAAAAACCCGACTCAGGGTGGCATACAACAGTTAAAACATATAAAAACATGTTAAAACACCATCATCCTCCCATCCATCCACCCTCATTACTCCCACCCCATTCAAACCTAAACGAAAAGCTAAGAGGGAGGGGGGAAATGCAAAGACACAGAAGGAGGGCACAACTGGACTAGCTGGGGATGAGCCAGCAGGCCGGGGCCGTATTCCCATTCGGGCCCCACACCTGCCCCGCCAGCCAGGCCTTCAAACCTTTCCTGAAAGGCAGCAATTCTGTCTGTAGCCTCAATTCTGTTGGCAGGCGGTTCCCTAGGGCTGGAGGGGACACAGAGAAGGCCCTCCTCCGTGTGCCGGAGATGCGAGCCCCTCTAACTGAAGGCACAACTAGGGAGCCCCTCCGGTCTGCTCTGGTTGGACAGGCAGACACTCTTGGGACGATGCGGTCTCTCAGGTATCCTGGCCCACTGCCATATAGGGCTTTAAAGGTCAAAACCAGCACCTTGAGTTGCACCCGGAGGCAAACTGGTAACCAGTGCAGCTGCCAGAGTAGTGGGGAGGCACGGGCATAGCGCCCACGCCCCATCACCACCCGGGCAGCTGCATTCTGCACCAGCTGTAGCCTCCGAATGGTCGTCAAGGGCAGCCCCATGTAGAGTACATTGCAGTAATCTAATCTGGAGGTGACCAGAGTATGTGTGACCATGAGCAAGGAGTCCCGGTCCAGGAGCGGGCGCAACTGGCAAATTACTCTATGTTGAGCAAAAGCCCTCCTGGCCACAGCCGCCACCTGCTCTTCCAGCAACAGCCGTGAGTCCAAGAGGACCCCCAAGTTGCGCACCGGGTCTGTCTGGGGCAGAACTGCCCCTTCCAAGACCAGAGATGGTAACTCTCTGGATAAACCCGGACCCCCAACCCTCAGCCACTCAGTCTTGCTAGGGTTCAGCAGAAGCCCGCTGCCCCCCATCCAGAACCCAAAGGCCTTCAGGCATTCGGACAGGACTTTGACCGCATCACTGGGGTCCCCACGGGGCGAGATGTACACCTGGGTGCCATCCGCGTACTGATGGTACCGCGCCATGGGAACGGATGATCTCGCCCAGCGGCTTTGTGTAGATGTTAAATAGGAGAAGCGAGAGCACCGAGCCCTGCGGCACCTCATATTTAAGGGGCCTAGGACTGGATTTCTTCCTCTCCAACCACACCGACTGGGTATGGCCCTCCAGAAATGAGGAAAACCAGGACAATACTGTGCCCTGGATCCCCAATCTTTTGAGCTGTTCCAGAAGGAATGTCAATTTTGGATCACAGAACCTCAGAAACCCATAGCTTATGTCAGTAGGGGTGAAACTTGGCACTCCAGCTGTTCTTGGACTTCAATTCCCAGAAGCCCAAGTCTCTGTGAATCCACATGGATGGGTTTACTGGAGTGCCAGTAAACCCATTTGTGTGGATTCACAGAGTCCAAGAACAGCTGGAGTGCCAAGGTTCACCATCACGGGCCTATGTAAAGGCAATGGCCAACTGATTGCTTGCATCATTTACAAAATGGTTTTGCTCCCCCCCACCCCCACCCCCCGCAGTGCTGAATGTATGGCTAACCGGTTGATTTTGCTTGTAAGGGAAAACATATAAATGAAATCTATACAGTAAAACCCCTACTTATGAAAAAAGTCTGTTCCGTAGGCTTTTGCTTAAATCGGTTTTTTATGTAACTCGAAGCAAACCCATAGGAAAAAATATTTTTATGTAACTCGAAGCAAACCCATAGGAAAAAGAATCTTTATGTAACACGAAGCAAACCCATAGAAAATCATGTAAATTGGGACATGGTTTTAGCACAAAATCATTATGTAAGTAGAATTTTATGTAACTCGAGGTATTTGTAAGTTGGGGTTTTACTGTACTTCATTCTTTTCCTTAAGAGCTTCAAGGCAGCATCAATGTACTCTTCCCATTTTATCCTCCCAACAATCCTGTGAGGTCGGATAGACTGAAAGATAGCTCAAGATAATCCACAACCATTTCAGCTAAGCAGGCTCAGCGGTCTGTCAGCAGTAAAATTAACCACTGTGATATAGCAGTAACACTTCTATAGTCTGCCCCATTAGCACAGTTATGGCAAACCTTTTAGAGACTGAGTGCCCAAACTGCAACCCAAAATCCACTTATTTATCACAAAGTGCCAACACAGCAACAGGGGAGGAAGGAAGCGCTCCCCTTGGGCTGCTGGGCAGAGGGGCAGGGCAAACTCTGTGCTGGGGAAGGGAGGCAGCGCTCCCCTGGGGCTGCTGGGCAGAGGGGCAGGGCAAACTCTGTGCTGGGGAAGGGAGGAAGCGCTCCCCTTGGGCTGCTGGGCAGAGGGGCGGGGCAAACTCTGTGCTGGGGAAGGGAGGCAGCGCTCCCCTTGGGCTGCTGGGCAGAGGGGCAGGGCAAACTCTGTGCTGGGGAAGGGAGGAAGCGCTCCCCTTGGGCTGCTGGGCAGAGGGGCGGGGCAAACTCTGTGCTGGGGAAGGGAGGAAGCGCTCCCCTTGGGCTGCTGGGCAGAGGGGCGGGGCAAACTCTGTGCTGGGGAAGGGAGGAAGCGCTCCCCTTGGGCTGCTGGGCAGAGGGGCGGGGCAAACTCTGTGCTGGGGAAGGGAGGAAGCGCTCCCCTTGGGCTGCTGGGCAGAGGGGCGGGGCAAACTCTGTGCTGGGGAAGGGAGGAAGCGCTCCCCTTGGGCTGCTGGGCAGAGGGGCGGGGCAAACTCTGTGCTGGGGAAGGGAGGAAGCGCTCCCCTTGGGCTGCTGGGCAGAGGGGCGGGGCAAACTCTGTGCTGGGGAAGGGAGGCAGCGCTCCTCTTGGGCTGCTGGGCAGAGGGGCGGGGCAAACTCTGTGCTGGGGAAGGGAGGAAGCGCTCCCCTTGGGCTGCTGGGCAGAGGGGCGGGGCAAACTCTGTGCTGGGGAAGGGAGGAAGCGCTCCCCTTGGGCTGCTGGGCAGAGGGGCGGGGCAAACTCTGTGCTGGGGAAGGGAGGAAGCGCTCCCCTTGGGCTGCTGGGCAGAGGGGCGGGGCAAACTCTGTGCTGGGGAAGGGAGGAAGCGCTCCCCTTGGGCTGCTGGGCAGAGGGGCGGGGCAAACTCTGTGCTGGGGAAGGGAGGAAGCGCTCCCCTTGGGCTGCTGGGCAGAGGGGCGGGGCAAACTCTGTGCTGGGGAAGGGAGGAAGCGCTCCCCTTGGGCTGCTGGGCAGAGGGGCGGGGCAAACTCTGTGCTGGGGAAGGGAGGAAGCGCTCCCCTTGGGCTGCTGGGCAGAGGGGCGGGGCAAACTCTGTGCTGGGGAAGGGAGGAAGCGCTCCCATTGGGCTGCTGGCCAGAGAGGTGGAGCAAGCTCTCTGCTGGGGTAACTGCACGGGTGCCCACAGAAAGGGCTCTGAGTGCCACCTTGGCATGCATGCCATAGGTTCGCCACACTGGTATAGAAACTCTCCCACCAAGAAAACAGGAAGTGCTCCAGTGTCCCCTTCTTTCATCCAAAATTCTGGTACGACCCTCTGTGTGGAGTCTGAAGGGAAGACATTTTCCTCATGTGTCTAAACTGACTTCTCATTGTCCTATGTTATGTGGAAATCCTCCTCCCACCAAACAGGAGAGATTCCCATTCTTCCAAATGTTCACTTCCCATGTACAAGGAAGTTGTCTGGCCAGGTTATCCTGCTATGATAATAGAGTAGTGCCAACAACTCAACGCCGAGTGTCAGGCGGCAGTTAACTAACCTGACCACTACGAGGACTAACGGCCTGGGTGCCAAAGTCCACAGGGAAGGGTGATGATCCCCAAGTGGATTAAACCCCACTTGACTCCATCTTGATGAAGGGCAGCAGCTTCATCAGTCCTGGCCTGGGGCTGAGGAGGACTTTGTGTGCCAAAAGGCCTCAGGATCAGAAAGTGACTCGTCGAACTGGATCAGTGGTACGGATGTCATGATGCAATGTGGAAGGCAGATGAAAGGCCACTGCATTATATTCTCAGGACAGTCTTCATGGCTGATAACCACCAGGATAGCCAATATTTGGATATGGCACAAGAAGAAGAAGATGTAAGTTCGGTTTCACTTACCAGTGATAACTTTCGTTCTTCGAGTATATAGTTTGTGAATACACACTCATGGGTTATGCGCCTGCGCAGAACAGCCGATCGGAGGCTTGAAAAGCTATTGGTCAAAAGTTTTGGCGGTAAGACCGCCCACCGTACCGCCCACCCTGAGGCGCCCGCGCGCCATTTTACCTCAGTTCCATACTTAAGCCAAGCACAGGATAAACCAACTGATCTCATCCGTGCAGCTCAAGAGGGGAGGCAGGGTGGGTAGTGTGTATTCACAAACTATATACTCGAAGAACGAAAGTTATCACTGGTAAGTGAAACCGAACTTTCTCCTTCGTATAGTTTGTGAATCCACACTCATGGGAGATTAGCAAGCTCACACTTACTTGGTCGGTGGGCAGTCGGATGAGATGATCCCACGATGAGCTGAAGAACCCGTAGGTGGACCCGTCAGGGGCGTTGAGTCCGGAGCCCTCTGGTGAGGACGACACGGCCAAGCCTGGCGTCCGCAGTGGCTCTGGTGTCCACCCTGTAGTGCTGGACAAATGTGGAAGGTCTGGACCAGGTGGCAGCCTTACATATGTCCTCAAGCGGTGTGCCCTCCAGAAAGGCAGTGGATGTGGCAACCGCCCTGGTGGAATGCGCCCTGACATGCGGTGGAGGTGGCAGTGAAGCTGACTCGTAGGCCAGGTAGATGGTAGAGGTGATCCATTTGGAGAACCTTTGAGCAGAGATGGGTTCACCCTTGGACTTTCCCCCATAAGCCACAAAGAGGCGTTGTGACTTCCTGAACTCTCTAGTCCTGCTGGTGTAAAACAATAAAGCTCGTTTCACATCCAGCGTGTGCCAAGTCCTTTCTTGGGCGTTAGTGGGGTTCTGGAAGAAGGTTGGCAAGGAGATAGTTTGTGCCATGTGAAACTTGGAGACCACCTTGGGTAGAAAGGTGATGTCCGCTTGGAGGACGACGCGGTCGTTGAAGAACTGGAGAAAAGGTGCGTCTGCTCGCAGGGCAACCAGCTCACCAGCTCGTCGTGCAGACGTGATGGCCACCAGGAATGCTGTCTTCCATGTGAGGAGACGAACATCGGCGGTAGCCAAGGGCTCGAAGGGGGTCCTGGTGAGCGCGTTGAGAACGGTGGACAGTGACCATTGAGCCGTCGGTGTCCGGGCCGGCGGAAAAGCGTTCTTTAGTCCCTTGAGGAAACGCTTTACCGTTTGGTCGCGGAAGGCCCCGGAAGCGGGCGAGCCAGCAGGAGAGTGCGCTACCACTGCTGCGAGATGCACTCGGATGGAGGTGATGCTGAGACCAGACTCCGCCAGCTGGAGGAGGTAGGTTAAAATGTCCTGCAGTCCCACCTGGGTGGGGGGCGTTTGCCGGGCGGCCAGGAAAGCACAAAAACGCCTGTATTTGGAAGCGTAGGACTTCCTTGTGGAAGGGCGCCGCGCTAGTTCAAGGATCCTGGCCAGTCTGGGGTTATCCTCCACGCGGTGAGGTGGAGGCTGGGCAGGTCCGAATGGTGCAGCTGGCCCTGCTCCATTTGGAGGAGTGTCGGTGATTCCGGCAGTGTGCGATACTGTGACGACATGCGCAACAGTAGCGGAAACCAGGGTTGGCGCGGCCACGCCGGTGCCACCAGAATTGCATTGGCTCTGTGTTGGTGCATCCTGGTGAGTACCTTCTGGACCAGAGGAAACGGAGGAAAGGCATAGAGATAGTCCTGATCCCACCGTTTCATGAAGGCATCGCCCTCGGAGTTCGGTCCGATGCCTGCTCTGGAGCAGTACCTGGTGAGTTTCTTGTTGGACTCCGATGCAAAGAGGTCGATGCTCGGCGTCCCCCAGACCTGGCACAGGGACTGGAACACTCCGTCGTCCAGCTCCCATTCGTGGGTCGTCGAGGTGAGACGGCTCAGGTGGTCTGCCAAGACATTCAGTGTGCCCTGAATGTGCACTCCAATTGGGAAAATGTGCCTCTCCAGGCACCATTCCCACAACTGCACTGCAAGGTACAAGAGGGTGGTGGACCGTGTTCCTCCCTGCTTGTTGAGGTACGCCACCGCCGTGGTATTGTCCGAGGCCACTTGAACCGCCTTGCCGGTGAGCAGAGTCTCGAAGGAGCGCAGGGCCTTCCAAACGGCCAGCAGCTCCAAGTAATTTATGTGGTGCACCGTTTCGTGCGGTGCCCAGGCGTCGTTGACCGTGAGAGTCCCGCAAGCAGCGCCCCAGCCGAGGTTGCTCGCGTCGGTCAGTATCTGCAGTGAAGGTTGCGGGGGGTAGAAACTCTTCCCCGTGGCCACGTTGAGTGGTGTGGACCACCATAGCAGTTGGTCCCTCAGTTCTGGAGATGGGGTCAACCGTTTGCATTGGCTCTCCCGAAGTGCGTCGAACTCGTGAAGGAGCCACGATTGCAGGGACCTGAATTTCAATTTGGCATGGGGGATCACTGCCGTCGTTGAGGCCATCAGGCCTAGAAGTCTCTGAGCCTTCTTCGCCCGGATGCACGGTTTCGTGCGCAGTTCGCTCACCCCCTGCGCAATGTCCCGTAAGCGTTTCTGGGGGGCGTAGGCTCTCGTAATGAGCGAGTCGAGTACCGCTCCAATGTACTCGACGCGCTGGGAGGGAGTCAACTTCGACTTGGTGAAGTTGATCCTGAGGCCGAGACTCTCCATGAGGTGAACCGTGTATTGTGTGTCCCGAACGGCCGACGATTTGGTGGGGGAGACGATCAACCAATCGTCGATGTATGGGAAGACCCTGATGCCCCGTTGGCGGAGGAATGCAGCCACCGGAGCCATGCATTTGGTGAAGACCCGCGGTGCCGTGGCCAGACCGAACGGTAGGCATCGGTACTGGTACACGGAATGGTCGATACGGAAGCGGAGAAACCGTCTGTGTTCCTCGAGGATGGAGACGTGGAAGTAGGCATCCTTGAGGTCTATGACTGTGAACCAGTCCCCTTTGTTGATGAGGGGGAGGACGGTTTGTAGGGTCACCATCCGGAACTTCCTGGTGTGGATGCATTTGTTCAGGCGGCGTAGGTCCAGGATAGGGCGAAGGCCTCCGTCCTTCTTCTGGACCACGAAGTACCTCGAGTAGAAGCCGTTGTCCCAGTCGGACGGTGCTACCCGCTCGATGGCTCCCTTGGAGAGAAGGGTTGCTATTTCTTCCTCCAAATGGGGGGACGAGGTGGTGAGACGATGTCTTCCTACTCGAGGCACCCGCACGAACTCGATGGCGTAGCCAGAGAACAAGATCTTTAAGACCCACTGGTCGTCCGTGATGCCCGACCATGCCTGGAGGAAGTTCCGGAGGGGGAGGTACGGGATGTGGAGCGAGAGAGACTCGGCCGTCGCAGCTTCAAACGCGGGGCTTGGGCCTCGCGGTCGAACGCTTGTCCTGTCCGTAGGGCCGGTAGCGGGGTTTGTGTTGTCGCCGCTGTTTATAGGAGCTGGATCTAGGCTGCTCCGCCGGTCCCTGCTGCTGTGGGTTGCCCTGGAACCGCCGTGTGAAGGGCTGGAACCTCGGCCTGGTGGAAGTTGCCGGCGTGGTGAGCCCCAGGAACTTCGCCGTGGAACTGGTCTGGCGCATCTCATTCAGGACCTTATCGGTGTCCTGACCGAAGAGGCCCTGCCCGTCGAAGGGAAACTCCTCGATGAGCTTTTTCATAGCGTCATCGAGGGAGGTGTCCCTGAGCCAAGCATGGCGACGGAGGTAGATTGCGGAGGCCATGTCTTTTGCCGCATAATCGTTGATATGCCGGGCAGTGCGCATCAACTGCTCGGCGACGAAGTCCCCCTCGGCGGCCAGCGCGTCAATCCTCTTCTGGGCATCTGCGGGCAGTTTAGCCGTCTCAACCTTCACCTGCTCCCAGAGGTGAGATTGGTACAGGCCCATGGCGGCCGAATAGTTTGCGGCCCGAAAGAATAGGGAACCGGTGGCGTAAAACTTACGCCCCACCGCGTCCAATTTCTTTCCCTCCGGCGTCGACGGGACCGGGAATCCGCTGGTGGCCGTCCTATGCTGGAAGGCCTTGACCACCAGGGAATTCGGCAGGGGGTGCGCCTGCAAGAACTCGACGTTCTCGTCCAGGACCCGGTACATGCTGTCGAGCCTGGACGAAACGGAGTGTGCCGCCAAAGGTTTCTTCCACGTCGCCCTCGCCGTGGTCATCATGGAGGGGAGCATGGTTATGTGGACCGGTCGCACGGCACGCCTGTCGAGCTTCGCGGTCATCTGATCCTCACCCTCCAACGGCGGCTGGTCGACCTTCAGGTTGAGGGCGGTGCCGAGCCTCGTGAGCATGGCGGTCAGTGAGCGCTGGTCCTCACCACGCGGTGGGTCCACCGAGCCGATGGCTTGTTCCGGCGTGCGCTCGGCGTCGACGTCTCCCTCGTCCTCCTCCGACGACGAGCTGGACTCATCGGAGGACGAGGGAGGCAGTCTTTCGTCCACGTCCGGACCGCGCCAGTACGGCCTGGGCGGGCCGGCGGGATGGGCGTCCACCGCATCAACGTCCGGACCACACCATGACGGGTTGGGTGGGCCGGCGGAGCGGGTACTCGACCCACGGGAGGTCGGTGGGGCCGCGGCAGAGCCGGGATGCCCGGGGCTTGCGGTGGTCGGAACCGGAGCCGCAGAGGCCGCAGGCGTGGAGGTCTGGAACCTGGTCGCAAACGACGCCATGACCTGAAACATCTCTCGGACGAGGGCCATCTGAGACGCGTCCGAGTCCGCTGGCGGTGGAGCTCCGGTGGCCGGCGGGATGGTGGCCCACGAAACGGTGGGAGCCGAAACGGTGGCCGGCGTCGGTGTCGGCGAAACGGTCGTCGAAACGGTGGCGACCGCCTCGTCCGTCGGTGTTCTGGGCCGTGGAGAGACGGAGGCCTGCCTCGGCGAGGAGTTTCTGCCCCGAGGAGGAGAGGAGAGCACCTGAGGTGGGCGAGCTGGAGCCCCAGCCCTGCGTCCTTTCTCAGGTGACCCGGAAGACGACCGTCCTCCCCAGATGGAGGATCCCGGAGAAGGACATCGGGCAGTCGAGAACGGCGGAGAAGGCCCGGGAGAGGCGGGTGTGCGCGGAGTGGGGGGAAGCGACCGTCTCTTCTCCGACCCACGCTTGCGCTTCTTCTCACCGTTCTTGTCCTTCTTCTTCTTCTTCCTCATCGGAAGCACGGAGGAAGAGGCCGGCGGTGGTTGAGCGGCAGCGGCGGCCGTGGAGGCGGACGCGGCGGGAGCCAGAGCGAGCTCCATCAGGTGAGCCTTGAGGCGATTGCTTCGGTTCTGCACCGCGAGGCGCGTAAACTTTTTGCAATGCGGGCAAGACTGGCTCTGATGCGACTCTCCCAAACAAAAGAGGCACAGGCTGTGTCCGTCGGAAGCCGGAAACTTCTTAAGGCAAGCCGTGCACTGTTTAAACGCTGCAGCCATCAACCGCGGAAAAAATTCTTCCAGTGGAAGTTTCTGGAGACGAGTACCCCGAAGGGCCGACCAGCCGCCACCCCCTTGAGGGGGGAGACGGTGATCGATGCGAAAAATTGGCTACTGAATCCACTCAAGAGAAGAGACAGAGCCGGGGTGGCGATCCTGCCCGGAGGACAAGATCACCGAGAAAAATTGAGATTTGCCAAAAAGACTTTCCCTCAGAAGGGCGAAAAAATTGAGGAAGCTCTCAACGATCGTCCTGCTGCTACGGCGGAAAGAAGAGAACTGAGGTAAAATGGCGCGCGGGCGCCTCAGGGTGGGCGGTACGGTGGGCGGTCTTACCGCCAAAACTTTTGACCAATAGCTTTTCAAGCCTCCGATCGGCTGTTCTGCGCAGGCGCATAACCCATGAGTGTGGATTCACAAACTATACGAAGGAGAACTAGGCAGTGCTATAGAGAGAGTGGGATTAAATGCTCCCTGCTTTGAATGAGGTGAAGTATGTACATAGTAATGATGGAATAGGGAAATGCAATTGCCAGTTTAATTGGTTTCCATGTGGACTGCAGGTATCAGAATGTCTTAGCTTAAGAAGAAGCTTCAAGTGTGTATTAGGTAAAGGTCACTCTTGCTCAAAAGCCAGTTGTATCCGATTCTAGGGTTCAGTGATCATCTCTGTTTATAGCCAAAGAGCCAGCATCTGCAGACACTTCCATGCACATGTGGCTGGCATGCCTCAACACTGGAGTGCATGGATCACTGTTTACCTTCCCACCAAAGTGGTACCTATTTATCTACTTGCAATTTCTTGCTTTCAAACTGCTAGTTTGGCAGGAGCTGGGACAGAGGTGGGAGCTCACTCGATCATGCAGTACCCAGAAATCGTACTCCGACCTTCCAGTCAGCGAGTTCAGCATCTTAACCACTCGAGCCACCAGAGTCTCAATGAGGTTTTAAAATGTTTGTTCTATAAAGTGTTTGTGATTTTATTGTTTGTAAGCCACCCAGAGTGATGTATGAACCGGTTGGGTGGGATATAAACATTCTAAACAAACAAATACAGAAATAAATAAAATAAATGGGCAGGTTTTGCATAGCAAGTTCTGTAGGCAACACACAGGTAGGATCATGTATAGACATGAAGAAAACTCGAGTTACAAGCCTTGGCCAGGACTTGGGAAAGTTAGGTTTTGGCCTACATCTCCCAGAATCTCTCAGTCAACTAGTCATGCTGACCAGGGATGCTGGGACTTGTTGTCCAAAAATCACCCTAACTTTTCCAACTCATAGAGTCCTTATCTGCAGCCGTGATTTCACACCATGTTTCACCACCTAATGCAGGGGTTCCCAACCTTTTCAAGCCGGGACCCCTGTCACGCTCTCTCAGTCAGCTTTGAGGGCCAGACGGCCATTTTGCCCTGCCTGTATGATGGGGGCAGCAATTTTGTCCCAACAACTTCAAAGGGGTGGCTATTTTGTTTCTCGAATGCCCTTGTAGGGTTGGGGGCCACATGCAGGGCCATAGCCAGGATTCTAGATATGGGTGGGCGAATATTTTTTCAGGATGGGCAACAAAGCCTCTTTTCAATGGATTCCTATGGGAAACCGTGGGTTGCCAGGGTGGGCAGACTGGCTCTGGCTCTGCCAATATGAGATAGTGTCAGGGGCTGGATCTGGCCCAAGGGCCTTAGGTTGGGAACCCCTGACCTAGTGAAATCTAGGCTGGAAAAACTGCAGAGATGACTCAGGTCTTGAGCCCAGGGCAGCTGAGGAAAGGATTGGGCCTTAGGAATAGTGTTGGAGACCACTGGTGACTCTACTAGATGGGTCTATGCACAGCATGCCTAACTGGGTGCCCAATTAAAATGAGACAAATCTAAACCAGTCTAACAATGCAACTGGACACAAAAGACTGTGTCAGAAAAGCATATATAAATGCTTGTATACAAATGCCAGAAGCCTCCGGAACAAAATAGGGGAGCTGGAATACTTAGCAATAGATAAGAATATTGATATTATTGGTATCACTGAAACCTGGTGGACGGATGATAACCAATGGGATACAGTTATCCCAGGCTACAAACTGTACAGGAAGGATAGGAAGGGGCAAACGGGAGGTGGTGTAGCCTTGTATGTCAAAGAAGTGATAAAATCGTATGAATTGGAATATCTAGGTGATTTGGAGTCACCATTAGAAGCTCTGTGGGTAAGAGTACCAGGCCACAAGGATGGTCTAACAGTAGGCATATACTATCGGCCTCTGACCCAAACTCCTGAGGGAGACTTGCAGTTGGAGAATGTTGTAAAGGAGGCATCCAGGAAGGGAAGCCTGGTTATAATGGGGGACTTCAATTACCCTCACATAGACTGGGTGAACTGTTGTTCAGCACATGATAAAGAGATAAAGTTCCTAGATATGCTAAATGATTGTTCCCTGGGACAGATGGTTGAAGACCCAACTAGAGGTACAAGAATCCTTGACTTGATCCTGAGTAATACTCAGGATCTGGTGCAAGATGTTAATGTGACTGATCCAATAGGGAACAGTGACCACAACTCAATTATATTTAACTTGATCATAGACCGCAAGTCACTGATAAAATCTAACACAGAGACCTTAAATTTTCAAAAAGGAAATTTCCCAAAGTTGAGGAAACTAGTAAAAAAAGAAGCTGAAAGGGAAAATTGAGAGAGTCCAAACACTCCAAGAGGCATGGAGGCTGTTTACAAAAACAATAACAGAGGCTCAATTGGAATGCATACCCAAAAGGAAAAAGGGCACTGCCAGGTCCAAGAGGACTCCAATGTGGCTTACAGGAGCTGTTCGGGAAGTGATCAAGAGCAAGAAAAGCTCATTTAGAAGATGGAAGGCTTGTCCGAATGAGGACAGCAGGCAAAAACATAAATTCTGGCAGAACAAATGCAAGGCAACAATCAGGAAAGCAAAGCAAGGCTTTGAGGAGCGTATAGCTAAAAATACTCAGAGAAATAACAAAGACTTCTTTAAGTACATTAGAAGTAAGAACCCAACTAGGAAGGCCATTGGACCATTAGATGACAATGGAAGGCAAGGGGTTATTAAAGAGGAAACAGAGATTGCAGAGAGACTCAATGAATTCTTTGCTTCAGTATTCACTGAAGAAGACAGAGACCACATGCCCAAAACAGAGCCTATCTCCGTAGGGAGGGAAACCGAAGAATTAAGCCAGATAGAAATAACCAGGGAGGAGGTCCTTGCATGTCTTGTTAAACTAAACACTAACAAATCACCAGGACCAGATGGAATCCATCCACGAGTTCTCAGGGAACTTAAAGATGAAATTGCTGATCTCCTAGCCAAAATATATAATCTTTCCCTCAAATCAGGCTTTGTGCCTGATGACTGGAAGGTAGCGAATGTAACACCAATTTTCAAAAAAGGATCCAGGGGTGATCCAGGAAATTACCGACCTGTCAGTTTGACATGTGTCCCAGGTAAAGTGATGGAAACCATCCTAAAAGATAGAATTAATAGGCACATAGAAGAGAAGGCGCTGCTAAAGGAGAGCCAGCATGGCTTTTGCAAGGGCAAATCATACCTCACTAATCTGTTGGAATTTTTTGAGAGTGTCAACAAGCATGTGGATAAGGGGGATCCAGTTGACATTGTTTATCTGGAGTTTCAGAAGGCTTTTGATAAGGTCCCACACCAAAGGCTCTTGAATAAACTTACCAGTCATGGAATAAAGGGACAGGTCTTGTCCTGGATCAGCAACTGGCTAAGGGACAGGAAACAGAGGGTAGCACTAAATGGACACTTCTCCAAGTGGAGGGAAGTAAAGAGTGGGGTCCCCCAAGGTTCAGTACTGGGACCCCTGCTTTTCAACCTCTTCATAAATGATCTAGAGGTAGGAGTAAAAAGCAAGGTAGCCAAATTTGCTGACGACACTAAATTATACAGGGTAGTGAAAACTGTGAGAGATTGTGAGGAGCTCCAGAGGGATCTCTTGACACTGGGGGAGTGGGCAAAACAGTGGCAAATGAGTTTCAACATTAGTAAGTGCAGAGTGATGCATGTTGGGGCAAAGAACCCCAATTACATTTATAAACTGATGGGGTCTGAACTCTCTGCGACAAACCAGGAAAGGGACCTTGGTGTCCTGGTGGACAACTCAATGAAGGTGTCAACCCAGTGTGCCTCAGCAGTGAAAAAAGCAAACTCAATGTTAGGGATCATTAGGAAGGGTATAGAAAATAAGTCAGCAAGTGTCATTTTGCCTCTTTATAAATCTATGGTGAGGCCCCATCTGGAATACTGTGTACAGTTCTGGTCGCCATACCTCCAGAAGGATATTATGGAGCTGGAAAAAGTGCAAAGGAGGGCAACCAGAATGATTAGGGGACTGGAACACCTTCCTTACCATCTGAGGCTGCAACGGTTGGGCCTCTTCACTCTTGAACGACGACGTCTAAGAGGTGACCTGATCGAAGTTTATAAAATCATGCACGGTGTGGACAAAGTAGATAAGGAAAAACTGTTTTCCCTATCGCATAACACTAGAACTAGGGGACACTCCATGAAACTTTTGGGTACTAGTTCTCAAACAATTAAGAGAAAGTACTTTTTCACCCAGAGGATTATTGGTCTATGGAACTCCCTGCCAGAAGAAGTGGTGACAGCTGTCAGTCTTGACAGCTTTAAGAAAGGATTAGACAAGTTCATGGAGGAGAAGAGTATCAATGGCTATAATTATGGATACTTAAGGACAACCTCCGGGTTGGAGAGATAGGCAGGATATCTCTCAATATCATTTCCAGGGAATCCTAAGCAGGTGAAGGCATCTGCTTGGGAATACCCTGAAGGAAATGGTGAGCCACTGTGTGAGACAGAATGCTGGACTGGATGGGCTGTGGCCTGTTCCAGCAAGGCTGTTCTTATGTTCTTATGTTCTTATGTAACTGGAAAGGCAAAAGAGGCACACTGTATTTTGTTTCCCCCTTCAGTGCTGGCAACCACCCACAAGATATATGAGTACGTTCTACAGTAGGTCAACGGGCAAAGGAGAGGGACACACCAAGTTTTAGCCTTGTTGCTGCCTTATGACAATTTTTGGCACAAAATATTGGCCCTATTTTTAGCTCTGCCAATTCTAGTCTGTCTGTCCAACTTGTCTGAGAGAAGGGGATCAAACATTGTGTGCTGTCAAGTCAGAACTGACTTGTGGCGGCACTAGTAGAGCTTTCAAGGTAAATAAGATATTTAAGGAGTGGCTTCACTAGATCCAACCCTCTCAAATGTTTCCATGGCTGACAAAGAATTCAAAATGAGGTCTCCAGAGACCTACTCTAAAATGACACTGGGTACCAAGAGAATAGGAGAGATATGGCAAAATGTGAAATACTGTAGTTTCTAATCCATTCTCCCTCTCTCCCACTCTCTGTTTCTGGTGGTTTATGTAAAAACATCCAGTCATGCCTAACAGGATTGACCAATGATGAATCAAAGAGATTTGGAAAGGAAAATCTACATGTTTCCACTGTATATATTCCGAATATAAACTGAAGCATGCTGCATTTATATCCCAGGGTCCTCAACTGGCTTCCATTAAACCAGGGGTGCCCAAACTTTTCAGGCTGCAGGCCGGTCACATGGTATAAAGCGAACTGGTCACTATGGCCCGGGGGCCGGATCCAGCCCCTGATGCCAATTCATCCGGCCCACAAAGCCCTCATCACTCTTGGAAGCGGAAGTAAAATATGCTGGTACGGGCGAGGAGGGCTTTGTGGGCCAGATGAATTGGCATCAGGGGCTGGATCCGGCCCCTGGGCTATAGTTTGGGCACCCCTGCTTTAACCTATCTAGTAATAAGTATTATTTATTATTCCATGTTGTAGCCTGCTTTTCTGCATATAGCACCCCAAGTCAGATAGCATTAACAAAAATACAACAAATCAATCGCAATGTGTTTTATAGCCCACTTTTCCTTCCTAAGACTGAATAAGAAGTTTCTGTTAATAGTACACATTCTGTTTTAACATTTAAAAAAACATATAAAGGTATTTCCAATGGCTGTTTCCCCATTTTTTGAGCATCTTTCTACTGGAGTCCTAGCTGAAGCATGTTTCAGAAGACATTTTGGGTTAGAGCCAAGTGCAGAAACTTTACTTACAATACAGTGGAACCTCGTATAACGAATGCATCACACAACGAAAAAAATCGTACAACGAAGAGAATTTTGGAACAAATGGGTGCATTGTACAATGACAATTTCTATGGGAAAAATTGTACAACAAAAATTTTCTTTGTATGGTTTTTCCCATAGATTTTGTTGTATGGTTTTTCCCATAGGGATTTTCGTTGTACGATGCATGCATCGTACAACGAAAAAAATCGTATAATGAAGTGCCTTGTAGAACCAATTATATGAGGTTCTACTGTATTTCACTTTTTTATACACTAGGCTTGGTGTATAAGTTATAAAAGATTAGCATCTTATTTTCAAGCACATGAGTACTCTTCAGATGCTACACAAAGAATATATCTAATCGGTGGTGGATACACAGAGGACAGTATGACAGCAATAGCAATTACACTTATGCACCACCCCATCATGCTTAGTGCACTCTCTAGGCGGTTCACAAGTTAACCAGCTGAGGGGAGCCCCACCCCTCCTCCCTTTGCCAGGAGAGGTAAAGGGCCGCCTGGGCCGGCAGAAGACAACAGCCTCCGACCAGCTGAGGGGAGCCCCGCTCTTCCTCCTTTTGCCAGGAGAGGTAAAGGGCCGCCTGGGCCGGCAGAAGACAACAGCCTCCGACCAGCTGAGGGGAGCCCCGCTCTTCCTCCCTTTGCCAGGAGAGGTAAAGGGCCGCCTGGGCCGGCAGAAGACAACAGCCTCCGACCAGCTGAGGGGAGCCCCGCTCTTCCTCCCTTTGCCAGGAGAGGTAAAGGGCCGCCTGGGCCGGCAGAAGACAACAGCCTCCGACCAGCTGAGGGGAGCCCCGCTCTTCCTCCTTTTGCCAGGAGAGGTAAAGGGCCGCCTGGGCCGGCAGAAGACAACAGCCTCCGACCAGCTGAGGGGAGCCCCGCTCTTCCTCCCTTTGCCAGGAGAGGTAAAGGGCCGCCTGGGCCGGCAGAAGACAACAGCCTCCGACCAGCTGAGGGGAGCCCCGCTCTTCCTCCCTTTGCCAGGAGAGGTAAAGGGCCGCCTGGGCCGGCAGAAGACAACAGCCTCCGACCAGCTGAGGGGAGCCCCGCTCTTCCTCCTTTTGCCAGGAGAGGTAAAGGGCCACCTGGGCCGGCAGAAGACAACAGCCTCCGACCAGCTGAGGGGAGCCCCGCTCTTCCTCCCTTTGCCAGGAGAGGTAAAGGGCCGCCTGGGCCGGCAGAAGACAACAGCCTCTGACCAGCTGAGGGGAGCCCCGCTCTTCCTCCCTTTGCCAGGAGAGGTAAAGGGCCGCCTGGGCCGGCAGAAGACAACAGCCTCCGACCAGCTGAGGGGAGCCCCGCTCTTCCTCCTTTTGCCAGGAGAGGTAAAGGGCCGCCTGGGCCGGCAGAAGACAACAGCCTCCGACCAGCTGAGGGGAGCCCCGCCCTTCCTCCCTTTGCCAGGAGAGGTAAAGGGCCGCCTGGGCCGGCAGAAGACAACAGCCTCCGACCAGCTGAGGGGAGCCCCGCTCTTCCTCCTTTTGCCAGGAGAGGTAAAGGGCCACCTGGGCCGGCAGAAGACAACAGCCTCCGACCAGCTGAGGGGAGCCCCGCTCTTCCTCCCTTTGCCAGGAGAGGTAAAGGGCCGCCTGGGCCGGCAGAAGACAACAGCCTCTGACCAGCTGAGGGGAGCCCCGCTCTTCCTCCCTTTGCCAGGAGAGGTAAAGGGCCGCCTGGGCCGGCAGAAGACAACAGCCTCCGACCAGCTGAGGGGAGCCCCGCTCTTCCTCCTTTTGCCAGGAGAGGTAAAGGGCCGCCTGGGCCGGCAGAAGACAACAGCCTCCGACCAGCTGAGGGGAGCCCCGCCCTTCCTCCCTTTGCCAGGAGAGGTAAAGGGCCGCCTGGGCCGGCAGAAGACAACAGCCTCCGACCAGCTGAGGGGAGCCACCGCCCCAAGGACTGTTGCCGCATCTGCGGGGGGGGGGGCTCTTCTCCCATCCCCTGCGGGGAAGGATGAAGGGCCATGGGCTGCCGGGCCAGGCTGAAGACCTGCCGCCGCCTCGAGGACCGTTGCTGCAGCTGCAGGGCGGGGGTTCACCTGCCCTCTCTTTCTTTTCCTTGCACTCCCGGGCCTCGCCTCAGGCCATCATGGAAAAGATGATGCTGTGGCGAGTGGCTGGATTTGCCACCACCGTCGCTCTTGGTCTTGGCCTCGGCACAGGCAAGGATGCCGGCCGGCTAGGAGCAGCACGCACACTTTCGTTGTTGTCCCCCCCCCCACCCCCACCCCCCGGGAAGGACTTGGAAGGGACTGTGTTGGGGTTTATCTTCATATTGTTATTTTGTGATAATTTGTATTTAGACATTTTGTATATTATGTACTTTTTTGATGCTATTAATTGATGTTTTATATATAATTTTATAATTGTAATTTTGTATTTTGTTTGAATTTAGATTTTGTGCGCTGCTTTTGTACTTTGGATATTGTATTTATATGCTGTAAACTGCTTTGAGTTCCCCTAGGGGAAGTAAAGTGGTATAGAAATGTAAATATAATAATAATAATAATAATAATAATAATAATAATAATAATAATAATAATAATAATAATAATAATAATAATAATAATAATAATAATAATAATAATAATAATAATAATAATAATAATAATAATAATAATAATAATAAGCATTTTGCCTCCAACACGCTGGGTACTCATTTTACTGACTGGATGAGTCAACCTTGAGTCAACCTCACAATATTTTGGCTGCAGTACAGCCACTGTGCCACCAGGGCTCATGCTATTATTATCATGCTATTAGGTGGCTCAGTTGTTAAGAAGCAAGTTGGCAGTTCGAGACCCGGGTACTGCATGATGGTTTGAGTGCCCGTTTCTGTCCCAGCTCCTGCCAACCTAGCAATTTGAAAGCAATAAATTGCAAGTAGATAAATAGGGACCACTCCGGTTGGAAAAGATCTTAGGGACATGAAAGGAGCCTCATTCAGGCATCCCCTGAGCGTAGTTTCTCCAGCAAAAATCCTTTCAACCCAGAATAATTTTTTGACACAAAATTATTATCATGCTATTATATGTGACACGATTGCTAGTTAACACACAGCCACCTACCCAAAGCCTTTCCATTAAAGACAGACTATATATGCTTGCAACAAGAAACACCATTACCTGAAGATTGAACATGCACATGTGTTACCCTAAGGCAGACATTCACAACCTACGACCAGTGGGCCAGGCCCAGCTCCTGACACCAATTCATCTGGCCTCCCGACGCCCTTGCTGCTCCCAGAAGCAGAAGTAAAATGTGCACTGCGCATAATGCTGCTAAATGCATTGTGAGCATGCGTGGCACACATTTTACTTCTGCTTCCAGGTGGGAGGAACCACACGACTGGCCCGCTCAGCTGTCCAGGAGGTGTGGTCAGGTCCATGGCCTGAAAACATTAAGAATCGCTGCCCTAAGGCCAAAATGTTGAGCGAAAGAGCTCATATGTTTTGGACTACAACTCCATTCAAAAAGCCAGCTATGGGATTCGGAGTTGTTGTAAAGAATTACACATATTCAAGCTCTGCTTTATGCTACCTCTCTAAGTACAGGAACTGTAGGTCAATTTTTGGAAGCCACAGGCCCTGTGCTGTGTGGCTGCAACTCTTTCTCTGATTTTTCAAAGTGCAATGAAACTCTTTGCTAGTGAAGTGGAGATGAAGGCCACCTGCGCACCAAACGAAAGCCTCCGCTCTGTTAACCCGCCAGGTTCTCCTCCAGCACCTACCCTGAAACAAAACCTCGTCTGCTTGGCACTTCAGATGACACTACAATGAGGTGACCGTGAAAGTGTCCTCCGGATGTTGCTCTAGCATTGGACCCAAAAACCCGCTCTTCTGGGCTGCAGCCATGATGGGGTGCCCTTGGGGTGCAAAGCTGGGGTACCTATAATTGTCTTGGAGTGGCAGCATAGAGTCTCTCGGGACTGGGGAAATGTTCAAGTCACTCATCAAGGGGCAAAGGTAGGCCCCTCTGTGGTGAACTCTGGCCATGTCCATGGGCTCCTTGTCATTCTTGGAGAGAGCGGTGCTGGTCATGTGGGGGTTGAGGCAGGAGGTGTCTGGGCTTCTCCCCATGAAGTCCACCAGCATCCCGCCCCCAGCCTTGTTGTCATAGGGAGGGCTGCGGGTGCTGGAGGAGGGGGAGTACCAATAGCCGGAGTTTTTGCAGCTGGGGGAGTCGTAGTGTGGCTGAGACAGGGCCAAGTCCCGGCAGGCCATGAGCCCGGCTGCTGAGTGGGACAGACCGCCGGCCCCTTGCATACTGTGTTTGAGCGAGTCGCAGGCCGGAAGCTTCCGGAGGTCACTCGCCCGCAAGTCCTCCTTGAAGGCCAGGGTAGGGGAGCAGTTGGGCGAGAAGGCCTTCTGTAAGCCTGCGTCAAAGACAGTCTGCTGGGGGGGAGGGGCAGGAAGCTGGTGTGGCAGGGCAGGGAAATGCTTGCTATCCAGGTCGGTTTGTCCCAGGCCAGGGGAGTCGCTCTGGAAGCCTTGCCCAAAGGTGCCGTCTGAAGGAGTGGAGGGGTTCATTGAGTAGGGCCCAGTGTAGTCGCAGGGATCTCTTTCACTGAGCCCGAAACCCCGGGACTGGGAGGGGAGGGGTGACATGCTGCTGTCTCCGCTGTAATAGTCCAGACCTAAATCTGTACTGTCTTGAAAGAGGGGGTTCACCGGCTGGGATTTGGCCGGAAACTTGGCTTTACCCGTGCCTCTCTCCTTCTTGGAGGCACAGGCACCCCGTGAGCCCCGCGGCTGTCTGGCCCCTGTGCCCCTCTTGGAGGGATACGACCCAGCCGAGAAATTCAGGTGGGCGGCATCAAACAGGTCGACTTTCTTCCTCCTGCCCCGGCCCGGCTTGTTGCTGCTGTGGAATAAGACACTCTGGTTCCAGTTGTAACCTGGGGCTGAAGACGACTCGTTCCAATCCATCATCAGTTTTTCCAAACTAGAGAGGCTGGACTGGCCCTCGCTGGAGGAGGCCTCACTGTTGGCCCTCCGGTAGCCCGCAGGCTGGTTGAACTGGGTACTATCCGAGGAGGACTCAGAGAAGGTCTCGGAAACAGTCTGCTGCTTGGCCTTCTGGGGCGTGTAGTTTGAGATGTCCAGGATGACATTGGGCTCATTGATATGACAGTCGAAGCCTGGATTGTAGAGCTGGCTGAAGGTCTCAGAGCTCCAGTCCAGGTTGCTGTAGCCTTGCCGGAACACCCACTGAGAAGCGCTGGGAAACTGCCGGCAGTTCTCTGGGGAGAGCTGGAAAGAAGCTGAACCTTTGGGCACCATGTACCCACCTGGGGAGACCGTGCTTGCTCTGCTGTCACATCTTATGGGAGTGTGGGAGGAACTGGAGAATTGGTTGTGGTCAGAGCTATTGAAGAAGGAAGCCTTATTCAATGGCAAACTGGACCCCGAGGTCTGCTGGGCATAGCTGGCACTATGGGCACTGCTTGGCGATGAGGGCAAACTGTTGCCGCTGCCATAGGCGAAACTACAATCTTTGTTGTTGGAGCAATCTTGGGCAGCATGGTAAGACTTCCCTTGCTGAAACAAACTGGAGGGTGTAATGCTCTGTCCTCCACCGCCACCGTAGCTGCCAAACTGTGAGTAGCTGGAGGCACCCGTGGAGTGGGTAGTGGGTGACCTGGAAACAGCAGAAAGAGGTGCCAACTTCTGGAAGGCATCTGTGCTGCGGCACTCAGAAGCAGCCTGAGGAAGATTGTATCCTGTTGCTCTGGTGGGAGGGAATGACTGCCGGTTGGTCATCACTGTATGGAAGGGTGTCTCAGTAGTAGCAGTTGTAGTGGTGGACAAGGGTGTAGCTTTGCCTCCTCGGCTTGGGTAGGATGACATCCCCCTCTGTGTTGCAATGGCGTTGGGAGGGGCTGTGTACGTGGTTGTGGATTTACGCGGCTCGGAGCGTGTATTTGAGAGGGCAAAGTCCAGAAGGTCTGAGGAGTCATCCGAGTCCAGCAGGGAACGGAAGTACCCTGTGAAAAGGTTCTGTCTTTCTTGGCTAAGCTCAGACTGGGATGAGGGATTGCTCCCTGCAAAAAATCCAGTCCTGCTGGAAGAACTTGTTTCCAGAGCTAAAGAGTGAAAGGTCCTAGAGTCAGTGCCTTGGTAGCTGCAGTTCCTGTTGGCTTGGTTGGAGAGATGCCCATGGTGGGACATCCAAGAACCCTCTTTGTCACCACACCAGTCAGAGGTCCCATCGCTGAAGGTCTGGCTAGTGTTTGCTTCTGGAAACAGCACCCCATTTTTGCGGGACCTCCTCTTCCTCTTAGGCTTTTCCATGGAGTCTGGCTCAGAACGGCCCCTCTTCCGTGGGTGAGCAGGATCCGCATGCATGGCCGCTCCTGGGGATGGCTTCTTTTTCTTACCAATGCCTTCAAAGAAGTCACTAAAGGAGCAGTGAGGTGAGCGGGCAGACTGCCCCCCTCCACGCCCAAACCCCCCTCCTTTGCCACCACGCCTGCGGAAACCTTGAACCCGGTGCAAAAAGTGGGAGATGCTTTGAGTGTCAGGGGCCTGGTGGATGGAGTCTGGCTCACTTGGGGTCCAGCAGCGGGGTGGGGAGCAACGAGCCGAACATTGGCTCTGGCGATTGAGGAAGGCAAGCTTTGCCAGGACATCTGAATAGTCAGCTTTACTGTCATTGGTATCAGCTACGTACGAGGGCTGAGGTGAAGCCAGCTTCTGTTTCCTCCTCCTCCGTTTCTTCGCCTCTGGGGTGGGCTCCTTGGGCTTGACGGGTCCCAACATCAAGTTCTTAGGAGGCCGCCCTCGCTTGCGCTTCAGGATAATGGGCATCTCTCCTGGAGGAAAGACCACTACCACATTACGCCCGTTGTTCTTCATCTTCAGCAATGGGGTTGGCTCCATTGAAGTGCACATTGGCAGCTCTTTGCCCTCGATGTTCAGGTTACTGTTGAGGGAAGACACTTTGTATGTTGTCTTATTCCTCCTCCCAAGGGAGACGGGGATCTTGGCCATCTTGACCACCATTCTGCGTATGCCACGGCACTTGGGCTTTGGAGGCTGCAGGTGGGCAGGGGCCACTTCCTGGTCACATTTAGGTTCTAAAGGGGAAATGGCTGGAGCGACAACGTCCTCTGCTGGCACAGCTGCCACCGGCACCCTGGGCTCCTCTTGCTGTGCCATGGTGACTTCTGCTGTCACAACCATGGGGGGGACTCTGGCCTCTGCTACAATCTCCACCCGCCGCCCCCGGCCTCCCCGCCGCCGGCGACAGAACATCTTTGGCTTATCTGTCCGGCGCAGGGCATATTTCCTGTGGTCGTCCCTTCCCCGTCCTGCCCCTCGCCTGACGACTCCTCTTACGGGGCAGCCTCCAAGGTGGGACTTGGGCTGTAGTGGATGGGAGTCTAGGGACCCGTCTGCCCCCACTTGGAGCTGGGAGTCCAACAGTTTGGGCAGCGGGCCTAGCAGCTGGGATTCTGGGTCCAAGAGTTGGGCTTGAGAGTCGAGCAACTGATGGTCCAGGGTCTCTAAAGACTGGAGCCCAAGAGGCTCTGAAAGGGGTTCTAGGGACTGGAGCGAGAGCGACTCAGACAAGGGCTCTAAGCTCTGGAGCTCAAGAGGCTCCAGAGTCTGCAGCCCAGGTGGTGCAGGCAAGGGTCCCGCCGTCTGCAAGGCCAGTGGTTCCGGAGGAGGCTCCAGAGACTTCGAGTCGACTAGCTGAGGCTGGTGTTCCAGAGTCTGGGAACCAATTAATTCAGACCTTGCCTCAAGATCCTGATTCTGGAGCAACTGGGGCTGGGATTCAGGTTGCTGCTGGTCTAGCAACTGGGGGTCTGGACACGCCAAAGAAGCCAGTTCACTCAGGATATCTGTATCAGCTAGCTCAGTATAATCGGTAGTGTCAGATTCCGAGCCGCTCGCTTCCTCGACGCTGCTGGAAGCCTTCAAAGCAGGACTGCTCTGGCAGGTTTTTCCTTGGGTACTTTGGGTGCCGTCCTCTGACTCTCCCATGTACAGGTTGGCTTGGGTTTGCTGGGGCAACTCCGCTTTGGCGCTGCCTGGTGCTGCTAGCTCCTCGGGCCTACGGATGCTGTTTGCCAGCAAGGGAGAGGAATAGAAGCTGTACTGCAGACCCTGATCCTGGCTTTCCTCATCAAGTGAGGAATGGCTGTTGAGCTGCAGGTTGCTGCAGTCCAGGTGAACCCCACAGCTCTTTAGGTCCTGGGAGAGGCGGTTTATGTCCTTCATGATATCTATGAGCTGCACCACAGGGTAGAGGTTGATGCGGCCATTGCCACACTTGCTCTTCAGCAATGAGATAATGTTGTCAATGTTGTACCGTCCAGAGGCTAGAGTGACATTGGAGAAGGTTTTTGCAGCTCTATCATGGGTGGTTGTCTCATCCAGACCCTGAGCATCTACAGGGCAGCCCAGGACATCGGCTGGCAGCAAGTCCTCTGCCTTGGTGCTGCTCTGGGCACGAAGCACCTTGTACCGGTCGACTGCCTCGGTATGACGCAGTGAGCTGGATTTGTGCTCCCTGCCTAAAGTGGAGCAAGAACCTTCTGGAAAGCTGAGCATCCCGAGTGACAAAGCTTTCTCTGCCAGACAGGATGAGGCCTTCTGGCTGTGGTGTCCTGCCTGATAGAACTTCGGCTCCTGTGAGAAGTCCAAAGAGTTGCGTAGGGCACCTCCTGTGGGTGGTACCAGTGGGTCCTGATTTTTCAGGTGCCTCTTTAGTTCATCCTCGCCAGCATGCCTTTTCGCAGAGCAGTTACTGGAATGGATGTCTGCAAATGTGGAACCAGGACCTGGAAGAAAAAAACAAAAGAGAGAGGTTAAATGTCTTTATCCCAGCTGTTGAAACGATTCACAGCACAACAACAATTTTGCTACTGGGAATAACACATGTGATTTATATGATATCGAGTGTGCTGATTCCAAATCTGAACTCAGAATTTGCCTATCACATACAGATTTTAAGGTGTGCTATAGCTGTTCAAATGGTTGGTAATGGGGTAATGTACATGGGAACATTATAACAGTTGCAGCTACCACTAAGCCTGCTGCCGCCTCAGCTGAATCACGTCCCCTGATGGCATGCATGATTTCGATTTCGATTTTTAATTTGTACCCCACTCTACTCAGCTTGTAGGCCGACTCAGGGCGGCTTCCAACATAATTAAAGATACAATATAATAGTCAATTCAAAAATGCAATAAACACAATTCATATGAAAAACATGTTCCAGCAGCGGCTGGGCATGTCTGGGCAAGTCAATAAGCTGACATCAGAAATAGGTATATAAGGCAAGATGGACCAAAGGCTTGCCTCTAGTGTGAAACCATCTTATTGGATAGTACAGATAAGTCATAGTGAGTCTGTTTTGAGCTAAAGATGAGTAGGCACAGCCGTGTTAATAAACCAGACAATTTTTGCTACATTTGTGGCAAATATTACCCCAAGAGGGCGAGATTTGCTAACTTAAGAGCCTAATGTCCTAGGCAAAATCGGACTTCAGATTTGGATTCAGTGCACTTGGTTTAGTATAGGACACATGGATTAGACCAAGTAGGGGACAATACAGTATTTATTTTTTTGTGATGCAGTGTTATCGAACCTCCGAGCATCCTGAACACTATATGTATTTCTGCGTTGCAATCCCTGATGTCAGGGCAAGGCAAAATTTTGTACACAAAAAAGGAGAAAAGGTAAAACAAAAGACACATCAAACTTTCAATAGTCTCCCAAAACTACTGGAGGTCCAGTTTTAGATTTATGTGGGATGTGTGAAAGAGAGCCTATGACAGTGCAGAGGAGGGCAACCAGAATGATTAGGGGACTGGAACACCTTCCTTACCATCTGAGGCTGCAACAGTTGGGCCTCTTCACTCTTGAACGACGACGTCTAAGAGGTGACCTGATTGAAGTTTATAAAATCATGCACGGTGTGGACAAAGTAGATAAGGAAAAACTGTTTTCCCTATCGCATAACACTAGAACTAGGGGACACTCGATGAAACTTTTGGGTACTAGTTCTCAAACAAATAAGAGAAAGTACTTCTTCACCCAGAGGATTACTGGTCTATGGAACTCCCTGCCAGAAGAAGTGGTGACAGCTGTCAGTCTTGACAGCTTTAAGAAAGGATTAGACAAGTTCATGGAGGAGAAGAGTATCAATGGCTATAATTATGGATACTTAAGGACAACCTCCGGGTTGGAGAGATAGGCAGGATATCTCTCAATATCATTTCCAGGGAATCCTAAGCAGGTGAAGGCATCTGCTTGGGAATACCCTGAAGGAAATGGTGAGCCACTGTGTGAGACAGAATGCTGGACTGGATGGGCTGTGGCCTGTTCCAGCAAGGCTGTTCTTATGTTCTTATGTTCTTATGACCTCCTTGCCATTCCTGGACAGTATAGAAAAAACTGATTTTATTCTTAATTTTTCTCTAGCAGTGGAGGAAGGGCATCAGGAGGGGTTTTTTAAAGCCTAAACTAACTACTTGGCCCATGTGGGACCTGTGTTGTGTCATAACATGTTATGAGTGATGTGGGATCACCTCCATGAATGGTATTCCCCATTTCAGGTGTCTCCCCCTTTCTCATAAAATGAAGAAACACAGCACTTTCTTAGGCCACCCCTTTGAGCATTTTTTTTCTATTCCTTTTCTGCTTTTGTAGCCGGAAAGAAGACTTTAGGATGGCCTCAAATGTGGTCAGGGTTCCTACCCATTTGAGAGGGGAATGGAAAACAACTCAACACAGGAATGCACAAAAAGCAACATCCCATCTCAAGTCTTTCCTGCCCACATAACATCAAAGGTTTTGAAAGAGGAGTGTCATTTTAAAAGTGTCCCAATTCCATGAGTAACCTTTAATTCCAGTGCCTGCAAAGAGCATCACAAACTGGGTTTTAAAAATGTGCTTTTCTTAGTGAAATAACATTATTTTAGAGATACATGGGGATAACTTTTGGACTATGCGTTAGGAAAAGGGGACAAAGCTTCTTCTTCTGCATCTAGGCCTATGATGGCAAACCTTGGCACTCCAGATGTTCTTGGACTTCAATTCCCAGAAGCCCAAGCCCCCGTGAATCCGCACGAATGGGTTTACTGTGATTCATCTGGCCTGTGCCGCCCTCATTGTTCCTGGAAGCAGAAGTAAAACACGCGTTTTACTTCCGCTTCCAGGAGCAGCGAGGGTGGTGGGGGCCGGATGAATCACAGTAAACCCATTCATGCGAATTCATGGGGGCTTGGGCCTCTGGGAACTGAAGTCCAAGAACATCTGGAGTGCCAAGATTTGCCATCACGGATCTAGGCCATGATGCTTACCTAACTGCCAAAATGAAGCCACCTTTTGTTGAGTTCATTCTGCAGTTCCTTTCGACTGACCAAGAGTGAGAAAGATTAGCCGGCAACACAAGGTTGCCATTAGTCTTCCTCAAGAAGGGCTTCTTTTTCATTATTTGTTTAACAGCTTCTTGCTTCTTTCCTCTCCAGCCCTGGAAAGTTATGTTTCCTACAGTGCACAATAAAAGCCTGTTATTCCTCTGAAAAACAAGCCTGGGCAGGGCTAAAGCCTGCCTTGGGGAGCAATGGCTGGCCATTTGATGCCAGGTAAGGTAGAGAGTACAGACTTGCTACTCAGTCAGTGCCAAATGAGAAACTTGCTTAATATGACGGGGATGGAGAACCTGAGTTTGATGAAAAGCCCTCATCACCTCTCTTCATAAGGCTGACATTCTTAGGCTTTGGGAAATGTAAGGATCAGTGGGAACAGCTGTACAGAAAACCCTGGGTTCCATCTTGGCCATCTCCCAACCCAAAGGCTGAAGAAGGACTCTCTGCCTGAAATGCTATAATAATAATAATAATAATAATAATAATAATAATAATTTCGTGTCAGAAATTATTCTGGGTTGAAAGGATTTTTGCTGGAGGAACTCTGCTCAGGGGACGCCCAAATGAGGCTCTTTTCATGTCCCCAAGATCTTTTCCCACCGTAGTGGTCCCAATTTATCTACTTGCAATTTCTTGCTTTCAAACTGCTAGGTTGGCAGGAGCTGGGACAGAGATGGGCATTCAAACTGCCAACTTGCTGACCTTCCAGCTAACAAGGCAAGCTTCTTAACCACTGAGCCACCCCAGCACCTGCCTGAAATGCTGAACAGCTGTCAGTCAGACAGTATTGAACTAGATAAATCAATGGCCTAAGACTGTGATGGTGAACCTTGGCACTCCAGGTGTTCTTGGATTTCAATTCCCAGAAGCCCAAGTCAGCAGAAGTGCTGATCAGGAGTGCTGATCAGGCCTTCTAGGAATTGAAGTTCAAGAACACCTGGAGTACCAAGGTTCACCATCACTGGCCTAAGATAACTTCCTGTGTTCCTAAGATTGCTATTGGGAATTATGAGTCCAGCAACATCTGCAGTCACAGGTTACCCAGTCCTGCTGTAAGGACAACAACCAAGGAAATCTCAGGCCAGGGAAGGGTAGGTGACATTCCCCAATCCCTTTTAAAAACCTTCATTTTGGGCTTGGTTGATAGTTAACTGAGGGAGTGAGAAGGAACAACTTTTGTTTCTCTGCATCATAAGAGCGAAGGCTGACAGCTGTGAGATCCACTATGTAAAGATCCTTGATGTGGCTTGTTTGAGGGTTACGTGTTTATCAGAATATGGCCTTGTGTTCAGCCAAAATGCACCCTAGGTGCACTGCAGCCTCCATTCACGATGCTTACCTATCCAGCCAGGGGTAGCTTGGCCTTGCCAGAAAGCAAGTGAATTGGATTACAGGTGCCTTTCAGGGTAACAAAGTGGGAAGCAAAGAGATTCAAGGAAGGAAAGGGTACTGCCTAGCCAGCATCGCTGATACAACTGGCAAGCTTTTTCCTGCATTGCTATACTCTTGTGTAGACCCTCCCACTTGTCTGTACAAGATGGTGGCCCGTGTTACAACAGCAATGCAACTTAAATTTTGCACTGCAGGCACCACAACAACTTCTAGAATATGCTGGCATGGTTTTTATATACATAAGGTATGCATGATGTTTGTTGCAAGAGCTGATTTTCATTCTGTTTGTCAGCTTGAGGTTTATCCCTCCCACCCACCATGCCAAAAAATTGGAGAAAGTGTGTTGGCAAATGCTGTCAGGTGACAGCTTTTCCTATTCCCTGTTTTCCTCTTTCAATTTTTAAGAGCCACATGTGTGCCTCACAGCAAGGGTCACAGAATCAGCTGATGTGGGAGTCCAGCCGGATGGGATTAGTGTGTGTGTGTGTGTGTGTGTGTGTGTGTGTGTGTGTGTGTGTGTGTGTGTGTGTGTGTGTGTAAGAATGGTGAACCATGATGGGACATCATGGCAATTGAAACAGCACTAGGAAACCATGGACAACCACACCTCTATGGGCTTCCAGGTGGGGAAACCAATCTTAGCACTGGGGAAAATGACAAGTTATATTTTTGTGTGTGATAATTACAAGCAGAAAGGCAGCAACCACTGCAAGTGCTAGATGCGTTTCGACACTTGTCCAGCCACTCCTTCTTCAGAGCTGGAATGGTATCTTTCTTCATTAGCAAGGCCTTATACAGACTCTTGGACCATTGAACCTGATTCTTCCCCTGGCTGTTTCCACAACCAGCTGGCCTAGAAATGGTTCCACCTTCACTGCCAACCACTGTCAGCATTGCCTCTATGATACCCCAAAGATCCCATCCCACACCCATTCTCGGGTCCTGGCCCCACAATCTCAGAGGACACATCCTGCTTCTGACCTCACAACCTTTCTAATAGAGAAGAGGGAATGAGATCCAAAGCATGCTGGTAATACTTACACTGGGGTGGCCAACCTTGGTGCTTCAGCTGTTCTTTGACTTCAATTCCCAGAAGCCTTGATCAACAGGTGTGCTGACTTGGGCTTCTGGGAATTGAAGTCCAAGAACAGCTGGAGGAACAAGGTTGGCCACCCCTGACTTTCATGATATTATTCCACTAAGCCAGTGATGGCAAACCTTGGCACTCCAGATGTTCTTGGACTTCAATTACCGGAAGCCCAAGTCAGCATTCCTGCTGATCAGGGCTTCTGGGAATTGAACTCCAAGAACACCTGGAGTGCCAAGGTTAGCCACCACTGCACTAAACTTTCTCAGCAGTGTGTGTGTGTGCATGCGCATGTGTGCACGCGCTATTTGACAACACAAAAACACTCACCTCCCTTGCAATCCCAGCAAAAAGGGTCTGAATGCTGAGAAAATGTTACCTCCGCCCAAGAAAAATGAAAGACATGCAAGAGAACAATATGCATTTACTGTTTGTCAAATAGAATATGTAGAAGAACTTTTGGGTTCCCCTACACTGGTTTAGTCTACTGTTGCCTCATAAGGGAGATACAAACATCCACATTACCCAACTCACCTTCTGTTCTGCTGCTCCTGCTGTTACATTTAAGTTCTCTAGAGACAAGAAAAAAGAAAAGGGAGAAAATGTGAGTTTAGCCTGACTAAGAGAATCGCACTCAGCTCTTGTTGTCAGTGGTTCGTCCTAGTCTTTCAACAAGAGCTTGCCACACATCTCCTACATCACTGATGACCAACCTTGGCACTCCATATGTTCTTGGACTTCAATTACCAGAAGTCTGGGAATTGAACTCAAAGAACATCTGGAGTGCCAAGGTTGGGCATCACTGTCCTACATCAATGAGTCTCAATATTCAAGGTTTCCCATATATATAAGCCCCAGTCCTCAACCAAAGGACCAGGGCTGGGCAAATGGCACCTTAATTTTCTGCTCTCCCATCTCTAGATATGCCACAGAAATGACATGTTGATTTTGTGGACTACAACACCTGGAATCCTACAGAGATAGTGGCAGCCCCCTCTGAAAGAAATGTTACCATCTTGGGTGAATACAAAGACACACTGGTACAGTTCAGTATAGACCCATGATGGCAAACCTTGGCACTGCAGATGTTCTTGGACTTCAATTCCCAGAAGTCCAAGTATCTGTGAATCCAGTGGTGGGATTCAGCAGGTTCGCACCAGTTTGCCAGAACCGGTAGCAGAAATTCTGGCTGGCACCGCCCATCCAAGTTCTGAAATAAAGTACAGTAAAAACCCTACTTATGAAAAAAAAGTCTGTTCCGTAGGCTTTTGCTTAAATTGATTTTTTTTGTAAATCAAAACAAACCCATAGGGGGGAATTTTTTTTACGTAACTCGAAGCAAACCTATAGGATATCGTGTAAATCGGGACATGGTTTTAGCACAAAATCATTATGTACAGGTGAAACTCGGAAAATTGGAATATCGTGCAAATGTTCAGTAATGCAACTTAAAAGGTGAAACAAATATATGAAATAGACTCACTGCATGCAAAACGAGATAGTTCCAGCCTTACTTTGTTATAATATTGATGCTTATGGCTTACAGTTTATGAAAACTCCAACTCCCCCCCCCCAAATCTCATGTACCCCATAATCTCATGTACGCTGTACGCCATGATCATCACAATTATAACGAATTAAGGCATGACATCTCTCGCTTTGCATGTAGTGAGTCTATCTCATATATTTGGTTCACCTTTTAAGTGAAATGAATGGACATTTGCATGCTATTCTAATTTTCCAAGTTTCACCTGTAAGTCAAATTTTATGTAACTTGAGGCATTTGTAAATCGGGGTTTTACTCGTCCTAATCCGGGTGGAACGCAGGCCTGGCCACGCCCACCATACCATGCCTACAGAGTAGGTAGTAGCATTTTTTGAATCCCACCACTGTGTGAATCCACATGAATGGGTTTACTGCACGTACATGCAATAAACCCATTCGTGTGTATTCACAGAGACTTAGGCTTTTGGGAACTGAAGTCCAAGAACACCTGGAGTGCCAAGGTTCGCCACTACTGGTATAGACCAAATGCAGCATATGCAGCCTTTCAAGTGTTGTTGGGTCGCAAAGCCCAGCATTAAATCAGGAAGGGCTATGCCGGATTCATCTGCATCAGGAGAGGGTACCTTCTCCACACATTGTCTAGCACAGGCTGGAGTTAAGAGTTCCTTTTCTTTCCTCTTCAACAGCCTGTGTAGTAACCTTATAGCATTTTGTGTGATACAGAAACCTTCATTAGATGCTAGTGGCCTAAATCTGCCTGCAATTTAAAGTGAGAGATTACGCAGAAGTGAGGTGCAGAGATGAAAGTTCACCAAGACAGAATTTCAGGATCATAACTGTATGTAGGCAAACCCTGAAAGGAGGTAATTTCGCCCATCATCAAAACAACGGTTTAGCAAGACTACAAGCTGAAGTTCAGACTGTAATTCCCATCACACCCAAGGAACAGAGAGAGCCCTTTGATTTTGATCTGGAACAGCAATTATTGGGAAGGCAACATCTAACCTCTTCACCGTGGCACTGCTTTTTCTTTTCCCCAAATCTACGTATCTCGTCAAATGCTATTTGCCCCACAGTGGGGCAGAGAAAAATAGTGGCACCACATAGCCACTGTATTTACAATTTTCTTTCCTGCTGCAGTAAAATGTGAGCGGAGAAGGGATATTGAGATGAGGAAATGGCACAAGGGAAAGCACTAAATATCCCTCTTTCCTATGCCTCAACTCCGAGGCCAGATATTGACAGAGAATAAACAAGTCATCGTTAACTTCTATTATTCTGGATTTTCAGAACAAAATATACTTTTCAACGGCTGTTTTTGCCACACGAGGATTTAAACCATGGGTTCCCAACCTCAGGACCGTGGGCCAGATATGGCCATCGGCACCATTTCATGTGTCCCCCTCCTCCGAGGACATTCAAGAAACAAAATGGCCACCCCTTTGAAGCAGTTGGGATAAAATGGCCACCCCCATCATGCAGGCAGGGCAAAATAGCCATCTGGCCCTCAAAGCTGACGGAGAGAGTGTGACCCAGGCCCTGGCTTAAAAAGGTTCGGAACCCCTGATGTAAACACTACTGTACACTTACTCAGAAGTAAGTGACCTGATGTTCAGTGGGGCTTATTTTCTTGTAAACATGCAGTTGTACTGCCCTCTTTTCATTCACCTCCAAGACAGTTAATGAAGAAAAAATGTTGAAGTAACAATCACACTCATTTCTCTGACCCAGGTGCTATACTAAACTAACCACAGGCAGGAATTCAACAGATGTGACACCCCCACTCCACAACCCAGAGATGAAGGCATGAGGCCAAAGGCATTGTTTCAACTTCCATTTGCAATGTAGCTAGTTAAAGTCATGCAAACACTTTGAGGCCATGAAGGGGTGTGACTCCAGGGGGGAAATATGTCATAGTCACTCTTTCAATACATAATGAGACAGTATGAAATTGGGATCACATTTAACCTCTTCTAGATTTAATAATCAAAAAGTTACAGAATATTTTGTGTAGGTCGCAACGTGAGTCACCTATGGCAAAGGGGTCTTGTAGCCACATCTCCACTAGGTGTCCCTGGTGAGCTTCAGTTCCTGTTCCAAACAGCCCTGTCTCCTAAACAGTTAAAACCCCCTCCCAAAGTTATTCCCACTTTCTGTTTAAACTTTTTGACCTGGCTGTGCTACTTCTCTGGCCTGACAAAAAGCCTCCTTTGTGTACTTCCCTTTCTGCCAGACAGACAGCGAAAGCCGGCTGAGGAAACAAGCACCTGGTACTAAGGTTTTTAAAAATGTATTAGTTTACACAGCCTCTGCATCCTCTCAGCCGGAGTCTAGAAAGAAGGAAGGAAAGACAGATGGATAGAAGGAGAGACCCTGAAAGAAAGTGTGGAAATTCTTTGTCTCCAACATTTTTCCTTGGCAATGACAGGAGACCAAAGTGAAAAATTCCCCACTCCAGCCTAGACATGAAGAGCCAACCTTACACTTTAATCTGTAGGTGTTCCTTTTTGATAGAGAAAAGAATGACGTCCTTTACTGTGCTAAAAAAGAGGGTTACAGTTCAAGGAGCCCTATGGCAAAAGCCATCTTTAGAAAGGGCAGGCCCTTCCAGGCTGGCCAGGTTAACCTGCTATGGTAAAAGAGTAGAGCATACAGCCAGGGACTCAACATCAATCGTCAGGCAGTGGTTAACTAACCTGACCACCATGAAGACTAATGGCCTTGGGAGCCAAAATCCATAGGGAAGGGTGATGGTTCCCCAAGTGGATTCAATCCCACTTGAATCCATCTTGATGGAGGGCAGCAGCTTCATCAATCCTGGCCTGGGGCTGAGGAGGACTTTGCGTGCCAAAAGGGCTCAGGATCAGAAAGTGACTCAGAACTGATTCAGTGGCATGGGTGTCATGCTGCGATGCATAAATAAGATGAAAGGCCACTGCATTATGTTCTCAGGATCGTCTCCATGGCTGATCTCCATGAGGATCACCTATATTTGGATTCAGATATGACGGAAGAAGAAGGCCATTCCAGATAATTTGGCTACCCTGAAATGACCGCTTGGAAAAGTTACAGCTCCTGGAATCCCTCATTTGGCTTGGATTTGCTCCAACAATTCAGTACCCTTGGACAAACTACATGGATGCAGTGGCATCTGGCAGGGCAGAAGAAACAACCACCACGAGTCAAGGCAAACGTGGGCCTATGCATGGATGCATGGACCCATTTTCTGAGATGCTGTTTCATACCCACACCCACCTTATTATCACTCAAATAGTGCAACTGAGGAACAAACGACAATATATATTTTACCTGCAGATTCCTATCCAACGTGACCATCTTCTCTCTCTCTCTCTCTCTCTCTCTCTCACTCACTCACTCACTCACTCACTCACACACACACACACACACACACACACACACACACACACACACACACACACACACACACACACACACACACACACAATGTCAAGCTTGAAATTCAACAGGAGAGAGACAAGTGGGCCTTTGACCAAGGTAAGGAGGCCAGCAGAAATAGGACAACTGGATGTTACCTGAGCCTGAGATAGGGCAATGTTGGAGTTGCCCTAATGGACCAACCTTTCCCCTCATAATGGTTCCTAACCCTTCCTGAGATGAACTGTGATCAGATGTTTCAAAAGGGAGCATTAACATGAGCAGAGGAAAAATCCTGACTCCACCAGCTGTCTTTCAGAGTGTCTAAAGAACAAATATTCTGCTCTCTCTCTAAGACTGGGGTCCCTGAAAAAAACCAGGATCCCCAAACTCACAAGCTCCAGATGTAACTGAGTGGTTCTTCTCCAGCCAGCCCTCTTTCATCTGGAAATGAAGGAGGGGACAAGGCTAGAACTCTCCCTGTTTATCCTATTTCAAATCCATGAACTGGGCTCCTATCAATCTTGGTGTGGGTTGTAACACATCAGACTCAGGTTTATATGATGAGAATGCTTCTTAATACAAAAAGAATCCTTGGCGCTAGAAACCTAGTATGTCAATTTAACTGTCTGTTTGATGTTTTCCTATCAACGGTTAGTTCTGTGCAGAAGAACATTCAAGTTGTTTTACCCTTACTGGAATCTGAAGTGGCACAAGTTAGTCATGTCAATTTTCTCAGTGGGAATCCGTACTTCTGAATGCGAGTTGCAGTCTAGATGGAAATCCAAGCGGCCTCTAACCAAGGGCATGGGTGCCTGTGTGTTGGATCCAGTGTGGTTGATCTAAAACTTGCCTCAAATTAAGATTACCTATTATCATTATTTTGGACTAGAACTATCAGAATTCTCCAGCCTGAATGCTCTTATCTCCCCAGGGTATGCTTTTCGCAACTTTGTTTTCTTGCCGACTAAATCATGGTCAGATATAATCTTGGGCCTAAAATCTACTCTGTGCCTGCCATATAGTTTGGACTACAGTTCTCATAGAAAAACAATGGAAGATCTGCTACTAAAAATATTTGTGAGGCTAGAAATAAAGATTTATGACAGCATTGTAGTTAACTTTAACCCAAACACTAAACATTAAATGAATAAACACAAATACTTTAACAATTTATTGTTCAGTGTTTTGTAGCAGATGATTTTATGTAGCAACATTTTTTCCTTATAAAACGGCAACGGCTTGAATTGTTATGGACTGAAAGAATAAAAAATTGATGACACAAGAGATGGAAGTGACACAACTTCGCCAAAAGGTGTGTGACAAGTTCACACAATTGCAAGGCAAACAGAGCAGGTAAGACTCTTCATTCCCTCTCACATTGATTTTCCCCAAGCACTTTCTTCCTATTCTTTGCCCATCCATCAAAGACTTCAATGCTTAATACTGTGATTCTGGGTCATCCTTTGGTGAAAATCTTCTGAAAAAACTTTGGGGCATTTTGTGTGTGTACTATTAGGGAAAGACCCAGTACTCTGTCATAGCATTCATATATATGGAGCAAGCCACTGCGGAAATCCTTCTTTGCAAGAAACAGGAGACTTGGCACACATGGGAGAGAAAGGCACGTATATCTCTTGATGGAGAAAAACCTACCAGTGATGGGGCTCAGCTGGGTTTGGAACTGCAAGCCAACCTGGAACATATGATTTCAGACTCTGGCCTCGGCTGGGGCGAAGAGGCCCTCCAGCCATGGGCGCTAGGACCCCTCCACCTGCTGGTGCTCCTGGGCCCCACCTCGCTCCGGGCTTGAAAAGGCTGCTATGGCGGCAGGACCTCGCTGCTGTCACCCTTGGAATTTGCCTGTGGCCAGGATGGAGAGGCCGTTATAGTATTGTGTTGTTGTATACAGTATTATGATATGCTGTTTTTGTAGATTGAATTTTGTATATTGTATTACTGTGTATTTACTGTGTGTATTGTTTAATTATCATGTGAGCTGCCCTGAGTCAGGCTCCCTGATTAGGTGGCATACAAGTGCAAAAATTAAATTAAATTAAATTCTTTACCAAAGCTGAAAAATTCTAAGAGATGTAATCCAAAAAGGAGGATTTTTCAAACTCTACTTCTACCTCCTCAGCTGATACAATGGTTCTTAGCCTACTGGGAGGGATTGTAGTGGCTTAGTGGTTAAGACAAGGACTTGGCAACTGGAAGTTTGGCAGGTCAGCAGTTCGAGACCCAAGTGCTGCATGACAGAGTAAGCTCCTGTCATCTGCCCTAGCTCCTGCCAACCTAGCAGTTTGAAAGCAAGAAATTGCAAGTAGATAAATAGGTACCACTTCAGTGGGAAGGCAAAATGCTTTCTGTGCACTCCAGTGTCTACTCATGCCTGCAACATGTCCATGGAAATGTCCGTAGGCGCAGACAGCACTGGCTCTTTTAGTATAAACAGAGATGAGCACTGAACCCTAGAGTCAGATACGACTGGCTTTCGAGCAAGGGCAACCTTTACCTAACCTAATGGCTCACTCTTTCAAACAACTTGAGGGAAAGGTGTATTTCTGCCAAGAAGAGCATTTATATGTTTAGCAGAATTCCGTTATTATTTCTATCTCTTGAAATGTTGGCATGGAAGGCGATGGTGAAAAAGTGAAATATCATGTACAATAAAACCCTGACTTACATATGCCCAGAGTTACATAAAATTCGACTTACATAATGATTTTGTGCTAAAACCATGTCCCAATTTGCACAATTTCCTATGGGTTTGCTTCGAGTTACATAAATATTCTTTTTCCTATGGCTTTGCTTTGAGTTATGTAAAAGAATAATTTTTCCTTTGAGTTACATAAAAATAGGATTTAAACAAAAGCCTACAGAACAGACTTTTTTTCTCGTAAGTAGGGGTTTTATTGTATCCAATATTACTACCATCATGTCAAAAGTCATGGATGAATGTATGGCAGATTCGGCCAGTAGGAACCAGTGTGTGACACACCCAGAAAGAAAGACAGGGTGGTTGAAGGAGAGGGAATTCTTTGCAGTTATTATAACCTTTTGTTCTATTTGGACTTGTTTTGTGTCCCATCACTAGCATTTGACTTAATTTTTATATGCAGAGTCCACAAAAGGCCAAGGAGAAAGTGGATGCCTTGCTTGGAAAATCTATTTATTTATTTATTTATTTATTTGCATCAGGGGCCATGAATTTCCATTAGGTAAAGGCAAAGGTCACCCTTGCTCAAAAGCCATTTGTATCCAACTCTATGGTTCAGTGCTCATCTCTGTTTTTAGCCAAATAGACAGTGAACATAAGAACAGCCTTGCTGGAACAGGCCACAGGAGCCCATCCAGTCCAGCAATTTGCTTCAGGGTATTATTCCCAAGCAGATGCCTTCACCTGCTTAGGATTCCCTGGAAATGGCATTGAGAGATATCCTGCCTATCTCTCCAACCCGGAGGTTGTCCTTAGGCATCCATAATTATAGCCATTGATACCCTTGTCCTCCATGAACTAATCCTCCATGTATAATCCTTTCTTAAAGCTGTCAAGACTGAGAGCTGTCACCACTTCTTCTGGCAGGGAGTTCCATAGACCAGTAATCCTCTGGGTGAAAAAGTACTTTCTCTTATTTGTTTGAGAACTAGTACCTAAACGTTTCATCGAGTGTCCCCTAGTTCTAGTGTTGTGCGATAGGGAAAACAGTTTTTCCTTATCCACTTTGTCCACACCGTGCATGATTTTATAAACTTCAATCAGGTCACCTCTTAGACGCCGTCGCTCAAGAGTGAAGAGGCCCAACCGTTGCAGCCTCAGATGGTAAGGAAGGTGTTCCAGTCCCCTAATCATTCTGGTTGCCCTCCTCTGTACTTTTTCCAGCTCCATAATATCCTTCTGGAGGTATGGCGACCAGAACTGTACACAGTATTCCAGATGGGGCCTCACCATAGATTTATAAAGAGGCAAAATGACACTTGCTGACATATTTTCTATACCCTTCCTAATGATCCCTAGCATTGAGTTTGCTTTTTTCACTGCTGAGGCACACTGGGTTGACACCTTCATTGAGCTGTCCACCAGGACACCAAGGTCCCTTTCCTGGTTTGTCGCAGAGAGTTCAGACCCCATCAGTTTATAAATGTAATTGGGGTTCTTTGCCACAACATGCATCACTCTGCACTTACTAATGTTGAAGCTCATTTGCCACTGTTTTGCCCACTCCCCCAGTGTCGAGAGATCCCTCTGGAGCTCCTCACAATCTCTCACAGTTTTCACTACCCTGTATAATTTAGTGTCGTCAGCAAATTTGGCTACCTTGCTTTTTACTCCTACCTCTAGATCATTTATGAAGAGGTTGAAAAGCAGGGGTCCCAGTACTGAACCTTGGGGGACCCCACTCTTTACTTCCCTCCACTTGGAGAAGTGTCCATTTAGTGCTACCCTCTGTTTCCTGTCCTTTAGCCAGTTGCTGATCCAGGACAAGACCTGTCCCTTTATTCCATGACTGGTAAGTTTATTCAAGAGCCTTTGGTGCGAGACCTTGTCAAAAGTGCTTTCAAACTGCTTATGTGCAGTAAACCCATTTGTGTGGATTCACAGAGACTTGTGCTTCTTATATCCACCTTAACTTCCACTGGCTCTAATCATAAAATATTTGTGAAGTCAATGTTATTTACTGGAGGAAGACGGAGTAGGAAAATGTGTTGTTTGTGTTATCTAACCTAGCCAATAATTTGTTCTCCAAATAACCTTCTCCAACTCTAAAGTCACCATGCTGACAATTTGCAGAAACCATTTTACAGGTCACTCCCACAACTGAAATAGACATTATTTGCATTGAATACAGTAGATTTTCAATTATCCCCAAAGTTCCAAGAATTGTCCTCCTTCTACATTAAGCAAAGTATGCTTAAAGTGTCAAGAAAGTTCAAGTCTTAAAAACTTCTGGATTAAGTCTACCTTTTGAACAAAAATATTTTTTATACTTTTGCATACAAAATATATATTTCCCCTCTTGTACAATCAACTTAGCAACTGTGGTGGCTTAGTAGTTAATATGCTGAACTTAATGATTGGAAGGTCAGCAGGTCAGCAGTTCAAGACCCGAGTATTGCATGACGGAGCGAGCTTCCATCACTGTCCAGCTCCTGCCAATCTAGCAGTTGAAAAGCAAGAAATTGCAAGTAGATAAACAGATACCACTTCGGTGGCATGGTAAACAGTGTTCTATGCACTCCAGTGTCTAGTCATGCCTGCCACATATCCATGGAAACGTCTTCAGATGCAGGCAGTGCTGGCTCTTCGGCTATGAAACAGAGATGAGCACTGAATGTTAGAGTCGGATATGACTGGCTTTCGACCAAGGGCGACCTTTACCTCTACTACAATCAACGAAGCTTTCCTCATCTTCACAACAGACACATGACGAATTCAAACCTTGATTTATTTGTTTTCCCCAGTCCACTTGGTTTTCTTAACAAGCCTTATTTACTTATTACATTTTTATCCAGCTTTCCCCACTACATCTCACTTTATCCTCACAGCAACTTTACGAATCACTTTTTTTTCCTTCAACGTACAGTTCAAATGTTTAGGCTCGGAGTTCTGAACCTTTTTAAGCCGGGGGCCGGGTCAAGCTCCTTCAGACAGCTTCAGGGGCCAGATGGCCATTTTGCCCTTCCTCCACCACATGGCACTTCCTGGTGTGGTGGAGGCAGGGGGGGGCACATGAAATGGCGCCACAGGCCACATCCAGCCCATGGGCTGCAGGTTGAGAATCCCTGCATTAGGCAGTCAAAACTTTGTGGAGAACTTTTTAAAAAATCGAATTTTTTTTACAGTACAGTACTAGAATGGCTCAGGGAGAGTATGGGCAAAAATGTATGTCAACACAGGTGCTGGCCAATCTGTGCTGTACACAGCCTGTTTTTGGTGCAAAGCGGGAAATCTGTTTTACCTGAGCTTCAGAAAATGTTTTTTTTTTTATTTATTTTAAAAGGCATAAATGTAGTAAGGTGCACATTTCAAGAAGTTCTATTGTTCAGGTAATGTTTCACTTGTATGAACACTACATTTTAAGAGCAACTGGCCTTGTGCGTGCCATTGTAAAATGATTTAACCTTGTTCTCTGAATATAGGCAGCTTCCCTTCAAACCTCAGTGAGTAATAGAAGGAACACTTCAGCTTTCATTTTTAATATGGTATATTTCCAGCTCAGATTCCCAACTGGCGGGTCACAATCCTACCCGTCTGGAAATCAGGCACAGTTCCCCAAAAACATCAGTTAATGAATATGTATATTTATACAGTACTGGCATAGGTTGCCCGGCGTTGCCGGGCTGTTATAAACTATGATCAACTATTTTGGTTTTTTTTTGTGGATTAAAAAAAGAACAAAGGATGATATAATTATTTCAAATTGTTTTATTTAACCAAATAACATTTTAATATGTGATTTTTTTTGTTAATAGTTGTACAGTAGGTAATATTTTTTAAAATGTGAAAATACATGTTTTTTACATTCAATGTTTTTAAACTGTGTTTAGATGTTTTGGGTTTTTATTTGAGTTAAAACTCAACAGAGGATGCTATAATTCTTTTTATTTTATTTATTTAACATATGTTTGTTATTTGTGTAAACTTGATTTATTGTTATGTTTTTGACTTGTTTTTACTCTTGTGGCCTTTAGGTGGGGCTTTTTTGTTTTTGACTTGTTTTTAATATTCCGCCCTGCAGGTGGGGCTGTTAGTGGTTTTGTTTTCGTTTCATGTGTTTTTTCTCTCCTGGCCTCTAGGTGGGGCTTCTTCCGGTAAGTAGTCTTTGTTTCTTCATTTCTGTTCCGATCTCGTGGGGGGAGGACGTACTGGTGAGTTCTCTGGTTTTCTTTCTTCTGGGGTTTTTCTTTGTTTTGTTTTTGTGCTGGTGGGCTGGGAGGTGTTTCTGTTTGTTCTTTTGTGGTTTGGTTGGGTTTTAGGTTTGTTTAATTGGTTTGTTTATTTCTGGTTTGTTTAATTTTTGTGATTTCGTTGTTGTTTATTTGTGTAATTTGTGGTAGTTGTGTTGTTAGAGTTAGGTATTCTCATGTTGTAGTTAGGTATTTTGTCTGTGCTTTTCTGGAATTGTAGATGTTTTTGATTGCGGATTTTTTGTGTGTGTATTAATGGTTTTTTAAATTATTGATTTATTTGTGTTTTATTAATTTTTATTAATGTTGGTGTGTACTTTTGTGTGAAGAATGTGCTGCCTGTCGGTTCCTCTTTTCCCCATTGCTGCTTCAAATTTTGGTTTTGATGCAGCAATGGGGAAAAAGAGGAGCTGGCAGTCAGCTCACTCTTCCCCTGGGAAGGTTCATTAGGTAGGTCGGGGGGAAAGGAGGCAGAGAAGAGCTTTCTGCCTGATGATGGTTCTCTCCTCTCTGTCTCCTTTTTCTCCTGGCTTACCTAACCGGAGATCGGCAGGCAGCGATCTGTAAGGGGTAGTGCTCTTCCTTGTGGATAGCTGGCTGCTGCTTTTGTATTACCTCCGTCGGAAGTACAAACGCAGCAGCCAGTAATTCGCCAGGGAGGGTGCTTCCCCTGACGAACTGCTGCCTGCTGCTGTTGTTTTTTCCCCACCCCGGCTCAACTTTCCTTGAGGCCGGCGGTGGTCTCACTGTGTCTTCGGAGGGGTTACGTGGAGGAGAGGGAGTCCCTCTTCTCCCTGTTGCTCTGGGAACGAAGGCCGGCGGGTGTCTCGCAGTAGATTTTTGTGGCTTTTTGTTTTGCGAGGCTGTGAGGCACTGCGTCTGTCTGCTGGGGACTTGTGCTCCCATTGCGTTTTTTAATTTAATTTATCGCGCGCTGGCTTTCTCAACGTTCTGCGTGCACATGGCGCATAGGATGCTGGGAATTTGAGTTTTGCATTTGGTTTGCGATCGTGCAGCGGCTTTTTTTTAATGCTGCTCAATTTTAATTGGCCATGCCGCGTTTCCCAACGTTCTTTTTGCTCGCGCCTCTCATTGGCTGTGGCGTGGGAAGTGAAGTTCTTTTCCTTTTTTCGCGTTCGTGGGGATCTTGCCCCACTGGCGCCTTCGGCAACCCTGCAGTAATGACTGGACAGGTTTCGGGCGAGTGCAGGAGGCTCGGTACAGGATAGGATGGATGGGTGCAGAAACATATAGCAAGTTCCAACGGTTAACCCTTGGATTTATAGGTATAGATATTTTTTGAGGGACTGCAGTGGCTTAGTGGTTAATAAGACACTGAATGTGATGACTGGATGGTTGGCAAGTCAGTAGTTTGAGACCCAAGTGCTGCATGACAGAGTGAGCTTCCATCTTTGTCCCAGCTCCTGACAACCTAGCACTGTGATGGTGAACTTTGGCACTCCAGATGTTCTTGGACTTCAATTCCCAGAAACCCAAACCTCACGTCCGCTTCCAGGAACGACGAGGGCAGCACGTGACGGATGAATCACAGTAAACCCATTCGTGTGGATTCACGGGGGCTTGGCCTTCTGGGAATTGAAGTCCAAGAACATCTGGAGTGCCAAGGTTCGCCATCACGGACCTAGCAGTTTGGAAAACAAGAAATTACAAGTAGATAAATAGGGACCACTTCGGTGGGAAAGTAAACAGTGTTCTGTGCACTCCAGTGTCTAGTTATTCCTGCCACATGTCCATGGAAATGTCTGCAGATGCAGGCAGCGCTGGCTCTTTGGCTATAAACAGAGATGAGCACTGAACCCTAGAATCGGATATGACTGGCTTTTGAGCAAGGGCGACTTTTACCTATATTTATATTTTATTTTGAGATTACAGAGTGAACAGTATATATTTAAACTCCTCTTTTCTGTAGTTCTGTCAGTTTTATTATTTGTTGAAAACTGATACAATAATATGTGAAGTTGGGGGCAAGGACCACTAGTTCTATCTGTGGTACAGTTTTTCTACTGGATTGCTGACAGCACAGCTGTGTGGCAGACAGTTACTCCAGAAGTGCTGCAGGAGAAATGTCTGAGCCACAAAATTTGACACCGAACACTTCTAAGATTCCTTTTTTTTGGGGGGGGAGGGTTGATTGAACTAAAACATGGGTTCCCAACCTAAGGCCCATGGGCTAGATCGGGCCTGCGGCGCCATTTCATGTGGACTCCCCGCCCCTCCAAGGGCATTCGAGAAACAAAATGACCACCCCCTTTGAAGCTGTTGGGATAAAATGGCTGTCCCATCGTGAAGGCAGGGCAAAATGGCCATCCAGCCCTCAAAGCTGAATGAGAGAGCGTGACCTGGCCCCTGTATTGAAAAGGTTGGGGACCCCTGGTCTAGAATTGAGTAGGACGCACAGGTGGCATGTGACTGGGGCAGGTTTGCTGCAGAAATTGGGGGATAAGCTGCATCCACTTCCACCTCCCCCTGGTTTCTTGCCAGGAAGTATAGGGCATGAGTCACAAACCTGGCCTAATGAGCTAATTCAGTATATATATTCTCAGCCCCCAAGGAACAGAAGTGTACAACTCTGCATCTTATGACTGTCTGGAGTTTGGAAGCTACACATTACAGACAACCAGCTACTTACAATTAATTTGTTTTCCTAGTAACAAAAGTGTAACACTGGTTGTATGTAATCCTGTTGCACAACTTTATGCCACTGTGATGGTTTCATCAACTGCAACCATTTTTGAAGAATTAAACATTTTCTGTTTCCTCCACTCCAAGCTCTGGGGATCCCTTTAATCTTGGATAAAACTTTGGGAGTTGCAGAATAGGAGAGATTACTCTTTAATGTCCAAAATTTGGTAGTATCAGTCCTGGTATCACTATTCCTAGAATTTGGGGAATTAGGAGAGAGATAAGAAGGATTTAATTCACCCCAACAGTTAAGAACATAAGAACAGCCTTGCTGGAACAGGTCACAGCCCATCCAGTCCAGCATTCTGTCTCACACAGTGGCTCACCATTTGCTTCAGGGTATTATTCCTAAGCAGATGCCTTCACCTGCTTAGGATTTCATGGAAATGGCATTGAGAGATATCCTGCCTATCTCTCCAACCCGGAGGTTGTCCTTAGGTATCCATAATTATAGCCATTGATACCCTTGTCCTCCATGAACTTGTCTAATCCTTTCTTAAAGCTGTCAAGACTGATAGTTGTCACCACTTCTTCTGGCAGGGAGTTCCATAGACCAGTAATCCTCTTGGTGAAAAAGTACTTTCTCTTATTTGTTTGAGAACTAGTACCCAAACGTTTCATGGAGTGCCCCTCATCAGTTGTGGCTGATGACATCATTTACAGTTACTGGTATATCATAATGTTACGCAACAGGATCCCAACAAGGAGCAAACTCCTTTTGTCATGTAATTAGACTGGTTTGATGACAACAACGAAGAAATCTCATGCTTCATCAATGCCAAACGGGAAGCCTATCTATCCCTTCTCCAAGATTCATCCTCCAACATGAAGAAACCTTGTGTCCATTAAACTAAAGCAGAAATGCCAGGCACAAATAAGAGTAATAAAGAACGTCTGGTGGCAACAAAAAGCTCAGCAACTCCAAAGGCTATCTGACGCACAAGCCCTAAGGAACTTTTATGATGACATAAAAGAGTTATATGGACCATCACACTCTTCATCAGGCACTCTGAAAACAGCTGACAACGCCACGATCCTTACAGATGGCTAGACAACCCTGAAGCGCTTGAAAGAACACTTTTGCACGCTTTACATAAGAACATAAGAACAGCCTTGCTGGAACAGGCCACAGGAACCCCATCCAGTCCAGCATTCTGTCTCACACAGTGGCTCACCATTTCCTTCAGGGTATTCCCAAGGAGATGCCTTCACCTGCTTAGGATTCCCTGGATATGGAATTGAGAGATATCCTGCCTACCTCTCCAACCTGGAGGTTGTCCTTAGGTATCCATAATTATAGCCATTGATACCCTTGTCCTCCATGAACTTGTCTAATCCTTTCTTAAAGCTGTCAAGACTGAGAGCTGTCACCACTTCTTCTGGCAGGGAGTTCCATAGACCAGTGATCCTCTGGGTGAAAAAGTACTTTCTCTTATTTGTTTGAGAACTAGTACCCAAAAGTTTCATGGAGTGCCCCCTAGTTCTAGTGTTATGCGATAGGGAAACCAGTTTTTCTTTATCTACTTTGTCTACACCATGCATGATTTTATAAACTTCAATCAGGTCACCTCTTAGACGCCGTCGTTCAAGAGTGAAGAGGCCTAACCATTGCAACCATTGAAACTGGTAAAGTGCTTGATGACCTTAAGATTGCCACCATAATCACCGTCTTTAAGAAAGGTTATTGTAGTACTTGTGGCAACTATCGTGGAATATCATTGTTATCTATCGCTGGAAAGTTTTTTGCAAGAATCCTGCTCAGTCGCTTAAAAACTATCTCCAAAAGGGTCCTCCCAGAATCTTAATGTGGTTTCCATATTTCCCAAGGCTCAACAGACATGATTTTCTGTGCAAGAAAACTTCAGAAAAAATGCAGATAGCAGCAGAATCCTCTCTTTTTAGCATTTTATGACCTGGCAAAGGCTTTCAATTCTGTCTGGAGACCTGCTATGTGGGCTGTGCTGAGATGCCTTGGTTGCCCTGAGCGTTTTGTAGATCTGGTCCAGGCACTTCACATTGGAATGTCTGGAAAGGTTTTCCATCAAATCAACATATCAGATGCCTTCCCAATCACCCACAGATTGAAGCAGGGCTGTGTGCTTGCTCCAACCCCTTTTTTCCCTTTACTTGGCTGCCATGCAATATGAAACATGCAACAACAACACAGGTGTACTGATTAAATACCGCTTTGACAGAGGACACTTTAATTTGGCCAGACTACGTTCCCAAAGACTAACCAGTGTACAGGATAATGGAAATGCAATATGCCGATGATACTGCACCACCTGCTCTCACACCTGAGGAGCTGCAACAGCCAGTCAATTGTTTCAGGTATGCATGTGATCATTTTGGCCTCATCACAAATGCTCAGAAAACCAAGGTACTTGCACAACCCGCCCCAAGGACAGCCCTTCCAGAGTTCAGTATTGCTATCTCAGATTCGACACTGAAACAGGTAGACCAGTTTTCTGACCTTGGTTGCTTCCTGTCTAAAAACTGCACCCGTGAACAGGATGTGGTAAAGCGAATTGGTGCTGCCCATTCTGACTTTGGTCATCCATCACACCGGGTCTTCATGGACAAAGATTTAACAATCCAGACCAACCTCATGGTATACCAAGCTGCTGTTATCTCAGCATTATTGTATGGCTGTGAAACATGGACCCTCTATCGCCAAGATATTAAAAGCTGGAGCGCTTTTCACTAACAGAAGCTAAAGTCCATCTTGAACATCAAGTGGGATGACTATGTCACCAACATCGCAGTTCTCAAGAAGGCACATGTAAATGGCATTGAAGCTTCTATCATAGGTCATTGTTTTAGATGGATAGGGCATGTCCGCCACATATGGCTTCCTCGTCAAATTCTTTTGGGGAACTTAGCTCTGGTATAAGAGCTCACAGAGCTCATTTGAAGCGCTATAAGGACCAGCTGAAACAAACCATGAAGGTGTCAGGTATAAACCAAAAACTTGGGAGGCAGTGGCCGTAGATCACCCACATTGGCACCAAACCATCTCTGCTGCTACTTGTCACTTCGAAGAAGAACGCCGCAGACATGAAGAGGCTAAGTGACAAACACGAAAGCTTCATCAAGCTCAACTACACCTTCCACCATCTATTTAGTGCACAGTGTGTGGCCGCATGTTTCATGTCAGGACTGATTTATGGCAGGAGTTCTCAACCTTTTTAAGCCAGGGGCTGGGTCACACTCCCTTGCACAGCTCTGGGGGCCGGACAACCATTTTTCCCTTCCACCATCACATGGCATTTCCTGGTGTGGTGGTGGTGGTGGTGGTGGTGGTGCACATGAAATGGTGTCATGGGCTGCAGGTTGAGAATCCCTGGTTTATGGAGTCACCAGACACATTCATCAGCTGAGAAAATGACTTCCAGGGAAAATGTATGCTCGTATGAGTAGCAGCCGACAACGATGTCACTTCATGGCCAGCTGGGATCCACCTTAACAAATTCACGCCAATAACATTTTTCTTGCTTCAGGAAAAATACATTCTTGGATACGAGTTGCAATCGACAACAACAACAAAAAGTTTCAAGGGTGTGGCCTCAGCAAATGATGGGAAAGGATCATGGTTCAACCATTGTCTCATGCTGTTTTTTCATGCTCTGTGGTCAGTTTCTAGCAGTGACAAAATAGATGAGAGCAAAGTGTGTTTTATAGGACAGACCTGCAACTTGTAGCACTGCGATTTTTAAGATGCTAATTAAAAGGTTATTTATCTGGGTAACATTTGACAAATGGGAAGCAGCAGGTTCCTTTAGAATTGTAATATTGCGCCTAACTTTATGGAAGGGGGCTTCACCTCTAACTTAGGATGTACCGTATTTGCTGGCATATAAGACGCACTCCCCCCCCTAAAATGTACTGGAAAAATGGAGTATGTCTTGTGTGCCGGTAATCAAAATTATCATGTTGAAAATTTAGGCAGCCTACCTCTCTCAGGTTTAAAAGACCCCATCCCCTGGCTCCTGGAGATCAACGGTGGCTGGAACAGGTTGAAGGGTGGCTTCAAAAAGACCCTCTTCCCCCACTGATCCCACCTTCCCCTGGTTCCTGGTGATCAGTGACAGCTGGAGCCAGGCGAAGGGCAGCTTCAAAAACACGTACATGGAGATAGGACGAAATTAAAAATGTGTCTAAAAAAAGGGGTGCAACTTATTCTCTGATACATCTTTGATGCCGGCAAATACGGTAACTACTTTCTTGTCAAAAAGTGACTTTTCAAACTCTGCAAGTTAGTAGGCCGCCTTGTGGCCAGAGGCGGCCTGGGTGAGAAGTCAACTCTAGCACCTAAGGGCAGAAACCAAATTTCCAACCCCAAATTCAGGAAGCCACTTCATCCCAAGTCTCCTGACATTTCCAATTAAGGCTCAACACTGTCCTGTTCAACCCTAGGAGCAGATTGAGAACCACAGGGCTAAATAATATTGCTGAGACCATCAGAGGTAGAGGATGTAATAGCCAGGTATCCCTCCAGGGGACCACGCCATCGGCTCCGGGGAGTGGAGGCAGGTAGGAGCTGCCGCCGCCCTCCAAGCCTCGCCAGCTCAGAGGGCTGAAAAGGAAGCTGCCACTGCCGCACTCCAGCGCTGCCCTTGCCATCACGAGCTCCTTCTCCCGGTCTCACCAGCCAGGGGGAATGGAGCACCTGGGGCCAAGACGCTGGCGGGACTCCTCCCCTTGACCACCATGGATGCCCGTGGGTATCCCCCCTCGACCCAGCCGGTCAGAGGGGAGTGGGGGGAGCGACAGCTGCTCCGCTGCTCCACAGCTTTAGGACCCTGCCACTTTCGCTGCCACAGATGATGCCAACGTCAGGGACGTGAGCTGGGCTCCACGGACTGCATTGAGCCTGGTTCCTGTGAGTGGCGTTGACCCCGGGCTCCCCTGGTTGCGTTGAGCCCGGGCTTCATTTATACTGTATTATTGCATTATTGTATGTTCTGTATATCTTTGTGAAATTATTTTTTGTGTTTATTGTATTGTGCCTTATCTGTCTGTGATTGCTTTGTTGTGAACCGCTTCAAGTCGCCTTCGGGAAGCAAGAAAAAGAACAAATAAAGTTATGATATGATTTCCCTTCACTCTAATCAAGGGTTACCAACCTACGGCCAACAGGCCAGATCCGGCCCATAGTGCCATTTCATGTGGGGGCCCCACCCCCTCCATTGCACCTGGAAGTGCCATGTGTGGTTCCTTTTTAATGTACATGGTGTCCTGTATGTCCCTACCCACACAGCACACAGATACACTGGATACATATGGATGGGCAGGGACTTACAGTCCACATCCCTTTAAACAGCGTTACATTAAAAAGGAACCACACATGGTATAGCTTACGGCAGTGCCAGCGCAGGGAGCAAGGTCAGCGGGCCACATGAAATGGCACCATGGTTGGGAGGAATGCCGTTGGGCTCCTGGCCTTGTCTCACCCAACCCCCTCCCTCCAGGACCCCAGCCCCACAAGGATGGACTAGTAAGCCCTACTCACCCTTTCCCCAAGAAGCCAATGCCTCTCTGTCGGGGAGGACAGTCCAAAGCCTCCTTTGAGGGTTGGCATCCCACTCCCTCCCTCCTTGTTTGTTTGTTTAGTGGATTTGTACTGCTGCCTTTCTCGCCACTGTGACCCAAGGAATACCCGTCAAGTGCCGCTCCGGAAAATACGGGAATTGCTCCAGCCCGGGTGTGCATGCACAGGAAAAACTCCATTGTGCATGCACAGAACCCCTTTGCGCATGCGCAGAACACATTTGAGCATGTGCAGATGGATTTCACGTGTGCGCTCATATGCAGTAACCCCTTTCCACCGCCAATCTAAATATGGGACGCCGCCAGGAAAGGGGAGGAACGCGCGCCAAAATACAGGATTTCCTGGCCAGTCCAGGTTACTTGACAGGTATGACCCAAGGTGGCTTACAAGCATTGGCAAACCCATGCCTAAAACTGTTTAAAAACCTAATACAATAAAACTACCAAAGACAATAAAAACCAAATGCAATAAAACAGTCAAAAACATTGATAAAAACATGAATAAAACCTCCTGTTCCTGTTAAAGGAAGGACGCCTCGGCAGGGAACAGTAAAGCCCGGGGCAAGGCTAGATGAGCCAGCAGGGCTGGGCTGTAGTGCCAGTTGAGCCCCACACCTGCTGAAATTGCCACGTTTTCAGGGCCTTCCTTCCAGGGAGAAACGAAATGGCCACCTCTTGGAAGCTGCTGGGACAAAATGACCACCTCAAAATGGCCACACACATCGTGCAAAATAGCCGTCCGGCCCCTCAGCTGTCTGAGAGAGTGTGACCTGGCCCAAGGCTTGAAAAGGTTGGGAACCCCCTGCTCTAAGTGCCACTGCTAGGGGCAGGAGGAGAGAGAACAGCAGTCTCCACCCCATCCCACAGTGTTCTGAAGAACTCGATGACCTCCCTGAACATGACATTATCTCTTGAACTTTATAACGAAGAAGCTGGCAGCTAAGCTTCCTTTTATCTTCCTCCTTCCTTCCTCCCAAGCCCATTTCCTTTTGTGTCACACTTTTCTGATGGAAGGTCTACAAGGCAGAGGCTGTCTCATTTCTGATATTATTGTGCGACAAACTGCTCTAGAAGTCTTTTTGACGGAACAGTGTGGGTAACAATATAATTAGGTCGACAACAAAAGAACATAATAAAGCATGCTCTAGTAAAGAATAGATTAAGAATGCAAAAATAATACTATCAGCGATGAGCTAATGCAGGGGTGCCCAAACTACAGCCTGTGGGTCGGATCTGGCCCCGATGCCAATTCATCCGGCCCACAAAGCCCTCGACACTCCTGGAAGCGGAAGTAAAACATGCCCGTACGGGCGTGTTTTACTTCCGCTTCCAGGAGCAACTGGGGCTTCGTGGGCCGGATGAATTAACATCAGGGGCCAGATCCGCGCCATACTGACCGGCTCCCTGAACCATGTGACATTTGGGCACCCCTGAGCTAATGGATCCTGTGCTTCAGGTTTTTATAGATCACCAGCTGGAACAGTCTGGAATTAGCAGTGTTTTTGGATTTAAAAATAAATAAATTCAAAATTGCACCTGCCTCATTTACAAATGTCCATTCCCAAACATCCTGCTGACTATAGACTCAATGGGTACTGATAGAGTTGGATGTCTCTTCCAATTCACTCAGACTGGCTACACAGCAAACTACACACCTTAAGCCTCTTTCCCTTCCTGTCACCTGCCAGATGTGGAGTTGTGATTCCCATTATGTCTCATCATTAGGTATTCTGGTGAAGGCTCCTGGGAGCTACAGTACAATATTTGGAGGTCCACACATTTTCTACCATGAAGACAAGGGTCAGTGATATCTTTATTAGAACACTAAAATATTACAAGGAGCTTCAACTCCCACAGATTTAATTTATCAGGCTGAACATTCGATAACATATGAGGGAACATGACCGAGAAAAATGAGAGCATGTCTGAACCTCTCCAGCATAAATCATACATTTCTGGGGCACTATAGCCATCATATCATACAACCATTGACAGTGAAGTGCCCTGGTGGTACAGTGGTTAAACTGTTGTACTGCAGCTACAACGATTGACGTTGTGAGCTTGATCCTAATGGGATTCAAGGTTGATTCAGCCTTCCATCCTACCAAGATTGGTAAAATGAGTTGATGTTGGGGGGCAAGATGCTAATTACTGTAGTCGCTATTGCTATATCCAGTGTTCCTTATTCCAACTAGTTAGAACACAAGTTTTCAACCTTTTTAAGCCAGGGTCCGGGTCACGTTCTCTCAGACAGCTTTGTGGGCTGGACAGCCATTTTGCCCTTCCTCCACCACATGGCACTTCCTAATGTGGTGGAGGCAGTGAGGGGCCACATGAAATGGTGCTGCAGGCCACATCTGGCCCACAGCCCATAAGTTGAGAATCCCTGAGTTAGAGAATTCTGGCAGGGCATGAAGAAGCCTTCTGTAGGAGTCAAAAGCTAACTTTTCTTGTGATATTTTAGTGGTCTAACAAATTGATGGCTTGTAAGAGCAGTAAAGGCATCATCCACCCTTGTGTAAAAGTCTACATGGCTTTTTCTTCTTTTCCACTCCTCACCTCTGATTTGAATCACATGCTTTCCCTATGCATCACATACATCAGGGGAGAGTTGAATTATATGCAACCCTTTAGATGCTGGCGAACTCCAATTATGCCAAAGCAGCATAATCAATAGTGAGGGGTGTTGTGGTCCAGCGACATCTGGAAGGCCACAAGCTGTCCACCCTGACAGCTATGCATCACATGCTTTCCCTATGCATCACATACACTGGGGAGAGTTGAATTATATGCAACCCTTAAGATGTTGACAAACTCCAATTATGCCAAAGCAGCATAATCAATAGTGAGGGGTGTTGTAGTCCAGCAACATCTGGAAGGCCCCAAGCTGTTCACCCTGACTTGCATGTGTTCATACACATACAAACAGAACATACACTGTGACCCTTTCACACATCCCACCATTAGCAGATTTTTACAACTGCACTCAACAACAAGACCCAACAGCTAATGCCATATTATGTGTCAAGGTATTACGTGTGAGCTGGATCACTTGCAGCTTTCAAATGTTGCTGTTGGATGGCTGTTCTCATTGGTTGTAGCCAGCAAGCCAATGATGAGGGATCATGGGAGCTGTAGTCCAACAACATTTGTAGGAGCATGTGTTCCTCACTCCTGCAGTGAGCTATCAGGCTTCTAATTCAAATCTCAGCACGACAAACAACCCACTTGTATCTTAGTATCAGCACCTCCTTCTTCCCTGTAACATAACTCAGCCCTTTTCAGCCTTTCATGGGGCTAGCCCAGTGATGGGCAGTCTTGGCCCTCCAGCTGTTCTTGAACTTCAATTCCCAGAAGCCCAAGTCAACGCACCAGCTGGTCAGGGTTTCTGGGAATTGAAGTTCAAGAACAGCTGGAGGGCCAAGACTGCCCATCACTGGGCTAGTGTGAGGATAAAATTAGGCAGATGCAAAGAGAACCTTTATATGACACTGGCCATGCAGAATAATAAAACCCTACAGTTCTAAGCTCTGCTGAAGATCTATTCTAAGAGACAGTCTAAACAAGGATGGTCATGCTCCTTCTGAAGAGGTAAACTAAAGATGTCAGAAGGAATACCTGGGGAATACCTGGAGAAACTACCATTCTTGACTCAGGTCTGTCTCTGATTCATTCATTCATCTGTCCTTCTCACCGTATCATGTGAATGGGTGAATTGTTGCACCTGCCATAATCCAGTGATTCCCTCCTTGCCTCGTGAATGAGTGTACCAGGCTCTGATAAAAATCACAGTGTGGATGTGCCCTAAGGCTCCAGTCTCATACAAAACAGCCCTAAGCTTAATGACTGTGTATCAAGGCAAATCACTCAAATCTTGGATCTTTTTGCTGCGGAAATGGGCAAAGAAAAATAAAATGGTCAGCCTTCCATTTGAATATGCACTAACTGAACTCAAAAGAGTCTCCCTCTATGCCCTGTGTCACAGGTGGTTTGCAATGTATCAGCAGATTTGCACCAGTTCACCAGAACCAGTAGCAGAAATTCTGGCTGGCCCAGCCCATCCAAGTTTTGAAATAAAGTAGCCCTAATTCGGGTGCAACGCAGGACTTTCCTTTCCCCTGGCCACACCCACCATACCACATAGTGATTTTTTTTGGAGCCCACCACTGGACACAACCCAGTCACAGCTAAGAGCATCAAGATCCACCAGTTTACTAAAAGAACTAAGCAGACACTTAAGTCTTTTGTTGAATTCTCAGAAGTTGTCAAACAGCTTAATTTGGGCTGGGCCATGCCCTGAATTCTTCCCAACAAAGCCTGCCTGTAATGCTGGATAATGGAGATTTGGAAGTATTTATTCATAGGAGGGAAAGATGTATTTGTTAAAAGGAAATCAACCCAATTCAGCCGATGTATCCTTAATGTCTGCATAAAGGAAGGAGAAAAGGCATTCATGCTTTCCATCTTCTGGTGAGTGCCAGTCTTGACAGAACCTCAGGGGTGCCCAGTCAAAGACAGGACTCGCAAGTAAATTCTGTCCTGTTACGGATTTTTTCACACAGCCAAATCCGAGTTGCAATGAATCCACAAAGGCAATTGTGTCAAAACAGAGAGTGTGTTGGATTGCGACTCTGAAGATCCCAATTCAAATGCCCACCGAACCATAAACCTTACAATTCTCTCTCTCTTTTCTGGCTGCCCAAACATAAAGGGTTGTTGCCATAAGGATAAGAGTGAGGACAAAAAACCCACACTGAAGGAAAGGTGAGCTATAGATGTAGCTATAGATGCAGTGGCTTAGCAGTTAAAACTCTGAACTTGACGACTAGACGGCTGGCAAGTCAGCAGTTTGAGACCTGAGTGCTGCATGACAGAGTGAGCACCCATCTCTGTCCCAGATCCTGCTAACCCAGCAGTTTGAAAGCAAGAAATTGCAAGTAGATAAACAGGCACTCACTGCAGTGGGAAGGTAAGCAGCATTCTGTGCACTCCGGTGTCTAGTCATGCCTGCCACATGTCCATGAAAAAGTCTGCAGACATAGACAGAGCTGGCTCTTTGGCTATAAACAGAGATGAGCACTGAACCCTAGAGTCGGATAGGACTGGCTTTCGAGTAAGAGCAACCTTTACCTAATCAATGAAACCATCACTTGCTGAGGGAGAGCCTGGGTTCTATGGGCTGCGGTGGCTCAGTGGTTAAGACGCTCGCCTTGTTAACTGGAAGGCTGTCAAGTCGGCAGTTCAAGACCCAGGTACTGCATTTCAAATTGAACGCCTGTCTCTGTCCCAGCTCTTGGGGGACACGCAAGGAGCCTCATTTAGGCATTCCCTGAGTGGAGTTGCAAAAATCCTTTCAACCCAGAATCATTTTGACACTAAATTATTATTATAGCCTGGGTCCTGGGCTGCCTCTAAAGTCTGCACTCCCACTTCTTCCAGCCGACTGCTCCTAACCACCTTTTCCATTTTGCTTCACGCAGGTCCAGCATCCAACTCCCCGCCTGCCCTGGCATCAAAATGTTTCCACTGTCAGGCCCCAGCCAGCGCACAACAGCCTCCCTCAGGGCTCCACATTGTGGAAAGCCGCGGCAGGAAGTGACCTCACTTTTTTTTGGCAGGCTCTGCCGCGTTGCACCTACCGGAGCCATCTGGGCTGTACGGATGGCTTGTGCACCCCCACCCACCCACCCACCCCAACAAAGGTCCATAGCACCCCGCAGCCCTATGGACATCACTGCATGCTTGGATCTTTTCTAAAGAGCAGTTTCGGTTTACTTTTTCTGGATCCTTTGGCCATTTTCCTCCCCCCCCACCCCTCCACCCTGCTCCCAAACTTCCTGAAACTTTCCAGCAGGGGTGAGGAGGAAGGGAATTCAATGTCTGCCGCAGACCTGGCTTTTCTCCTGACTTTCTCTGCACTCCCACCACCCTGTTCCTGTGAGAACACTCCTCCCTCCCTTTCCCCCTTCCACAACTCCACGGCTGTTTCCAGGCAACTCTTTGCCAGATGTGGAATGAGAAGGGTCAGGAAAAGCAGCAGTGCACACACAGCGGGCGCTGCCGTCCCCTGGAGAACAACAGGGAAGGAGGAAGGGAGGGAACCAAGATCTTTCCCTCTGGAGCGTTTCCACCCACCCTCCCTCCCTCCCTCCCTCTGGTCACAAGAGGGCTGAAGGCAACAGGGCGGAACTCTTTGGGAAAAACAAAGCGGCCAGGTTTTGTGCATGTGTGTTTCATGTTTCATGTGGGACCATGCCAGCGACAGGTACTGTTGAGGATTAAAAATCCTCTGAGCCTTCTTTGCTCATTTAAAAAGCAAACCCTGGTTCTTAAGGCAACTGAGATAGGCTAGGAGGACAATGATGGCGAACTGGACATTGACGGCAGACCTTGGCACTCCAGCTGTTCTCGGAAGGCAACTCCCAGAAGCCCAAGTCCCCGTGAACCCACAGGAATGGGTTTACTACATGCACACTAAACCCATCCGTGTGGATTCACAGGGACTTGAGCTTCTGGGAATTGAAGTCCAAGAACAGCTGGAGTGCCAAGGTTCGCCACCACTAGTAAACCCATCCATGTGGATTCACAGGGACTTGGGCTTCTGGGAATTGAAGTCCAAGAACAGCTGGAGTGCCAAGGTTTGCCATCACTAGTAAACCCATTTGTGTGGATTCACATATGGACAATTTTCAAATGTGTACAGCTGCTTGTTGTTGTTAAGTGCTCTCAAGTTGCCTCCAACTTGTGGTGACCCTATGAATGCGTTATCTCCAAAATGTCCTGTTCTCAACAGCCCTGCTCAGCCCTGTAAACCTATGCCTGTGGCTTCTTTTATGGAGTCAATCCATCTCATATTTGGTCTTTCTTTTGCCTTCAAATTTTCCTAACATTATTGTATTTTCCAGATAATCTTTTCTTCTTATGATGTGTCCAAAGGAGGACAGCCTCAATTTCATCATTTTGGACCCCAGAGATAGTTCAGGTCTGCAAAGCTCTCTGCCAGCACCATACAAATATGATTGATTGAGTGATTGAATGAATGAAATTTCAAACAAGCCAGTTCTGTTCCTGTCAGCTTTCTTTACTGTTCCGTTATCACATCCATACAGGGTGATCGGGAATACAAGAGTGTGGCTGATCTTTGTCTCCAGTGACACATCCTTAAACTTGCTCCTTAGACCAGAGATTCTCAACCTGCAGCCTGTGGGCCAGATGTGGCTCATGGCATCATTTCATGTGGCTCCCAACCACCTCCACCACACCAGGAAGTGCCAAGTGGTGGAGGAAGGGCAAAATGGCTGTCTGGCCCCAGAAGCTGTCTGAGGGAGGTGACCCGGCCCCCGGCTTAAAAAGGTTGAGAATTCCTGCCTTAGACTAATTCTTTCACTGCTGTCCTTCAGAGTCTCAGCCTTCTTCGGATTTCTTGGTGGCAGTCCCCATTTGGACCAATGATTGAACCAAACTATACATTATTTCTCACTAACTTAGTTTCTGCATGGTCAGCATTAAGGTTGTGTTCTTCTGTCATCATGATTTGTGTCTTCTTAATGTTCAGTCACAGTCCTGCTTTGGCACTTTCTTCTTCCACTTTGACTAAAAGTCATTTTAAGTCATTGCTGCTTTCTGCCAGGAAAATGGTATCATCAGCGTATCTTAAATTATTCACGTTTCTCTCACCAATTCTCAGTCTCTCTTCATCTGAAGCTATCCTGGCTTTCCATGATATGTTCTGCAGACACGAGCAGATAAGGGGATAAAATGCAGCCTTGTCTGACACCTTTGCCAATAAGAAATTGTTCTGTCTCTCCATAATCCGCCCTAACAGTAGTTTCTTTTCCACAATACATCAGGACAATCAAATACTTTAGCACCCCCATTTCATTCAGAACAATTCATAGTTTTTCATGATCTATACTGTCAGAGGCTTTGCTGAAGTCTATAAAGCACAGGGAAAAAAACATTTTTCCTTTGTGAAGAAACAGATATGATACTGGCAGCAATTTATTTCCCGCCTCCTAGGTCAGTGATGGCGAAACGTTTAGAGACCGAGTGCCCAAATTGCAACCCAAAACCCACTTATTTATCACAAAATGCCAACATAGTGACAAGGGAGGAAGGAAACGCTCCCATTGGGCTGCTGGGCAGAGGGACAGGGTGAACTCTGTGCTGGGGGGAGGGAGGAAGCACTCCCATTGGGCTGCTGCGCAGAGGGGCGGGTGAACTCTGTGCTGGGGGAGGGAGGAAGCGCTCCCATTGGGTTGCTGCACAGAGGAGAGGGGCGAACTCTGTGCTGGGGTGACTGCATGGGTGCCCACAGAGAGGCCTCCGAGTGCCACCTCTGGCACGTGTGGCATAGGTTCGCCATCACTGTCCTAGGTTCAGGAGAACTAGGAATTGTGTCACACATGGAGAAAAGTTTCTGAGTGTGCATGTGTTCCTTTTGCAGTAGTTCCTCCACTTCTGGGATTTCTTTACCTAGTTAGTCTGCTAGGTCATCCTCCTCTGGTACTAGAGTAGACCATACTGTGAGTGACTCAACACTGCATGTCAGGTGGCAGTTAACTAACCTGACCACCTTGAGGACTAACAGCCTTGGATGCCGAAGTCCACAGAAAAGGGTGATGGTCCCCAAGCGGATTAAATCCACTTGAACCCATCTTGATGGAAAGCAGCAGCTTCATCAATACTGGGGGCTGATGAGGACTTTGTGTGCCAAAAGGGCTCAGGACCAGAAAGTGACTTGTGGAAACGGATCAGTGGTATGGGTAGGGCCGCCATCAGAAATTTCTGGGCCCCATACTGAGCAATCCTATTGCCCCCCCTCCCCCCAATAGTAGTGTCACAGTTATTGCCAGCGGCATCAGGGCCCCTGTCAGCTCCAGGCCCTATATGACAGTACTGATAGTACTGCCCTGATGGTGGCCCTGGGTATGGGTGTCATGCTGTGGTGTGGAAGACAGATGAAAGGCCACTTCATTACTGTATATTCTCAGGACAGTCTTCATGGCTGATCGCCATGAGGATCACCAATATTCAGATTTGGATATGGCAGAACAAGAAGAAGGAGGTTTAATTAAGGGTCAAAAGTCATGAGCAAATTTGTGAGTGAATTCTGTTCAGAGGGGAGTGATGTTGTGGGGCAGACACTTTCAAGTAACAACACACCTTGCTTTCAGACCCATAATCTCCACACCACTATCAAGAAACTGAAAATGGCTCATTCAGTGTGGCAAGGCAAATACAGGTCTAGTTATAAGCTGCCTGGGCGATGGCAATGTTGTCATAAACTCTCTTCCCTTAGGCTTAGTATACTCACTAGAGGTATAAAAAAGAAATGGCAAAAATACTGAGATGGTTAAAAAAACAGTGCCAACTTCAGGGGAGAGGGATGTAATTTTAAAATTACATTGTTATTAAATTAAATTGTTAAATTAAATTAAATTGTTAAATTGTTATTTACAATGCAATTCTTGCAAACAGAAAACTAGCAGGGCAAGTTGCAATGTTTGTTTCTGTTATGCTAACTTTCTACAAGCAGGAGGCTTGGTATGTGGGAAGACTGTTCAAACAGATACCTTTCCCTGCAATCTGAAATCCATTCTAGCCACCTCATTCCATTCCATGGCATGGCATGCATGACTGGAGCACAAGCAAGATTGCCACAGGGTATTTTACTACCAAAGATAAGGGACAAGATACGCACACACCTCCCATCTGCAGAAACAAACTAACCCAATAGTCAGATTTTAATTCAGGACTAGTAAAAGAGCGATAGGTGCCATGGCCCGCGTGCGGGGCAGCAGGCTAATTAAAGTATGCCTGTATGAAACAGAGCAGGGTCTTTGACATATCGGAGAATGCCCAAGATACTCAGGAGGCATGACTGGGAAGAGGTCTCTCACTGTTGCCACCCCCTAACACAGGGGTGGCCAACCTTTCTGCGCCACAGGCCTGACCATGCCCCCAGTCAGCTGAGTGGGCTGGACCATGCCCCCAGAAGCGGGCCCACATCTGCATTCACCCATGTCCGCATTCACAACAGTCGTGGGTGCATAAAACACGTCTACTTCCACTTTTGGGTGCAGGGGAGAAGGTGACAGGGCCTGATGGAATGGCATTGTGGGCCAAGGCCGGCCCATGGGCCATAGGTTGGGAAGCCCCATCCTAACAGCTACTGCCTGAGGTAGCTGTCTCACTCTGAAGAACTGGAGAGCCAATCCTCATTTCAGCCCTTATTCAAGGGGTACACAGAAAGAGCATACCCTGGTAACGGCAACCTTGTATTGCCGGCTAATCTTCCTCACACTAGATCAGGCAAAGGGAACTGCAGAATGAACTCACCCAAAAAGTGCCTTCATTTTGGCAGTTCCACGTCTGACCTGGACACGGAAGAAGAAGCCCTTATTCGATGCCTCTAACTTCTTCCCACAGCGACCCATTTCCCCAAATTAGCAGGAAGCATGCCAAGCGCCGACAGCTCCATTCCAGTGCAGAAGGGGAGAGACAAGCAGGCCCAGAGGCCTATTGTTCCCCACTCGCGCCCTTACCTGGGCCGCCCGTGTTTGCAGTGGAGATTCACCCTGAAGCCTCTCTCTCCGCTATCCACCTCGCTATGGCGCAGCCCTGGGCCCTGGCTGCGTGAGAACCATTCGGCTGGCGGGTTGGCTCCATTTTCCAGTCCAACAGGCTGGCAGGCCACAGAGCTCCCATCTGTTAAATGGAAGCACAGAAAGCCAGGGCTGTGAGGGAGGGACAGAGCAGGTAGAAGGCAGAAGAAGAAAAAGAAGAAGAAGACGGACGACGACGACGACTGGGAGAAATAAAAACCAAACAAAACCCAGCAGGAGGTTTCATTTCAAAGAGAGCTGGTGGGCAACAAGTCTAGGGAGATATATAAGAAAGCAGGGGGAACAATGAATCAAACCCCCAAATCCAGACTCTACGTCAGTGATGGCGAACCTTTTAGAGACAAAGTGCCCAAACAGAGGGGCAGGGTGAACTCTGTACTGGGAGGGGGGGCTGGGAGGGAGGGCTGCTGGGCAGAAGGATGGGGCGAACTCTGTGGTGGGGGGTAAGGAGGAAATGCTCCCAATGGGAGGCTGTGCAGAGGGGCTGGGTGAACTCTGTACTGGTGGGAGGAAAGAAGCGCTCCAATTGGGCTGCTGGGCAGGAGGGTTGGGGCGAACTCTGTGCTGGTGGGAGGGAGGAAGTGCTCTCATAGGGCTGCTGGGCAGAGGGGCGGAGTGAACTCTATGCTGGGGGGAGGAAGGAAGTGACAGTGTGCGTGCCAACAGAGAGGGCTAGGAGTGTTCTCTCTGACACACACGCCATAGGTTTGCCACCACTTCTCTACGTGAACCAGAAAAGTACGAAACTTTGTCATGGATGACTAGTGTGTTACGTTTGGGATAGCAGGTGTGGTAGAAAAAGCTGTGATAGAGAAGGGAATCGGTGCAAGCAGTTTCCTGTTGCTCCAAACTCTCAGGCTCTCCACAAGCTTTATTTCCTGGTAAAAACAGTGAGTTGAGGCAGCCGCAAGGCCTTCCAGATGAGCCACATTTAAGTTGTGTATAAGTTATACAACTCCCAGAATAGGAAACTATGGGATTTTTAGTCCAATAATTCTAAAAATCCCAGTCCTAATAAAACTACCTAGTTGACTTTGAAACAGTCACACGTATTCCCATGTAAACTTACTTCCAAAATGGTTATGAGGATGAAACCCGAGAAAAAGAGGTAAGCTGAATCGCATGAGGATGTAAAAAGAAAACACAGAAATTGAACCCTGGTGTAACCTGGCTATATACACCAATACCCACACAACCACAACTTCTCTGATGTTGAAACAGAATTATGAAACACAGTCACTAAATTCTTTGTTCTCCTAAGCAGGTGAAGGCATCTGTTTGGGAATAATACCCTGAAGCAAATGGTGAGCCACTGTGTGAGACAGAATGCTGGACTGGATGGGCTGTGGCCTCTTCCAGCAAGGCTGTTCTTATGTTCATTGTCCTTCTTTCAAGTACTTGAAAAGTGCTATCCTATCCTCCCTCAGTCTCCTTTTCTCAAGGTTAAACATGCCCAGTTCTTTCAGTCTTTCCTCAAAGGGCTTGGTCTCCAGTTATCCTTGCTGCCCTCCTCTGAACTTGTTCCAGTTTGTTGGCATCTTTCTTAAAGTGTGGTGTTCAGAACTGGACACCAGTACTCTAGATGAGGCCTTGTTGTTGTTGTTCAGTCGGTTCTGACCCCCTGCGACCCCATGGACCATTGCCCGCCAGGCACCCCCTATCCTCCACCATCCTCCTCAACCCACCCAACTCTGTGCCCATTGCGTCAAAAATACTATCTAGCCATCTCATTTTCTGCCTTCCCCTTCTTCTTTTGCCTTCAACCTTTCCCAGCATCAAGGCTTTCTCAAGTGAATCCTCTCTTCTCATTTGATGTCCAAAGTACTTTAGCTTCATTCTTCACTATTTGATCTTCCAAGGAGCAGTCAGGATTGATTTCTTCTAAGATCAACCAATTTGTTCTCCCTGCTGTCCAGGATACTCTCAAGACTCCAACACTACGTTTCAAAGGCGTCTATTCCTCTGCGCTCAGCTTCCTTATGGTCCAGCTCTCGCAACCATACATTACCACCGGGAATACCATTGCTTTGACTATGTGAACTTTTGTTTGCAAGGTGATGTCCCTACTTTTACTAGTTTCCCCAGGTTTCTCATTGCTTGCCTCCCAAGAATCAGTAACTTTTTATTTCATGGCTGCAATCACCATCTGCAGTGATCTTGGATCCTAAAAAGGTAAAGTCTGTCACTGCTTCTACCTCTTCTCCATCTATTTTCTAGGGACTGATAGGGCCTGTTGCCTATTTGGTGCCTAATAGACTAGTACCTCACGGGTTTTGGAGACTTTACTTCTCTTAATGTAATATGATTTCTCTTAATATAATTTGGTTTTCCAGACACATCACACTCTTGGCTCATGTTCAGTTTTGATCTATAACAATTCCAAGATCCTTCTGGCTTGTAGTATTATGGAGCAAGTATCCCCCATCTTGTAACTGTGCATTTGTCATCTCCCCCCCCCCCTCAGCACAAAACTTTGCACATATCCCTGTTAAACTTCATTCTGTTGATTTCAGCCCTGTGCTTGAACAGATCAAGACACAGTATTTTTAAATGTTCTCCCCGTCTTCCATGGTATTAGCCATTGATTCCACCCAATCTTCTGTCCTCTGTAAATTTGATAAGTATTCTTTGCTCTCCCTCCTCCAAGTCATTAATGCAAATGTTGAAGAGCACCAGACCTAGGATTTGAGCTTTGGATTTGAGTTATCTGTGCAAAAATTACACTTTCACAAATGCAAAAAAATAAAATAAAAATATTACCACATCCTCTTGGAGACCGGGAGAAAAAAAGAGGTTTCTTTTTCTCACACACAAGAATGAGATAAGTGATGATTTACATCACTAATTGAAACCAGTTTAGTCCCAGAATGCAACCAAGAGGCAATGGGATCCGGCTGCTTTGTGCAACAACTGACATTTCCCATTCAAGGTCATCAAGACATAACAGCGGCGGCAACAACAACAACAACAACAACAACACAGGCTTGGAGCTAGACTAAAACAGGCATGCAGAAGGAGAGGTGGACAACACAGCTCCACATCACCGCAAAGTAACCATATCACGGTACAGATGCTTCTGAAACCCTGATGAACAAGACAGACAAAATGTCGGTGCCTGTCTTTGCATGCCAGGCTGCACTGTAAGTCATCAGATCCGCCTCATCTCTCCAGTTGAAGCTCTCTTGGCCTTTCCTTCCTTGTTTGATTCCCTCCCCCTCCTCTTTTTGTCCATCTCATCATAGCCCTGCAGGGGGATCAGCCAAACTCTATTAGCTACAGTCATCTTGCGGTTTCAAGCTGTGTAAGAGTGTGGTGTGTGTGTATGTATGAAGGAGAGGGAGGCATGCGTACTCAGTGCTGAGTTACCTAGCTTTCAGTGGATAAGTCATGGAATCACTGAGTTGTAAGGGATATCAGAGATCATCCAGCTCAACTCAGTATTCAATGAAGATAGCAAAGGAGTACCCATCACTTCCCAAATTGCTGCCATGCCATGCATGTCTACAGGCTTCTCTGCACTGCCTACTGACACATGTGCTTTACATATGTTTCTTAATAAATTAATGTTTGACTAAGGCCATCAAATTCCATCTCACTCAAATTCACAACCCCTCAAGGCAGACCAGGGTTGGAGCATCATCTTTGTAATCAACTGGAAGAAGTATATTTGATGCAAGTTAGATGCAATTATAGGGCTGCGGTAGCCTAGTGGTTAAGATGCTGAACTTGATGACTGGAAGGTTGGCAGTTTGAGACTCACCAGATCCGGCCCCCGGGCCGTAGTTTGGACATCCCTGATGTAGAAGGTCTGTGGAAGCTGCTGTTCATACTAGGAGATCTTGCAGAGATGGGGGGAAGAGCTTGTATACTTTGTCCCTCTGGAGTGGGGATGATTCAAGTTGGGAATATGGCATCGAGAAAGAGGGTTAGCCTCCTCTCAGTCCCATGGCACTGGCCCAATGACAACCCCACCCCATTTAATCTAAGAACAATACTCGTAGAATGTTCTTCTTGTGTCATATCCGAATCCGAATATTGGCAATCATCATGAGAGTCAGCCATGGAGACTATACTAAGAATATAGTGCAGTGGCTTTTTATCTGCCTTCCACATCGCAGCATGACCCCTGTACCACTGATCCAGTTCCGCGAGTCACTTTCTGGTCCTGAGCAATTTTGGCACACAAAGTCCTTATCAGCCCAAGGCCAGTATTGATGAAGCTGCTGCCCTCTGTCAGGATGGATTCAAGTGGGATTTAATCCACTTGGGGACCACCACTCTTTCCTGTGGACTTCGTCAAGGCCACTAGTCCTCAGGGTTGTCAGGTTAGTTAACCTCCGCCTGACACTTGGCATTAAGTTGCTGGCAGTATGGTCTACTCTACTACCATAGCAAGATAACCTGGCCAGACTGAAAGAATGTTATTCACAAAGAAGTTTCCAACTACAGCTCTTATTGAGTTTCACCTGGCATGAGTAAGAGATTTGGGGAGTTGCAGCCCAAAACATCATGCATTAACTGGCTGCCTACCCCTTGCTGATCAGTACAAGTGAATAAGATGTAGGAAGTATTGTTTTAGTATACTGTACTTTATACATCAGGAGTTCTCAACCTTTTTAAGCCGGGAGCCGGGTCACGCTCCCTCAGACAGCTTCAGGAACCAGACAGCCATTTTGCCCTTCCTCCGCCACATGGCACTTCCTGGTGTGGTGGGGGCGGTGGGGGCAACATGAAATGGTGCCATGGGCTGTATCCGGCCCACAGGACGTAGGTTGAAAATCCCTGTTATACATTATTTCTCTCATAATGTCAACTTCATTCAGATATAGTGGTACCTCATACTATGATTTTAATCCATTCCACGGGGCTCATTGTTGTACGAAACAATTGCTATACGATAAATTCATCGTATAGTGATCTTCCCTATGGGATGCATCGCACAACAAATTTTTTTTTTGCTAAGTGGTTTTTCCCATTGAAAAATTATTGTACGATTTTTTCTATAGGGAAAATTGTTATGTGAGACGCCATTCGCACTCCACCCCCAAAACCAATTGTTATGCGATTTCATTGCTATACAGAACGATTGTTGTATGACAGTGATGGCGAACCTTTTAGAGACTGAGTGCCCAAACTGCAACCCAAAACCCACTTATTTACTTCCAAGTGCCAACATGGCAAAAGGAGAGGGAGGAGGCGCTCCCATTTGGCTGCTGAGCAGAGGGACGGGATGAAATCTGTGCTGGGGAGAGGGAGGAAGCAATTCCATTGGGCTGCTGGACAGAGAGGCGGGATGAACCCTGTGCTGGGACGAACACATGAGTGCCCACAGAGAGGGCTTCGAGTGCCACATCTGGCATGCATGCCATAGGTTCGCCACCATTGTTTATGAGGTTCCAATGTAATTGCATTTGGAGGTCTATGGAAGACGTAATGTTTCCAAACTCTGAGACTCTTAGGAAGATAAGGGATTTCCTCACTGGGGCACAACAGCTGAGCATCCCGAAGTACAGACCAAAGTGATCCCCTGTTTCACAGATGGAAAATTTCGGAGATGCAGAAATCTGGGCCATGGTGACAACTTTTTCCTTTTGGGATGCTAGCTATGTTCATGACACAAACAGCTCCAGGAAGGCCACAGTTTATATGCCTCAGCATGGGGCGAGTTCAGATAACCCAGCCTCCAAACTATCTTCCCCTGCATTTGGCTACCTGCTTCCCCGCTCTTGGGCAAACTCTCTGTTTCTAGCTGAGTGATGCAATGCCAAAACCAAGCTCATGAGCAGCTGTCATGTAGGCGTGTGCCCTTATGTGCCAAAGCCACCCAGTGAGCCATGGCCGAAACCACGCTTTGATCTCACACCTCCCAGGTTCAAAAGCCAGTGCTAGCTCTGATGCAGATTTTGGGCTACAATCAAAACATAGAGTTCAGCACTTCCAAGCTCAAATGTCAAGAGAACATTGAAAGATTCACTTCATCTAGGAATTTTACAGAGATTGGAATTTGACTAGAAAGAGAATGCCCTTAAGGTTTTGCAGTTTTGCAGGGAGCTCATAGGAAGAACACAAATTTACAGCCATTTCAGGTGTTTTGCTGCCAAATGGATGTTGTTACAAATGACATACATGCCCCTTTTCTCTCTGCTGGGAGAGACGGATGCAAACTAGTTTACAAGATATCTGAAGCTGCAAAAAATGGTGTCAGATTCTGTAAATAGGAATTAGCAGCATCTATTTTAGCTCCAGTATGAAGCAAGGATTAGAAATCACCTCCACCATCTTTTCTCCATTTGTACCCTAGCATTTGTCCCAAAGGGGCTAATATAAGTGGTTCTTAACCTTGTTGGAGGTACTGAACCTTGCAAGTTTCATACGTGCATTCACCAAAATCCATCGTAGAATTTGCCATAAATACCCTTAATGGCAAGCTGGGATCCACCTTAATCAAATTCACGCCAGTGACATTTTTCCTGTTTCAGGGAGAAAAAATGCATTCTCGGATACGAGTTGCAGTCGGTGACCCTTGTGAACGGAATGGACACACACACTCCTCAGCCTGAGACTGACTCACAAAACCCCTGGGGTTCAATCGAACCCAGGTTAAGACCCACTGGCTTATGTGATTCTTCATATTTATTTTATCTTCATAACAACCCTCTGAGGTACTCTAGGCCAGTGATGGTGAACCTTTTCGAAACCGAGTGCCAAAACTGCAACCCAAAACCCACTTATTTATTGCAAAGTGCCAACACAGCAACAGGGGGAGAAGGAAACACTCCCATTGGGCTTGCTGTGCAGAGGGGCAGGACAAACTTTGTGCTGTGGCGAGGGATGAAGTGCTCCCATTGGGGCTGCTGGGCAGAGGGGTGGGGTGAACTCTGTGCTGGGGGAGGGAGGAAATGTTCCCATTGGGTTGCTGGGCAGAGGGGCGGAGCAAACTCTTTGCTGGGGTGACTGCATGGGTGCCCACTGAGAGGGCTTGGGTGAAGCAAATGGTGAGCCACTGTGTGAGACAGAATGCTGGACTGGATGGGCTCCTGTGGCATGTTCCAGCAAGGCTGTTCTTATGTTCTTATGTACTGGCTCTCCTCAATTATCTTAAATCATTGTTTCAATCCCTTCCTGAAATGATTGTTGTAGTCTACTTGCCCTTATGCTTCCTAGCTGGCATAGCAGAATGTTTTGCTATTGACCTGCACCTATAGATGCTCATGTAGATTTGTTGCCTTGAATTCTTTTTAAAAAATATGTTTGTTTACATTTTTGTATCCCAAGTAGTCCAGCCCAGTCATTAGGTAAGAGGCAGCCATTGCCTTAGCCAACAGATTTAGGGAGCCACAAAAGGGCAGCAAACCGTTATATATTTACCTTGTGCTGACTGCATTTTTTACAGCGTTCTGTACACTCTGGTGTTGAGGCATGCCTGCCACGTGTCCACGGAAATGTCTACAGGTGCAGACAGTGCTGGCTCTTTGGCAATAAACAGAGATGAGCACTGAATCCTAGAGTCAGATTGTTGTGCATTCAGGCACATTTGCAAGTAGCGCAGGCAGCACCTTTGCAAGAGGAAAATGGCAGTTTCCCGCCATCCAAGTTAGGAACAGAAAGTGGCGCGAAAACCCCTGCACAGGGCGCATTCATTATGCTAATCAAAGTCCTGTGATTGGCTACAGTTTTGGATCCTGTTCGCCACTGGTTAAATACATATACTGGTTAAATACATATATTCCCTATATAAACCCCACAGGTAAACAAGGGTGGGGCAGGACCGGATCTATTACTTCCATCTCCGTGCAGGTAGCCAGCAACGTGCTAGCCTGGGTCTCCTTTATGCTACAATCCTAAAGTAGTTAGGTATTGCCTCCTTCCTTGCCACACTCCGGAGGGACTGATTCCATGGGACTTTATAGCCATCTCCGTGTCTGGCACGCCTTGAAAGCTCATCTTGAATAGACTGTTAAATAAAGACTTGTTGCTGCTTTGTTCATCGTTGTCTGGACTATTGCTTGCAAGGGCCGGGCATAACACAGATACAACTGGCTTTCGAGCAAGGTCGACCTTTATCTTGACTATGAGCTGCTTCTGGCTTATGTGTCAAGATAATGTGGCTGGCTTCTGGGTAAAACACATTTTGATTTGGGTAGGTGGGGATATGCCACTTTTTGGCCCACCAAAGGCAGCGCAATGTCTTGGATTGGTCATGCCACCACCTCTGCCTTTCTGTTGGCATAGCCCAGGTCCTGCCCAGGCACGTTTGTATGCCAGCATCTCTCCCCTATCTCTCCTCACCAGGCGTTTCAATCACACTTGAATCAGCCTCTTTCATGCACCCAGATTAGTGTGGCAACCTATCAACAAAGCAGGAAAGAAGAATTCAGGCTTGCCAGTGATGGAATCCACGTCCCACCCACCCTCTTCTCTCTCCCCCTGCAGTTGGTAAGCTGGCAGGAAAACTACCAGCACACTGTTCTCCTTCTCATCCACCCCCACCTCAGTGTGAAGCTGCTGTTACAATCCAGGTGGGTATAAAGTTACAGTAAAGGGCAACATGGAACAGGGAAACACAGCCCTAGAAAGACTGGCCTAGCCTCAGCTGCTTCTGCTCATGCGCCCAGGAGTGGAAGGAGACAGATAGAGGCAAGCAACTTACAGAAGGCTTTTCTTTGCAGTCTGTGAGTCCCACCATCCCCTCCCCTTCTCCTACATCCCTTTTAATTCCAGTGGAACACAGAAAAAAATGCTCCAGACCCTAGGATCCTTCCGTTCTGCAGGATGAAGGGTAATAATAAGGGAACCCAGTTTTAGTCCCCGTAGTTCTCCTTGGCATCTGTGCCTTCCCCCCAGCCATGTTTACACCTGCATTAACACTTGCAGAATCCAAATAGTGTTTAGATGCATGGGAAGCCAACACCCTGGTGTCTAGATATGCACACACACAAAAGACTGTGTGCACTGTGAGTATTTGTTGTTGTGTTTTTGTTACATGCTGTCAAATCGTCTATGACTTATAGTAATCCTGTGTGCGCGCAGTAAACCCATTTGTGTGGTTTCACAGGGACTCTGGCTTCTGGGAATTGAAGTCCAAGAACAGCTGGAGTGCCAAGGTTCACCATCATGGGTCATGATGGCGAACCTTGGCACCCAGGTGTTCTTAGACTTCAATTCTCAGAAGCCCAAGTTAGTACTCCTGATCATCGGGGCTTCTGGGAATTGAAGTCCAAGAACACCTGGAGTGTCAAGGTTGGCCATCACTGGTCTAGACTGAGTTTGGAAAATTATCCTTGTTGGAATTAAAATTCCCGGAACTGGCTGTGCTGGCTTGAAGATCCTAGGAGAGGTGCCTTTCAAGCATTGCACAGCCTTACCCTGAATCAGGGAAAACAGGGAGTTTGGTTAACCATTTGGAGCTTTGCAGAGGTCAAAATATTATACAGCTATCAATTGTAGTTAGGGTTTGGGGTGTTATTTAAAAAAATATTTTCCCCCTATACACAAAAAACGAATTTCCATAATATTTTAAAAACACATCAGAATGCTGCATTCCCTTGCTTGTGGGATTTAAACATATAGTACCGAAGTAGTTGGGGGTCACACACCCTTCATAACTATAAAAGAAACTGAAAACAGATATGGTTATATCTCAGAGGAAATGACCTTATTGCCCTTTATCTTACAATTGTAAAGTAATTTATGGTCTAAATCTAATTGTTATCTCATCAAATGTAGACCCACTAAATCAGAAATCTTAACAAGTCCCCATTGATTCAGTGATTCTGCTCCAGTGGAGACTAACAATTGGATTTAAACCACCATTATTACAAGAGGGAATTAATCATGAGTAACATGGTACTGGTAACAAACTACTTCCAAGCACCACTCCCTGCCATACACATAGACCCAATCTGTCTCCCCTACAGACCAGACCCCTCAGTGAAATGCAATACAAACAGCAAATACGATGCTATGTGCCATCATATCATATTAATTAGAGAGGCCCTACAATAGGATTTTCAAGGTACAGTAAAACCCCGCCTTACAAATGCTTCGTGCAATGGAAAACTTGCTACATGGAAAGAAATCCATTGAGAATAATGCCTCGGTTTACGGATTTCCCCCCGGAACGGATTAATTGGTTTTCAATGTATTCCTATGGGAAACGGTGCAATGCATTCCTATGGATGCTTTACAATAAGAACGTTTTGCGATATGGAAAACCCTGCAGAATTAATTAATTCCATAAAGCAGGGTTTTTACTGTATATGAGCTGTTTAAGGAGTGGTTTTATGAGTGTCACCCCCAGTGAGTTTTCATGGGCAACAAGAAAATTAAGGACTCCCAAGACCTACTCCTTCCCACCCTGACTATATATATTTACAACTAGCATTTTTTGCCCGGTCTTGCCAGGCAGATTTTTTGTGTGTTTTGGTGGTTCGAGTGGTTTTGGGGGGGTACACACACACACAACCACACACACAACACAACCCACACACACACATATACACGCAATACATACATACAACACAACAACACACACAACACAACCCACACACACACATATACACGCAATACATACATACAACACAACAACACACACAACACAACCCACACACACACATATACACGCAATACATACATACAACACAACAACACACACAACACAATACACACACATAACACAACCACACACACACACACAAACAATACACACACAACACAACCACACACACAGCACAACAACACACACACACGCGTGTACGGCCCTCACCTGGAGGGGAAGGGGCTCCCTTCCTCTGTCAGGCAAGGCCCCTCTCCTTTCCGCAACCCCGCTGAAGCCGCTGGGCCGCTCGCTCTATGTGCCTCAGGCTGGGCCACGGTGGTGCAGAAGGCAAGTGGCCCAGCTCAGAAGGCTGTGCCGGAGAGGCGCAAAGTGCGAACTGCCCAGCCAGCAACAGGTAAGTGAGGCGGGGGACAAGGACTGAGGGGGGGAACGGGCGGGTGGGCGGGTTCATGTTTCCCCTTTCTCATCCCAGACCAGGGTGGGCGGCATGGTCCCTGGGCCTGTTCCCCCCCCCCTCAGTCCCTGTCCTCTGCCCCACTTACCTGTTGTCGGCTGAGCCGTTTGCTCTCTGCGCCTTCCCGGCACAGCCTTGTGGGCTAGGCCGCTCACCTTTGGTGCCTCTGTGGCGCAGCCTGTCCTCTGTCCCTGCTGGCGCCGAGGCCTTCACCGGTTGGGTAGGGGGCACCAAAAGCAGGTGGCCCAGCCAGCAACCGACGTGCCCGACCGCCGTAGTGGAGGCCTTCCCTCCGGGAGATGAAGTGTCTCCCGGAGGGAAGTGGTTTGCGTGTCGGTGGTTTTTTTAATGCGTGCGCTGGCTGCCCCACTGATTGGCTGAGGGGTTGCATGGCACGGAGGACGCTGGGAACCATTTTTGTTGTTGTTGTTGTTGTTCATCTTCGTGGGGCGCTTGCCCCACTCTCGGCATCTGGACCCTTGCAGCAATGCTCGTAGGGTCTTAAGGTAAGTGTGGGAGCTCGGTAAAGGATGGTTGGGCCAGGTGTGGCCGCTAATGCACAACCCTCTTTTTATAGGTAAAGATTAAATACAGATCAGAATCCTATGGTTGATTTATGCTTGTGTAAGGGAAAAGATACAAGCCTTAATGGCAAATTGCTGCTGATTAATAAGGACTCATTGAATTCCTAGGTACACACCAAGAATTGATATTCTTTCTCTCTCTTTCATATAATGTATATTACTGTGCTATTCCTTCCAGGTTGTGTATCTTGAGTCAGACTGGACTAACTCCCCCCCCCCCCCCCCCCGGTGCTGATAAAAGCCGGCAACCCAGCCTTGCTTCTGCAATCTGGGACTTGCTTCTCCTGCATCTTCATCCTATCTCAGCAGGTAAACAAATGAAGCATAGTCTGAACCTAAGCTTTAATTTGCCAGCCGAAAACACTGCAGCGTCTTCTGTAAGCAGAAAGGTCTGTTGAGAAGCGGAGTGGAAGGAGCCAAGCCCAAGAATAGGCTGTGATTCACCCTCGTGGCTCAGGGAAGGGTGTGTGTGTGTGTGTGAGAGAGAGAGAGAGAGAAATCACAAGGCCAACTCAACTGCTCCTTTACACCCCCCTGCATGTCTATCTCCTATTCTCCCTTCAATGTACAATACCTATTCAACGTACCTATTCAATATATCTATTCTCCCTTCAATGTACATCAGGGTTGCCCAAACTTTTCAGGCTGTCGGCCGGTCATGTGGTTCTGCAGGCCAGTCACGTGGTTCCTCCCACCCGAAGCAGGATTAAAACACGCCTTGCAACAGGATGCGATAGATTTTGAGCTGCCATTTTCTCTGCTTAAACCAGAGGTGTCCAAACCACGGCCCATAGGTCGGATCCGGCCCCTGACACCACTTCATCCAGCCTGCACCGCGCTTGTCACTCCCGGAATCGGAAGGAAAATGCACCCATACGAGCGTGTTTTACTTCCGATTCCTGGAGCGATGAGGGTGGTGCAGGCTGGATGAATTGGCATTGGGGGTGGATCCGGTCCACGGGCCACAGTTCGGGCACCCCAATGTACGTTGTTGACCAGAACTGAGAGAATTTTTCATCCCATAAGTGCCAGAACCCCAGTTGTTTGTGCCAAATATTCATAGCCTTGGCCCCAGGAAGAGAAGGGGGTGTCATAGAGGCCCACAGCAGGGGATGGAAAGCTGAGCGGACTTCAAGAGAGGGGGTGGGTGGGAGGAGGGTAGGAGACCAATGCTCCTTCATCGGCACTGCATCCACCTACACCCCGCCTGCCAGCCATAGGCAACTGCCCACATGTTTTACATTAAAGCTCTGGACTTCACCCTTCCTGGGGTGTTAGCCAGGGGTACCCCCCTCCCCAAATTACAAAATTCCAGCAGAGACCACACAAGGGAAAGATGCTGGGGGTTGCGAGGGAGCAGGAATTGGAAAAAAGCAGAGGAATATAACAGAGGGAGGCAATGCTGCGTAAATGAGCTTGCAAGGGAGTTGGATGGGTGTAGGCAAGAGCAGAGCAAAATAAAGTTTGTGTGAGTGAGTGTGAATGAATGTGTGTGCGCGCACACGCAGGCATGAGAGTGAGGGAGAAAAATTGCAGTCACCTCTCCTTGCTACCTCCTGACCCCTGGAGCCCTGGAAAGATAACAGCCCACAAAGAGTGCTGAGTTGCCTTTCAGAAATCCAATATCCTTGCCTGGTGAACTAATCGACTACCTGGGCTCACAATAACCACCCTGCAAAGGGATTAATCCTGGCGCTGAAAATCTTTAATTAGTTTAACAGTTTCAGGCTCCACAGAGGCAGCAAATGGCAGACACAAGCACCCTTGGCTACCTTTCCTCCCCCTCCTCATCTCTTTGTCTCTTCTCCTCTCCCCACTCCCCCCCCCCACACACACAAGACAGGGACCTGCCCCCCCCCCTTTTCACTCCATGACTGAGATGGAAGGAAGAAGCAAGAATGTCCCATTCCAGATGGGCAAGATATTGGAGGAGGCGAGGAAGGGCAAAATCTTGTTTTCTCTCAACTTTAATCATTATCAATCATTATCTTCACAACAACAACAATAATAATCTTTATTTTTATTTATTTTCTGATTTATATTGCCGCCCAACTCCGAAGACCCTGGGCGGCTCACAGAGAATAAAACTAATTGCTGTTTAAAAAGCAATAAAAATCCATTAAAACTACTAACAAAAGTTACCCCAACCCTTACAGATTAAAAAAGAGTAAGAGAGAGAGAGAGTGTGTGTGTTCTTACTCATAATCATAATCATCATAATCATCAATTTTGTGTCAGAAATTATTCTGGGTTGAAAGGATTTTTGCTGGAGAAACTCCACTCAGGGGACGCCCCGATGAGACTCCTTTCACGTCCCCAAGATCTTTCCTCACCAAAGTGGTCCCTATTTATCTACTTGCAATTCCTTGCTTTTGAACTGCTAGGTTAGCAGGAGCTGGGACAGACGACGGGCATTCAATCTGTCATGCAGTACCCGGGTCTCGAACTGCTGACTTGCCGGCCTTCCAGTTAACAAGGTGAACTTCTTAACCACTGAGCCACTGCATTGTTATTGCTATTATCCCTTTGTGTTATTGCTATCCTTCGTAGTGGTAATTGCAGCCTAGAGGAGGAAGGTGTGGTGAGAGCTCTCAGTCTATTGCTAATTGTGAGAAGACCAAGGCCTCTTTGTAGTCATACAGTGAAATTGGTACTAAGGGTTGAATCCAGCATGGTGAGGCACTTGGCTTTCCTTTTATAAGATGCCTGTTTCTAGTCCTTAAGAGAGGAAGCACATAATTCAAAAGAAGATGGGAAAAAAGTTAGTTTGGGAATTTCTCAACCAAGAAACAACAGCAGTATCCATCCAGGATTTCCCCATCTGAATTCTTGGGCACATGTTTGATCTCCATCATTTTTCTTTGTATGATTATGGAGAGGGGGATTTTGAGGACCACTTTCAACACCATTGAACCTCCCTGGAAGCAATTAAGAAATAAGACAGAAATATGGTACAGAGCCATACAAATTCTAAAACACTGATTCTAGTACCGATCACTGTCAGGCTCACTTTAACAAAAGCTTAGAAGTAAAATGTTAGTTTAGGTTACTTTGCCTGAACTAGTTCCTTTTTGGCAATAAAAACCACCAAACCCTTCCCTTCTTTGCCTATGGCTAACTATACACCAAACATTCCTTCCTCCAGGGAAAATGAAAGAGCTTTACATGTCCGCCTAAAATGGTGTTTCTTTTACTTCCTTTACTTTTAAAATACAAAATGCAAGCTACAAACAACCTTTTCTAGTAGGCTACAAGATTTTACCCTAGGATACCATTAGAGTAGGGATTCTCAACCAACGGCCCGTGAGCCAGATCTGGCCTACAGCGCCAAGCCAACCGGCCCATGCCCTTGCTCTAGCCGCCGCTTCCACTGCCACCAGGAATGCCTTCATGACTGCCAGGAATGCATCTCAGGCCACCAGGAATGCGTCCGCAGTGGCTGCACTTTTTTCCCCGGTGCCCACTTATGCATTTTCAGTGCCTGCTGATGCATTTCCGGTGGCTGCGGATGCGTTCCTGGCGGCTGTGAGGGGGGGTGTCCTTGACCCACGCCATGCAGCTCATAGGAGCTTGAGCAAGCTGGGGCGGGTGGGGGAACAATACGTTCCTTTCCCCCAATAATGTGCTAAGTTTGGGGCTTGGTGGTTGTACATCTGGAAACCAGCTCCATCCAATCCAGACACTGAAGATTTCCTTAATTTACATCACCCATTGCAGTATTGTTGCCTCTCACTGTAACATCTTTTTAATGTTACATGGTGACGTTAGTTCAGTCTACTACAGCTGACATTACTTTTCTATTAAGCTACTCCCTTCTACAACTGATTCATGGGCCAACAAAGAGATGCAGAGGCAACAAGGAAACCATTCTGTCTCTCTCCCCTGTCTTTTTTAAGTGGAAGGAAAGATGAAACCCACATGCCATGTAGGCAGCTGAAATTCCAGAGTAAGCAGTCAAGAAACAAGACAGCTCAGAGAAAGCTTTTGAGGAAAGTAAAGCTAATCACCAGAACACAGGATAGAGCTGGACTGACCTAAGAAGAATGGGCTGGAGTGGCCATGTGGATGCCAAGAAGCATCTTTGCTAGGTTGGTGATTAGGGTGGGTGGTGAAGAGTATATAAACCAGGCGTGCCCAAACTTTTTAGGCTGCGGGCCAGTCATGTGGTTCAGTGGGCTGGTCACTATGGCCCGGGGGCTGGATCCGGCCCTAACATCAATTCACCCAGCCCACAAAGCCCTCATTGCTCCTGGAAGTGGAAGTAAAACATGCGAATTGGTGTTGGAGCCAAATATGGCCCCCAGGCCGTAGTTTGGGCACCCCTGATATAAACCAAGAAAGAGAAGAGGAGGAAAGCAAAGAAATCTTTGGCTCAAGAATATGATAAGAAAAGGTTTCAAGAATAGAGATAATGACGAGCAAGGAGAATGATACAATAGAGATCTTGAGTCCCAAAGAGATCAGCTGCCTTAGAGTTCATGACCATCACACACATAGCTGAGTCCAACATAGTTAATAACCAGAGGGCTAGAATACATGTATACATTCCCCCCCCAAGGTGGAGGTGAATGGACTATTTCCAACAGTGTGCTCAGAATCCTGAGAATGTAGTTGTTACATTTCCTTGTAAATCCAATTTTTGTAAGCCTCAAAGACACTTGTGTGTGTGTGTGTGTGTGTGTGGTAGTGGCAGGGAAGCATGCTTTCCAGATGCTAAAGAGAAATTGATTTCATCCTCAACACAGATTTCATCCTCAGATCTCAGACGTGTGATAACTCCCACAGGGAAAGGGCAATCAAGCCTTGCTTGGAGAGAATCGCCATTCTGCTGTTTACAACTTTGGAGGTGGGTGGGTGTTAATGGATCCCAGAGAGCACGTTATGCCAGCTTTGCACAGCAGGGGAAGAAACAACCAGAAGAGGGGTAGGCAACTTTGGTGCTCCAGCTGTTCTTGGACATCAATTTCAAGAAACACTGACCAGCAAGTGTGCTTACTTGGGCTTCTGGTAACTGAAGTCCAAGAACACCTGGGGCACCAAAGTTAGCCACCCCTGATCGAGATGAATGATTAACAATTATGGCTGTCCCCTTTTCCCCTTTCACAAGAACCTGAAGACCTGGCTGGCGAAACGGGCAGGGGGGGGCAGTTGGGGGGGGGGACAGCCACCGTGGGCTGGCTTGTCTAAGGTACTGTAGCTGTGTCTGGTGATTTTGGAAGGCACTTTTAAAAGAATTTTAAAGTAATTTTTATAATTTTATAAGTTTTAACTTTAAAAACCCTATTTTAATGCTTTTAATTGTCTTCTGTAATGTTTTATTGTTAATGTTGTAAGCTGCCCGGAGTTGCCACGGCGAGGGGGCGGCAGAAGAAATTCGATTAAATAAATAAATAAATAAGCAAGCAAGCATCTGGGGGAAGGGGGGGAGGAGGAGAAAATTGGGATTTTGAGCAGACAGGTGCAGGACTTGTTTTCTAAGTGCTGCCATCTTATCTCTTTTGATGGCTCTCAATCTTCTGTCCAGTCTTCCATATATCATTTGTTTCCCAGTCTCTTCCTTCTGTTGAAGAAGACGAAGAACAAGAGCAAGAAGACCAAGAACAAGAACAACAACAAGAAGAAAGGCAGCCCAAATACTGAGTTCCAAATTCACAGGCTGGGGAAGAAAGTATTTAAAAACAAAAATGATGCTGTAAAATCCCAGACCAACTGCACACATTTCAGTAAACTGGGTTGAAAATTAAGCTTATTTGCACTGCAGCAGCCACAAAAAAGAAAGGTAATCTGGTGGGAGGATTCATAATATTTGTGGGTATGAAGCTATCGGCATTTGGAAACTTCTTTGGGAGTCTCCTTAAGCAACCTCCGCCATGACTAGAATACCTTGGCCCAGCCCAATAAGTCAGCTACTGTCAAGATGTCTCCAGAAGCAGGAATTCATAACAAATAAACAAATCCCCATAAATACACCACTGACTCTGAATTACTGGCAAGCAGAGAGAAAAGAGATTGACATCTTTGGGTGGAGTTTTTTTTTTTTTGGGGGGGGGGCTTCCTATAAGCATTTGGTTCCCCACATAGGATGGCTGCATGGGGGATTAGGTGGACCTTTGGTTCTTATATTCAGATGTTATACTCGCATTAATCGGTCTACTTCTTTGCTTACCGACCCCTTCTCAGGGCTTGATAGAGGGCTGCAACAGCATCGCACTGTACTGTACTGGCCTTTTGGCAGCAATAGGGTTGAAAAAGAAATTTGTTGGATTTTGCAATCTCAATTAAAGTAGCATTTCTATACCACCTAAGACAGGGATTCTCAACCTGCGGGCCGCAGTACCATTTCATGTGGCCCCACCACCACCACCTCCACCACACCCAGAAGCGCCATGTCTTGGGAACAAGATTGTCCTGGGAACAATATAATGCAGTAGTCATCCATTTGCCTTCCGCATCGCAGCATGAGCCCCGTACCACTGATCCAGTTCTGTGAGTCACTTTCTGCTCCTCAGCCCCAGGCCAGTATTGATGAAGCTTCTACCTGGCTCAGAGTTATTGACTATGAAACCACGCAAGACAAATTATTCACATCATCAAACATGGCAAGTCTCCCAGAAGCGCCATGTGGTAGAGAAAGGGCAAAATGGCTGTCCAGTCCCTGAAGCTGTCTGAGGGAGTGTGACCCGGCCCCTGGCTTAAAAAGGTTGAGAACTCCTGACCTAGGACTTGTCAAAAAAAAGGAAGGAAATACACCTTGCCTCAAGAATTTGTACATTAACAAGGCATTTCCACGAAACCAAAGCTTCTCCTTTTTCTTCTAGAAGTGCCATATCTGATTCTGAATATTGGCTATCATCATGGCAAACAGCCATGAAGGTCCTGGGAACAATATAATGCAGTAGTCATCCATTTGTCTTCCGCATCGCAGCATGAGCCCCATACCACTGATCAGTTCTGTGAGTCACCTTCTGGTCCTGAGCCCTTTTAGCACACAAAGTCCTCCTCAGCTCCAGGCCAGACTTGATGAAGATTCTGCCCTCCATCAAGACAGATTCAAGTGGGATTTAATCCACTTGGGGACCATCACTCTTCCCTGTAGACTTCGCCACCCAAGACTGTTAGCCCTAAGGTTAGTTAATCACCACCTGATGATTAGCGCTGAGTTGCTGGCAGTATGGTTTACTCTACTACCATAGCAGAATAACCTGGCCAGACTGATAAGAAACCAAGCACATATTTAAAATGCAGATGGGTAAAACATGCATAACTGAGGGGGGGGGGACACAACTCACAAATGTGTTACAATTACTGAGAGAATTATTGTATAAATTCTGTGCAAATAAATGCACACATTTGGAAAATATTCATTATAATCACATGCACATTTCTGCACAATAAGAAAACACTAAACACTGGAAACTAATAAGACAATACAGGCAGATATAAAGAAACTCAATTGAATCAAAGCATTGCTTTTCACCTCCTTAAATACACCAGAATAGCAGCATCTACTTCTTCCCAGGAAAAAAAAAAATCTGTATCCACCAGGAGGAGCCAACACTACCAGTCCAATTAGTCCGTACGTGGCTCAGAAGTATTGACTATGAAACCACACAAGACAAATTATTCACATCATCAAACATTGCAGTTGGGTGGATGGGGCATCCAAAGAAAGAAGGTTTTTTAAAGCTTAGGTGGAAACTTGTGGCCCGCCAAATGTTGTCTATAATTCTCCTTAATCCTAGTACCTGGCTATGCTAGTTGGTGCTGATCGGATCTGGTCACTGGAGAGTCAAATGTTCAGCATCCCCTGGTGGGAATAACTCCAACATGCCTTTTCCATGCTTGAATGGAATCATTTTGTAATCAGACAAAAAAAAAGTGCTTCAAAACAACTTCCACAATTGTATTGCCTATTTGCAAAACACACGGCCACCCTTAATTTTGCACTGGGTTATCTAAAGTAGTGGTGGTGAACCTTGGCACTCCAGCTGTTCGTGGACTTTGATTCCCAGAAGCCCAAGTCTCTGTGAATCCACACAAATGGGTTTACTGGCACTCCAGCTATTCTGGGACTTCAATTCCCAGAAGCACAAGTCTCTGTGAATCCACACCAATGGATTTACTGCATGTTGTCATGGTACACGTTGGTACTAATGATGTTGGGAAGGCCAAGCGGTCTGTCCTGGAAGCCAAATTTAGGTTGTTAGGAAGAAGATTGAAGTCCCGGACTTCCAAGGTAGCATTTTCAGAAGTGCTGCCTGTCCCTCGCGCAGGACCTACCAGGCAGGCAGAGCTCAGAAGCCTCAATGCGTGGATGAGGCGGTGGTGTCGAGAGGAGGGCTTCAGATTTGTCAGGAACTGGAGAACATTTTGGGACAAGCCAAATCTGTTCAGGAGGGATGGGTTGCATTTAAACCATGATGGGACCAGATTGCTGGCACTCAACATCAAAAAGGCTGCAGAGCAGCTTTTAAACTGATAACTGGGGGAAAGCCGACAGGAGCTGGGCAGCATCCGGTTCGGGAAAGTGTGTACTTGAGTAGTGAGGAGGATGCAAAAATTACTGAGCAGAGCAAGGAGCTAGTCACTAGCATTCTAGCAGAAGGATGCAAGAGGCAGTCTAACAATGCAACTGGACACAAAAGACTGTGTCAGAAATGCATATATAAATGCTTGTATACAAATGCCAGAAGCCTCCGGAACAAAATAGGGGAGCTGGAATACTTAGCAATAGATAAGAATATTGATATTATTGGTATCACTGAAACCTGGTGGACGGATGATAACCAATGGGATACAGTTATCCCAGGCTACAAACTGTACAGGAAGGATAGGAAGGGGCAAACAGGAGGTGGTGTAGCCTTGTATGTCAAAGAAGTGATAAAATCTTATGAATTGGAATATCTAGGTGATTTAGAGTCACCATTAGAAGCTCTGTGGGTAAGAGTACCAGGCCACAAGGATGGTCTAACAGTAGGCATATACTATCGGCCTCCGACCCAAACTCTTGAGGGAGACTGGCAGTTGGAGAATGTTGTAAAGGAGGCATCCAGGAAGGGAAGCCTGGTTATAATGGGGGACTTCAATTACCCTCACATAGACTGGGTGAACTGTTGTTCAGCACATGATAAAGAGATAAAGTTCCTAGATATGCTCAATGATTGTTCCCTGGGACAGATGGTTGAAGACCCAACTAGAGGTACAAGAATCCTTGACTTGATCCTGAGTAATACTCAGGATCTGGTGCAAGATGTTAATGTGACTGATCCAATAGGGAACAGTGACCACAACTCAATTATGTTTAACTTGAACATAGACCGCAAGTCACTGATAAAATCTAACACAGAGACCTTAAATTTTCAAAAAGGAAATTTCCCAAAGTTGAGGAAACTAGTAAAAAAGAAGCTGAAAGGGAAAATTGAGAGAGTCCAAACACTCCAAGAGGCATGGAGGCTGTTTACAAAAACAATAACAGAGGCCCAATTGGAATGCATACCCAAAAGGAAAAAGGGCACTGCTAGGTCCAAGAGGACTCCAATGTGGCTTACAGGAGCTGTTCGGGAAGTGATCAAGAGCAAGAAAAGCTCATTTAGAAGATGGAAGGCTTGTCCAAATGAGGACAGCAGGCAGAAACATAAATTCTGGCAGAACAAATGCAAGGCAACAATCAGGAAAGCAAAGCAAGACTTTGAGGAGCGTATAGCTAAAAATACTCAGAGGAATAACAAAGACTTCTTTAAGTACATTAGAAGTAAGAACCCAACTAGGAAGGCCATTGGACCATTAGATGACAATGGAAGGCAAGGGGTTATTAAAGAGGAAACAGAGATTGCAGAGAGACTCAATGAATTCTTTGCTTCAGTATTCACTGAAGAAGATAGAGACCACATGCCCAAAACAGAACCTATCTTCGAAGGGAGGGAAACCGAAGAATTAAGCAAGATAGAAATAACCAGGGAGGAGGTCCTTGCATGTCTTGTTAAACTAAACACTAACAAATCACCAGGACCAGATGGCATCCATCCACGAGTTCTCAGGGAACTTAAAGATGAAATTGCTGATCTCCTAGCCAAAATATATAATATTTCCCTCAAATCAGGGTTTGTGCCTGATGACTGGAAGGTAGCGAATGTAACACCAATTTTCAAAAAAGGATCCAGGGGTGATCCAGGAAATTACCGGCCTGTCAGTTTGACATGTGTCCCAGGTAAAGTGACGGAAACCATCCTAAAAGATAGAATTAATAGGCACATAGAAGAGAAGTCGCTGCTAAAGGAGAGCCAACATGGCTTTTGCAAGGGCAAATCATGCCTCACTAATCTGTTGGAATTTTTTGAGAGTGTCAACAAGCATGTGGATAAGGGGGATCCAGTTGACATTGTTTATCTGGACTTTCAGAAGGCTTTTGACAAGGTCCCACACCAAAGGCTCTTGAATAAACTTACCAGTCATGGAATAAAGGGACAGGTCTTGTCCTGGATCAGCAACTGGCTAAGGGACAGGAAACAGAGGGTAGCACTAAATGGACACTTCTCCAAGTGGAGGGAAGTAAAGAGTGGGGTCCCCCAAGTTTCAGTACTGGGACCCCTGCTTTTCAACCTCTTCATAAATGATCTAGAGGTAGGAGTAAAAAGCAAGGTAGCCAAATTTGCTGACGATACTAAATTATACAGGGTAGTGAAAACTGTGAGAGATTGTGAAGAGCTCCAGAGGGATCTCTTGACACTGGGGGAGTGGGCAAAACAGTGGCAAATGAGCTTCAACATCAGTAAGTGCAGAGTGATGCATGTTGGGGCAAAAAACCCCAATTACATTTATAAACTGATGGGGTCTGAACTCTCTGCGACAAACCAGGAAAGGGACCTTGGTGTCCTGGTGGACAGCTCAATGAAGGTGTCAACCCAGTGTGCCTCAGCAGTGAAAAAAGCAAACTCAATGTTAGGGATCATTAGGAAGGGTATAGAAAATAAGTCAGCAAGTGTCATTTTGCCTCTTTATAAATCTATGGTGAGGCCCCATCTGGAATACTGTGTACAGTTCTGGTCGCCATACCTCCAGAAGGATATTATGGAGTTGGAGAAAGTACAGAGGAGGGCAACCAGAATGATTAGGGGACTGGAACACCTTCCTTACCATCTGAGGCTGCAATGGTTGGGCCTTTTCACTCTTGAACGACGGCGTCTAAGAGGTGACCTGATTGAAGTTTATAAAATCATGCACGGTGTGGACAAAGTGGATAAGGAAAAACTGTTTTCCCTATCGCACAACACTAGAACTAGGGGACACTCCATGAAACATTTGGGTACTAGTTCTCAAACAAATAAGAGAAAGTACTTTTTCACCCAGAGGATCACTGGTCTATGGAACTCCCTGCCAGAAGAAGTGGTGACAGCTGTCAGTCTTGACAGCTTTAAGAAAGGATTAGACAAGTTCATGGAGGACAAGGCTATCAATGGCTATAATTATGGCTACCTAAGGACAACCTCCGGGTTGGAGAGATAGGCAGGATATCTCTCAATGCCATTTCCAGGGAATCCTAAGCAGGTGAAGGCATCTCCTTGGGAATACCCTGAAGGAAATGGTGAGCCACTGTGTGAGACAGAATGCTGGACTGGATGGGCTGTGGCCTGTTCCAGCAAGGCTGTTCTTATGTTCTTATGTTCTTATGTACTGTGGATTCACAGAAACTTGGGCTTCTGGGAATTGAAGTCCAAGAATACCTGGAGTGCCAAGGTTTGCCATCACTGCTCTAAAGAATCTCCCAAAATAGAACCAGTGTCTTGACACATGCAAGAGGGAAATAATGTCTTGGGAAGGCTTCAAGAAGCAGAACCAGGATTTTTACTGTTCTTGCTGTACACTTTGACTCTTACCTCTTTACTACTGTTCCTCCCTTCTTTATTATTTGCTGGAATAACTCTTGTTCTGCATTTATAATTAGGAAGAAAAAACAGATGGCAAGTGATTCATCTTAGGTAACAGGTCCAGGAGAGTCCCCTAAGCTACTGGGTTTCCTTTGCAGAAAAATCACTTTTAGGTTGGGGGTGGATGCCTCTTCCTCCCAGCCCCCCTTCTCCATTTAGAACCGCTACCTGGCAAACATAAATTTGGCAGATGTTTGGGGGAGGATCTCAAAAACAGGAAGCACTGTTCTGTTTGACTGGTGACAGTGAAATATGCACAAAGAGAGAGGGAGGGAGGGAGGGAAGCAGTGAGGAAGACACCTCTAGCAGCAGAAGAGGGGATTACGGTTCTGGTAAGGCAATTACTGATAAAAATCACATTTTGATGCTACCCTCAGACTCCCAACTTCATTGACCATGTTGTAGTATGGGGCTTGTCTCAGTTTGTGATGTGATGTGCCCTGTCTTATTCTCAGTTCTGTGCAAAATAAGGCCTTTTGGTTTTGAGGTCCCTCCAAAACATGGAGAGTACCCTGGACAGCAAAGAGAACAAATAGGTTGATCCTAGAAGAAATCAACCCTGACTGCTCCTTGGAAGGTTAAATAGTGAAGATGAAGCTAAAGTACTTTGGACATCAAATGAGAAGAGAGGATTCACTCGAGAAAGCCTTGATGCTGGGAAAGGTTGAGGGCAAAAGAAGAAGAGGGCGGCAGAAAATGAGATGGTTAGATGGCATTGTGGATGCAACAGGCAGAGAGCTGGGTGGGTTGAGGGGGATGGTGGAGGATAGGGGTACCTGGCGTGCAATGGTCCATGGGGTCAGAGTCGACTGTGTGACTGGACAACAACCAAAACATGGAACAAGTCGGTATGGTTATAACTAGAGCATTGCATGGATTTGAATGTTCTACTAAGACTTGAGGAGGTCCAACTTCTAAGCCCCACTGAGCCACAAAGGTCACTGGGCAATTCTGGACCAACAATGCTGTCTCTGCCTCTTCTACAGGCACTAAAGAAAGGAGAAACCGAGCCACAAACGCTTCCTTGAGCCGATCTGAGAAAAGGCAGACTGTGAAACACACATGCAATTCAGAGCATGCACAGACAGAGCATATAGTTTGGTAGCTGGAGTGCTTAGGCTTCACTCAAAGTTACATCATCCACATCTGTTCGTCTCTAGAGTGCACACATAACCTTTTGCAGAAAGAACCTCCTCGAAGATTGTGGTATTTTTGAACTACAGTTGGGCGTACCTGTTGTGATCCAGTCCTCGTCGGACTCTGAGGATGGCCTGGATCAAGGGGCACTCCCTATGCCCAGCCCAGTTCTGCCTGCACCCGAACCTAAGGATATCCTGAGCCAGGGATCTCAGCCTGTGCCTGATCCAAGTCTGTTTCCCCTGGCAGCTGATCTGGCATATCAGGGGTCTGGTTCTGACAGCGATCAGCCCTCAGTCTGGGAAAGGTCCAGAAAGGAGCTACACCTGAGATGCAGGCAGGCTAGAGCAAAGTACCAAAGAAGGCTCCCAGCTGATACTGATTAGCTAGAAGGCTTACAAGCAAGCTTGTTGAAACATTCCAGCGTCGGTACAACTCTTGTGCGAAGACCAACACCCTGCTCAACTGCAGACTGCCTGCCTAGACCCTGACTTCTCTGCCAACCTTGACGACACCCCTGGACATCCTTTGGATCAGATGTTTGCTCAGACTACCAGTAAATAGACCTCGGCTTGCCTTTTGGACTTTGACATCTTGACTCTCCTCGAATAGACTCTCTGTGTAGTGCCGCCGTGTGGCGACCGTGTCCGCTCAGGTGGGTCAGCACACTACCCTGGTAACGGCAACCTTGTGTTGCCAGCTAATCTTTCTCATACTAGGTCAGACAAAAGGAATTACAGATTGAACTCACCAAAAGGTGTCTTCATTTTGTCAGTTTCACGTCTGGCGTAGACATGGAAGAAGAAGCTGCCATGCTCTTTTAGAGGCATAGTAATTAATTATTTTTTTAAAAGTGCTTGCAAAGATCCTGCTGTGTAACCCATGTTTGGTTAGAACACCCCCAAGTGGATTTGTGGGCGGTGTTATCTGAGGTGACAATCCTGTCACGTATATAGTGGGCTGTGACATTTAAATGGACAACAGAAAAAGCCCTTCTAGTTTCATATTTTTAAGAAAATATATCCCTAACTGATGTAGTGCAATTTTAGATACAAAATAACAAGATGCCCTTTGTTCTTCCTTTCATTGAAATCTCTTGCTTTTCTGCCTCTGTTCTACTCTGTATTATTGTATATTGATGGCAACCATCACCAGCACAGAAATATTCCTCACTCTGGGTGTCAAGTGGATTCGTTCACAATAACTGACTGGTTCTCTCCTTTTCAAATTTTAAAGCCAAATAATTCCCAGCATTTTCCTATTAAAGCAAAAATAGGCACTCACCTCTGATTTAGAAATCATTATATTGCCTGAAACTTGTTGTGCGCCAGCGAAAGAACTTATATCCTGAAATATGGTGTATAAGTGGCTATACCAGGGGTTCCCAACCTTTTCCTGCCAGTCAGCTGAGCGGGTTTCTCCCGACGGCACCACCACATGCATGTTTCCACACGTTTTCCCCATCTCCACCACTTCCCTTGGAGGAGGGAGCAAGGGAGGAACATTTTTGTGCCATTTTTAAATGTTTTCGCCGCATTTTCACTGCATTTCAGTGTAAAAATGTGGTGATTTTGGCACTTCTGGTGATGTCAGGGCACTTCCAGTGTCGGTGGCAATCTGGCCCTGGGGCTGGATGAATTTGGCCTGGGGCCAGATCCATCCCACAGGCCATAGGTTGGATACACCTGGGCTATACTAAATAACAGAATACTAGTAACAGTAACAACAACAACAACAAAAGGTGAAAATGCTGGTTTTCTGGACTTGAGACTGAGATTGCATCTGAAACTGGCTGGGAATGGGAATTGAGCAATGCCCGGAAAGAAGCTGACACACTTTGCACATCACTGAAATTGAAAGACTGGTGACCGGAGGGAGGCCGGAATCTGTGCCCAGTGAAATCATCATGAGACTGGTGTGAGAGACACTTCTTTGTTTTCTACAAAGGCTTGGCTAACGCTGCCACTCCGCTCCACTCTATGGAAACACGACACATGCATGCAAACCAACACACACACAGAGAACATGTCTTTCTACGGTATTCTTTTTCCCTCCTGCTCACCTTCTGGGAGGAAACGTATGGAGGGGAAGGGGAGGGAGGGGAGGCGGTTGTGAAATCAGCCGACAGATGGGCTGCTGAAACAGCCGTACCTCGGCTGGCTCCAAACGAAAAGCTGCAGCGCATAAAAGAGCTAGCAGGGAGACTGGCTAAATTTAGCAGCCCTTCCAGTGCCAGCTTTGTCCCACCCCCTCCCCACCTTGTGGTGGGGGCTGTGCTTCTCTCTTCCAGCAGATCCTGGGTCCCGTCATGCTTTGCACCAGCTTCCTCTAGAGAATGCCACGTTGATGGCTAAGCCTGTTCTCCTTGCCTCTGCGGGGGACTTCCCGACTTCTTGTTTTGCTTTCTTCCTCCTCCCCACCCCCCTCCGAAGCCTCCAGGCTTTCTTAGGATGGCTCCCTTTCAGTTCTCCTTCCTCACCACCCAAGACCTGCTTCCCAGTAGCCCCGACAACAAGGGCTTCGACTCCCACCACAGGCCAAAACCCCCTGGCTCCCTTGCATTGTTTACAGGGCTCCCTGAAAAGCAACTTGCTATTTCTCTTCAGGAGGGAAGGCCCATTTCTCCCAGCCGAGAGCCCTGACTACTAAGATCTTTAATATCAAAGGTGGGAAAGAACTGTGGGGGTATTTGCTCATCCCCACCCCAAGCACTGAAGCTGGATTGAAAAGAGAGAGCTTTGCTCAAGAATGTTTACCTTTCTCCAGGTTCATACAAGGAGGGTGGTGGTCCGGCATTATTCTAAGCCAGGGGTGTTGTTGTGGCCGGAACAAGAAATACAGTGATACCTCATACAATGTCCAAACTTGGTTCCACAAGTTTGGACTTTATACGGATTTGGACTTTGTATGAGGCATGCAAAATCCTATCCGCGATGCCTCATACAACGTCCAAATCCTAGCTGCGATGCCTCATACAATGTTCAAATCCTTTCCACGATGCCTCATACAACGTCCAAATCCTTGCCGCGATGCCTCGTACAACGTCGTTTCCATAGAGATACATTGTACTGTAACAGCACAGACTTCAGGGCAAAGTCAAGGAAACAGACAGGAAAACTGACAGAACTTTAAGAAATCCTTGTCTAAAGCAGTGATGGGCAGTCTTGGCCCTCCAGCTGTTCTTGAACTTCAATTCCCAGAAGCCCAAATCAACACTCCTGCTGATCAAGGGCCTCTGGGAATTGAAGTTCAAGAACAGCTGGAGGGACAAGACTGCCCATCACTGGTCTAAAGGCTAAAAACATTACAAAAACTTGTCAAACAACCCTGATTGTCCAAGAACCTGACGAATGCTGCAAAAATCCCAGGAATGCTTCTAAAAATTCTGACGAAAAAATTCAAAAAAATCCAAAGTTGCGCTCAAAACCACGTCTAAACACTCTTTGCCTCATGCAAACGCACAAGAGCAATGCACGCATGTGTCCTGCCTTTTATATTGCCCAGGCACAATGCAACCTGGGAAAACCCCAATGCCTCATACAAAGTCTTTGTATGAGGCAACTTTTTTCAAGGAATTAGGCGATGTTGTATGAATCCGATGTTGTATGAAGCGGACTTTGTATGAGGTATTACTGTACTCTAACCAGCAGTATCGGGTTAAACTCAGTGATTCTTTATTCAGCTCATACTTCGGACTGGGGACTATGTACAGGGGTGGCCTCTGTATATACAGTAATTTGACCGTTACAAAACAAGATACATTTAGGTGGGTTTCCGGAGCACAAATAAAGTTTGAAATTTCCCGCTTGACATGCATTTGAATTTTGCGCCTTTAGAAATGGCTCGCGTCTGCTTTTTCGCTTTGGCGCGGCTTGTCTTTTGAAACAGAAATAAGCTTTGGACACAACAGGTGCCCAAACTATAGCCCAGGGGCCGGATCCAGCCCATGGTGCCTAATAACCCGGCCCATGCTGCCTGCACCTCTCCTGGAAGCGGAAGTTAAATGTGCCTGCACATGTGCACAATGCTGTGTTTCTGACAGCCATGGGTGCATTTATGGCAGCTTTTTGCACACATGTGGGCACATTTAACTTCCGCTTCCTGTGGGAGGAACCATGTGACCGGCCCGCTCAACCACATGACCGGCCTGCAGCATGAAAAGTTTGGGCACCCCTGTTCTAAGCTCTTGGGAAAGTGTCTTGAGGAAGAAAAAAAAGAAAAATACGATATATAAATTTATCTCCCCTCAAAAATGAGGTATTTTTCTAGTTCAATCTGTTGTTCTTTAGTTCCTGGATGGCAACTCCTATTATGAGGCTACTCTGGACCGTGTTTGTCAGGACGGTGCCATTAACGTATTGGGCAAATAATCCATAGTGAGAGACTCATAGAAAAATTAGGCCTTTGGTCCCCTCTTGTCCGAGAGTGTTTGCTCTAACTGGCAATGGCTGCTCCATGAGCTCAGGTCTTTCCTGCTAAGCCAAGAACCTTCTCGACGAATTACATGAATTCAAAAATTGAGTCTTAGTTCCCTGTACAAATTCTGGGAGTTGTTCTGAAAGTTGTCAGGGCACCCTAAGATAAACGCAAGGGCAACTATGAATGAAGAATTTTTTGTACAGCAATCTTTTAGACGGGAAATCTCCTGTCATCTGGTTCCTAGCCACTGTCCTTGGGGTCTGGGGATTCCAGGCCAAGTGCTCTAATCCAATGATTCTCAACCTGCGGCCTGTGGGCTGGATGCGGCCTGCAGCACCGTTTCATGTGGCTCCCCCAATACCTCCCCAACACCAGGAAGTGCCATGTGGTGGAGGAAGGGCAAAATGGCCATCTGGCCCCCGAAGCTGTCTGAGGGAGCGTGAGCTGGCCCCCGGCTTTAAAAGATTGAGAACTCCTGCTCTAATCCATCTCTCTTCTTTAACTCTAGGATGGACCACACAAAAGGGGAGGAAGAGAAGGGTGGGCTTTCCCCCCTGCCCCTGAAACCTACCACTACCCTGCAACAGCCTCTCTGTCGGTGCATTTCTATCTGCCTAGAAGGCTGAAGGACACAGAGAGTTAATTCAAGAGCACAGACGGGTTGCTGGGCGGACATGTTGGAAATGTGCCGGTCCCAAGGTCTTAAGAGCTGAACCGGCACACACAAGGCTTTCCAGCAGAAGCAGCTCATGGACAAAAAAAGAACACCAGCAAAAGGGGGAAAGAGGGACAGGCAGAGAGAGGCCAAAGAGACAGAAAGGATGATGGGGGTCATGATGGTCCACGATGGGCAATGGAGCTACTTTGGGGGCCTCTTTACTTCAAAAGAGGGACTATGGTGGCTTGGTGGTTAAGACGCCGAACTTGATGACAGGAAGGTCAGCAGTTTGAGACTCAAGTGCTGTGTGACAGAGTGAGATTCCGTCTCTGTCCCAGTTCCTGCCAACCTAACAGTTCAAAAGCAAAAAATTGCAAGAAAATAAATACAGTAAAACCTCGGATAACGCTAAAACTTGGTTCCACAGGTCTTAGTGTTATCCAATTTTTAACGTTATCCGATGCATGCATCAGATAACGTTAAAATACTATGGGATGCATTGGATAATGTTAAAAGTCCATAGAGATACATTGTAACTGGCACAGGCTTTAGCGAACGTTATCCGTGGCCCATAGGCCACGCTTCCATCGCCGGCTCCCTCCCCCACCCCGCCCGGCGGGGGAGGTAGGAGCACAGCTGACTGCCATTGATGCGGCGGGACTTTTAAAAACTGCGCCGCCAGCACCACCGGAGCCACGCTTCCATCGCCGGCTCCCTCCCCCACCCCGCCCGGCGGGGGAGGTAGGAGCACAGCTGATTGTCATTGATGCGGCAGGACTTTTAAAAACTGCGCCGCCAACACCACCGGAGCCACGCTTCCATCGGCGGCTCCCTCCTCCACACCTGCCCGGCGGGGGAGGTAGGAGCACAGCTGACTGCCATTGATGCGGCGGGACATTTAAAAACTGCGCCGCCAGCACCACCGGAGCCACGCTTCCATCGCCGGCTCTCTCCCCCACCCCGCCCGGCGGGGGAGGTAGGAGCACAGCTGACTGACATTGATGCGGCGGGACTTTTAAGAGTAGCCAATGCTGGTGTATTGCCTGGCCTCGGCTGCCTTGGGGCTGGATCGTCCTCTTCTTTGGCTCTGTTAGAACATGTGAGCAATGGGGCTATGTTTTGGGGACATTGGTAGCCGAGGGGTTGCGTAGTTGATTTTGTTGTGTTGGAGCTTGAATGTTTATTGCATATTTTACTGTTTAAATTACTGTATTGTATCTGTATTTCTAACATTGTATTTCATGCTCTGTGATTTTGCTTTTGTAATGCTTTGTTTACTGTGATATTGATTTTTGATACTTTATTGCGATGTTGTTATGATGATATTGATATGTTGTATTTTTTGTGATATTTTTGTGATATTTTTATACTGTAACTTGTAAATTGTACTTTGTAAACCGCATTGAGTCTCCCATTGGGCAGAGAACTGCGGTATATAAATTTAATAAATAATAAATAATAATAATTTTAGCGTTATGCGATGCAATTTTTTTTCAGATTGCCTAACGTTATGCAGTTTTAGCGTTATCCGATGCAAACGTTATCCGAGGTATTACTGTAGGTACCACATCGGTGGGAAGGTAAACAGTGTTGAGGCATGCCTGCCACATGTCTACCTGTTGAGACATGCCTGCCACATGTCCACAAAAATGTCTGCAAATGCAGACAGCCCTGGCTCTTTGGCTATAAACAGAGATGAGCACTGAACCCTAGAGTCAGATACAACTGGCTTTTGAGCAAGGGTGACCTTTACCTTTACCTGACCTTACTTCAACAGATTCTGCAGGAAGGAGAGAGAGGAGAAACCAGGAGAGAAAATTAGTAGAATTGAGATGAAATTTAATAAAATTGCTTGGCAGAGTCAGATACTGATGCCTACTGAGAGGTTCTTCTGGACAGAAACTCCCATCAATAGCTGTACTTCTTGTGGATGATGGTAGCTGTAGTCAAACACAGCTGGAGGGCCCTAGCTGAGAATGACTATGCCAGTTCAAGATCTACTGTGGAACATCAGGGAGATTCATGTGTTTACTATGAACATGCACTGCTCCAAGTCCTTCCAGAAGTAATGCACTAGTGCCGTGATGATGAACCATGGCAACCCAGATGTTCTTGGACTTCAGTTCCCAGAAGCTCAAGCGCCCTGTGAATCCACATGAATGGGTTTACTGCGATTCATCTGGCCCACACTGCCCTCGTCGCTCCCGGAAACAGAGAGTTAAGGCTTTTCTGGGTTAACCCCTACTCCGTACGGGCAAGTTTTACTTCTGCTTCTGGGAGCGATGAGGGAAGCACGGGCTGGATGAATTGCAGTAAACCCACTCATGTGGATTCACAGGGGGCTTGGGCTTCTGGGAATTGAAGTCCAACAACAGCTGGAGTGCCAAGGTTCGCCATCACGGCACTAGTATAATTCATTATTTTTGAAAAAGTCACAAGATACACATTACGCCTTGGCTCAAAATATCCAAATCTTCTGTAAAGATGCAGTGTAGTGCTTCTACTCATAATTATCGTGATTCAACTGTTACAGCAGTCACCGTGCTTGGAAGCACATCTGCTCAATGCTCAGAATTCAGGTTAACCATGACTTCTTTTCCTCAGCCTGTTCAGAACCTAACACCGAAGCCTGGTAAAATGAAATCAAGGACTTCTGCTAATAACAGAACCATTCTCTCAGTATGAATAATTATGCAGCCAAAATAGCCAGGGCTGGCGAAGCAAGCAGGCAGGCAAGCAAGACCTTTAGGTGACAGAATCCAACTTGCAGGAGATGTATGGGAGAGAAAGTCCAAAACAAGTCAAACAGTTATTTACTGGATGTAAATAACTCATTGCTTTCCATGTCCAACCAACCTCGCTCAGTCATTCTAGGTCTCTATACCAGATATGTATAAATGTATTCAATGATATCCACTCTTACGTCTGATGAAGTGGACCTGATCCACGAAAGCTAACATTAAAATACAGGGGTTAGTCTTTAGCTTTTTTTGTGTGTGTTTTCTTTTGTTTTGTTTACTCTCTGATCATCTGAACAGGTTCAGTGGCTATAAAGCAATGGTTGACAGAACAACAAAGAGGAAAGAAAACCAGACAGGAGAACGGTACTGAAGTATATGGGAGAAGTTCACAACTGGTGAGAAGACTCGATTCAAGAACGTGGTTTCAATACTGCAACGTTTTGCTGCTGGACTCGCTTGTTGTTGCTGTTGTTGTTTTAGGAAAGATAGACCTGCATAATGTTTTATCAGTCCAGGAAGGATATTTTAGGTCCCTCTCCTCCCACTCTTGAATTTCTCTTGCTAACAAATACCAGAGAAGGAACAAGGAGGATGGCGAACAGAAAGGAGAGGCAAGGACAGAGGTGAAGAGACCCGCTCCAATTTTAGAAACTGGCTACACAAGAAATGTAGAATCCATCGGGCAAAATGGATTTATGACCCCAGACTTGCTGCTGTTCCCTTTTATTCCCTCCCTCCCTCCCTTGAGGTATGTGAGCTGAAGGGGAACTCCTAGCTGCAGATCTGGTTTCCTGGGAGACTCAGACATTCATGCAGAAGGCTAAGAGCTGCCTACAGGGATGGAAAGGACGCTGCAAAGCTAAGGGAGACAAGGATGTGTGTGTGTGTGTGCGGGGGGGGGGGGAGGGGGGAGGAACAGTGAACACCCAGGGAGAGCATAAAACATAAGTGACTGTGACAGTCAGAGGCATTCAAGCTGCCTCTTTTGCCCCCCCCCCTCCTTCCCAGGCAGGCAGGAGTTCAAATGGCAAATCTTGCCTTCACCCCCTTGCAGTAAGTTAGGGAGATTCAATTGCACAGGGAAAACCCATCTGTTTGCATTTTTCTTCTTACGCCATATCCCAGTGATGGTGAACCTTTTAGAGACTGAATGCCCAAATATAGGGGTGGGGTGAACACTGTGCTGGGGGGAGGGAGGAAGCGCTCCCCTTGGACTGCTGGGCAGAGCAAATTCTGTGCTGGGGGCGAAGGAAGCGCTCCCATTGGGCTGCTGGGCAGAGGGACGGGGCGAACTCTGTACCTGGGCGATGGCGCATGTGCCCACAGAGAGGGCTGTGAGTGCCACTTCTGGCATGCATGCCATAGGTTCGCCACCACTGCCGTATCTGAATATTGGTGATCCTCATGGCGATCAGCCATGAAGACTGTCCTGAGAATATAATGCAGCGGCCTTTCCTCTGCCTTCCACATCGCATCATGACACCGGACATGAAAGGAGCCTCATTTGGGCATTCCCAGAGCGGAGTTTCTCCAGCAAAAATCCTTTCAACACAGAATAATTTCTGACACAAAATTATTATTATTACCCGTACCACTGATCCTGTTCAGTGAGCCACTTTCTGCTCCTAAGCAGTCCTCATCAGCCCCAGGCCAGTATTGATGAAACTACTGCCCTCCATCAAGGTGGATTCAAGTGGGATTTAATCCATTTTGAGACCATCACCTGTCCCTGTGGACTTTAGCACCCAAGGCTTTTAATTCTCAGGGTGCTCAGGTTAATTAACCGCAGCCTGACACTCAGTGGTTGAGTCTCTGGCAGTATGGTCTACTCTATTACCATAGCAGGATAACCTGGCCAGACACCCAGCTGTTTGAATAGCTCTCCCAATATCTGTCAGTCCAAGGAAACTGATGACAGAAGCCCAGTCTTAAATCCAGCTTTGAAAGGAAGGTGGGATAACAGTCCAATAAATAAATGCATTTTGCCTGCCATGAAGTACGCCGTTGAAACAACAAGACGTGATTGGACATAAATCGCTGGTTAAAATTATTATGACACAGAATGTTGGTCTCATAGGTCCACCTGAACTATAGCTTTGATAAGAAAACTAGAGCTCATGATCATCATATCTGACTTACAACAGCCTTCCCCAACTGGGTACTCTTTTGATGTGCTGGACTAATAATTCATCTCATTCCCAATAAGCACAGTCAGTGGTTCTGCGAGCCAGGGAGGACAAGAGCTATAGGTTAACACTGCTGGGAAGACTTCATAGTGGTGGAAGCTGGCTTCAAACACTTCAAGGAAAAGCGTTTAAAGGACCGTTTGAAGTCTGTACTGAGGGGTTCAAAGTTGAATCAATTTGGAAAGGAGTTTGATCAAGGCAGGTTCACTTTGAAAAGGTACCATCTCTTGTGCCAATCAACCTGACTGATTTTACTGGTACAGTAGAACCCCTGTACAACGGGAAAAGTTGGTCCCATGATGTCTTTCGTTATACGATTTATTTATTTTTGTTATACAAAGCTTGGGCTTCTGGGAATTGAAGTCCAAGAACAAAGTTCACCATCATGGACCTAGAGTAAGAATTTCCTCCCAAATGGGTGGTAATATAGGGTAAAGGTCGCCCTTGCTCGAAAGCCAGTCATAGCCAACTCAAGGGTTCGGTGCTCATCCCCATTTACAGCCAATGTCTGCATCTACAGTCATTTCCATGGACATGTGGCAGGCATGCCTAGACACCGGAGTGCATGGAACACTGTGTGCCTTCCCAATGAAGTGGTACCTATTTATCTACATGCAATTTCTTGCTTTCATACTGCTAGGTTGGCAGGACCTGGGACAGAGACAAGAGCTCATTCTGTCATGCAGTAATCAGGTCTCAAACTGCTGACCTTCCAGTCATCAATTTCAGTGTTTTAACCACTAAGCTACCACAGTCCCTGGGAGGGTATTAAATAAATAAATAAATAAAGGGGGTGGGGTGGTATAGATCAATAGCAGATCAATAAATAACTTTTCTAAGTCTATGCTACAAATTATCAAAGAGACATGCAAGTCTTTGTTTTATGGTCGTAAACCATGTGTAAACCAGACCAAAGCACTCTTTGCAGCTCTGAATTAGGAAGAAAGCAAACACTCCAGAGAGCAGGCTAAACTAAGCAGAATACCAGCTGATCTGTTGGTTTAAATCTGGATCTGCTCCAATATTTACTGGGTGGCAGGAAGGGTATGGATCTGATTTTCTTATTTTGAAGAGCAAATGTATTCAATACGACAGTGTTACCAGCAATGTTGTATGGATCTGAAACGTGGGCAAAAGCAAAATCAGAGGAAGAAAAGCTGGCGGTAACCCAAAGAGCAATGGAAAGACGGATGTGTGGAGTAACAATCAGGGATAAGATCAGCAATAAGGAATTACGCCAAAGAACCGGACTGCATGATGTGGTCGATGAACTATATGTGGCAAAAAGAAGATGGGCAGGCCATATCACCCACCTAAAAAGCAACAGATGGACCGGTTGGCTATCAGACTGTATACCAAGGTACCACAAAAGACCACTAGGCAGACCCGGACAACGATGGGGCGATCCAATTGTAAAGCTGTTTGGCTAGAGCTTGAAGCAGAAGGCAAAGGATAAATTAGCCAGTTAGGTTTAGTCCTGATATCCTCTGATGCCAATTATTTTTATTTTATCTTAGTTTAGTTTAGTTAGTCTATGATGTATTTGTTGGTGGTGGGTTTTGATTTGTTGTGGGTATTGTTGTTATTTATTTTCTGTTTGTTCACTGCCCAGAGTGGGATAACACCCAGATGGGCGGTATATAAATCCAATAAACAAACAAACATTTTGGAGTTCGTTTGATTTGCGCTTAAACAGATAAGCAATGACAAATTGATATTGGAAGGGCAAAAGACTGCTCACGCGTGGAAAGCCAAGAGCAGCCTGTAGTCACTACTTCCTATTTGTAGAGTCATCTACAAAAAGTGCTTCTTTCAAAGTAGAAACGGCTGAAAAAAGAAGGAAGTTTGCTTCTTCCTCCCTCTCACAGACAGTCAATGTGTGAGGAGCTTGGATATTTTGTACTGCGCCTGAGGATTCTGGGAACCATAGTCCAAAAAAGTAACACTTACAATTGGGGGGCGGGCGGGATGGCAAATCATGTTGGACATCTGCGCATGCGCACACATCCCATGACCTGATAATCTACAAATTTGCATCAAACAGGCCTGCCACCACCGTGACTTGTTACTGGCCTATTTTTGTGTGTGTTTCAAAGGCAACTTTTGGGGTGGGGGGGTGGGGGGGGGGAGAAGAGGTGGAAAATAAACTTCCCAGATATATTTTTTTTTGAAAGAATAAATGAATTGCTATGAGCCATAGACAGGGTCAGTGCCAAAGTAACTAGCTACACACCAAATTACTTGTACTTATAAAAGAATTAAGACATAACCAAGTACCTCTTCCAACACAAAAAACTCCATAGCGCATTACAGATAATGACTTACCAGCAGGGGAGTGCTGGCTATGCTAAAAGGGCGGTGGACAGGAGGGGAGGGGGCGGAACCTATGGAGTTGGGTGTGGAATGACCAAGGCCATGGCGGGACAGGCGGGGCTGGTCATGCATCGCCGTGCACCAACCAGCCATGGTGGGGTGGGTGGGGCTGGTTGGTGCACGGCAATACCCCCTCCACAGAAACAGTACTGTGCTGCCTCAAAGGTTCCTGTTTAGGAGGAAATTGACTTGCGCCATTGTGTAGCCACCCAGTGTTCTACTCTACTTTTGCCCGGCTCTGGGGGGCGCCAGATCCTGTGGCACACCAGGACTTGTCCTGGTGTCCAAAATAACAACCACGGGCCTGCTTACTTGTAAGGTATAATTATGTTACACCACAACTACTAAGAAGGGGGTAGTGTTAAAAACCTGAACAACTTTTAGGACATAAAGGTGACTTCTTTCAAGGCAAGGATAGTCCCACATGAATTGTTTGGTTTGAAAGTAATAGAATTATAGTTTGACTTCCACTCTGGGTTGATGGAGAACAGATCTTGCCCTTCCTCTTTATGGTTATCTTTCAGGTATTCAAAGAGTGCTATCATATCTTCCTCAGTCTGCTTTTCTCAAGGCTAAACATGCCCAGTTCCTTCAGTCTTCAGGTGGAATTATGAGAAAAGGGCAGGATTTCCAATAGACTCTCAAAGGAAGATTGGCTATAGGTTGGGGGAAGGGACTATTCTTCAGCAACAGAGGTTGTGGTCTACTAGAGTTGCAGAAAGAGGTTTTCACACACACAGCTTAATGACTACAAAGAAATTGCACCTTAAGCAGCAACAAACCATAGTATCCAGCATAAACATTTTCAGACAATGGAACTCTTTCATTAGAGGCATGATCCTTTGAGGGGCCATAGAGGGGTTTCAACCAATGACAGGCAAACTTCAATGCTTCATGGACTATAGGTGGAACCATTTTTTGCTTCAAAAACCCAGCATGTCGAACAGTGTATGCATGTTACAGTGAAAGAAAGAAACTTCATAGAAAGAAAACAAAATGATAGCAAGAGAAAGCAAAGCTACGATCCATGCTTGTGAACTGATCTTGGGAAAATTCCCATATTTGCGAGCTCAAAAAAGAGGATCGTTTTAAAGCTCTGATTGTGAGTCATTTACAACACAGGGATTCACTTTTTATCCTGGATGTCCAGCCGTTGTTCCTCTGCAGACCCTTATCCATCCATCCATCCATCCATCCATCCATCCATCCATCCATCCATCCATCCATCTATCTATCTATCTATCTATCTATCTAATTTATACAGCCACCCATTTGGCAAGCGACTCTGGGCAGCATACAACACAAACACCATAAAATACATAAATCTCACAATAAAAATTATAAAAACTCTTTAAAACATTTAAAAACTACTACGCCCCGGCCCCAATAAGAATTCTATTAAAAAGAGTAGTCCTCCCTATATTAGCCAGCTTGGGGGGGGGGGAGTTTACCCCAATACTGCTTCCCCACACCTGCTTTGCCAGCCAGGTTTTGAGCTCTTTCCTGAAAGGCAGCAACTCTGTCTGGAGACAGAGCTCAGTTGGCAGGAGGTTCCACAGGGCCAGAGCAGATGCCGAAAAGGCCCTTCTTCTGGTGCTAGACTGACCTCTCTAGCGGATGGTATTTTCAAGGAGCCACTCCAGTCTGCTCTGGTGGGATGAACAGATGACCTTGGGGTGATGCGGTCTCTTAAGTAACCTGGACCACTACCAAATAGGGCTTTAAAAGTCATCACCTGCACCTTGAATTGCACCCGGAGCCAATGCAGCTCCCGAAGCAGGGGTGAGACATGGGGATAACGTCTACAAAGAAACTGCACCTTAAAGGTAAAGGTAAGGGTTTCCCTTGCTCGAAAGCCAGTCGTATCCGACTCTAGGGTGCAGTGCTCATCTCTGTTTCAAAGATGAAGAGCCAGCGCTGTCTGCTTCTGCAGACGTTTCCGTGGTCATGTGGCAGGCATGACTAGGCACCAGAGCACACGGAACGCTGTTCCCTTTCCACCAAAGTGGTCCCTATTGATCTCCTTGCAATTTGTTGCTTTCGAACTGCTAGGTTGGCAGGAGCTGGGACAAAGACGGGAACTCATTCCATTCTGCAGTACTCGGGAATCCAGCTGCTGACCTTCTGCCTCCCAGTCAGTGTCTCAGTCACTTGAGCCACTGTGCACCTTAAGCAGCAACAAATGATAGCATTCAGCATAAACATTTTCAAACAATGGAACTCTTTCATTAGATGCATGATTCTTCCCAACCTTGATGCACCACTGCTCACAACAAGATAAGATACACCCATTTACCTCTTTACTGAAGGTCTTCCTAGTTTTCCAAATTGCAAAAGAGAAAGAAAGAAAGAAAAGGTGGTGGTGGTGGTGGGGGGTTTGCCCACATTCTGCCTCTAGGGCTCCTATGTCGATCATATGCTACCTGCCAGTCAGCCATCATTTGGTGGATACCCATAAACTGCTCCATTACCTTTTCTAATTGAGAAGAACGCGACTGCTAAGAAGTGGTGGCAGCATGGCTGTTGTGTGGCAGAGGAGAAACAAAAAAAAAAAAAAAGGGATTGATTGCATTGGTGCTTGAAGGTAGATTACCAGATTGCTTCGCAGAGCCAGAAAAAATATAATATTGGGCTACAAATCCCAGAAGCCCCCAATGAGTTCTGAAAACTCCGGTCCAGAGAGTAATTTTTCCAAACTTTAAGAAACTCATGAATGAAAGAAAAAGCAACTGAACTGAATCTGTGAGATATTGCAGAATTCTGTGCTCCATAGAACTAGCATTCTGCAAAGAAAATTAACCAGTGGGCATGGTATGGTGGGTGTGGCCAGGAGGGAGCCCTGCATTGCACCCGAATTAGGACTACTTTATTTCAAAACATGGATGGGTGGGTCCAGTCAGAATTTCTGCTACCAGCTCTGGCCCACCACTGATTTTTTTTTTATTCTGCATGTGCTCTTAAGCAGAGCTACTGCTATGGAGAGCCAAACAAAGGAAGTGAGCACTGGTAAGTTTTTGGCATGCTTGCAGTTGGAATAGAGCTGCTTTAGAGGCCCGTACGCCGGAGGTAGATGCATGGAGGAATGTGACTCGAAGAAGTAGAAGGGCAAGGGGTCATTCTGAAGTTACAGAATCAATTTGAGGCTCTTTCCCTCATCACACCTGATGAGGAACACACAGAGGAACAAATGGTTCCACCTGAGGATCTCTCCTTCATCACACTTGATGAGCTACAGGAAAATAAACAACAGGAACAAACTGAAGTCCTCTCCCTTAATATAGTTGATGAAGTGCATGTAGATGAACAGATTGCAGGAGAGAGGCTCCTTGTTCTAGGCGATTCAATAATTAGAAATATGGAGAGATGGATTTGTGATGCACATGATAACCGTATGGTGACTTGCCTGTCAGGTGCAAAAGTTGCAGACATCACGAGAAATCTAGATAACTTGTTAGAGAGAACTGGGAAGGAGCCAGTGGTCATGGTACACGTTGGTACCAATGATGTTGGGAAAGACAAGTGGTCAGTCCTGGAAGCCAAATTCAGGTTGTTAGGAAGAAGATTGAAGTCCTGGACTTCCAAGGTAGCATTTTCAGAACTGTTGCCTGTTCCTCATGCAGGACCTACCAGGCAGGCAGAGCTCAGAAGCCTCAATGCATGGATGAGCCGGTGGTGTCGAGAGGAGGGCTTCAGATTTATCAGGGACTGGAGAACATTTTGGGACAAGCCAAATCTATTCAGGAAGGATGAGTTGCACTTGGACCATGGTGGGACCAGATTGCTGGCACTCAACATCAAAAAGGCTGCAGAGCAGCTTTTAAACTGATAACTGGGGGAAAGCCGACAGGAGCTGGGCAGCATCCGGTTCGGGAAAGTGTGTACGTGAGTAGTGAGGAGGATGCAAAAATTACTGAGCAGAGCAAGGAGCTAGTCACCAGCACTCTAGCAGAAGGATGCAAGAGGCAGTCTAACAATGCAACTGGACTCAAAAGACTGTATCAGAAAAGCATATATAAATGCTTGTATGCAAATGTCAGGAGCCTCCGGAACAAATTAGGGGAGCTGGAATACTTAGCAATAGATAATAATACTGATATTATTGGCATCACTGAAACCTGGTGGAAGGATGATAACCAATGGGATACAGTTATCCCAGGCTAAAAACTGTACAGGAAGGACAGGAAGGGGCAAATGGGAGGTGGTGTGGCCTTGTATGTCAAAGAAGTGATAAAATCGTACAAATTGGAATATCTAGGCAATTTGGAGTTACCATTAGAAACTCTGTGGGTAAGAGTACCAGGCCACAAGGATGGTCTAACAGTAGGCATATACTATTGGCCTCCAACCCAAACTCTTGAGGGAGACTGGCAGTTGGAGAAGGTTGTAAAGGAGGCATCCAAGAAGGGAAGCTTGGTTATAATGGGGGACTTCAATTACCCTCACATAGACTGGGTGAACTGTTGTTCAGCGCATGATAAAGAGATAAAGTTCCTAGATATGCTAAATGATTGTTCCCTGGGACAGATGGTTGAAGACCCAACTAGAGGTGCAAGAACCCTTGACTTGATCCTGAGTAATACTCAGGATCTGGTGCAAGGCGTTAATGTGACTGATCCAATAGGGAACAGTGGCCACAACTCAATTATGTTTAACTTGATCATAGACCGCAAGTCACTGATAAAATCTAACACAGACATTAAATTTTCAAAAAGGAAATTTCCCAAAGATGAGGAAACTAGTAAAAAAGAAGCTGAAATGGAAAATTGAGAGAATCCAAACACTCCAAAAGGCATGGAGGCTGTTTACAAAAACAATAACAGAGGCCCAATTGGAATGCATACCCAAAAGGAAAAAGGGCACTGCCAGGTCCAAGAGGACTCCGATGTGGCTTACAGGAGCTGATTGGAAAGTGATCAAAAGCAAGAAAAGCTCATTTAGAAGATGGAAGGCTTGTCCGAATGAGGACAGCAGGCAGAAACTTAAATTCTGGCAGAACAAATGCAAGGCAACTATCAGGAAAGCAAAGCAAGACTTTGAGGAGCATATAGCTAAAAACAGGTCCAATCAGTCCCTGGAAAATAGATTGGGAAGAAGTAGAAGCAGTGACAGATTTTACTTTTCTAGGATCTAAGATCACTGCAGATGGCGACTGTAGCCATGAAATAAAAAGATGATTGATTATGGAGAGACAAGCTATGAGAAACCTGGGGAATATAGTGAAAAACAGAGACATCACCTTGAAAACAAAAATTCGCATAGTCAAAGCAATGGTATTCCCAGTGGTAATGTATGGGTGTGAGAGCTGGACCGTTAGGAAGGCTGAGCGCAGAAGAATAGATGCCTTTGAGATGTGGTGTTGGAGGAGAGTCCTGAGAGTCCCTTGGACAGCAAAGAGAACAAATAGGTCAATACTGGAAGAAATCAACCCTGACTGTTCATTGGAAGGACAAATAGTGAAGATGAAGCTAAGTACTTTGGACATCAAATGAGAAGGACTCACTTGAGAAGGCCTTGATGCTGGGAAAGGTGGAGAGTAAGAGAAGGGGGCGTCCAAAGATGAGATGGATAGATGGTATCGTGGACATAATGGGCACAGAGCTTGGCGGGCTGAGGAGAATGGTGGAGGACAGAGGTGCCTGGAGGAAAATGGTCCATGGGGTCGCAAAGGGTCGGAATCGACTGTGTGACTGAACAACAACAACAAATAGCTAAAAACACTCAGAGAAATAACAAAGACTTCTTTAAGTACATTAGAAGAACCCAACTAGGAAGGCCATTGGACCATTAGACGACAATGGAAGGCAAGGGGTTATTAAAGAGGAATCAGAGATTGCAGAGAGACTCAATGAATTCTTTGCTTCAGTATTCACTGAAGAAGACAGAGACCACATGCCCAAAACAGAGTCTATCTTCATAGGGAGGGAAACCGAAGAATTAAGCCAGATAGAAATAACCAGGGAGGAGGTCCTTGCATGTCTTGTTAAACTAAATACTAACAAATCATCAGGACCAGATGGCATCCATCCACGAGTTCTCAGGGAACTTAAAGATGAAATTGCTGATCTCCTAGCCTAACTCCGAATTCAACTCCTATATAATCTTTCCCTCAAATCAGGCTTTGTGCCTGATGACAGGAAGGTAGCGAATGTAACACCAATTTTCAAAAAAGGATCCAGGGGTGATCCAGGAAATTACTGACCGGTTAGTTTGACATGTGTCCCAGGTAAAGTGATGGAAATTGGAAACCATCCTAAAAGATAGAATTAATAGGCACATAGAAGAGAAGGCGCTGCTAAAGGAGAGCCAACATGGCTTTGCAAGGGCAAATCATGCCTCACTAATCTGTTGGAATTTTTTGAGAGTGTCAAAAGCATGTGGATAAGGGGGATCCAGTTGACATTGTTTATCTGGACTTTCAGAAGGCTTTTGACAAGGTCCCACACCAAAGGCTCCTGAATAAACTTACCAGTCATGGAATAAAGGTACAGGTCTTGTCCTGGATCATCAACTGGCTAAGGGACAGGAAACAGAGGGTAGCACTAAATGGACACTTCTCCAAGTGGAGGGAAGTAAAGAGTGGGGTCCCCCAAGGTTCAGTACTGGGACCCCTGCTTTTCAACCTCTTCATAAATGATCTAGAAGTAGGAGTAAATAGCTGATAACACTAAATTATACAGGATAGTGAAAGCTGTGAGAGATTGTGAGGAGCTCCAGAGGGATCTTTTGACACTGGGGGAATGGGCAAAACGGTGGCAAATGAGCTTCAACACTAGTAAGTGCAGAGTGATGCACATTGGGACAAAAAACCCCAATTACATTTATAAAGGACCTTGGTGTCCTGGTGGACAGCTCAATGAAGGTGTCAACCCAGTGTGCCTCAGCAGGGAAAAAAGCAAACTCAATGCTAGGGATCATTAGGAAGGGTATAGATAATTAGTCAGCAAGTGTCATTTTGCCTCTTTCTAAATCTATGGTGAGGTCCCATCTGGAATACTGTGTACAGTTCTGGTCTCCATACCTCCAGAAGGATATTATGGAGCTGGAAAAAGTGCAGAGGAGGGCAACCAAAATGATTAGGGGACTGGAACACCTTCCTTACCATCTGAGGCTGCAACGGTTGGGCCTCTTCACTCTTGAACGATGGTGTCTAAGAGTTGACCAGATTGAAGTTTATAAAATCATGCACGGTGTGGACAAAGTAGATAAGGAAAAACTGTTTTCCCTATCGCACAACACTAGAACTAGGGGGCACTCCGTGAAACATTTGGGTACTAGTTCTCAAACAAATAAGAGAAAGTACTTTTTCACCCAGAGGATCACCCAGAGGATTCCCTGCCAGAAGAAGTGGTGACAGCTGTCAGTCTTGATAGCTTTAAGAAAGGATTAGACAAATTCATGGAGAACAAGGATATCAATGGCTATAATTATGGATACCTAAGGACACCTCCGAGTTGGAGAGATAGGCAGGATATCTCTCAATGCCATTTCCAGGGAATCCTAAGCAGGTGAAGGCATCTGCTTGGGAATACCCTGAAGCAAATGGTGAGCCGCTGTGTGAGACAGAATGCTGGACTGGATGGGCTGTGGCCTGTTCCAGCAAGGCTGTTCTTATGTTCTAACTATCCAATCTTGAATTCTACTATTGGAATCAAGTATGAAAAACACATTTGGATTGTCTGCCTCAGAAATCCCAAGTATCCACAGTGTCTCCTGTTTAGATTTGGATTCTCAAACAGTGCCTGCTTAAAGGACACCAGTCTATATCTCTGACTCCCAGCCTCAGTATTCTCATTAAGCTACCTTTCTGAAATGGCTTTCACATATGCAACAAGTCTGAAAAGCTCCACACCAACAGCACTAGAAAAGAGGCCCCATCTTTAGCAGTTTTTTTAGCACTCCAAAGAAAATCCTAGTTTAGCTGTTTAAATTAAACTTTTGAATTATCCTCACTTCTCCTCATTCCCTATTGGCTAGGCATAGCCAACTTGGATTGTTTCCGCTCATCTCAATTGGTTTCCTTCATTTAGTCCTATATAGAGGTTTCTATATAGCAACCTCTGCCATTCTATAATGGCAACAGGCCCGATCAGTTCCTGGAAAATAGACGGGGAAGAAGTAGAAGCAGTGACAGATTTTACTTTCTTAGGATCTAAGATCACTGCAGATGGGGAGTGCAGCCATGAAATAAAGAGGCGGCTGATTCTAGGGAGACAAGCCATGAGAAACCTGGGGAACATAATGAAAAGCAGAGACATCACCTTGAAAACAAAAATTAGAATAGTCAAAGCAATGGTATTCCCAGTGGTAATGTACGGATGTGAGAGCTGGACAATTAGGAAAGCTGAACGCAGAAGAATAGATGCCTTTGAAATGTGGTGTTGGAGGAGAGTTTTGAGGGTACCTTGGACAGCGAGGAGAACAAATAGGTCAATCTTAGAAGAAATCAACACTGACTGCTCATTGGAAGGTCAAATAGTAAAGATGAGGCTAAAGTACTTTGGGCATCAAATGAGAAGGGAGGATTCACTTGAGAAGGCCGTGATGTTGGGAAAGGTGGAGGGCAAAAGAAGAAGGGGGAGGCCAAGGATGAGATGGATAGATGGTATTATAGACACAACGGGCACAGAACTGGGAGGACTGAGGGGGATGGTGGAGGACAGGGGTGCCTGGAGAAAGATGGTCCATAGGGTCGCAAAGGGTCGGAATCGACTGTGCGACTGAACAACAACAAAGAGGTTTCCTGCCATCATGCTGTCCTCTCCATGGGATCACCATGCAACTTAAATAGGATGGACAAGAAAGGAGTCATTAGCAAAAGAAATGATAGGATGTGTTTTTAGGAGAGACAGCCAAATATTCCTTTAAATGCTTGCGATGTCTTCTTCTTCTGCCATATCCGAATCTGAATATTGGCAATCCTCATGGCGGTCAGCCATGAAGACTGTCCTGAGAATATAATGCAGTGGCCTTTCGTCTGAGCTGTGGTGGCTTATTGGTTAAGAAGCTCGTTAGCTGGAAGGGTGGCGAGTCAACAGTTCAAGACTCGGGTACTGCATGATGGATTGAGCACCAGTCTCTGTCCCAGCTCTTAGGAACATGAAAGGAGCCTCATTTGGGCGTTCCCTGAATGGAGTTTCTTCTGCAAAAATCCTTTCAATCCAGAATAATTTCTGACACAAAATTATTATTATCTGCCCACTGCATCACAGCTTGACACCCCTACCACTGATTCAGTTACGCAAGTCACTTTCTAGTCCTGAGCCCTTTTGGCACACAAAGTCCTCCTCAGCCCAGGCCAGGATAGATGAAGCTGCTGCCCTCCATCAAGATGGATTCAAGTGGGATTTAATTCACTTGGGGACCATCACCCATCCCTGTGGACTTCGCCACCCAACATGAAACACCAAAAAGTCTGGTCATTTTCAAAAGCTAGGATTTACATTGCAAGATGTAGACTAGTTGGCAGAAAATTCTTGCCAAAACAAAATCCACAAACTACAAATTCCCTATTCTATACAGTACACCATGGAATAACATGGAGGCAGGTTCGTAGCCAGGATTCTAGATTTTGGGTGGGGTGAAAAAAAATTCAGGAGGGGCAAAAAAAATTCAGGAGGAGCAACAATGTCACACTCACATATATAACTTAGGCATCACTGGGTTGGTTTGGGGGGGGGTCTGTTAGCTCAGTAGGGTTTTCACCCCCCACCCCCCGCTACGGCCCTGCGTAGAGGTGAACAAATTAATCTTTATTTTCCCAAAAAAAGAAAAAAGAAAAGAAGAAGAAAGAAATTTTAAAGAAAGCTATGGAAAATAGCTTTTTTTAAAAAGAAAGCTATGGAAAAAGAAAAGAAGAAGAAAGAAATTTTAAAGAAAGCTATGGAAAATAGGTGAAAACTGATACGTTTATTTTGGTGCCATATTTGAGAAAAATCAGCTTTACAAAATCCTAGTGCTATTTTTTTTGCTGTTGCAATAATGTGCAACTTGAAAGAAAACCATTCTTAATTAAATGTCCCTAAATCAGCATTAGAGCTCTCTCATTATTATTCAATATGATTATATCATCATATTGAATAATAACTGTTTGCCATCAAGTCAACCCTGAATTACGGAAATCCTTTCCAGGGTTTCTTATTGATTGATTGCATTTTTATAACACCTATTTGGGAAAGTCCCCACTCTTTTTAAAGTAAAGAATACTCAGAAGTGGTTCACTCTTCCCTTCTTCTGGGGATAGCCTCGGACTATGCATCTTGCCCATGGCTACCCACATTGGTTCTTCTCTCAAGAGGCACAGTGGGATATCCAACTCCCAACTTATCTTATCCATTCATGAAACATGATATTTAATTTTCAGCAAACAACAAAAAGAGCACAGGACTTATAGTTTTGAAAGAGTTAGGTCATTTCACCATCTTATGGCCGATGCTCAGAAAAGTTACGGTTGTGGACTAGAGTTCTGGAAGTTCTACTTCTAAAACAAAACTTTCTCAACCACTCTTTATTCCTGGTGTGAGATCTGAGAATATAATATGGAAAAAGAAATGACAGGGCAGAAAGGGGTCAGAATGGTGGAATTTTCATCTTAGGAAGTCTAGCTTCAAATTTCTTGAGCTCCACAACATAATTACATTACACAGCCTATGTATAAAATAATAATAATACATAACTATAACCAGCCCAGCCCAGTCATCAAAGAATCCTAGTATGCTAAAATCAGAAGTCTTGCTGCTGCTGGAATCCTACGCACAGACAGATTACACGCTGATGGGGGGATGGATTGTAGTTCAAAGGAGCAACTTTTCCAGCACTGGAATGGAAACCATCAGAGGCCATTATTAATGTGTGAGCAATGCGATTCCCAAATGTGCCGCCCCTATGTTATTAAGACTACAGCACCCAGAAGCCCAAGCTAGCAAAACAAAATTTTAGGGTTTCTAGTGTCAGGGAACAAGTTACTGTACTCACGAGTAGGGCTTCTGCGCAAAAGTAGTTGGTTCCTGCTTCTGAACTGCCACCTCTCTACCTTAGCAACCCAGGAAATTAGCTTAATGTAAATAAGGTAGCACAGAGCCAAGTAAACACTCCAGTCATCGTCGGGTATTTTAAAAGTATACTGTAATCAGAGTAAGTTACAGAAGAAAGTTTATCAAAAGTTCAGAAAGCACATCATAGCAAAGAGAGCTTTTTCTAATTGGGAAAGCCCAGTCCCCCCTTTTCTGGCTTAAGCTCCTACATGTTGTCTTGGCTCCTACCTCTGGGTTTTATCTCCTCACACATGGTCGTCGGGTCCACCCCTTGCCTTCCCCTAAAGGAATCCAGCCGATGACCATACAGTATAACATGTCCATCACACATTAGGTTTCATTTCTTCTAACCCATGAGGCTCACATGTTTTTAAATTCAAATCCTTCTCAGGAATGTGTTACCGATCCCACCACGCATAGAAATCTCTATCTTGGGACGAGGCTGAACCAGGGTATAAATCATACCCTGACATCTAGGACTTAGAGTTTGAGAACATCTAGGGCAGTGATGGTGAACCTTGGCACTCCAGGTGTTCTTGAACTTCGATTCCTGGAAGCCCAAGTCCCATTTTTGTGGATTCACAGACTTGGGCTTTTGGGAATTGAAGTCCAAGAATATCTGGAATGCCAATGTTCACCGTCACGGATGTAGGGCCTCAATTTCAAGAACCTCTGATAGATTTTCAAGGGGGCAAAGTATATTTAGGGAGGGCATATCTATAGGCAGCTATTCCTTTCTTTATTTTCACCCCATAGTTAAACTGGTGAGATGCTCCAGTTAGAGCAGTGGGCTAGGAAACCTAAGTCTCTACCAGGGCCATGAAACCCCCATAATAACCTTGGGTGAATCACGTATCACTTACTTTCTGTCTCTCACAGTATCAGCCTTGTTTACCTCATAGGCTTGCTTTCGTCCAGTATCATATGAATGTTAAAGGTTGTTAATGGTGTTTCCCTTCACTGGTAGGGTCCATTCTATTGGGGGGAAAGGGAGGGGTTGCAAGAAGGGAGATCTAGGCCCCCTAAATCTCACCTGGCAATAAAGCAGTTGTCTCAGCCTGGGATCCTTTCCCTTGGAGGATTTTGTTGTTCAGTCACACAGTCCATTCTGACCCTTTGTGACCCCATGGATCATTGCCCGCCAGGCACCTTTGTTCTCCACCATCCTCCTTAACCTTCCCAGCTCTGTGCCCATTGCGTCTACAATACCATCTAGTCATCTCATTTTTTGCCGCCCCCTTCTTTTGCCTTTGGCCTTTCTCAGCATCAAGGCCTTCTCAAGTGAATCCTCTTTTCTCATTTGATATCCAAAGTACAGTACTTTAGCTTCATCTTTACGATTTAACCTTCCAAGGAGCAGTTGGGGTTGATTTCTTTTAAGATCGACCTATTCGTTCTCCTTGCTATCCAGGGTACACTCACATTCTCCTCCAACACCACATTTCAAAGGCATCTATTCTTCTGCGCTCAGCTTTCCTTATGGCCCAGCTCTCACAACCATACATTGCCACCCTGAATACCATTGCTTTGACTATGTGGACTTTTGTTTGCAAGGTGATGTCCCTACTTTTAACTATGTTCCCCAGGTTTCTCATAGCTTGCCTTTTTATTTCATGGCTTCAATGAATACAATGAATGGATACAACAGCACTATACCACAGACTAAGCTGGCTGCCCCCCCCACGCCCCCCAATGCACTCTGGATTCAGAGAAGTGATTCAGCTGCAGGCAGGAGAGACACAAGTGCATTTGGGTGCAGAATGTGAGAGAGCTTGGGGATCAGGAGACAAAACAATTTGAGACAGAACGTGGGGATCAGGAGGTGGGGAAGAAGAGTGCCTTTTGCTGAAACAAGAGCCGAGCATGGGGAAGCACAACAGAAATGCCAGCTAGCAAACAGAGGCTAACCCAGGGATGGCGAACCTTGGCACTTCCGGTGTTCTTGGAATTCAATTCCCAGAAGCCCAAGCAGTTAACCCATTTGTCTGTATTGAATTCCAAGAACATCACGGGGGTAAGCTGTGCTCACCACATGGGAGGGAAGCTGTAAGTCTGGCGTTGGGAACAAGGAGGGGGGTGGTGATGGGAGAAATGAGTAGTGGGAGGGATTTCATGCCAAAGATTTCCAACCTTTCCACTGAACCTCACTCAAGTGGAAAATTTTTCCAAGTGGCTCCACAGTACATTGAGCCTGCTGAAGCCCTGGGGCAAAAAAAAGCACTGCAGGGAGCCAATGCATCTGTAATATCCTCACGGAGGTGAAGGCCATGTTTGTCCCTGTGGCACAAGGACAGCTACCCATGGTTACCCACTAACCTACACACCCCACTTTAAGAAGCGAACTGTACAGCAGTGGCTCTGGCAGCTAGAGCTGTGGTCCTGGGAACCTTTGGGAAGTCACCTGAGATGGAAGAAAAAGCAGCCAGTTGGCGCAGGCAGCTCAGAAAACTGGGGAGGGGGAAAAGAAGTGTAAGCTCCTATTATTCTCCTCCTGCTTCTATGGGAGGCAATGTGCAGAAAGACTGATGCTTAGCTGCAAACCAGCACAGAGAGAGAGAGAGAGAGAGAGAGAGGGACTTTTCTTCTTCACTTGGACAGAGCCAGCATTTAAACCAGGGGTGCCCAAACTACGGCCCACGGGCCAAATCTGGCCCCCAATACAAGTTCATTCAGCCTGCGCCGCCCTCGTCCGCTTCCGGGAGCGATGAGGGCGTCGCAGGCTGGATGAATTTGTATTGGGGGCCAGATTTGGCCCAAGGGTCGAAGTTTGGGCACCCCTGGTTTAAGCAGAGAAAATGGCAGCTTAAAAACCCTGTTGCAAAACAGATTGCAAGATGTGTTTTACTTCCGGTTCCGGTGGGAGCAACCACATGACTGGCCCACTGAACCACGTGACCGGCCCACTCCCTGAAAAGTTTGGGCACCCCTGCTTTAAAATGAGGGCAAGGGCTTGCTGTTTACCAAAGCTTTCCCAAGATTTGTGTATCTCTCCCCTTTCACTACAGGCACATATACTTTGTCCTGTACTACATGGGGGGGGGGGGGGGAGAGCGCGCACAGGAAGATGGACAACAGCCAAAGAGACTTAAGGCGCAGATAGAAATCACAAGCCAAATCAGGCTTATAAGCAGTGAAGAAAATCCAAGGGAGAGCAGGTTGGGCAAGAGAGGAGGAGGGAAAGTTCAATGTGGAGGGAGGATGGAGGAATGGGGGGAAAGAGACAGCAACAAGAAAGGGAAAAGAAAGGGCAGAGCAGAATACACTGTGGCAGAAAGGCTGGAGACTGTCAGACCAGGACAGATGCATGCAGATGTTTTGGGCTCAGGTTACGCCTATAGGGCAATCTGGGCCAGAAGCAGGAGGTGGGAATGGTTTTCCTGGCCTCCTGGAGAAAAGCAAGGCGCATGGAAGAAAGCCTGATGAAAGAAACACAGGCAGGAGAGATACTCCCCACAGAAGATCAAAAGAAGCCTCTGGTTTGGGCCAGAAGCTTTGATGACAAACTGATGCTTCTGGGAATGAGGCAGATGTCCAGCAACATCCGGATGCTAGCATTGCCTCTTGGGAGGTGTGGGAAGTTAAAAGTATCAGCGCAGAGAACAAGTCACTCGAACTGGAACCAGCAAAGCAGGGAGAGACAGATGGACCCAGGCCTTCTGTCCCATCTTTCTCTTTTCTTTTGTTGATGTGCAGAATACTATCCTCAAGCTTCTCCTTCTTCTGGATAATTAGAGGTAGCTGTCGTTCTCTTAGAGCAGGGGTTCCCAACCTAAGGCCCGTGAGCCAGATCTGGTCCATGGCGCCATTTCATGTGGCCCTCTACCCCTTCAAGGGCATTCGAGAAACAAAATGGTCGTCTGGCCCTCGAAGCTGACTGAGAGAGTGTGACCTGGCTCCCTGCTTGAAAAGGTTGGGAACCCTTGTCTTAGAGATTGGTAGTGGATTAAATCTCCTCCATAATATCTAGTCTCACCAACATTAGGGATCTTTCTATTGCAATGTCTCTGAAGAGATTGCCTGAAGCCAACAATGAGAATTTTCCAGTTTTAAACAATTACTTTACAAAGTAGTTACTTCAGTTTAACTAGCTCTCTGAGGGTTAAGGATCCAAACACAAGGGATCCATGTGGCTCCCTATCTAGCAAGGTTTAACATGCTGCCATCTGAACTCCTATTTGGGGGAGTCAACAAAATACCATATGACAGCGGTGGCGAACCTATGGCACACGTGCCAGAAGTGGCATGCAGAAGCCTTTCTCCTGGCATGTGTGCCATCAAGGGGAAACCCCATGCAGCTTGGCCTGCACCACTTCCCCACTACCCCTCTCTCTCTGCCAAAGGAGAGGCAAGAGGGGAGGTTGAAATCCTGGCTGGGAGGCTGCGGCTGGGAGAGGTAAGGTGGGGTGCACTCATGTGGGGAGGGGAAGTAGAGGGGGGGAGGAGGGGAGAGGCCCGCATGGTTTAGGGTGGCCCGCCAGGGGGTAGGAAGGGGGGGCCCATGGGGGGAAGAGGAAGGCCCATTGAGGGGGTGTGGGTAGGAAGGCTCATTGGGGGTGTGGAGGCCTGTCGTGGGTGGGGAGGCCCATTGGGGTTTTCCCCATACTTGATGTGTACAGCCTCGTACAGATGTGCTGCCTTGAATATCAAACATGAGGAACTAGAAACTCAACATAGGATGCAACTACAAAGAGAAATGCAAACTCACTCCTTGTAAAGTTGCAATGGGGAATTTGGGTTTCTCAAGGTCTGTTCACATTAACTGTTCACACAGGGAGGAAAAAATAGGCTAAACTGCTTTGTTTGTAGCTTGTCAACATAGCTCACCTGCAGCAGGTGTGGTTATGGGAGAACTACCTTAATTTGCTGTAAGCCAGAACCAAATTGCTATTTCTTTCTTTCCATTCTTCCTTTTGTTCTCTATTTCTTCCTCTTTTAGTGTCTATTTCCCAACCTTTTTGCACCGTGGGCCAGACCATGCCCCTCGGCAGCTGAGTGGGCTGGTCACGTGGTTGCTCCCGCCATAAACGCTGCCATAAAACACATCTGCAGTTGTGTATACGTGTTTGTATGACAGCCGCAGGTGCATTTATGGCAGCGTTTACGGCAGGCGTGGGCGCATTTACACATGCGGAGGTGCATTTTATGACTGTCATAAACACGTCCACTTTCACTTCTGGTAGCAGTGAGGGTGGCGGTGGGCCACATGAAATGGTGTTGTGGGCCGCAAGTTGGCCACCCCTGGTCTAGGTGTCTTAGCACAAACAGTGCTAACATCTTTTTTTTAAAGAAAGAAATGGAATTATTTGCCACCACACAATTTTCTGCATTAGTTCAAGTGACCATGCTACCTGAACTGATGGAAATGGATTCACTGTGGAAAAACATAGAAGCCTCAGCAGCAGATGGAAAAAACTACAGATTTTTGGTGCCAGGACATTATGTGGTCAATGAAAACAAAATGTGAATTTGAACATCAATATTCCATGCTTTTTCCCATATCTTTTGCTTTAGACAGTTCTTTAGCCAAGGGTTAGACTTTAGCAAGAATATGGTCAGTCTGGTAAATACATTTGGATTAGCTAAGAGTGAGCACTTGCTCTAATTGATGCTCCCCTTATCAGTTGTAGTAAAAGATACCAAACATCTATCATTTCCAGAACAACAGTCAGAGCCATCCACCATAAGGAAAGAGACAGAGCTCAATAACAGAGCACCCCTCTCACATGCAGACAGCCCCAAGTTCAATCCCTGAAATTTCTGACTGAGGCTGGAAAAATCCCTTCCTTGAAACCAGGCAGGACACTGTTTATTCACAGCATCCTTTCCACACTTTTTCCACCTTCAACAGCCAGCTCAGTAGTGACATCCCATTTATAGAATTTTCTCTCTGGAGAAGCTCATTGAAAACCTACATTATGACCAGTGCATGGGAACAGATTCTCTCATTTTCCCAGATACCGCAGTATCTGTTTTAAATCAGCTGTTTCTTACACCTTCACTATACTAGATCATGAGAAAGAAACTACAGAATTAACTTCCCAAAAGTGGCTTCATGTCTGGTCTAGACACAGAAGAACTGGCTTTATTCTGGTTTCATAGACTGCTGTAGTTATTTGTGTCTTATGATCTTCCTTGGGAAATGGTGAACCAAATTGCTGTGGTTATCATCAACATGCTAAGAATTACTATAGTATTGTTTCTTGCATCATGGAAAACTGTGGTTCACAGACATGGAGGTTAGGACAACACAAAAGCCCTGTTAGAGCCAACCAAAATATCTCTATGATTCGTCATTATGTTTCTAACCATAACCAACCAAGTTGCTTCTGGTAATTTCACAAGAAGGACGTGATACAACTGCCATGTCCCATTTGTCTCCATTAATAAAGAAATGTACTTCCTATATTATTATTATTCATTGCCTATCTGGGAGCTACTCCCACTCTGAATGATTCACACTAACTAACTAACTAACTAACTAACTAACTAACTAACTAACTAACTAATAATAATAATAATAATAATAATAATAATAATAATAATAATAATAATAATAATAATAATAATAATAATAATAATAATAATAATAATAATAATAATAATAATAATAATAATTTCCAATCAGAAATTATTCTGGGTTGAAAGGATTTTTGCGGAAGAAACTCTGCTCAGGGAACAGCCGAATGTGGTTTCTTTCATGTCCCCAAGAACTGGGATAGAGATGGGCGCTTGATCCATCATGCAGTACCCGAGTCTCGAACTGCTGACTTGCAAGTCTTCCTGCTAACAAGGCGAGCTTCTTAACCTCACAATATCATAATAAAGATTCATGGAGGGTCGCTGTTTGGCTTGCCATACAACTCTCTTCCCTGAGTTTAGTTTTTTTAAATGAGCAGAAAAACTTACACATGACCGAAAAGGAAGAGATAGACAGTATTATTATAATCCAAGTATGAATGAGCCAGTATCGGTCTCTGAGGAATAAGAAAACAAGTGGGTACATGTGTGTGCTACTTCAGGTATTAGTCTTAAATTGACTGTGTTTTGTATTCTTTGTTTGCTGAAAATGAAAAAATTAGGAGAATTTAGGAGGATTACCATAGACAACTCTGATGGGGAAGTATCACTTCCTGAACTTCCCTGTCAGCTTTTCTTCAGATGTTGAGGGAGAACATTCTTGTACTAATGTATGTGATATGCAGCATCAGCTTTGGTATGCTGATAATTTCAATTTTCATCACACACACACACCTTTGAAACAAACAACTGTCATAATCTTTATGGCTGCAAAGAAAACCACAGCAGATTTTAGATTCTGCAGGTTTTACTGTATAGTTTCCATCCCCCTAACCCCCACCCCCTTACTAGTTCCCTGGCCTTTCTCTCACTACTTCCAGGAACTGCATTCCTAATTTTCTCATGGTTACATTTTTGGCCACAAACAGGGTGGACTCTCCAGGTAATGTTGGACTGCATCTCCAATTAGGTAAAGGTCACCCTTGCTCAAAAGTCAGTCATATCCGACTCTAGGGTTCAGTGCTCATCTCTGTTTATAGAGCCAAAGAGCCAGCACTGTCTGCATCTGCAGACATTTCCGTGGACATGTGGCAGACATGCCTCGACACCGGAGTGCACAGAACGCAATTTACCTTCCCACCGAAGTGCTCCCTATTTATTTACTTGCAATTTCTGGATTTCGGTCTGCTAGGTTGGCAGAGAGCTGGGACGGAGACGAGGGCTCGCTCTGTCTTGCAGTACCCAGGAATCGAACTCCAACCTTCTAGTCAGCGAGATCAGTGTCTTAACCACTTGAGCCACCGCATTCCCAATTGTGTCTGTAATTACCACCTCTCTATTGCCAAGGGAAGTTGCTGCCGAGAGGACCACAAGTTTGGTTGATACGAGAACACTTGATTTGGTTGCCCATCGCTTTACTATGTTAAGAGCTGAATTATGAGCTTTGTCAGTGTATAGTATCAACAACAAGTTTATTTTTTGCACATGACCAGAAACAAAATGCATTCTATTATAGCATATAGCATATAGGTGGTGCCTTTTAATTTGGAAGACTGTCTAATCAATCAGAGTTGGTGAACCTTCCACTGCACTTCTTCTTTTTTAATGAACACAGATTGCTTTTTAGACTGAATAAATATCCACCTGGACTCATTTTTTTTGTGGGAAACCAATCACTTTGCAAATACAAGGCAGAAGCCAATTTATTCAAGACTTGCAGGGGTGCCCGGCTTCACCCGGGTGGTTTTTTTGGGGGGGTGCTGTCCTACCTCCCGGGGTTGCATTGCTCGGGTGCTCCTTCTCCTGGGCTGACCACTGTCCACTGGACTCCTGTCCGGCCCTGCCAGCTGGCCTGCCTGGCCAAGGGGCGGGGCCCTGTGATGTCACATTGGCTGACCACTCCCAATGGCTGACCAGGTTTGGGCAAGACATCACAAAGGGCATGACATCACAAAGGCCCAGACCTGGTCAGCCCTTGTGATTGGTTGAGGACTAAAGGACCAATTTTTGGGGCATAACCCCCACCCCATGGGCTTTGGGACTCCAACAGTAACCTGCTCACGTGCGCAAGGTACGTTTGTGCCGAATTCCATGGGGTTTGGGCAAGGGGTGCGGCATGATGATGATTATGATGATGATGCACTGTAATTCCCAAACTGACAAGTGATTCTGGGAAATACAGTCTAAAACCACAACTTTTCTGAGCTCTGCAATAATAATAATTTCGTGTCAGAAATTATTCTGGACTAATTTGTTCAGGACTAAGAAATGGGAAAGAAAGGAAGCATATTAGTCCTCTCTCCTAACTTGTCTAGATATTTTAAATAGATCACAAATTGTTTAATGAACCTGAGTAGGGGAGAAAGAGCAGCCAAGCAAAGGAAATGATTTCTTGGCAACAGTGCCCGCAAGGGTTAATTGAGAGTTTGCTGTTCCTGCAGACAGTTAATGGCATCTCGCTGACAACGGCACACTGAGCTTGCTTTCTGACCACCTTCTTTCTTTCCTGGCCATTTCAGCTGTTTATTTCTCAGAGACTTAACAATTGGAATTCTGACTGGAAGAGCTGACTCCCCTCTCTGACCTTTGACCTCTGGTTGCTGTGGAAACTGGATCCCGTGTAGGACTCTGATGTCAGGATTGCTCAGTCTGAATACACAACTCCTTTAACAGACAGCTTGGACCATCACCGCCACCTCTGCAATTGTCACTACAGCCCAACGACTTCTCCCTTGCAGAACTAAGAACCCAGCCAATGATGTTGTGGTTCTTGCAGGAAAAAGATACCACCTTCGGTAGCGTGTCAACATTATGCTATACACAGTAATGGGATTCAATTTTTTTTACTACCTACTCTGTGGGTGTGGCATGGTGGATGTGGGATGGTGGCCATGAGACTGGGTGGGCGTGGCCATGTGGCCATGTAACTTGCTCATCCTTCTCTTTTACAGTGGTTTTTCAAATGTGGGGGGTTTGGAGGGGAGAGAAGGAAGACCACCAGGAGGCTTAAAAGAGATCCTACCAGGCACAGAAGGGGTTAAAGGCACTGAGTTGATGATTCCTACAAAGGAAGGAGACCGAATGAGGGTGCGAAACAGGAAATCTTCCCTTTTCAAAAAGTTCCCTTCAGGTCCGTCATTTTCTCACTCCCCCACTCCCCCGGAAGACGACAGAGAAGGTTGGTGTATGTTGTTGTTGGTGGTAATTGGGGAGGCAGGCGCAGGCCTATGGCCCGAGGCTCTTGCAACCGGATGGGTGGGGCCAGCCAGAATTTCTACTACAGGTCCGGGCATACCGGCTGAACCACACCACTGGATATATGGTTACATGTGCGTGCTGTTTTGTATTTATAGAGATTGAGACCCCTCCATTCTGTCTTCAACCCATCAGGCAATGCTACCTGTCACATAACACCTTCATACATACCAATGACTCATGAAAAGCCTGTGCCTTCCACCTTAGAACTGAGTTCAATTGCAGACCATGTCTTAAAATATCCAGCCAAAATTTTATACATCCATGCCTCCCCTTCTTCCTTTCTCTTTCTCAACTAACATTGGTGCTGGCAACTTTTGTGAATGGATTCCAACTTTTTGCCTTTAGGGATTTCTGGAATCCACAGAGGCTGGCAAAGGTGACAAAAATGCAGAGAATGAAGCAGGAATTAAGTAGGAGTTCTATTTCTAGTTTTGAAAAATTAAGTGAGGCAGAATGAATCTTTGGCCTGCTTAAAAGCTGAATCCCTGCTCCTAAAGGCTTCTAGAACAGAAATTCAATCTCTTTTTGTGGGGTATGGGTGCCTCAAAAACAACTGGGCTGCACTTTGCTCACTTCTGATGTGCCTGAAGATAAGTTTTGGCCAAGAGTTTGTACACTTTCTATAATTGGTACTAATAAAATTAGTGCCTGTATCAGGCTTTGCCTTGGCCTTAACAGTAGTAACTAGCTCAACCTGCAGACATTAGGTTTACTAAAAATGCCAACATTGCAGTCAACAACTTGAAACTACAGCTGGTGAGAGACTCAAGTGGCTTAAATAACCCTACAAGTGATAGGTTCCATAAAACTCTCAGAGCCACACATGGCAAAGATTTAAGATTCCTAAAGTTTGGTAGTCCCTGAGTTAAAGGGTTGGAATTGTGAGAGGGATCGAAGTCCATTGCACAATTCTTTTTGGTCTCATAAGAACACCTTAAGCACAAAGGAAATGTTCATTATCCCACAAAGTGAGGTGGTTTGACATGAAACATCCTGCCCCACTGCTATTCTTAGACATTCCTCACAAGATGTAAGGAAGAAGGTGTGGGACCATAGTTGATGAGGCAACCACCGCATCACCAATATACAATCATATTGAACTTCTTTCTTACTCTGGTGTTCAGTAGTCAAGGGAAATGGAAGTTATCTAGATAATCAGGAGCACCTAACTCCACAAATTTGATGATCATCCACTACTGCTCTATTGCAGAACCATCATGGGTGCCTCTGTAACCAAAAAAAAAAAAACCAACAAAAAAAACCTGATCTACCTATAGCAGTAGTGGCGAACCTATGGCACATGTGCCAGAGGGGGCACTCAGAGCCCTCCCTGTGGGCAAGCGTGCTGTCGCCCCAGCACAGAGTTCGCCCTGCCCCTCTGCCCAGCAGCTCAATGGGAGCTCTTCCTCCCTCCCCCAGCACAGAGTTCACCCCAACCACTCTGCCCAGCAGCCCAATGGGAGTGTTTCCTCCCTCCCCCCCAGCACAGAGTTCACCTCGCCCATGTGCCCAGAAGCCCAATGGGAGTTTCCTCCTTCCCCCAGCACAAAGTTCACCCCGCCCCTCTGCCCAGTAGCCCAATGGGAGCACTTTCTCCATCCCCTATCTGGGGGTAAAGCAGGTGGCTCACATGTGGTGTGAAGGTGTGGCATTGACGCTATTTTGGGCACTCGGTCGCTAAAAGGTTCACCATCACTGATCTATAGTATCTTCACCTTCCCCAAAGAAAACGTTAACAACCAATTCTTGGAGTTCGGTGCAGCTAAAGAAATATGAGAAATAGTTGTCTTTGCTTCCAGAAACAAACAAGAAGATTCCTGGAGCTCATCCTCTAGGTCAGTGTTTCTCAACATGGGGCACACACCCCACAGGGGGGCTTCAGTTCTCAAAAGCCTACGCCAGTACATTGGCTGATCAGTGCTTTAGAGAATCGAAGTCCAAAAAACCAAAGGTTGGGAAACACTGCTCTAGGTTAGGGGTGCCCAAACCTTTTGGGCCAGGGGCCTGACCATGCCCCCGGAACAGCTGGGCAGGCCAGACCACACCCCGAGAACAAGGTGTGTTTGTGCATGTGTGTCCATATTCACTTCCTGGTTCAGCATGGACGCTTCTGCGCATGTGCGAGTACTTCTGCATCAAACTAGGAAGTGGATATGGACGCTTCTGCAATGCACGAGCATGTCTGCGCCAAACCAGGAAGTGAATACGGATTCATCCACACATGCACAGAAGTGTCCATATTCACTTCCTGGTTTGGTGAGGGCATTGTGGGCCTGATGGAATGGCTTCGAGGGCCATATCTGACCCACAGGCCATAGTTTGGACATGCCTGCTCTAGGTGAATGAACACTGAGCCAGTTCAGGTTGAGTAAACAAGTGTTTCTGGCGGGATGTTCGACCACGCAGAAGTACAAAACACAACATGTGTTGCAGGTTCCCCACCCAGCCACATGCTGGTTGTCAGATTCTGGAAATTATTGTCCATAAAAGTAATATTTTCAAGCTGATCTGAAAAGGAATGAACATCCACACACACAAGGAGCGAGGCTTCCAGGGTCTTTTTAGTAAAGAAAGAACACTGGATTCCACTTTAGCATCCCGCTTGACTCAGAAATCTCTGTGACAGCTCTTGCAAGAGCTGCACAAGATCTGACGTCATGCTGAAGTATTGTATGGGGGTATGATATACAGGGCCAAACAAAAAAGATCTTTGACTCTATTCTCCACATTTCAGTTTCTCCTAAACAAGCCCAGCATCTCCCTCTCTAGTTCTCCCAGACTCTAGATCAGGGGTGCCCCAACTATGGCCTATGGGCTGGATCCAGCCCCTGATGCCAATTCATCCAGCCCACACCACCCTTGTTGCTCCTGGAAGTGGAAATAAAGCACACCATGGGTGCATTTTACTTCCACTTCTGGGTAGGGTTGCCATACATCCCGGAAAACTGGGATTATCTCGGATTTAAGGTTTGAAACATTGTCCCGCCCAGTTTAATAAAACTCTTGTCAAAGTCCCGGATTTTTCCCTCCCCCCCCTTCCCTTGTGGCCTGCGCCGCCTCCACGGTTGGCATTTGAAAAGTGCAAAGTTGGTCTGTGTGGCTGCTTGCAGCACTGGCAGGCAGTTCCCTGCCCTCCTTCCCGGACCCAGCCAATCAGCTCCAAGTCATCAGATGGAGGAGAAGGAGCCAGAAAGAGAGAAGGGGGGGGGGACACACCTCCATGTTTTCCTCCCTCTGAATTCACCCTCCCCCTTCACTTCCTTTTTCATCTGGTCCTTTCTTGTGACTGACAGGAGAGCTCAGCCAATCACTCGCATGAAGAGAATAGAGGGATGGACAAACTGGATCGGGAAGCCGTCAAGTAATAGATATGCGGGCGGGGCCAGACTTTGAACCATGTCAGGGTAAGGTGGTGGTTGGGGTTCTATATGGAGGTTTCTATGATGGGATTTGATCCATGGCGCGCACGCGCACATCTGCTTCATCACCTGGCTTTGAAATCGGCTAGACTGAGATGATGTGGTGGAATGAGAGGGGGATACTCTGTACATGCTCAAAGACACGCCTTTCGCCATCTGCCCCAGGAACTCGCCTTTGACATTCAGGCATGAGTTCAGGTGCAAAGTCCAGACTCCTTATGGCCTGGGGTGGTGGTGGCACGGGGGCCTTGTCTGGGGCTTGGCATGTTGGCAGGAGTTTCTCTGGGAGGCAGTATAAATTGGGGGTGTACATGCACAGTTTGAAGAATACAATGACACCATGTGGCTGTACCGGTTTTGTGGGAGAGTATTATGGCAACCCTACTTCTGGGAGCGACAAGGGTAGTGTGGGCCAAATCCAGCCCACGAGCCGTAATTTGGGCACCCCTGGTTAAAGCAGAGAAAATGGCAGCCTAAAATCTATCTCATCCTGTTGCAAAACGCAGATTGCAAGGTGCGTTTTACTTCTGCTTCCAGTGGGAGGAACCACATGGCTGGCTCACTGAACCATGTGACTGGCCCACGGTCCAAAATGTTTGGGCACCCCTGCTCTAGATCAGGGGATATTGAGCAAGTAAGGGTAGAGAGTAACAACAACAACAGAGGAATGAATCCCTTAGGGAGGGAGAGATGTTTCTCCAGCTTCATCTCCTTGAAAGGACAGCTTCCTCCATCTTTGTCTGCCCTTGATGATTCTAAGCACTCTTTCCACACATTTTCTCAACTCTACAGCATATGGTTTGGACTACTGGGTCCTTGGTGTTGGTGGCTTACAAAACTGATAATGAATCTGCCAAGCTGAAGGTTCTTTTAATTAGACCCAAGTAGCTACAGAACCTCTCTTCCTCCCTCCACTTCTCCTGATCACCCAGCTAAAGATGACTTCATATACCCAAAGCTCAACCCTAAGCATATGACTGATGAATAGAAGAATGTGCACATACAGAATGCAGTCCCCTCATCCAGCGAGTAAGTATATACAAGTATAATTTACAAAGATAATCTAGGTTATTACTGACCAGTCAAGCTTGGTATTAATACCAGTATATTTTGTTAAATAGTTTTGTCTATGAACACAAGGATGTGATGATTATTAAAAGCCAGCATAGATTTCTTAAAATCAGGTTATACCAGATTAACCTTACCTCTTTTTAAAATAGTGATATATGTTTAGTAGATCAGAGGAATACGGTGAATGTAGTTTATCTCATTTCAGGCTGCATCTTCTACCTACATGCATTCAAAGAAAGAGCAAAGATCTTTATTACATTTTTCTACCCATAACTAAACATGTGATTTATTTCTACAGAGCCCTCAAACCTTAAAGCAACCAGGTCTTTCTCAGTGTCTCTTCTGGAATTATAAGCAGACTGTCTCTCTCTCTGTTTTCACTCCAGACAATTAGTCTTTTAAAATTTAAACAAATGCAGGAGGAAGGTGATGCCTTTTACTCATGGGTCACAGGACTGATTTCTGCTTTGAAAATTCAATTGCACTTTTGGCAATTGATCATCTGATCAGAAAAAAGACTTTTAATGAGCGGATGCTATCTTTCCCTCCAATAGATATGTTTTTATGGCCTTACATTCAGCAGTATTTTAATACTATAATTTGTTTAATTATGTTTTAGTACTGTAGTTAAAACAGACATTCAGGAATACCTAGCTACCTTAAAGGAATTCAGGTCTGCAGGGCCATGTTAACTAAGTCCAAGAGTGCTAAAGGAATCTAGAGATGTGATTGCAGAAGCCTCTGTCTACAGCAGGGGTTCCCAACGTAAGCCTGGATCTGGCCCACAACAGCATTTCATGTGGCCCCCACCCCTCCAAGGGCATTTGAGAAATAAAATGGCCACCACTTTGAAGCTGCAAGGACAAAATGGTCACCCCATCATGCAGGCAGGGCAAAATGGCCCTCAAAGCTGACTGAGAGAGCATGACCCGGCCCCTGGCTTGAAAAGGTTGGGAACCCCTGGTCTACAAGATTTGAAGCTGCTTAGAAAACAAATGATATCCCAGGAGATTGAAAGTGGGGAAATGTTGGTTATTACTGACCAGTCAAATTTGGCATTAATACCAGTATAGGTTGTGTGTTAAATAGTTTTGTCTGTGAACACAAAAATGTGATGATTATTTTAAAAAAAAGCATAGATTTCTTAAATCAGGTTATACCAGATTAACCTTACTTCTTTTTAAAATAGTGTTATATGTTTAGTAGATCAGAGGAATACAGTGAATGCAGTTTATCTTTGTTATAGCAAAGCTTTGACAATCCCCCCACCCCACTGTATTTTCCTTGCCAGACTGATACCATGTGAGGCAACAAAGTTACTGTTAGGTGGATTTGTATGTGGTTGATGGGCTGTAACCAAATAGTGCCTACCAACCAATCCTTATCCTGTAAAGAAGAGAATGGTCACATGCCACAGAGTTATGGACATAGTATTGCTCAGAAGCTTCACACAGGACTCAAAGCATTTGTTGGGTGTTCATCAAATGTGAGAGATAGCTAATACTTCAGAAGGCAGAGTAAAGATTCAAGAGGACTTGAATAGATGGGAGAAATGGTCCAAAACAAATGAGTTTTAACAGGGACAAATATAGGATGAGCGACAGCTGTCTTGGAGGTAGTACAAGCCTGGAGCTCGGTGACTTATTGTTCACCTATGTAATAACAAGGTGACTAGTCATTCCAGGATCCCCCCACCCCCAAATCTCTCTCTCTCTCTCTTTGGTAGCTGATATGAACTGTTTTAAATTGCTCCTCCTAATATTTGCAGCCAGAAATAGGAGAAAATTATTTCTAGATTTACTTGTATATTTTGTCCACCCATTTCCTTCCCCTCCTCTCTTGCTTTACTTCTCTGCCATAACTATGGTCATAACTCTGGCCAGTTTACCCTACTCTCTTCACCACTTGATTCACTTATCCACCATCTACTCATAGCCAAACTCTTCTTATAGTAAAGGTAAAGGTTTCCCTTGCTCCAAAGCCAGTCATATCCGACTCTAGGATTCAGTGCTCATCTCTTTTTCAAAGCCGAAGAGCCAGCGCTGTCTGCTTCTGCAGACGTTTCCATGGTCATGTGGCAGGCATGACTAGACACCAGAGTGCACAGAACTCTGTTACTTTCCCACCTAAGTAGTCCCTATTTATCTACTTGCAATTTCTTGCTTTCCAAGTGCTAGGTTGGCAGGAGCTGGGACAAAGACGAGAGCTCATTCTGTCCTGCAGTACTCAGGAATCGAACTGTTGGCCTTCCGCCTCTCAGCTCAGCATCTTAGCCACTTGAGCCACTGCAATCCTTAAACTTTTCTTATAATACCATCCAAATGCTTTCTAATCCAAATACAATGTTTTGGCTGGTATGACACATGGAATGCTTTGTGTTGGATTGAAAGTGTAATTTTTAATGTGGATGCATTTCTGTTATTTCCAGATATATTTTTTTAGAGGGCATCAATTCTGTTCGATCTTGCCCACCATAAGGGAGGATGATCTTTGATTAAGCAACCAACCCTGTGTTCTTATAAAATAAATTCTTATGGAAAGAGATGACTATAAAGCATTTATTCACACTGCAACAATGAGGGAGAGTGCAACATTCGAATATTCTAAAACATCTGCTTTAATTGTATCTATGTGCATATTATTATTATTATTATTATTATTATTATTATTATTATTATTATTATTATTATTATTATTATTATTATTATTATTATTATTATTATTATTATTATTATTATTATTATTATTATTATTATTATTATTATTTCATGTCAGAAATTATTCTGGGTTGAAAGGATTTTTGCTGGAGAAACTCTGCTCAGGGGATGCATGCCCGAATGAGGCTCCTTTCATGTCCCCAAGATCTTTCCCCACCGAAATGGTCCCTATTTATACTTGCAATTTCTTGCTTTTGAACTGCTAGTTTGGCAGGAGCTGGGGACAGAGAAGAGCACTCAAACTGTCACGCAATCTGGTAGAGGTAACCAGGGGAAATGTACTCTCATGACAATGTTGCTGTAATATTGATATTTTTGCATTGTGATAATATGGAACTTTGTAATTAATTGTAACTGGATTTTTTGTATTTCTGTATATTTTGTATCTCTGTGTTGTCACTGTGATTGATATTAATATGTAACTTTGTAATTTATAATTGTATTGTATATTCTCTTCTGTAAGCCGCCCTGAGTCACATTTTTGTTGAGTAGGGTGGAATATAAATCTAATAAATGAAATGAAATGAATGTCAATTTTGCCACCAAGGATTAACATGGTACTACAGCTCATATACACTAAGCAGATCTTGTACTGGTGCAAATAAGAGCAAAATGGGGGAAAATACTGTACTATCAACTAAAGTAGAGTAAAAAAGTAAAGCTATTTGTTCCACTTTAACACTGTTGACATGAGGTACACAGAAAAAGTCTACTCTAAGATTGTAGTATTTTTGAACCAAAATCAATTATTTATAAACTATTATCCTATTAAAATTAGTACATAAAACAGTTTAGAAAACTTGAGAAACACATTAAAAAAGTAAAAAGAAGTAACAGCTTGATGTTTAAAGTCTCCTAACTGGTCATCAGTTACTGGGAGGGAAAGTATGTGTAAAGGGAAAGATTTTTGCTGGTCCACAGAAGGGCGTCCAGGCGTGCCCAAACTTTTTGGGCCACAGTCCGGTCACATGGTTCAGGGGACTGGTCACTTTGGCCCATGGGCCGGATCCAGCCCCCAACGCCAATTCATCCAGCTCGCAAAGCCCTCATTGTTCCCGGAAGCAGAAGTAAAATGTGACGAGGGCTTCGTAGGCTGGATGAATTGGCGTCGGGGGCTAGATCCAGCCCATGGGCCGTAGTTTGGATACCCCTGGGTTAGCTAGCCCAGCCCTCTGGGAAGAGAGGTCTATGGCTTGAGAACAACAGAAGAGAAGGTCCTCTCTCTTCTCTTCACCAAATGATCCTGTGAGGGTAGGTCAAAAACAACACTTTGAATTGGGACTGGAATTGGAGCTGTTACAATAGGGGATCCAGATGCTCACTGTAATCAGGTCCAGTTAATATTCTGGTTGCAGCATTATGGACATGCTGAAGTTTCCAAATATTTTCCCAAATCAGACCTATGAAGAATTCTCTGCAAAGAATGAAGCACACCCATGAAGACAAGACAGGTTACATGATCTCACCATCTCCAAAGGAACCATTTAGTGCTTTCCCCAATTGCTGAAGCACTGTATATTTTATCTGAAGTTTTAGATAAACTTCAGATATAAAACTTTTATACCTTGATGGCGAACCTTGGCACTCCAGGTATTCTTAGATTTCAATTTCCAGAAGCCCAAGTCTCTGTGAATCCACACAGTAAACCCATTCATGTGGATTCACAGAGACTGGGGCTTCTGGGAATTGAAACCCAAGAACACCTGGAGTATCTCACATCACTTCTTGCAAACACCATATAAAGTAAATCAACATTATAATAATAATCATGTACTTTTAAGCCAATCCTTAAGGATACAGCTCTCACAGGAGTGGTCTCTTCCAAGAAAGTACTCCCTGAAGCTGTCAACATCTTTGTCAAAATCTAGGCATGTTCACATAGAGAGATATGTCATTATTACGCTGCCTATATGAAGGCAGCATCAAACGCTAATGTTTGAGTGGCCTCTACTAAGAGTTCTGTAGCAAGAACTGTAATGAAGCCTGTATCTGCAGCATCCAATCTAGAATGGCTATCAGTCTTGCAATTCACTGTTTGATGAACACGCTTGTGAGCAAACTTTATAAATGCAAAGATTGAGGCATCATTAAAGCAACACAACAGAATTACTACCAAAATCCGAATAGGCAACAATCTAACTTTCCTCCCATATTATGGTGTTGTTGTTCAGCCGCGCAGTTGAGTCCGACCCTTTGTAACCACATGGACCACAGCATGTCAGGCTTCTCTGTCATCTGCTATCCTCAGAAGTCTGCCCAGGTCCATATCTACTACATCAATGATGCTGTCTAACCATCCCATCAGGAGTACACAGAAAGAGCCTCCTTGAAGATTGTGAATAAAATCGGTAATATACTGGCCAGCGACCTTGCTGGCTAATCTTCCTAACGCCAGATCAAACCAAAGGAACTGAAGAATGAATCCACCAGAAAGGTCTTTGTCAAGACCAACTGTAACTATGATCTCAGACTGGCACCTGAGGAGGGCTAAATTCAACCTTGGGATGTCGCTTTTTGCTTCCAAACAGCTGGAAGTCCAGAAAGGAAGGATCAGCCACAAAGGTTCATTGCTAGGCCCAGTTTCTGGGGAGACTGGTGGTGTTGCAACTGCAGGGAAGTCTTCTGGGAGACACAACGCAACAAAATATGACTATTGGTCACTTCACTTTGCACCATCAAAATGAACAAACGTGACTCCAGCTCTAGAACTGCAAAGTCAAGTTTACATGTACCACTTGAGCACCTCTGGCACTTCTTCTGCTCTTTGCATTTTCCATGTCCCATGAATTGCACCAGACCAAGACTGCTCTGTAACCAGTACATGTTTGACCAGTGAGATATTTTTGAGGCTTGCCAAGAATGTGGTAAATGACTGAAACAATAACAGGAGTAACCAAATTCTTTCAAAATATTCACCTAAACATCTAGGACCTACCTAACTACCACCACCACCCGTGGTCATATCATTATTTCTTATTTCGGGTTTTTATGATTCTGAAGGGACTGCAGTGGCTCAAGTGGCTAAGACGCTGAGCTGGGAGGTGGAAGGTCAGCAGTTCAATATCCAAATACTACAGGACGGAATGAGCTCCCATCTTTGTCCCAGCTCCTGCCAACCTAGAAGTTTGAAAGCAAGAAATTGCAAGTAGCCAAATAAGGACCACTTTGGTGGGAAGGTAGCATTTCGTGTGCTCCGTTATCTAGTCATGCCTGCCACATAACCACGGCAATGTCTGCAGAAGCAAACAGCGCTGACTCTTCGGCTATGAAACAGAGATGAGCACTGAACCCTAGAGTCGGATACAACTGGCTTTCAAGCAAGGGTGACCTTTACCTTTACCTATGATTCCGAAAGCAGAAAACTAAGTTCTCAAAAACACAGTTTGATTCTCCGCTAACACGTTCGCCTATTCCAAGCTAGGTAAAGGTTTCCCTTGCTCGAAAGCCAGTTGTATCCGACTCTAGGGTTCAGTGCTCATCTCTGCTTCAAAGCCGAAGAGCCAGCGTCGTCTGCTTCTGCAGTCATTTCTGTAGTCATGTGGCAGGCATGACTAGACACCGGAGTGCATGCAACACTGTTACCTTCCCACCAAAGTGGTCCCTATTTATCTTCTTGCAATTTCTTCTTTTTGAACTGCTAGGTTGGCAGGAATATGCTATTGAGCCACAAAGTGATAAGCAGAAAGAGGAACAGAAAAGAAGAAAGGGGAAAAGAACCAGTGTGGCTGTATCCAAGGTACACATTTATTTAACTTGTGGTCAAAAGACTTAAGCCAAATTCAGGAGGGACTGTTTCATAAAAGGCCACTGCAGCCTCAACCCTGAAATCCCAAACACACGGGAAGAAGCAGAAGGAGACAGAGTGCTGTCCTCTTGTGGTCATAGGTAATATTACAAAGTCTTCATATAGAAGGCGCCCTTTGCTTTCTCTGATATCTCTCCTCATTCAGACAGACATAATAGACAAAGACAGATCCAGTCAGAACGGCCAGCTGTCCAAGTTCTGAGATTATCATAGCCTGGTTCCCAAGCCATAAAAATGGACACTCAAATAACTGGATGTCTGAGGGTCTGGCCAGATTATCCTGCTATATAATAGGGTAGACCAGGAGTTCTCAACCTTTTTTAAGCCGGGAGCTGGGTCACGCTCCTCAGACAGCTTTGGGGGGGCCGGACGGCCATTCTGCCCTTCCTCCACCACATGGCACTTCCTGGTGTGGTGGAGGCGGTGGAGGGGGGCACATGAAATCAGGACCACAAGAAGAAGAACTGGATGGCTGCACACACTAGATCTGTGATGGCGGACCTTGGCACTCCAGATGTCCTTGGACTTCAATTCCCAGAAGCCCAAGCACCCTGTGAATCCACAAGAATGGGTTTACTGTGATTCATTCTACCCGCGCTGCCTTCATCACTCCCAGAAGCGGAAATAAAATGTGCCTGTACAGAGGAAGGGTTAACCCGGAAGAGTCTTAACCGTACCGGCGCGTTTTACTTCCAATTCCCGGAGCGACAAGGGCACTGTGGGCCAGATGAATCGCAGTAAACCCATTCATGTGGATTCACAGGGTGCTTGGGATTCTAGGAATTGGAAGTCCAAGAACATCTGGAGTGCCAAGGTTAGCCATCACGGCACTAGATGTTTTGGATATCACAGTCAAGCAGATATGTAAAATTCTTGAGCAGCTCGCACACCCCCTAGTGAACTTGTATTTTTCTTAAAAGAAAAGAATTGGCTTCTAGAGCATATCTTGTTCAAAGAACTGGCAATGATACAAAAAGTTCGGTTTCACTTACCAGTGATAACTTTCGTTCTTCGAGTATATAGTTTGTGAATACACACTCATGGGTTATGCGCCTGCGCAGAACAGCCGATCGGAGGCTTGAAAAGCTATTGGTCAAAAGTTTTGGCGGTAAGACCGCCCACCGTACCGCCCACCCTGAGGCGCCCGCGCGCCATTTTACCTCAGTTCCATACTTAAGCCAAGCACAGGATAAACCAACTGATCTCATCCGTGCAGCTCAAGAGGGGAGGCAGGGTGGGTAGTGTGTATTCACAAACTATATACTCGAAGAACGAAAGTTATCACTGGTAAGTGAAACCGAACTTTCTCCTTCGTATAGTTTGTGAATCCACACTCATGGGAGATTAGCAAGCTCACACTTACTTGGTCGGTGGGCAGTCGGATGAGATGATCCCACGATGAGCTGAAGAACCCGTAGGTGGACCCGTCAGGGGCGTTGAGTCCGGAGCCCTCTGGTGAGGACGACACGGCCAAGCCTGGCGTCCGCAGTGGCTCTGGTGTCCACCCTGTAGTGCTGGACAAATGTGGAAGGTCTGGACCAGGTGGCAGCCTTACATATGTCCTCAAGCGGTGTGCCCTCCAGAAAGGCAGTGGATGTGGCAACCGCCCTGGTGGAATGCGCCCTGACATGTGGTGGAGGTGGCAGTGAAGCTGACTCGTAGGCCAGGTAGATGGTAGAGGTGATCCATTTGGAGAACCTTTGAGCAGAGATGGGTTCACCCTTGGACTTTCCCCCATAAGCCACAAAGAGGCGTTGTGACTTCCTGAACTCTCTAGTCCTGCTGGTGTAAAACAATAAAGCTCGTTTCACATCCAGCGTGTGCCAAGTCCTTTCTTGGGCGTTAGTGGGGTTCTGGAAGAAGGTTGGCAAGGAGATAGTTTGTGCCATGTGAAACTTGGAGACCACCTTGGGTAGAAAGGTGATGTCCGCTTGGAGGACGACGCGGTCGTTGAAGAACTGGAGAAAAGGTGCGTCTGCTCGCAGGGCAACCAGCTCACCAGCTCGTCGTGCAGACGTGATGGCCACCAGGAATGCTGTCTTCCATGTGAGGAGACGAACATCGGCGGTAGCCAAGGGCTCGAAGGGGGTCCTGGTGAGCGCGTTGAGAACGGTGGACAGTGACCATTGAGCCGTCGGTGTCCGGGCCGGCGGAAAAGCGTTCTTTAGTCCCTTGAGGAAGCGCTTTACCGTTTGGTCGCGGAAGGCCCCGGAAGCGGGCGAGCCAGCAGGAGAGTGCGCTACCACTGCTGCGAGATGCACTCGGATGGAGGTGATGCTGAGACCAGACTCCGCCAGCTGGAGGAGGTAGGTTAAAATGTCCTGCAGTCCCACCTGGGTGGGGGGCGTTTGCCGGGCGGCCAGGAAAGCACAAAAACGCCTGTATTTGGAAGCGTAGGACTTCCTTGTGGAAGGGCGCCGCGCTAGTTCAAGGATCCTGGCCAGTCTGGGGTTATCCTCCACGCGGTGAGGTGGAGGCTGGGCAGGTCCGAATGGTGCAGCTGGCCCTGCTCCATTTGGAGGAGTGTCGGTGATTCCGGCAGTGTGCGATACTGTGACGACATGCGCAACAGTAGCGGAAACCAGGGTTGGCGCGGCCACGCCGGTGCCACCAGAATTGCATTGGCTCTGTGTTGGTGCATCCTGGTGAGTACCTTCTGGACCAGAGGAAACGGAGGAAAGGCATAGAGATAGTCCTGATCCCACCGTTTCATGAAGGCATCGCCCTCGGAGTTCGGTCCGATGCCTGCTCTGGAGCAGTACCTGGTGAGTTTCTTGTTGGACTCCGATGCAAAGAGGTCGATGCTCGGCGTCCCCCAGACCTGGCACAGGGACTGGAACACTCCGTCGTCCAGCTCCCATTCGTGGGTCGTCGAGGTGAGACGGCTCAGGTGGTCTGCCAAGACATTCAGTGTGCCCTGAATGTGCACTCCAATTGGGAAAATGTGCCTCTCCAGGCACCATTCCCACAACTGCACTGCAAGGTACAAGAGGGTGGTGGACCGTGTTCCTCCCTGCTTGTTGAGGTACGCCACCGCCGTGGTATTGTCCGAGGCCACTTGAACCGCCTTGCCGGTGAGCAGAGTCTCGAAGGAGCGCAGGGCCTTCCAAATGGCCAGCAGCTCCAAGTAATTTATGTGGTGCACCGTTTCGTGCGGTGCCCAGGCGTCGTTGACCGTGAGAGTCCCGCAAGCAGCGCCCCAGCCGAGGTTGCTCGCGTCGGTCAGTATCTGCAGTGAAGGTTGCGGGGGGTAGAAACTCTTCCCCGTGGCCACGTTGAGTGGTGTGGACCACCATAGCAGTTGGTCCCTCAGTTCTGGAGATGGGGTCAACCGTTTGCATTGGCTCTTCCGAAGTGCGTCGAACTCGTGAAGGAGCCACGATTGCAGGGACCTGAATTTCAATTTGGCATGGGGGATCACTGCCGTCGTTGAGGCCATCAGGCCTAGAAGTCTCTGAGCCTTCTTCGCCCGGATGCACGGTTTCGTGCGCAGTTCGCTCACCCCCTGCGCAATGTCCCGTAAGCGTTTCTGGGGGGCGTAGGCTCTCGTAATGAGCGAGTCGAGTACCGCTCCAATGTACTCGACGCGCTGGGAGGGAGTCAACTTCGACTTGGTGAAGTTGATCCTGAGGCCGAGACTCTCCATGAGGTGAACCGTGTATTGTGTGTCCCGAACGGCCGACGATTTGGTGGGGGAGACGATCAACCAATCGTCGATGTATGGGAAGACCCTGATGCCCCGTTGGCGGAGGAATGCAGCCACCGGAGCCATGCATTTGGTGAAGACCCGCGGTGCCGTGGCCAGACCGAACGGTAGGCATCGGTACTGGTACACGGAATGGTCGATACGGAAGCGGAGAAACCGTCTGTGTTCCTCGAGGATGGAGACGTGGAAGTAGGCATCCTTGAGGTCTATGACTGTGAACCAGTCCCCTTTGTTGATGAGGGGGAGGACGGTTTGTAGGGTCACCATCCGGAACTTCCTGGTGTGGATGCATTTGTTCAGGCGGCGTAGGTCCAGGATAGGGCGAAGGCCTCCGTCCTTCTTCTGGACCACGAAGTACCTCGAGTAGAAGCCGTTGTCCCAGTCGGACGGTGCTACCCGCTCGATGGCTCCCTTGGAGAGAAGGGTTGCTATTTCTTCCTCCAAATGGGGGGACGAGGTGGTGAGACGATGTCTTCCTACTCGAGGCACCCGCACGAACTCGATGGCGTAGCCAGAGGACAAGATCTTTAAGACCCACTGGTCGTCCGTGATGCCCGACCATGCCTGGAGGAAGTTCCGGAGGGGGAGGTACGGGATGTGGAGCGAGAGAGACTCGGCCGTCGCAGCTTCAAACGCGGGGCTTGGGCCTCGCGGTCGAACGCTTGTCCTGTCCGTAGGGCCGGTAGCGGGGTTTGTGTTGTCGCCGCTGTTTATAGGAGCTGGATCTAGGCTGCTCCGCCGGTCCCTGCTGCTGTGGGTTGCCCTGGAACCGCCGTGTGAAGGGCTGGAACCTCGGCCTGGTGGAAGTTGCCGGCGTGGTGAGCCCCAGGAACTTCGCCGTGGAACTGGTCTGGCGCATCTCATTCAGGACCTTATCGGTGTCCTGACCGAAGAGGCCCTGCCCGTCGAAGGGAAACTCCTCGATGAGCTTTTTCATAGCGTCATCGAGGGAGGTGTCCCTGAGCCAAGCATGGCGACGGAGGTAGATTGCGGGGGCCATGTCTTTTGCCGCATAATCGTTGATATGCCGGGCAGTGCGCATCAACTGCTCGGCGACGAAGTCCCCCTCGGCGGCCAGCGCGTCAATCCTCTTCTGGGCATCTGCGGGCAGTTTAGCCGTCTCAACCTTCACCTGCTCCCAGAGGTGAGATTGGTACAGGCCCATGGCGGCCGAATAGTTTGCGGCCCGAAAGAATAGGGAACCGGTGGCGTAAAACTTACGCCCCACCGCGTCCAATTTCTTTCCCTCCGGCGTCGACGGGACCGGGAATCCGCTGGTGGCCGTCCTATGCTGGAAGGCCTTGACCACCAGGGAATTCGGCAGGGGGTGCGCCTGCAAGAACTCGACGTTCTCGTCCAGGACCCGGTACATGCTGTCGAGCCTGGACGAAACGGAGTGTGCCGCCAAAGGTTTCTTCCACGTCGCCCTCGCCGTGGTCATCATGGAGGGGAGCATGGTTATGTGGACCGGTCGCACGGCACGCCTGTCGAGCTTCGCGGTCATCTGATCCTCACCCTCCAACGGCGGCTGGTCGACCTTCAGGTTGAGGGCGGTGCCGAGCCTCGTGAGCATGGCGGTCAGTGAGCGCTGGTCCTCACCACGCGGTGGGTCCACCGAGCCGATGGCTTGTTCCGGCGTGCGCTCGGCGTCGACGTCTCCCTCGTCCTCCTCCGACGACGAGCTGGACTCATCGGAGGACGAGGGAGGCAGTCTTTCGTCCACGTCCGGACCGCGCCAGTACGGCCTGGGCGGGCCGGCGGGATGGGCGTCCACCGCATCAACGTCCGGACCACACCATGACGGGTTGGGTGGGCCGGCGGAGCGGGTACTCGACCCACGGGAGGTCGGTGGGGCCGCGGCAGAGCCGGGATGCCCGGGGCTTGCGGTGGTCGGAACCGGAGCCGCAGAGGCCGCAGGCGTGGAGGTCTGGAACCTGGTCGCAAACGACGCCATGACCTGAAACATCTCTCGGACGAGGGCCATCTGAGACGCGTCCGAGTCCGCTGGCGGTGGAGCTCCGGTGGCCGGCGGGATGGTGGCCCACGAAACGGTGGGAGCCGAAACGGTGGCCGGCGTCGGTGTCGGCGAAACGGTCGTCGAAACGGTGGCGACCGCCTCGTCCGTCGGTGTTCTGGGCCGTGGAGAGACGGAGGCCTGCCTCGGCGAGGAGTTTCTGCCCCGAGGAGGAGAGGAGAGCACCTGAGGTGGGCGAGCTGGAGCCCCAGCCCTGCGTCCTTTCTCAGGTGACCCGGAAGACGACCGTCCTCCCCAGATGGAGGATCCCGGAGAAGGACATCGGGCAGTCGAGAACGGCGGAGAAGGCCCGGGAGAGGCGGGTGTGCGCGGAGTGGGGGGAAGCGACCGTCTCTTCTCCGACCCACGCTTGCGCTTCTTCTCACCGTTCTTGTCCTTCTTCTTCTTCTTCCTCATCGGAAGCACGGAGGAAGAGGCCGGCGGTGGTTGAGCGGCAGCGGCGGCCGTGGAGGCGGACGCGGCGGGAGCCAGAGCGAGCTCCATCAGGTGAGCCTTGAGGCGATTGCTTCGGTTCTGCACCGCGAGGCGCGTAAACTTTTTGCAATGCGGGCAAGACTGGCTCTGATGCGACTCTCCCAAACAAAAGAGGCACAGGCTGTGTCCGTCGGAAGCCGGAAACTTCTTAAGGCAAGCCGTGCACTGTTTAAACGCTGCAGCCATCAACCGCGGAAAAAATTCTTCCAGTGGAAGTTTCTGGAGACGAGTACCCCGAAGGGCCGACCAGCCGCCACCCCCTTGAGGGGGGAGACGGTGATCGATGCGAAAAATTGGCTACTGAATCCACTCAAGAGAAGAGACAGAGCCGGGGTGGCGATCCTGCCCGGAGGACAAGATCACCGAGAAAAATTGAGATTTGCCAAAAAGACTTTCCCTCAGAAGGGCGAAAAAATTGAGGAAGCTCTCAACGATCGTCCTGCTGCTACGGCGGAAAGAAGAGAACTGAGGTAAAATGGCGCGCGGGCGCCTCAGGGTGGGCGGTACGGTGGGCGGTCTTACCGCCAAAACTTTTGACCAATAGCTTTTCAAGCCTCCGATCGGCTGTTCTGCGCAGGCGCATAACCCATGAGTGTGGATTCACAAACTATACGAAGGAGAACCGATATCCTATTACCAAACTAACCGAGGATCACAACAGAGGAATGGTGCATGTGATGCATTAAAGCATCACAAAGCTTTTAATTGACAATCTACTTCAAAGCTCCCATTCATGTTGTTCAGACATTTAAAGAGGAACCAGCACTATCCAGACTCTTGTGACCCAGTGTTTGGCTGACATCGATTTGAAAAGCAACAATGAAGTAACAGGTGCTTTTGACTCCAGACCAGGGGTCCCCAAACTGCAGCCTATGGCCATATGCGGCCCCCAAGCTCTTTCTGTGCGTACTTCCAACCTGCTCGTTTACTGCTATCACCCTCAAGGTCAGGGCACGTTTTACTTCCACTTCCAGGAGCAACAAGGGTGGCATGGGCTGGATGAATTGGTGTCGGGGGCCAGATCTGGCCCGCAGGCCATCATTTGGGCACCCCTGGTTTAACAGAGAAAATGGAAGCCTGAAATCTATCTCAACCTGTTGCAAAACACATTGCAAGGTGCGTTTTGCTTCCCCTTCCGGTGGGAGGAACCACATGACCAGCCCACTGAACCACGTGACTGGCCCGTGGCCCAAATGTTTGGGCACCCTGCTCAAGGCATTGTTCTTCCTGCCACAGACAGCACTATCTACAGGTTTTTCCATCTCTTTCTTAAAAATAAAAATAAAAACCACAAGAGCAGCATTGTTCCTTCTGGTCTCCATGGTTCCTTCTGTCAGCCTCCTCTCAGTCTTATCCTCTATACTAGCATTTTGGCCATTCTAGATGTTTTGCTAGCCAGCAGAGCTCAGGTACCTGTATTACTCAGCTTTTCCACCACCACCTTCTCCATGCATTACCATGTTTAAATAAATAAATTTTGTGTCAGAAATTACTCTAGGTTGGAAGGATTTTTGCTGGAGAAACTCCACTCAGGGGATGCCCAAATGAGGTTCCTTTCATGTCCCCAAGATCTGCTGTGCAGCACTCAGGTATCGAACCCTGACCTTCCAGTCTCCAAGTTCAGCATCTTCACCACTAAGCCACCACAGTGCTGCTATGCTGAAGGCTACATATGTGTGTAAGGAAGATCAAACAGCCATGTGGATGGGTACAAGAAATGTCTGGCCTGCTTTTGCAAAAAAGAAAGGGAAAAGAGAGTAAAAGGTTTGGTGGTTTTGCAATGAATGAATGAATGAATGATACACAGAGTTTTGCATAATGAACATTTCTAGAGGGCCCACCCATTAAGGCAGGTAGAATTCCATAACAGATGCATTGATTGGTGTAAATATGGAAAGGAAATAAGAATGTTTCAGAATCTGTTTGAAACAGCACCAAAGATGCAAGAAACTTTTTTTTCCAGATAGAACTACAGTAATTAATTTGCAAGCCAGTGATCATCTCAGGGACGTTTACAAAGAAAATAGTCTGTTCAATTTCTATTCTAATCTACCAGATCAACCTAAAGAAACTTGCTGCAGTCTTTGACACCACATACAGCTCTGAACAAACTTTTTCCAAAATGAAAATTGTGAAATCCAAATGTAGGTGAAGACTTACAGATGAACATTTACATGACATTTTTAAGGGTCTCTGTCACAAACTTTGACTTCGACATTCATGCCTTAGCTAACAGAAAACAGCCACAACAAAATCACATTGATTAGGTAAGCATGGGTAGATTAAAAAAAGATTAAACAGTAAAATATTATTCCAAAATGGGTTGGCACTCAAGTTAACATTTCTTCACTGAACTCTGAATATTTACATTTGATCTAAATAGGTAGGTTAATAATTTTGTTACCTTTTGATTTAAGATGTGTCCCTCTTTAGGCATTGGACACTCGAATACACGCCCCATGTCTCACAAAGTTGAGGACCACTGCTCAAGAGTATGTACAGGTAAAGGTAAATGTCACCCTTGGTTCAAAGCCAGTCGTATCCGACTCTAGGGTTTGATGTTCATCTCTGTTTATAGCCAAAGAGCCAGTGCTGTCTGTGTCAGCAGATGTTACTGTGGACATGTGGCTTGCATGACTAAGCACTGGAGCGCACGGAACACTGTTTACCTTCCCAATGAAGTGGTACCTATTTATCTACTTGCAATTTCTTGCTTTTGAGCTGCTAGGCTGGCAAGAACTGGGACAGAGATGGAAGCTTACTCCGTCATGCAGCACTCAGGTCTTGGACTGCTGACCTGCCGACCTTCCAGTTGTCAAGTTCAGCATCTTAACCACTAAGCCACCGCATGTACAGACACCTACCGAAATCTAGGACCAAGCAGGGGAAGTCTCACGACTACATCCAAGTGCATATCAAACCTCCAGTCCTGAATGGCAAACCATGGCCTAATTTCATGCAGCCCATGGATTTCCACATTTCCAAGAGACGCTGCAGGCATCTCGCCTGGCAGCCGTATCACTGGAAAGGGCTGGCATAGCAAGAAAGGCAGAAAGAGCAAAAGAGGAATTGTGGCAGAAGAATATATCCAAGAGAAAGTGGGTGGCAGAGACAATGAGCGAAAGAAAGGAGGCAGCCGACAGAGGGGAAAATGTCTGACCAAAGGGGCACAGCAAGAGAGCCCACATGCAAAGGAGGAATGGGGTGGTAAAGATAGTGCTGATAAGAAAAAGGGGGTGGCACAAAGAGTGCACAGAAAAGGAAAAGGGATGGCAGAGAGACTGCACACAAAAGTAAAGGGGGTGGCAGAAACAACAAGCATAGAACAGGGGTGCCCAAACTTTAAATGCAGTGGGCTGTTCACATGGTTCAGCGGGCCAGTCACGTAGTTCCTTCCACTGGAGGTAAAACATGCCTTGCAATCTGTTTTGCAAGAGGTATGTTTTGCAACAGGATGAGATGGATTTTCAGGCTGCCATTTTCTGTGCTTAAACCAGGGGTGCCCAAACTACAGCCCATGGGATGGATCAGGCCCTCAATGCCAATTCATCTGGCCCACGCCACCCTCGTCACTCCTGGAAGCAGAAGTAAAATGTGCCCATACAGGCGCATTTTACTTCTGCTTCCGGGAGTGACGAGGGTGGTGTGGGCCAGATGAATTGGTGTTGGGGGCCTGATCCGGCCCATGGGCTGTAGTTTGGGCACCCCTTGCGTAGAAAGTTTTTTCTTGCTTTGGATTCTGATCACACCAACCAACAATATGCAGCATCAAATAAATATACATGTGGTCTCTGATAGATGAGGACAATGTCCCCACTAAGAGATTTTTCCTGTAGGCACGAAAGGGGGTTCTTGCCTTGAATCTACTGTCGTTCCTCTTTTTTAGCCAGAAGACAGACTCTTGTTCTGGCTTTTAGTGTGTGCAGCAGATGGGACAGGCCTCCCCGCTCCTAGTGTCTGCTGTGTGTGGCTGAATGAAACATATTTAGCACTTTTTAATTATTCTTAATAAATCAGTCTTCTAAATCATTTTTGTTGCTCTCTCTGTGACTCTGAGAAGCCTGCTGATGCCAGGGAGAGAGGTTGGCAGGAGGGATAAAGGGAGAGGAGGAAATTGTAGGGTAGTTTCTTCTCACACTCCCAACCTGATCCAGGTTGGAGGTGCTTCTAAAAGTTATTCCTTTTCTTTCGTTCTTCCAACTCCACTTCCTGAAAATCTGGAAGTCTTCAACTTTCAATCTCCCAGTTGATTTCCAGTGGAGTGACTTTGGATATGAAGTGACTTTGGATATGAAAACTGAGAAGAAAAATCTATTCCCTCAGCTCCTTCCCGTTCCCCAATTTTGAAACCGATCTTCAATTCTCAGGGTGACCACCAGGTATGAGAAAGCAGAAACATGAATGAAAGTGGCAATCATGTCGCCTCCTCCTCCTACTCCTCCTCCTCCTTCTGCGGTCTCTGAATCCAGGTGATCCCCCTGGCAATCAGCCATGAAGACTGTCCTGAGAATATAATGCAGTGGCTTTCCATTTGCCTTCCACATCGCAGCATGACACCCGCACCACTGATCCAGTTCCGCAAGTCACTTTCTGGTCCTGAGCCCTTTTGGAATGCATCAGTCCTCCTCAGCCCCAAGCCAGTATTGATGAAGCTGCTGCTCTCCATCAAGATGGATTCAAGTGGGATTTAATCCACTTGGGGACCATCCAGTGGTGGGCATCAGCAGGTTCACATCAGTTTGCCAGAACCGGTAGCAGAAATTCTGGCTGGCCCTGCCCATCCAAGTTTTGAAATAAAGTAGTCCCAATTCGGGTGCAATGCAGGGCTTTCCCCCTGGCCATGCCCACCATACCACGCCCACAGCATGGTAGTAAAATTTTTTGGAGCCCACCACTGCTTGGGGGTTGATTCGCTGGCAGTATAGTCTACTCTATTACTATAGCAGGGTAACCTGGCCCGTAGGATTCTAAATTATTGCAGGAATGCAAAGACCCAACATTCTGGATTAATACACAGTACAGTACTTTGCACCACCACATGGTTTGATGAAAGTTCAATGAGTGATTGGAGGGGCATATCTCAGACACCCTAACTCCAAACTTCACCAAACTTAGAAAGGCTTGAGTGGAGAGCCAGCAGAAGACTCTCCCCAATTATTGTATGTCTAGGTGGCTTAGGGGGTGAGTTACCACCACCACCCCAAAAAAAACACCACTCATTGAATTTTCCCCAACCCAGATGGGTTTTTTGTACTAGTAGAGAACAAGGACACAGTAGGGATTTCAACCAGTTGGGATAATGGAATAGTCAAAACATGGCAGTATTAAAGTTGTCAGTGGGACCTGACATCATGTTCAATTTCAGAGCTTGGAAACTTTTGGGTTACTACTTCCCAAATTCTCCATGCAGTTTGGTCACTGGTCATCTTGTTGGGGGGGTTATCCGAATTGTAGTCCAAAAATGCAACTTCTCCAAGCTTTCTAACCAATATTTCTACAGAAAGCAAGATGACTAGCTGAAGATTTTTCATGCCCAGAGTTGTCCACTGCTAAATGTTTGGACAATTTAGAGTGGTGTAAAACTTAATGTATTTATCAGGTAGCAGATTGTGTTGTTGTTTTTTTAAATTAAAAAAACGGCTTGTACACCACATGTATGTCAAAAACATATATCCCTGCGTAGAAATACAGGAAGATAAGCTCAGTTGTTCCATCAAGAGCATCTGGATTAATATGATTGGGTGGGTGGGGGGACAAAATGAACATGGTAGTCTACTACCAACTACACAGCCAAGGAGATGATGCAGATGAAATCTTTCAAAAACAAATTGCCAAACATATATGACATAGTGGTAATGGAAGATTTCAATGTATCTTAATATTTGTTGAGAGACAAATTCTGCCAAATATGGCCCATTCAACAATTTCCTGGCTTGTGTGGATAATTTTCTCCCACAAAACATGGAGGAAGAGACTAGAGGAGTATCTACCTTGACTTGATTCTAACCAATAGAGATGACTTGGTAGAAGAAATAACAGCAAGAGGGAAAGGGGGGGAGGAGAGTGACCTTGTTCTACTTGAGTTTTTTATTCCAAAAGCAGTTTGCAGCTGAAAAAAGATGAATCTAAAACCACAAAAGCTCAGATGGACCTAAAAACAAAACAGAAAAGGACACATATATGAAGTGGAAGGAAAGTCTGGCTACAAAGGAAGAAAATAGTCAAGTAGCAAAGAATTGCAGGAATGGTGTTAGGAAGACAAAAGCTGAGAATGAGCTGAGGTTTACAAGAAATGCTAAAAACATTAATAAAAACATTTTTGGGATAGTAAAACCCCGACTTACCTAAAAAATCGGTTCCCTGGCCTATTTCGTAACTCGATTTTTTTTGTAACTCGAGGCATGCACTAAAATAAATAAATAAAAACGGAGAGCTTTTCTACCTTCTGGCTGCTGATACTTCCTTTTCTTATACTTCCGGAGGTGTGGGGTAGTGGTGGGGAGTGATTTTTAGTGCACAAAATGGCGCCGGTGCCATTTTGGGCGCTAAAAAACTGAATTTTCACATGTCGGGGTATTTTGTAACTCGGGTTTTCTTTCGTAAGCTGGGACCCTGAGTTATGAAAAAATCATTTCGTAACTCAAAAATTTCATATCTCAAGACGTTCGTAAACCGGGGTTTTACTGTACTGCATAGCAAAAGTCAGAGAAAAGAAACAGTGGAGATGGGAAATGCTAACAGATGACAAAGAAAAGCCAAGAGTGCTCAATTCCTAGGTCAACTGGGTTTTTCCCCAAAAGACAGTATCCGACCTGTTCAAGAAAATGTGAAGTACAAAGGAAGGGGACATGATTCAAGGTTGAAACTGATAAACAAATAGTCACGGAATATTTTATTACCCTGGATGAGTTCTAATCCCCAGGGCCAGATAAACTGCATTCAAGGGAGGAACTGTCTAAAGAGATTTCAGAGCCACCCTCTATCATTCTCTTGGAATCATGGAAGACTGGCGAAGTGGTAGATGATTGGAGGAGGGCTAATGTCCCCATCTTAAAAAATGGCAAAAAAGAAGAACTGGGGAATTACAGACCAGTCAGCCTGACATCAGTCCCAGGGAAAATTCTGGAGCAGATTATAAAGCGGTCATTCTGCAAGCAACTTGATACAGTAATAACTAGAAGCCAACTAGATTCTGCCATACTAATCTTCTCATTTTTCAATTGGGTAACTTCCTCGTTAGATTGTGGAATAAGCTCTAGATGTAATATATCTTGACTTCAGCAAAGCCTTTGACAAAGTGCCCCATGATATTCTGATCAGCAAGCTAACTGGGTGTGGCCTGGATAGCACAAGTGTCAGGTAGACACAGGTAGATACAGTCGGTTATAGAATCGTACTCAGAGAGTACATACCAAAGGCTCCCTCTGAAAATGGGAGGTGTAACACGTTTTGTTGTTGTTCAGTCACACAGAGTCGACCCTTTGCGATCCCATGGACCACCACACGCCAGGCTCCTCTGTCATCCTCCTCAGCCCACCCAGATCTATACCCACTGAGTCAATGAAACCATCCAGCCACCTCATCCTCTGCCACTCCCTTCTCCTTTTGCCTTCGATCTTTCCCAGCATCAGGGCCTTCTCTAGTGAGTCCTCTCTTCTCATTTGGTGGCCAAAGTACTTCAGCTTCAGCATTTGTCCTTCCAATGAGCAGTCAGGATTTATTTCCTTCAGGATGGACTCATTTGATCTCCTCGCAGTCCAGGGGACTCTCAAAACTCTCCTCCAGCACCACGGTTCAAAGGCATCTGTTCTTCTGTGGTCAGCCTTCCTTATGGTCCAGCTCTCACAGCCATACATTACTACTGGGAAGACCATTGTTTTAACTACGTGGACTTTTGTAGGCAGGATGATGTCCCTACTTTTTGCCTCCCAAAAAGTAAGTGTACCACAAGAGTGCCACAGGACTCAATCCTGGGCCTGGTGGATGTTAGCATGTTTGTTAATGAGTTGGTTGAGGGAGTGCAGAGAATACTTATCACATTTGTGGATGACACAAAACTGAGTGGAACAGCTAAATCTCAGAAGACAGGAACAAAATTTAAAAAGATCTTGATAGCTTGAACCCTGGACGCGGTGGGAGGGGGGGGGGTGTTGAAAAACTCTCAAAAAAGAAGAACTCCATTCTTCGTCAAATAGGAGAAAACATGGATTTGACTCAAACCCTATTTACTGCTATATGCCATTTATACTAAGATAAGTGTTTTATTACTGCCCTACCATGAAAACGCAGAAGTTCCTTCCAAACCTATTATTTTATGCACATGCAAATTCATGCAAATATAATCCATTAACCAATCAATTAAAATTCATACATTTAATGATAATTTATGTAATAGGGAGACAGTCCAATTTTTAAGCAGGGAAAAATATCTCACATCTGGACTCTAAGGCTTTCCAGGTGGCAAGAAGCTCCTGACATGCAGAAAGCTTCAAATATGCAATCCCTCCATGCCTGCAGTCTAAAATGGCACAAACCAAGAAAGGCTGTTCTCACATACACACAGCTGCTCAAAAGAACTTTCCATGCATCAAGTCAGGAATCCATACAACTGCCCTAAAAGGTTAGATAATCATCATGACCCATTATAGATGAGAGGAGGGTCCTGAGAACTAAAGCCATATGTATATGTAGTGGGACTAAACAGTACCCTTAAAAGTCATGTAGTGGAGGAATTTGAGCTGGTGTAGTTTGCATGAAATTATAACAGATACAGGAGCCCTGCTCTTTCTTTCCTTCCTTCCTTCCTTCCTTTTCTTCTTTCTAAGCCAGAATGTAAACCCAGGGCACAGTTTTAGCATTGCCCCATGAAGATACGAACAAAGTCCTTGTGCCTTTAATAGTTTTATTTAGAAAATCCAATGTACACAAATTACATCTGCAGAAAATTCCTCCTGCACACAAATATTATAAAGGTATAAAAGGCCAGTCATCTTTTTCATATGCATGCCTTACATATATGTTAAGTCTTAAGCTCCAAAATGTATGGGCCAGTGGTTTGAACATTCATGTTCCTTGCCATGGTAGAGTGTCGTGCAATGTTTTCAAAGAGACACATGATATCTGACAACAATTTTTTTAGGGACTGAGAGGGAAGATTACCTTTTCACCAGCAAAGATTAAAATCACACACCTTTCCTACAGCATATCCCATTCTTTTCCAATTTGTCTCCATCTTCATCATTTCACAAGTTAAAACCCTCTAGAGAAAACCTACAATCACCTGCTAAAATGGTTTGAAACGATGGCAAGTAACCTTCCTTGTTGGAACAGCAACGCCTTTGCCTGAACCAGCCAGTGGCCGTCACAACTGGAGGAGTCTGGATGTGGCTTGGCCCCCTCCAGCCTGGGCTTATAACCATCTGATTCCATAGTCAACAGCCACTCAAGCAGAGCCATTTCCCTCATAACCCTTTTCTATGTCGGTCTGGGTGTGGAAACCAAAGACTAGAACAGAGGTGGCCAACCTTTTTCTATCATGGGCCTGACCACACCCACTTCTGCATTTATGACAGCCATGGGCGTGTTTGCGCATGCAGATTTTACAGATGGCATAAACACGCCCACTTCCAGGTGCGGCAGAAGCAGCAACAAGCCGGATGGGATGGTGTCGGGGGCCGGGGCGGGCCCATGGGCCATAGGTTGGGAACCCCTGGACTAGAACTTTGAAAAGTCACTTTTTGACCATAGGCCATACCGGCTGGTAAAATACACTGATCTGCACATAGGTAAAGGTCGCCCTTGCTTGAAAGCCATTTGTATCCGATTCTAGGGTTCAGTGCTCATCTCTGTTTATAATCATAGAGCCAGTGCTGTCTGTTTGCAGATGTTTCCGTGAACATGTGGCAGGCATGCCTCAACACAGGAATGCTGTTTAGCTTCCTACCGAAATGGTCCCCATTTATCTACTTGCAATTTCTTGCTTTCGAACTGCTAGGTTGGCAGGATCTGGGACAGAGACAGGAGCTCACTCCGTCATGCAGTACTCGGGTCTTGAATTGCTGACCTGCTGACCTTCCAGTCATCAAGTGCAGCATCATAACCATTAAGCCACCGCATCCCTGAATACTTTGTAAATTAAAATTTTGTAAATTAAAAACTTCCTGCATCCAGAAAAGCAAAATAGTGGGCACAGGTTTTCAGTGACTGTCACATACAGAGAAAGAGAATTATTACAATAGCCAGTGCAAAAAATACAGTAAAGAAAAACAAAAAGAGGAAAAACTAGATATATCTTCTAGAACCGTGATGGTGAACCTTGGCACTCCAGATGTCCTACTAAAAGGGTTGTGGAGGACAGGTTCACCAGAAGTGGGGTGGGTAGGACTTTAATAGCACCTTAACAACCATAGCAAGCACATAATTGGTCACTGTGGGGGAGCCTGGGCTTCTAGGAATGGAAGTCCAAGAACACCTGTTTCCTCTAGGCCAGGGTTTCTCAACCTTGGTTCTCCAGGTGTACTTGGACTTCCATTCCCAGAAGCCCACTTCCCCACCCCTTTGCCCATTGTGAATGTTGTTTATTTTTATTTGTTTGTTTGTTATCGTTATTCCTGTGGTTAGTCTACAGAGGATTTATTGGAAGGTTTACATGAAATATCTGCAGCAGCCGTGAACCTACTCCCTCGACTCGTGACTGTAACATGACATTTTTAATTGTGCACAGACAATTTCACACCCGTGTGCAAGAACAGTCTGTATTGTCTTTCTACAGGGAGAAAGAAAAGGAGGGGGGGACTTGCAGGGCTTTTAGGGTGCACACTAACCTTGACACAGTTGCACAGTCCCTAATAGCAGCCGATACTACGCCTGATCTTGGGGGAACCGTTGCAGTTGCTAAGATACTGGCAGCCGTGTGAATGGAAATGGGTCAGTAAACCTGTGGAGAGATAGTGTGACACTGGAGCCACCACAGCTGTTTCAGCACAGACCTAAATCCCACCCTTTCAATATTTATCACTCTCAGCCTTTCCAGCTCTTTCCTGTTGGCAATTTCCCACTCTTTGCGAGGCCTCCCTTTTCCTCGGCCTACCCGAGGCTGAAAGCCAGAACCCTTTTAACGGAAGACAAATAAATGCCCCTTCCTTTAAACTCTCTCTCTCGCTCTCTCGCTCTCTCTCTCTCTCGCTCCGTCTCTTTCTTCAGAAGAGCATTTGAAACCTAAAGCTGAAATTTCAGGAAAGGAAAGGAGTGAATTCGGCGTGTGTGTGTGTGTGTGTGTGTGTGTGCGTGCGTGCGTGTGTGTGTGTGTGTGTGTGTAGAGCAAGTGAGGAGAAAAAAGGTTAAGCAACACCCACACCCCTTTCCTTTCTCAGACAGGATGGAGCTGGTTCTTGAGGAGATTTCACAGGAAACCAGCTCTAATCCCTTGGTAGGAAAAAGGGTTACAAGGTCGATTTACTTCTGTCCCTCGCTAAGGCACCATGGCAAAATTATGCCTTAGCTGGAGAAGCGCTCTCTTCCGCTTGTTTCTAACAAACACATCTTCGTAGTGCGCCCTAGTGTTAAAATACACAAACCAGAGTGAGGGAAGTGGAAATACCAAAGGCTTGACACTCTTTGGAGCTGGCAAGCCATCAGGTGGTTCACAGGCAGGCCCCAAGTTGGGGAAGGGGCCCCTACTTTCTTACGTTGCCTTGGCAGTTTCTGTAAAGGCAAAGGTTTCCCTTGCTCGAAAGCCAGTCGTATCCAACTCTAGGGTTCAGTGCTCATCTCTGTTTCAAAGCTGAAGAGCCAGCCTTGTCTGCTTCTGCAGACGTTTCTGTGGTCATGTGGCAGGCATGACTAGACACCGGAGCGCACGGAGCGCAGTTTCTGTGCACCATCACATTTGTGCTGATGGAAACAGATGGGGATCTTTACCACTGTAGCGCCCTGTGCTAATGGGTGGCCGATTGAGTCTTTACACCAGCCCATCATGGGGGGGGGGACTCCTAGGTGTGGCTCACGGCAATTAAGTTGCACTGTTGGCTTGCCTTCACAAAACAGATCGAAAAGTGCCCCTGGTTCGAGATATGGCTGAAAGTCTGTTAACTAGGACTGGGTTCTTCTTCTTTCGTGCCTAGGTCAGGCACGAAACTGCCAAAACGAAGCCACCTTTCCGTAGTTCCTTTCACTAGACCTAGCATGGGAAAGATTAGCCGGCACAACAAGGTTGCCATTGCCCAGGGTACGCCCAGTGTGGTTCAAAAGTACCAGCCATCTTCAAGAAGGCTCTTTCTGTGTACCCCAGGATTGGGCTATATCAGGGGTTCCCAAACTTTTCGCGCCACGGGACTGACCACACACCCCAGACAGCTGAGTAGGCTGATCACGTGGTTCATCCCGCTGTAAACACTGCTGTAAAACACATCTGCATCTGTCATGAATGTGGGCACGTTTAACAGCTGTTGTAAATGCGCCCACTTCCACTTCTGGTAATGGCAAGGGTAGTGGTGGGCCACATGGAATGGTGCCATGGGCCGGGGCTGGCCTACAGGCTGTAGTTTGGATACCCCTGGGCTATATAATAAGTCAGTACTTCGTCCTCATGAAACTAGCTGCCAGTTCTAGGTGCTCGCTGTGATCTCTAAGGCCCTTCGTGGTTTCTAACCACAGTTTCTCTCTCCATATGTGCCCACCCGGATCCTGAGATCTCCACACCCTTTTCCAGCTGTCAGCTTGGAATGAGACGTGGCAGGCAGGCCTGCAAAGGAGGACCTTTCAGAGGAGGTGGCACCCAAGCTATGAGTTGACCTCCCTGGGCAGACTCATCTTGGTGACACTTTGATATTAAGAAAAGGCCTTTTTATTCTCTGAGACCTCTGAAAATGTCCTAGTTTTTAAGCTGCTTTAGCCTTTGTGGCTGAATTTAGACTTCTATTATTGTTTTCACTTCCACAGGTTCTGAAATTTTTTTTTTTTTGTTTCTTGTGAGCTACTCTGAGAACATTCCAATTACCTAGTACTGTGGTGGAAAACCTTGGCACTCCAGGTGTTCTTGAACTTTAATTCCCAGAAGCCCAAGTCTCTATGAATACACACTAATGGGTTTATTGCACATTTACGCAGTTTGCTGCATATGCGTAGTAAACCCATTCATGCGGATTCACAGAATCTTGGACATCTGGGAACTGAAGTCCAAGAATGCCTGGAGTGCCAAGGTTCACCACCACTGACCTAGTCCTACTCCAGATCGGTGCTTTTCCAATTTTTACTTCTTGATAAATTACTTTCCCCCTCCAAATAATAACCGCTAGGCATTTTATCTTATTTTTTTCCAACAGAATGGCAATACTGCAATATATATAGCATAAATAATCAAGCTTCCAACAGTCAGGAAAAAAGCACCATATACTTCTCTGAGTTGATCATCACATTCTACCTTTGCAGTTTATCTTGCTTATACAACCATCAGGCAGGAAGAGAACAATTCACTTTCTGCCTTAGTGCTTTACAGTCAAATGAAATAACTCTGGTCCACATCCAAACAGGTAATATCTACAAGTGAGTGGGAGAAATGGTACAGATTCTGAGTGAACACAGAGAGAATAATTCAAGTACTGTACTAGCAAAATGCACATAGCTAAACGAAGCACACTGCAAAATATATTTTGGATTATTTTAAATATGCCACAGTTGTCTTGCACCGAATCCTGGGAATTGTAGTTTGTTTTCTTTGTTCTAAGTTTAAGCCTGTGTCACAGGAATCGTGCCCGTTCAACCAACTAAGCTACCCTGGTTTTGCATGGACTGTATTGATAGATGCGCAAAACGAGTACTAGAAAGGCCCCTAGAAATCATGTAGACCGGGGTGCCCAAACGTTTCCTGCCTGGGCCAGGCGCCTGACCACGCCTCATCAGACAGCTGAGCAGGCTGGTCACATGGTTTCTCTTGGCGGCGGCAGCAGCATGTGAATGTACTATGTGCTTTTGGGCGTTTTTTGCCACCTCTGCCGCTTCCCATGGTGGCGGGAGCAAGGGCAGCACATTTTTGCTACACTTTTTTAATTTTTCCGCTGCGTTTTCACAGCGATTTGGCACAATTTCTACACTTCCAGAGGTGGAGTGGCACTTCTGGCAGGGGCAGCAATCTGTCCTGTGGGCCAGATGAATTGGTGCCACAGGCCGGATCAACAGTTAACCTTCAGTGCAACTAGGCCAGCACCTTTGCCTAATTCCAATATTGTGCTAAGTAGTATGCAAAACAGTCTCTGTCTTAGAAACTTTAAAATATTACTGGTCTGAAAAGAGGGTGATTTCACATATAAAGCAATAGCAAAGTTAAAGCAGAAGTGACTAAGACAGGTTTAACTTGGGTTTGGGCAACCTCCAGAGGTCCAGGGACCACACACACCTAGTCCCTAGACTTTGAAAAGGACTTCCAAGACTCCCTTGCCAAAATACTGTATATATAAAAATGAACTACAGTATTTTTAAAAAACAAGTACTAGAGTGTCAGGGGATTGCCATGGGGTAGACAAAAAGAGGCACAGAGGGAAGGCAGATATCCTCAAAAAGTGTGGTATTTTTGAACCACAATCGGACATACCCTGGTAATGGCAACCTTGAGTTGCCAGCTAATCTTTCTCACACTAGGTCAGGCAAAAGGAACTGCAGAATGAACTCACCAAAAGGTGCCTTCACTTTGGCAGTTTCGTATCTGGCCTAGACACAGAAGAAGAGAAAGGGGGACTGCTATTAATACTCCTTGAAGGTAGAATGTGACTTTTTGGACCCCTAAGATAACGATGGTGATTATGAAGAGAGAACAAAGCTACATGCGCACACACACACATTCTCTGTGCTAATGGAGGATGAGATGGCTAGATGGCATTGTTGACGCAATGGGTGTAGAGCTGAGCAGGCTGAGGAGGAGGATGGAGGATAGGGTTGCCTGGTGTGAAGTGGTCCATAGGGTCGCTAAGGGCCGGACTTGTCCATGTGACTGAACAACAACAACAATTCATTTTTTTAGCATTCTTCCCCTACCTTGCCCCACTCCTATTTGGTCTGCACGTACTTCTAACTTGACAATTTGGGTCCTTCCTGTTCTACTTCCATGTACTGTATCTGTATCCATTCCATGCCATCTTCCTGTGGGAAACACCACAATGCACCCCCTTCCCCAATCACATCGGTTTGTGCTGCAGCAAAGGCCAACTACAGTTGTCAAGGAAGAGGAGCAATTCTTGGATGAGTACGGTTGCAACTTCTGGGTACTAGTTCTCAAACAAATAAGAGAAAGTACTTTTTCACCCAGAGGATCTCTGGTCTATGGAACTCCCTGCCAGAAGAAATGGTGACAGCTGTCAGTCTTGACAGCTTTAAGAAAGGATTAGACAAGTTCATGGAGGACAAGGGTATCAATGGCTATAACTATGGATACCTAAGGACAACCTCCGGGTTGGAGAGATAGGCAGGATATCTCTCAATGCCATTTCCAGGGAATCCTAAGCAGGTGAAGGCATCTGCTTGGGAATACCCTGAAGGAAATGGTGAGCCACTGTGTGAGACAGAATGCTGGACTGGATGGGCTGTGGCCTGTTCCAGCAAGGCTGTTCTTATGAGGCTATCTAGTTTTAAAGAAAGGCGAAGGTGGGAGATATAACAGAGACATAGACTATTATGCAAGGTGTGGGGAAAATAAATAGGAAGAAACTTCTCTTCCTCCTTCATCACAGCTCATATCTGATGTCATCCCACTGAAGATTTATCACCATCATCACGCTCCTCTTAGGACTGCAGGAAGAATTCCTAAGCCACACATGCCAGAGGTGGCACTTGGAGCCCTCTCTGTGGGCACCCGTGCAATCACCCTAGCACAGAGTTCACCCCACCACTCTGCTCAGCAGCCCAATGGGAGCACTTCCTCCCTCCCCCAGCACAGAGTTTGCCCCTCTCTTCTGCCCAGCAGCCCAAGGGGAGCGTTTCCTTCCTCCCCTGTTTCTGTGTTGGCACTTTGTGATAAATAAGTGGATTTTGGGTTGCAATTAGGGCACTCGGTCTCTAAAAGGTTCACCATCACTGTCCTATGTGAAGGAGGCACAGGGGGAAGCCAGATATCTCAACCACTGATCTTTCCAGCAGTTCATGGTGGAATGAACATGCAGTACTTCGTTATGCAACATTTAGCTTATATTGTGGAATTCACTATCACAACAAGTAGTGATGACTACAACTCTGAAAAGATGGCACACATTCAGAAAAGACTGCAGCTATTCACAGTTACTAGTCACAGTGGCCCTATATATTGCCTGCACAACCAGTGACACTATGCCTCTATAAATCAGCTGCTGGGGAAAGTAAGAGGGAAGGTTTGGTTGTACACATGCATGTCTTGTGTGATCTTCCCAAATGCAACTGTTTAGCTAATGTGTAAACAGAAGCCTGTTCCACGTTGTGTCTTGCACTAAACCAGCATGGCTTTTCTTATGTTTCTATCCTCAATTTATATACATTAAATTTATATAGTAGCTTTTCAGCTGGAATTTGATCCTTTCATGAGAACTGATACTCTCTGTCAGACACACACTCTGTATTTCCCTCCACCCCAAAAATAAGTTTCTAGGTCTCAGGGTGACTGAGTATTAGTATCTACAGTTTCAGTTAATTGTGCATTGAAAACAGTAGCGTTTTTTTTTTAAAATAGCATTTCCAAGTTGTGATTACAAGAACTGGCCACTAGAGGCCAATAAATACAATGTAGGGTTCACTACTTTGTGTGGTTTCAGACACTTACAGTAGTTCTTGTATCCCATGGATACAACAGACGTACCATATGCAAGAGAACAGAAGCTAACAGCCACTGGTTGACTTCAGACAGACACTTTCTAGTAATAGTCAAAAATTTACATTTTAAAAGGAAATCATTCATTTAGTAATTAATTATTCGCAGTCAAATTGTCATTGTCATCATTATCACTCCAACTGCTTAGGTAATTTCTTGAATCATGTGGTATTAATGCATTCTGTTGTCCTTACCCAAAGAATCACAAGAAAATAAATGGAAATACTTTTCATCTAGTGATCTCTGTTAGGCGAGAGCCTTGTTGGCACATAAGGGCTTGAGTGGTCTTAACTAGGCAGAGTTGCCCATCTCTTGTCAATGATGTTAGGCCGGGACTAAAACTCACCAAAATGTCCTTTGTAGGATACATTGAGCAAAGCGAAAGCGGAGGGCACATGTCATGGTCCGCCTAACCAGCTGGGCTACCAGGATACCAGGACAGTGATCGCGCACCTCAACTTACAACTCATAACTTAAAGGGCCACACCACCTCGGCAGTTTCCACTTCGGCTCCTCTCGCCAGGCTGCCCTCCGCCCTGTGAGATACAGTCCAAAGCACTTCGGCAGCGGCACAGAGACCTTAGTTACAGTATTACCCAAAATAAGTAATTACAAATAGCTACATTTATTGCATATATATTTCCAAGCTCCAGCTCAAAGACTCAATGTAACCGGGTCACCTTTCCTTCCTTAAGAGATCTTCAGTAGTAACAGAAACAATAGAAGTGATGAGAAAACATGAGATCTTTACAAGAGGAAGGCAGAGTATTCAATCCCTCCCCCCTCAAATGCAGTGCAAAATGACAGATGATTGCATGATAAAAGCTGTGTGAGCAGCACCCCCCTCCCGCCCAATTTGCATAGACAGGATGGAAGCACTTTCCAAACATGGAACTTTTGGCACATTTGAAGCAGACCTACCTAAACTGAAACCTGACTTCTCTATTTCAACATCACTTTGGTCCCACCCAAACCCACCCTCCGGAAAAAGGGTTAAGGAAGGGGAAATAATGGTGCTCGATCTTGTTGATCACACAGTAAATTCAGCTCAAGGATCTGATCTAGCCTTATGAGGAAGCAGTGTATTTGGCCTGCATTGGTAACAAGGATTGGAGGGGAGGGGGGAGAAACCCAGCTCCTTTGCAAAATCTCATCCAAAAGACTTACCTGTACAACACTTTTTGCTACAAGACTGTGAAGTGTTGCCAGGAAAAGACCTCTCTCTTTTTGAGTTACAAGAGCCAATATACTTTCATTTGACTCTTTTTGGCCACAGGAGCAGGATATAAGGCATAATTCCTCTTTTTTTTAAGTAATGGGATCCATCCAGAACCAATACATTTCATGCATGTGGAGGAAATAAAATGTGCATTCATCAAAATTGGCTTTTTTGTATAACTATTTCAATGTAGATGTGTATTTACATGTACCTTGTCATCCTAGTACAGTAACGGCAAATGTTGGCACTCCAGCTGTTCTTGGACTTCCATTCACAGAAGCCCAAGTCTTTATGAATCCGCACAAGTGGGTTTCCCATTCCTGTGGATTCACAGAGATTTGGGCTTCTGTGAATTGAAGTCCAAGAACAGCTGGAGTGCCAACATTTGCCATTACTGTACTAGGATGACCAGGCACATGTAAATACACATCTACATTTGGGTTTGAATTTAAATTACTACCAGTAAGACTAGATTTAAATCATTCTTTTCTACAGAAAGATACATTCTTGGTGGTATAATCTTAACATTTACAATCAGATCTAGGCTTCATTTTTACAATAACTTTTCAGATTAGTTTTACAGTTGCATGAAATAATCACTGGTTATTAAAAATATCATTGATAATTATGAAATTATTGCAAGGTGACCAATCTCTATTTCAATAGGTTAATCATTCATATTTGGACAGCTTTTCTGCTATACTTTATTGGAAGAAAAATTACCTTAATAACAATTTACATTATTTTATTTTATTAAAATGATAGGTAAAGGTAAAGGTTGCCCTTGCTTGTAAACAAGTCTTATCCAACTCTAGGGTTCAGTGCTCAACTCCGTTTATAGCCAAAGAACCAGCGCTGCCTGTGTTTGCAGACGTTTCTGTGGACATGTGGCAGGCATGCCTAGACACCGGAGCGCACAAAACACTGTTTACCTTCCTACCAAAGTGGTACTTATTTATCTACTTGCAATTTCTTGCTTTCAAACTGCTAGGTTGGCAGGAGCTGGGGCAGAGATGAGAACTCAGTCGACCGTGAAGCACTCGGGTCTTGAACTGCTGACCTGCCGAACTTAGTCATCAAGTTTAGCGTCTTAACCACTAAGCCACCGCAGTCCCCACTAAAATGATAACATTATAGCATATGTATTTTTTGTATTTACTTAAACATTAATATTAGATAACTAATGTTAAACAAAATATCTTTTTTTAAAAGCTTAAACTATCAAACTGGTCCTTTGTAACTCACTCATAGAAACTGGGTTAGAAGAGCCTTTTAGGTCTTTGAGTCCAACCCCCTGCTAAATGCAAAAATCCAAATTAAAGCATATCTGAATGATGATTGTCCAAATCTCCCTTGAATGCCTCCAGCAATGGAGAGCTCGCCACCTCATGAGGTAATTGGTTCAATTGTTGTACTGCTTTAACAGTTAAGAAGTCCTGACTTAACTGCACTGTCTCCTAGTTGTTTACCATGGCAAGTTCAATGTTTTGATGCCAATAAAACCAAGCCCTTCAGTTTGGGACATTGTTACCTTTCAGAACATCTATCCCAAATGGTTTCTACCCATCCTACCTGGTCCTCACATGCTTTGATGCTGTGGGTTGCCAAACTGGGAGAGGCATGGGGCAAAGACTCTACTGGTAATTTTTTGTTGTTGGTGGTGGCCACTTGGCTTTAGAAAAGTCTCCAGCCAGAGTCTAATTTAATTTTTATGGATGGATTTAACCACCACCTATTTCTTATTTGATTTGTTTTTGTGGTTTATGGGTTATGGGATTTGAGGACTGGGATTGGATTGGGGGGATTATTTTTTACTCTTAATCCTGACAATACCATTTACAATTAGCCACTTAAAAACAGATAGTTAGCATAAAAACTTTTGGGGAAAGCTAATCAAACCATGTGATTCTACAGGGTCCGTTTAAACACAGCCCAAGAGGGGCGCCAATATAGATATTCAGGAATGGAATCCCACACATATAGGACAAAACAGATACAACCCAAGATTAACTATTGCTTTCCTGGGAGTGTGCCAAAAAGTGGGCTAAGCCAGGCTTTCTCAACTTTGGGGCCCCAGGTGTTCTTGGTCTTCAGTTCCCAGAAGCCCAAGTCAGCATATCAGATGATCAAGGCTTCCGGTAAAATAAATTTTGTGTCAGAGATTACTCTGGGTTGAAAGGATTTTTGCTGGAGAAACTCTGCTCAGGGGATGCCCACATGAGGCTCCTTTCATGCCCCCAAGATCCATCATGCAGCATTTGGGTATTAAACCTTGACCTTCCAGTCTCCAAGTTCAGTGTCTTAACCACTAAGCCACTGCAATGCTGCACTCAAGGCTTCTGGTAATTGAAGTCCAAGAACATCTGGCGGCCCAAGGTCAAGAAACTAACTGGCAATACTGCAGAGGTTGATGTTTTTTGCCTATGGGTGATGGTGAGGGAGGATTGCAAAACCTCTCACCACTTTAAGGCCCTATCTCTTCACAAGGGCAGAAAAAATCCTCCTAAGTCTTTTTAAAACCCGGGTTTTATTGCTGCAGTGACCAAACTATGTTTTGTGACTCAGGAAGAGAGCTAGCTACTGCTCTAACATTTCCAAGAATTTTCATTGCCCGGCCACAACTTCCAGCACCTCTTTTGTAACGCTCCTTCTTGATTCTAGACAAGAAGACTTGAGATTCAAGCACCCACCAAACCACAAAATTCTTTCGGTGACCTGGGCCAATCACTCATTCTCAGCCTAACATCACAGACTTGTTTTGAGGAGAAAATGCAGAAAGAGAGGCGAGCCATATATCCATCAGCAGAGAGACAGGACATACGTAAACATTACAAATAACGCTGCATCACACACAAAAATAAAAACTGTATGCTACTTGGTCTAATCCATATGTCCTATACTAAATCAAGTGCGCTGAATCCAAATCCAAAGTCTGATTCTGCCTAGGACATCAGGATCTTAAGTAAGTAACTCTCTTGGTTAGGTTCTTGCATTGATCACGCAGGGTATATTTGCCATAAATGTAGCAACATAAATGTAGTTTGTGTTTATGTTTTTTGGAAATAGTTGTACCATAGGTAATATTTTTAAAAATGTGAAAGTACATGTTTTTTACATTCAATGTTTTAAAACTGTGCTTAGATATTTTGGATTTTTATTTGAGTTAAAACTCAACACAGGATGTTATAAATCTTTTTATTTTATTTATTTAACATATGTTTGTGATTTGTGTAAACTTTTGATTTATTGTTATGTTTTTGATTTGTTTTTACTCTTGTGGCCTCTAGGCTGTTGTGTGTTTTTGAGTTGTTTTTACTATTCTGCCCTGCAGGTGGGGCTGCTAGTGGTTTTGATTTCATTTCACGTGTTTTTTCTCTCCTGGCCTCTGGGTGGGGCTTCTTCCGGTAAGTAGTCCCTTTGTTTCTTCATTTCTGTTCCGGTCGTCGTGGAGGGAGAACGAGCTGGTGAGTTGTCTGGTTTTCTTTCTTCTGGGGGATTTCTTTGTTTTGTTTTTGTGGTGGTCGGCTGAGAGGTGTTTCTGTTTGTTCTTTTTTGTCTTGCTTGAGTTTTAGGTTTGTTTAATTGGTTTGGTTATGTCTGGTTTTGTTTAATTTTTCTTATTTTGTTGTTGTTTATTTTGTATAATTTGTGGGGGTTTTCATGTTGTAGTTGGGTGTTTTGTATGTGCTTTTGTGGTATTGTGGATGTTTTTGTGTATTTTGTGGTTTACTTTTTTGTTTATTAATGTTTTTTAAATTATTTATTTATTTTTGTTTTATTATTTTTTATTAATTTTGGTGTTTGTGTTTGGTGTTTACTTCTGAAGAACAGGCTGCCTGTCGGTTCCTCTTTTCCCCATTGCTGCTTCGAATTTTGGTTTCAACCTGTCAACCTGTTCTTCTCCCAGGAAGGTTTGTTAGGTAGGTCGGGGGAGAAGGAGGAGGCAGAGAAGAGCTTTCTCTGCCTAACGATGGTTCTCTCTTCTCTGTCTCCTTTTTCTCCTGGCTTACCTAACCAGAGATCGGCAGGCAGCGATCTGTAAGGGGTGGTGCTCTTCCTTGCGGATTGCTGGCTGCTGTTTTTGTATTCGGAAGTACAAAGGCATCAGCCAGTCATCTGTCAGGGAGGGTGCTTCTCCTGACGAACTGCTGCCTGTTTTTGGGTTTTTGTTTTTTCCACCTCGGCTCAACTGTCCTTGAGGCCGGCGGTAGTCTCGCCGTGTCTTCGGTGGGGTAGCGTGGAGGAGAGGAAGTCCCTCTTCTCCCCGTTGCTCCGGGAAAGAAGGCTGGTGGGTATCTCGCGGTGTTTTGTGGCTTGTTTGTTTTGCGAGGCTGTGAGGCGCTGCGTCCGCCTGCGTCAGACTTGCGCTCCCATTGCATTTTGTAATTTTATTTTTCGTGCACCGGCTTTCTCAGTGTTCTGCGTGCTCACAGCACGCAGGACACTGGGGCTTGTAGTTTTGCGTTTGTGTTTTCCATTCATGCAGCGGTTTTTTCTGCGGCTCAATTTTGATTGGCCGCAGTGCGTCTCACAACGGTTTTTTTGTTCGCGCCTCTCAGCCTGATTGGCTGTGGCACAGCGCAAAGAACATTGGGAATTGATGTTCTTTTTCTTTGTTTGCGTTTGTGAGGCTCTTGCCCCACTGGCACGTTTCTCAACCATTTAGTGACCTCCGTACCGGGTTCGGGTGAGTGCAGGAGGCTCGGTATGGGATAGGATGGACGGGTGCAGAAACATATAGCAAGTTCCAACAGTTAACCTTGAATTTATAGGTATAGATTTCTGACAACAGCTCACTGACTTGCCCAGACATGCCTGTCCTTTGCTGGAACATGCATTGCCTGTCCATTGCTGGAACATGCATGTCACCAGCATACCTGTCAAGTATCCCGGATTGGCCAGGATTTCCCGTCATTTAGCACCACTAACTCTACTTTTCCGCCGCCATCCCATAATTTGATGGCGGGGAAAGTAGTTACTGTGCATCCCCTTCTGTGCAGAAGCCTTCTACACATGTGCAGAACCCTTCTGAGCAGAACCCTTCTCCGCATGCGCAGAAGGGTTCTGCGCAGGTCCCGCATTGTCTGGAGCTGCGCTTGAAAGTTATGGTCACCAGGGGACATGATTCAATTGAGGCAGCAGCAGCCATAGTAGTAGCTGCAACTGTTATAATGTTCCCATGTAAAAATACATTATCCAGTACCATTTGAACAGTTGTAGTTAAAGCACGCCTAACTTAAAATCTGTACGTGATAGGCAAAGTCTGAGTTCAGATTTGGAATCAGCACTCTCAATATCATAAAAATCACGTGTTATTCCTAATAGCAAAATCGTTGTTGTTCAGTGTAATTAAACAAATTTGTTTAGTACATTTATAACACCACTGAATTTAATGTAGGATACTCAGTTTTTCCCTCACTTTAACTTCAAAACAACCCATCCAGTAAGTTTCATCCAGTTAGTTTCACCATTAGAGTCTAGAATCTAGAACCTGGAATGTTAGGTCCCAACCGGACATTCTAACCACTTCATTATCTATATTTTTAAACATGTTTCTGTTTTACTCTAGATCAGTGTTTCCCAATCTTTGGTTTTTAGACTTCAGTTTCCAGAAGCCTATGTCAATTTCCCAAAGCACTGATCAGCCAAAGTACCGACTGAGGCTTCTGGGAATTGAAGTTCACCAGTATTCCACAGAACATAGTTCGGGAAATGCTGCTCTAGATTAGTGATGGCGAACCTTGGCACTCCAGATGTTCTTGGACTTTAATTCCCAGAGGCCCCTGTGAATCCACATGATTGGGTTTACTGCGATTCATCCGGCCCACAAAGCCCTCATCGCTCCTGGAAGCTGAAGTAAAACACGCCCGTATGGAGGAAGGGTTAACCTGGAAAAGTCTTAACCATACGGGCGCGTTTTACTTCCACTTCCAGGTGCGATGAGGGCTTCATGGGCTGGATGAATCGCAGTAAACCCATTCGTGTGGATTCACGGGGGCTTCTGGGAATTGAAGTCCAAGAACATCTGGAGTGCCAAGGTTTGCCATCATGGGTGTAGATAATGACCAAACTAGTCACTCTCTCAAATTACGGAAGGTGGTTTCAAAGTTGAAATTATTTCTTCTGATGTCACATAGTCTGCCCAAAGTGTTAGCAATGAAATCAAAGCAGTTTATCTAAAAGTGGAGATCGTCGCTCAAAACCATACCTGAGAGGGCAAGAGTTATCTGGGGTCACAGGCTCCCCACCATCTCAGGGGATGTAGTAGCAGCTACTGAGCCAGCTGTATATATATATATATATAGCAGGGAAGTGAAAGCATGGGGAAAAGACACATCCTGGGCGCATGTTTTGAACTGAAGGAAAGAGAAAGACTGGACAGTAGACCAGTGGTGTTTCAATCCATCACTTCCACCCTCGTCCACAAAGGAGACTCAGAAAGGGTTTTGCCATAGCTAGTTGCTTCCACCTTTCCCCACCTGCCTCAAACCCCTTTAAGAAAGACACAGCACAAACAATAAAAAGCTGCGGAAATGAGACGTGGTTACATCTACCAGAACCACCTTAAGAGCCAAGTCAAGAGGCACAAAATGGGGACACAAGACAATGAAACAGAACTGGACAATCAAACCTTCTCTGCTGTAGACCTGGCTGAGTGAGGTGAAAAGGGGGAAAGGGGGGGGGGATGTAATATGGGACGAGAATCAGTCTCACAGCTTGCAAAGATCTTCCAAAACACATATACAATAATTCAAACAAATAGCATTTACACTGTGGAGAGGGCTGTAAGATCCGAGGTTCTGCCATCCTTCCTTAGGCTCTCTTGAAAAAATATACCGTACCTGCCCCTCTTACTGTTCCAAGAGTTTCTAGTGGCTGCAACAGCGCGAGTATAATTTCATGTTTTCCTTGCATGATTATTTAAAGTTTGTGCTCACACATTCTTCAGCCGTCCTCCCCACCTTCCGCAATCTCCCTTTCTTGTGCTCTCTCTGTCATTCTGGCATTCGGTGTGTTCTCCAGCTGCAGGAAATTCCTAACGCTCTCCATCATGCAAGTCGGCTTGCAAAGAGCCCTCTCTTTGGCCAAGACTCCCCTAAAGGACAGACATGTGTTGGGCACTCAGACTCACCATTTCTCTCCTGCTTCCTCCTTGACACATAATTGGATACTCATCAAATCAACTCTTCTTTTTTTTAAAGCACGAATGCTATTAAATTTTCCTAGGAGAGAGCCCCCCCCCCATTACAGGGTGGGGAGCCCAGGAGGCAGCTGCTTTCACAAGAACCCAGCTATGCACATCTTTACACACATTCACACACTCTCCTTCTGCTTCCCCCTCCCTCTGTGCGATCATTCCTGATCTTATTTTAATTTGTCTCCAACAGTGTTGCAGAGTGTTATTTTAAGAGAGAGAGAGAGAGAGAGGATATGCACAGACATTGTGCTTTCTGCTCCCCCTTCTTCTCCTGGCCCCAAGCCAGTCTCTCTGGGCTGTCAAGCTTCCCACTTTGTTGCAGTCACGTGACTGAAAGAGGCAGCCAGCGCCAGCTTCAGAACTCCTGGTAGCAGCATGAGAATCAAGTGTGCACTTTTCTTCCCTCTGTATGTGTCTGTATTATTAATAGCATCTCTCTTCCCTTCCCTCCCACCCCATACCTCGACTGCATGAGCTATCCATAACATAGCTTAATACCTGTTTGCATCTGCGGATTTGGGGGAAGGGACACTGGTAGTATTGGGGTACTACATAGCCAATGCAGTACACAAAAGGAGAGGAGGGAAAATTAAAAAATATATATATGAGAGGCAACCACAAGGCTCTCCACGAAGGCCTTGATTTGTGAACTACATTCCCTGCTGAATGGTTAGCATAAAACTGATTCCCAGTCTACAGGCAGGAAAAAGCATTTTCTCTACTGCTGTGACAGAGGCACAGTTCAGAGACAATGTTCCATAACTGTGTGTGGTCTGTCTGTTAACTTGCCGAGAAACCTGGCTTTCATCAATTCACTGGTTCTGATGGTTGCAGATGGACACTTTAGATCAGAGGTTCCCAACCTTTTTACACCACAGGCCTGACCATGTCCCCTGAACAGCTGAGCGGGCCTGACCACACACCCCGAAAGTGGAAGCGGGTGTGTTTATGACAGCCATAAATGCCCCCACTTCTGTGTTTGCGACAGCCATGGGTGCGTTTACACATGCACGGGCTGATGTAAATGTGTCCACTTCCACCTCCGGTTGCGGCAGCAATGAGCCAGATGAAATGGTGCCATGGGCCGGGGCCAGCCCACAGGCCATAGGTTGAGAACCCCTGCTTTAGATGTTTGCTAGAGTCTTTCACAAAAGAAAGAGATTTAAATAGAAGTGAATTCAGTGGCCAAAAAAAGGTTGTTTCCATGTATACCTTCTTTGATTTCAAACTCCAATTCCTATCCTTATTACCATTTTGAATGCTGAATGGATGCTGATGTAAAACCTTAGGAAGTTATTCAACATCTCATTTATTTTATTTCTTACACTGATTTATTTCTTTATTTATTTATTTTTGCCTGGTGGCCCAGCAGAGGCTGCTGCATAGCTTGCAGGATCCTATCCAGGTACCTGGACAGTCACACATTCCTAACAGAAATATTTATATGGATGAAAGAAAACAGTTAGATACATGTACCCATGCCATGCTGGTAGTTATTTATGAGTGCAAAAACACATGTTGGTCAGTGGACAAATATTAAAATTTACACAGTGTTATTTCCAGTTGTAAGTCAGTCAAAACCTTCCAAAGTTACCCTAGGCAGGTATCTCTTTTGCTTGCCCTCTCACACTAATCCATAACAAGTGATCCTCCAAATTATTTTGGTCTATAACTCCCAAGACCAGCAGTTATAGGGGATTGTGGGAGTTGCTGTTCAAAAAAAAAAGGTCAGAAGGACCACAGTTGTTCAGCCTGATATATAAGGTGTAAATTAAAATACTTTACAAGGGGCTGTGATGTGACAAGCACTAAAGGTGTAATCACAATGTCTCTCTCTCTCATTCACACACATAAATACACACATCCTCCAATCTACCCTTACTTGGTTAATAAATCTTGCTGCATTGAATTTTCTTTTTAACTGAAAATATATTACTAGAAAACATGTCAGATCGGAATTATTGTATAATAATTTCGTGTCAGAAATTATTATGGGTTGAAAGGATTTTTGCGGAAGAAACTCTTCTCAGGGAACATCCAAATGAGGTTCTTTTCATGTCCCCAAGAGCTGGGACAGAGACGGGCGCTCAATCTGTCATGGAGTACCTGGGTCTCCAACTGCCGACTTGCCGGCCTTCCAGCTAACAGGGTGAGCTTCGTAACTACTGAGCCATTGCAGAGTTATTGCATTACCTCAAGATCTGTAAAGTATAACCCTGACTTACATATGCCTCAAGTTACATAAAATGCGACTTACATAATGATTTTTACACTAAAACCATGTCTTGGTTTACATAAATGTCCTGATTTACATAACACAATTTCCTATGGGTTTGCTTCGAGTTAGGTAAAAAATGCGGTTTTTCTATTGGGTTGCTTTGATTTACATAAATATTATTTTCCTATGTGTTTGCTTTGAGTTAAGTAAAAAACCGATTTACATAAAAGCCTATGGAACAGACTTTTTTTACGTAAATAGGGGTTTTACTGTAATTAAACAGCAAATTGTTCAGAAGCTACAAGATGGTGGGACCAACTTGCTTGGCTTGGGGAGGTAGGTAGGAAAATGGCCACCCGGCAACTCCAAATTCAAGTGGCTGCCCAAAATCCTTGTGCGATGCTGCTAGGTCTGTCTGTCTGTCTGTCTGCCCTCCCTCCAGTGCCCGGGCAGAAGGGAACACTTTGCAACCCAGTGCCATCTGGAGCAAGTTAGCTCCTTAGCCCACATCCCAGGTGCAGCCTCAACACCAGGTCCAAAGTGGATCCACACCTGGTGCCGGTTTTGGAACCCAACACTTATTCCCATCCCTCAGACGTCAGCCAGCGACCGAAATAGCCCAGGGAGGAGTTTTAGGCCCAGATCTTCTGCATGTTTTCCAGAAGCAAGAGGACTGGAGAAGGCGGAGGGAAGGGGTGGGATAAGATCTGCCCAAGGCTCTTGCCAAGATCCTACACACACACACACACACACACACATGCACGCACGCACGCGCGCACACACACGCACATCACTCAGATGGGAGCATTTGGTCCTCCAGCAAAAACCTTTCACTAAACTCTCCCATCTGATGTCAGTTTCCAGGGGGCGCGGGAAGGAAAGAAGGAAAGTGGAATCCACTCCAGTGAGTGAAATTAACAGGCGCTTCAGGCTTTGCAATTCTGGATTCTGGTTCCCCCTATTTCTGCTCCTGGCTGTTGTTTCCATGGAAACTGGCACCAGACCTGGGAAAAATAAGGGTTAGGGTTTTCAAAGGGAGGCTCTCTTCCAGCTCCCCCCCCCAAAAAAAAATCATTTTCTGGCGCTCCAGCCCCTTGTTCCACAGAGAAAAACAAAGTGAAGAACCAGCAAGCAAGATTTCTCTCCCTGGAAGATTTGCAGCTGCCTGCTGAGAGATGGGGGTAAGCTATGCTTTTTTCGGAACCCAATACCGATTTGCAGCGCTTAAAAATGTGGAGAGGGGGGTGGGGGTGGGGTGGGACATTTTAATTAGTAAGTGACAATAATAATACCTTTGTGCTTCTCTACCGCCTTTCATCTGGGCATCCCACAGTGTTCTGCAGACATTCATTAATTTGGAAATGCATATCAGCAACCAGGCTCCTCTGCGCACGGGGATGGCGGGTGGTGGTGGAATGGGGGAGATGGATCAACTCTTCCAAACACCCCCACTATTACCCAGCAGAGCGAAAGGTCCAAAGTCCCACAGTCAGAAGGCAAAAAACTGGCAACAGAACCCACAAGAGTCAAATACAGACAACGCTCCCAGGGGGTTTTTTCTTTAAAAAGTCTTTCAAAGATAAAGAGATGCACAACCTCTTAATTGGTGCAAAGTGGGCTGCCTGCTTCCCATAACTAGATCTGACTGGATGTTCTCCTTCCTCCAGTCACCACCACCACCCACCCGGCACCCCGCCTCCTCCGGATTGTGGGCACTGGTGAATGTGTGTTTGTTGCCCTTCTGTATGGCGCATGGAGGGGACGGCTTCTGATATCAAAAAGAGGGGAGTTTCTAGTGCAAAAGGTCAACGACACATCTTGTTCTCCCCTTCCTGGAAACACAACTGCCCTCAAGAAGAGCTGTCTTCCTTTGTCAAGACCAGAGGTGCCCAAACTACGGCCCGCAGGTCAGATCCAGCCCCCAACGCCAATTCATCCAGCCCACGCTGCCCTCGTCGCTCCCAGAAGCGGGAGTAAAACATGCCCGTATGAGCACGTTTTACTTCCGCTTCTGGGGGCAATGAGGCTGGCGTGGGCCAGATGAATTAGTGTCGGGGGCCGGATCTAGCCCATGGGCCATAGTTTGAATACCCCTGATCAAGACAATGGAAGCAACAAACACTGCAGGGAGAACACAAGGCACGCAACCTCACCAACAGAGCTCTTTTTGGGAAGGATGTTTAATGATAGCAACAAAAAACATGCTAAGGGGCCTGGTGTGTGTGTGTGTGTGTGTGTGTGTGTGTGTGTGTGTTTGAGAGCCCATTTAAATAATAGATGGATTTCTTTATATATTTATTGATTTGTTCATTAATAGCTCTATCCCTTCCTTCCCTCCAGTGAGCTCAAGGTAATAGGCATAGCTGCGTTACTTTCCGTTTGGTGTTCACAGTCAACATGTGAAATAGGTCAGGATGAAAAAGTGTGACTGCCCCAGGGCAACGCAGTGAGCTTTATGGTCAAGTGAAAATTCAAAGCCAGGTTTCCACGGGGACAGTCTAACAATCAAACCTGTATAGAGATAAACACACACATGGAGGGGAAGAGAAAAATACTTCATACAAAGTATAATTTGACAATGGTACCTGCTGCCATCAGAAGAAATAGTAGCAACCATTTTAAATGAGTTCCACATTCGGACTAGCAGCAAGCAACCAGGAATGCACAACACATTTTGGACTACAAGTCCCATATTCTCCAGCACATGTTTGATAACACCACACCACACACAAAAATTGTCTGCCACTTGGCCTAATCCATGTGTCCTATACTAAATCAAGTGCGCCGAATCCAAATCTGAAGTCCGATTCTGCCTAGGACATCAGGATCTTAAGTTAGCAAATCTCACCCTCTTGGTTAGGTTCTTGCATTGATCACATGGGGTATATTTGCCACAAATGTGGCAAAAATTGTCCGGTTTCTTAACACAACTGCACCTACTCATCTTTAGCTTAAAATAGACTCACTATGGCCTAGCTGTACTATCCAATACAGCGGCAAAATGAGCGGAAGAGGAACTCTGATTCCCAACGGTTATGGAGGCGGAAGAGGCCATGCCAGATAGACTGGCTGTGAAGGCGCACCTTGTCCATATCTTCAAGGCTACGGCGATCCATTGCAGTCCTGGTGTTAAATCCTGCATGTCTCATTTCATGTGTGCCGTGAGTGATGGCTCTGAGATCATAGTGTGTGGCTCACTTCATGGCAAGATGGGATCCATCCACCTTAAACAAATTCATGCCAATTATATTTTTCCTGCTTCAGGGGGGGAAAAAGTATTCTTGGATACGAGTTGAAGTTGACAACGACTATCCAATAAGACGGCTTAGCACTAGAGACAAGCCCTTGGTCCATCTTGCCTTATATACCTATTTCTGACATCAGTTCACTGACATGCCCAGCTGCTGCTGGAACACGCATGTCACCAGGGGACATGATTCAGTTGAGGCGGCAGTAGGCAAAATGGTAGTTGCAACTGTTGTTGTGCAGTGTAATCAGAGATTGTAGAAGACATAGTAAAAACATTTTGAGGGCATCAGATTGTCCTCTGGTTGGGACACAATTGGTACACACTCCCAAGTCACATCTGACCAATGGGGACCTTTGACAGACATCACTGTGAAGAACAGTAAATACATTGAGAACTGTTTGGTCAAACTGGTTTTGCAGGATTTTGAAAAGAATGCCTTAAAAACCTGCCAAATCTGTTTGACCCAGAAAGGTGAGACTGGATCAAAAGAAACAGGTCTGTGTGTCAAATATGATGTTCAATTTAAAAAATTAAAGCCTGTTTTAAGCCTCCATTTATCATGAGCACACTTTTGTGTCTTCCCTAACATGAAAAAATTGCAGATGGATGAGGGGGGAATGTGTGTGAAAAGCTATGCATCAGAAAAATAACCCAACAAGGAAAAGTTAGCTTTTCTCAAAGCAGTAAGCCTAGTCACTCAGGAAACAAGATTGCTTTAAAAAGAATGAGAGACGTACAGGACTGTAAAGTTGAAAAGGCTCCCAAAGGTGCATCTCTAGTCCAGTGCAAGGAAATCCACAGGTAAAACATCCCTGAGCATAATGAAACATCAAGTCTTATACAGTACATGTAATTTGGCTCTGCATCCACTAAGAAACAGCAAAAACGTATTGAACTGTGATGGTTTGTGATGATGATTTGTTGAAATGTTTTTGTATTGTGATGATATGGAACCTCGTTTTTGTAAATTGTAACTGTATATTTTGTGTCTCTGTGAGCCGCCCAGAGTCGCTCCTGCGAGTGGGGCGGCATGCAAGTCTTAAAAATAAATAAATAAATAAATGCCACTTCAATGTAGAAGATAATATTTCTCCCCCTTTCCATGTCCATTAAGAATAGTTCATATTTTATACAGACGTTTAAAACAATGTAATTTAATCATGCACGCATGCGCGCGCGCACGCGCACGCACACACACACACACACAAAATTTGGAAATACTTTCCCCAATGAATTATCTTTGTATCTCTGCTAGTGTAGGATTAGGTTTTCCAATGTTCACAGCTGGGAAAAGTTCATTTATTGAACTACAATTTACAGAACTCCCCAGCAAATATGACTAAAGCCCAAACCAGTCCAAACTGTATTTTTTTTAATCCTCTGAGCTATGCCAGAGCAACAGCTAAGTTGTCACCACTTAACCTAAATGAATATTTACTATAGAAAGTTTAGGAACGAGCCACATATCTTACGTTGTTTTCTAAGCTCTGCACTAATGCATTATTTTAAAATTACCAGCTAGCAATAAATAACATGATTATTTTAAACTTATATATTACAGGAGGGATCTCTCTTAAATTTACTCAAATTCCAGTGGCTTAAATGAGACAATAAAACACATCCTTCCCTCTTGCACAAAAATCAACAGAATCTGAAAGATTTTAGCTTCAACCAAACCAAAAGCAAGGATGGATGATTCCTCTATTACAGGAGTTCTCAACCTTTTAAAACTGAGGGCCGGGTCACGCTTCCTCAGACAGCTTTGGGGGCCGGATGGCCATTCTGACCTTCCTCTACCAATGGCACTTCCTGGTGTGTTGGAGGCTGTGGAGGGCCACATGAATTGGCGTCGAGGGCCACATCTGGACCACAGGCCGCAGGTTGAGAATCCTGGCTCTATTAGGCCATTAAAATCACAATTATGAGCTGTTTTCAACCGCATACCCATCTTCATGGGACTGGGCGCAACAGCATTGTGGGACGGTGTAAGGAAAAATCCATAATGAAAAATAATTGTGTGCCATCAAGTCAATTCTGACTTATGGGGATCCGTTTTAGAATTGACTATGTAAAAAAATGTTTTGCCTCTGAGAAAACATTCCCTTCTTCCAGGCTCTCCCTGGGACTGTGCAGCTTGCCCATGGTTAGAGAGGCTGGCTCGTCTCCCAGGAGGTACAATGGGGCATTAAATTGCCAACATATGGCTCTGCAGCCAGATACCTAAACCACTGAGCTACCCAGTCAGGTAGAAAAAACATAAACATTCCAAAAATCATGGCCAGAATACACATATTATATTCTTCTGTTTACAGTCAGTTTCAAAATGGGAAGCTGAAGGCCCACATCAGATATGTAGGTTTCTTTTCTTTCTTTTTTAATTTAATTTTTATTTTATTTTTTACACAAAAGTACAATAAAAAACATCAATACATACATATAAAAAGAAACAAGCAAATGTTAACTGTTTGTATTAATACATTATTGAACCTAATTTTGTAAGAACAAACTAATAAGATGAAATAAAAAAACGAAGAAACAAATTATAACAAATTAATCATTTAAACTATATTTTAACTGTGACTTAGTAGTTAGTTTCTAACTTCTATTTTTACACATTCAATAACCCAATATACTAAATCCAACTCCATTCTTAATCTTCCTAATTTAATATATCTATTAAATCAACCAATCAAATATACATTACATTACATATTACAATAAAAAAGAAAAAAATTGACACCCAGTGCGTTGCCTGCCCCGGGACCCACTTCATCGGCCCGGGGATGCGGGGCAGCTGCGTCGCCCACGCCCCTCCCGTGCTTGAGCCAGGAGGGGTTGAAAAGGAGCAGACGCCGGACTTGCCGCTACCGCCGCCGCGTTGCCTGCCCCGGGACCCACTTCATCGGCCCGGGGATGCGGGGCAGCTGCGTCGCCCACGCCCCTCCCGTGCTTGAGCCAGGAGGGGTTGAAAAGGAGCAGACGCCGGACTTGCCGCTACCGCCGCCGCATTGCCTGCCCCGGGACCCACTTCATCGGCCCGGGGATGCGGGGCAGCTGCGTCGCCCACGCCCCTCCCGTGCTTGAGCCAGGAGGGGTTGAAAAGGAGCAGATGCCGGACTTGCCGCTACCGCCGCCGCGTTGCCTGCCCCGGGACCCATTTCATTGGCCCGGGGAAGTGGGGCAGCTGCGTATGAACTTTGTTTAAGTGTATGCTGTATTTTTTCTTTTCTTTTTTGAATTGTATTTTGTAATTTTGAAACTGTGTAATTTTCTATGATATGTTGTGAAGCCGCCCTGAGTCGGCTTAGTGCTGAGTTGGGCGGGGTACAAATTAAATTGATTGATTGATTGATTGATTTTTACAATGCCCTGGAGAGCACGGAGTATCTTATTGATTTAAATCCCCAAACTCCTTTGATCCGATACAGGTCTATTCCTTTCTTCTCCTCTAAGTGAGTATTCCACAAAAACCTGCCAAATGTTCCAAAATCTATTTTCTTTAATAATACCCTTTTTCTTATTTATCTCCCCACCCCACCCCCCATGACCACCCCCTTTAAAGCTGTCTTTCTCTCCAAGGATTTTTTCTTTTGGCTGGGGATAAAAAGTAGCAAATTCCATATATGAAAAAAATTGAAAAGTTTAGTGTAAAAGCTGGGGGAAAATTCAGGAGTCAATGTTCAATCCAGCATTTAAATCCGGGACTTCCTAGATGAACTCCAGTATTTTATCCACCTGACCATCACTTTGGCTGCCATATTTTAGGAAGCTGGTGTTTAGCTTCCTTAACCAAAGGATCAGGAAGTGTTAACTATAACTCTGGTTAAAAGGAAACACAATTAAACGGTCATGATTATAATTAAGTTTTTATTCCTTTCTCTATAGCTTAAGATATCCCGCCACAGCAGTCACTGTAGATGCTACTTTCAGCACTCAAAATTCAGAGCCAAAATCTCTAGGACTAGACTGTTGCTGTTGGGACTAGAATAGAAGGATCAGAAGAAAAATGGTAAATGAAAATTGTCCCTTAAATAATTTAATCAACCCTGACTGCTTGGAAGGACAACTACTGAAATTGAAGCTCAAGTACTCTGGCCACCAAATGAGAAGAGAGGACTTCTAGGAGAGATCAAAGGCAAAAGGAGAAGGGGGGGGGGACAGAGGATGAGATAGCTAGATGGCATCGTTGACACGCAGGGGTGTGCAGGGCACTATGGGAAGGTGCTGGACAGGGAGTGGTGGGGGTTGGGGGGATCCCATACATTGCTATTGGCGCCCCAGGGCGCAAGAAGCGAGGGCGAGGAGGGACAAAGCCCGATTGCCCAATATACTAGCACACGCCTGTTGACACGGTGAGCGTAGATCTGGGCGGGCTACGGAAGATGGCAGATGACAGGAGCCTGGCATGTGGTGATCCGTGGAGTCACAAAGGGTCGGACGTGACTGTGCAACTGAACAACAAACTCATTTAATGAGCATATGTAAATTTATTTGCAGAAATATCTAATTTCTAATTATGAAGTGAGCATGGAATATCTGGCTTGGTGTCGCATTCATCCGCAATCCCAAATAAACAGAAGGCCACCATGAAGAGGTCTACATGTGTTCAAAAGTGCTCTCTTTAAGATAGCAGTGAAAATGAAGACCCGGATTCAACTTAGAGCTTGGACACTTTGAAGCATGAAGAGTGTAGGAAGGGGAGGACATGAATGCAGATGGACTGAGGAGCTGCACTTCTTTATTAAATTGGCCTTGGGAAAGGCCTCAAGCCAAATTCAGTCATTGTTGTCCCAAGGGCAAAACAGTCCTGCCAGCTGTCAACCTCAGCTGAAACAGCCACATTGAACATAAACTCTTCCTTCTCTTCCTCCTCCTCCCTGTCCCTTACTACCAGTGGTGGGCATCAGCAGGTTCGCACCAGTTCGCCAAAACCGGTAGCAGAAATTCTGGCTGTCCCCGCCCATCCAAATTTTGAAATAAAGTAGTCCTAATTTGGGTACAACGCAGGGCATTCCCCCTGGCCACACCCATTATACCATGCCCACAGTGTTGTAGTAATTTTTTTTTGAGCCCACCACTGCTTACTACACACTGCCCAGTTACCCTGCTGTGTCTACCATAAGGAGGACCTCCAGAAGAAATGTAGCTTCGTGCTTTGTAAAGTGACTCTCAGCTCTTGTTACTCAACTTGCTATCAACCCGGTCAAAATTGTACCTCATTTTGCAATGGAAGTATAGTAAAAACCCTACTTACGATAAAAAGTCCATTCCGTAGGCTTTTGCTTAAATCGGTTTTTTATGTAACTTGAAGCAAACCCATAGGAAAAATTATTTTTTACGTAACTCGAAGCAAATCCATAGGAAAAATGACATTTTTATGTAAATCAAAGCAAACCCATAGGGAAATGAATTTTTACGTAACTCAAAGCAAACCCATAGGAAAAAGAATCTTTATGTAACTCAAAGCAAACTCATAGGAAATTGTGTAAATCGGGACATGGTTTTTGCACAAAATCATTATGTAAGTCAAATTTTATGTAACTCGAGGCATATGTAAGTCGAGGTTTTACTGTATCTGATGTCCTTCTTTAAAAAAAGCCAGAAAGTGAAAAAATAAAGTGAAAAATGCAATTCATGTTTTTCTTAAATGTGCTGCTCCCCCCCCCCTCCTTAGGGAAAAGTTGCCCTGGGGCCATTCAACAATTACGTGATCCTCGAGGGGAGGGAGGGGGGCTGCCATCGGAATTACGGAAAATTATGTGGGGTCAGGTCAAAGATTACGTAATCCATTTGGAGCTGTTGTGGTTTCAAAACATGGCGCTTTTTTAGATTTAAAAATAATCTCTGGGAATTTCAATCCAATTTGAGATTGTTGAATTCCTTGTGCAGTCTATTTTCTATTTCACCAATAGTGAAAAGCTCTAAAAATCAGAGTTTTGATACAAAAGCTCTAGATTACGTAATTTTAAAGGAGGGGGAGGGGTTGAAGCAAAAATTACGGTCAGATTACATAGGGAAAGGGGTCAATTTTTCAAAAAAAAAATGGATCATGTAATTGTTGAATGGCCCCCTCGCTTGAAAGCCACTCATATCCAACTCTAGGGTTCAGTGCTCATCTCTGTTTATAGCCAAAGAGCCAGTATTGCCTGTATCTGCAGACATGTCCATGGTCATGTGGCAGGCATGACTAGACACTCAAGCACACGGAACGCTGTTGCCTTTCCTACTAAAGTGGTACCTATTTATCTACTTGCAGTTTCTTGCTTACAAACAGTAAATGTGTGCCCTCTCGGACCCTTCCCAAGTGTCTTACAAATGAACCACAGACACGGACGGCTGTAGAGGAGTCCTCTTAAAGCACCTCTGCTTTCAACCAGCTCCAGCCACCCATAAACACCTCCCTTCCTTTCACAGTTGCAGTGTAATTATTCCTTAATAGCTTCACTCCCCCTGGTTTATTAACAGCTTTGAGTTACCTCCTCTGACTCCCCCATATTTCCCTTTCATTGCTATTATTTTCTTATCCTTTCCTAGGCTTTTATCTTCAGGGAGTTTTTAAAAAGAGGTACAAAGAAGACTGCAGTGGTGACAGGAGGGTACCAGTTACAGAAAGAGTTCAAAGATATTTACTCTTTTAGCAATAATCAGATGACAGGGAAAAGACACTTGGATTTTTGTATGGTCCCCCTTGCTCGAAAGCCAGTCATATCCGACTCTAGGGTTCAGTGCTCATCTCTGTTTATAACCAAAGAGCCAGCGCTGTCTGTGTCTGCAGACGTTTCCGTGGACATATGGCAGGCATGACTAGACACTGGAGTGCACGGAACGCTGTTCACCTCCCCACCGAAGTGATACCTATTTATCTACTTGCAATTTCTTGCTTTAGAACTGTTAGGTTGGCAGCAGGTGTGACAGAGACAGGAGATCACTCCGTTGTGTAGCACTCGGGTCTCGAACTGCTGGCCTGCTGGCCTTCCAGTCGTCAAGTTCAGTGTCTTAACCACTAAGCCACTGCGGTCCCTGAATTTCTGTATATTTCTTCCCTTTCCAGATATAGGAAATAAAAGCTAAAAACTGTATCCCTAAGCAATCATGAACTTTCCTATCTTGCTTGTGCAGCATTATAATAGACCTCGCTACAAGTGGCCATGCTTAGGCTATATTCATATTTTATTCTGTGTTCTTAGAATTTCAGGATCTATTCTGACACTTCCCTAAATATCTCTATACAGAGTTCCTCTAAGACAGGGGTTCCCAACCTAAGGCCCACAGGCTGGATCTGGCCCATGGCACCATTTCATGTGGCCCCACACCCCTCCAAGGGCATTTGAGAATCAAAATGGCCACCTTTTGAAGCTGTTGGGACAATATGGCCATCCCCCATCATGCAGGCAGGGCAAAATGGCCCTCTGGCCCTCTAAGCTGATGGAAAGAGTGAGACCTGGTCCCCAGTTTGAAAAGGTTGGGAACCCCTGTTCTAAGAGGATTCCTGTTTTTTTGGCACTTGGTGCCTGGATGCCAGTTTCATATTTCTTCCGGTGGAGTCAGGACAATGATGTTACTTTTGGGAAAAGAGGCACCGTGCTAGGCAACTATTGATGTCCAAAGCAGGATGGCAATTATTCTTGGACTCTTAAAAAAAAACCAAAAAACAACCAAGTCTACCCTGCCTATTTATACCAATCAGACCACATACCAACCTCCAACTAGAGAAGTGGTGCGGTAATTCTCACAAAAAGTCCTAGAATAAAGAATATGTTTCGTGAGAACCCTTACCTGGCTACAGGCCTGTCCACCTACAGCAAATTCTGTTTGCAAACTGGCTTGGCAACATGCGCCATAAGGAGCATTTTGTGCCTGGCACAGCTGGGAATGCCGGAGGCACAACCCACAACCCCCTCCGCCCCACACTTGGCTCTCTGCTCAGTACCCATTCCGTCCCACATTCCATGACTTTGGAAATTATTCAGAGGCTGGCACTGCTCTCAAGAGCCGGCTTGGCACCGTGGGGGACTGCCTTCCCAGAATGCACTGCAAAGGTGTGCAGCAAACAAAGGAAGAGAGAGCGCAGTCAACAGCTGGATTGCATGCGCTGACCCGAGGCAAGGATAAACAAGAGGAAGCCACCAACATCCCAGCAGCCGTCTCCTTGCCGAGGGTGAGCCCACCTTCTGCGCAAAAAATCCTCTTCCCAGATCAAGAGGAAAAGAGAGAATAATGCATTCCAAATTAAACACAGCTGGGCAAAAAAACATTTTTTTATTATTACTTTTGCAGGGAAGAGCCAGTTCTCCCCCAGGGGCAGCTTCAGATATTTTTAAAGGTCTGTACCATAAGAGGCATGGATGAGAGCACACACATCTATTTCATAAAGACGACACATCCTCCCACGGAAACGGCACAGCTCAAACTGCCATACGAAACTCTCCCCAGACTGGATGCCTCAGGTGAGGCTGTAATGGTTAGAGCGCAGGGTTAAAGATGGGGGCAGGGGGGAGAGGAGAGATGAGCTTCTAATTCCCGATGAGACATGAAACACACCAGGTGACCTTGGGCTGGACACTGTCTCTGAACTTGTCCTACATCACAGAAATGGCATTTTCAGGATAAAAATGGGTAGAGTGAGCCCCAGTCTGGCCAGGTTATCCTTCTATGGTAATAGAGTACACCAGGGGTGCCCAAACTACGGCCCATGGGCCAGATCTTGCCCCCGATGCAAATTCATCTGCCCCACGAAGCCCTCGTCACTCCTGGAAGCGGGAGTGAATTGGCATAGGGGGCTGGAACTGGCCCACGGGCCAAAGTGACTGACCCCCTGAATCACGTGACCGGCCCACCCTTGGAGTAGACCTTACAGCCAGTGACTCAACAACGTGTATCAGGCAACGGTTAACTAAGTGACAGCCCCGAGGACTAATGACCTTGGGTGCCAAAGTCCGCAGGGAAGAGTGATGGTCCCCAAGTAGATTAAATCCCACTTGAATTCATCTTGATGGAGGGCAGCAGCTTCATCAATCCTGGCCTGGGGCTGAGGAAGACTTTGCGGGTCAAAAGGGCTCAGGACCAGAAAGTGACTCACAGAACTGGATCAGTGGTACTATGGGTGTCATGCTGCAATGTGAATGGCAGATGAAAAGCCCACTGCATTATATTCTCAGGGCAGTCTTCGTGGCTGATCGACATGAGGATTGCCAATATTCAGATACTGATATGGCAGAAGAAGAGTGTGAGTTCTGGGCTCACTGAAAGAAAGGCAAATTATATCTGTGACTAGGGCCGCCATCAGGGGAGTACTACAGTACTGCCGTATAGGGCCCGGAGCTGACAGGGGCCCTGCCGCCACCGGCCATAACTGTGACATTACTGTGTTGGGGGCCCAATAGGATTGCTCAGTATGGGGCCCAGAAATTTCTGATGGCGGCCCTGTCTATGACCAACTAATAACAAGTAAGTGCTGATTTAAGAGAGGCAGCCCTGTATTTTGCACAAACATCTTATGGCGCATTACTCTGGACCACCACGGTTACGGAAACAGCATTCGAAGAGTGTCCCAGCTTCAGAAGTCAAGGCACCAAGTCTGAAGAGCATAAGGAAAAGAGCTGGGGTTCTTTGCCTTCTGACAACGAGACCATTTATAATGAAGCTAAGCTGAGTACAACCACATGGATCCATCACAGTTTACCCGACCCTCAGCAGGACAACAGTTAACAGCCTGATGTCATGAACACTGCCACTGTCATTGCGCAGATAAGGCCTTCAGGGTCTCTTCAGACATTTGAACATAAATCCAAAAAGTCTAGGAAACGCAAAAAATACTTCCTCTGTCAGCAATTGTTGGGTCTGTGACTAGCAATTTATTGGTACCATTTTGCATACTGATGTGGCTCCAGAAGCAGAATTTATCTGGTGGGTGCTGGAATGAGCAAGGAGGGAATCATGTCTGCTGTATTACAGAGGACTCATCCATTCTCCTAGGAGTGGTCATTATTCTTCACAAGAGGCACAACAAAATAAAACTGGTTTTACTCTTCGAGAACCCTCTGTATGACTATAAGGTAAAGGTAAAGGTCGCCCTTGCTCGAAAGCTAGTCGTATGCAACTCTAGGGTTCAGTGCTCATCTCTGTTTATAGCCAAAGAGCTAGCACTATCTGCATCTGCAGATATTTCCATGGATATGTGGCAAGCATGACAAGACACCAGAGTGCACGGAACGGTGTTTACCTTCTCACCGAAATGGTCCCTGTTTATCTACTTGCAATTTCTTGCTTTCAAACTGCTAGGTTGGCAGGAGCTGGGATAGATGATGGGAGCTCACTCTGTCATGCAGCACTCGGGTCTCAAACTCCGACCTTCCAGTCAGTAAGTTCAATGTCTTAACCACTTCAGCCACCGCAGCACCACCTGTATGACTGTAGTGTTGGGATTAATTCCTATCAAACCCAGTCACCAGACTAAAATAAAGTTTGCACACGTGTATACTTGTATGTGTGGTCTATAGAGATGGGTGAGAAATTCACTGAACTTGTTTTTCAATGCACAAGCAACCAAAGCATGTTTAAACCCAAGCCAAACTCAATTTGCAACTGAAAATCTATACAGTTCTAAGGTTACAGTGCACTTCCCATAACAAAAAATATCTCTGACAAAGAGACGCATTTGTAATATCCATGCTTAAAAAAATACACACAGGTTTGCATATACCTGTACTCTAGTTGGCTATATGCATCCCAATGCAAGCAGTCAGTTTTTTATTTTCAATTTATTTTCATTTTACTGTACAGTAAAACCCCGACTTACAAATGCCTCAAGTTACATAAAATTTGACTTACATAATGATTTTGTGCTAAAACTATGTCCCGATTTACACGATTTCCTATGGGTTAGCTTCAAGTTACATAAAGATCCTTTTTCCTATGGGTTTGCTTCGAGTTACATAAAAACAAATTTAAGCAAAAGCCTACGGAACGGACATTTTTTCATAAGTAGGGGTTTTACTGTATTTTTATTTATTCTGGCAGGAAGATTCATTTCTACTTATTCTATTCCTAAGTTCAATAAGGAACCATCACTACACATAACTGGATGGTTCACTTCTGGCAGACCCCATGTCAGGAGAAAGGCAGCAACTGCAGATTTAGTCCTCAACACGGTAAAGAGAGTCACATGGCTGTAATTTCTTCAAACCCACCTTGAAATTCAAATACAGTACATGCATTACCTCCTACGAGGCATCTAAACTCCCACCCAACCCCCACCTGCCCCTTTGCTGTAGTGCACTCCGAACTCCTGGTATGCATTAAGCATATTCCACTCTCCAAGCCCGCGCATTTTACCTTGAAGCGCCTTGAAGTTACTAGAACACTCAAAACAGTTTGCCTGAGTGTAATAGTACCAGTGTATCTACTGGGCTTTAGTGCACAAGTACCAACATAGTGAGTAGTTTTAGGGGAAACCAAGATAATGGCAACAGGCCCTGTCAACACCTGGAAAATAGATGGGAAAGAAGTAGAAGCAGTGACAGATTTTACATTCTTAGGATCTAAGATCACTGCAGATGGGGATTGCAGCCATGAAATAAAAAGGCGACTGATTCTTGGGAGACAAGCTATGAGAAACCTGGGGAACATAGTGAAAAGTAGAGACATTACATTGCAAACAAAAATTCGCATAGTCAAAGCTATAGTATTCCCAGTGGTAATGTATGGTTGTGAGAGCTGGAGCATTAGGAAAGCTGAGTGCAGAAGAATAGGTGCCTTTGAAATGTGGTGTTGGAGGAGAGTTTTGAGAGTTTCCTGGACAGTGAGGAGAACAAATAGGTCATTCTTAAAAGAAATCAACCCTGACTGCTCATTGGAAGGTCAAATAGTAAAGATGAGGCTAAAGTAATTTGGACGTCAAATGAGAAGAGAGGATTCACTTGAGAAGGCCTTGATGCTGGGAAAGATGGAGGAAACCATCCGAGGTAACTCAAAACTATGTAATGATTATAGTAATAGTATTTCAAAATATATTCAAATAAAGTACTGATAGTCAGTCTCAAGTTTGTAAACTATATATTCCAAAATCATCCTTCTATTTTTCAAGAAATATTCAACATCATATTTCAAAATATTCAATGTAAACAACAACATATATAACTCATTGGTTAGATCATACCTGTCAAGTTTCGGTTTTGAAAATAAGGGAAACTTTGGCCACACCTCTCTGTGGGTGTGGCCAAATCTGTGGGTGTGGCCAAATATAGCCTTGTGACTTGCTGGGCTCTAGTCATGCCTGCCACATGGCCATGAAAATGTCTGCAAACACAGACAGCACTGGCTCTTTGGCTGTAAATGGAGATGAGCACTGCACCCTAGAGTTGGATACGACTGGCAGATTTTACTTTCTTAGGATCAAAGATCTCTGCAGATGGTGATTGCAGCCATGAAATAATAAGGCGAGTGATGCTTGGGAAACAAGCTATGAGAAACCTGGGGAACTTAGTTAAAAGGAGAGACATCACCTTGCAAACAAAAAATTGCATAGTCAAAGCAAGGGTATTCCCGGTGGTAATGTATGGGTGTGAGAGCTGGACCATTAGGAAAGCTGAGCGCAGAAAAATAGATGCCTTTGAAATGTGGTGTTAGAAATAGGTCGACCCTAGGAGAAATCAACCATGACTCATTAAAAGTCAAATAGTAAAAATGACGCTAAAGTACTATGGACATTAAATGAGAAGAGAGGATTCACTTGAGAAAGCCTTGATGCTGGGAAAGGTGGAGGACAAAAGAAGGAGGTGGCCAAAAATAAGATGGCTAGATGGTATTGTAGATGCAATGGGCACAAAGCTGTGTGGGTCAAAGAACTCTTTCCCCCATCTTCTTGAGGGAATTTTGTTTTGTTTTCTTTCTTGTTTACTCATTTTTAATTAAAAAAAATTCCTGGGAAGCAAAGTAAAGGTAAAGGTTTCCCTTGCTCGAAAGCCAGTCATATCCGACTCTAGGGTGCAGTGCTCATCTCTGTTTCTAAGCCGAAGAGCCAGCGCTGTCTGCTTCTGCAGACATTTCCGTGGTCATGTGGCAGGCATGACTAGACACCGGAGCGCACGGAACGCTGTTACCTTCCCACCGAAGTGGTCCCTATTTATCTACTTGCAATTTCTTGCTTTTGAACTGCTAGGTTGGCAGGAGCTGGGATGAAGACGGGAGCTCATTTCCGTCATGCAGTACTCGGGAATCGAACTGCTGACCTTCCACTTCCCAGTCAGCGTCTTAGCGACTTCAGCCACTGCAGTACAAAGTGCAGAATAGTAAACCAGCCCCCTGGGGTTACCAACTGCTTGTAAGCAGCTTGGCTTTAATGAACTAGCCCTGCGCATGGCTAGACACACACACACCCATTAGGGTGGAGGAGCAAGGGATTAATTCCCTCAAATTAACCAATCTATTTGTTCCTCACTGCAACCAATTGAAGCACCAACACCTGAGAATGTCGGATCCAGCTTAAGGAAGGGAATTAGTAAAGTAAAAAAGCAACCTCTGTAGTTTCCAAGCCTCCCAGCAGCTGAGGAGTTAATCTCCCTCCAGATGGTTTGTTAGAAGGTGGGGTGCCTGTTGGGCAGGGCGAGGAAACCTTTGGCAGCAGTTTTTCCTACTGTAAAAGGAACCCAGCCAGGCAGCTACAAGCAAAATAAACCTCAGCTCTCTTTCTCTCTCATATAGTGATCAAGCAACATCCCCCCTCCCAAGTTAACTCTAGAACAGAAACGAAAGCCTCCAGAAGGCAGGGCAGAAACAGCTCAATAAACCATGAGAGTGAGAGAGAAGTCTCTGTCCTAGACCAAGAGCTGATTTGCCCCTCATATATGAAATATCGCTCACCTAGAGTAGACTCCCGTCCCATGGTGGCTCCGACCAGCAGCAGCAAAACCGAAGCCTCCATGACCACCATGTGGCAGGGAAATGAAAGAGAATGAAGGCCCCCACCACCATCTCTCTCCCCTTCCGCAAGCGAAAAGCCACAGCGGCCTCTGGTGGCAGGAAAAACATAATGCAGCTTCGCCTGTGAGGGCTCTGGTCAGGATTTTTTTTTAAAAAAAATAAGGGATATTACGGGGAAATTAATAAAATGGGAGGGGTGGGAAGAGCGATAAAAATAAAGGGTTTTCCCGGGGGAAACGGGATACTTGACAGGTATGGGTTAGAAACAGGCTCTCATATAGTGTTGTGAAAGTACAAGTCTCTTAAAGTCTTATAATATGAACTGAGCTTGCTGAATGCTGTCAATGATTTCTTCAATTATCAATATTGTCCATGTATATCAAATTAGTCCATGTATATGAAAAAATTAAAAAATCAAGGATCAAAGCTGTCCCGGTTGCTTTCAGCTTTTCAATTCAAACGAATCTTCCTCAGAATCACTTAGTGAGTTTTATGTGCGTCGTATAAAAGACGGGAGCTCATTCTGTCCTGCAGCATGTGGTCCCTCGCCCTTCCAAGGGCATTCAAGAAACAAAATGGCCACTCCTTTGAAGTTGTTGGGACAAAATGCCCACCCCATCATGCAGGCAGAGCAAAATGGCCGTCCTGCCCTTGAAGCTGACTGAGAGAGGGTGACCCAGCCCCCATGTTGGAAAGGTTGAGAACCCGTCTTAGACAGTGGTGAGACGCTGACTGGAAGGCGGGAGGTCAGCAGTTCGATTCCCGAGTACTGAAGGACGAAATGAGCACCTGTCGTCTGTCCCAGCTCCTGCCAAATTAACAGTTTGAAAGCAAGACATTGCAAGTAGATAAATAGGGACCACTTCGGTGGGAAGGTAACAGCGTTCCGTGCCTGCCACATGATCACGGAAACATCTACAGAAGCAGACAGCGCTGGCTCTTCGGCTTTGAAACAGAGATGAGCACTGAACCCTAGAGTTGGATACGACTGGCTTTCAAGGAAGGGAAACCTTTACCTTTACTATCCTGTTAAGGTAAAGGTTACCTTGCTCAAAAGCCAGTCGTATCTGACTCTAAGGTGCAGTGCTCATCTCTGTTTCAAAGCCGAACAGCCAGCGCTGTCTGCTTCTGCAGACGTTTCTGTGGTCATGTGGCAGGCATGACTAGACACCGGAGCGCACGGAACGCTGTTACCTTCCCACCGAAGTGGTCCCTATTTATCTACTTGCAATGTCTTGCTTTCGAACTGTTAGGTTGGCAGGAGCTGGGACAGACGACAGGTGCTCATTTCGTCCTGCAGTACTTGGAGAGTTGGGGAATTGTGTTAATATCTGTATGTTGTCAAGTTGATTCCAACTTGTGGCAATCCTTTTCAGGGTTTTCTAGGTACTGTATAGAGTACTCAGAAGTGTTAGTATTCCTTTGGATAGAGGCATTTCTAGTAGTAATTCCACTGTATCTGAGGAGGTACAATAGGAGAAATACTCTACAGAGACATATCTTTAGGTACGTCTCAACTTTCTCTTGCATTATCATCTCTGAACACTCATCCTTCTGCCCATCACTTAAATTTAAATTTTCTAAAGTGATATTTCTTGCTTCTCTTGTGCATTCTCCTATCACCTTTTCTTGCTCTTTAGCTCTTCTCCTTTTTATCATAACTTGCCTTGCAGTTCCCTTCTATTTTTAGCCAGTGACCCATTCCAATCCAATCCCTTCCCGGCCTGCTTAGGCTGTGCCTTTTGCCAGCATTAAGCTCCACAAGGCGCAGCGCTCATGGCTACAGAACTAAAAACCTCCCTCTGCCAGGCGCACAATAGTTCAAAGCAGGACCAAAATGCTTCTGAAAAGGCAGAAGTGGGCCATAGTTATCCGTGGCTTAGCCTAGCTACTGGTGAAACTGGAATGTACTTATTTTCCAAACCTGGTTGCAGCAAGCAGAGCAACTGTGATCTTCTTTTGTTCTTCTCGGAAGTACCACAATGTAATTAATAAATATATTAAATAATTTTCACCCAATTATGGGCAACATCAAGACCATTTGGGGCAGCTAACATCAAGTCTTCCATAGTTTGCGTTGAGAAGCACTGATATGGGTGAGAGGGTGTCTGTTCATCTCTATACTGTACTTACAAAGTACTGAATTGGGAGGGAGGGCACCCCAGTTTTCTTAGATTTACTTTGGTTTTTCCAACTCTAGCCTATACCACTTAAGTATCTTTCAAGTACAGTGGTGCCTTGCTTTACAAACACTTCAGTTAACAATTTTCGCTTTACAAATGAAAAGCCATTGAAATTAATGACTCGCTTTACGATTTCCCCCCAGAATGGATTAATTGATTTTGAATGCACTCCTATGGGAAACCGCATTTCACTTTATGAATTTGGGTTGTCAATGCATTCCCCATGGGAAATTGCATTCAATGCATTCCTATGGGAAATTTGCTTGTGAATTTTTCGTAATACAAAACGTCCCAGGGAACACATTATAGTGGTACCCCGCTTAAAGAGCATAATGCGTTCCACGGGATTGCTCTTTAAACAAAACACCATTCTAAGTGACCAATTGTGACTTCTGGTGGTGGTGGGGGGGGGCGAACTCCCATTTAGCTGTTAAGTGAGTTTTGGTTGGTTTTAGTTGTTAAGCGAGGTGACCAGAGAAAATTCTGCTCTTGAAGTGAGTTAGTCTCTAAGCGAGGTGCTCTTTATGCGAGATTTTACTGTAATTTCGTAAAGTGAGGTACCACTGTAAGTCAGTTCCCTGCATAGCCGGCAAATAGACTTTCCTAGAATTCTATCCATTTTAAGAAGTAGGTAGTTCTTCCTTTCCAGCACTTTATCCTGGTGTCCTCTGATGTTCCTTCAAGATTTGTTGTTGTTGTTCAGTCGCACAGTCGATTCCGACCCTTTGTGACCCTGTGGACCATTGTCCTGCAGGCACCCCTGTCCTCCACCATCCTCCTCAACCCACCCAGCTCTGTGCCCACTGCGTCTACCATACCATCTAGCCATCTCATCTTTGGTCACCCTCTTCTTCTTTTGCCCTCCACCTTTCCCAGCATCAAGGCTTTCTCAAGTGGATCCTCTCTTCTCATTTGATGTCCAAAGTACTTCAGCTTCGTCTTTACTATTTGACCTTCTAAGGTGCAGTCAGGGTTGATTTCTTCTAAGATTGACCTATTTGTTCTCCTCGCTGTGCAGGGGACTCTCAAAACTCTCCTCCAACACCACATCTCAAAGGCGTCTATTCTTATGTGCTCAGCTTTCCTAATGGTCCAGCTCTCACACCCATACATTACCACTGGGAATACCATTGCTTTGACTATGCGGACTTTTGTTTGCAAGGTGATGTCTCTACTTTTAACTATGTTCCCCAGGTTTCTCATGGATTGTCTCCCAAGAATCAGTTGCCTTTTTATTTCATGGCTGCAGTCACCATCTGCAGTGATCTTGGATCCCAAGAACGTAAAATATGTCACTGCTTCTACTTCTTCCCCATCTATTTTCCAGGGACTGATCGGGCCTGTTGCCATTATCTTGGTTTTCTTGTAATTGAGTCTCAAGCCAGCTTTTGCACTCTCTTCTTTCAAGATACTGACTTGCTTTGAAAAAAAGGTTTTCCTTGATTTTAATCTGGGAGGGGAAAATCAGTAGCCAGAGAGTTAGATGTGCATTTGATGCAGATGCTTTAAGTCAGGGGTTCCCAACCTTTTAAAGCCAGGGGCAGGGTCACACTCCCTCAGACAGCTTCGGGGGTCGGACGGCCATTTTGCCCTTCCTCCACCACATGGCACTTCCAGGTGTAGTGGAGGCAGTGGGGGGGGCACATGAAATGGCACAGTGGGCCGCATCCGGCCAACAGGCCACAGGCTGAGAATCCCTGCTTGAAGTCTTTCACAATTAGCTGCTACCTCTCTCCATATGTCTTTCTGTGCAAAGTCTGCTAGGTAACTGACTTGACCATTGAAGGCTGTATCCTGTTTTGCATGGGCTGAATTATACCACAGAAGCTGGTGAGTTTACAGTTAAGGCTGTAACTCTTAGTATTTAAGGTTATGTGTCCCAACTGGTTCCCAATAGCTTTCGTGCAACAAGAGGGGGCCAAACGGTGAAACCAGAAATCGCAAAGAAACTGTTTGAGGCTGAATATTTCTACAAAAAATAATGTTTTAAATCACAGTTCACAGTTCACAAGGATTCAAAACAACCAGATCCAAAACCCTTCCGGTAAATTGGGAAATTTTTCAGTTCATACTATCATCAGGGATCTAGGAAAACAAACAACCAATTATTAACATAATCTAATTTTTCTATCAATTATATACATATATACAACTATACATATCTCGGTATTGCCATAACAGTATAAGCACGAACAACGGATGAAGCAATAGATAAATTACCTGTACAATCTTGGTAAGTATATAAATTTTAATGTGCGTCCCAAGCATCGAAAGTGTATTCTTTACGTGCCAACGGATGTCAAACAAATTGTGGATTTCAACTATTTTTAAAGGCACAATACAGTATAATCAGAACAGCTGTGTAAATACCTCATATTAAACGTAATCACAAGAAACAGGAGTAATCTAGCTCCATGATGTGTCCATGGGGTTGTAAAGTTTTAAGGCGGTGTATGAAATGGGCTTCTCTTTGCAGGAGTAATCGTTCAATGTTGGTGCGAGAGAAGGCAACAAACCTGAGATCGCGGTCGCTGTGTTGTTTTTCGAGGAAATGATTGACTAGGGGGGCTTGAATGTTACCTGACCGAATTTTCAATCTGTGCTCCCCCACCCTGGTCCTATGTTCCCTAGTAGTTACCCCACATAACCAAGACCACAAGTATATACAAAAAGATACACAATTTTTGTTCTTGCAGGTGCTAAGTCCTTGGAGTGTGAGGAAAAAGTCACTTCCTAGAAGGCAAACTACTTTCATTTGCCAGGACAAGTTGCACTGGATGCAGCTGCCACATCGGTAATGCCCCAAAGCAATGGGATAGCTTTCAACAGGATACTGTTCCTTGCAGAGACTCTGCCAAAACACAAACAATTGTGCCAATATACTCTATAGTCTGTGGCAAAACTTTGGTGGTCTTTCAGATATTGTTGTACTGTACTGTAATTACCATCAATTCATCCCCATATTGCCAAAGTTGAAGGATACTATCCAACAATAGCTGGAAGGCTACAAGTTACAATCCTTTGCACAACATGTGATGTCTGTAACTTTCCTTTGATATACATTTTTAGTCATTGAAATCAACTGGTCTTTCCCTTCACCTTTTCTTTCCCTTTAACTCAGGAGTTCTCAACCTTTCAAAGCCAGGGACCGGGTCATGCACTCTCAGACAGCTCTGGGGGGCCGGACGGTCATTTTGCCCTTCCTCCACCACATGGCACTTCTGGGTGTGGTGGAGGTGGTGAGGGGCCACATGAAATGGCGCCACAGGCCGCATCTGGCCCGTGGTCCACAGGTTGAGAATCCCTGCTTTAACTCTTCTTTTTTTTTATCCTACTTTCCTGCAAGTTGCAATCTATTTTGAAACATTTTGGGTGGGCAGGACGGTGCACTATGGTGTTTAGTCATGCCTGTCACATGTCCATGGAAGCGTCTGCAGATGCAGACAGCCCTGGCTCTTTGGCTATAAACAGAGATGAGCACTGAACCCTAGAGTCAGATGCGACTGGCTTTCGAGCAAGGGCGACCATTACCATACCACTTACTGCCCAGCATTTGTTTTGAGCAGTTCATTTAGCATAAATGCATCTACAAGGTGAAATACCGTTCCCACCTGATATGAGACAAAGGATGAAAGCCTGTTGTTTATCATAGTAAATCATGCGTGAGTTGACCCATTCAATCTGCGAGGATTCCATTGATACTCCATGAAATAACTCAAATTTACAAAGGAATTGCATTCCCATTTCCCATTGACTCCAATGGCCCTACTCTAGTGTAATTTATTATGCTAGGTAACAGAATTTCTGCTATAGCCAGATAACTCATTTATTAACGTTTATGCTGAAGATATGCTTATTTCTACAAGGGTTTTCAGTGTAGTTTGTGAAATACATTAATGTTATAGGTGAAGTAGATCTTGTATAGTAAAATGCCTACTTACGAAAAAAAGTGTTCCATCGGCTTTTTCTTAAGTCGAATTTTTATGTAACTCAAAGCAAACCCATGGGAAAAATTTATTTTTTACATAACTCGAAGCAAACCCATAGGAAAAATTAAATTTTTATGTAAATCAAAGCATAGGAAAATCCATAGGAAAAATAATATTTATGTAACTCGAAGCAAACCCATAGGAAATTGTGTAAATCGGGACATGGTTTTAGCACAAAATCATTTTGTAAGTCGAATTTTATGCAACTCGGGGCATTTGTAAGTCGGGGTTTTACTGTTCATTAATTTTATTTTGTTACACTGTGTGTTTTATGTAGATCTTACATACTGAATTTGCATATTGTTTCATACCACTTGTTGTATACCACTTTCCTCTGCAAAGTCCACCTTATTATGGAATGGAGTTGCCCTGACCTCTTACAGGCTAGCTATATTAGTGGAACATAACCTCTGGCATGTTTTAACAAACTAGTAAGGGTCTGAAGTATGATCCAGTACCAGACTGAATATCCACCATCCAAAGGCCACTTTGGCTAGTCACCAAAAAGCTGCCACGAGGGTAATATATTGAGCTATACCAGGAGTTCTCAACATTTTAAAGCCTGGGGCCGGGTCACGCTCTCTGATAGCTTCTGAGGCCGGGCAGCCATTTTGCCCTTCCTCCGCCACATGGCACTTCCTGGTGTGGTGGAGGCAGTGGGGGCACACATGAAATGGCCCCACAGGCTGCAGGTTGAGAATCCCTGATCTATACCATCTTCTGCCAAAAATGCCCTTCTGCCTTCTACGTAGGTCAAACAGGATAATCTCTTCACAAAAGAATTAATGGACACAAATCAGACATCAGAAATGTCAACACACTGAAACCTGTTTCAAAACATTTAAATCCTCCTGAACATTGTATAGTGGACCTAAAAGTTGCCATTCTGGAAAAGAGAAATTACAAAACAAGGATTCAGAGAGTGACAGCGGAGATAAAATATATACACATGCTGGACACTCACTGAAAAGGTTTGAATATTAGCCAAGGGTTTCTGGGACATTATCAAATTTAAAAATGCCACAACTAAGGGATGACATTCATCTTGCAGAGCAGACTAAAAATGTGGGGAGGGGGAAGGAAGGGGGCGGCAGATGTTTCTCAGGGCAGCTGACCTCTGGCTGTGGCTTATCCCATAAAGCTTCCTCAATCAACTCATCAGGAGATGTATAACGCCAGAAAGTTTATTTAACAAACTCAACTCCTCAAACTGATTTCCATCAGACAAACTGATTGCCTTCGTAAATAGCTCATCGATTTGCATGTCCATCTCCTGAACCAACCAACTTTGCCCAGCCACTCTGGGGTCTCTATACCAGATATGTATAACCATGATATCCACTCTTATGTCTGATGAAATGGACTTGATCCACGAAAGCTAACATTAAAATACAGGAGTTAGTCTTTAAGATACCAAAGTGTTTCTTGTCTTTTTAATTTTGTTTTCTTTTATTTGCTCTCTGATATGCTTGTACAGACTAACACAGCTACCACTTCAAAAATATTAGTCACAGAAACTATGAAAACAACCATGATGTGAAAATGCCATGAACCTGCACTGCTAGAGGGGCTACCCAAACTGATGAATTCATGGAATGCCGCTTTGAAATATTTAGATGCAAATAATTTATATAAACACTCAGAAAATAAACATGCTGGTTTGGTTCTCAACTTTTTATCTGAACTACATTTCACCAGAGCATAAATTCTTCTCTTTACTCATAATAGGCATTTTTTTCATTGTATTGTATGTCTAGATCAGGAGTTCTCAACCTTTTAAAGCCATGGGCCAGGTCATGCTCCCTCAGGCAGCTTCGGGGGCCGGACGGCCATGTTGCCCTTCCTTACACCACTTGGCACTTCCTGGTGTGGTGGAGGCGGTGGGGACCACATGAAATGGTGCCATGGGCTGCATCTAGTCCACGGGCTGCAGGTTGAGAACCCCTGGTCTAGATAAAAGGTAATATTTAAAACTAATGATACAGACAGGGATAGCAGAACTAACAAGAAGAGCAGCAATCACACCCATCAAAGAAAAGAAGAATGTAACAAGAGTTTTGAGAAAAGAGATTCCTTTTGATTTTAAAATACCATCTAACATAGGAGAAAGTCACGGTAGAGAGTAAAAACTAATTCAGCTATTAGAGTGGATTCTCTTGGAATAAAGAATTCACATAGGAATACTCTCACAGGGTGAATATGTTGCCCAGAAAGCTACACTATTATGAAAATAGCTAAGCTAGAAATTATGACAGGCTTGTAGATAGGCAAAGAGGTGTTCAAGTAGGTGGACAGACAGACAGAAAAGCAGAAGCATCCTTGCCATGGGTCCCAATTAGCGTGGCAACTTTCAGACACCATCCCTTTCCTGTCATGGCAAGCCTTGCCTCTTCTCTCCCCATCACTGCGGGAGCGGTATGACAGGAAGGACACTCAAACAAACAGCTTCTTGTAGAGTCTCCAGATGATTATATCATATTTTGTTCAACTGTCAAAGTTACTTCACAGGCTATGCATTTGCCACACAGAAAGTGTAGAAACCAATAGAAAACTTACATTCTGATCATCATTTGCTCATGCTTCTGCACTGTTGAGTTCAATGTGTGACAGTGGCTTCCATATAAGCCTTCTTCCATGTAGAACAGGGGTGGCCGAACTACAGACCATGGGCTGGATCTGGTCCAAGGTACCAAATCATCCACACCACTAACAGAAGTGGAAGCAGATGTGCCCCACACATGCCCAAATGCGCCTGTGCATGTGCAAAACACTGCCATAAGTGCACCCGTAGGTATTGTAAATGCGTTTACAACAGCCATGGATGCATTTTACAGCAGGAGGAACCACGTGACTGTTCCTCTCAACCACATGACTGGTCTGCAGCTCAAAATGTTTGGCCACCCCAGATGTAGAGCATACTTGAACATGAAGCCTGCCTTTAGCCAATCTGGTTTGGCCAAGCAGATTGTTAAATTCTCTCATGCCAGAGCGGGCTGCAGATTCACTCAGTCTGAAGGTTGCTTTCCAGCCTTCCCACACCCACACTTTTTCTCACAGAAGAATGAGCTAGGCTGTTGTTGTTTTATTTCTTACCAATGCTGGCTTAATCTCTTCTACATACAAGCAAATTGTATTTCACCTCTGGGGTTTACAAATCCTTCTGGGAATTCTCCCAAACTACTAAAGGGTGTGGAGCAGAACTGAGGGCGTGGGGAGCTTCATCTCTGCAGCTCAGAAACAAGAGCTGCCAGACGCCGAGAGTGTGGAGGAGGGAGAACTAAGCTGGCCCGTGAGCACTTATGTTGGGCTCAGCTTCTGAACAGGGCTCTTTGCTGGTGGAAAACACAATGCAGCAATCCATGTGCCAGATCTTGTTCATCCTCAGCCTGCTTCATGCAGACTGGCTGAGATCAATTCAGGCTGACTTGGGTGTCAGAAGAAAGAGCATATTCAGAGGGAGAACAGACCAATATTCAAAAGAAAGCATGTGCTCCAGATCACATCCCTTCGAAATGATCCATCATTATGATCATCATCACCATCTTAGAACTGCAGAGCTGGAAGGGACCCTATGGGATGAGTCCAACCCCTGTGAAGGAGGCTCAGTGCAGAATCAAACTCCCAGCCTCTCAGTCAGATACCTAAACCACCGAGGTATCTAGCAGTTCCACAGAGTATTATTTGCTGCTGCTTCAGATGGCCTGAGTTCATACAGGGAGCTAACTCAGTTTCCTTTTACAGATTTATACCACAGACATCACCAAGTCACCTCTATTTTCTTATACTGATTCACATACCGGTAAATCTGAGAGGAACCCTCAGCAAACATTCAACAGGTTCACCTTCTGCTTCTACAAGCCAGGCCCAAAGCTCTTAGAGCGGGGATTCTCAACCTGCGGCCCGCGGCGCCAGTTCATGTGCGCCCCCCCCCACAGCCTCCACCACACCAGGAAGTGCCATGTGGTGCAGGAAGGGCAAAATGGCCGTCCAGCCCCCGAAGCTGTCTGAGGGAGCATGACCCGGCCCCCGGCTTAAAAAGGTCGAGAACTCCTGTCTTAGAAGCAATGGCACACCCCAAAGTCTACAAAGAGCCTGCAAAGCTAAGTGTGAGGAAGAACCTTTCAAGCTTTCTGCCGTCTCCTCACTCATTTTCACCTCCTGTTCTCCCCGTTCTATTTTCTTTCCTCTACTGACTTCCCAATCCTCCATATCAACCTGCTGCCAGGAGCCATATATTGGCGGAGATACACTCCTCCTAAAATATACAGTCTTTTAAGTACCTTCATCTTAACTTCTATTTTTTGCTGTATGCTGGTCTTGGACCATAATAAAGATCGATCTCATTTGACATTTTAGTGTTTATTAACCAACTTGTAAGTCAAGCCTCCTGCGAACTCTCAGCTTATGCAGGCAGGCCCTCCGAAGATCCCTCTGTTTGACTGCATTCTGGTAAAAGTAAAGATCGCCCTTGCTCAAAAGCCCGTCATATCCGACTCTGGGGTTCAGTGCTCATCTCTGTTTCTAGCCAAAGAGCCAGTGCTACCTGTGTCTGCAAATGTTTCCGTGGACATGTGGCAGGCATGACTAAATTCTGGAGTATATAGAATACTATTTACCTTCCCACTGAAGTGATCCCTATTTATCTACTTGCAATGTCTTGCTTTCGAACTGCTAGGGTTGGCAGGAGCAGGGGCAGAAATGGGAGCTCACTCCACCTTGAAGTACTTGGGTCTTGAACTGCTGACCTTTCAGTCATCAAATTCAGCATCTGAACCACTAAGCTACCACAGTCTTAGTAGACTGCAATCTACATTATTATTATTATTATTATTATTATTATTATTATTATTATTATTATTATTATTATTATTATTATTATTATTATGATGATGATGATGATGATGATGATGATGATGATGATGATGATGGATGATGATGATGATGATGATGATGATGATGATGATGATGATGATGAAATAGGTAGAGGGCATTCTACCTATTGCCTAATGTAGGAGCTCCCAACCTTTTCAAGCTGGGGCCAGGTCACACTCTCAGTCAGCTTCGAGGGCCGGATGGCCATTTTGCCCTGCTTGCACGATGGGGGATGGCCATTTTGTCCCAACAGCTTCAAAGGGGAGGCCATTTTGTTTCTCAAATGCCTTTGGGAGGGGTTGGGGGGGCACATGAAATGGCACTGTGGTCCAGATCCAGCCCCCAGGCTTTAGGTTGGGAACCCCTGGCCTAATGTCACTATGGGCTTCAATTTCCCTTCTCATCCTTTTTTCTCTCTCCTGAAAAAGTAGCATTTTGACGACAACAACAAAAACAAACAAACCACCAGGTTGCAGTAGAATTGACTCATGAAAGATCACAGTAAAATATAGCAGCTAGTTTTTAAGATGCCACAATGTCCTCATCTTTTTGTTTGTTTTGGGGGGGTTTTCCCCTCAATCTATTCTTACTAATTTATTTTGGGAGGAGAGAGGGGGAAAGAAAGAGATCAGATGCTAACATACCTGTACATTCAAAATTACCCATTAAGAAATAAATTGCCCATGCTTCTCTGCATCTGAGTGTCTAGCTAAGTCTTCTCTTATTATAAGCCAAATAGCAATGAGCCCTGCAGCACCTTAAGAACTAGCAAACGAATTAATGCAAAACTAGAACAGGGTGTGTGTGTGTGTGTGTGTGTGTGTGTGTGTGTGTGTGTGTGTGTGTGTGTGTGTGTGTGTGTGTGTGTGTGTGTGTGTGTGTGTGTGTGTGTGTGTGTGTGTGTGTGTGTGTGTGTGTGTGTGTGTTGGGAGGTGGTAAATACTCTTTGATTGCAGCCACTATTTGGTTAAGGAATGACAGAGTCAAAAACTCATATTCAATTCATGCTTTAATCTCTGACAACATCAGTGGACCCAAAGAGTGCAAAAGATAGCATGTCCACACAGTGCTCCATGCACTTCAGTGTCTAGGCATGAATGCCTGCCACACGTCCACGGAAACGTCTGCAAACTCAGATAGCGTTGCCTCTTTGGCTATAAACAGAGATGAGCACTGAACTCTAGAGTCGGATACAACTGGCTTTTGAGCAAGAGTGACCTTTACCTTTACCACACATTTGCCAAATATAGAATAGGAAGCCACAAGGTCCTCCACCATAAGGTCCTGAGTATTTGTGGATAGCCACCCCAATTCCATGCAGTAAACATACTCTGGTTTTTCTTCAGAGTTTATAAATCATGCAGTAAACATGAATCTGACAATAATTCCCATTGTGTGAACGATCGTTCCGTAAGAACTGTAGACAGATTAGACAAAGTTGCAAGTCTTATACCATGGTCAGACCATTTATCTCCTTCTCAGGTTTTTTGGTGAGGTGGTTAGGGTATGGCGAAGCATATAAGAACTCGGCACCAGCACAGAGCTAAAACATATGGGCAAGATTTAATAGTGACTGAATTCTAGTTGATTTGGGAGCAGGATTATACATTTTTAAGAGCTCCTATTTGGATGGTTGTGGAAAGAGTGGAAAAACAGCTGTTTCAGAACATGTCACAAAATTGGATTAGTGTTAAGATGCTGCGCTTGACAACCAGAATGTCAGCAGGTCAGCAGTTCAAGACCCGAGTGCTGTGCAACAAAGTGTGCTCCCATTGTTTGTCCCTGCTCCTGCCAACCTAGCAGTATGAAAGCAAAAAATTGCCAGTAGAAAAATAGGCACCACTTTGGCAGGAAAGGTATCACTGTTCTGTGTGCTCTGGTGTCTAGTCATGCCAGTCACATGACCATGGAAATATCTGCAGACACAGACAGCACTGGCTCTTTGAGTGGAAACCATGCCTGTCAACCGCGGCTCCGGAAAATACGGGACCTGCGCAAACGGTTCTGCGCAGGTCGCCTTCTATGCATGTGTAGAATGGGGCTACACCGCTTGCGTAGCCTCCTATGCAAGCGGCGTAGCCTTCTACGCATGCGTAGAACAGGGCTACGCAAGCGTAAAACCCTTCTACACATGCGTAGAAGGCAACCTGTGCAGAAGGGCTGCGCAGTACCTCCTTTCCCCTGCTGCCAAATTCCGGGGTTTCGGCAACGCGGGGCAGGAAATGGCGCAAATCGGCGCCAAAAACCGTGAAATCCCGGCCAATCCGGGAAGGTTGACAGGTATGGTGGAAACGGAGATGAGCACCACCCTCTAGAGCCAGATACAGCTGGCCTTTGAGCAAGGGAGACCCTTATCTTTATAAGGGTTAAACTAACCTCAAGGACCTAAGCTTTCATTTGTTCAAAAGGGTCACATCACAAAATATAACTTGGGTAGTTTGTTTATTTTTGTGTCCGAGATTATTCTGGGTTGAAAGGGTTTTTGCAGTGGATGCCTGAATGAGGCTCCTTTTATGTCCCCCATCGTGCAGCTTTTGGATATCGAACCCGTCTTTCCAGTCTCCAAGCCCAGCATCTTAACCATTAAGCCAGCAGTTAACAGAAGATATTGGACTCATCATAATGGTAGCCTGGCAGCGAGGCATGAAAAGGAGAATCACGGTTCGCATTGATTCATAGAATACAAGTTTTAAGTCAGATGTGTTACAGTTGATTTTACCCATGACTAGGGTGGAGGTGAGAGATGGAAAAGAAAGACTAACTATTGGACATGTGCTTATCCCACACAAAGACCTCTGGGCCTCATCATGCCTTCTGTTCTTTCCACTACCACCACCCTTGTCAGATACCCTCCAAGCCCACTCTTTCAAATTCAGGAACTGCAGATATCCGAAATAGCTTGGGAGACGTTTTACCCAGAAGTTAATTAAAGCAAGCATCAAATTAAATACAGCAAAATTAAAATAGCTCCGGAAATTAATTTTCAGCATTAAAGAAAGTCTACCTGGTAAAGCTAGATATTATTTAAAGTGTGAAAAGGAACCCACTGTGGCGGCAAAGATAGAGCATCACCCAGTTTCTGAATCCCCCTTGCCATCCGTAGCAATCAGTTACGCACACAGACTCTGCCACCACTCCTCTCCCCCAAATCAAGGGAGGTCTTACCTCCCAGCTTTCAATTTACGACACTCCTCTGATCCTAGACATGTGCATGGATGCCAATCAGTGTACCTGATCCACATTTGCCCACTATGGTCCCTTACTGAAAATACTTCCATAAAGGGCTCTTCTGAATATTGTGGGTGGCTTACACCCTCTTTTGCTTCTCCCCTCCATCTCCCCTCCCCATGCCCATCAGTCATGATATGCCCATGATGGTAAGGCAATGGCACAATATTACAAAAGGAAGCAGGAGAGGACTTTTTCTCCTGCTGTATCCAGATCCGAATACAGTATTGGCGATCATCATGGCGATCAGCCATGAAGACTGTCCTGAGAATATAATGCAGTGGCCTTTCCTCTGCCTTCTGCATCACAGCATGACAGCCACAGTACCATTAATCCAAGTCCGTGAGTCACTTTATGGTCCTGAGCCCTTTTGGCACGCAAAGTCCTCATCGGCCCCAGATCAGGATGGATGAAGCTGCTGAACCTCCATCAAGATGGATTCAAGTGGGATTTAATCCACTTGGGGACCATCACCCTTCCCTGTGAACTTTGCCACCCAATGCCATTAGTCCTCAGGGTTGTCAGGTTAGCAGCCTGACAATTGGCATTAAGTCACTGACAATATGGTCTACTCCAGTGTTGGAGAACCTTGGCACTCCAGATGTTCTTGGACTTCAATTCCCAGAAGCCCAAGTCAGCACTCCTGCTGATCAGGGCTTCTGGGAATTGAAGTTCAAGAACATCTGGAGTGCAAAGGTTTGCCATCATGGGTCTACTCTATTACCATAACAGTATAACCTGGCCCAACATAGCAGGAGAAGACAAGGTGATTATTATTATTTTAAAAATGTCTTCTACTAGAGATTTTGCAAAGATGCATACAATATGCTAGAAAGAAACAGAAGGAAACTTAGAAGGAGAAACTCACACAAAACTCCCTTGACTCTGTTTGCACATGTGTACATTTTTTAAAAAAGGAATTAGTCCTGAAAATGTGGAGGTGGTAGAGTTTGCAGAAAAAGAGATTTGTGCCTTTTTAAAAACTTGGCTGATAAGATTGTTTGTGTTGGAGCAAATCTAGTAACAAAACTGGAGAAAAGCAACTTGTTGTGGTTTCAATGTGAATAAGAACACCGTATAAATATGACATATAAAAATTAGCCTCTTTAAAAATATTTCATTCTGCCACTATATCCAGACCTACTTAAGCAAAGCTGGACAAAATGAACTTTACAGAAAAAGTCCCTAACAAGATAAACTTGTAAACAGGTTCAATCCCAGATTAATGCCTTTTTCCTTGGGGTATGCAAGTTACCTTAGGAACAAATCTGTCAAGGAGTAGTACTAGAAACTCCAATGTGGCGAGAGGTCTTGTTATCTTAAGGCTGTTAGAGTATGGCTCATTCTTGTATCAGCTCTCCATGATTCAAGTGTTCTGCATACAGTAGAACCTCGGATAAAGTACAAACTCCGTTCCACAAGTTTGGACTTTATCCGATCAAATGGGCAATGGACTTTACCCGAGGTTCCTATACCAAATACCGATAACGTCCATTTTTTAGCGGTTTTGGACTTTATGCGATGTATCACATGTGCATGAAAACCGCAACTTTATCCAAATCGGACTTTTTCCAAGGTACCACTGTATTATCTTCTTCCAGTGTACCCATAACTCTAGTAGGTGTGGGGGCCTCCAAATTAGGGAACAGAATCCCATACTGTGTTACACTACTCAGACATCTCTAGCAATACCGTGTTTTTCATTAGGAAGCACAATCATTCTATCTACACCAGGGGTTCTCAACCTTTTAAAGTTGGGGGCGGGTCACGTTCCCTTAGACAGCTTTGGGGGTGGCCATTTTGCCCTTCCTCCACCACATGGCACTGGTGGCAGTGGGGGGGGCACATGAAATGGTGCCGTGGGTCGCATCAAGGCCACAGGCCACAGGTTGAGAATCCCTGATCTATACTATTATCTCAGACCAGATTGTTCCATGCTAGCAAGACCAGGGAAACCTCCCTTAGCAGTTTGTGCCACTGCGACCACCCTGCTCTGAAACTATCCATAGTTGCCCCAACCCTCTTCTCTATCACCATATTGACTGTGATAGATCTAAGCCAGTGATGGTGAACCTTGATACTCCAGGTGTTCTTGGACTTCAATGTCCAGAAGCCTAAGTCTCTGTGAATTCACACGAATGGGTTTACTACGGCCAATAAATCATTCAGGTAGATACACAGAGACTTGGGCTTCTGGGAGTTGAAGTATAAGAGCACCTGGAGTGCCAAGGTTCACTATCACAGATCTAAGCCACTGCACATGTGTCAGTCTTCCCCTGTACTAATTTTGTCTGCAGTTAAATAATCATGCCCACCCAATTTTTAATTAAGGCTTGAAATGACACAATAACTCCAAAAGAAAACACAGGAGGGTTTCTACAATATTATAATAATTCAAGGCTACATTGTGATCACTGAAGATAAAATAGTCACTTTGGTAAAATATAAAATGTATTAGCTTAATACTTCTTATATTTTAACTCCCATGTATTTCAACAGCTGCCAACTGCAAATTTTTCCATTTACTTCTGATAATTTTAAAATTTGAAGAACTTGGATATTTTGCATTTTCCTAAGGAAAATACTATTTTCACCCTTTTATTAATACTACATAGAGAATTTTTTATTTAAACATGCATAATGATGCCAATGCAAATTAATATTTACTAGCAAATTAATAAAAAGTATGAACACGAAGTTAGGGAAATCTGTCTGTACAACAGGCACATAGATCAGGATCACCACAGAGCAATAAAGTGAAAAGATAGACCAAATGCTTTAGAACCAGTCTGGAGGGTTTTGTTTCTTATCTGAAGTATCTGTTTTTGCACAATACACCCGTGTGTCCTATTTGTTGCACACATTCTGCACATCATTCATCTAAGCTGCTTCCATTGGTTTACAGGCCCCTTCATTCTAAGTTGTGCAGCCTAGGTCCCCCTTGCTCGAAAGCCAGTCGTATCCAACTCGAGGGTTCAGTGCTCATCTCTGTTTATAGCCGAAGAGTCAGCATTGTCTGCGTCTGCAGATGTTTCCGTGGACATGTGCCAGACATGACTAAATGCATGGAATGCATGGAATGCTATTTACCTTCCCACCAAAGTGGTCCCTATTTATCTACTTGCAATTTCTTGCTTTCAAACTGCTAGGTTGGCAGGAGCTGAGACAGAGATGGGAGCTCACTCCATCATGGAGTACTCGGACCTTGAACTGCTGACTTGCTGACCTTCCAGTCATCAAGTTCAGCATCTTAGCCACCAAGCCACCACAGTCCCTTTGTGCAGCCTAAGAAAACGCTTTTTTTTTCATTCTTAGGTTAGTACATCTGATACAAATTTGATTGCCACAAGAAATATGGTCAGATAAATGTCATTTATGTCATGACTACATGAATGCCAAGGCCCTTTGTATATTCAATGGCAAGCAGTTGCAAAATCAACAGCACAGCCCCTGCCATCACCAACGGTTCTGCGTCCCATTACTCTACAACTAGAGTTTAGAACAGGGGTTCCCAAACTTTTTGGGCCACAGGCCAGTCACATGGCTCAGCGGGCTGGTCATGTGGCTCAGCGGGCTGGTCACATGGTTCCTCCCACCAGAAGTGGAAGTAAAACATGCCTTGCAATCTGTTTGCAACAGGATGAGATAGATGTTAAGCTGCCATTCTCTCTGCTTAAACCAGGGGTGCCCAAACTATGGCCCACAGGCAAGATCTGGCTCCCGACACCAATTCATCCGGCCTACACCACCCTCGTCACTCCCGGAAGCAAAATGCACCCTTATGGGTGACACGGGTCTGATGAATTGGTGTGGGGGCCAGATCTGGCCCATGGGCCATAGTTTGGGCACCCCTGGTTTAGAGCTTCCCAGTTTAGATACATCCAACTCCCAGGATCTCTCAGAGAACCAGGTCAGCAGCAGCCATGACGGCTGAAGGATCTTTGAAGCTGCAGACCAAGAAAGCCTTGTTTACAAACTCTACTTAATCCTCCCTCAGAGTCCAAATGCTGAAGGATCCTCCTTATGTGGAAGAAGAGCAGGGCTCCTCCCAGCAACCCCATTTTAAACCGAAAACAGACTGAACTATGGACTAGAGACCACATTGCTAATATACAGTGGATCATGGAGAAAGCAAAAGAATACCAGAAACAAGTCTACTTTTGTTTTATTGACTACACCAAGGCTTTTGACTGCGTGAACCACAATAAAATGTGGCAAGTACTTAAAGAAATGGGAATACCAGAACACCTCATATGGCTCATGAGAAATCTGTACAGGAGTCAAGAAGCAACAGTTAGGACAGAACACGGAATGACAGAATGGTTTGGAATAGGAAAAGGAGTAAGACAAGGCTGCATTCTATCACCCTACCTTTTCAACCTATACACAGAGCACATAATGCGCAATGCAGGAATGGAGGATTCACAATATGGGATAAAAATTGCTGGGAGAAACATCAACAATTTGAGATATGCAGACGATACCATCCTAATGGCAGAAAGTGAGGAAGATTTAAAGAAGCTCCTGATTAGGTTGAAAGAAGAGAGTGCAAAAGCTGGCCTGAGACTTAACATCAAGAAAACCAAGATAATGGCAACTGGCCCTATCAGCACCTGGAAAGTAGACGGGGAAGAAGTAGAAGCAGTGACAGATTTTACTTTCTTGGGATCTAAGATCACTGCAGATGGTGACTGCAGCCATGAAATAAAGAGGCAACTGATTCTTGGGAGACAAGCCATGAGAAATCTGGGGAACATAGTGAAAAGTAGAGACATCATCTTGCAAACAAAAATCCGTATAGTCAAAGCAATGGTATTCCCGGTGGTTATGTATGTATGCGAGAGCTGGATCATTGGGAAGGCTGAGCGCAGAAGAATAGACGCCTTTGAGATGTGGTGTTGGAGGAGAGTTTTGAGAGTACCCTGGACAGCGAGGAGAACAAATAAGTCAATCTTGAAAAAATCAGTCCTGACTGCTCCTTAGAAGGTCAAATAGTAAAGATGAAGATGAAGTACTTTGGACACCAAATGAGAAGAGAGGATTCACTTGAGAAAGCCTTGATGCTGGGAAAGGTGCAGGGCAAAAGAAAAAGGGGACGGCCAAGGATGAGATGGCTGGATGGCATTGTGGACGCAGCGGGCACCGAGCTGAGCGGGCTGAGGAGGATGGTGGAGGACAGGGGTGCCTGGAGATCAATGGTCCATAGGGTCGCAAAGGGTCGGAATCGACTGTGCGACTGAACAACAACATGGGCAGTGGATAGTAGGAGAGCTATCTGAAGGAATGATACAGAACAAACACCCATTCATCTCTCTTTCTAAATCTGCACATGGTCGCCCTTAAAAAGAAGAAAAGAAACCCAAATTGGGCTGACCTGCTCCAGATTTGCTCCACAGGCAATAGTGCTTCGTTCCGAATCCCTCCCAGGCCAAGCCGTGGTCACAACACTGCTGTCTTTTCCATTTCTTTTCGCTTGGGATCTAGGAAGTTATTTAAGGACCTTACAGGACTGTGACAGCTTAGTGGTTAAGACGCTGATCTTGACGACTGGAAGGTCAGCAGTTCGAGACCTAAGCAGTGCTGGGCATCAGCAGGTTTGCACCAGTTCGCCAGAACCGGTAGCAGAAATTCTGGCTGGCCCCACCCATCCAAGTTTTGAAATAAAGTAGTCCTAATTCGGGTGTAAGGCAGGGCTTTCCCCCTGGCCATGCCCAACATATCACGGCCACAGAGTAGGTAGTAAAAAAAATTGGATCCCACCACTGGACTCAAGTGGCTGCATGACAGAATGAGAGCCCGTCTCTGTCCCAGCTCCTGCCAACCTAGCAGTTCGAAAGCAAGAAATTGCAAGTAGATAAATAAACACTACTTCGGTGGGAAAGTAAAAAGCATTCCATGCAGTCCGATGTTTAGTCATGCCTGTCACATGTCCACAGAAACGTCTGCAAACACAGACAGCACTAGCTCTTTGGCTATAAACAGAGATGAGCACTGAACCCTAGAGTCGGATAAAACTGGCTTTCAAGCAAGGGCGACCTTTATCTTTAGAAAGACAAATGAGTTGTGTAGGTGTGGACAACAACTTGCCTTTAAAAGCTGCAATTATTTCCAAAGCTTATTTTTGACCGTTTCACAACTGACATTCGGAAAAGATTAAAACGCTCCGTTTTTTTATTTCCCATTTTCCCTCTTACTTGTGCACATTGTTTTAACATTCACATTCCCGATTTTCAATGTGCAAGATGCAATATTCTTATTTACCTTCTCCTTGCACCAACATGAAACCAGCACTATATTTCTGTTTTACACATAGAAGTCACCACTAACTTTCAAAATGTGAACCATTATGTTAATAGCAAAGCCATGATTCAAACCTGGGTCTCTCAGATTCAAGAGGAAAAACATAGCATTTCATTCTCAATAACTGCAAAGTTTTTAAGGCTTTTCAACTTCTTCTTTTGGGGGGGGGGGACGGGGACGGGCAGGAAAGTAAAGGAGAAAAATACAGTAGTACAGTACCTCGAGTTACGAATGTAATGCATTCCCTGGGGCATTTCGTATTACAAAAAATTTGTAACACAAAACGCAGTTTCTCATAGGAATGCATGGAAAGCCAATTAATCAGTTACAAGAACATTCATAATGAGGCATTATTTCCAATGAATTTTCATTCGTATCGCAAAAAATTCATAACATGAGGCGTTTATAACTCGAGGTATCACCGTATTGTGGTTTATAAAATTGTGTAGACCATGGACAGTGAATTTAGCGTCCTCAAGCATCTGTTGGACACCAAACTCATCAATCGATGAGAGCGGACGGAAACTATGCTCCAAAAACCCATGAGCAGATTCAGGTGTTGCCCATCCCAGGTGTAGAAAAATGTTTCTTTCCACTACTAAGTAAAATTAATTAGTAGCAGATGCAAGAAAGTCCAAAAACAGGCCAGTTTTGTACAACATATAAGTGACAGAATCTGCAGTCACAAATGGTGAGGCTTAGAAAGATTTAAAAGGTAATTAGCCTGGTAGGATGAGTCTGTTAATGGATATTTGCTTTAATGAGGAGGGACATGCTCCAGGGATGAATTTCCCACTTATGGTGGGGTGGGGGATAGAAATGGCATAAAATCCTCTCATTTGGGGGCCCAAAACAGAGCCGTGTGTGCGAGTATGTGTGTGCGTGTGAGCATTTTACTTCCACTTCCAGGCCATAATTTGGGCACCCCTGGTTTAAGCAGAGAAAATGGCAGCTTAAAATCTATCTTATCCTGTTACAAAACAAATTGTAAGGAGCATTTTACTTCCACTTCTGGTGGGAGTAATCCTGAGACTGGCCCGCTAAACCACGTGACAGGCCCACGGCCAAAATAGTTTGGGCACCCCTGTGCTAGGACATCATCTTATTCCAAACAGTAACTGAAATTCATATACAAATTCCTACACAAGTTCAATGGAGCCACCAGGTTTAGAGGCAATAGACTATTCAGGTTTAGAGGCAATAGGCTATTGCCTTTGTGGGGCTTTCTCTGTGGCATCTATTTGGGCAAGTAGTCTCTATCCATCCTTTGTGGGTTTCCAGCAGTAAGGAAAAAAGAGGCAAAATTCTGCCGAAAGGAAGGAAGAAAGAAAGAAAAGGCAACCGTGTGATGCAAGATTTACCCGGAAGCAATAAGGGAGAGCAGCTTCTCCAAGGCCACACAGCAAACCCACAGAATCGTGATGGCAAACCTTGGCACTCCAGGTGTTATTGGACTTCAATTCCCAGAAGCCCAAGACTCTGAATCCACACAAATGGGTTTACTGCATGTGCCTTGGCACGCTAGGTGTTCTGGAACTTCAATTCCCAGAAGCCCAAGACTCTGTGAATCCACATAAATGGGTTTACTGCACAGTAAACCCACTTGTGTGGATTCACAGAGACTTGGGCTTCTGGGAATTGAAGTTCCAGAACACCTGGAGTGCCAAGGTTCATCATCACAGCCATAGAAGCAGCCCCAAATCCATCCTCAACTAACCCATGACAATGGTCAGCTTTGTTTTTCCAGCAAATGGCTTACACACACACACACCCACACCCACACACACACAGAGCCTCAAAGACCATCTGTTTGAAAGGAACCTTTTTGTTTGGGAGGGGAATGTTACCTGCCTTTCCTCTAACTTCCTCCTCTTCCCATCATGTGCATGTTTGCTTCTGAAACCTGCCTGTACCACTGCATAGGACTCCAAGTCCAAGCCTTCCCCCCACCCCATCCCCTCTGCATTTCTGCAGTCCCTTCCATCCCCACCCCCAGGAGCCTTTTCCCCACTCTTCCCCCCAACTTCACCATGCACACATGTGTGCATGCACACACACAGAGACATACTTGCTCTCTTCCTGTTAGATGTCAGGATGATCTTGGATCTTCGCCTAGGCAGCTCCAACATCGCTTTCTCCTTCACTTGTCAACAGCCTTGCCAGCGAGGGTGGGCGGAGGAGGGTCAGGCCAAAAGTGAGAGGGCAGGGAAAGGGAGGGTTTGGTTAGGGTTTCTTTCCAGAAGATTCAGTGGGGGGAGTTAAGGTCTGGTGGGGTGGGGCGTGGTGGGGCACAGGAGAATTCACTCTCCTTGTGGTCTATTTTTAAAAGCCAGCTTGCTTGATCTCTCCACTCCACCGCCCTCTCTCAAACACACGCCAACCACTCCACCTCTTTCCAGTCTCTGAGCTCTGGGTGGCCTGGGCTGCTGCTGCTTCTTCTTCTTCTTCTTCATGTTGCTCACAGATGGCTGTTCTACTCACTTGAGCGCTTGACCTAAATCCCTCCTCTCTTGATTCAGAGCCACAGCAAAATGTCTTACCAGTGCAGTTCAAGGCTTGGCAAGGCTAAATGGGGGGGGGAGCAAGAACGAGGGGGGAAGCCAGGGAGAAGAGGAGGAAGGGGGAAAAGAGTAGACTCAGCCAACAGGATGTTAGCCATGGAGGTGGGGGAAGCGCACATCTCCGCTCTCCCCAGTTAGAACCAGACAGAAAGAGGACCCTCTCTTGACCAGACCATGTACTGTGTCATCTGTTCTGCACCACAGTCTGAAAACTAGGTAACCACGTATCCGGCCCCAATCTTCTGGATAAACCTCTCTTCTCCCCCCCCCCCCCCACTCTGTCCCGCTTCCTTAATAATAATAAGCTCAAGGGAAGCTCTAAAGTTTCACCAGTGACTCAGCAGCCAACAGGCAGACACACAACAGGCACACGGGCGAGCACACAGACACACACAGACAGACACACACCTCTCTCTGAGGGAAATGGAAAGAGGCCTTCAGCCCTCAGCCACAGATGGGATGAGTGGCTCAGAAAAGCTGGACAATTAGAAGCAATGGTTGCACAGCAAGAGGTCAGGGAGGGAGGTTACAACCATAGTGAGAACTTACGAAACACTTTTAAATGTTCGCCACATTTCACATCAGTTTCTTGCTCTAATGTTTACAACAACCCAGCAAGGCAGGCAGCTCAGTATTATTTAGACTAGGAGTTTTCAACCTTTTAAAGCTGGGGGCAGGGTCATGCTCCCTCAGACAGCTTCGGGGAGGGGGGGGCAGACAGCCATTTTGCCCTTCCAACACCACATGGCACTTCCTGGTGTGGAGGAGGCGGTGTGGGGCCACATGAAATGGTGCCGTGAGCTGCATCCGGCCCACGGGCCGCAGGTTGAAAATCCCTGATTTAGACCCAGTAGAATGGGCTAGGGAAAACTTACCGAAGGTCATATAGCTCATAGCACAAGCAACACTAGAAGGGGGGGGGTCTCTCTCTGGAGAACTCACTCTCTCATCTGTGCCAAACGTTTGCTGTCCTCCACCCCCAGACATAATCTGAAAACATAAAGAGTACAGTACGAGGGGCAAGAAACTGAGCAGAGGCTGGCACACTAGTCTCTCCCAAGTGTTGGCGAAAATGGGCAAATCGCAGCTCATGTGGCTGCGGGTACCAAAAGAAATACAAGCACCAAAAGTAGGAGAGAGGGAAAGGCTTTATCCTCTCTCTCTCCCCCCTACTTTTGGCACATATATTCCTTTTGGTTTATGTATTTTTGTACCCACACGAACTGTAATTTGCTCATTTTTGGCAACACTTGGGAGAGGGAGTTTTAGCAATACAAGGATAAGGGCAATCACACAACTCCAACCTTCATTTTTTCTCAGTCCTGTGAACTTCACCTACATGCAAAAAGTAAGTTCCCTCAGGAAGGGAGCACCAGAGACACACACACACACACACCCCCCGAGACTCACGAAGGCCTTCTGAACGAGAGGCCATCATTCCTTCTGCCCCCAAATGCCAAGGCCCTGAGCGACAACAGAATGCTTTTAAAATCCCCTACACGCCGTTTGAGTCACTGCAACCCCGCGTTGCTCAAAACAAGCGCCGGCAAGGAAAGGAAAGGCAGAGAGATTCTGGAGGTGGGGATAGAAAGAAAAATGAGCGGGTGGGGGGAGTGAGAGGGGGGTGGCAAAGGCAGAGACGGAGCAAAGGCGAGACAGAAGGGGCAGCGAGAACAGGCCGGAAAGAACAGGGCCTGAAACTCTGCCTGCTGGCTGGAAGCTAATTGGTTCCGGCAACAGCTTGCTTTGCTTGGCGAGGCTTCCTCCAATCTTTCTCCAGCCACTGCAATGCTGGCCCTGGAGAAGGTTGGGGGGGCGGGGGGGGCGGGGGGATCGTTTCTCTTTGCTCAGCAATGGACATAACCCTGCTGACAGTGTGGGTGGAGTGCGGGGTGGTGAGTGGAGAGGAGCAAAATTACAGAGCATTTGAAGAAGGCTATTCTCTCCCATCCCCTCCCACCCTGGTTTCCATAGGTCCGTGATGGCGAAGCTTGGCACTCCAGATGTTCTTGGGCTTCAATTCCAAGGAGCCCAAGCCCCCGTGGATCCACATGAATGGGTTTGCTGCGATTCATCCGGCCCACGCCGCCCTCGTCACTCCTGGAAGCGGAAGTAAAATGCATGTCAAACGGGTGTGTTTTACTTCTGCTTCCAGGAGTGACGAGGGCAGCGTGGGCCGGATGAATCGCAGCAAACCCATTCATGTGGATCCACGGGGGCTTGGGCTTCTGGGAATTAAAGTCCAAGAACATCTGGAGTGCCAAGCTTCGCCATCACTGCCATAGGTACTGTACTTCCAACCGGTAAGAGCTGTGCATGTGGAAAGCATGAACTCACCACTGCTGAGCGCAGCAAGCCAGCTGGGGGCAGCAGACGCAAAAGGACCTGAGAGAGGAACGGCTGACATCGATCAAGATCTCTCCTCCCAGCCCACAGCCCGGCTGCTGCTGCCTCCATAAAAATCTAAAGACAGCGAGAAAGAGAAAAAAGAGTGAGTGTGTGTGTGTGTGTGTGTGTGTGTTTTAAAAATTGTTTCATATTTACATACATGTATAAAAGGTAAAGGTCTCCCTTGCTTGAAAGCCAGTCATATTCGACTTTAGGGTCCAGTGCTCATCTCTGTATCACAGACAAAGAGCCAGCGCTGTCCGCTTCTGCAGACTTTTCCGTGGTCAAGTGGTGGGCATGACTAGACACCAGAGCGCACGGAGCACTGTTTACCTTCCCACCGAAGTGGTCCCTATTTATCTACTGGCAATGTCTTGCTTTCAAACTGCTAGGTTGGCAGGAGCTGCAGACATTTCCATGGTCATGTGACAGGCATGACTAGATGTCAGAGCACACGAAACACTGTCACCTTTCCTGCCAAAATGGTCCCTATTTATCTACTTGCAATTTCTTGCTTTTGAACTACTAGGTTGGCAGGAGCTGGGACAAAGACGGGAGCTCATTCCGTCCTGCTGTACTCGGGAATCAAACTGCTAACCTCCCGCCTTCCAGTCAGCATCTTAACCACTTGAGCTACTGCAGTCCCTGTTTCATATTTACATACAGTACATGTATATGGGTAACTTATATGTATAGTGCACAAAAAGAGCCTTCTCAAACATTGTGGTGTTTTCTGAACCACAATCCGACATATCCCGGGCAATGGAAAGCTTCCTGTGCCAGCTAATCTTTCTCACACTAGGTCAGGTGAAAAGAACTGCAGAATGAACTCGCCAAAACGTGGCTTCATTTTGGCAGTTTAAAGTCTGGCCTAAGCACGAAAGAAGAATACCTATAGTGCACAATTTGCTTAATCCAGAGGGAAGGTCAGAGAACTCTGTGGAAGCCTGCAATGGTAGAGCTCACATCTCGCATTTCCTCCCACTACTGCCCTTCAATCCCCCCCCCCCCCGTCCCAACAGGCAACACCCTTGACATTTCAAGTCATTCAGGTGAGCTAATTCAAGTGTCCCAGTTCAGGTGAGCTTCTGAACTGACAAGAGCAAGCCTTCACTTGCCCTTAGCCAAGTGCCAGGAACCTGATCCTCAGCAGCTTCACACAAACAAGCACCTCCTGTGCCTTTACTAGCTTACCTTCATTCCTTGCTTGCATCAAATTCTGAATAAGTAAGAGTATGTAAAAAAATAAAACAGGAACACAAATGCTATACCAGGGATTCTCAACCTGTGGCCTGTGGGCCAGATACAGCCCACAGCACCATTTCATGTGGGCCCCCACCACCTTCACCACACCAGGAAGTGCCATGTGGTGGAGGAAGGGCAAAAGGGCCCCAAAGCTGTCTGAGGGAGCATGACCCGGCCCCCGGCTTTAAAAGGTTGAGAACTCCTGTGCTACAGCAAGTAAATATGGCAAAAGTCAAAAGCCTGCTTTAGTTGCTTACCAATACAAGCAAACTACCGTTCTTCTATACTTTGGCCCTTTCTAAATGTCTTGAAAATGGATAGAAGGGTTACTTGCTGTGAAATAAAGATCTATCTCATACAAGTGCAAAAAGTTCGGCACTTAACAATAACACCATGCTGATTTTGCACTCATGTCCAGATTGTGAGCTTCCCATGGGCATATAATTGGTGATTGTGGAAACAGAAGGTTCGACTATATTGGCTCTTGTAGGGTTCCCTTCCTGCATCCCGCCCTTGTCACAAACAGATCAATGGAACAGCTTTGTATTCTACTTAGGTAAAGGTCGCCCTTGCTCGAAAGCCAGTTGTATCTGACTCTAGGGTTCAGTGCTCATCTCTGCTTATAGCCAAAGAGCCAGTGCTATCTGCGTTTACAGACGTTACATGGACATGTGGCAGGCATACCTCAACACCTGAGTGCACGGAATGCTTTTTACCTTCCCACCAAAGTGGTCCCTGTTTATCTATTTGCAATGTCTTGCTTTCGAACTGCTAGGTTGGCAGGAGCTGGGACAGAGACGGGCGCTCAATCTGCCATGCAGTACCCAGGAATCGAACTCTGACCTCCCAGTCAGCGAATTCAGTGTCTTAACCACCTTGGACATCAAATGAGAAGAGAGGATTCACTGGAGAAAGCCTTGATGCTAGGAAAGGTCAAGGGTAAAAGAAGAAGGGGGTGATAGTATTGTAGACACAATGGGCACAGAACTGGGCAGGTTAAGGAGGAAGTTGGTGGAGGACAGAGATGCCTGGTGTGTGATGGTACATTGGGTCACAAAGGGTCGGAATCAACTGTGTGACTGAACAACAACAAACTAAAATGCCAAGGCTAGTTTTTAAAAAGTCATATTAGTTTGGACCTTAGGTATATAGTGACTACAACATATCTGCAGATCAGCAATACCTGTCCTGGTTTTGGCTTGAGCTTACTTTGTTGGGAAGGATGGTAGTAACATAGTGATGGAGGAATCGGCAGGGTACAGCCATGCTCATGGGCCACAAACCACCACTGCTTTGTGCACTACTAGTGGCACTACTGTTTGCAACGCGCTGCCGTGGCTCAGTGGTTAAGGAACTCACCTTGTTAGCTAGAAGGATGGCAAGTTGGCAGATCAAGACCCAGGTACTGCAAGACGGATTGAGCGCCCGTTTCTGTCCCAGCTCTTGGGGACATGAAAGGAGCTCCATTTGGGCGTTCCCTGAGCGGAGTTTCTTCAGCAAAAATCCTTTCAACCCAGAATAATTTCTGACACATTATTATTATTATTATTATTATTATTATTATTATTATTATTATTATTATTATTATTATTATTATTATTATTATTATTATTATTATTATTATTAGCACTTTTTTCCTCTCACAAACAAAACAACGCAATACAAAAGAAGAGTCAAGGTCAAAGGTGTTATGGGGCTAAAGCTAGAACAGTGGCCTGAAGAAATGTTCCTGAGTTGGCCTGTTTCTAAAGAATGTTGATTAGTGGGTCTGAGCCAAGTCTTGGGGAAGTAATTTTTTTTGGACTACAACACTCAGAATCCCTCAGGTAAAGGTAAGGTAAAGGTTTCCCTTGCTCGAAAGCTAGTCGTATCCGACTCTAGGGTTCAGTGCTCATCTCTGTTTCAAAGCTGAAGAGCCAGCACTGTCTGCTTCTGCAGACGTTTCTGTGGCCATGTCACAGGCATGACTAGACATACTGTAACACTGTTACTAGACATACTGTAACGCTGTTACCTTCCCACCGAAGTGGTCCCTATTTATCTACTTGCAATGTCTTGCTTTTGAACTGCTAGGTTAGGAGGAACTGGGACAAAGATGGGAGCTCATTCCGAACTGCTGACCTTCCGCCTCCCAGTCAGCATCTTAGCCACTTTGATTGAAATGTTCAAATCAAATCTTTGTTACAGTCCAAGACCAGCATAGACCAGCAACAGGAACAGAAGTTAAAATGAGGGTACTTAAAATATATCATGACACAAAAGTAAAAATGAGGATGTATTTCTGCTCAGTTAAGGAGTAGTAAAATTGGTACACAAGATCAATCGTCGTCCTTGACTTCAACTCATATCTGAGAATACATTCCCCCACCCCCCTGAAGCAAGAAAAATGTCACTGGCATGAATTTGTTTAAGGTGGATCCCATCTTGCCATGAAGTGACCCACACACTATGATCTTGGACCCATCACCCATGGCACACATGAAGCGCAACATGCAGGATTTAACACCGGGATAAATAATAATAATAATAATAATAATAATAATAATAATAATAATAATAATAATAATAATAATAATAATAATAATAATAATAATAATAATAATAATAATAATAATAATAATAATAATAATAATAATAATAATAATAATAATAATAATAATAATGACTTGATACACAATGAGGAACAAAAACAATGATGCATTAATAATGATGATGATGATGATAGAACTATTACTAAGCCTATGCTGTGGCGGTAGTACAGTATTTTATTTGGCTGATGGTCCTGCCAGGATGGTTCTTCTGATTTTTCTGATTGAAAGGTTATGTATTTTATTTTGTTCACCACGATAAGTAGTACCTCAGCACTAAATCCAACAATATATAAAGAAAAAGAAAACGCTCTCTTTGTTGCATATGGCATAACTCTGAGGAGGTAATGCAGTTATACTTCACACCCAGTAACACTGTTCACCAAGGCTCCATTTCCCAGGTCTTTCACTGCAAAACTGGCACCCTGAAGTGTGCCGCTTGCTTTATTGCAGGGGTTCCCAACTTTTTATGCTGTGGGCCTGACCACACCCCCTGGACAGCTGAGCGGGACTGGCCACACCCCTGGAAGCAGAAGCATTTATGACTGTTGTAAATGCACCCACATCCGCATTAACAACAGCTGCGGGCACATTTATGCATGCACGGGTGCATTTTACAGCTGACGTAAATGCGTCTGCTTCCACTTCCGCGTGTGGCAGTGGTGCTGGCGAGCCAGATGAAATGGTGCTGCATGCTGGGTATGGCCCACGGGCCGTACGTTGAGAACCCCTGTGTTATTGAAATTTTCTTGTAGAATCTGCACTGTGCAGCATTCTCTAACTGGCCTCTTTCCACAAGCCCAAATACACCCGGGTTTAGGGAAGGACATACCCTTTGGAATAGTAAGATCTGGTTTACTTCCTTTCACGTAGGAATTAGATGAAGAGCAGAAACAGAAAATATCCCAGATGCGTGGTATAAAAATGTAATAAATAAATAAAATAAAATGAAGATGAGACCTAATGAAAATACTGTTAAACAATACAGAATCTAAAAAGTAACTGCACTACACAGTTACATCAGTTTCTTACCACTAACTCCATCCTGTAGAATACGGGAATTTTGTAGGGTAAACCCATCCTCTGCTGGACAATGCTAGTGCACACCCTTAAAATGTAGGACTGTTTGCTAATTGCTGAACTATGAGTCTTTGGATGGAGCCATGACAATTACAGCGGTATCAAACTGGTATCTGTGCAGTGAAGCTTAATCTAGACAATGAGGCTTCTGCTAAATCAAGAGGATGATCAGAGAATAGAAATGTAGCTTGTTTGGGAAAGGTTACAATTCCCTTTAAGTTTGCAGCATGGGTGATCTCTCGGATTTATCCCAAGCATGGATGCCAAGTTTTTAGCAATAGGCATTTGCATATTTAAACCTGGGGTACCGCCTGTGTCCATCTCTTAAAATGTGTACAAACTGGTTACAGTGACACATGCCTTAGTTTTATCCTGCTCATGGGGCATATGTGGGGCTGTCTTTGAGGAAGCAACCTTGAAGGGCTTGGAAGCTACAGCTGGTCCAAATGCTAAAGACTGGCTGCTGACCTAGGTCAGTCACAGGAACTCTATAGCAGGGATTTTCAACCTGCGGCCCATGGGCCGGATGCGGCCCATGGCACCATTTCACATGGCCCACCTCCACCACACTAGGAAGTGCCATGTGGTGGAAGAAGGGCAAAATGGCCATCCAGCCCTTGAAGCTGTCTGAGGGAGTGTGACCCGGCCCCCGGCTTAAAAAGGTTGAGAACTCCTGCTCAATAGCAATCCTGGAACATCAGTTCCACTGGCTGCTGGTCCGTTTCTGGGCCCAGTTGAGAATGCTGGTTCTGATCTATAAAGCCCACTTTGGCTCGGGTCCAAGTTATTTGGCATATCATATCCATGTAAACTTATCCTGGTTTTAAGATCTTCAGAGATGGCATGTTGGGTCCAGGTATGAGAAAAAAGCCATTTCAGTATATAAAACTAGTTTCGCCCCACCTTCCTATTTTTGCGCATTTCTCTTCTATCAAACTTTGGGCCACTGACTCAATTTAAGAGACGATTTGTGAGAAGAATGCAGAGTTTTCTTCTTTAAAACTCTATTTATATGTATTTATCCTTTTATTTTTGCTGTTTCCGACCTGTTTTAAATAATAAGAATAATTTCATCTCAGAAATGATTCTGGGTTGAAAGGATTATTGTGAAAGAAACTCTGCTCAGCGAAGGCCCAAATGAGGCTCCTTTCATGTCCCCAAGAGCTGGGACAGAGACAGGCGCTCAATCTGTCATGCAGTACCCGGGTCTCGAACTGCCAACTTGCCAGCCTTCCAGCTAACAAGGTGAGCTTCCTAACTGCCGAGCCACCGCAGCCCTGTTTTAAATGTAACTGTCTTTTGAAATGATTATATGTTCTACAACAGGGGTTTGCAACCTACGGCCCACAGGTTGGACCCGGCCCAAGGTGGCAAACTTTCCAGCCCACGGTGGTGGCCCCAGAAGCGGAAGCATTTACAACAGCCATAAATGTGCCCGCCATGGTTTACGGCAGAATTTATGCTGGGAGTGACACATGTGTCTGGCCCGCTCAGCTGCCAGGGTGTGTGTGATCCGGCCCATTGCGGGAAAACGTTGAGAACCCCTGTTCTACAATTTTTGTACTACTGTATTTTAATTTAAGTACTGTATGCATCTTTCATCCTCCCCATCATTTTGCAAGCCACTGTGGGTCCCTAAATTGGGGGGGGGGAGGCAGAATATAAATGAAATGAAGTGAAACAAGCAAGTGATTAAATAGCTGCTCGCCTCTTTTGCAAAATCCATCAGTTGATGTAAATCTGAGGTTTTTAATATGAGTGTGTGTGAGAGAGAGACAGTTAACTGGGGAGGATTGGTTGAAAGAAGAAACATTCGGAGAAATACATGGACAGTTGATTAAGAATCACAAAGACAAGGCGACTTTTCCACACAACTTCATTATTATCCGCCTTTTCTTCCATGCTGATAAACTCTGTCTCTCACTGCTACTAAATTGTCAGGTGTCCCCCCCCCCTTCCTTCTTTCTGGGGATATAATGTACAGGAATACCTCATACAAAGTCCGCTTCGTACAACATCGAATTCATACAACATCGCCTAATTCCTTGAAAAAAGTTGCCTCATACAAAGTCGCTGTGACTTTGTATGAGGCATTGGGGTTTTTCCCAGGTTGCATTGTGCCTGGGCAGTATAAAAGGCAGGACACATGCGTGCATTGCTCTTGTGGGTTTTGCACGAGGCAAAGAGTGTTTAGAAGTGGTTTTGAGCATGGTTTTGGATTTTTTTTTATTTTTTTCGTCAGAAATTTTAGAAGCATTCCTGGGATTTTTGCAGCATTCTTCGGGTTCTTGGACAATCAGGGTTGTTTGACAAGTTTTTGTAATGTATTTAGCCTTTAGACAATGATTTCTTAAAGTTCTGTCAGTTTTCCTGTCTGTTTCCTTGACTTTGCCCTGAAGTCTGTGCTGTTACAGTACAATGTATCTCTATGGAAACGACGTTGTATGAGGTATCACGGCAAGGATTTGGACGTTGTATGAGGCATTGCGGCTAGGATTTTGCATGCCTCATACAAAGTCCAAATCCGTATAAAGTCCAAACTTGTGGAACCAAGTTTGGACGTTGTATGAGGTATCACTGCATTGCCAAGGGTGGCTATAAGGAAACTGAGCTCCATCCACCAAGTCTTCTTATGAAGTCTGTTGCAGAATCTCAAGCTGTTCCATAACCAGAGAACGGTTGCCTGTTTTCTCAGCAAATAAGATAACAATACCATGGCACTAGGGCTCATAGAAACAGTGACTTAGAGAACAAACACTATAGAAAAGCTCGTTTTTGACCAATAAAAAGAGAGCTCAGTGAAACGTAGAAGACTACCACTCCTTAGATCAGCAAAGTTTGTTCGATAAGGGATACTTTCCACAAGCCTGCACCCCATAGCACAAGCTCGACTGAACCTCTATTATACACGTGAAGTTATACTTGCATCCTCTATTGAAAGGTAAAGGTCGCCCTTGTTTGAAAGCCAGTCGTATCCGACTCTAGGGTTCAATGCTCATCTCTGTTTATAGACAAACAGCCAGTGCTGTCTGCGACTGTAGACGTTCCTGTGGACATGCGGCAGGCATGACTAAACACTGGCGTGCACGGAACGCTGTTACCCTTTCCACCCAAGTGGTACCTGTTTATCTATTTGCAATTTCTTGCTTTCAAACTGCTAGGTTGGCAGTTGCTCACTCTGTCGTGCAGCACTCAGGTCTCAAACTGCTGACCTAAAGTTCAGCGTCTTAACTACTAAGCCACCAAAGTCCCCCAGACGGTATCTCTATTGCATGTTAAATCATACTTGCATCCTACAGAAAAGCCAGTGGCTCTACACTCAAAAGGGCAGCAGTTGCTCAAGTGGCTAAGACGCTGACTGGAAGGCGGGAAGTCAGCAGTTCGATTCCCGAGTACTGCAGGATGGAATGAGCTCCTGTCTTTGTCCTAGCTCCTGCCAACCTAGCAGTTCGAAAGCAATAAATTGCAAGTAGATAAACAGGGACCACTTCGGTGGGAAGGTAACAGCGTTCCGTGCGCTCCGGTGTCTAGTCATGCCTGCCACATGACCACGGAAACATCTGCAAAGCAGACAGCGCTGGCTCTTCGGCTTTGAAACAAAGATGAGCACTAAACCCTTGAGTTGGATACAACTGGCTTTCGAGCAAGGGAAAACTTTACCTTTACAATACACACAAAGCCCATTCTACTATTTGGGATGGAAGGAAGGGCTGGTAATAATGAACTTGCATGGAAGCCATCCCATATGCTGCAAGATTTGGAGATGGGGTTTGTTTTCTTTGATCAACCAAGCATTTAGCCAACTATGTTACAATGACAACTCGTCCCCCACCCTCCACCCACACCCACCCCCGGCCTTTTCCAGCAGAAGCTATAGCTGGCAGAGGAAATCTTTGGGATGTATGGGCAGAATTGGTTGCAAGAACTGGTTGGACGGAATTTGGGAATTATAGTCCAAATATTCTGTCTCCATAAAAAGCCAGCAATATCCCTAGAACAGAGGTGCTCAAACTATGGCCCGTAGCCTGCATCCACCCCTAATGCCAATTCATCCAGCCGGTGCCACCCTTGTCGCTCCCAGAAGTGGTAGTAAAAAGTGCCCGGGATGGGTGCATTTTATTTCCACTTCCGGGAGCGACAAAGACAGCATGGGCTAGATGAATTGGCGTCAGGGGCCGGATGCGGCTCACAGGCCGTAGTTTGGCCAACCCTGGTTTAAGCAGAGAAAATGGCAGCCTAAAAAATCTATCTCATCCTGTTGCAAAACAGATTGCAAGGTGCATTTTACTTCCGCTTCTGGTGGGAGGAACGTGACCAGCCCCCTGAACCATGTGACTGACCCGTGGCCCAAAAAGTTTGGGCACCCCGCCCAACAAAAAGTGGTGAGCAAATGTGGAGGGATTAAGAGCTAATTTTCTTCTCTAGAATCCTCCATTGAGCGATGCAAACTACCAAAAATGCCCCACCCCAATACTAAAGTGGAACATAAAGTGGCTATAGATCTACTTCTTGTTCTGAAAAATGGGTATTTGGGGTATTGAACTGTGCAGGGGAGCTGTGGCCCATCGAAATGACGAATCCCCACTCCTGTGGCAATTTACCTTTCTCTGCCAGGAAAAGAAAATCCCTTTGGAAGACGGAGGACCACAAAAACAAATCTTGGAGAGCTTTGCCTGTTCCTGCCATAGATGGTAACACATCGTCTTGCATAGCTAGAAAGTCTTATCCCATTTTATGGACTGGGAAATGAAGCCAAGGCACAGAAACCTCATCTGAGCCCTCACAGTAATCCTTGGCTGGATATGGTGATAAAGCCAGAATCAGGCAGACGATCATTTGCCAGAGAAGTGGAAATGATTCTGAGAACAGCTATATTTCTCTGAGGGTTTTTTGCATCCTGCTATTGGTCAGGCAGCAGGCTAGACAGCTGGATTTGGGTATCTGGCTGCAGAGCCAGATGTTGGGAGTTCGCTTCTGCCCCTGTGACCAGGGAGAAGAGCCAGCCTTTGAAACCTTGGGAAAGCTGCACAACCCCAGGACTCTCCCAGAAGAAGGGACTGGTGGGCCATTCTCTGCCTAGAAATCCCTGGAAATGAACGCTGTAAGACAGAATTGACTTGATGGTATCTAATTATTACTGGTTAGGCAGAGGTTTTTTTTAACAACAACAACAAAATCCTGCAAAGATGGCATAGAGGAAAAATAGGATGACCTTCTAAGCCTGTGATGGTGAACCTTGGCACTCCAGCTGTTCTTGGACTTCTATTCCCAGAAGCCCAAGTCTCTGTGAATCCACACCAATGGGTTTACTGGCACGCCAGCTGTTCTTGGACTTCAATTCCCAGAAGCCCAAGTCTCTGTGAATCCACACTAATGGGTTTACTGGCACTCCAGCTGTTCTTGGACTTCAATTCCCAGAAGCCCAAGTCTCTGTGAATCCCCACCAATGGGTTTACTGGCACACCAGGTTTTCTTGGACTTCAATTCCCAGAAGCCCAAGTCTCTGTGAAACCACACCAATGGGTTTACTGCATGTACGTGCAGTAAACCCATTCGTGTGGATTCACAGAGACTTGGGCTTCTGGGAATTGGAGTCCAAGAACAGCTGGCATGCCAAGGTTCGCCATCACTTTAAATCTAAGCCATGAGCAGACCCTACTTCCAAACAGCCTTTGACTTGCTTAAAAATTCATACACTCACATGCACAGTTATTTATTACATTCTCTCTCAACCTTTCCCCATGGACAGCACAGCTAACTGTTTAGTCCTCCTACATAAGCTTCAATCTGGAGTATGTAAGAAGCTAGGAGGCACATCACTACCTCACTTAGCACTGACTAGAGAGCACCTGAATCTCCCCTGTTCTTTTGCTGCTTCTTAAGCGCCTCCCTTTGATGAGTTACTCAAGAGAAAAACTGCAGGGAAAGCTAAAGAGCTTTGCTAATGTCATCTCTCAGTCTTAATTATGATGTGCCTAATGAGAAGGAGCGATGCTGCTCTTGGTTTTAGCTAGTACTGGTCTCCGTTGCCCATCAAACCAAGTTAGGATAGAAAGAACAGACAAGGCTGTCAGTATGGAAGGGGGGGGGGTGTATTTACATAATTAAATAACACCCCGGCTTCATTACTGAGTTAAATTAGGCTTTGGAGGATGGTTGAGAGATGTTTATGGGAATATCGAAAGGGTTAAGTCAACTAAGCAAGAGGACATGGGACTGATTTTTATGTTCCACGGGCAGATGGCAACCTATAAAATGGTGAAATCCGTCGCTAGTTTATTGTGCGGCTGTATTTCTTCGCCCATGTAAATGGGAGGAAGTTTTTCAAAACTCTCCATTGGATCTGAATGGCTTTTGCCTCTTTGGCTTCCGCACACCCCTCTCTTCAAGCCAGGGATGCCCAAACTTTTTTGGGCCACGGGCCAGTCACATGGTTCAGTGGGCCAGTCATGTGGTTCAGCAGGCTGGTCACGTGGTTCCTCCCACCGGAAGTAGAAGTAAAATGCGCCATGCAATCTGTTTTGTAATAGATATGTTTTGCAACAGGATGAGATAGATCTTAGGCTGCTATTTTCTCTACTTAAACCAGGGGTGGCCAAACTATGGACCATGGGCCGGATCTGATCCCTGATGCAGATTCACCTGGCCCACACCACCCTCGTCGCTCCCAGAAGCAGAAGTAAAATGCGCCCATGCGGGCGCATTTTACTTCTGCTTCTGGGAGCGACGAGGGTGCCATGGGCCAAATGAACTGGCATCGGGGGCCATATCCAGCCCACAGGCCGTAGTTTGGCCACCCCTGCTTCAAATATTTGTGTGTTGCTGATCTATTTAGAAGTCAAGGGCTGTTGCTGCCAGTTTCCACCCCACACAAGCCAGCCCTGGCCCTTCTCTCTCTCTCCCCCACCTCCACATCATCCCCAGACTACATTAAACAGGCCTTCTGAGCCCCAAGGCCGCCAGGCCCAAGGCCACTCTCCGATAGACAGCAGCTTTGTTCCAGTTGCCTTTCACTTCTTTCATTAGACTAATGGGATGCGGATGCCTTATTCCATTCCACATGCTGCTAATGAAGCACTCAGGTCTGTGCGCTTGCATTAATGTGCACACAGCACTCATGTCAGTCGGGTGAGGGGGCAGCCGGCAGAAGCAGGCAAGCAATGGAGAGGCGGCAACCGGGGCCGATGATCCACCTTTCTGCCCTCTGTCCCATTGCCATCTTCTCCTTTTCTTCAGCCACACAACCTTTTGTGCCTTTCCCTGGAAAAATTGCAATCAGATCACTCTGCACATTTTGGATTGGCTGGAATCCTAATGCACTCAGGGAGGAAGGAGTCCACCGTGCTTTCCACATACTTAAAAAGGGAATAAAATATGAAGTTCCTTTCAGACAGGCCCAGAAAAAGGAAAACTGCTGAGACGGAAGGGCAGCCATATCTCCTCCCTGTTCTCTGGAAGGGAAGCATGAGAAGCAGGGCTACCAAAGGGGGAAAGCAGGGGGATATGAGACAGCTGCCCTTCCCAAACAAGCCATACTCTGCACTCCACTTTCCCTGCTACAGCCCCCCACCCCCATCCCCACCCCCTGCTCACTCCATCCCTTCACTCCTGCTGGTGAACCAAGAAATCCACATGCCGGTCTTGGGTCACCTTCAAGAGCCAAACTCCAACCAACCCTAAACTAATGCACCCACAAATGGAGCAATGGCCCACCTTACGACATCAGGGGCGCCCAACCTTTTTCCTCCATGGGACAGACCACGCCCCCCCCGACAGATGAGTGAGCCACACCACGCCCCCCAGAAGCAGACACATTTACTACTGTTGTAAATGCAGCCACTTCCACATTTACGACAGTCACACACATGTAAACATGTCCGCGTCCGCTTCCACTTCCAGGTGCAATGGAGGTGGTGACAGGCCAGATTAATCGGTGTGGGCGCCCGGGTCCAGTCCATGGGCTGTAGGCTGGGAACCCTTGAGCTACAGTATCTCTAGAACTGCCCATGCTCTTCTCATGCACCCTCACAACAAAAAGACTCCCAATCCTTTCTTTGATCTTCTCTCCCAGTGTCCAATTCCACCCCATCACCACTACACAGCATTTATAAAATGTTGATCAGCTCTGTTTGCCTTTCCATAACAACAGATTTCTCCACTAAGCAGACAACCCAGGAAGCAGGAATGTAGCCTTAGAGGCAATATTAAACCAAAGTTTTCCTTGAAACCACCTTTCCTCTGTGTATGTAAAAATATATGGGCTGAAAATCCTCATCATTGTACAGATCCTATAGAGCAGGGGTTCCCAACTTTTTTTGCACTATGGACCGGTTTCATGCTAAGCAATTTTTTCCACAGACTGGCAATTGCAGGTGGTGGGACTGGATGGTACAAGTGTATAATAAAATACAATAAAGTGCACAGGTGGGGGCAGTTCGCTGGACAGACCCGGACAGACGGAGCATGTTGAGGGCAGAAGGCTGCTATCAGGGCTCCCAGCAATAGCACCACCACCACAACCCGTGGCCCGGTATGGGATAGCCCGTGGCCCAGTGGTTGGGGACTCCTGCTATAGAGCATGTAGAATCACCTCCAAATAAGCAAAGCTGAGGATCACACTGTTGATCACTGTCGTTCTACAGCTGCAAAATGCCACTAGATCTCCACTGTTATCTCAGCACACTCACAAAAAAACATTTGAACTACAGTATTTGGAGGTGATATAAACAAGGGAAGGTATTCAGAAACATGTACAGTACAATGAAACCTCATACAACAATCGCCCCGTATAGCAACGAAATCTCATAACAATTAGGTTTGGGGGCAAGGGAGGGGAATGGTGTCCCGCATAACAATTTTCCCTATGGGAAAAAATTGTACAACAATTTTTCAATGGGAAAAACAACTTAGCGGGGAAAAAATCGTTGTACGATGCATCCCATAGGGAAAATCGCTATACAATGGATGCATCGTATAGCAATTGTTTCAAACAACAAGCCCCGTGGAACAGATTAAAATCGTTGTATGAAGTACCACTGTCCTCAAATTGTAGTTCATACAAACCAAAAATTATAGATAAACTGAACAAAATTAGTCCCACTGCATGTCAAGATTTAAAGACTTGGGTAAGAAAAAGCCTTGTCTACACCCTCTAAACATGTTTGCAGCTGCTTCATTGTTTTTCATGATACAGCCAAGCAAGAACATATTGTTGCACTGGAAGGAAGAACAGAAGAGATCTTGAAAAACTTGCTTTTGCTGGCTGAGAAAGCAAGAGAACTTTCCCAAGGTCTGCAGCAGAAAGGGACAGGAAACTGCACACTTCAGTGACCCCAACCCTGCTATCCCTTGCTGATATGTGTGCATGCAAGCACATCCAGAGAGAAGTTGCTTTGCTGTACTCATCTAAGAAGCATTCCAACACCATCTATCATCACAAGGTTCCAATAGCACACAAAAGAGAAATGCCCCTTGTCACACATATCTATCGAGTATCTGAGGTTCAGGTTACTGCTCACTTGCTGTAGCCGTTGGCTTCTTAAGCTCCCCACAGACCTTAGAACAGTGATGGTGAACCTTTTAGAGACTGAGTGCCCAAACTCAACAGGCTGCCATCTGTGCCGCAGAGGAGTGGGGTGAACTCTGTGCTGGGGGAGGGAGGAAGTGCTCCCATTGGGCTGCTGGGCAGAGGGGTGGAGCAAACTCTGTGCTAGGGCGATGGCATGCGTGCCCACAGAGAGGGCTCTGAATGCCCCTCCTGGCATACGTGCCATAGGTTTGCCACCACTGCCTTAGGAAGATTGAGTGACTTTCTAAAACCCAAACCAAAAAAGTGAATCCAGAGGCCTGCAAAATGCATCCAACAAATGGATATAGTTACCTGGGCCTAGAGCTGCACAATGGGAAGGATGTGTGAACAGAAGGGAACAACCTCTTGGTTGTCACTCATGTTTCTGCTGCAGTCCTCATCTACAGCACCATGCTCTGAATAGCTTCACTTAACAAACCACCACACAGATTCAACAAATTTACTTCACAGTCACCTAAACTTGCTGATGTTCTCTAGTTCTTGCAAAGTTCAGACAGACCCAGAAATATTTTGTACAACCCTCAGGACTGAGTCACTGTTCTACTAAGTACCAGGAAGTGATGCGCTGCCCCTTTCACTATGGACACTAAATAAATAAATTTCGTGTCAGAAATTACTCTGGGTTGAAAGGATTTTTGCTGGAGAAACTCCGCTCAGGGGACACCCGAAAGAGGCCCCTTTCATGTCCCCAAGATCCATCCATGGACACTAGTCTGGGCCCAGTCTTATATCTTGCTGCAGGAAGTCAAGAGTTAAATCAGTGATGGCCAACCTTGGCACTCCAGGTGTTCTTGGACTTCAATTCCCAGAAGCCAAAGTCAGCACTCCTGCTGATTAGGCCTTCTGGGAATTTAAGTCCAAGAACACCTGGAGTGACAAGGTTGGACATCACTGTTAAGTGTTCTCTCCTCCTGCCTGGAGCTGAACAAAATCAGTGGACAGGCCAGCCCAAACTGGTGCTGAGAAAGGATGAAGAGATTAGGAAGGAGGCAGTCTCTTGACATTTAACATCTGGACAGATACTCTAGCTGGAGCAGACCTTCCCTGGGTTCTCTTCCACCTTCTAAAGGCAATAACAATGTGGCATTTGGCACAGCTTGTAATCTGTCTTCCGTCAGGCCAGCACCTTCTCCAATAGGCAAAAGAGAGTCTTTTGGGTGCTAGTTCTCAAACAAATAAGAGAAAGTACTTTTTCACCCAGAGGATCACTGCTCTATGGAACTCCCTGCCAAAAGAAGTGGTGACAGCTGTCAGTCTTGACAGCTTTAAGAAAGGATTAGACAAGTTCATGGAGGACAAGGGTATCAATGGCTTTAATTATGGATACCTAAGGACACCTCCGAGTTGGAGAGATAGGCAGGATATCTCTCAATGCCATTTCCAGGGAATCTTAAGCAGGTGAAGGCATCTGCTTGGGAATAATACCCTGGAGCAAATGGTGAGCCACTGTGTGAGACAGAATGCTGGACTGGATGGGCTGTGGCCTGTTCCAGCAAGGCTGTTCTTATGTTCTTATGTCTCTCTAGCCAGCTCACTCACTGCTTGTGTGCACGCCAAGAAACTACCCATGTTTGCCGTTTCACTGGCCTTACAGAAAGACACAACTCCCAAAGGCACAAACACCTTTCTTTAAAAAGAGAAAAAAGAAAGATGTGTATCCCACAAACTGTGATGTACCTGTACTCACTTTTATGAAGAAAGTGAGGATGTCACAATAAATGCCATTATGACATGATGCATTTCCCTCAAAATATAGCTAACAGTATAACCAACAGTAGGTCATATTAAGAATCTTGCATCTTATGAGAAAGCAAAAATAAAACATGGAAGTAATGCCTGTATACTCCAGATTTTGAAAAGAGAGAGATAGATCCAAATATGTGAACCAGCCACAAAAGCGTAACAGCATGTTTTGCAGAGCGTTAGACTAGGACTCTCAAGAGCTGGGTTCCTACTTGGCCTTGGAAATACATCAATGGGGTGTTTGTGTCAATTATAAACCACTTCAAGTCCAATTCACATATCTCAAGAACCCCATCAGAGTCACAGTAAGCCCAAGATGACTTGAAGGTATAACCCCATCTGGACACTGGACATTTTAACTCCTCCTCCAGCACTTGTATATAATAGCCCCAAAGTTTTAAGCATATATCTACACCCGTGATGACGAACCTTGGCACTCCAGATGTTCTTGGACTTCAATTCCCAGAAGCCCCCGTAAATTCGCATGAATGGGTTTACTGCGATTCATCCAGCCCATGCCGCCCTTGTCGCTCCTGGAAGCGGAAGTAAAACGTGCCCGTATAGAGGAAGGGTTAACCTGGAAGAGCCTTAACCGTATGGTTACTTCCGCTTCCGGGAGCGACGAGGGTAGCGCAGGCCAGATGAATCGCAGTAAACCCATTTGTGTGGATTCACGGGGGCTTCTGGGAATTGAAGTCCAAGAACATCTGGAGTGCCAAGGTTCACTGTAGGGGCTAGAAACCTGATTTTAAAAAAGTAATGTTTTAAGTTCTGCTTGCCTGCGAAAAACCGCTGTCTAGGCCAGTGACACTCTACCCGTGTTTTCTATACATCAATGGCATGGGACTATATATGTAAGCACTAAGTAACCAGAGTCTGAAGACTATCTGGGATTGTCCTAAAGCAGGGGTGCCCAAACTATGGCCCTTAGGCAGCATCCAACCCCCAGAAGTGCGAAAATCACACCAAAAACACACAAACATGCAGTGGAAAAATTCAAAAATGCAGCAAAAATGTTTCGCCCTCGCTCCTGCAGCCATGGAAAGCAGCAGAGATGGGGGAAAGCACAAAAATGTACGGAGAATTCATGCACTGCTGCCACCAGAAGGAACCACATGACTGGCCTGCTCAGCTGTCTGAGGGGGCGTGGTCAGGCCCCTGGCAGGAAACGTTTGGGCACCCCTGCCCTAAAAGGCGGCAAAGGTTATCAAACTGGGACACAGAGCCATTCCAAAAACTGCAGCATGCATGCACAGAGGTGGCACTGAATGCAATGTGCCAAACATTATTCCTGACAAAACACATATCCATGCCTAGCAGCCTGCATGTGAATGAGAATCAAGGTGGTGGTGGCAGCAGAGGCAGGAGGTTCAAGCACAAGCGTGTCACAGGTTGGTGAGCAAGTTAATCTCAGACTCTCTGACATGTGGAATAAAATCATGATCCCGTAATGGAATCCATTTGTCTTCCCAAGACTTTAGGATGGCATGCTAAAATGGAGGAGAAGAAAACATCAAGATAAGAACCCTGGCAAAAGAGCGGGCAGGCGCAGGGGTCGCAATGGGATTGGAGTGATCCTCCATTTACTGATTTGCTGTCACGTACTAGAGAGGGTAGACACAGTGTGAGGGCATTAATTTTCAGCCTGTTGATCTGGTAGTGTCATTTGAGAGCACCTGCAGACCAAAGAAATAAGTGGCTTTGGCTTTGGCTGAGTTGCCACCTCAGTAAATGGAACAGCATCATCTTGTTTAAAGAGGCTATTAACAGAAGCATGCAATGACCATTTCGCACATGCCTCTGCAACAAACCCACACTCAAAACCTGTGTGCCCAATCAATCTGCAGCTGCAGCTACTATTGCCAAATGATTTTGTGCCGCACGGTTGCTGGTCTAATACCCAGTTACTGCATTCAGACATTCCACTGAGGCCTTCATTGAAGTGACCAAGGGTTACCCCCTGCAGATCCATCTGAATGTTGATGGATTGAAATCTCCTCCATCCCTTGGACATCATCTAGGTTAGGTGAGGTTGGCAAGAGCTGCAGTCAGGCAACAGTGAAAATCTGCAGGTTCCCCAGCTCTGCTTAACATTTATGCACAAGATGCCATGAACTAGCTTAGCTTAGGGCAGGGGCTCCCACCCTTTTCAAGCCAGGGGCCGGGTCACACCCTCTCAGTCAGCTTCGAGGGCTGGACAGCCATTTTGACCTGCCTACACAATGGGGGTGGCCACTTTGTCCCAACAGCTTCAAAGAGGGTGGCCACTTTGTTTCTCAAATGTCCTTGGAGGGGTGGGTGGGCGCCACACGAAATGGTACCATAGGCCAGATCCAGCCCACAGTCCGTAACATTCTCTTTAGCAATGCTGAACAACGCCAGAGGAAGATGTTCTGTAGAATAGATGGCTTGCAATCTGGAGAGGAACAGTATCACAGATGGTCAGCAGACTGGCCCCAAATACTCAGGAGATCGTTTCCCTGCATGGGCCATCAGAGGAGCACCATGATAACTGCCCTTTTAAGTAATCCATCAGGTCTACCATGGGTTTTATGTGGCCACTGTTTTGCTGTGCAGCTCTTGGACAAATATCATGCTTAGAAGACATGCGTTATCTTTGGTTCATCATAGTAGTAGTAGTAGTGGCTGCCATAGCTCAGTGGTTAAGAAGCTTGCCTTGTTAGCTGGAAGGCTGGCAAGTCAGCAGTTTGAGACCTGGGTACTGCATGACGGATTGAGCACCTGTCTCTGTCCCAGCTCTTGAGGACATGAAAGGAGCCTCATTCGGGCGTTCCCTAAACGGAGTTTCTTCCGCAAAAATTCTTTCAACCCAGAATAATTTCTAACACGAAATTATTATTATTATTATTATTATTATTATTATTATTATTATTATTATTATTATTAGTAGTAGTAGTAGTAGTAGTAGTAGTAGTAGTAGTAGTAGTAGTAGTAGTAGTAGTAGTAGTAGAAGTTCCTTTTCACGCTGTGTGGCGCCTGTCTCCACTACTAGAGCATATCGAGCAATGAGGCTCTTTGTTGTTTCTTCAGCAATAAGGTTTTACGGGGCCAGAAAGGAAAAATAGAAATGACTGAATAGCAACTGTATCTTCTAAAAAGCCTCAGGAGACTCAACTGAAAATAAGGAAAGACCTGGTCTCATGCTTTGTTTCTTCCCACCCCTTTGCCTGTGAGATACGAAAACTTGACACTTGAAATTGTATCAAGGCAACTTTTATTCACCAAGACATTTAACCTGTATGAATTTCAGCTTGTTTCCGAAGAGTCCGTCTGCTTTGCCCATCACTGACAGTGGGTTTTATCGTAACAATATCCACTGCACTAGTTTTATGTTGTACACCACCCTGGAATCAAAAGAGGTTGATTAGCACTAAAGCCAATGAGTAAAACAGATCTCTTTCCTAGAAAAGACTACTATTCCCAGAATCCCTCAGCCATCATGTATGCTCCAAGAACCCCCAGAATCCCGAGGCCAGCATGGCCATGTTGGGGTGGAACTTTCTTGGAACTGTCATCCAAAATGCAGTTCAAAACATGTTCAAGGCCTTGACCATATAAAGCAGGGATGCCCAAACTTTTCAGGCTGTTAGCTGATCACGTGGTCGAGCATGCCGATCACGTGGTTCCTCCCACCCAGAAGCGGAAGTAAAACACGCCTGCACATGCGCAGAACACTGCAGTAAATGACCCACAGCTGTCGTAAACGGATTTACGACAGCCATGAGTCTTTTATGGCAGCGTTTTGCACATCCGTGGGTGCATTCTGTGCCTGTGCACACACGTTTTACTTCCACTTCCGGGAGAGGTGAGGGTGGGTCAGGCCAGATTAACTGGTGCCATGGGCCCGTTCCGGCCCGTTGGCTGTAGTTTGGGAACCCCTGGTATAAAGTGTAGTACTGAGGGTTAGAGAAGGAAATTGATAGGCCCAAGACTAGCTCTACGTGGTTTCCTGAGCATGAGTTTACAGCTCTCCATTTCCACTTGAATATTTAGTTATATTCTATAGATAGCCATCTATAGAAATCCTATTTTCAACATTTAGTTGGCAACAGAACATACTTGCTTTAAGAGAAGGAATCCTAGGTCTTTGGAGTAGAGAAGTAAAATAAGCAAATTTGCCATCCCACAACAAATGGGATTCCTCCCCCTCTTCTCTCTTTTTATCTTTATCTTTATTTTTACTTTCTTAAGGGTTTAGGGAGGGCTTTGGAGGGTTTTAGATGTTTTTTAAGATTGTGTATGTTTTTAAATTTCGCTGTAAACAGCCTTGGGTCATCCAGGGATGAGGAAGGCGGGGTATAAATGTTTTTACATAAATGTATATATAAATGCTTCATATATGTGGACATGCATTGCTTTTACATAAATGTATATATAAATGCTTCATATATGTGGACATGCATTGCTTTACATGTACTGTACATGTAACCCTCAGCAATACACTCTTACAAAGGAGTTAACTACAGTACTGCCTCATCTCCTCCTACCTTAACCTTCCCATCTATAGCAGGGCACTTTCCGATTCCAGATGTGCTAGACTGCCACAGTGATAACGACAGGATTCTGAAAAGCTCAGTCTAGAGCAGAGGGGACAGAGTTTACAGCCAAGCAAAGAGACTGCTTAGAGCAGGGATGCCCAAACTTTTTGGGCCGTGGGCCAGTCATGTGGTTTAGGGGGCTGGTCACTATGGCCCGGGGACCGGGGCCGGCCATAGTTTGGGCATCCCTGTCTTAGAGATCTCACCTGACCAGGCAGAATTCACACTGCAGAATTCCTCTGCTCCAACTTCCACGAGCCCAGCCAAAACGAGATGGCGAAATGGTGCCCTGGTAGAAATGCTTTCTGCACCACCACCACCACCACTACCACCACCCATCTCTCACACGAGCTTCTTAGTTATATTAATAATAAAAGTTGCTTGCGTGAAAACAGGAGATTTGTTGCTTAGGAGCTCATCTGCTCCTGCTGCTTATTCCCCCACTTTTAAACTGTAATCCACTGCTGGGGACACTACAATTAGCTGCTGCAGAGATGGTCGCTGTCACAACGGATTAGGACTTCAGCTAGGTACTAAGCAAGAGTGCAAGGATGAAGCACTAAGACTAAGGAATTGCCACCCTGCCTTCAAGCAGGAATCAGCTCACCAACCTGCAGATATATAAGAATGGGGAGGGTGTGTGTGACATGAAATATCTTGTTTTATATACAGTACGTGTACACATACACACAGGGGTGTGCTGGGCACCATGGGAGGGCAGTGGACAAGAAGTGATGGGGGAGACTGTTGGAGCGGAGAAATCCCATACATCCCCATTACCTCTGCCTGCCTGAGGAGCGCCAGTCGCTGGGGCACACAGGGATGAGTCTCTGTATTCGTGGGCCAGCGCATGTGCACACACGCACACGCGCACACACCACTGCTTCTGTCTTCTACAACAAAAGACCTTCAACCCTCACAATGAGACAGCCTGAGTTTCAACATTGGCGCCTCCCCCCTCTTGCTCTTCTTCATTTCTGGACTACTTCAACTTATTTTGACCACAGCCTTATAGGCAAGTACTGTGCAGTAATAGGTAAAAACACACACACCATACAAAGCCCTAACTCAATTTGTGACAGTCCCACTTTCCAGAAGAAAGGGCAGAGATAGAGAAAGAGGGAAGAAATAGAAAGGATGTCTTGGAATAATAGAGGGATAGCAACACACACACACACACACACACACACACACTTTGCCCCCTCAAAAGAGGAGCTAAAAAGGCTTCTGTTTGTTTCATGGGACTGCAGTGGCTCAAGTGGTTAAGACGTTGAACTTGACGACTGGAAGTTCGGAGTTCGATTCCTGAGTACTGCACGGCAGAGTGAGCACCCATCCCTGTCCCAGCTCCTGCCAACCTAGCAGTTTGAAAGCAAGAAATTGCAAGTAGATCCGGTCTCTAGTCCTGCCTGCCACATGTCTACGGAAATGTCTGCAGATAGCGCTGGCTCTTTGGCTATAAACAGAGATGAACACTGAACCATAGAGTCGGATACGACTGGCTTTCAAGCAAGGGCGGCCTTTTACCTTGATAAGGTTTAAACTATTCTTCTGCCTCCCCAATGGGCTCTTTCTTCATAGCAACACACATTCTCTGCCTGCTTCTGCTTGCTTGCATACAGGCACTAATCCAAGTACAGCCAGCCAGAAGCCTGCCCAAGCAAGGGCTGATTTTCTTCCGCACTTCCCCCCCTGCCACCATCCATCAAATGGCACAGGGTTAATTCAAGCTCCACCAGGTTATTCTCCCCTCAATGCCTCTGATTCCCTAATGATGTGCAGGGGACACAAAGGAGATACATAAGCCATCTCTCCCATCTCTCCGGTTTCCCAGCAGTGACTACCTCCGGTGGTCTCAGTCGCTCCCCCACCCCATCAGACACACACACACACACATCTCACCAACCTCTAGACACACCTGTGTGCGCAGCAAGGAAAAAGTTTAACCCCTTGCCAACCAGAGGTAGACAGAGTAAAAGAGTAGCCTAGCAGATGGTGAGAATGGAGGATAAAGCAGGAACTTCTTATCAACCAGATGAACTGAGAGAGAAAGGTGTGGCTGAACCAGAGAGAGAGGAACAGCAGCCACTTGAAAAACAGGCTACTGCAGAACAGAAAAAAGAATTTCAGCAGTCAAAGCATGAATGGAAAAGACATTCATTTTCACTCTTCCATGTAACTATAAAATGCTACAAATCCCCTGACTGTTTTAAAAATAATAATACTACAGCTACCCAGCAGCCAAGCCATGTTTCACATCCTTGTGAGGTCTATACCGATGAAGCACACTGTCTGGCTGAAACAGACACACATGCTCAAAGCTTCATGCTCTTGGTCACAAAAGTTGCTGCACAGCTCCACTACAAGAGCATGGAGCTGAGGGTCACAGCCAGCCACAAACAACACAACAACAACACTCTGCACATGCCACTGTTCAATCTCTAAAGACAGCCAGGCACCTCATTCAAGGCGTCTTGAACAACAGACAGTGAGCCCACCCCTCTCTCCCCACCCCTCCTCTCTCTTTCGTGTGATCAAACCCTGGACTGCCAAAATGAAGTCACTTTCTTTGATTCGTCATTGCCCAAACCCAAGTCCTTATCGGTGCATGCCTCGGGCCGGACTCTGTGTCTCTCCACATTCACACTGCGTGTTGTTGTCCACTAGCAGGCGCCACTTGAGCCTGTTGGTCTTGCATTTAGGGACTTTCCAAGGCTGGCTCATAGCTTCTCTGCCCAAGTGCCACTCCCACTAGGACATATGGTAGCATCTGACCACAGGAGTCGGTTAGCCATGGCCTTTGGTCAGAAGATGAAGCCTATTTGTACTGGAAAGATGAGGCCAGAGCCTACTCTGTTCAGTGCAAAGAGACAGTTGTCAGATTTCCTTAGAGAACTCGAGAAAGGCTGCTGGCCTGGTGATTCTAAGCCAGGGATTCTCAAACTGTGGCCTGCGGGGCGGATGCGGTCCATGACACAATTTCATGTGGGCCCCCCACCGCCTCCACCACACCAGGAAGTGCCATGCCGTGGAGGAAGGACAAAATGGCCATCCGGCCCCTGAAGCTGTCTGAGGGAGTGTGATCCGACCCCTGACTTTAAAAGGTTGAGAACTCCTGTTCTAAACAATGTACAGTAGTAGGAAAAGGGTATTTCCCAAGCTTTATTTCCCACATGTGTTTAACTGAGGAAACGGAGAAACTTTGTGGCTGCAGCCTATGTCCTCTTGGAGATAGTCAGCCTGCATCTGGAGGCAACAGCTAGTGCAGTGATGGTGAACCTTGGCACTTCACAGGGACTTGGGCTTCTGGGAATTGAAGTCCAAGAACAGCTGGAGTGCCGAGGCTCTCCATCATGGAGCTAGTGTGACAGAAGGTACCTTAATACAAAAACAGCTCCAATATAGATAACAACCAAAAGAAAACTCATACCGCCCCCCTCTCTTCAAAGCTGCCTACCACCACTCCCAATAACTTCACTTGAAATTTGGAAAACTGCTACTTAAAGCACTTGTAGGTTGAGGAAACATTTTGGAGGAATTTTTGGTGCTGGAAGAGTTGCACATTTGGTGAGGGCAAACTTCAGAGAGAGTAGGCAAGGGTACCCATCACATACGACTAGCTTTAAACAAGAGTGCTAAGTCAGAGATAAGAGGCACTGCTGTGTGATACATGATGGTACAAGATGCATATTAAGAAAGCAGCCGTTATAATACTGATAATTCTGTATTTTTTGGAATAAAAATATTCTTTTTGCAGTGGCTGAGAATGACAACTCCACATAAAAAGCCAACCACGAAGGAAAGAGAATTCTACAAGGACCCCCTTTTTGATGCCTACTTTTATACCTAAAAAATGCTACAGACTCTAGTCTGGTGTGGAAATTGGTCAGTTAGTCAGTTAATCAACCCCACATCAGAAACAGTATGGTCCATGTACAAGTAATAACCAAGCTCAAGAGATGAGCGACCACAAGCTGTTTCTAACACTGATCTACTTACTGATCATCATGCTCACAGGAAGGAATTGCATAAAGGAGACCAGATTCATTTTAGCCTCCTCAACCAAGTGACTTTCCATGTTGACACAACACTAATTGATAATGAAATACATCCCTCTTGTGAAAATGTTAACACGAAATCTCAGAGACCAGCTGACGGGGATGTATAACAGGGCTTAAGAAGCTCCAGGTGTTGTCTTAATAATGTGAATGACTTAAGCAAGTGATGGCGAACCTTGGCACTCCAGGTGTTCTGGAACTACAATTCCCAGAAGCCCTGATTAGTAGGAGTGCTGACTTGGGCTTCTGGTAATTGCAGTCCAAGTTAAACCATCAAATCATTTTAAAAATCAATTTATATTTACCAGCAACTCTCTTTATCCAATCTTTCTCATTTCTGAAGTGATGTATCATTGAACTAAACCATGAAAGTCATTTTCTCTTGAATTCACACACAAAGTTTTGCCATCTTGTTAATAAATGTACTAGAAAGAGACAGAGGGAAGATCTCCAATATTAATAGTACCTTCAAGATGCCCAATATGGTACATCTTCTCTTGACCGGTGACCTCTTCTTTCTCTTTTTCAAAATCATACAAAGAATAAATTCCAACATGTGTCTTCTACTCCTATGATCTCCTAATTAGAGGAAAGTTAACATATAATCATCTTTAAAGATATCTTCTTAATAACAATACTGGGTTAAAGGAGAGATTCTTGAGAGGTCAAAACTATGGAGTGAGACGCTATAAAACTGCAGATTATCAAGATTTAGGTTTGCTTAATTTTCTTAAGAGAAAGCACCACAACCTAGCTGGATAATATAAAGATAAGAAAATAAGGCCTAAGATTACGTTTTCAGAAACCTCTCACACATCCATTAGCATTGATCTCTAAAACACCCACCAATCACTCAATTTACAATCATAACTTTGGTGTTCCAGAAATAATGAGTAGCAGCCAGCAATACGGGCCAAACACGTAACTTTATTACAGGGTACTGAAGAACCTACTTTTAACTGTGCCACAGCGACTTACATACAGGTGCGGAAACATACATTTTGGCAGGCTTTAACAGGATTGGTTGAAGGAGAGTGGGGTGATCGAGGACTTGTTCTCAAACGCGCTTCTCGGAGTAAAATGGCGTGAACCCCAATCTCGCGTTACTTAGAAACTGAGAGGAACATAAAATGGTGGACAAATTTTATTCAATACACAACAATAACCCAGAAATTAGACCAGGGGTTCCCAACCTAAGGCCTGAGGGCCATATCCGGGCCCCGGCACCATTTCATGTGTCTCCCATGCCTCCAAGAGCATTTGAGAGAAAAAATGGCTGCCCCTTGAAGCTATTGGGTCAAAATGGCCACCCCCATCGTGCAGACAGGACAAAATGGTTGTCCAGCCCTCGAAGCTGACTAAGAGAGCGTGACCTGGCCCCTGGCTTGAAAAGGTTGGGAATCCCTGGATTAGACCAACAGAATTGCTCGCTGGATCTGTTTGCTTACAGCAAAAGGGTTCACATTCTAGGGGAAAGGACATATGAATGATAGATCCTAAAGCCATGATGGCGAACCTTGGCACTCCAGATATTCTTGGACTTCAATTCCCAAAAGCCCAAGCACCCTGTGAATCCACACAAATGGGTTTACTGTGATTCATCCAGCCCACACTGCCCTCGTCGCTCCTGGAAGCGGAAGTAAAACATATGGGCGCGACAAGGGCAGCACAGGCCGGATGAATCACAGTAAACCCATTCGTGTAGACTCACAGGGTTCTTGGGCTTCTGGGAACTGAAGTCCCAGAACATCTGGAGTGCCAAGGTTCACTGTCACGGTCCTAAAGCATAAAGAATTTCTCTCTCCTGCCACTGTATCTGTACAGAGAGAATTGTCTAATGGAGTTGTTTTAAGCGATCAGGGGCCTGCCACACACACACACCCATAAGAATAAGATGTGCACCACTCAACTATCCGCTATGAGGATATTACTTGACACTTTGGAGATAAAGTTGCTCAGATCTGCTCCGACTTGAATGTGGGTAATTGATGCAGGTCTTGCGGATGTAACTTTGGCCTCTTCTTGTCCAGTAACAGTGGCGACATTTCAATGTATACAGCCTGAGGTGATCACTGGAGAGGTGAAAGCTAGCATGCATGCTGGGTCCTTGCCCTTCTTGGCTTATAAAAGCAGCCAGAAATAGACTGGCAGAGTGGGTGAGGGGAGTAGAGAATGCCTCCTTGCAGCAAGGCAGGGTGCCAACACATTAAAGCAGGGGTGCCCAAACTGTGGACTTCAACAAGGCCATTAGTCCTCAGTGTTGTCAGGTTAGTTAATCGCCTCCTGACACTCGGCATTGAGTCCCTGCTAGTATGCTCTACTCTATTACCATAGCAGGATAACCTGGCCCATACATACTACCTAATAATGGAATGTTTTAATTACAACCTGGAGATGAGAGGCTGTCCAAAGTTGCCCAATACAATGGAATTCAAGGAGGTCTTCTTCAGTACTGGTTATATTACTGTGTCCCTTTAATGCAGGGGTGCCTAAACTTTTTGGGCTGTGGGCCGGTCACGTGGTTCAGAGGGCTGCTCACTATGGCCTGTGGGCCGGATCTGCCTCCTGATGCCAATTCATCCGGCCCGTGAAGCCCTCGTAGTAATAACACCTGGAGTGCCAAGGTTCGCCATCATGGGCCTATGGTATCCCTCATGATTCTTTCCCCCATTCTACCGTAGGGGGGAGGTTTTGTGAAGCTTTGAAGTTCACTATACTAATGACACCTCTCCTTTTCATTGGACTCTTAATAAACTACTTGGTTCTAAACCAGTTAGTGATGAAGAGAATGAAAGTTTTAAAAAATAAAACATACTCTTGACAAAACAGAGATGCTCCTGGACCATCAAAAACCATATGAGAGACTAGGGACACAAATTGGGCTGGGTGGGTTATACTTTCCCCTAACAACTTATATCTGCAGCTTAGATATTTTACTGGATTTATCCTTGGATCTGCATGCCCAGGTTTCAATAATGGCCAGGAGTACATTTGCACAGTTAAAACCTGTGTGCCAGCTATGCTTGCTCCTTGAGATGTCCAATTTGGCTATGGTGACACATGCCTTTAGTTACATCCTGCTTGGATTAGTGTGACACTCTCTCTCTGTGGAGCTGCCTTTGAAGACAGTTCAGATATTAGGTTGCTTCAAAATGCAGAAGCCAGATGGCCAGCTGACTGGGGCCACTTACAGGAAACATATCAGTCCTGTTACAACAGCTCCAATAACTACGGTTCCATTTCTGGGCCCAATTCAAACGGCTGATTATGATTTATAAAATGCTATTATGGCTTGAGTCCTGGTTACTTGAAAGGACTGTATCTCCCCACATGCTTTTCTGACACATAAAGATCTCCAGAGGCAGCCCTTCTCCTAGTTCCACTGCCCCCATAGGTGTGTTTGATGGAGACATGAGAGAAGACCTTCTCTGTGCCAGCTGATGAGTGCAGCAACCTGGCAACTGTGAGGATGGTACCATGGCAGGACCTGGTTAGTGTGATTTAGTGGGCTACAGAGGTAGGACAAAGTCACTACACAAGAGCAAAACCAAATTAGAAGATGGAGGAAAGAGCTCACTGGACAAGGAAGAACATTAAAGGAGGATATAGCTGAAGATCTCAATCTCCCCTACTTCACTTGGAGGACCCTGAATAGGCTGAGGGTCAGAGTCCCTAAAGGCAAGACCAACATGCTCAAGTAGAGACTGCTAGTGGATGACAACATACGGTGTGAATATGGAAAGACAGAGTCCCGCTTGTTTATTGGTCTGCCGATTGCTGCCAGAGACATGCATCAATGAGGACTTGGATTCAGGCAACAACAAAGCGAAGAAAGTGGCTTCATTTTGGCAGTCCAGGGTTTGATCAGAACACAAAAGTAGAAGACTGACCGAGCTGCCTGTGGTATTCTGGGACTTGAAAGGCAAAAGATAAACTGTTTGCATCCCTGGAAGAAGAAAAGTATATTCTACAACAATAAGTACATCAGCACAAGCACCAAGGAAATCGCTTGGGAGCTACTACAACCCCAGCTACCCCCCTCATTTGTGAGCCTAAGCCAGGGCTGGCCAGATCCGCCCCCCCCCAACCCCCCAGCCAAATTATCCAGCCCACACCACCCTCGTCACTCCCCGAAGTGGAAGTAAAATGCACCCACACATGTGCAGAACACTGCCGTAAATGCACCCGTGGCTGTTGTAAACACATTTTGCGTCTGTTGGGAGGAACAATGCGACTGGCCCGCTGAACCACATGACAGCGAAAAGTTTGGCCACCCTTAAGCTTTCCAGCTGAGCCAAGGACACCTACCTACCTAGCTACCTAGCTCTCTCTCTCTCTCCTCACCAGGAAAGCACCACTCTTTTCCCTCCCACAGTAGAGCCAGCCCTGCCCCCTTCCTTACAAGAACAGGATCATTAGAGGTCAGGAAGTTGCCATGAATCCTCAGAGGACAGGGCAAGGAGAGCTGTTTCTCACCCTGCTCCCACCCCCCCCCCCATCGCGCCACCGCCTGCTCCAGCATGTCGATCTCCCCCACATGCTGCTTAAGCTGACACAGACATTCCACACAAAATCCCCTTTGATCGCCAGAAATGCCTGCCCAGAACTACAGACTGACCTGTCAGACAGCCATTTGCACTTTTCTTTCTTTCTTTCTTTCTCTCGAGAAGTGGAAGAGAGAAGAACAACGGCTTTCTGAGCTCAGCCTTCCCATCCCAAAATACTTCGTGAATTTTGCCCAATGGATGAAGCACTACCAGAGACTCGTTTTATGCATTTATGGATGATGTTGACACTCACCTTCACCCTAAGGAACTCAAGGCAATACACAGAAACCCGCTCCTTCTCTCCTCATGCCCACCACCGTTATTTTCATGACAATGCTGTAAGGCCGTGATCGCGAACCTTGGCACTCTAGATGTTCTTGGACTTCAATTCCCAGAAGCGCCCATACAGTTAAGGCTCTTCTGGGTTAAACCTTCCTCCATACGGGTGCGTTTTACTTCTGCTTCCGGGAGTGACGAGGGCAGCGCGGGCCAAATGAATCACAGTAAATCCATTGTGTGGATTCACAGGGTGCTTGGGCTTCTGGGAATTGAAGTCTAAAAATATCTGGAGTGCCAAGGATCACCATCACGGCTGTAAGGTGTGTCATGAAGAGTGGTTGGTCCAAGGCAGTAATGGTGAACCTTGGCACTCCAGCTGTTCTTGAACTTCAATTCCCAGAAGCCCAAGTCCCTTTGAATCCACACGAATGGGTTTACTGTGCATATGCGCAGTAAGCCCATTTGTGTGGATTCAAAGGGACCTGGGCTTCTGGGAACTGAAGTCAAAGAACAGCTGGAGTGCCAAGATTCGCCATCACGGGCCCAAGGTCATTAAGGGCTTGTCCAGATGGGGCATTTGTTCTAAAAATATCAATTCACTACTGATCTTTTTTGTGTACTGATCATCCAGAAGATGTGAATTTTTTCCAGTGATACCCAGTGCCTTTCTGTGGGTTCTTTTGACCTTGCTGAAGGCAAGGTGTATTCTGTTCCAAGGTAGGACACAGTTTACATTACTATGAAGTCCACTTCGGCCTTAATGGGAGGCTCTTAATTAACACAAACAAGAATTTAAAAGCTGCAGAAGACTCTAGCAAGGAACTGGATTTCTAACTTACTTCCCCAAGGATTTTAAAGATTTCATGTAGAGAAATACTTTTCAAAGACATGCCTTCCTCACAGCCCCATTACCACCAGAGGTACACTTGATGGGGACACAAGAGAGGGCATTCTCTGTGGCAGCTTCCAGGTGGTGGAATCTGGTTCCTCCCTTTTATCCTTCCAGCGACAGCTGAACACTCATCTCTTCAGCCGGACTTTTAATAATTATAACTGAGTCCCTGGATGCTGGTTTTTAAGCTATGCTATCGTCTATTATTTGCATGTCTGGATGGACATCCAGCTATGGTAATGGACAAGACCATACACCGAGTGTTGGATGGTGGTAAATAACTTGACTCCCTGAAGGGGCCAACAGCTACAGGTGGATGAGCCCCTTTAGGTTGGGGTGATGACCCCCTCGGTGGAGGAAATGCCACTGGAAATCATCCTATTGGGCCCAGAGAAGGAACTCTGATTCCCAATAGTCATGGAGCAGAAGAGGCCATGCCAGATGGACTGGCTGTGAAAGTGAAGGCACACCTTGATAATGTCCTCAAGGCTGCGGCAGTCCATTGCAGTCCCGGCATTAAATCCTGCATGTCTCATTTCATATGTGCCACAGGAGATGGCTCTGTGATCACAGTGTGTGAGTCACTTTATGGCCAGTTGGGATCCACCTTAAACAAATTCATGCCAATAGCATTTTCCCTGCTTCAGGAAAAAAATGCACTCTCAGATACAAGTTGCAGCCAACGACGACTAATCCCTCTCAGAATAAGGTTACTTGTCTTAGAGTAGAGTTTGAGTCCTTGTTATTTTATAATTGTGACTTGGGGTTATTAGGTGACCATATTGAGTGGTAAATATATTAAAAATTACAAACTACTAGCTAAATCATATTACACACACCAGGAGTTTTCAACCTTTTAAAGCTGGGGGCTGGGCCATGCTCCCTCAGACAGTTTCAGGGTCCGGATGGCCATTTTGCCCTTCATGGCACTTCCTGGTATGATGGAGGCAGTAGGGGGGGCACATGAAATGGTGCCATGGGCCGTATTCGGCCCACAGGCCGCAGGTTAAAAATCCCTGACATACACCAACCAGCATAAAACAATTGTTGGTGAATTGCCACAAGTATTTGGTATAATTATTTATAACTGCAGTCTAAGTCACACCACTCACTATGCCTATGATAACTCTTAAGGGGCCTCAGTGGCTTGGCGGGTAAGATGTGGAGCTTGATGTCTGGAAGTTGCAAGGTCAGCAGTTTGAGACCAGAGTATTGCACGATAGAGTGAGCTCCTGTCATCTATCCCAACTCCTGCCAACCTAGCAGTTTGAAAGCAAGAAATTGAAAGTAGGTAAATAGGTACCGCTTTGGCGGGAAAGGAAACAGAGTTCTGTGTGTCTGCTGCTTAACCATGGAAACGTCTGCAGACGCAGACAGCACTGGCTCTTCAACTGTAAACAGTTGGTGATGAGCACCAACCCCTAAAGTCGGTCATGACTGGCTTTCAAATAGGGAAGACCTTTACTATGATTACTCTTCACTTGTGGTGATTCACAATAAGGTTTTTGCCAACTGTGTTATACTTGCATAAAAACCCAAAAGGCTACAATTTAACTCCGTGTATTTCATAACATCTCCTGGGTCCAAAATTAACATTCTTACTGCTACTTCAAACTAAACGTGGAGATCACCGTTTTCAGACCTCTGCCCCTTCCCCGCTCCCTTGGCTCCCACATGTTATGAGGAATCAAAAAGATACACGGTTGTTTAAAAATCATACCTATATATCTGCTGACATGGCACTTTTACCTCAGTCATCTTCGTAACCACTTACTTACAGTACAGCATTTCTGTTTTTAGGATAAGAAATAATGATTCCTCTACAGGTGACCTAGAAATTCCTACCTAGATGTCCACCACAAAATGGAGCCACCCATGTCCTTCTTGAGTTACTAGCTTGATTTCAGCATCACCAAATGGGCCTGTAACTTAAAGAGGTTAGAGCAGGGGTTCCCAACCTAAGGCCAGTAGGTAAGATCTGGCCCATGGCACCATTTCATTTGGCCCCCACCCCTCCAAGGGCAATGAAGAAACAAAATGGCCACCCCATAGCTGTCACGTATCCTGTTTTGGCCGGGAAATACCATAATACACCACTCTTTCCCGCCATCTTCCCGTATTAGAACAGCCAGGAAAAGAGGTTACTGCGCATGTGTGCCCATCAGAGGCAGCGGTGCGCATGCGCAAACACCCAGAAAAAGGGTTACTGCGCATGCACACCCGTCAGAGGCACATGGGTGAACGCCAGCGCCCGGAAAATTTCCCTTATTTCCACAACCAAAACTTGACAGGTATGGGCCACCCCCTTTGAAGTTGTTGTGACAAAATGGCCACCCCCATCGTGCAGGCAGGGCAAAATGGCCATCCAGCCCTTGAAGCTGACTTAGAGAGTGTGACCCGGCCCTGGCTTGAAAAGGTTGGGAACCACTGGGTTAGAGATAAAGTACAGAAAAAGACCCTTGGACTTTAATCTGTTTCATAATATGCAGAAGTTTGACAGACAATTGATTGGTCCAGATACATTTCTGTCTAATTAGGGATCAGGTCAGAAGGTGTTTTTTTTTTTTAAAACAGAAAAACCTGAAAATTATGCAATGAGAAGCATTACTAATTCTGTTAGCAAATATCTCTCCCCACCCCACCCCACCGGGCTATATTTCAGTATACACAAAGAGCACCTATACAGTCATCCCGAATCTTGGCACTCCATGTTCTTGGACTTCAAATCCCAGAAACCAAAGTCTCTGTGAATTCATACAAATGAGTTTACTGAGTGCCAAGGTTCGCCATCATGGACGTATAAGGAGCTTCAGAGCAGGAGTTCTCAACCCGCTCCCTCAGGCAGTTTTCAGGAGCTGAATGGCCATTTTGCCCTTCCTCCACCACATGGCACTTCCTGGTGAGGTGGAGGCGGTGAGGGGCCACATGAAATGGTGCCCACAGGCTGCCTCTGACCCACAGGCCGCAGGTTGAGAATCCCTGCTTTAGAGGCCTCAGTGACCTTCCGCCTCTCACACCTGCTCTGTAGGCCCCCAGTTGTGTGTGCTAAGCCAAGCCAAGCCAAGCGGCACCTCAAACATGCCCTTGGAAAAAAGGTGTCAGGACAGCAACATGCAGAAGGTCTAGAGCAGCTGTGGCCAGGCTTCAGGCTTGCAAGAGGAAGAGAACGGTTTTATTGCTGCAACTCTTAACCAGTTGGGAATCAGAAATCCTTGCATGACCTACTCCAAATCACCTCCCCATCCTGGTCTAAAAATATTCGGAAACAGGAAGGAATGCCACAAAAGTGTAATTTCAGTAGGCCGTAGGCTTATTTATATGTTCGTGATCGTCATATCCTGCATTTCCTCCAATAATCCCAAGGCAGTGTGCATGGGTCTCCTCTCCTGCCGTTATCTTCACAACCCTCTTGCAGAGGAGAACACGCTGAGAAAGAGAGTGACCACCTAAAGATCACCCCATGTGTTTTAAATATAGATAAATAGATAGATAATTCTTTATTGTCATTGTCCTGCACAGCGGCTGGTCCTGGTCTTTATGACCCTATATCTTCTTCTAGAAGGCAGAAGCCTTAGATCATTTCCGGGGTGCGTACTATCTTGCGCAGTCTCTACAGCTTTCTTATAACACCTGGCGGCATAGATTTGATCTAGATTGGAAAGAGTATGCCTGATTATCCCCTCCGCAGTCTTTACGACCCTGGACAGCATTGTTCTTTCCCTAGCTGTACAACTCCCAAACCATACACACAGACCATAGGTTAACACTCTCTCTATGGCGCAGTGGTAGAATGCCAACAGCAGGTCCTTTGAAAGATTGTTCTTCCTGAGGATTCTCAAGAAGCACCTCTGCTGTGCTCTCCTCATCAGATCTTTGGTGTTTGCTCCCCATGTTAGATCATCCCTCAGCTCCATTCCCAGAAATCAAAACACGGAGACCTGTTCCACACAATTCCCTTCATGGGCACAACCTGGATCTCTTGATTCCTAGTCCGACTAAAACACTGTGCCACCAGGAGACTCTGGTGGTGCAGTGGTTAAACTCCTGTACTGCAACCAAAAGGTTGTGAGTTCAATCCTGACCAGGACTCAAGGTTGACTCAGCCCTCCATCCTTCCGTGGGCGGTAAAATGAGTACCCAGCATGTCAGGAGCAAAATGCTAATTAACTTGTGAACTGCCCACTAATGGCTATATGGTCGTATATAAGCGTAATTGCTTTGCTTTAAACCACACTGGTCCTGGAATCCAGGATCTTTGAGCATCTACAGCGGGGGTTTCCAACTCTTTCAAGCCAGGGGCCAGGTCACACTCTCTCAGTCAGCTTCCAGGGCCGGACAGCCATTTTGTCCTACCTGCACAATGGGGGTGGCCATTTTGTCCCAACAGCTTCAAATGGGTGGCCACTTTGTTTCTCGAATGCCCTTGGAGGGTGGGGGTCCACATGAAATGGCACCAAGGGCCAGATCTGGCCCACAGGCCTTAGGTTGGGAACCCCTGCCCTAAAGGAATGAGGACCACCTGGGATGGTTTGCCCTAGAGATGGATACACAACTATCTGACAATTCCTGGAGAGTTTTCTGACATCTGTACAGCCAATTCTATGGCAGCCTTGATCCAATCTTTCTCAACCTGTCCCCCCCCCAAGTAAGTTTGGCCTTCCAACTCCATAATTACAGCAGTTTTGGCTGTGTAGTATCGGGTGGACACCCAGTTGAGAAAGGCTACCTTGTTCAATCTCTGGAATGCAGAAGTAATAACTGGGTACCTGATATCCTGAGCAATCCCACCCCTTAACATCCTATGCCAGTGATAGTGAACCTTGGCACTCCAGATGTTCTTGAACTTCAATTCCCAGAAGCCCTGATCAGCACGAGTCCTGACTTGGGCTTCTGGGAATTGAAGTTCAAGAACACCTGGAGTGCCAAGGTTCGCCATCACTGTCCTATGTGATCTCCTTTGGGTTCTGAGGAACATGAGGTTGGAATAGGTCAGAAAATGGTAAGAGGAAAAATACCAGAAAGCTTAGGATGACTCTACTTTAGGAATTATGCCTTAGAAAAATTCCTTCTCTGCCGCACCTGCCTCTATACATGGCCAGCCAGAAGAGCTGAGTGCAATACGGAACATTTTATGTCTTGTCGTGATCAAGTTGCAAGACAATTTGTAGATAAAGTCTATCCCATCAGTTTGTGCTTCAATGCCACAATCACTAAATGTACAGTTTTGTAGCATCCGTTGTGATGGATAGGGATATGGTGTTTGTTTGTTTTTTAAACTTCTATTCCCACAATTCTCCAAGAATTTTAGAATTGCAGACAAAAAAATCAAACTCAGCACACCTGTACATATTCCCCCACCACACAGAAAAATGGGCTTTTGAGTGAGTTATTTGTATCATTAGGCTTCTCAAGCCTTCCTTGTTCCTGCAGTTGATATGTTTTAAAAAGCTGCTGCATTACTTCCAGAGAGATCTAGTGGTTCAGTGGTTATCTGGACCCGGGTACAGCATGACGAATTGAGCGCCTGTCTCTGTCCCAGCTCTTGGGGACATGAAAGGAGCCTCATTTGGGTGTTCCCTGAGCGGAGTTTCTTCCGCAAAAAAGTCTTTTCAACCTATGATGGCCTTCTAGGTGACAGGCAAATATTCCTTTTTTGATTCAGGTCTTCCTTCTTTGCACCTACATTGCTCTCTTGGCTTTCTACATTTTAAATAGAATGTTACTTTAATAATGTTTTATATGACTGATATTTCTATGTATTTTCATAGCTGGCATGATCTGCCTATGGATGTCCATTGGAAGAATGACAGAATCTGGGGAGAAAGGGGCTTTAGAGCAGCCACAGGAGAAGACTCGGAGAGAAAGTTGTATCCAAACAACCAATACAACAGTTATTTTCATGTGCAATTTATTTCTTTGATTAATTTATACCCTATCTTTCCCACTTTCACAATAAAACAGTACTCAAGGCAGCTAACAATGCAAAAACAGAATGAAACCAAAACAATGTTGATTAAAACTAAATTAAAAACTGCTTAACCAATAGATCAATTAAAATTATGACCACTGCAGCAATTACAATCCTCATAGTAAGTAAGATGGAAGTTAGTATAAATGGACAGGTCTTGTCCTGGATCAGCAACTGGCTAAGGGACAGGAAACAGAGGGAAGCACTAAATGGACACTTCTCCAAGTGGAGGGAAGTAAAGAGTGGGGTCCCCCAAGGTTCAATACTGAGATCCCTGCTTTTCAACCTCTTCATAAATGATCTAGAAGTAGGAGTAAATAGCAAGATAGCCAAATTTGCTAACGACACTAAATTATACAGGGTAGTGAAAACTGTGAGAGATTGTGAGGAGCTCCAGAGGGATCTCTTGACACTGGAGGAGTGGGCAAACCAGTGGCAAATGAGCTTCAGCACTAGTAAGTGCAGAGTGAAGCACGTTGGGGAAAAAAAACCCCAATTACATTTATAAACTGATGGGGTCTGAACTTTCTGCGACAAACCAGGAAAGGGACCTTGGTGTCCTGGTGGACAACTCAATGAAGGTGTCAACCCAGTGTGCCTCAGCAGTGAAAAAAGCAAACTCAATGCTAGGGATCATTAGGAAGGGTATAGAAAATAAGTCAGCAAGTGTCATTTTGCCTCTTTATAAATCTATGATGAGGCCCCATCTGGAATACTGTGTACAGTTCTGGTCGCCATACCTCCAGAAAGATATTATGGAGCTGGGAAAAGTGCAGAGGAGGGCAACCAGAATGATTAGGGGACTGGAACACCTTCCTTACCATCTGAGGCTGCAACGGTTGGGCCTCTTCACTCTTGAGCGACGGCGTCTAAGAGGTGACCTGATTGAAGTTTATAAAATCATGCACGGTGTGGACAAAGTAGATAAGGAAAAACTGGTTTCCCTATCGCATAACACTAGAACTAGGGGGCACTCGATGAAACTTTTGGGTACTAGTTCTCAAACAAATAAGAGAAAGTACTTTTTCACCCAGAGGATTACTGGTCTATGGAACTCCCTGCCAGAAGAAGTGGTGACAGCTGTCAGTCTTGACAGCTTTAAGAAATGATTAGACAAGTTCATGGAGGACAAGGTATCAATGGCTATAATTATGGATACTTAAGGACAACCTCCGGGTTGGAGAGATAGGCAGGATATCTCTCAATGCCATTTCCAGGGAATCCTAAGCAGGTGAAGGCATCTCCTTGGAAATAATACCCTGAAGGAAATGGTGAGCCACTGTGTGAGACAGAATGCTGGACTAGATGGCTGTGGCCTGTTCCAGCAAGGCTGTCCTTATGTTCTAGTAGTAAATGTAAAGGTTTCCCTTGCTTGAAAGCCAGTCGTATCTGACTCGAGGATTCAGTGCTCATCTCTGTTTCAAAGTCGAAGAGCCAGCGCTGTCTGCTTCTGCAGATGTTTCCGTGGTCATGTTGCAGGCATGACTAGACACTGGAGCGCACGGAACGCTGTTCACCTTCCCACCGAAGTGGTCCCTATTTATCTACTTGCAATTTCTTGCTTTCAGACTGCTAGGTTTGCAGGAGCTGGGACAAAGACAGGAGCTCATTCCATCCTGCAGTACTCGGGAATTGAACTGCTGACCTTCCGCCTCCCAGTCAGCACCTTAGCCACTTGAGCCACTGCAGTTTAAAACAGTTTAAAAGACCAGTTTAAAGAGTTGAATCTTCACACCCTTACTCAAACAGCAAGAATGAAAACTCTTTCATTCAACTCTGAGCAGAATATTTGGTTTGTTAGTTACCTTGGACCCTTTTTAACAGAATGAATGTTGAGGTTCAAAGATACAAACTAAAATGCCAAACATGTAAACGGAAACAGTTTATTCAACACTGTCTGAATGTGGATCCAGTAAAACACATCTTGAAGTATGATCTTTTTTTTTTTTAAAGAAGAACTTCCATGCATTTATAATAGGACTAAGTCTCATTCTCCTCTGCCTTAGTGCTTATCTAGCTAATCTGGCAGATTCCAACTATTTAACACAGCTAGTATTTATGTGGCTGTCCTAGGTGGAAGGATCTTACCCAGAGTTGGAAGGCTTGTCACTGCTCATTAAAGAGGCTGGCAGGAGGCGGAGGAAGGACAGAAAAGCATGAAATCCTTCTGCTTAGAGCTCATGCCATAGCTTAAAATGTCTCACACTTTGATGGCATCTGATGAGCAAAGGAGATGGAGGGAAAAACCAAGAGGTTGGAAAACCAAAGAAGAGTAAAGCTATTTTCAAGAGTTGCCTCTGATGGAGGCTGTTTTCATAGGAGAAGGGAACTTCTCTTTCTGAAATCTATATACATGTACAGTAATTCCTAAACAAGCATGTCCTACTACCTGGTTGCAACACAGGTTGATTTATAGCTTAATAAAGTATTTGGAGGGACTGCGGTGGCTAATAATAATTTAGTGTCAGAAATTATTCTGGGTTGAAAGGATTTTTGCGGAAGAATCTCCGCTCAGGGAATGCCCAAATGAGGCTCCTTTCATGTCCCCAAGAGCTGGGACAGAGACAGGTGCTCAATCCGTCATGCAGTACCTAGGTCTCAAACTGCCGACTTGCCAGCCTTCCAGCTAACAAGGCGAGCTTCTTAACCACTGAACCACCAGATCCCCTACTTCAGTGACTTAGTAGTTAAGACGCTGCACTTGATGACTGGAAGGTCTGCAGGTCAGCAGTACAAGACCGAGTGCTGCACGACGGAGCGAGCTCTTGTCCTCTGTCCCAGCTCCTGCCAACACAGCAGTTCGAAAGCAAGAAACTGCAACGAGATAAATATGTACACCTTCAGTGGGAAAGGTAACAGCGTTCCATGTGGTCAGCATCTAATCAGGCCTGCCATGTGACCACGGAAACATCTGCAGATGCAGAAAGCGCTGGCTCTTTGGCTTTAAATGGTGGAGATGAGCACTGGAACCCGAGGCAGATAAGACTGGCTTTCGAGCAAGGATCACCTTTACCTAAAGTATTTGGATTACTGAGAATAGCATAATCCCAAAGGTTTTGCCATTTAGATCATATGGTTTTGGCATTACACTATTATGCTAATTAAGAGGGAGTAAGAAACTGGTTTCCATTTGGTTCCGTGTAAACAGTACATGACAAAGAGCAATACAACAGTGGATCCAACTATCTCAAGAGCTGGTGGATGTTCCAACACTGAAAGCATTCAAGAGACAGTTGGGCAACCACTTGCTTCGATTCGGATTCCTGCATTGAGCAGGAGGTTGGACTCGATAGCCTCATAGGTCCCTTCCAACTCGGTTAACCTGTGATTCTAAGATTCCAAGCAAAATCTCATACTCAAAAACTATGTGTATTTTTCCATTTGCTTAGCTTACATGAATATTTATTCTGAATTTTAAACTCAGGCCAATCAGTACAAAAACATTGAACTTGGTGGGACGAGTCTGATGGGGAAAGTCAGTTTTTCATATACGTACCTAGGTTCCACTGTATAAAGCTGGTCTAGCAACACAGGGATCCGTCTTATACTGAGATCCCTGGTTCACCTAACCCAGTAATGTCTGCACTGACTGTCAGCAGCTTTTCAGATAGTATTGACCCAGAGATACAAGATACTGAAGTATCTTGTGAAGTATATACCAGGGTGTTCAAACTACAGCCCACAGGCTGGATCCGGCCCCGATGCCAATTCATCTGGCCCGCACCACCCTCATCACTCCCGGAAGCGGAAGTAAAACGTGCCTGTATGGGAGCAAAAATGGCAACCTAAAATTTATCTCATTCTATTGCATTTTACTTCCGGTTCTGTGGGAGGAACCACATGACCAGCCCACAGCCTGAAAGGTTTGGATACTCCTGTATCACTTAACCATGTCCGTTTCCTCCACCTACCCCATTTCTCTTCCTAAGATTGTTGTTGTTCAGTTGCATAGTCAGGTCCTGCCCTTGCAACCCCATGGACCACACAGCATGCCAGGCTCCTCTGTCATTTGCCATCCTCCAGAGTCTGCACAGATCCACACCCACCGCATCAACAATGCTGTCTAGCCATCTCATCCTCTGCCGCCTCCTTCTCCGTTTGCCTTCGATCTTTCCCAGCATCAAAGCAGTCAGGGTTGATTTCCTTCTATCTTCCTAAGATAGAGAGCAACTACCCATGAGATTTGACTGGCATGGTAAAACATCCATATAAGCAAGAACCAAAATACACTGGCAAACTCCAGGAACCAGAGGTATAAAAACAGGGCAAGATCACCTACGTAGATTCAGCAGATGATCCTAGGCAGCAATTTATATCTCCTGATTCTAAACATTTGTATTAGCTTGTGGGGTTCAGCAGGGACACCACAATAAGTGGCTTCACCCAAAGGGAGACAGAAGAAACACGTGAGCTTAAGTACCATAAAGTTCTCATTACATCAAACCATGCTTTGGCATTATTTCTTGACAGTGTCTTCGATAGATGACCATAAAATGCTTCAAATAAACTCCATATACAACACAAATAATGTATTCTTTTTAGAGATTGTAAAGATAAATGATTTTTTAAAATATCTGATTTAAATTATTATTATTATTCATTTTTGTCTACTTGCAGCAGTGAAATATTCACCTTTAGATTTCTAACAATACTAAAAGTGTACACTCACTTTATCAACCTTCTTCCTCTGTCACACATAAATACACGGAAAGGGTGAGAGCAGGTCTGCTTATATTCCATGCCATGAGCATCCAAGTTCCACATCAATAAGCCCAAACCTCTGTGCTCAGATTAAGCATTGCAAATCAGTTTGATTTTTGTACATCTGCTTAGTTTGCATGAACATTTACTCCAAATTTCAAACTGCTTGCTTCAGGAGGGTTGGGATTTACTGCTGTTTAAATTTTGGCAATTGCAGGGAAAGGCTTGTTCAGCAATAGAAGCAGCTTGGATCAGAAAAGAATATCATCGGATCTCTCTGGGGTTGAAACACTCCACCCACCCAAACACTGTAAAATGTCCACAGATATCCTAGGCCAGTGATGGCGAACCTTGGCACTTCAGCTGTTCTTGAACTTCAATTTCCAGAAACCCAAGTCTCTGTGAACCCACACGAATGTGTTTACTGCCCGTACGCAGTAGACTTGGGCTTCTGGGAATTGAAGTCCAAGAACTGCTGGAGTGTCGAGGTTCAGCATGACTGGTCTTACTGCACAACAACGATTTTGCTACTGGGAAAAACACTTGTGATTTACATGATATCAAGTGTGCTGATTTCAAATCTGAACTCAGAATTTGCCTATCACATACAGATTTTAAGTTATAGGCATGCTATAGCTGATCAAATGGTCGGTAATTTGGTAACATATTTTTACATCAGAACATAACAGTTGCAGCTCCCACTATTCCTGCTTCCACCTCAGCTGAATCACATCCCTGGTGGCATGCATGTTCCAGCAGTGGTCGGGCATGTCTGGGCAAGTCAGTGAGCTTACGTCAGAAAAAGGTATACAAGGCGAGATGGACCAAGGGCTTGTCTCTAGTGCGAAACCATCTTGTTGGATAGTACAGCTATGAGGCAAAAGTTATTTATTTATAGAGATTACATAGTAACCGTGGAACAAAAGAATGTAGCAGACAATTTTTATTTTTTATTTTTTGTGATGCAGCGTAGTGTTTCCCAATCTTTGGTTTTTGGATTTCAATTCCCAAAAGCCTAAGTCAGTATATTGACTGATCAGTGCTTTGGGAATTTGACTTAGGCTTCTGGGAATTCAAGTCCAAAACCCAAAGGTTGGGAAACGCTGTAGATCAGTCATGGCAAACCTTGGCACTCCAGCATACATGCAGTAAACCCATTTGTGTGGATTCACAGAGACTTGGGCTTCTGGGAATTGAACAATCACGGTCCCAGGCTGTGGTCTTGGAAGCATTCCCTCTGCCTACCCTAAGGGATAGAAACTTATTTTAAAAAGAAACCAGGACCCTCAACAAATTAAACTCTGAGCACATCTCCTGCAGTCTGAGAAACAAAGGGTCGCGCCTAAAGACAGAAATGAAATTACCAGCAGAAGACAAAATTCAGGTATTCACTTTGCTGCCCACCCAACAACTCCCCTTTGATGTTTCAAACAGCTGCAGCAAAGCCTCCCAAGAAGAAGTGGGGGAGCAAACTTTTAATTCTCTCCCCCCCCCCCTGTTTGGAAGGCAGAGAAAGGGAAGATTAGTGTTGTGGGCAAAAGCAGAGAGCAGCCTGAGCTAATCAGGTGCGAGTGGCAGTGTGTGTGTGTGTGTGCGCGCGCAGGGGGGGGGTTGGGTTGGGTTGGGGGGGTGAGGGTGAAGAGAGGAAATCAGCCGACTGCAGGCGCTCTGCTGGCAGGGAGCCTCGACTCAATCTTCCTGCAGGTTTCAGGCTGTTAGACAACTAGGCCAGAAGGCCTGAAAGTGCAATCAGCATTTAACCGCCAGGGCCAACAGCAATCACAGCAGTAGGAAGGAGTAGGCGGAGCGGTGCCAGAGCCCCAGGAAAAGAAAAAAAGGGGGTGGGGGGGTGGAGTGGCACACAAGAGTAATTTTGGCCATACTGCAGACCTGTCTGGTTGGAAGAGCACAGCCACTGATGTCGCACTACCATTTACACCAGGGGTGCCCAAACCTTTTGGGCCGCGGGCCAGTCACGTGGTTCAGTGGGATGGTCACGTGGTTCCTCCCACCGTAAGCGGAAGTAAAACACGCCTTGCAATCTGTTTTGCAACAGTATGAGATAGATTTTAAGCTGCCATTTTCTCTGCTTAAAGCAGGGATGCCCGAACTATGGCCTGTGGGCCAGATCCGGCCCCCAACACCAATTCATCTGGCCCATGGCACCCTCATCGCTCCTGGAAGTGGAAGTAAAAGACACCCATACAGGCACATTTTACTTCTGCTTCTGGGAGCGATGAGGGCACCGTGGGCCGGATGAATTGGCGTCGAGGGCTGGATCTGGCCCATGGGCATCCCTGATTTACACACACACACACACACACACACACACAGAGAGAGAGAGAGAGAGAGAGAGAGAGAGGCACTCCTGCACATACATTGCTGTGTGGGGCAGAAAGGGGTTCCTCTGAGTCAAACGGTACAGCACACAAGATCTCAAGCTCCACAAAGACAAGGTCCTCAGGTGCAAGGGAGGCTGCGGTTTGCGCATACAGCCACAGGCAAGTGAAGAAGGAAATCTGAACGTCTCCATCTACTGACACATATTGTGCAGAGTAAAGGCAAAGGTTACCAATGAAGCAGCACCGAAATATTGGAGGGGGGGGAGAAATGCCCCACTCCAATAATGACCTTTGTGCAAAGAAAGGTGAGCTGTCTCTCCTATCAGAAGCTCGCAGTGCTAGACCACACTCCTCCCTCTCTCTGCCATGGAAAGACAATTCTGCAATTTGCACACATGCACACACTCCGAGCCCTGGGATTCCTGCCTTCAAATTGCAGCTAAGAAGGAGTGAGAGTACAGAGCCAAGCTGCTCGTTAACGGCCGGCCGCTCATTAGCAGCCCTCTGGGACAAGCGGGGCACCTGCAGCCTCTAACTAATGAGCTCCATTACAGCCCTGAAGCCCCCACAAGCACAAATGAGGGGGCATGGGGGACCCCCCCCTTTCCTGCTATGGATGCTGGAATGCCATGAGCCATCGTCCCCAATTTTGCCAGCCTTGCACAGAGTCGGAGTTGCCAACCCGTTTGCAAGGCTGAGAGGAAAGAAAAGATTACGCATCCAAGGTGCAAGCTGGTTGCCATGGGCCCTCATAGGCCAGCATGTTGAGCGGGGATTCTCAACCTGCGGCCCATGGGCCAGATGCAGCCCATGGCACCATTTCATGTAGGGGCCCCACCACCTCCACCACACCCGGAATTGCCATGTGATGGCGGAAGGGCAAAATGCCCCCGAAGCTGTCTGAGGGAGCGTGACCTGGCCCCCGGCTTTAAAAAGTTAAGAACCCCTGGTGTGGAGAAACAGTCTGTACTTCTCTTGCAGGAACTTCAAAGCTTGGGGGTAATGGGAAGGGCGGGTAAGAAAGAGAGGGAAGGGGAAAGCGAAGGGGGAATGGTCTTCTCTGGGTCACCATACCCTGGAACAGGGTAACAGCCACAACCAGAAATCGAGGAGGGAAAAGCTTAATTCTCTTGACTCATCCTGCTTATGAGAGAGTTCTGGGGGAAGTAATTGAGCAGCAGCAGCAGCAGCTGCCGAGAGAGCAACACCCCGCCGTCACCACAAACATGCTGCTACACCCCGGAACACACCCTCTTGCCTTGGCCCCAGGACATCGGCTCAGGGTAAGGCCAGCCACAATGGGTGGAGGCTAGCGTTACTAAAGGCTAGGCTCAGAATGGCGGCCAGGATGTGGGGACGAGTGCACACATACACACAGAGAGAATAAGCCAGCCACAGTTTCTCCTCCCACATGGCAAAGACTGCAGGACCAAGATCTGAAGAAAACCCTGGAGCATCGGAGAAGAAGCCAGTCTCTCAAGAATAAACCTCTATTATGGAGCTGAGTTTCCAGGGAAACAGAAACTCAAGTCTTCCCCCAGAACCAGATCTAGCAAACGGATAGACATATCTATTAAGAAGTATGGTCCACTGTGTTCAGGAGGGTTGACAACATGTGGCCCTAAACCAGGGATGCCTGTGGGCTGGATCCGCCCCCGGATGCCAATTCATCTGGCCCACGAAGCCCTCGCCGCTCCCGGAGGCGGAAGTAAAATGCGCCCGTAGCTTCCGGGAGTGACAAGGGCTTCGTGGGCCAGATGAATTGGCATCCGGGGTCATGAGTGGCGCCCAAACTTTTCGGGCCATGGGCTGGTCATGCGGTTCAGGGGCCTGGTCACTATAGCCTGTGGGCTTGATCTGCCCCCAGATGCCAATTCATCCAGCCCGCGAAGCCCTCACTGCTCCCGGAAGCAGAAGTAAAAAGCACCTGTAATTTCTGGGAGCGACAAGGGCTTTGTGGGCCAGATGAATTGGCATACAGGGCCAGATCCAGCCCTCAGGCTATAGTGACCAGCCCCCTGAACCACATGACCAACCCGTGGCCCAAAAAGTTTGGGCACCACCCACGACCCTTCCATCTTGCACTGCCCAGGACTGATGGGAACTGCAGTACAAAACCATTGTGAAGGCCACAAGCTGAGCACATGGTAGCTGCTTCAAACAACAGACTTAGTCTAACCATCCGAGTTTACTGTACAAAAATCCTGTGTGTGTGTGTGTGGGGGGGGGGGGACTTTACTTCCAAGAAATGACTGGAGATATCTGGTAGAGGAATGTTAATAACAATACAAGCTACAGTCCCCGGGGTTCCTGTGGCGCTAAACTGATTTCAAACCAATCCACATTTGTAACCTAGACACACCTCTGGGGTCCTGTTTCAAAATCAAATGGGATATTTGCCCATTCATTGGTCTGAGACCATTACACAATCTCTGTTACTAGTCTAGGGGAGCAAAGAAAACTCCATGTGCCAAACAAAACATGTGATGTTTTCTGCCTAGGATGGCAGAAAACATTGTTGGGTGGGAGAGCCAAGTGCACAGAACGCTATTTACTGTCCCACCAAAGTGGTACCTAAAGTAGATAATACTTGCAATGTCTTGCTTTCAAACTGCTAGGTTGGCAGGAGCTGGGACAGAGATGGAATCTCATTCCATCATGCAGTACTCAGGTCTCGAACTGCTGACCTGCCTAACTTCCAGTTATCAAGTTCAGCAACCCACCACAGTCCCTCTAACATCTAGTAGGTTTTGGTATTGAAAAATTGGAGATGGGGGATTACCATATATACTTGAGTATAAGTCAGGTTCTTTAGCCCCCAAAATGGTCCAAAAATGGGACTTGACTTATACTCAGGTCAACGTAAACACTCAAAAACACACCCACACAAATGTCTAAATTAATAATTTTACCATATTTTATGTATTTTAATTATTAAAACTCACTAGCAGCTGCTGCATTTTCCACTCCCGACTTATACTCGGGTCAATCTATTTTCCTAGTTTTAGAGGTCCGAATTAGGTACCTTGACATATATTCGGGACGACTTATACTCGAGTGTATGTGGTAGTTGTTAGAAGATGCTTATAGTACCTTAAAGTTTAACAAATGTTTCTTGGCCTAAACATCTGTGAGCTTACACAGTTCCCAGCTTACTTCAAACAGTCAAAACAGCTGCATCAAGGCAGACATTCTTTTTCACTTAATTTCATATGCAAAGTAGTTAAGAACGAAGTCACTGTTAGCAACACCACTACCCACCGTGCTGAAGGTACACACTGTCATACAAACAGACCATCCATATTAGATTCCTGTACATGGCTGAACGCATTCTCCTGTCTTAGTTTTTTCATATGTAACATGAGGAGTAAATTATTCTTGCCCATCTTTGCAGGAACTTTAAAAAGGAGAGGGGAAGGAAAAGCTTTACGGCTACTGATTTATTTTTAAACTTATGGTAGCTTCTGGACCTTTAACAATGGCTCAAGAAGGACAGGCAGGACAATAGCCATGCCTGCTAGAGGACCCGGTGTCTAAGACACAGCAGTTAAAAAGTGCAGAAGCAATTTTTCTAAGGGCAGGTGTTGAAAACCTTAGCTCAGGGATTCTCAACCTATGGCCCGTGGGCTGGATGTGGCCCACAGCACCATTTCATGTTGCCCCACATCGCCTCCGCCCCACCAGGAAGTGCCACGTGGTGGAGGAAGGGCAAAATGGTCATCTGGCCCCCCGAAGCTGTCTGAGGGAGCGTGACCCCACCACTGGCTTTAAAAAGTTGAGAACTCCTGCCTTAGCTCAACAGAGAGCTTTTGAAAGCTGCATGTCCCCCCCCTCACCACCACCCCACTGCCTCCCCCCTCTCCAAAGCACACCACACATTCTCATGTTGCCCACGAAGCCATCTTCTTCCCATCAAACAAGACTGACAGCCCCCTAAGGCAGCCCTGAGCTGGAAAAGGAGGAGGGAGTAAAATCCTCAGCTTCTTAAGAGGGGACTTCAACTTCCTGGTTCAGTGGCAAGATCTGCGCACATACCATGCGCGCGCACATACACACACACAACCAAGTCTGCTTGTTCCTGAGACACAAGGGGAAGCAGACAGACTGCCCACATGCTTCCCCCACGTCCTCCTGGCTCTGCAGGCAGCTCAGGGGAGGCGCACAAAGGCCGCAGCCCACAGAAACTATTCTCCCCACAAAAAGCAAGCTGACTCCACTTCGAAAGATAAGAACATCAACACTGAGCACTGCTCTTCTCTGACGTCACCAGAAGATGCCAACAGCACCTCAGTGGGCCAGAACTTCTTTCACTGGGACCCAAGCTGCTGAAAACTCAACAGCCCTTACGGTTTTCCCCTGCCGAAATGAGCTGTGTGAGCTCTCCGATACAAACCTGGTGCACAACAATGAGAAGAAGGAAGACAGAAGACGGCAGAGTCTGAAACGAAGCCTCTTGGTTAAAAAAAGAAGTTTTATTCCAGTTTGTTTATAGACCTCTTTGTCCCCCCCCCCTTTTGATCTTCTCCAAAGGATACAACTGACCCACAACTGCAGGTCCCAAATTGAAGATCTCACCTCCCCCTATAATGGTGGGCACCCCTCTTCTCCTGGTGGTGCAGTGGTGAAACTGATGTACTGCAGCCAAAACGCTGTGAGTTCGACCCTGACAGGGATCAAGGTTGACTCAGCCTTCCATCCTTTGGAGGTCGGTAAAATGAGTACCCAGCATGTGGGGCTCATTTCTTGGTTATTCCAACTAACCTCCCCTTCTACTGCCAAGCACTCCAGCCTCTGACCCTGAGCTGCGCACAGGGTCCCACACACACACTTACTGCTGGTTGCTATGGCAACCTTTCCAAGCTGGGACCTGCCAGGGCCCAACAGAGCCACAGCAGAGCAAGGCGGGCACATAGATGGTCCCTATGTGTGGGCGTCACCTTGTAAACTGGGTGGAGAGCTTACCAAATAGTGCATTTCCATTCTTTATCAGTGTCACAAATGCACAATTTCTCAGAACACAATTTCCCCCTCCCCTACAAAAAAGATGCTCTAGTGTGTGTTTGTGCACATGCACACACACCAAGAAGCTACACCCTTATGGCATGGCAGTGGGTAGGTGGAATGACACTGCATGTCAAGATTTGGGAGGGTCTCCACTCTTGACTTCCATAAAGAGCATACTTCCCTCACCATGAGGACTCCATGCAAGCCCTGGCAGAAAAAATCTTCTTACTGGCAGTCAGAGCAGAGGACTAAACTAAGACACCAAATCCCATTTATTTATTTTTTAGCCCTGAAAAGCAAGGGTGACGTCTTGGGCAGGTTCTGCTCACCGGGTGGTCTGCAGCAACTACACCGTTCCCCTTCCTCCCCACCAATATGTACAAGGACCTTCCTCCAAGCAGACAGAAAGGCATAAAAGAAGTGGTGGAAAATATTCGGAGCTCTTTTGGTGACTATACTTTAGGTAAAGGTCACCCTTGCTTGAAAGCCAGTCATATCCGAATCTAGGGTTCAGTGATCATCTCTGTTTATAGCCAAAGAGCCAGCACTGTCTGCGTCTGCAGACTTTTCCGTGGACGTGTGGCAGGCATGACTAGACACCAGAGTGCACAGAATGCTCTTTACCTTCCCACCAAAGAGGTACTACCTATTTATCTATTTGCAATTTCTTGCTTTCGAACTGCTAGGTTGGCAGGAGCTGGGGCAGATGATGGGAGCTCTCTCCATCATGCAGCACTCGGGTCTCGAACTACAAACCTGCCGAACTTCCAGTCGTCAAGTTCAGCGCCTTAACCATGAAGTCACCCACTGCAGTCCTGATTATACTTTAGCTAAGGCTAAAATTCCACCTTTTGCCCAGGGATTCTCAACCTGCAGCCCACATGCCAGATGCGGCCCACAGCACCATTTCATGCGGGGGGGCCCCTCTGCCTCCACCACACCAGGAAGTGCCACGTGGTGGAGGAAGGGCAAAATGGCTGTCCAACCCCTGAAGCTGTCTGAGGGAGTGTGGCCTGCCCCCTGGCTTTAAAAGGTTGAGAACCCCTTCTCTAGCCATTATGTAGATCCCTCAAAAACTTCTCCCCTCTTGGTCTATCAAATTCTCCATAAAGCCACCTGACCAATACAAAGGCTGCAATGGTCCCGATACAGAGCAAGCCATGTGAGACCTTCAGCGAGCACAAGGTTAGAGTTGTATCACCCCCACCCCCATGACACTTTACCTCCGCCTAACCCCTTGTGCATGCGCACACTAGCGCACGTACACATAACCTGCTGTGTTGAAGACTCCTTCGATCCAACTGTCTGTGAAGCTCCCTGCCAACACGCCTCTGTGCTGCATTATTTATAAAACAGAGGCGCAGTGGGCTAGGCAACAGCTGCAAAGCACTCCACGGACAGCCGCCCTGCCCAGGTTTAAAGCACTACAACACCACAGGGCATGTGATGAGGGTGGATAGGAGCCAAGGGGTGGGTGGGAGAGGGAGAGGGAAGAGACGAGAGACATGGCCACCACCACCCTCGCCTGCTTTTGCTCAAACAGGACAATCCTTTCCTGCTCCCTTCCCACACAGACGTGTGTCAACGTCGTCGTCGTCGTCGTCAGCAGGCACTTGGGCACAGCATAATTCTCACGCTCGCTCTGTTCTTTGTAAAGGAAGGTGGCAAAAGCAATGGGTGCCCCCTCCCTCCCTGGAGTTCCCCTCCCTCTCAAAAAAGAGAGTGATCGTACATTTGCCTTAGGAAAAGGGTGCACAGCTATGTTGCCAGACGGCCATATAATCACCCAACTGTGGCTCTAGAAATGATTCTAAAGGTCACCTATATGCCAAGGTTCGAAATCCACAGCTAACACAAATCTGACAGGTCACCCACTCCCAAACTCTGTTTTACAACTCCCAAAGGAGAAAAGTATTTGGAGAAATTAATAAGATACTATCATTAAAGTTGCAAATAAGCCCTAAGACTGCACCACTCATGGATTTAGAATAGGGGTTCTCAACCTACGGCCCACAGGCTGGATACGGCCCTTGCTCCAGCTGCCGGAATCGGCCGTGGACTCATTTACAGCCATCGTAAATGCATTTACAATGGCCGTAAATGGCAGGGGGCAACATGTCTGGCCCCCTCAACTGTTTGAGGGAGCCTAACCCGGCCCCCGACTTGAAAAGGTTGAGAACCACTGATTTAGAAGATGTAAACGCTAGAAAATATAAAAAGGAGCTGATTATTATGATGGTGACAGCTCCAAGATTTCTAAGAGCAAGGAATTGAAAATTATATACCGGTAGGTACGTTGGAATGGAGGAGTGAGGAATATGGCTATAAATGATAAACTGGCATGTGAAGTAAAATTGAAAAAAAAGGTGTAACAAAGAAAAATGAGTTAATGGAAATTTGGGGAAAGTTCATGGACTAAGTGTTTGAAGAGTCTAAAGGAGTCAAGCCCCGTAAAGAATATATGACATTTTGGAAATAGGAGGGAAGGATATAAACAAATGAACAGATCTTTATACTTAAAAAAGTATAGACCAGTGATAGTATAGACCACTTTGGCACTCCAGGTGTTCTTGGACATCAATTCCCAGAAGCCCAAGTCTCTGTGAAACTACACAAATGGGTTTACTATGCACACAGGGACTGCAGTGGCTCAAGTGGCTAAGATGCTGACTGGGAGGCAGAAGGTCAAAAGTTTGATTCCCGAGTATTGCAGGTCGGAATGAGCTCCCATCTTTGTCCCAGCTCCTGCCAACCTAGCAGTTTGAAAGCAAGAAATTGCAAGTAGATAAATAGAGACCACTTCAGTGGGAAGGAAACAGCGTTCCGTGCGCTGTGGTGTCTAGTCATACCTGCCACATGACCACGGAAACATCTGCAGAAACAGACAGTGCTGGCTCTTTGGCTATGAAACAGAGATGAGCACTGAACCCTAGAGTCAGATACGACTGGCTTTCGAGCAAGGGAAACCTTATGCGTACACAGTATGGATTCACAGAGACTTGGCCTTCTGGGAACTGAAGTCCAAGAACACCTGGAGTGCCAAGGTTCCCCAACACAGGTATAGACAAAACAGTAGGGTCTCAGGGTGGAGGGTACACACTGTATAAATATTTCCAGTTGGTAATTGGTACTATGACTTAATTAATATGATTTATATTGTGTATGTATGTTTTATGTTTTACAAAATATAATTTTAAAAAAACTCCCAAAGAAGAATCTGTCATTTTCCAAGGCAACCCATGTCACTGCCTTAAGAGCTCTTCAGTGATATACTGTGGTCATAATGACCAGAACTAGAACTCTCAAAATCCCTCAACTAGCATAAGCCATTAGCATGCTGGCCGGGTAACTATGGGAGCTGAAGTCCAGAAAGGCACCGTCGTTCCAGGCATCAAAGGTCTCCCAGCAAATTTCTCCACTCTATCACAATCCTTTGGCATGGAGCTGTGATCAAGTAGAACAGGGGTGCCCAACTTTTCAGGCTGCGGGCCGGTTACGTGGTTTCTCCCACTAGAAGTGGAAGTAAAACACGCCTTGGAATCTGTTTCGCAAGATAGATTTTTAGGTTGCCATTTTCTTTTCTTAAACCAGGGCTGCCCAAACTACAGCCCGCAGGCCATATCCAGCCCCTGGCACCAATTCATCTGGCCCACATCACCTTAGTAGCTCCCGTAAGCGGAAGTAAAATGCACCCACATGGACGCATTTTACTGTCGTTTCCGGGAGCAACGAGTGTGGCGCAGGTGGGATGAATTGGTGTTGGGGGCCAGATCTGGCCCATGGGCCATAGTTTGGCCACCCCTGAAGTAGAACATCTGAACAGAATAACAGCCTCTAATTATTGGAAATTTACAGTAAGAAGGCAAAGGAGAAGAATAAACTAGGAGGTGGATGGAAATGAAACAAAGCAGGAGGGATAATATGCACATTCACAAGGACCAAAAGGCGCTGCGGTGGCTCAGTGGTTAAGAACTTCGCCTTGTTAGCTGGAAGGCCAGCAAGTCGGCAGTTCGAGACCTGGGGTACCTGTCCCAGCTCCTGCCAACCTAGCAGTTCAAAAGCAAGAAATTGTAAGTAGCTAATTACTGTAGGGACCACTTTAGTGGGAAAAAAATCTTGAGGACAGGAAAGGAGCCTCACTCGGGCGTTCCCTGAGTGGAGTTCCACCAGCAAAAATCCTTTCAATTCAGAATAATTTCTGACATGAAATTATTATTACAAGGACCAAATCCAATCTCTCATCAATGCGCAGATGGCCTTGCTCCAGCGGTCCAAACTATGACCTCAGGCAACCAGACCTGCCCCAGTAGTAAACATGCAGCATGTTCAAGAATGTGCTGAGAGAGTGCAGACAATTTCTCCTTCAGCCTCCTTTGCAAAATTAGACTCTTCTCCCTTCACTTTGCAAGTCAGAGGAAGGCAGTGTTAACACTTTAATTTTTTCTTTAAAAAAACATAATCACAAACCACAGAGGAGCTGCCTAGACACACATGTACACACACATGCACACACACTCCTCCTCTCCATACTTCTCCCTCCCGCAATCTCTTCTGTTCGGGATCTGTACCCACTGAAGCCAAGCTAGGATGCCGATAGGATTAATTCTGCATGACTGCCCATCTCCACAGGGGTATCCAAGACCCTCAGGCCTGCAGCAATCTTTGAAATTCCTCCAGCCCAACTTAATTCCCTTTCTCCTGCAATGCTACTGCATCTGCTGCAGTCGAACACAAAGACTGCCAGAGTCCCCGCAAAAAACAACAACAACCCATTGCTACAGTCTTCAAGGGGCGCAAGGACGAAGCCACTGGTCCTTTCCACTTCCTTCTCCTTCAACCCTGTATGAACCACGCAGCTCCCCAAGAGGACAAAGATCTCTATACAAAATCTCAAGCCATTTTCTGCCTGGTTTAGGATACAGCCTCCCCGTTTCTGTTCTGTTCTCTCGCCTGCCAGTCTTTTTCCTAGTGAAGCCTTCCTTCCTGCTCTCAAGAGTAGGAAGTAGCAGCTTAAGAATAAGAATAAGAATAAGAATTTCATGCCAAAAATTATTCTGGGCTGAAAGGATTTTTGCGGCAGAAACTCCACTCAGGGAACGCCCAAATGAGGCTCCTTTCATGTCCCCAAGAGCTGGGACAGAGACAGGCGCTCAATCCGTCATGCAGTACCTGGGTCTCGAACTGCCAACGTGCCAGCCTTCCAGCTAACAAGGTGAGCTTCTTAACCACGGAGCCACCACAGGCCCTTTGAATAATGGGCTTAAAAGTAACAGTCTTTTCACTGTGTTCCGAGTCAACCGATTTGTTATTATTTACAAATCTTATATATTTGCTAGGGAACTGCAGTGGCTCAAGTCGCTAAGACGCTGACTGGGAAGCGGAAGGTCAGCAGTTCGATTCCCGAGTACTGCAGGACGGAAATGAGCTCCCGTCTTCATCCCAGCTCCTGCCAACCTAGCAGTTCGAAAGCAAGAAATTGCAAGTAGATAAATAGGGACCACTTCGGTGGGAAGGTAACAGCGTTCCGTGCGCTCCGGTGTCTAGTCATGCCTGCCACATGACCACGGAAACGTCTGCAGAAGCAGACAGCGCTGGCTCTTCGGCTTAGAAACAGAGATGAGCACTGAACCCTAGAGTCGGATACGACTGGCTTTCAAGCAAGGGAAACCTTTACCTTTACTATATATTTGCTAGTTATTGTTACATGTTGCACTTCCTACAATAAGCTCAAGGGAGTTACATTTATATTGTGCCTTTGTTACAAAAGACTCAAAGTGGCACGCATAGCTCTGATATCCTCCCCAGTCTATCCCCACAATAACCCAGTGAGCTAGGTTGGGCTTAGTGAAAGAGACTGGCCTAAGGTTGCCTAGTCAGTGAGCACTAGAGCGCTCTCTCTCACACACACATGCACACGCACGCACACACACGCACACACCAGTACAGTACCAAGATCTGCCAAGTTCCAATAGCTAGATCTCAGGTTCTCCACAAACTACGTTGTAGATACTGATGAATGGAAAAGTAGAATATAAGCCAGGGATTCTCACCTTGCGGCCCGTGGGCCAGATGCGGTCCATGGCACCATTTCATGTGGCCCACCACCCCCTCCACCACACCAGGAAGTGCCATGTGGTGGAGGAAGGGTAAAATGGCCGTCCGGCCCCCAAAGCTGTCTGAGGGAGTGTGACCTGGCTTTAAAAGGTTGAGAACCTGATATAAGCAACACCCCCCCGCCCCTCCTATCTTTTTTGAAAAATAAAGCTCATATACATCTGAGGCAGGACTGAGGTAAAGGTCAATGTCACCCTTGCTTGAAAGCCAGTTGTATCTGACTCTAGGGTTCAATGCTCATCTCTGTTTATAGCCAAAGAACCAGCGCTGTCTGCATTTGCAGGCGTTTCCATGGACATGCGGCAGGTATGACTAGACACCAGAGTGCACAGAACACTGTTTACCTTCACAGCAAAGTGCTCCCTATTTATCTACTTGCAATTTCTTGCTTTCGAAATGCTAGGTTGGCAGGAGCTGGGCCGGAGACGGGAGCTCCATCGTGCAGTACTCGGGTCTCGAACTACTGATCTGCAAAACTTCCAGTCGACAAGTTCAGCGCCTTAACCACTAAGCCACCACAGTCCATGAGGCAGGGCTGAACTTATTGGCTAAATAAGGGTTCTTTCGCGACAGCGCATGCTCGGAGCGAGGGGTCTTTGCCTCGCCTCCCGCCTCCCTTTCGCTCAGGCTGCTGGGACAGTGACGTGGAGTTTTATCATTGGACAGTTTGATGATAGGAAGAGTGTTAGGGTGTGTTCCTCGCACGAAGTAAGGTTTATTCATTGCGGGCTGGGATTTTGTCGAGGAAGGTTGTGGGTTTCTTAGCTCTAGCAATGTCGAGGAAAAGGGGACAGAGTGGCAGCATCGAGGAGGGCTCTCTCCTCTCTAAGAAGAGGTGATTTCCGAGTCGTCGGAAGAGGACAACTTGGACGAGTTGGCCCCTTTTGCAGCCCGCATCAGGTCTCTGGAGATGGAGGTTGTGGTGTGTGTGTGTGTGTGTGTGTGTGTGAGTGTGAGTGTGTGAGAGAGAGAGAGAGCTGCCCCAGCCTCAAGGTCCAGCGTCAGAGGGGGATAGGAAGAATGGGGCGAGCTGGAAGGATAGGTTCAAGGAGATGGAGGCTAGGATTTCCTTCTTAGAAAGCCGTCGCAAATGGAGCCGGAGCCGGCTGACTCTCCTCAGGTGTCGGTGTCAGCCCAAGCAATTGGGGTGGCCTGTGAGAGTGGACGCAACCAGGCTATGGAGGAAGACAGCGGGGAGACCATTTGTGAGTCCGGGGTGGCGAACGAGCTGCCTGGGGGCGAGGAGCATGTGCTCTCTGATCCGGGGCCTAGTGGTGCAGCCCAGGGGCCTGGTCTGGCCGGGCTGACGGGGGTTGCAGGTTCTTCCAACTGGGGTGAGTATGGTCACCAAGCGGATGTTCCAGGTTCCCCACCCCCTGATCTTCTAGCTTGGGCTTTTGGTTTTCCTACGGGCTTTCCTTTCCCCAGGGGGTCTCAACATCAGGCTTCGGTGGTAGGGGAGCACGGTATGGGGTCGGATTTCCCATGGTTTGGTGGTAGGGGCACCAGGGAGCATATTGAGGGTGTCCGCGCCAGGGGCCAGTAGTGCCACCATGGGTGTTTCTGGTTTGGAGCAAGGGGTTCCCCCATCCTCTTCTTTTTTAATTTTTAAAAATATTTTATTTAAATAATTAAATATTGACAAAGGAAAACAAAACAAATAAAGAAGAATACATAACAAGTAACAACAAAAAATACAAAACCATTAGTAGATATACATATTTGTCTTTGAAGTTATTTATACAGTTTAATACTTTTTATCCTAATATTGTTTACGTATCCCTTTATAATCAATCATCTAATGGTTCTACTAATATTTTGTTACTTAATACATTTTATAACTTACATAACACCCGTGTGATATTTACATTTGTCTTGGAGGCTGAAAATACTTATGATTATACACTGGATTTCCAAAAAGCTAATTGGTCGGCTACAGGCGCACAGTCATTTCCTTTTTGTATTGTATATTCTATGAAAGCTTTCCAAATTGTAAAAAAATTATTCTCTTTAACAATTCCCTTTTTTAAATTCATTTCCCAAGTTAATTTATCATTTAATGCCATTGTCCACATCTCCTTATACCATTCCTTAATTTGTGGAGTAGTTTCACATTTCCATTTTCATGCTATACACTGCCTTGCGGTTGACACCACAATTGAGATAAGATCTTTTTTATATACATCAATATTTAAATCTTCAACATCAGTTAGTAATGCAATACTAGCTCTTAAATTAAATTTTGAATCAATTACACCTTTAATTTCATTTTCTACTGTTGACCAGAAAAGTTTTAGATCACTGCAGTCCCACCACATATGTGTATAGGCACCTTTCTCATTTCTACATCTCCAACATTTTGACGATTTTGATTTATCCATTTGTTCTAAATGAATTGGTGTTAAATACCATTTCCAGAGCATTTTAAAATTATGCTCCTTAACCCTCGCTGATAACGTCTTCCCCATATTTTTCTCCAGTTTTCTTTACTTATTTCTATATTTAGATCTTGTTCCCATAATGCTTTTAAAATTTCTTGTGATTTTTCATCTGAATTTATTAATTTGTATTTTGTATAATTTACTCACTCAGGGCCAGGGGCTTCTATTGCGGGGGGGGGGCAGCAATTGCAAAAGATGACGGTGCAGAGGCCGTCAGGGCGACGGTAGAGAGCACGTCAGTGGTGGCACCCATAGCTGGGCCTACTCCAATGGTTGGAGATAGGGTAGAGCCGGCTCCGAGCGGGGAAAAGGGTGGAGGCGGGGCCTAAGGAGGCTCCCCCTTCAGGATCGGTGGCGGCGTCAGTGAACAAGCAGGTATTGGCTTACAAAGGTCCACCTCTTTTCGGGAAGCACCTTTCTAAGGCTACAAGGGAATTTTTTTTTAAAGGGGAGTATGTAGACATGTTCTCTTTGTTGAATAAAGAGGTAAAGGTTAAGGAGTTGGAGAACATGGATGAGGGGGATAAGGATTTGGTTAGACAGAAAAAGCCCCTTCGAAATTGGGGTAGTTGGTCGCCCACGTACTTGATTTACATGGGCGTGATCATTGCCAAGGAGCCGCACAGGCCTTTGCCCATGCTTAAGTATTTGGACTTCATTTATAGAGTGTACATGGATTTTGCAGGGGTGTCATGGTTATGTTATGACACATTTTTTTTGTGCGAAATGGGAGCATCATAGGGACATCAAATGGGAGGAACCGCACTCTTTTTTTGTGGTTGCAGTGCATGACACCAGTGAGGCCGCTATCAGGGGATAGGCATGACAGCGGGCATTTAGTGCTAAGGAGCAGCCCAACTTTTGCCCCTCGCCAAGGCGGGGGGCAGTCAGTTCAAGCCTGTTTGGTCTGCTGGGAGTACAACTCCCATGGTTATTGCTCGCACAAACCTTGCAAGTACAAGCATGGCTGTTCCGTGTGTGGGGGACCCCTCCCCAGCAGATCTTGCCCGAGGGGGAATAGGGGCATGGGGAAGGACAATGGGGGTCAGCATAGAGAAGGGGGTGCCACCTCCCCTGGCAACAAAGGACTCCAGCCCTATTAATCTTCCTGCTTTGGAAAAGTGGCTTGGCTCATACCCCAAGAGGCAGGAGGCTAAGCTGTTGTTAGAGGGTTTTTCTGTGGGTTTTCGGATTCCACTTAGCGGTCCGGTTGGACCGTCTGCGGTTAAGAATCTTAGTTCGGTTAAAGGCAACGAGGACAAGGTCAGGGGAAAGTTAGGGAAGGAGCTCAAGCTGGGGAAGATTGTGGGACCCTTTCTTCACAAGCCTATTCCCAACCTTCACCTTTCTCCTTTAGGCTGTGTTCCTAAAAAAATCCTGGGGGGGGGGGGAACACAGGCTTATTCATCACCTGTCCTATCCGGCTGGGGGGTCGGTGAATGATGGTATTCCGGATGAGTTATGATCTGTGAAGTACGCTTCTTTTGATTCTGCAGTGGTGATGGTTAGGAGGTGTGGAAGCCGGGCCTTCATGGCCAAGTGTGATGTTAAGGCAGCCTTTCAGCTGCTGCTAATTCATCCGGATGACTTTCATCTGCTGGGGTTTTGTTTTCAGGGAGGTTATTATGTGGGCAGGGCGTTGCCTATGGGGTGTTCCATTGCATGTTCTCTTTTTGAGCGTTTCAGCACATTTATTCAATGGGTTTTTACCTGCAAGTCGGGGTCCAAGTGCATCACACATTATCTGGATGATTTTCTCCTGTGTTCTGGGGATGGTCTTGATTCTTACAAGTTTCTTTTGCAGGTTTTCCAGGAAACTTGTGAGGAGCTGGGAGTCCCTTTGGCTCATGAGAAAACGGAGGGTCCGGAGAGACGGTTGGTCTTTTTAGGGGTTGAATTGGATGCGGAGAGGCAGCTTTCCAGGCTTCCGGAGGGCAAGCTTCAGGACATGATAGCCAGAGTCAAGGATATGAAGGGCAAGAAAAAGGTTTCCCTTCGTGAACTTGGTGGGTTTGCGCAGACCACACCACAGGAAACGCTTGTCGTTGGACATGAAGGCAGACTTAGAGGTGTGGGTGGATTTCTTACAAAATTTCAACAGAGTCTCATTCTGGAGGGAGAAGCTGCTTCTTCGGTCTGATTTCCAAGTTCAGACTGATGCATCTGGGGTGTTTGGATTTGGCATTTATTTCAATGGGGAATGGTGTAGTGATGTTTGGCCGGCTAGTTGGGGCGAGAAAGGAATCACTAAGGACCTCACTTTTCTGGAACTTTTTCCTATCGTGGGGGCCTTATGGATTTGGTTTGATCAGTGGAAGAATAGAACGGTCATTTTCTGGTACGACAATCAAGCGGTGGTGCAGATTATTAACAAGCTGTCCTCTAGATCAAAACGTGTCATGCACGTGCTTAGGGCTTTTACTAAGAAATGCCTTATGGCCAATATTCTGTTTGTGGCCAAGCATATTCCGAGGGTGCGCAATGAGGTGGCCGATGCTTTGTCCTGACAGCAATTGGACAGATTCAAGCAGCTGGCTCCTGTCTGTTTCCAGTGCAGTTGCCAGCAGAGGTATGGGCTCTTGGAGAGCTCGAATAGAGGAAGCTATCAGGCAGTCCATGGCTGAGAGTACAAGGAAGTCTTATGCAGTGGCCTGCCATGAGTTTGTGGAGTTCAGGAAGAATGCAGGTTTGGAGGAGTGCTGGCCCATCCCAGTAGAGCACCTGTTGCAGTTTTGCATTTTTCTGCATGGGAAGGGTTTGTTAGCTAGAATGATCAAGGTGAAGCTGGCGGCGCTGGCTTTCTTGTCCAAGTCTAAAGGGTTTGAAGATAGGTCAGGTGATTTCCGTGTGCGTAAGCCGTTGGAAGGTTGGGCAAAGGAATCTAGTGGGAGTAAGGATACTCGCACTCCCTTCTCTCCGGGGATTTTGGTTAAACTTGCTTTGGTATGAGACAAAGTGTGCTCCAATAGTTATGAAGCGGCCCTCTTTCGGGCAGCCTTGCTCCTTGCGTTCTTCGGAGCGCTTCAGATTAGCGAGTTGGTGGTGGCTTCAAAAAGGGACATTAGAAATAGGGCTCTGCTTTTCGAGGATGTGGTAGTCTCAGCTACCCAAGTGTTTCTCTTCATACGTTGTTCCAAGACTGAGCAAAATGGGGAAGGGAGGTGTTTGGTCTTGGGTCCATGTCAAATTGTCGAGATTTGTCCGGTGTTGGCAGTGTCCAGGCGGTATCTTCAATTGAGAGGTAAGGTGGAAGGTAAGTTTCTTGTCCAAGAGAGTGGGGATCCGCTCACTAAGTTTCGGTTTTGGGCGGTCACGCAGAGAGCATTGGAGGTGGCCGGTGTGGTGGGGTGGCACTTTGTGCCGCATTACTTTCGCATCGGGGCTGCATCTACAGTGGCAGCCTTGGGCTATCGGGAGGAGGCTATTAAACAGGTGGGTAGGTGGACTTCCAATAAGTTTAAGTCTTACGTGAGGGAACTACCGAATCTGAATTAGGGGTCAGTTGTTGCTATGAGTTTTGTTTTTCAGGTTCTACGACGGCAATACGTGAAACAATTTGGATTGTTGGTGATGAAATCGCGGAAGGGGCCGAAAGATGGGCAGCCCAGTCCGGCTTTGGTCATCACCTGAGTTTTTTTCCGATTTAACGTTATTTGGGAGGCAAAATTTGGGAAAGGTATCCGTCAGGTGGAAGAGGACGGGGATCCTTGGCTTGTTCGGGGCCCCTCGCTGGCAGTTTTTCATTTGGGGGGTAACAATTTGGGTTCTTTGGGGGAGGAAGAGATCATTAACTGGGCGGGGTGGGCCGTCGGATTCCTGAGGGCAGCCTGGCCCGATGTTTTTTGTATATTCTCAGAGATCCTTCCATGTTTGGTTCCTTCGGAGACGCCAGAAAAGCGAGATTCCAGGCTCGCCGGCATCGAAGGGGCTCACCTTGGGATTAATGCCAGGATTGCCAAACTCATTCTGTCTACGGGGTGGAAGGATGCTTCCTCATCCGGGGATTCGCAGATTTAACCCATCCAAGTTTTGCTGGGATGGTAGGAGGTTAAGCAGCAAAGGAAAGGAAGTTTTTGTCAGGGAATCTTTGCAGGGGCATTAGGTCCTGGGTGTGTGGGAGGGGCCTCGGGCCACTTCTCGACCCTCGGGCAATGGCAGAGGGCATGGAGGGAGGGGTTAGAGTTGCCCGGGGGAGGAGCAGGCTTCGTTCGGTTTTGGTGAGAAAAATAGGCCCTGCCCCGGCTGAGGTGTGGCCTAGTTGGGCTCCTCCCTAAAATTTTAGGTTTTCTCCCTCCATGCCTCTATGCCCCAGCGTAGGATATGTCACTTTGTGATGTTAATAAAGTGGCCAATTTTTCTTCCACATCATTGTCCGGTTCCTTCTTTATTGGGGGGGGGGGGGGAGGGATGGAGAGGCAAGGAGAGAACTACTATTAGTGAAAGAAGGGAGATCGTACTACTAGTGAATTGCTCACTAAGGCAGGAGTTCTCAACCTTTTAAAGCCAGGGGCCGGGTCTCATTCCCTCAGACAGCTTTGGGAGCCAGATGGCTCTTTTGCCCTTCTTACACCACATGGCACTTCCTGGTGTGGTGGAGGCAATGGGGGGGTCACATGAAATGGCGATGCAGATTGAGAATCCCTGCACTAAAGTATATAGTCACTGAGAAGGAAGGAGACCTGGGGTACCGCACGACAGAGTGAGCACCCATCTCTGTCCCAGCTCCTGCCAACCTAGGAACATCAGCTATAGCCCAAACTACACACAAAATCCTTTAATGTACAAATAGCCAGCATATCATTTTTCTGAACATTGGACAGTTACAAACACACACATGATTTGAGGTTCATCCAAATTCTCTACACCTCATGAACTAAATTAGGGATAATGGATAAGCCATTTTTGAAATTTTGTGACGAGACCCACATCACATATAAAGGAGTTCGTTGTGACTTCTGCTTGTAAGTCAAAATGCTCTCAGGAAGTTACAAACATGGAGGTTATCAGGGAATCGAACACAAGGCGCACACCTTCATGTAATCAAATTGCCACAGGTCACCAGACACAGAAACTGCACTTAAAGGGAGTGTTTTGCTTTTTAAGACAGGAAGAAAACCCAGGTAGTATAGCCTTCTCACCAGAAGGAGTAAGGGCTGCAGTGGCTCAGTGATTAAGAAGCTCGCCTTATTATCTGGAAGGCTAGCAAGTCGGCAGTTGTAGACCCGGGTACTGCATGACAGATTGAGCGCCTGTCTCTGTCCCGGCTCTTGGGGACATGAAAGGAGCCTCATTTGGGCGTTCCCTGAGTAGAGTTTCTTCTGCAAAAATCCTTTCAATCCAGAATAATTTCTGACACAAATTTATTATTTTTATTATTATTACCAGAAGGAGTGAGTGAGAAGTTTTGAGGGGCGCCTCCACAGCCTGAAATTCCAGGCAGCAGCAAAGGATCTAGACACGAAACCCAACAACACACACTGCAATAACAAGATCAAGCTTACCAACAAAACCAACATATCTGAATGTCCGAAATGAGAAGTCTGCCTCCCAGTTTCACATTGGCACAATATCTAAACAAAGGCTGGATTCAGACTGGAAATGAACAGCAAACTGCCTCCTAGCATGAAGTCTCGACCCTCTTGCTTTTCAGACAATGCAAACTATTACTTTCTCCAACTTCTGAGGCAGCAGCTCCCTAGTGGCTCAGTGGGTAAAAGCACTGTGCTTGGCTCGATTCCCCGAGAGCTGCACAATAGGAGACATGAAAAGAGCCTCATTCGGGCGTCCCCAACAAACCCAGGACTGGAAGCCATCGATTCATACCTGTTTCTACTTCTGGTTTTACGGCAACACTTTCCCCCAGTTTGCCAATACAAATATGTTGGCAAGCAATTGATATGCATTTTAAAAGAATGGAAAAGAAGCTGCAAATTAAGAAAGGAAGGTATGAATGCATGGAGGAGGCCACAGAACTAGCAAGGCTGGAGTGAAAGGACAACAAGAAAAAAAGAGTTGCAAGAAGGTATTTAGAGACTAAAAGGAAAATCTATGTATTCAGAGTACTGTAGAGCCAATGTGAAAGCCTAGTGTCACAACTGGAAGTGACAGTTGTATATAGCCATCTTCTACTGCCAGAAAGGCTTCCCTTCTGACAGTTCCTCTGTGACTATAACATTCAAAATGTATCTGAACCACTGAATATGATGAGTCCACTGTTCTTGATGTGCACATATTCCCTGCACGTTTTGTGGAAACATTTTCTTCCTGCAAGCTACAGGTTTAAAGCAACATTGTACTCAGATTGCATAGTACTCTTCTACCATCAAAACAATGCTATTACTGCGGTACATTCATTCCTGTCTTGACCCCCTAAGCCAGGGTTGCCCAAACTTTTTGGGCTGTGGGCATTCCTCCCACTGGAGGCAGAAGTAAAACACGCCTTGCAATCTGTTTTGCAACAGGATGAGATAGATTTTAGGCTGCCATTTTCTCTGCTTAAACCAGGGGTGCCCAAACTACGGGGGCCAGATCCAGACCCCAACACCAATTCATCCAGCCCGCACCGCCCTCATCACTCCCGGAAGTGGAAGTAAAACGCGCTCACACAGGCGCATTTTTACTTCCGCTTCCGGGAGCAATGAGGGCAGTGCAGGCCAGATGAATTGCCATTGGGGACTGGGTCAGGCCCACAGGACATAGTTTGGGCACCTCTGCCCTAAGCTCCAACATGCAGTACTCTGAAATCAAGGAAATCCGTTCCACCTCCGATCAGATCTATTAAAGTGTACCATCACCATTCCTAATTGAAAGACTCACAGTACTGTATATCTAGAAATGACTTAGTTTATGCTTTTCACCCTTGTTTAAGCAAAAAAAAAGGCCTGTAGCTTCATCTCCATGATCTTTACTCATAAATAAGCCAAGCAATTTCAAAAGGGAGGACTTCTTTTCAAGGATCATGCAACCTTGGTTCCATAAACTGGAACTCTCTCCTGGAACAACCTTGTACATGGATAATAAGAAGTGACATCCTGGTGAATTCAGCAGGGCTTGCTCCCAGGCAAAGAAGTACAGGATTGCAGCCACAACCTGTTTTAGCATCATCCTAAGGGCTACCCTAATGAAATCCATGCACCAGGAGACATGATACAAAACAGCCAGATTGCTAAATCTATTATTGAACACCATAATGATATCCAGACATAGTCTTTCAAGCATCATTAAAATCCAGAAGGAGCAAATAGTGCAGGCTTGTAAAATCTACCCTTGAAACATACATATATATACTATAATTCCTGGAGCCCACCAGTGTTTTAAGTTATTAACCCACACTTGTGACCTCTTCAGACATAACTCATGGTCAACCTGATACTAATCAACTACAACTCCCATCATCACCAACAATGGTGGCCAAAGTTGATGGGAATTGTAGTTCGCACCATCTGGACAGAGACAGGTCCCTTTCTCTGCACTAAATGGTGCACTGATGATGGATCGACAGCTATCCTCCACTCACACCTGAAGTATATAATGATTGCCTGATGGATAAACAGGGAAGTTGAAAAGTTGCAAGATATCTTTAAATCCTAGAAAACAGATACTAGAGAGAGAGAGAGAGATGTTAAGGTCTAGCCAGGTTATCCTACTATGGTAATAGAGTAGACCATACTGCCAGTGACTTAACGCCGAGTGCCAGGCGGCGGTTAACTATGCTGACAACCCTGAGGACTACTGGCCTTGGGTGCCGAAGTCCACAGGGAAGGGTGATGGTCCCCAAATGGATTAAATCCCACTTGAATCCCTCTTGATGGAGGGTACCAGCTCCATCAATCCTGGCCTGGGACTGAGGAAGACTTTGTATGCCAAAAGGGCTCAGGACCAGAAAGTGACTCGTGGAGCTGAATCAGTGATACGGGGATCATGCTGCGATGCAGAAGGCGGATGAAAGGTCATTGCATTATATTCCCAGGACAGTCTTCATGGCTGATTGCCATGATAATCGCCAATATTCAGATTCGGTCACGGCAGAAGAAGAAAGAGCCAAACCCCTTGTCTGTACCCACTGCCTCTGTTGCTTTGTCATCTGTATGCTATGCCTCTCCTCATGTGTGAACTCCTCTCCAACAGGGCCTTGTATTTAACACTTTGCAAGGACAATCCAGGGTACTCTAGAAATAATTCCCTCCAAATTTGTCTGGGGTGTGTGTGTGTGTGTGTGTTAAAGCAGAAATGTTATTCTACAGGGATCCATTACCCATGGGATCAGCTGCTCTAAAAGCCAGTAAAGTGCTAACACAGGGGTACCCAAACTTTTCAGGCCATGGGCCAGTCACATGGTTCGGTGGGACGGTCACATGGTTCTTCCCACCAGAAGCAGAAGCCTTGCAATCTATTTTGCAACAAGATGAGATAGATTTTAAGCTGCCATTTTCTCTGCTTAAACCAGGGTTGCCCAAACTATGGCCCACGGGTCAGATCCGGCCCCTGATGCCAATTCATCCGGCCCTCATCGCTCCCAGAAGCGGAAGTAAAATGTGCCCGTACACGTTTTACTTCCGCTTCTGGGAGCGACGAGGGCGACGTGGGCCGGATAAATTGGCATCAGGGGCTGGATCTGGCCCATGGACTGTAGTTTGGGCACCCCTGTGCTAAAAGGAAGCAGAACAATGGGGGCCCCAGAAATGGGGGAAAACAATAACCACTGATGGTTACACCACACCCTCAAAATCCCCACAATGCACCAGAACCCACAAAGGCAGAGGCAAACATTTCTTTGCACTTTGAAAGCTTAAAATCCATCCTAGCCTTGAGGCAAAGATGCTCTTCTTATGTTGGGCGTGGGAGGCAGCAAAACAGGGGGGGGTTGGGGGGCTACTCACGGCATGAGCCATCCTCCAGTGGCAGAAGGAGGGAAACTGCTGGCCTCCCTCCCCTGCTTTGCTATCCAGCTCACTTAAACCACCAATGCTTCATCTCAGGCAGGAGAACGCAAGGGCAATTCACATGTTTCTTTGTACTGTTTTAGGTCCATGCATTTAAATCCCTTACATCTTTAACTTTTCCTAAGTTTGGCTGCTGATTGGTTGTTGTTGTTGTTGTTGTTGTTGTTGTTGTTGCACTGGTAATTAGGCAGGTGGAACAGATGGCTCATTTAAAGTAATGCATCCATTAAAATAACCTTTACATTTTGGGCAAAGTTCTACAAGAGCTGGATTCACTTGGAGACCAAAGGGCAGAAGACCAGGAAGAGGGGAAATGGACTTTGGGACATGTTGCAAAGGGTGGGTGGGGGGGTGGGGGGTCTCTCTCAACTATATGGAATCTGCAGCAGCTGTATTGAACCAAATAAGCACACAACTGTTTATACCAGGAGAGCCCAAACTACGGCCTGTGGGCCAGATGTGGTCCCCAATGCCAATTCATCTGACCCATGCCAACACGTTTTACTTCAGCTTCTGGGAGCAACAAGGGCAGCGTGGGCCAGATGAATTGGCATTGGGGGCCGGATCCAGCCCACAGGCCATAGTTTGGGCACCTCTAGTTTCAGCAGAGAAAATGGCAGTCTAAAATCTATCTCATCCTGTGGCAAAACAGACTGCAAGGTGTGTTTTACTTCCGCTTCCGGTGGGAGGAACCACGTGACCAGCCCGCTGAACCAAACGACCAGCCCACGGAACCATATGACTAGCCCATGGCCCAAAAAGTTTTGGCACCCCTTGCTTATACAGACATCCTACAGGTTCAGATTTTTACAGGGAGTAGGAGGAGGAATCCTACAAGGTCACAGCACAATTTCAAGAATCTGTTCGATGAACCCCTTTCTCCCGAGTGCTATCTTTACGGTCAGCAGGTCAGCAGTTCAAGACCCAAGTACTGCATGACGGAGTAAGCACCTGTCTCTGTCACACCTCCTGTCAAACTAGCAGTTTGAAAGCAAGAAATTGCAAGTAGATAAATAGGGGCCACTTCGGTGGGAAGCTAAACAGTGTTTCATGCAGTCGAGTGTCTAGGTATACCTGCCACATGTCCACAGAAATGTCTGCAAAACACAGACAGCGCTGGCTCTTTGGCAATAAACAGAGATGAGCACTGAACCCAAGTCAGATACGATTGGCTTTCAAGCAAGGGCGACTTTACTGATCTCCATTGGTTTCCTTCACTATCAGAAGATTGTGAGACAAGGTGGTGGTTTTTTTGTTAAGATAAGCTTCACTCACACACACACACACACACACACACACACACACACACACACACACACACACACACACACACACACACACACACACACACACACAGCTGACAAACCCATAGCGATTAGTGCACTCTCTGGGCAGTTCACAAGTTAATTAGCAAATTACCTCAAAACATGGTGGGTACTCATTTCACCGACCTCAGAAGGATGGAAGGCTGAGTCAACCTTGTGTCCCGTTAGGATCAAACTTACAACGATTTGGCTGAAGTACAGCAGTTTAACCACTGTGCTGCCAGGGCTCTCTAAACAAAAAGAAATTCCCCTAAACAAATTGTATACACTGAAACACATTGCCAAAATATTTTGGATAACACAAAATATTTGCTAATAAAAAACAATCATAGGTAATTTGGACAGGTCCATGTGCAAAATATTTGCATGAGCTATCTCATTTTGGAGAATTTAACCTGGCAAAGGAGGGCCAGGGAGCAGGACAAATAAAAATATTACAGAAACAATCTTATTCCGGATGTGAAATTCTGCCTCCATAACCAAACACAAAGCCTGCATAGTGCAGTCACAAAATATACACCGCTCGCTCTAAGTATCACCAATTCATTATTCAAGGGTCTAGCATTTCGCCATCAGGACACTCCTAAAGCTATTGGGCAACAGCCTCTGAGATCTCATAGGGTTGTGATGGCGAACCTTGGCACTCCAGATGTTCTTGGACTTCAATTCCCAGAAGCCCCCGTGAATCCACACGAATGGGTTTACTGCGATTCATCCGGCCCGCGCTGCCCTCGTCGCTCCTGGAAGCGGAAGTAAAATGCGCCCGCATGGAGGAAGGGTTAACCTGGAAGAGTCTTAACCATACGGGCACATTTTACTTCCGCTTCCAGGAGCAACAGGGGCGGCACGGGCCGGATGAATTGCAGTAAACCCATTCGTGTGGATTCACGTGGGCTTCTAGGAATTGAAGTCCAAAAACATCTGGAGTGCCAAGGTTCGCCATCATGGTCATAGGGAAATCTAGCATGGGTCATTTGGTTGGCATAGAGGGCACAAGAAAATGGAGAACTCTAGAGCAGTCTGAACAGAGCTGTTGCATGAAACAAAGGAGACTGTGGTGCAAGCTCTTTGTGCCAAGAAAGAGCTTCAAAGCCAACTGGTGTCCAGCTTATATTAATTTTGTTGGAGCAACACCATTCCTTTAGAAGACACCCTCACTGTACAGGACAAGCAGAGACCTTAGTGCATTTCCAGACAGCGAGTTAAGAGAACCCGTTCCAAAGATCCAACAGGATGAGGTAAAGGACACATCCCCGGGGCACTCACAAAAGTCAGCCAACTCGTTTGCTTCTCTTCCCCAATCCTAGCCTCCAATCTGAGCTCCAACTCCCACAACAGAAATCTGAGGTTGGGTCCAAAGGAGCAATTACCATCCTAGGCTACAAGCAGCCTCTCCTGTTTCAGGCTCAGCTCCCATGAGAGCTGCGCCAGGCTTTGTTCAGGAATTGGAGAGTGGGCCAGAGAGAGAGAGAGAGAGAGAAAGCGCCTCTGCCAGCGGTTGTGTTTCATTCCTGTGGAACGCTGGGGAGAGGAGAGCAAAGCAGAGAGGAAATCGAAAAGGGGAAAGTGAGAGAGCCCACCGCCATATTTTTAAAAAAATGATAGATGAGGTACAGCAGAGAGAAGGTGAAGGAGGTCACAACATAGAGAAGAAAGTTGAGTTAGGGCAGTGATGGTGAACCTTTTAGAGACTTGAGTACCCAAACAGAGAGGCGGGGTGAACTCTGTGCTGGGGGAGGGGGAAAGTACTCCCATTGGGCTGCTGGGCAGAGAGGCGGGGCGAACTCTGTGCTGGGGGAGGGAGGGAGCGCTCCTATTGGGCTGCTGGGCAGAGGGGCGGGGCGAACTCTGTGCTGGGGTGACAGCGCACATGCCAACAGAGAGGGCTGGGAGTGCCCCATCCGGCACATGTGCCATAGGTTCACCACCACTGAGTTAGGGCATGTTCCTGGGAAATGAAGGTTTTTAGTCAAGAGTTGGTGACTATTGGTTTCCAACCTGGATTAGTTATATTGTTATCCAGACTTTCCACGGATGAGCTCAAGGCCTTTTACTCAGTGTCTTCTTTCCTACTTTAACCTCACAACACCTGGGAGGTAGGTCACGTTCACAAAGGATGACTCTGCAGAGTCACCTGGGGCTTCACAGCTTGGTGGTGACTTGGATTTGGTCCTCCTGATTCCCAATCCAATACTCAATCCATGAATGCATAGTAGATCTCTTCAAGTTAGTTACACAAACCACAAATATATATATAACTAGCAGATTTTGCCCGGCGGTGCCGGGCATTTTAAAAATGTGTTGGATAGTTAAGGGTTTTGTTTGTTTTCCTGAACAAATGGTGCTGGGCTGTGTTTAATGGTTTTTAAAGGTTTTGTGATTTTTTGACTTCGAGGCGCTGCGTCTGCCTGTGGCGGACTTGCGCTCTCAGTGTGTGTTTAATTTTAATTTTTTGTGCGCCGGCTTTCTCATTGCCGGGCTCTTTAAATTTGGTTTTGGATAGTCAAGGGTTTCATTTGTTTTCTTGAACAAATGGTGCTGGGCTGTGTTAAATGGTTTTGAAAGGTTTTGTGATTTTGTGGCTTCGAGGCGCTGCGTCCGCCTGTGGCGGACTTGCGCTCCCAGTGTTTGTTTGATTTTTATTTTTTATTTTTATTTTATTTTTGTTCATGCAAATTTTATTTTGATTTATTTAATCTAAATTTTTTTAATTTAAAATTTAATTTTGTTGTTTTATTTTTTGGTTTGGTGTTGTTTTTTTTTGGAGTGAAAAGTGATTTATATTTTTTTGGGTATTTTTTGAGAGTAGTGTGTATATTTTTGAATGTTGTGCTAACTTATTTTATGAATTTTTGAATTTTGAATTTATCTTTGCAGTGGCAATGTTTTTGGATGTCTTTTCTCTTGTGGCCTCTGGGTGGGGGTGGTGAGCTTTGCTTCCTCTCTACCATTCTCCTCTTCTGTCCTCTGGGTGTCGCTTCCGGTGAGTGTTGCTTCCTTTCTTAGCTCATTCGAGTTCCTGTCGCCATGAAGTCAAGACGTCTTCATGGTAAGCTCTCTGATTTATTTATTGGTTGATTGGGGGGGGGCTTGAGTTTTTGTTGGGGGGGTCTGTTGTTTTTTGTTGCGAGTGTTTTGTAGATGTGTTGTTGTTTATTTTTTAATGTTAGATTTTTGTTTTTGACTGGTTTTGATTGTTTTTGGTTCGTGTTTTTGTGCGTCCGTTTTTAGGGGGGGGCTTTTGTTCCCATGGGCCATGCTGGGTGGCCTGTGGGAAGGAAGGGCACTGGCGGCGGGGGTGCCTTTCGTTCCGACGGGCCATGCTGGGTGGCCCATGGCAAGGAAGGGCACTGGCGGCGGGGGTGCCTTTCATTCCCACGAGCCATGCTGGGTGGCCCGTGGGAAGGAAGGGCACTGGCGGCAGGGGTGTCTTTTGTTCCCATGGGCCATGCTGGATGGCCCTTGGGAAGGAAGCGCAGTTGCAGGGAGGGTGTCTTTTGTTCCCACGGGCCATGCTGGATGGCCCGTGGGAAGGAAGCGGAGCGGTGGCGGTTTTTTTTAAATTTTTCATTTTTAGCGCGCTGGCTGCCTCAGCGTTCTGCGCGCTAATGGCACACAGGACGCTGGGGCTTGTAGTTTTGCCTGCACGTGTTTTGGTACAGCAGCGGGGTTTTTTCTTCGGCTTCCTTTTGATTGGCTGCGGCCGGTTTTCGAACGTTCCTTTTGCCCGTGCCGTGCAGCCTGATTGGCTCTGGTGCGGCACGGCGCAAGGAACGTTGGGGCTTGAAGTTCTTTTTTTTTTGTTCGCGACTGGGGGGGCCCTGCCCCCGGGTCGAAAATTTCAATCCGGCAGTTACCTGCGAACCCAGTTCAGGCGAGTGCAGGAAGGCTTGGACGGGGCTCGTGGGGACCGGTGCAACATCCTTTGTTACATTCCAACGGTTAACGCACCATTTTATAGGTATAGATTAAGCGAGTTTGCTCTTTAAGCGAAACACCACTGTAAGTGACCAATTGTTACTTCTGGCTGGGGGGGGGGGATTGCGAACCCCGATTTAGGTGTTAGGTGAGTTTTTGTTGGTTTTAGTTGTTAAGCGAGGCGACCATTCAGAGAAGATTCTGCTCTTTAAGCAAGGTAGTCTCTAAGTGAGGCACTCTTTATGCGAGGTTTTATTGTATTTGCCGGTATATAAGACACACTTTCCCCCCTTAAAATACACTGGGAAAATTGAGTGTGTCTTATAATCTGATGCGTTATGCCGGCAAATACCGTATTTACCAGCATATAAACATACTTTCCCCACTTAAAATACACTGGGAAAATGGAGTGTGTCTTATAATCTGATGCGTTTTATATGCCAGCAAACACGGTGCAGTAGACCCTCGCATGACGACGTTACTTGGTTCCAGAAGTAGCGTTGCTAAGCGATTTTTGTTGTTATGCGGGTTTCTATGGCATTTCCCGCATAACGAAGTTTTTTTCCGGATAATGACGGTTATTTTAGCGTTGTTGTCCGGACAACACTAAAAACATTGTTATGTGGGGGAACGCGTGGTACATAACGACGCGTTGTTAAGCAAAAATGATGCTGTCCAAACGCATTGTTATATGAGGGTTGACTGTACTTTTATTTTCATATATATGGTCCAAAAATTCTCACACTTATGTATCTCACACAGATTTATACTGGAGACCAGTGACCATATAGGTCACAGAAAATGCCCCAGAGAATCTGTCAAGTACAGTGATGCCTCATACAATTATTTCAATCCATTCCACGGGGCTCGTTGTTGTACAAAGTAATTGCTATACGATGCATACATCATATAGCAATTTTTCATATGGGATACATCGTACATTTTTTTTTGCCAAGTGGTTTTTCCCATTGAAAAATTGTTGTACAATTTTTTCCATAGGAAAAATTGTTATGCAGGACACCATTTCCCCCCAAAACCTAATTGTTATGTGATTTCGTTGCTATACAGGGTGATTGTTGCATGAGCTTCCACTGTATTGGATTGTCAAGTGCTGTTTATTAGGCCCCAAGCCTTTCCTTCCTTATGACCACTTCCTGGAATTACCTGGCAAGGCACCTGAGAAGCATTTTATCTTCCTGATCATTGTGACCATCAGAGCAATAATGACTAGCCAGGTCCTGTGGAACCGTACCTTTCCTCAGAGCGTTTTATTCTGTCTGTTTTCCTAGAGGTATTTTTGAAGGAAGGGTGATTGTGGAGAAATCACACATGGAGCAATTTGCTAGCTGGCTGCCTCATCTGCCTCTGCTTTGCATCAATTTCCTCCTGCCCCTACCAAGAAAGAAGAGGTTAAAAAAGTTATTTGTGAGGGTAAGAGAGGGGGAATAACCACTTCTACTCCATTGGCTTCGTTTAAATATTTAGCATTGATTTGCAAGGTATTTCTGCTGCTTTTTAGGGAAGGGCAGGTTAAAGGTAGACCGGGATCAACGTTTAAAATACCCCTATGACCTGTGGCAGATCAGCACAAATATCCAACTTCCAAAAAGTTAACAGTAATGATAACAAATGCAGCACCTGCCTACAGGCTGCTGAAATCAGAAATGCTTGGAAGAAACCAGCTGTAGTACTAGTTTTACTATTCTTAGACTAAAGATACAGTTCAGAAGCATTTTTCTTTGCAATTCTATGTCTGAAATCCTGAATTAAAAAAAGCAATCACACTTCTATACTGCCCCAGCATATATAGCTGGAAGGCCAGCAAGTTGGCAGTTCAAGGCCTGGGTACTACTACATGACGGTTTGAGTGCCCTTCTCTGTCCCTGCTCCTGCCAACCTAGCAGTTTGAAAGCAAGGAATTGCAAGTAGATAAATAGGAACCACTTCTGTGGGGAAATATCTTGGGGACATGAAAGGAGCATCATTCAGGTGTCCCTGAGCAGTTTCTCCAGAAAAAAAATCCTTTCAACACAGAATAATTTCTGACACGAAATAATAATAATAATAATAATAATAATAATAATAATAATAATAATAATAATAATAATAATAATAATAATAATTATTATTATTATTATTATTATTATTATTATTATTATTATTATTATTATTATTATTATTATTATTATTATTATTATTATTATTATTATTATTATTATTATTATTATTATTATTATTATACCCCAAAGTGCTTAATGCACTTTCTGGGTGGTTTACAAGGTAATTAGCATTTTTGCCCCCCAACATGCTGGGTATTAATTTTACCAACCTGGGAAAGATAAAAGGCTGAGTCAACCTTAAGCCCAGGTCAGGATTGAACCTTTTGCAGTACAGAACTTTAACCACTGCGCCATCACACAACACAGATTTACAACCTGTTCTAAGCTTGGTGGACTTCAGGGTTATAGTGCGAAACAAAGCAGATCTTCCAGGTTTGAAATATGCCCACTCCGGTTTTAGGATTAACTAGTATAGTTTGCCCGGCGTTGCCGGTCTGTTTTAAATTATGTTGGAAGGGGGTTTTTTTTGTTAATGTTTGTAAAAAAGAGGTTAGTGTATAAGTGAAAGTTTTAAAATGTTTATTTATACACAATTTGTTTTTGCCGGGCTGTTATAAACTGTGACCAGTTTTTTGGTGGTTTGTTTTTGTGGATTAAAAAAAGAACAAAGGATGATTTTTTTTGAAAGTAGATGTTTTTTACATTCAATGTTTTTAAACTGTGTTTTGATGTTTTTGGATTTTATTTGAGTTAAAACTTAACACAGGATTTTAGAAATCTTTTTATTTTATTTTTTTTAACATTTGTGTACAAGTGTGATGTATTGTTATGGTTTTGACCTTTTTTTTACTCTTGTGGTCTTTTGTTTGGGGCTGTTGTATATTTTTGAATTGTTTTTACTTTTCTGCCTAGCAGGTGGGGCTGCTAATGGTTCTCTTTTACTTTGACTGTTTTTTCTCTCTTGGCCTCTGGGTGGAGCTTCTTCCGGTACGTAGTGTCTTGGTTTCTTCATTTGTCTTCCGGTCGTCGTGGAGGAAGGAGGTGCTGGTGAGTTGTCTGATTTTCTTTATCTTGGGTTTTTTCTTTGTTTTGCTTTTGTGGTGGTGGGCTGGGCGGTGTTTCTGTTTGTTCTTTTTTGTTTTGGTTTTGTTTTGGTTTGTTTAATTGGTTTGTTTATTTCTGGTTTTGTTTACTTTTTCTTGTTTGTTTGTGTAATTTGTGGTTTTTTCATTTTGTTGTTAGGTGTTTTGTAAGTGGTTTTGTGTGTTTGTGGATGTTTTTGTTTGTGTTTTTTGTGCTTTTTGTTTTAATTAATGTTTTTTTAAATTGTTGATTTATTTATTTATTATTATTTTTGAATACGTTTGGTGTTTGTTTTTTGTGGTTAGTGTTTTTACCCCAGCGGCGCTTCAGGCGTTGTTGTTGGGGGGGGCTTTCCTTTCCGCGGCCTGACCTCGGTGGCCGGGCCGCGGGAACCCAAGCAGCGCTTCAGGCGGTATTGGGGGGCTTTCCTTCCCGCGGCCTGGCCTCGCTGGCCAGGCCACGGGAACTCAAGCAGTGGGGGGGGGCTTTCCTTCCCGTGGCCTAGCCTCGGTGGCCGGGCCGCAGCAACGCCAGCGGCGCTTCAGGCGACGTTGGGGAGGGGGCTTTCCTTTCCGCAGCCTGGCCTCGGTGGGTGGGTGGGCCGTGGGAACCCCAGCGGCGCTTCAGGCAGCATTGGGGAGGGGGGCTTTCATTTCCATGGCCCGGCCTCACTGGCCGGGCCGCGGAAACCCCAGCGGCGCTTTGTATTTTTATTTTTCATGCGCCGGCTTCCTCAGCGTTTTGCGCGCTCATGGCGCGCAGGACACTGGGGCTTGTAGTTTTGTGTTTGTGATTTGTTTGTGCGTTAACGCTCAGATTTATAGGTATAGATTAGTATTTGAAACATGAGAAGGAAGGAAGAAAATCAAGACAAAATATGGAGAAGCAGGTAGAAAGAGAATACACAAACACACAAAAGGGGAAGCTTTAGGACTGTTTTCATCTACATTTCCCTGGTAGCGACGAGGGCGGCGCAGACCGGATAAATCGTAGTAAATAAACCCATCCGTGCGGATCCATGGGAGCTTGGGCTTCTGGGAATTGAAGTGCAAGAACATCTGGAGTGCCAAGGTTCGCCATCACGGGCCTATGGCGAGGGGCTCCAGGTTGCTTGCGTTCAAATAAGAATTTGCACTTTGGCTGAAAAGTGGAGGGAGGATAGAGAAGGATTTAGAGAGAGGCCTCTGGAATTTACCTTTGATCCTTCAAGCAGAAATGTCAGCCATGTGTTGAGCCACCAACTGACCCCGCAGATCTGCATAACCATGTGCTCCAGGGAGCCAAGCTATAGGCTTCTTGATCACGTGGAGATGGCAGCTTGGGTTACACTAAGCAACAGGTCCCTCCAGGTTTGGATCCTGTTCCATTACAGTTCACATCAGGCATTTCAGGAGGCCACCCTCCCACACGGCACTCTAGCCTTGGCAGCCTCACAGCAGACACCTCCCTCTCCAACACGGCCTCCTCCCTTGCCGTCCCAAGGCCTCTGTCTCCTGCCTAGCAATCTGTATTCCTCGCAGGCTCAGCAGTGCACACACAGCCACCTCTGAGCTGTCTAATGGCCCCCAGGTGACATGGGGAGGAGAGAAGGCAGTAGTTCAAGGGTTCCCAACCTAATGCCCACAGGACAGATCTGGCCCACAGCACCATTTCATGTGTGCGCCCCCTCCAAGGGCATTCGAGAAACAAAATGACCACCCCCTTTGAAGTTGTTGCGACAAAATGGCCACCCTCATCGTGCAGGCATGCAAAATGGCCGCCCAGCCCTCGAAGCTGACTGAAAGAGCGTGACCCAGACAACGTTGGGAATCCCTGCAATAATTCAATAGACACTGAGCAGAAGGACTGTAAATCCCCTTTTTAAAGGTAAAGGGTAATGGTAATGGTCACCCTTGCTCGAAAGCTAGTCATATCTGATTCTAGGGTTCAGTGCTCATCTCTGTTTATAGCCAAAGAACCAGCGCCGTCTGTGTCTGCAGACATTTCCGTGGACATGTGGCAGGCATGATTAAACACAAGAGAGCATGGAATGCTGTTTCCCTTCCCACAGAAGTGGTCCCTATTTATCTACTTGCAATTTCTTGCTTTCGAACTGCTAGGTTGTCAGGAGCTGGGACAGAAATGGGAGCTCACTCCATCATGCAGCACTCGGGTCTTGAACTGCTAACCTGCCAACCTTCCAATCATCAAGTTCAGGGTCTTAACCACTAAGCCACCGCAATCCCTCTCCCTTTTAAAGCAGTGCATTAAATTAGGAGTTATCAACCTTTTAAGGCCGGGGCCGGGTTAAGCTCCCTCAGATAGCTTCGGGGGCCAGACAGCCATTTTGCCCTTCTTCCACCCCATAGCACTTCCTGGTGTGGTGGAGGCGGGGGGGGGGAGAACATGAAATGACACCATGGGCCGCATCTGGCCCATGGGCCGCAAATTGAGAATCCCTGCATTAAATGGTGCTTTTGGAAAGGAGAGGGGATTGCCCTTGCCCTCATCTCCCCACCACCTCTTTTCCATATGGAATTTGACCTCTTCATTCCCTAGCCATTTCCCTACAAACTGGTAGCCATTCCAAAATGTTAGAAGCACTGCCCAAAATAAGCTTTCTACTTACAGTTCCGTCTGTGTTTTTGTTGTTTTGAGTTATTCTTCTCACAAAAGTGCATACCTGTCAAGATGTGGCAACAAAAATAAGGCAAGGTTTCCGGGCGCCGGCACACACATGCGCAGTAACCCATTCGTGCATGCACAGTAACCCCTTCACGCATGCGTACATGCGAAGAAACCATTTGTGCATGCACAGAAACCGCTTCATGCATACGCAGTAACCCCTTTCCTGGCCGTTCCAATTACGGGATGGCAACGGGGAAATACTTTGGACATCAAATGAGAAGGGAGGATTCACTTGAGAAGGCATTGATGTTGGGAAAGGTGGAGGGCAAAAGAAGAAGGGGGAGGCCAAGGATGAGATGGCTAGATGGTATTATAGACACAATGGGCACAGAGCTGGGAGGGTTGAGGGGGATGGTAGAGGACAGAGGCGCCTGGAGGAAAATGGTCCATGGGGTCGCAAAGGGTCGGAGTCGACTGTGCGACTGAACAACAACAACGGGGAAAAAGGTGAAAGATCGATGAATTACAGGAAATCCCAGCCAAAACGGGATACTTGACAGGTATGCACAAAAGGAAAAGTGAAGGTTGCTTTTAAAAGCAGGACTATGTGGTCGAACAAATGTTTAGCTCACTTCTCCCTTTAATCTCGAATAAAAAATAAAGATAGGCCAAAAAAAAGTCTGAGATGAATTTTCAGGCACAAAACAAGAGACCATTTCATTGTAAAACACACAGTTTTGTAATAATTCATACGTGATGCTGTTTCTGAAAACACTATGAAGGGAAATAGAGGTTATTAATCCACCACAGATTAATGATTTGTTTTTCAACTCATTTCATATTTGATACTTAAAATGATGACTACATTTACTACGGCTTCAGAAAACATTGTTCGATAACCAAAACATTTTGTCACACTCCTGCTCCATGGCTTAACTGGCCATAATTACCACATTAGAGCATTTAGGTGACTACGTAGCTTAAGTGAGAACACTTTTCTTTTTGAATGTGCTGCCCACATTAAGAACTGGCTGCTCAAGATCTAATTTAACGCAAACCAGCTGGTGGAAGAATGGACTGCAGTGGCTCAAGTGGCTAAGACGCTGACTGGACGGCGGGAGGTCAGCAGTTTGATACCCGAATACTGCAGGACAGAATGAGCTCCCGTCTTTGTCCCAGCTCCTGCCAACCTAGCAGTTCGAAAGCAAGAAATTGCAAGTAGACAAATAGGGACCACTGCAGTGGGAAGGTAAACAGTGTTCTGTGCGCTCCAGTATCTAATCATGCCTGCCACATTACCACGGAAACGTCTGCAGAAGCAGACAGTGCTGGCTCTTCGGCTTTGAAACAGAGATGAGTACTGAACCCTAGAGCCGAATACGACTGGCTTTCGAGCAAGGGAAACATTTACCTTCACAGCTGGAGGAAGATTAGAAACTGGAGCTAGAGACCTGGTCAGAGTGAATTCATGGTCTCGACACTGGGGGAGTGGGCAAAACAGTGGCAAATGAGTTTCAACATTAGTAAGTGCAGAGTGATGCATGTTGGGGCAAAGAACCCCAATTACATTTATAAACTGATGGGGTCTGAACTCTCTGTGACAAACCAGGAAAGGGACCTTGGTGTCCTGGTGGACAACTCAATGAAGGTGTCAACCCAGTGTGCCTCAGCAGTGAAAAAAGCAAACTCAATGCTAGGGATCATTAGGAAGGGTATAGAAAATAAGTCAGCAAATGTCATTTTGCCTCTTTATAAATCTATGGTGAGGCCCCATCTGGAATACTGTGTACAGTTCTGGTCGCCATACCTCCAGAAGGATATTATGGAGCTGGAAAAAATGCAGAGGAGGGCAACCAGAATGATTAGGGGACTGGAACACCTTCCTTACCATCTGAGGCTGCAACGGTTGGGCCTCTTCACTCTTGAACGACGACGTCTAAGAGGTGACCTGATTGAAGTTTATAAAATCATGCACGGTGTGGACAAAGTAAATAAGGAAAAACTGTTTTCCCTATCGCATAACACTAGAACTAGGGGACACTCCATGAAACTTTTGGGTACTAGTTCTCAAACAAATAAGAGAAAGTACTTTTTCACCCAGAGGATCACTGGTCTATGGAACTCCCTGCCAGAAGAAGTGGTGACAGCTGTCAGTCTTGACAGCTTTAAGAAAGGATTAGACAAGTTCATGGAGGACAAGAGTATCAATGGCTATAATTATGGATACTTAAGGACAACCTCCGGGTTGGAGAGATAGGCAGGATATCTCTCATTATCATTTCCAGGGAATCCTAAGCAGGTGAAGGCATCTGCTTGGGAATACCCTGAAGGAAATGGTGAGCCACTGTGTGAGACAGAATGCTGGACTGGATGGTCTGTGACCTGTTCCAGCTAGGCTGTTCTTATGTTCTTATGGTCTTCTACACTCAAGTGAGTTGCCTTGTAATCCTATTTAATCTATAAAATATCATGTATAAATTTGCATCAGTACATAGAAATTAGCAGACATGATTCTATGCAAATGTTACCCACCATTTGGCTAAAGTTTAACTGGTCCAACTACTTTTCTGTAAAAGTGCTAACCAAGAGTTGTTGGCTACTCTAGAACTATGCAGGTTTAAACTCTACCACATTGTAACATGGTTATTAACTTTCTTACTTGCAGCATGTTGCTGCATTCGGTTGGGGTTGTATATACCGTATATACTCGAGTATAAGTCGGGGATTTTAGCCCTCAAAATGAGGTCCAAAACTGAGACTCGACTTATACTCGGGTCAGCGTAAACACTCAAAAACATACCCATACAAATTTCTAAATTAATTAATGTTACCGTATTTTCATGTATTTCAATTATTGAAACTCACCAGCAGCTGCTGCATTTTCCATGCCCAACATATACTCAGGTCAATCTATTTTCCTAGTTTTAAAGGTCCAAATTAGGTACCTCGACTTATATGCAGGATGACTTATAGTCGAGTATATACGGTATTTGTGATGTCATTATTTCCTTATGTCTTTTTATTTTAATGTTTTTAACCACCCTGAGGAGTTCCCTCCCAGATGGACTGTGTATAAATATCGTAAACAAGCAAACAGATATTTGGGGGTTTTTTAAAGGAAGGACTGCACAGGGCTAAAGGGACAGTTAAAACACTTTCATAGGTGGTACCACCAGAAAGGATAAGAACAATCCTGAATGGAAATCACAGAAAATCCCTCAGACTACAAAAGAGAGAATAAAGCTTATAATACACAGAGAGGAGAAAGGTCTAAGGCAGGGGTGCCCAAACTACGGCCTGGGGGCCAGATGCACCCACCTATGCCAATTCATCCAGCCCATGAAGCCCTCATTGCTCCTGGAAGCGGAAGTAAAACCTGCCCGTATCCATCCAGGCCCCAGGCCATAGGGACCACCCCCTAAGAGTTTGGGCACCCCTGGTCTGAGAAAACCACAAAAAGAGTTAGAAGGAAAATTAGCTACCTCTCTGACATATATTAACTTTAGCAGCAATTCTAGAAATCCCAGGGAAATCACTGCTCTTAGCATGAATGAGCGCTTAGCAGAGAAATGGGCCGGTGGTTTCATTTAAAAGAAGGTCATTTCCATCTTTCATGTTTTTCCTCCAGCGCTAGGTTACAAAATGCTTTGTAACCACCTGAAAACCTACTTGTGTCCATGTGCTCTCTGTGGCACTTTTTTTTGGAGCACAAACTCATTTCTTTGGCAGCTGCAAACAGAAAGTGGAAGGTTCAAATACCTCCTCCTTCCCTATGCTGTAGGGATAGCAAAGACCACTATTGGAAACTAAGTCAATACTAAATAGGAGCCACCAAACTGGATCAACCAACACTATTGGTCAGCAGGACACTACTCATATGTATACCTTATATGTGGATAACTGCAAACCTGACTCCTATTTCATTATAATTCTTTTCTTCTAATCCAGGGGTGCCCAAACATTTTGGGCTGCGGGCCAGTCACGTGGTTCAGCGGGCCGGTCACGTGGTTCCTCCCACCGGAAGTGGAAGTAAAACATGACTTGCAATCTATTTTGTAACAGATATGTTTTGCAACAGGATGAGATAGATTTTAGGCTGCCATTTTCTCTGCTTAAACCTGTGGTGCCCAAACTACTGCCCATGGGCCGGATCCAGCTCCTGACACCAATTCATCCGGCCCACGCCACCCTCGTCACTCCTAGAAGCAGAAGTAAAATGCGCTCGTACATTTTAATTCCACTTCTGAGAGCAACGAGGGCAGTGTGGGCCGGATGAATTGGTGCTGGGGGCCAGATCTGGCCCATGGGCCGTAGTTTGGATACCTCTGCTCTAATCAAGCAAAGGGGACTCAAATCCTCCACTTTTCTAAAAAAAAAGAAAAACCTCCTCCCTTCCTTCCTGGTACACACTGATCCATAAGGAAGCATTTATCTCCAACAAGCCACTGTTGAAATTCACATGTTCCTCCTCGAAGCCATGCCTTGTACAGCTTGAGACAGCATGTCCCACATGATCGGTTTTCTGTGGGTTGACATCGAAGCCCATTCCATGCATTCATGGCTCTGCCGGTCTATCCACAAATCTAGTAGAATTTCCCCGTTCCCCCTCCCCCTTCTCCCTGTCTCTGCCATAAATAAGCCCTTTTCTACACATGGCATGTGCCCTCTGTACTCTTTGCTCCCCACCTGTCAAGTTCCACCTATTTAATCTCTGCTGTTGTTCTTTTTACCCTCTTTTCAGCCATCAAGGGTAAAAAAGAAAAAGGAAAAAAAGGGGTGGGAGAGAAACAAAACGCAGACCATCTGCTTACTAGTTAATGCCATATATGCACTGGGAATTGAAGTTCAAGAACACCTGGAATGCCAACAACAACAACAGGCAAAAACATTGTGGGACCTTAAAGACTAGCTCCTGTATTTAAATGTGAGTTTTCGTGGTTTAAGTCTGACGAAGTGGATTTGAACAACGACAGCTCATATTCAAATACAGACGTTAGTCTTTAAGGTGCCACAATGTTTTTTGTCTTCTTTGTTGTTTTGTTTACTCTCTGATATGCTTGCACAGAACTAATCTACACACCCCGCTGGACAAACACAGCAGTCAAATTATTAAATGTCACAAGAATACTCTCAAACCATGCCAGACAATTCAACCTCTTAATGCCAGACCTAGGTCTGGACCATGCTTCTTCCGTGTCTAGGCCAGACATGAAACTGCCAAAATGAAGCCACCTTTTTGGGGAAATCATTCTGTCGTTCCTTTTGTCTGACTTAGGGTGAGACAGATGAAGTGGCACAACAAGGTTGCCGTTGCCCAGAGTAGGCCCGATTGTGGCTCAAAATTACCACAATCTTCAAGGAGGCTCCTTCTGTGTAGCCCCCAGACTACGTTGCAAAAAGAGGAATGGAGAAGTGAGGAAAAACTGACAGACTAAGAATGAACCTGTGTTTGTTGGGAGAGTGGTATGTTGTCCCACCTCCATATTCCATCAAGTCACACTGTATAATTTCTTCACTTTCTCATAAGCCAGTGATGGTGAACCTTGGCACTCCAGCTGTTCTTGAACTTAAATTCCCAAAAGCCCTGATCAGCAGAAGGTTCTCCGTTACAGTCGTAAGCAATAGTGCTACTGCACATCTAAGAACAATGTGCTCTGTGCTTTTGCTTTTTGTTCTTGCATCTGATAAAAAGAGGAAAAGGTGAAAATACGGTGAAAATTGCACCAGGCCATAAAAAGATGCACATTTTAGTGTTGCAGGACTTGTCTCTCAAGACAGCTTCAATTCCCAGAGAAATGTAAACACTACTGTTGTTTAACACATAAGCAGAGGTTTGAACATCTTCTGTGCAATGACAACAGTATAGTACACAATTTGTGTTTGCTTTTTAACATTGTTTTCCTATGCTTGCTTTGATTTGGGCCTGCATCTTTCTTTGCTTGGGCTGGAAAAAATATAGAAAATTGCATTTTCTTCACATTCCTTCTATTCTGTTTCCACTGTGGAATCAGAATGGTCAAGTTGCCTTCCTTTTCACTTCAAGCATATTTTGAAATGACTGTTCTCTTCCCAACAGGTTTGGACCGAGAGTTCATCTCACTTCACTCCTCTTGAAGTTGATACAAGAGAACTGCCAGTCCACAAATTAAAGCCTGGTCCACACAAATAGCCAAATGAGCAGTGCAGTCCGGAGATGACAGAATGGAATGCAACACTTAAGTTCCCACATGGGAGAAAGGGGAATGTAAGGGCAGAAAATGCGCCTTTCTAAGGCAGTGTTTTGTTTTTTAGATACTGAAGGGGTTTTAGCCATGTGGAGCCATCCAAATATGGCACCCACTACCTGCAGCTTGATATGGTCCATCACACTCCTTCACTTCACTGTATATACAGTATTAGCTAGACCCAGATTTTCCACTATTATCAACCAATTGAACTGACAGAGCTCCTTTAGTTGGCTGGTCGGGGTTATTCCACAAAGCAAATTCCCCAATGGAATTAACTCATGTTTTTCCCCACCTGTTGATCCCATTCAGTGACAAACCCCTTACCCCAGGCAGCTGTGTAAACAAACACCAAGTCCCACATTTCAACGTGGGTCAATAAGGCTCTTTTAGGAGTAAGAAAATGGCTGGAGGAAAAATGAATTCAGGTGAAACTTTGCTTATTGTGAACAAGCTGTATGCTTGTGCCTGCAATCCATTAACTCCTGCTTAGCTTATCTTGCCAGAATTTTTTAATGTAGCATCTTCTTAGAAATGATTTGACTATCATCTCATGCAAATCTGAAATCCTTCCTACACCCTTGACAAACCAGAATATAAACCAGGTTCTCTTTTTTGGGTTAAAAATCTTCATTTATAAATGGTATATCAAGCTAAGATGACAGTTTTGGAAAATATAGTGTAATCTGATGGAGTGCTAAGAAAAATCTTGGCTGCAGCCAAGAGCACAACCAGATATGCAACTAAAACACATGTTGATACCTTTATCAATTAGCTGCAATTAGCCACAGTAAATTAAACAGACCTTACAAGAACAGTAGCTGGATTCTGGCAATTGTTCATTTCTAGTTTACTTAGGCCCTTCTTCTGATGAGCCAAGTAAAAGAGAATTTCTCAGAAGCTTCATTTACTGTTTCATGTAATCACATGCCTAACAATATGACATTACAATATTACTCCCTGGGATGTCCTTCTCTAATGCAGAACAATACTCAGACTGTATGAGACAAAATATTATTAAAAAGAATAGTCAGATGCATTTGTGTTTTTTGCTGTGATAGCTACACATACTTCTCAAGCAAAAACATTTGTGGGCATCTCTAGTGACAAATTCATATTCCTTGTATCAGAACATAATAAAAATTTTGTAGAAAAGAAGTCTACCTCTGGAGAAAATAACACTGTGGCTATATTAACAACACAATGACATCATCTATGACAGGGATGGCCAAACTACGGCCCACGGGCAGGATCTGGCCCCCGATGCCGATTAATCCAGCCCAAGCAAACCCTTGTCGCTCCCGGAAGCTTTTTACTTCCACGAGCGACGAGAGCGGAGCAAACTGGATGAATTGGCGTCGGGGCTGGATCCAGCCCACAGGCCATAGTTTTGGCAAACCTGATTTTAAGAGGAGAAAATGGCAGCGTAAAATCTATCTCATCCTGTTGCAAAACATATCTGTTGCTAGGCTGATTGCAAGGCATGTTTTACTTCTGCTTCTGGTGGGAGAAACCATGTGACCAGCCCACTGAACTACATGACCGGCCCACAGCCCAAAAAGTTTGACCACCCCTGATCCATGACCTCACAGGGGAGGCAGCAATTCAGAGAATCATGCCTTCAGGACCAGACCTTCAACTACTCACTCCTGCTCATCTTGCTGCAAACCAGAATTGGAAGCAAACTTAACAGGCTAAAACAGTTCTCAACTTTTTTAAGCCAGGGACCGGGTCACACTGGCAATTTTGCCCTTTTTCCACCACATGGCACTTCCTGGTGTGGTGGAAGCGGTGGAGGGCCACATGAAATGGTGCCATGGGCCACATCTGGCCCGTGGGCCACAGGATGAGAATCCCTGGGCTAAAATATACAGATCTCCTCACCAAAGTCGCTATCTGACAGTTTATTCAGGTTCCAGGAACCTATGCTATCTTTCCCACAACAAAACAAGAAAGCTGAGGAACACCACAACTGAACTCAAAGTTCCTTCTTTGGAAAGAAGTGTCAGGTGACATTAATCAGAAATATTCTTGCTGTAATAGAGTAGAACCCAATGAACCCAGAAACATGCAAAATCCTGTTTTCTACATGTTTCTAAAAGAAATGTCAGCATTTTAAAAAAACTGTGCAATTATACTCGGAACAAGAAGGGTAAATTTTGTTATACAGTGGTACCTCATACAACAATTTTAATCCGTTGCATGGGACTCGTTGTTGTACAAAACAATTGCTATACGATACTTGCATTGTATAGAGATTTCCCCTATGGGATGCATCATACAATGATTTTTTTTTGCTAACTGGTTTTTCCCATTGAAAAATTATTGTATGATTTTTTCCATAGGGAAAATGGTTATGCGGGATGCCATTTCCCCCCAAAACTTAATTGTTATGCAATTTAATTGCTATATGGAGCGATTGTTGTATGAGGTTCCACTGTATATCTTCAAGGATGCACGGTAAACGAAAACACAAAATAATAAAATGTTGTCTTTAATTGGGATGCCATAAATCACAAAAGATGTTTATACTATGTATTTTATAGATTTGGCAGAGAAAGGCGGTTAGATTGCAATGCAGAGCTCACTTTCCAGAAGAGAATAAGCATGTGTACCACATCACTATGCTCTAGTCCAGTGATGGCAAACCTTGACACTCCAGCTGTTCTTGAACTTCAATTCCCAGAAATTCTGATCAACAGGAGTGTTGACTTGGGTTTCTGGAAATTGAAGTCCAAGAAGAGTTGGAGTGCCAAGGTTTGCCATCACTGCTCTAGTCTATAGTCCTTGTGAATTGCCCAGGTAGGCAATATGTCACAACAAAATATAAATATTCAGTCACATAAATGGATATGGGGTGGTATGATTTAATGGACTTACTCTAGTGCCGTGATGGTGAACCTTGACACTCCAGATGTTCTTGGACTTCAATTCCCAAAATCCCAAGCCCCCTGTGAATCCACACAAATGGGTTTACTGCGATTCATCCGGCCCACACTGCCCTCATCGCTCCCGGAAGAGGAAGTAAAACACGCCCATACGGGGGCGACGAGGGCAGCGCGGCCAGGATGAATCACAGTAAATCCATTCCTGTGGATTCACAGGGTGTTTGAGCTTCTGGGAATTGAAGTTCAACAACATCTGGAGTGCAAAGGTTCGCCATCACGGCTCTGGTGTGTACACAAAGCAACAGAGTATCAGCTTCTGGTATGCAGCCATCAACACAACATTCAATGCAAAGTTCTGAAATATGCTCAAGTACAATAAACAATTCTAACACAGCACATTTTTCCACTAGAAGAAGCATATAGGTTTAAAATCTACCTTTTATATTTTAAATGTCCCTCCCATACGCTGCATCATAAATCTATGGTGCAGAAAAAACATCATATTTACAGCCACAGGAAGCAAGGCTTGTAGAGAACACTTTCCCCAGAAACACTGGTTGTGGGCCTATATAATTTGCAAGCCAAAAGATTAAACACAACAGCTTTGCTACCTTCTTATGTAGATAACCTTCCCCACCACACTATTTTTGGGCTATGTGAGTTAGCTGCAGAATACATTCAGTTTAGTGGGTCACCAGTTCTACTAGACCTAACTTATCCTCCCAAGTGTTATTTTTTCCCTTACATGTATTAATCCATCAAAATGTTGCTCTAGTCAGTGATGGTGAACCTTGGTTCTCCAGGTGTTCTCGAACTTCAATTCCCAGAAGAGCTGATCAGCAGAGGAGTGCTGACTTGGGCTTCTGGGAATTGAAGTCCAAGAACAGCTGGAGTGCCAAGGTTCACCGTCACTGCTCTAGATCCATCTCTCATCAACCTGAACCCATGATCTCCCTTATACCGGTATTCCCAACATACAGTAAGTAAGAGAGAGGACATATAATACACAACAATAAAGGTAGCACTCTAAAGTTGTTAAAAAACACAGGAGCAACCTTGGGTGCAATCTTATGGAGGCAGGGGGTGGAACCAAATTACAGATCACCCTTGAGAATACTTATGGAAACTTAATTATCTATTATTTGCACACAAACTCAACTCTGTGCTTTTCATTTGGAAAACCATGAGGCATCAAGAAGCCTGCAGTTGACTTGGAATGGCACCAGGCTCAAACATTGCATCACCCTCAAATTCCTAGGACTTACCATGGATTGAACTCTCTCTTTCAAGACCCACTGTCTCAATACCAAACAGAAGGTTTTTGCCAGGAAAATAACAGGCACAAGTTGGCGGTGCCCAACCACACACATTAAGAACCTCTGTGCTAGCTTTACCTGTATGTTACTCTGCAGGGGAGTGTGCTAGTCCAGTGTGGTGCAGATCAAAGCATGCTGGGCAGGTGGATGTGCCCTTAAATGAAACAGCAAGATTGGTCACAGGATGCCTAAAACCAACCCCAATAAAAAGTGCATTACTTAGCTGGCATCCCTCCATCAAAATCCTGCCATTTAGAGCTGTAGAGACAGTGCTGCTCAGAAAGAGTGGGTCAAAGCAAGTTCCTTGGAAACACACCTGCTATTTGGTCACCAACCACCAACGCAGAGGCTGAAATCAAGGCAAAGCTTCCTCACAACTTCTGCCCCTCTGAACAACCAGCCCCAACAGACCACCTTAAAACTATGGAAAGCTAGCAAGGAGTTGCCAGATAACTAGGCAGACCCACATGACTCTCTACCACTTATCCAAGAAGAATCATGGCCCATGTGGAAAAGTTTAAATAGACTGCATGCAGGAATAGGAAGATCAAGGGCTAATCTGAGAAAGGTGGTTTCCCTGAAAATGACAGCCTGTGTGAATGCGGAGAAGTACAAACTATCTCCCATATGGTATAATGCACACAATGCCCCTCAACATGCACTGAGGACTTTATGTTGACAAGAGGAAATGCTGTTGATATGGCCTGATATTGGGTGGATATTATCTAGTCCTTTTAATTCTATTTTGTTTTAGATGTGTTAATTTTAGCTTTGTATGTTATTATATGATGGTGGTGCATCTGACATGAATAAAGAATTTGCACACTATTATCCAGCTATTGTGCTGTTTGCTAGAACTACTCAGCGGAACAGCAACATTTTGAACAGCCTAGGTTCTTCTCTAAACAGAGTGTGGTCAGTCAGTAAAACTAGTACAGTACAAGCTGCTTGGGAAGAACACATATTTTTACTTCAAGTATAACAAAGTCCCCAATATAAACTAGTGGCACCTACAAAACTACCAGATTTAATTCAGTGCAAACTTTTGTGGATTATAACCCACTTCTCTTGACACTTGAAAGTTCACATTGATATCAATGTGTTAGCCTTTGAGGGGTTATATAAATTGAAACAAACTGCCATAGTGACTGTGGTGGCTTAGTAGTTAAGATGGTAAACTTGATGACTGGAAGGTTGACAGGTCAGCAGTTCGAGACCCGAGTGCTGCATGATGGAGTGAGTCCCTGTGTCTGTCCCAGCTCCTGCCAACCTAGCAGTTCGAAAGCAAGAAATTGCAAGTAGATTAATAGGTACTGCTTTGGTGGGAAGGTAACAGCATTCCATGCGCTAATCATGTCTGCCACATGACCATGAAAATGTCAGCAGACACAGACAGTGATGCATCTTTGGCTGTAAACAGAAATGAGCACCACACCCTAGAGTCAGACACAACTGGCTTTTGAGCAAGGCCAACCTTTACCTTTACCACTGCTATATCTTTGCAAACTTTGCCAAGTGACTTGCTCCCTCATGAACTTCCATTATGTGTAAGGCAGGGGGCAGCTGGTATGGAGGACTAAGTGCCATAAAATTCCAGGTCACTGATCCTGGAAATACTGAAAAACAGGGCTGCTTGCAAAATTTATATGGTTCAAACATGTGAATAATTTTTTATTTTATACATATACACAAACTGTGGCTATGTTTGCCTATAAATACAAAGCACGAGACAAGTGGGTATAGGACTGTGATATGAGTAGAGAAGAAACAACAACAAATGCTTGTAATGGTTCAGAAATATGGTGTCACATCCACATGTTCTATTCCTGATTTAAATAATATCATCCTTGCTTGTGAAGAGCATGAAACTTTCAATATAATTCCCCAGAACACTTGGGTATATATGAGATGGTAATAAACAGCCCCAAAATGTCATGTTCAAACAATCCTGACATTAGGGGTCCCCCCCCTTTCTTTTTAATGGTCATTTGGATAATTCCTACCATGCTGAAAGAACCACAGTAGTTTGCAAAGTTAATGACAGGGAACATACATCTCATCTGATGGGCCAACAGTTGGTTACAAGGAACTCTCTGAGAAGAGGCTCTGCCGTTAAACCTGCATTGAGCATTCGACAGGAAGCCTCCTGAGGTTTTACTCATTACACTGCATCACAATAAATAAATATATATATTGTCTGTTACTTGGTTGATTCTGTGTCCTATACTAAATCAAGTGTGCTGAATCCAAATCTGAAGTCCGATTCTGCCCAGGACGTCAGGATCTTAAGTTAGCAAATCTCACCCTCTTAGTTAGGTTCTTGCATTGATCACGTGGGGTATATTTACCACAAATGTAGCAAAAATTGTCTGGTTTATTAAAACAGCTGCGCCCACTCATTTTTAGCTCAAAACACTCACTATGGCTTAGCTGTACTATCCAAAAAGATGTTTTTGCACTAGAGACAAGCCCTTGGTCCATCTCGCCTTATATACTGTACCTATTTCTGACTTCAGCTCACTGACCTGCCCAGACATGGAACATGCATGCCACCAGGGGATGTGATTCAGCTGAGGCAGCAGCAGGCATAGTGGTAGCTGCAACTGTTATAATGTTCCCGTGTAAAAATACATCACCCAATTACCAACCATTTGAACAGCTATAGCACGCCTTAAAATCTGTACATGATAGGCAAATTCTGAGTTCAGGAAAGAGCTGAAAACCTGGCTGGCGGGGCAAGTATGGGGAGGTGGAGGGGGTGACCACCACCCTCCGCTGGCTCATTTAGAGCAGGATCCCTCAGGTTTTTTTAGTTTTTAACTAGATGTTCTTTTTTGTGTTTTAGGATTTTTTTTGAGGGCTTTTTTATTCTTGGGGATTTTATGTACACCGCCCACAGTTGCATGTCGATTGGGGCAGCTATACAAATTGAATAAAATAAATAAGTAAAATAAATAAATCAGCACACTCAATATCACGTAAACCGCATGTGTTATTCCCAGTAGCAAAATCGATGTTGTGCAGTGTTATCAATGGGAAGATAGAGCTAAAGTGTTTTTAGATTGAGACTTCCAAACTACATTTCTCCCTCCACATTCCTGTGGACCATGCAAGAGAGCAATATGATCTACACACCACAGGCAGCATCTATATAAGCTTCTGACAAGGCCTTACTGTGTACACCTCAAACAACAGAAAGTCGCTCTTCTCTGTACCCCTATTCCCAGTCCCTCTGTGTCCCCCGCAGCCCCACCCCACAGTCCCAGATCTCATTACAAGCACAGCTTCCTCCGCAACACAGGGCCTGTTTGTCAAGGCACTGGACTCTGTGTAGCTGGAGGATTTTAGAGGCTCCGTTTTCCACTTGGCTGACACACACTATTTATAGACACTTACCATTCTCCCAGATCTTTCCTCAGGATCTCAGCAGAAATAGACCGCCCCCCAGGTCTCTGAAGTCTCTCTCCAAGGCTGCTGCCAGGGCAAGGACTCCGAACCAAAGCAGCCCCTCTGGAAAGCCCACAAGCTGTTCTACGTGCTCCGACCTCCTCCCCTCTGACAGAATCCAGTTCCCAAATGTTCATGAAAGTCCTTGCTTCGGACCACTCCCCTGCCCAAGCCACAGGCTGAACTCTCTCCAGTGCGCCTGTTTTTAAGCTCTCCTTTGCAATCTGTCACTCAGGCATAACTCCCCCCACCTCCACCCCGTGGGGGCACAAGTCTTTTCCTTAGATGCATTGCTATTGGAAGTGGAAAAGACAGCTTCACAGACACCAACCATTCTGAACCGGCATACGCAAGAGCTGGATTTAACTTTCTCTCGGGAGAAAACTGGCACAGTGGCAAGCCTAACTTGTACATAGGTATGGAGAACAGGAGTATGATACATGCATTTCGGCTTATCTGGACTCACAGGTTCAACTAAAAAGTATTTGACTTCATGGCACATGGACACTTCTGTATATTGTATTATTGTGTATTTGCTGCGTATATTGTTTAATTATCATGTGAGCCACCCTGAGTCTGGTTTCCTGATTGGACGGCATACAAGTGCGAAAATTAAATTAAATTAAATTAAATTCCTTTCCCATAAGGAGCTGGAGCTGGTTCCTACTGGTTCAGATCAAAAGTTCTCAACTTTTTTAAGCCAGGGGCCAGGTCATTGCTTCCTCAGACAGTTTTTGGGGCTGGAATGCTATTTTGCCCTTCCTCCACCACATGGCACTTCCTGGTGTGGTGGAGGCGGTGGGGGGCCACATGAAATGGTGCCATGGGCGCCTCCGGCCCACTGGCCACAGGTTGAGAATCCCTGGTTTAGATAATAGTCCCTCTAGGTCAGAGCTATCTCTTACACAGGAAGCACAGACTTCTCACACCTTGGAACCCAGAGACCTTTGTAAAAAGGAATGGCCAGAACTCAATTTGGGACCATTTGTAATCAAAACGGGTGCCCTGCTAACAGAAGTAAGCAATTTCTACCTCATGGGATGATTCCTGACATCAGGAAAACGCTTAGCAAATGAGCTTCATATCCGCATCAACATCGAACTGAACTGTTCTGGATTTATTTTGCACCTTTGAAAGGAAGTGTGAAATCCAGCTTTTAGGTCCTCCTTTAGTCAGAGGGGAAACAATGTCCTGTTTGTGAACCATTGAGAGAAAGACAAGTCAAATCTTAAGGAAGTTAGCAAGGAACCAATCGTCAGAGACCGCCCTTCCTTCTTAGTGAAACTTTCTCCATGCAAAACTGTATCAACAGCCCTTGACAACTCAAATCTCACAGGCTTAGCAAGTGTCGCTCAGTGCAACTTATTAGCCAAACTGTCCCTGCTAATTTATTTCTGCATGCATTGAGTGTTTCGATTTCACTTGCTCTTCAAGACAAATACAAATATTTAAAGACAAGGGAGGGACACCCTGAAGCATTCTTTCACCATGGTTTTGCCCAAAATCTGGAGGCATATGCCTCTATATAGAATGAGGACTGGCAGAATCAGGTAAAGATCCACTTGCTCAAAAGCCAGTCATATCCGACTCTAGGGTTTGGTGCTCATCTCTGTTTTCAGACAAAGAGCCAGCACTGTCTGTGTCAGCAGACGTTTCCGTGGACATATGGCAGGCATGTTTAAACACTGGAGTGCATGGAATGCTGTTTACTTTCCCACCAAAATGGTACCTATTTATCTACTTGTAATTTCTTGCTTTTGAGCCGCTAGATCGTCAGGAGCTGGAACAGAGATGGGAGCTCACTCCATCATGCTGCACTTGGGTCTCGAACTGCTGATGTGCCGACCTTCCAGTCATCATGTTCAGTGTCTTAACCCCTAAGCCACCACAGTCCCCAGAATCAGGTAGATGGTAGCAATAAACCTTTCCCCCCTAGAATGACTCATATGAAACTATGCCCAGAATAATGTTGCAAATATTAAAGAGAACTTTTTAAAAACATATGATTTCCTTATAGACAGTAAGGAAAAAGATAATAGTCTAAAACAGGGGTGCTCAAACTACGGCCTGTGGGCCAGATCCGGCACCCAATACTAATTCATCTGACCCACACCGCCCTCGTCGCTCCTGGAAGTACGGGCATGTTTTATGTCCACTTCCAGGAGCGACGAATTCATCCATGGGCTGGATGAATTGGTGTGGGGGCCAGATCTGGCCCATGGGCTGCAGTTTGGGCATCCCTGGTTTAAGCAGAGAAAATGGCAGCCTAAAATCTATCTCATCCTGTTGCAAAACAGATTGCAAGGCGCATTTTACTTCCGCTTCCGGTGGGAGGAACCACGTGACCAGCCTGCTGTCCAAACAGTTTGGGCAGCAGGTTTAAAACATTCAGGGTTTCTTTTCTGCAACAGGAAATCCATCTGTGACCCCTCCCTCCAACCCCCACCACTAAGCTGCTTTGAAATCCTTTAAGGAATGACAGAAAAGAGAGAGAATAAACAAGCAGGCAACACAGTTCAGAGAGAGAGAGAGAGAGAGAGAGAGAGACAAGTGCCACCTCTCGTGACACACATGCCTAAAACTCGGGCGCTTGAGTTCTAAAGGGAAACCACCAAGAGCTCTGGTGCCATCCTTCATTGACTGGTGGCCTGGCAGAAAGCCACTTGCCTTCCAACATGCAGAGTCTGGCATAAAACATTTGCTACTTTTTTGGGAGGGGGGAGAGATAGGAAGAAAGTGGCAGATGAGAAAGAGCAATCCCTTCAGGTGTGGTTTTATAAATAACTGTGTGTGTGTGTTTTAGATAACTGTTCTATGCTGGTCTTGGACCATAATAAAGACGGATTGATTGATAAATGAATTTAAAAAAATCCCTGGGACGCTGTTTGCACTACAGGTTTTCTACTTGGTTGTGCTTCCCCAAAAACCTCACACCTTTGGGATCTACAGCAGGGGTGCCTAAACTTTTCGGGTGTGGGCTGGTCACGTGGTTCAGGGGGCTGGTCACTATGGCCTGGCAGGGAGGGCTTCCTGGCCGGATCCGGCCCCGGCCCCAAGTCATCCTGCCCAGGAAGCCCTTGTCGTTCCAGAAAGCGGAAGTAAAACAGCGCATTTTACTTCTGCTTCCTGGAGCGACGAGGGCTTCGTGGACAGGATGGATTGGCATCAAGGCCGAATCCTGCCCCCCTCCGTCCGTAGTTTGGGCACCCCTGATCTACAAGCTGCACCGCCGATCCACCTCTTTTTGTGCTATATTTATTCTCTCCCACAGCCCCCACCGCGACCCTGTCACCTCTGCCCCCCCCCCATCCCTTGCCATGCCATCTTGGCACGATGGGCATGGAGGAGAGGAAGCCCCAGGGGGACTAACTTCACCCCTTGCCCAGATAGAGTTCGGTCCCCAGTTGCGCCTCCCTGCCAGTCCCACACGCTGAAATAATAAAGGATTGTTTGCCAGAGAGAGAGAGTTACCACCACCACGACACACTCCTTCCCCTCCTTTCACAAGCATCTCCTCCTTCCTCGCCCCCCTCTTCTTCTTCACCCACCGCCTGTCCTCTGCGCCCCCCTCCCGCGCGCCGTAAACAGATCTTCTTACTCCGAGGCTTCTCCAATGCGCGCGCAAGACACACACACACACACACACACAATCACACACAATCACACACAATCACACACACACACACACACACACACACACACACACACACACACACACACACACACACACCGAGCTCCTTCTCCGCCTGCCTCGCACCTTTCCTTTCCCGCATGTGCGAGAAACCCGATTCATGTTTACACACCTTCAAGCGATCTCGGGGAGCGATCTCAAGAACAGGCAGCGCGAAAATGAAATAAAATTGAAATAAAATAAAGTAAGGGAGGGTGGAGAGAAAAAAAAGTGGCGGATGATGATCAGCCAGGAGTGGAAAAGGGGGGGGGGGCGATGGAAAAGGTGTCTCTTTTTTGGGAGGGGAGGAAAAATCAGAAAAGAAAGGGAGGACAGGAAATAAAAAGAGAAAGGCCACCTTTTCTCTCGCGCGCATCAATTGCCAAGGTGGTCCCCCCCCCTTTCTGGTTAATAAGACAAAAGGCAGCAAGCAGGGGCTCGCCTGGCCAACACCGCGCGAGTTGTGCGCCAGTCTTGCGGAGGATCGCGCATTTCTTCTCCCCCCTTTTCCCCAAACCGCCCCCCCAACCCCAACCCCCGCTTCCCTCAACCCCATGGGTCCTGCGCTGCCCACCCTCCAGGGGAGACGGAAGGATAGCGGGCGGGCGGGCGAGGGGGGGGGCAGCCTCTGCTCTCGCCAAGGGAGGGGGTGGAAGACAAACAACCCAGCCGCGAGTGGGGAGGGTGCTGGGGGGTGGGAGAGGGGCATTCCCCAAGAACCCCCCCCCACACACACACCAAACCTTGGGGGGGGGGGACGGGGAGATCCAGGAGGCGAAAGGGGGGTGGGTGGGTGGAAGAAGAAGAGAAGAGGCAATCCGGAGTGGGTGGGGGGGAGGGAGAGAAAGAGCTGCCCAGCTGCCCACCCCGTCCGAGGGACTCACCCGCCGGGGGCTTCGAGGGCTCCTGCTGCTGCTGCTGCTGCTGCGGCTGCGGCTGCTGAGGCTGAGACGGCTCCGGGGGCTCCTGCTGCGGCTGCTGCTGCTGCTGCTGCTGCTGCCCGTGGGCTCCGCTGCCTGCCGCCGCCGCCGCCGCCGCCTTCCGGGGCAGAGGAGGACTTCTCCTCCTCCTCCTCCTTCTTCTCTCGTCGTCTTCTTCTTCTTCTTCGCCCAGCGGAGTCTCCTCCTGGCGCCCGGGGAGGGGGCCCGACGGCCCTTCGGCGCCGCCGCCGCCGCCGCTGCTGCTGCTGCTGCTGCTGCCCACCTTCAGCGACAGCATAGTCGTCGCCCAGCCCCGTCGACGGTCATATTATCCTCCTCGCGCCACTCGGGCTGCTGGACAGGACGCCTCCCTTTCCCCCTTGTCTTTCTTTCTCTCCTTCCTTCCTTCCTTCCTTCTTTCTTTCTTCCTGGCTTTCCCTTTCCCTCCCTTCCCGCACAAAAGAGACACCAGCCAAGGAGGGGAAAGGGGGTGGGGGAGAGAGAGAGAAACAACCACCACTATCACCACCACTACCACCCCCACCACCAGGCGAAGCTGGGCGAAATGGCTTTCCAGCTCGAGTCCTCGCCTGCTTTCCTCCTCCACCCCGCTCTTCCCTTTCTCTCTGGGGCTTTGGTGGGTGGGAAGAAGAAGAAGAAGAAGAAGGAAACCGAGGCACAGCCGACCGCGGGGCTCGATCCCCCCACCCTCCTGCCTGCCTGCCTGCCCGCCCGCCGGCGACGCGGACGGCTGCCTTTCGCCCCCTGGGCTTGGCGTCGTCGGCTTCCCTTCGGCTGCCTGGAAGGGAGCTCCTCCGGAGAGGAGCCGGAGCCGCTCGCTCGCTGCTGCTGCTGCTGCTGCTGCCGCCTCCGACGCGCTCTCTCTGCTGCTTACCTTGGCTTGTCAGCGGCAGCACCAAGCAGGAGCAGCATCCGGAACCCCAGGGAGAGACCCGCAAAGCATTTCGGGGGATGTAGTCTGGTCAGGTTAGCCTGCTCCAGGCTCCTGGAAGGGGCTGCGCTGGCTGCGGTGGCTCAGTGGTGGAGGAGCTCGCCTTGTTATGCCAGAAGGCCGGCAAGTCGGCAGTTCGAGACCCGGGTGCTGCATGACGGACCGAGCGCCCGTCTCTGTCCCAGCTTCCACCAACCTAGCAGTTCGAAAGCAAGATACTGGAAGCAGGGCCGTAGGCAGAGGGTGGCCATTGGGAGGGGGGGGAACCAACCACTACAGTCTCCCCCACCCCACCCCGCGTCGCCAATGTTATATATGTTGTATGTGTGTGTGATATTGTTGCCCCTCCTGAAAAAATATTCGCCCTCCCAATCTAAAGTCCTGGCTATGGTTCTAATTGGAAGTACTGTAGATAAATAGGGACCACTTCGGTGGGGAAAAGATCTTGGGGACTATGAAAGGAGCCTCATTCGGGCGTCCCCTGAACGGAGTTTCTCCAGCAAAAATCCATTCAACCCAGAATAATTTCTGACACGAAATAACAACAACAACAACAACAACAACAACAAGTAGTAGTAGTAGTACCTTACTGCCAGCAAATCAACGCCGATCATCAGGCAGCGCGGTTAATTAACCGGACAACCCCGAGGACTAACGACTTGGGGTGGCAAAGTCTGCAGGGAAGGGTGATGGTCCCCAAGTGGGTTCAGTCCCACTCGAATCTATCTCGGTGGAGGGCAGCAGCTTTATCCATCTTGGCCTGCGGCTGAGGAGGACTTTGTGTGTCCAAAGGGCTCGGGACCAGAAAGTGACTCGTGGAACTGGATCAGTGGTACGGGTGCCTCTGGCACCAATAAAGAAAGTGGTACAGGTGTCACACTGCGATGCGGAAGACCAATGGAAGATTATGATGTAAACCGCCATGAGTAGGGATGATTTTTTTTCCCCTTAGAGGGGTGGGATATGTGTAATAAATCAATCAATGCTGCATTACCTATATATTGTTCCCAGGACAATCTTCATGTCTTATCGCCATGAGGATAGCCAATATTCGGAATCGGATGCGGTAATCCAAGAAGAAGAAGCCTTTCTCCGAGAGAAGGGGTAGAAATAGAAAAAGCAACACACTCTCTCTTTTAGAGGGCATTTGGTGTGTGTGTGTGTGTGTGTGTGAGGGGGTAACTTAAGGGGGAAGGCCACGGGTGGGAGGTTGTGGTTAATGTGCGTCCCTCACTTTTGGGTGGTTGGACACACTTGGGGGGGGAGAAGGGAGCGCGAAGAAGAGGGGGCTGCATCGGGCTACGGAGCTTCTCACTTTGGGAACAGGTTTACGAGGCAGGCTTCCGCACGGAGAGATGTTGGGGAGGTGGTGTCGCGAAAAAGACACCGTAGTGCCGGATCTTTCCCCACCACCACCCACCCACCCCACCCCGGGATCAAGCCATTTCTCTCGCGCTTTGATGTTTTCTTTATTTAGAAGTTAGGACTTTGGGTTATTTGTTTATTTATTTAGGGACTGCAGTGGCTCAAGTGGCTAAGACACTGACTGGGAAGCGGAACGTCAGTATTTCGATTCCCGAGCACTGCAGGACGGAATGAGCTCCCGTCTTTGTCCCAGCTCCTGCAAACCTAGCAGTTCGAAAGCAATAAATTGCAAGTAGATAAATAGGGACCAGTTCGGTGGGAAGGTCAACAGCGTTCTGTGGGCTCCGGTGTCTAGTCATGCCTGCCACATGATGACCACGGAAGCGTCTGCAGAAGCAGACAGCGCTGGCTCTTCGGCTTTGAAACAGAGATGAGCACTGAACCCTAAAGTCGGATACGACTGGCTTTCGAGCAAGGGAAACCTTTACTATTTATTTATTTATCATTTGCAGTTTGCGTCTGATAGAACCGTGTAGCACGACGAGGGGCTCAGACCCAGATCTCGCCCCCAAATGCCCCCCAAATGGGCTCCGGCCCGGGAGAATGTAAAAAAAGACACAACTGAAGCAAAACACAATCCCCGACGGTGAACCAGGCAGTCACTGTTTACGGGCCACCAGTGCCCTCTAATGGCGGGAAGCGGGACTGTCACCCTCTGCGTGGCTCCCGGCGGAGGGGCTGCCCTGCCCTGTGGGGTGAGGTGGGGTGGCTGCGTCCCGGCTTGGCGGTGTCCAGAGAGCCTCAGTTTCCCGTGGGGTGCTGCAGACCCCACAGGTGTCCCCATAACCTGCAAAAATCCAGACAGCAAGAGAGAGGAGTAACTCGCACAGAGGTGTGCTGGCCCACAGGGATACATGGACTCATCCCGGTGCGCCCCAGCAACTGGCGCCCCCCCAGAGGCAGGCAGAGGTAATGGGAATGTATGGGATTTCTCCCCCCACCCCCCAATAGGCGCCCCCATCACTTCCTATCCACCACTCTGCCAAGGTGCCTAGCACACCCCTGAACTCGCATCGTTTGACATGACCAAGGATGGATGGTGGTTTCTCTCTTCGAAATGTTGTTGTTCAGTCACACAGTCAGTTCCAACCCCCTGCGACCCCATGGACTATTGCACGCCAGGCACCCCTGTCCTCCACTATCCTCCTCAACCCGCCCAACTCTGTGCCCATTGCATCAACAATACCATCTAGCCATCTCATTTTTGGCCACCCCCTTCTTAGGCCCATGACCTTTCCCAGCATCAAGGCTTTCTCCAGTGAAGCCTCTCTTCTCATTTGGTGGCCAAAGTACTTTAGCTTCATTTTCACTATTTGACCATCCAAGGATCAGTCAGGGTTGATTTCTTTTAAGATCGACCCATTTGTTCTCCTCACTGTCTAGGGTACTCTCAAGACTTTCCTCCAACACCACATTTCAAAGGTGCTCAGCTTTCCTTATGGTCCAGCTCTCACAACCATACATTACCACTGGGAATACCATTGCTTTGACTATGCAGACTTTTGTTTGCAAGGTGATGTCTCTACTTTTCATTACGTTCCCTAGGTTGCTCATAGCTTGTCTCCCAAGAATCAGTCTTCTTTTTATTTCATGGCTACAATCACCATCTGCAGTAATTTTGGATCCAAAGAAGCAGTGGTGGGCTCCAAATTTTTAAAAAAATCTTCCTTGTGAAGAGATGGAAGTCGTGGGTAACAAGGAGGACCCCTCTCTGACTCCTAGCAGTGCCACTCTGGGCACCCAAATTAGCTTGGGAGCTGCCCTTGTATTTCAGCCAGGTGGAAAGCTCTCTGTTCCTCCAAAAGGGAAGGACTCGCAGGTGAGGTCTTAAAGGGACCTGCTTTCCCTTTCGGTAGCTGACCTGAGCAATTGATGCTTTCTGTCTATGTTTAGGAACCAGGAGCTAGACTTAGTGCCCCAGAACGCCCAGTGAACATAACAGCTCCAAAATTGGCTTTTGCAGAAAAATGTTATTGTTCGAAACAAAACAGGTAAGGCAGGGGCAGCATCAGAAATTTCCGGGCCTGGTAAGCACCCAACACACACATTTTGGCCACGCCCCTGTGGTTTTCTGTGCATGCGTGGTTTGTTTGCGCATGCACAGATCAGTGGTTTCCTGGCGACGCCGGGGCCCTGTCATCTCCAGGGTCGGGACAGGAGTCCTAATGGTCCCCCCCCCCCCATGGCGGCCCTGAGGACAGGACAATAAGGCAAAAGAAGATGGCACCCCATCCTGAAAAAAGGACTTTTACCCACAAACAGACTCAGGGCTGAAAAGTAAAACTGCCAAATCAAAAGCCTAAAGAAAGTTTGAAATAAACAAACCTTTCAGTCCGCAAAAATCTGCCCTTCTCAAAAAGGAGCAAAAGAGTGGAGCCTTCTGCATGCCAAATTAGTGTGTTGGCCTTTCCGCTTGCTAATTATGGGGACGATCCTTCTGGAAACTTCTGCTGAAGCTTGGGTCAGTCGACTGACCTGACCCCTCAGCAATCCACACAGGAAAGCCAAACCCTAACCACCACCGTGATGTTTCCAGCCTACTATTGTATCCACCGTCCTTTCACCTGCTCTTCCTCCGGCCAATGTGAATGTGGGAGGTGGCCAAGGCTATAAGCCAAAGGTCTGTATGACCTTGCCCAGCAGCTTAATGTAGATGTTAAACAGCACAGACAAGATATGGGGCTGCGGTGGCTCAGTGGTTAAGAAGCTCGCCTTATTAGCTGGAAGATTGGCAAGCCAGCAGCTCGAGACCCGGGTACTGCATGATGGAATGAGCGCCTGTCTCTTACCCAGCTCCTGCCAACCTAGCAGATTGAAAGCAAAAAAATTCCAAGAAGATAAACAGGGACCACTTTGGTGGGAAAAGATCTTGGGGACATAAAAGGAGCCTCATTGGGGCATCCCCTGAGTGGAGTTTCTCTAGCAAAAATCCTTTCAACCCAGAATAATTTCTGACATGAAATTATTATAGTAAAACACGATGACAGACCCAGATGCACTCTGTAGACATGATCAAGGAGGAAGGACCAGAGCCAGTCCAATGCTGACCTGCTGACCCCAACTGGTCCAGTAAAATACCAAGTTCAATGGTATAACTGCTGAGAGATCCAAGAGGGCAAGCAAGGATGTATTACCCTGTCAGTCTCTCAGAGATGTCTTATAGCAGAAAGACCTGTCAGGATCCTCTTACTCACAAGTAGCATCTCGGCCTCCTTGTAATGGGATCTCACCTGAATAGTGCCTGCTCTCCTGGCTAGACAGTCCAGGTTTTTTAAGTTTGCCTTCTCACTCCTGATTTGATCTAGGTGGTAAGCAAGGTAGCTCATAGGAACTCAATTAGTGTAGATAAGGTAGCACTGAGCCAAGTAAACACTTCAGTCATCTTCAGATAATTCAAAAGTATATTGTAATCAGAGTAAGTTACAGAAAAAAGTTCATCAGAAGTTCAGAAAGCATATCAAAATAAAGAAAGGTGCTTTTTGGGGAAAGCCCAGCGGCCCCCCTTCTGGCTTAAGCACCTACATGATTGCTGTTCTCCCTTAGCGCCAACCTAAGGCCCGTGGCACCATTTCATGTGGCCCCCCACCCCTCCAAGGAATTCAAGAAACAAAATGGCCACCCCTTTGAAGCTGTTGGAACAAAATGGCCACCCCCATTGTGCAGGCAAAGCAAAATGGCTGTCTGGCCCTTGAAGCTGACTGAGAGACCGTGACCTGGCTGAAAAGGTTGGGAACCCCTGCTCTAAGGCATGTTCCGTGATCATGTGGTAGGCATGACTAGACACCGGAGTGTACAGAACACTGGTTAGCTTCCCACCAAAGTGGTACCTATTTATCTACTTGCAATTTCTCGCTTACAAAATATTTGACTAGAAAGGATTCTGGCCTCACCTAGCATGCCTCTGTATCTGCATCTATGTTGAACATCCAGCCTTCTCAGAATGACCTGGAGAACATCCCAGGATTGCTTTTGTGTGTAATTGTGGCTTCAGTTCTGTGAAATACCTCTGTGTGAGAGAAAAAACATATGTAGTTCTGTAATTGATTTGGACTAGCAGCTAAAAATAGTTCAGGATTTTAAAGCTGACATCATTGGCTTGTGGGAGCCAAATGACTCTGCTCTTGGTAGCACACATCTGATGCAACAATCAAAAGTCTTCAAAAAGTAGTGGTATTCTGATTTGGGGCATGTTTACGTAGGTGGAAGCCCCACTATGTTCATCATAACTTGCTCCCAGCTGTTGTCATTGTTGTTTTAACTGCCTTTTAACTCACAATGTTATGCTCCCAAGATAGGTTGCAGTAGTCAGCAAGAAACATAAAAATAGTACTGTATAATAATTTGGTGTCAGAAATTATTCTGGGTTGAAAGGATTTTTGTAAAAGAAACTCCTTTCAGGGAATGCCCAAATGAGGCTCCTTTCATGTCCCCAAGAGCTGGGACAGAGATGGGTACTCAATCCAACCTAATGCCCACGGGCCGGATCTGGCCCATTTCATGTGGCCCCCACCCCTCCATAGGCATTTGAGAAACCAAATGGCTGCCCTTTTGAAGCTGTTGGGACAAAATGGCCATCCTCATTGTGCAGGCAAAATGCCTGTCCAGCCCTCAAAGCTGACTGAGAGAGTATGACCCGGTCCCAGCTTGAAAAGGTTGGGAACCCCCGCCCTACAAAAACTATTAAAATATTGAACAGCATAAGAAGAACACACAACCGAAGTAAAATGTAAAAACCACCATACTTAAGTTAGTACACCAAATTAATGGCCAGATGCTTAAAATTAGAAGCCCCACACTATTAAACAACAGCAGAAGCTGAACAGGTTATGGCATCACATATATCTAAAAACCAACTGGGTTAGGAAGGTCTTTAAAGCCCAACTGAAGTTGAGAGCTAAACATATTTCTCTCAGGAAGCTCTTAAGAGAGGGATACAGAATTTACATTTTTGTTCAGTAACAACAAGAGACACGGCTAGAATGAGAGACAAGCCTAACATAGACAGAGACATGGAGACAGACACTCACTATTGTGATGCCACAGACACTAGGGGTGAAGTCTGTTTCAAAATAATGCCAGAATAATATAGAGGGATAGTGTTGTATAAGAACTAAAAAGGTCTGGGTTTAAAGCTGTATTCAGTCATTATGCATACTAGGTTCATGACTCTCTTAATCTACACTAATAATAATTTTGTGTCAGAAATTATTCTGGGTTGAAAAGATTTTTGCAGGAGAAACTCCACTTACAGGACGCTCAAATGTGGCTCCTTTCATGTCCCCAAAAGCTGGGACAGAGAAGGGTGCTCAATCCATCATGCAGTACCTGGGTTTCAAACTGCCGACTTGCCAGTCTTCTAGCTAACAAGGCAAGCTTCTTAACCACTGAGCCACCAATTTACATTACTGCACAGGGTTGTGAGGGGGAAAACATTGAACACAACCCCCTCTTATTTGTGAACAGTGGCCAACGTTTCTGGAATCTAAATACAGTCCTGAATGTCATAAAGTAGAAGACCAGAAAACCTGAAATTTCTGTAGCAAATTTCTTATGGTGCTGAATGTGGTGCTACCAATCCTACCAGCTTCATCAGTGAAACATTTCAAAGGAACCTTTAAGTTTAACCAATCTGTCTGATGAAGTGGACTTGGTCCACGAAAGCTCACGTTTAAATATAGCAGTTAATCTTTAAGGTGCCAAAACATTTTTATCTTCTTTTGCTGTTTTGTTTACTCTCAGATATGTTTGCGCAGACTGACACGGCTACACTTTAAACATTTCGACTAATCTGTTTTCTTTCTCACAAACTGCAAATATATTTACATATTAACTGCCCTCCCCTCAATGTGCATATTTGAGATACTAATGGCGTGGTGGAGCCACGTTCAGACAAATGACTACTAGGTACAGAATGAATTTGGTCAACTCTGGAATCCCAAAGTGAACCGGACTGTACTGGAGCAAATTGTACAAGTTCCAGATCAAAGCAGAATGGGCACATTCAGGTCTAGGGTGAAGCAAAAGCCATTATAACTGATGCAGCAAACCAAACATCTAAAATGTTGCAGAGTTTTGAATTCCAGGTAAAATTTCCTGTGGGATCCGCGCACACAATTGGCATAACTGGCCCTGACAGAACCCTGGTAAAGGGTGATCACATCGTTACCAGGGGTTCCTGAGGGGACAGAAATTGGGGGAGCGGAATATTAGATAGAGTTTAATTCATCAATAGCTGATCTGACAAACAGCTTGGACAATAGAGAGCTAATGACTAACACGCTAGGCACGTAATAGGTAATCTTGCGTCTGCGGATTACTTTAAGCCCTAGAGCCAATACTAGCCACTTGTTTACCCCGGATAACACGGAACAATGTATTTCCCCTGCTGTTAATTAAGTTAGCTAATTAACTTCCCCTGTAGTCTTCCCCAATTAACTTGTGTAAACGTTAGGTGTGAAACCTGCCAGTATCGCAATGCTTTTACATGCAGCCTAAAAATGATAAATACTGTTCATTGGTCTTCATTAAATCACTGGTCTTCGTTCCATCTTGCCTCGTGACTCATTGCTTGACCAGTCTCCTCCGGGACCCAACAGTTTCCGATCCAGCTTGCGCAACCCGCTTCGCGGCCCAGATCCAACATATGGTGACCCCGACGTGATCTACTCGTGAGTAAGCGATCTTCTCGGTCCGGTTCTATGCCAGAACCATGTCCGAATCGTACCGGAGGACAGTGCTGCAGCTCTGGTCAGAAAGCCATCCGATCTGAGTGACAGCTATGCTGCGAGGCATTCCAGAGAGGCAGAGCATGCTCCAAAGCTCTGAGGCAGCTTGCTCAGTGGAAACACGTTCCGCTCAGGGTCGGCTGTGAAACCCTGACTTCGTTGCAGAGGCCGCTGAGGGCCTGTGGCAGCAGCCCACGTTCCGAGTTCCTTCCCAGAGGTTCATCATGCCAGACCTGTTACCTAACCTCAGACGCGTCGCTTCGTCCCGAGGAGGAAAACTTCAAAGGACTGGCAGGTAATATGGAGACTTGTTCTCAGCGACAACGTCCGACCGCTAACCAGAGAACTCACTTAATGGAGTTCAAGGCCCTGGCCAGGGTATACCATACACGCATTCACAGCACCCAGTTAGCGGATCTTTTGGTGTACTTGGGGGAAAATTGTCTGCTTTATCCAGAAACAGACATGCTTAACCTCCAACTTTGGGATAGCATAGGGGCCTGCATTCAGCAAGCACCTAGAGCTCCAGATAGCATAATCAGCATGTGGAGCAAGTGTAGGAAGCTCTTAGCAGAGGTAGACCCAGTCTGGATGGAGGCCGAGGAACCCCCAGCGCAGTCAGAGTCATCAGCCCCAACGGCTCTATATCCGTCATTTCAGCTCAAGCAGGGTAGTGTAGGGAGCTTTCCCTCAGTGACAGCTGCAGCCATCACTGAAGGAATGCATGGTATGAGAAGCGCTGGTGCTTCTCTGACAGTTAAAAGTTCCCAGACTACCAAGAGTTCCATCCAGCACATGGTTGAGGAAGAAACCAGTAAGGGAGAGTTGCCAGCAGAAGAACTAGCTGAGCTTAGGCAGATATGCCCAGTTTGCATAGAGGTAGATGCCCTCATGGGTCAGCAGCAAGTGATCCATTCGCCAGTTCCGTACAAGCTGCTTATGGCTATACGGAAGGCAATCACAGAGACAGGACTTCAGAGTCGCTTCACCAGGGGCACGCTTCAGCAAGTGTGCAAAACTATGATGCTCATTCTGTACGACTGGAAAGCCATCATGCGAATGATGCTCAACCCCAGCCAGTATTTGCTATGGGACAGCGAGTATCATCTCGAAGCGCAGGCAAGGGCTGCCAGGATGGGCGGAGCAGTAATTCCTGACCAGCTATATGGTTCAGGTCTATTCGAATCCGTTGATGCGCAGACCGCCTTGCCAATCACCACCCTTCACTTGGTGGCTGAGACAGCCTTCAGGGCTTATCTCAAGGTCCCAGCAGCTGGCAAAGCAGCCAAAAATTACACAGCAGTCAAACAGGGTGCTCAGGAGTCCTACATGGACTTTATCAATAGATTGGAGGAAGCAGTCAGTAGACAGATTGACAATGAGCAAGCCCAACAGGAGCTCATGATGAAGCTGGCGAAAGACAACGGCAACCTTGACTGCCGTAAGATCTTGCAGTCACTGGGCAATTGTCCTGATCTGACTCTCATGGACATGATTAGGGCTTGTGCCAATGTTGGTACAGATTCCTACAAAATGGGTCTGTTGGCAGCGGCGGTACAAGGCGGTAGGAAGCCCAAAAACAGGACCAAAGGAGCATGTCACAATTGTGGCAAGATCAGTCATTTCGCTAGAGAATGCCGACACACCAAGGGCAGCGGCCAAAACGCCGGCTGTCCCAAGGCTCTGACCACCCCTTGTCCACGATGCAATAAAGGCTTCCACTGGGCCAGGAACTGCCCGAATTCGGGAAACTGGAACTCGGGCTTGTCTCTGGCCCCGGTCCAAACAGAGACCTCAGTCGCTCTGGGAGAGCCAGAGCTGGATTAAATTCCAGTCACATTCCCTGCATTCCGGAGGTGCAGGCCAGCAGTGCGGGACTAGATTTGACTTGCCAGTCAGAAGTCACATGTGACTTGCCAGGCACAGTCTATCTGGTCGATTCCCAGTACATGGGACCCCTGCCTAAAGGCTACATAGGTTTAGTTTTGCCCCGTAGTATCGCAGGAACGCGAGGAATTCTAGTAATTCCGGGAGTCATTGGCTCCAATTTTTCGGGTGTTCTCCAAGTTCAACTCTGGACACACCTACCCCAAACCATTCACAAGGGAGACACGTTAGCGCAACTGATCATGGTACCATGTCACTCGCCAGCAGGCAGCCAGGAAAGGCTCAGGGACAGCTCAGAGTCCAGGTTGGAAGACCGCTCGAGTGCAGAAGGGGCAGTGCAAGGATACCAGGTCTTAGCGGCAGTGGAAACCAACATAGAGTGGAGATGGCGGCCAGTCATAAAGGTATTTTTAAATAAAAAAACTTTTGATGAGCTGTTAGATACCGGAGCTGACGTCAGCGTGGTCAGCCAGAGTCAGTGGCCATGTGAGTGGGCTCTCAAGCCAGTCTCCGATGTGTGGGGGGTAGCCGGTGTTCAAGAAGCATTTAGAAGCCAGAACTGGGTAGAAGTCATGATCCCCGAAGCTGATGGCACAGCGGTCATCCGGCCGCACATTCTGGACATGCACGTCAACCTTTGGGGGTGAGACATCCTACAGCAGTACCATGCCACTCTTACCTTCGGGTAATGGCTCTACCACTTAAATGGCTTACCAACACGCCAGTCTGGGTAGAACAATGGCCGGTAGTAGGGGAGAAATTAGTCGCTCTGAAACAGCTGGTGAAAGAACAGCTAGATGCAGGACATATAGAACGGTCCACCAGTCCTTGGAATTTGCCCATATTTGTTATCAAGAAAAAGTTGGGAAAGTGGCGACTCCTTCACGATCTCAGAGAGATCAATAAATGTATCCAGCCAATGGGTCCGCTTCAATGCGGCATCCCGAATCCGAACATGATCCCCGAGGGTTGGGAGATCTTGGTCGTAGACTTAAAAGACTGTTTTTATACCATTCCCTTAGATGCTAGGGATCGGGAAAGGTTCGCTTTTACAGTGCCAGTCGTGAACCACAGAGAGCCCACGCAACGTTACACGTGGAAATATTTGCCACAGGGGATGCTCAACTCGCCCACCCTGTGCCAAATTTACATTCACGACGCACTGGAAAAGTTCCGAAACCTTCACCCCACAGTTTTAGTGTGTCACACAGTTTTAGTGTGTCATTTCATGGATGACATCCTGGTCGCAGCGCCGCAACTCGGCAGCGAAATGTTTAAAGACCTCCAGGCCACTCTGGGGGGGAAAGGGTTACTCATTGCCCCGGAGAAAGTTCAGAGAACCGAGCCATTTTCATACTTGGGCCATTGGCTTCTCCGTTCTTTCGCAGCACCAGTTTTGCCACAGATCAACTTAAAGGATTCAGTCACCCTTGTAGAATTGCAACAGATTCTGGGGAATATCAATTGGGCCAGACCATATTTTAGGCTAGATACAGACCTTCTGAAGCCGCTCTTCTTGCTGGTAACGCTAGGTAAGCAGCCGGCAGACCGGATACACATTCCATCAGAGGCGCGCTTGACTCTCGAAAAGGTCAACCAAGTTCTCAGCCAGAGATGGGTGGACAGGATTAGCCAGGGGCCATATGCTCCTGTTCTAAACCTTACATCGTCCGGACAGGATCCATGTTTACCGGAGCCCTAGGGGTGGACTCTGAGCGGGGGGCGAGTATCGTGGAATGGGTCTTAAATCACTGGTCTTCGCTCCATCTTGCCTCTTGTCTCATTGCTTGACCAGTCTCCTCCAGGACCCAACAGCCGCTTCGCGGTTCTGATCCAGCTTGCGCAACCCGCTTCGTGGCCCAGATCCAACAATTTCCTGTAGCTGCACAGTAGAAATATACCATCTTTTGTTTCTGATTCATCAAAATGACCCATCTGTCACCCTTTCAATTTTAATGCCCAAATATGTGGCATCCTCTAACTCTTTGATGTCTACTTGTTTGTTAAGATGGTGTACATTCTCTTTGTACTCCTGTCCTGTTCCCTTTAAGTGGTTACCATCAGGTTATCTACATAGGCAAGAATGAAAATTAAATGTCAATTTCTGCTTCTGATACAAAAGCAGTGTTCTGCATCACATTGCTTGAAGCCTTGTTCCAGTAGCACTTTCTTTGGTTTCATGTTCCAAGATTGAGCAGCTTGCTGCAGTCCATAGGCCTTTTCTTGGTTTACGTACAAAAACCAAGATGGTTTGGTTGATGAAGCCCAGTTGCTCTCCCATACAGAGCTCCTCAGCAATCTCTCATTGTAGAAAGGCAGTCTTGACATATAAGAGCTTGGCTTCCATCTTTCTGAAGACCACCACACTCAGGAGCATTCTTACTGTGCTGTACTTGATAACAGGAACAAACATTTCATTGAAATCTTCTCATTTCATTAGGAAGCCTTTGGCATCTATCCTTGCCTTGTAGCAGTTCATTCCTCCATTGGCGCCTTGTTTTACCTTGAACACCCACTTGTACCCAATGGCTTTCTTGTCCACATCTCATTCTTGTGCAATGGTTCTATCTCTTCATTTTCTCCATTTGGCAGCTTCAGCTGAAACATCTGCTTAATCTCATCCCAGGCACTAGCTTGTTTATCAGCAATGACCTTGGAACTTAGGACAGGTGAAGAGCTTATACACCTTTGTTGGGTTGTGATGGATGTCTGCTAGTTTGCTCTGGAACATAGGTGCCTCTTCTAGTTCAACAGCTTCAACATCTCCGTCTGTGTACCTTTCTCTTAGAGAACTGCACTCAGGTTATGTGTCATTGCCTTCTTGTTTCATATCTATCTCAGGATATAAAGGGATTGGCACAGCTGCATCTATGAGACATCCAATATACTGGTCTTCCTCTTTAGAAATCTCAGAGGTTTCACTTTTTTGCTGTCTTTTGTTTTACATTGGCTTCAACTGCTTTTAATATTATCACTTTAATAACCTCTGCTCGCAGGGGCACAGCAAAGCAAAATACTGTAGTCTGGTTCGTTCTAGAGTCTAGTTTAATGTTGTCTCTATCTTCAAAAAGGGCAAAGAAAAGAAACCGGGAAACTACAGCAAGTCAACCTGATATCAATCTGAGGGGAAATTCTGGAGCAGAGAATAAGTTCTGTAAGCACTTTGAAAGCAATGCAGTAATAACTAGAAGCCAACATAAATTTGTCAAAAACAAATCATGTCAGACTGATTTTATCTCATTTTTTGATTGGGTATCTTCCATGTTAAATGGTGGGAATGCTGTAGGTATAATATATCTTGAGCCTTTGATAAAGTGCCCTATGGCCCATTGCTATTCTGATTAGCAAGCTAATTAGATAGCACAAGTGTCAGGTGGAATCACACTTTGTTATATAACTGTACTCAGAGAGTGATTATTATTATTATTATTATTATTATTATTATTATTATTATTATCATCATCATCATCATCATCATCATCATCATCATCATCATCATATCATCATCATCATCATCATCATCATCATCATCAACAACAACAACAACAACAACAACAACAACAACAACAACAACAACAACAACAACAACAACAACAACAACAACAACAACAACAACAACAACAACAACAACAACAACAACAACAACAACAACAACAACAACAACAACAACAACAACAACAACAACAACAACAACAACAACAACAACAACAACAACAACAACAACAACAACAACAACAACAACAACAACAACTGGGTGCTGTGCCTAAAGACCTAGGCAGGCACTTAGAAACAATTGGAGTTGGCAAAATCACCATCAGTCAGCTGCAAAAGGCCACCCTGCTGGGATCTGCTCGCATAATTCGCTGATACATCACACAGTCCTAAATGCTTGGGAAGTGTTCGACTAGTGCTTTATGATACAAAATCCAGCATTGTTATCTTGTTAGCTGTGTGTTTGAGGATAATAATAATAATAATAATAATAATAATAATAATAATAATAATAATAATAATAATAATAATAATAATAATAATAATAATAATATACCCCGCCTCCTGGTGCGAGCACCACTCAGGGCAGCTAACAACACAGAGAGAAAAAACAATATGCAATGTACAGTACACAATACAATAAATACAATATATAAGCACACCCAATATACAATACAATATAAACAATATAAACATGATATTAATGGTTCCCTCTTAAATTGAGTGATGATAATAAATGGGGTACCACAAGATTTAGTCCTGGCCCTGGTACTGTTTAGCATTTTCATTACTGACTTGGATGAGGAAGTGCAGGGAATTCTTATCAGATTTGCAGATGACACAAAATTGGGTCTAATGACTAATACCTTGGAAGACAGGAACAGAATCTTAAAAGATCCTAACAGACTTGAAGACTAGGCTGAAAGCAACAGATTGAAATTTAATTGGATTAAGTGCAAAGTTCTATACCTAGGAGGAAAAACCAGATACACAGTTACAAGAGAGAAGAGACAGTAAGCCAATGCTATTTTATGCTGCATTAAAAGTAGTATACGTAGTTTGCAAAACCCATGAAGTACTATTAGTCCCCCTATATTTGGCATTAGTTAGATCACTTCTAGAGTACTGTGTCCAGTTCTGGACATTGCACTTAAAGAAGGGTGTCAACAAAATGGAACAAGAAGAGGGCAACAAGGATGATCAGGGAACTGGATTTTTTTTTTAAAAAAAACTGATGTTGTTGTGCTTCCTGATATAAAAAAGTGTGACTTGTGCTACATTCTCTTTTAGAAAATTATCCTTCTTTAAACCAGCCAAATTCACGGAGAGGGGCATGCTGTATTTTCTGCCCATACAAAATATTAGAAGAGGAACCCTGTTGGGTCAGAAGATTTCATAGTGTAGTGTTCTATCCATACAGTCAGTGGTGGGATTCAGCAGGTTGACCCCCAGTTCACCAGAACTGGTAGCAGAAATTCTGACTGGCCCCACACATCCATGTTTTGAAATAAAGTAGTCCTAATTTGGGTGCAACGCAGAGGTTTTCCCCTGCCCATGCCCACCATACCATGCCCACAGAGTAGGTAGTAAATTATTTTGGATCCCACCACTGCATACAGTAGCTAACACAATTGAAAGTAGAATCTTTTTATTTTATTTATCAAAAATGTAAAACAAAAAGAATCCACATCTAAAAAAACTTACTACCTTAAGACTAGCCAAAAAACATACACACAAAAAAGTCTATGAGGGCTACAATACCTCTGTCATGTCAATACAGGGAGGGATACATAATAATCCTAAACAGTGGCTAAAATGACAGTGATGATGAGTAGGATTAATTCTACTCTGAAAAAGGAAAAAACCTTTCCATATCTTCTGTTGTACATACCATGCATAAATGTATGCATCTCATCACCCATATGATTGCTTCCTTTTCTTTCCTAGGATGAACTGCTCTGATGTTGTAGTCATTTCACATGTGGGCATTGTTCCAGTTCCAAGATTATTTTGGTTGCCCTTTTCTTCAACTTTTACTGACCTACAATGTTATTTTCTTGTTGCAGTGATCAGAACTGTGTACAATAGTCTAGCAGTATGATATTGGCATTTATTTTCAATTTCTAATTATGTCCAAGACCTTTTTAACAGCAGCCAACCACTGATTTGACATTTTCCTTAAACTAGCCAATCCATCCCAGCCCCACAATCCTACTCCTTGATCCATCACTGGCTGCTCAACTCCTACTAGTGTGGATGTGAAGTTGATTTGCCTTTTAAAAACCTGAGCATGAAAGGATCCCTTTAGACATTTTCACAACCCATTTTAACCTCATCACCTAAAACCATGATGTCGCACCTTGGCACTCCAGATGTTCTTGGACTTCAATTCCCAGAAGCCCCAGCCCCTGTGAATCCACATGAATGGGTCTACTGCGATTCATCCGGCCCACGCCACCCTCATCACTCCTGGAAGCGGAAGTAAAACGCACCCATACGGAGGAAGGGTTAACCCAGAAAAGACTTAACTATACAGGTGCATTTTACTTCCACTTCTGGGAGTGATGAGGGCAGCGTGGGCTGGATGAATCGCAGTAAACACATTCGTGTGGATTAACAGGGGCTTGGGCTTCTGGGAACTGAAGTCCAAGAACATCTGGAGTGCCAAAGTTCACCATCATAGACCTAAAATAATGATGTGTCACCAGCAAAAATTTGCCACGTCACTATTCATACCTAACTCCTGAACATTTATTGACAAGGTCAAAAGCACCAGTCATACCACATACCCAAAAAAACTGTAGTGCTCACTCCTCTTTCCTGTAAGATGTAACCACACATTTCTACTTTGTTTCCCATTTTTAAAGCAGTTGACAATCCACAAAGAGAATACTTCTTTTCCCATGATGACTAAAGTTTGCTTAGGACTGCTTGGTGGAGTCTTGTTTTGGTACTTTCTTCTATCACTTTGTCTAAAAGTTGTTTCAAGTCATTGCTGCTTTCTGCCGCCAATATGGGGGGTCATTCTTCTTCTTCTGCCATATCCAAATCCGAATGTTGATGATCCTCATGGCGATCAGCCGTGAAGACTGTCCTGAGAATATAATTCAATGGCCTTTCCTCTGCTTTCCACATCGCTCCATGACCTCCATACCACTGGTCCAGTTCAACAAGTCACTTTCTGGTCCTGAGCTCTTTTGGCACGCAAAGTCCTCCTTGGCCCCAGGCCAGTATTGATGAAGCTGCTGTCCTCCATCAAGATAGATTCAAGTGGGATTTAATCCACTTGGGGATCATCGCCCTTCCCTGTGGACTTCGGCACCCACTGATGTAAGTCCCCAGGGTTGTCAGGTTAGTTAACCACTGCCCAGGGGTGTGCTGGCTACACTAAAAGGGTGCTGGACAGGGAGGAAGGGGGTGGCACCTATGCATGATGTCATGGATTGTAGCCACCAGGTGACATACTTCTGCCCACCTCTGCGGAGCGCCAGTCACTGGGGCACACCGGGACTTGTCTCTGTGTCCCAAATGGCCAACACGGGTCTGCCACCGCCTGACACTCAGCTTTGAGTTACAGTCTATTCAAGTGTTTCCCAAACTTTGGTTCTTGGACTCCATTTCCCAGAAGCCTAAGTCAATTCCTCAAAGCACTGATCAGCCAATATACTGACTTAGGCTTCTGGGAATTGAAGTTCCCTGTGGGGCGTGGGTTCTACTTTGGGAACCACTGCTCTATTCTATTACCATAGCAGTATAACCTGGCCATACTGTCTGGGGTGATTCACATCTTTAGCTATAAAATCAAGCGTTAACCATTGGAACTTCACATAGGATCCTAAGCCAGGCCCTACTAGCCTGCACCGACCATTCGTGCACACGCCTGAACTGGGTCCGCAGGTCAACAAAGGTTTGAGAAATGCACCAGTGGGGCAAGAGCCCCACAAACGCGAAAAAGGGGAACAACTTCATTTCCCAACGTTCTTTGCGCTGCACCGCACCACAGCCAATCAAGCTGAGAGCCGCGAGCACAAAGAACATTGAGAAATGCGTCGCGGCCAATCAAAATTGAGCCGCAGGAAAAAAACGCAGCACAAACACAAACCACAAACCCATAACTACAAGCCCCAGAGTCCTGCGTGCCATAAGCGCGCAGAATGCTGAAAAGCCCGCCGCGCGAAAAATTAAAATTAAAAACCCAGTGCCTCACAGCCACACAAAACAAACAAGTGGCCTCAAGCACCACAGGGGTTCCCGCGGTCTGCCCAGCAAGGCCAGCCCATGGGAAGGAAAGCCCACCCCCCAATGCCACCTGAAGCGGCGCTGGGATTCCCGTGGTCCGGCCACCGAGGCCAGCCCGGGGGAATAAAAGCCCACACACACACTCCGCCTGAAGTGGTGCTGGGATTCCTGCAGTTTGGCCAGCAAGGCCGGGACACAGGAACAAAAGCCCACCCCCCCACACACACACACCTCCTGAAGCAGCGCTGGGATTCCTGCGGTCCGGCCAGCGAGGCTGGGACTCATGAACGAAAGCACACCCCTACACACACATGCCGCCTGAAGTGGCGCTGAGATTCCCGCAGTCTGGCCAGTGAGGCTGGGCCGCAGGAAGGAAAGCCCACCCCCACCCCCAAATGTCGCCTGAAGCAGCATTGGGATTCCCGCGGTCTGGCCAGCGAGGCCATGCCGCGGGAAGGAAAGTGTTTCACTTTCAAGTGGGGGCCAAGGCACTGGTGCCTTGAAAGTGAACCCATTTCCAGGGAAGTAAAGCCAGCGGACGGCGCTCCGCCCGCTGACTTTACTTACCGAAAAAGTGTTTCGCTTTCAATCGGGGGCCAAGGCACCAGTGCCTCCCCACCCCCTTGAAAGAGAAACAAAAGTAAAAAACAACACCAAAATAATTAAAATAAATAAACCATTAATTAAAAAAATTACAAACAAAAACATCCAAAATTAACCAAAACCAAAAATAACAAACACAAAAAACACATAAAAACACCAAAAAAGATAAACAAAATAAACCCACAAAAGAAATTAAACCAGACAACTTACCAGCACACGTCCTCCCTCCATGACGGCTGGAAATGAAATGAGGAAAGAAAGAGACTACTTACCGGAAGAAGTGCCACCCGGAGGCCAGTAGAGAAAAAACAGTCAAAGTAAAAGAAACACTCAACAGTCCCACCCAGAGGCCACAAGAGAAAAAACAGTCAAAAACATAACATTACATCACACATTCACACAAATCACAAACAAATCACAAAATAATAAAATAAAAACATTTCTAAAATCCTCTGTAGATTTTTCACTCAACCCCCCCCCAAACATCTAAACACAGTTTAAAAACAGTGAATGTACAAAAACATGTACTTTCACATTTTTAAAATTATTATCCAAGGTACAACTATTTAAAAAATTGACATACTAAAACATTATTTGGTAAAATAATATAATTGTACAAAATGATATCATCCTTTCCTCTTTTTTTAATCCACAAAAACAAACCCAAAAAAGCTGATCACAGTTTATAACAGCCCGTGTGTATAAATAAACATTAAAAAAAACAATTACAGACTAACCTCATTTGTACAAACATTAACAAAACAAAAACTTTCCAACACAATTTAAAACAGCCCGGCAACGCCGGGCAACCTCTGCTAGTATCTTTAATTATTTATGTTTCTTCCACGAGTTTCCACTCCTCCTTCATCTGAACTTAGTTTAGCTTTATGTATGGTGTGTTTTGTGTACAGATTGAACAAAAAAGGGAATAAAAATATACCCCTATCTGACACCTTTGTGTGTAGGAAAACATTTTGTCTTTCTGTATTCTGTTCTAATACACTGTAGTAGCTTCTTGGCCACGATACAGGTTACAAATCAGGAGAATCAAGTGGTTGAGGCACACCATTTCTTTCAGAATCATCCATAGTTTCTCATGATCCACATAATCAGAGGTTTTGCTGAAGTTTATAAAGCACAGACCCATGATTCCCAACATGGGTCACACACCCCACAGGGGGGCAATTTGATTTTTAAGGGGAGCAATTGAGAAGGAGACGCGTTCTTTGGAAGCTTGTTTAGGCTAAGTTAATGGCCTTTTAGGCTTCTTCCATATGAATAGGAGTTCACTTTTTGAATAACAATAACAATAACAATAACAATAACAATAACAATAACAATAACAATAACAATAACAATAACAATAACAATAACAATAACAATAACAATAACAATAACAATAACAATAACAATAACAATAACAATAACAATAACAATAACAATAACAATAACAATAACAATAACAATAACAATAACAACAACAACAACAACAACAACAACAACAACAACAACAACAACAACAACAATAATAATAATAATAATAATAATAATAATAATAATAATAATAATAATAATAATAATAATAATAATAATAATAATAATAATAATAATAATAATAATAATAATAATAATAATAATAATAAATGTCACGGAGGGGGGGCATCAGGATTTTACAGATACTTAGGTGAGGCATGGTAAAAAAAAAAAGGTTGGGAACCACTGGCATGGATTGAAATTGCTTTATATGCTCCAGTAGCCAGCAGGTACTTGCAATATGATCTCGAATGCCTCTTATTTTTTGAAATTTAGTTCGAACATTAGGCATTTCTCACTCCATGTAAGGTAGATGCCTTTGTTGTAACACCTTGAGTATCACTTTGCTTGCATGGGAAATTACAGCAATAGTTCTATAATTACTGCACTCCTTGGTATCTTTTTTTCCTGTGGATTGGCTATACGTACAGTAAAACCTCACATAAAGAGCACCTCGCTTAGAGACTAACCCACTTAAAGAGCAGAATTTTCTCTGAATGGTCGCCTCGCTTAACAACTAAAACCAACCAAAAACTCGCTTAACAACTAAATCGGGGTTCACAATCCCCTCCCCCCTTCCAGAAGTCACAATTGGTCACTTACAATGGTGTTTCGCTTAAAGAGCAAACTCGCTTAAAGAGCAATCCCATGGAACACATTGTGCTCTTTAAGCGAGGTACCACTGTATATTGAATGTTGCCAGTCTATGGGCCATTCTTTTGTGTTCCATATTTGTTGGCATATTGTTAAGATTTTGACAGATTCAATCTCTGTGGCTTGAAATAGTTTTATTGATATCCCATCTGCACAACTGTTAAAGGTACAGTACTGGGATATTTTCTCCTTTTTCATGTGATCACTCTATCCACACACAGTGCAAATCTCCTCTAAAATAAGGTGCTGCTCTTAGGGCAAAATTATATTTGGTTTCACAATTGGACGTGGGAGATCTTTGAAGACATAAAAGATGTTTGCTGATCCTAGCACAAGATATTTACTGCTCCATATGTTGCAAATTACCTCGATTTGCTTTGATAATCACATGATAATTGAGTAACAAACAATGGCCTTCATTTTAATGTGTGAATGTGCAGATAAGGCTGCCTTGATGGAATAAGACTGAAAGGATAATGTTTTCTCATCCTCGGATTACAAAGCGGCTGTCTTGTATAGTTTGGCTTTCAAAAAGAGCCCTGTTTTACCGGTAATATAAAAGCACTCTTTGTTTTACAGTCCACTAGGAGCAAGGTTTCAGGCACAGGCAGCAAGGGCCACAGAAGTGACCAGTTCTATATAACCTGTGGTCGTGGACCACCTATTGCCTACATCAACATTAACCTCCACACCAGTTGTTTTCCCAGTCTTCCACTTATCCTGTAGCTGGAGGACAAAACTATGTATCTCAACTATGTATCTCAACTATGTATCTCAACTATGTATCTCAGCTATGTATTCTTCAATCTTTCTGTGAAGTGGATTACCCTATCCATTTGCCATCATTGATTCAATGGACACTCAGAATTATGTATGCAGCATGGATGAATAGCAACATATTTTTCTTTGTTTCAGGTAGCAAAATATCTTAGGCTAGTGTGGATAAATCATATTTCCACAGAATTATAATCTTAGATGAGACACACACACCCCACGTCAGAAAGCACTCAATCAGCTACCAGGGGAAATCAAAGGACAAGTATAAATTGCATCGTCACTAATGACGTAACCGGATTAGAGCCAAAAGCTCACCTACTGGATGATTTGCGTGGAAATATAATCTGGACAACATCTTCATTAGCAAGAAGATAACAGCACGGTGCATGAAAGTTGTTGATGATCTGATCCTACACACTCAACACAGAACCACCATATGCATAGTAAATGCTGCAGGGAAACCCCAGGAGGTGTCTTTTCCAGATGTTTTAACTTTAAGACGGCTAAATGGGTAAATTTTTGAGAGCAGATTGATAAAAGTGTGGAAAAGATCTGTGTAGGCTGCGGAGAATGGCAGAGGACAGGGGAGCCTGGCATGCGGTGGCCCATGGGGCCACAAAGGGTCAGACCTGGCTGTGTGACTGAACCAAAAAAAAGCCCAGATAAATATCATGAATTTGTACATCTTGTGAAAGTAATATCAAGGGAAAATATTCCAAGAGAATGCCACACCCAGTACATCCAGGACCTGACTGATGACATCAAACCTTTTCTGGATAGGTATTAGGCACTCTACTGCCAGGATCCTTTTCAGGAAGATGCTGTTGAAACTAGGGAAGAACTGATGCAGGCTCTAGCTGAAAATCAGAAAGCACAATGGTGCACATTAGTTGAGAACTTGGTTGTGAAGCAGATGAGCTTGGAAACATATTAAAAATTTAGGTGGAGATTTAACCCAGCCACAGCAAAACTATACTGGAGCAACAGCAGACCAAAGAGCTAGTCATTTGCTAAATAATGGAAAAACAGAAGGAAAAAAGGTGTGGGGAAAAGCTATCCAACTAGAGGAACAAGAAGGGGGTTTACTTAATAGCCCCTTTGTGGCATCTGAATTGGAGGAAGCTATAAACAGCATGAAACTGAATAAAGCAGCAGGTATTGATGACATAAGAAGAGAGCAGATAAGGCAGTTTGGCCCTTGCACTTTGGAATCGCTCCTGCAATTAATGAACCACTGCATAGATGAGCTTAAGGTTCCTAAATTGTGGGGACAGGCTAGAACTTTTGCTTTTTTGAAACCCGACAATGGCCCAAATGACCCAAAAAGCTACCGACCAGTGTCACACCTTTATAAGACACTGGTATGGATTATTCACAATCTTATTTCTGAATTTATTGATGGAAAGATCATGAAGGAGCAAGCAGGCTTCAGTCCAGGCAGTTCATGTTGTGGTTAAATTATTAACCTTATGCAACACATTGAGGATGGCTTAGAAAGAAAACTAACTACAGGAGTGGCTTTCATTGACCTAACTGCAGCGTACGATACTGTCAATCATAGTTGAAATGTTTAAAATGATAGCTGTGTTAGTCTGTGCAAGCATATCAGAGAGTAAACAAACAAAAGAGCGAGGGAAAAAAGGAAAAATGTTGTGGCACCTTAAAGACTAATTGATATCACAAATAGCAAAAGAAGCAAATGTATCTATTGGCAATTGTTTTAAATTGGCAATTCCAAAGATTTTGAACAACTCCAGCTGCTGAAATTAGTATTGAGGAGGATAGAATAACCAGATCTTGCTTCCTTGCCTTAATGTTTGGTACTCTGCAATACACCACTATCATTTAGGTATCTTCTTTACCTTAGTCATGGACCATGTTCCCTCCCATGGCTACCCCAAATGAAAGATACCAATCTGCATTTGACTGGTCGGTAGTTAGCCCTACAACACTTTGGTTTTCAGGTACAATATTGCAAAAGTAATCACATTTATGTGGACTGTTTCTCTCAACAGGAACCCTGGGCAGCTGGAAATGAAGAGGAGACAATGGCCTGCTTAGTGGGGGAGGACTAGGAAGGGGTCACCACTGGTGCCCAAGAGGAGATATCTGGCCTTGCAAGTGGGGGAGGAATGACAGGCATTAGTGAGAGAGCTGGCTGATGAAGGTCATGTGGAAGGAAGAGGAGAAAGGGACTAGAATAAAGGCGGAAGAGTGGGAAGACTTGAGGGCTTCTTCAAAAAAACAACAACAGAGGAAATGTGGAGACCGCAGGAGAAGAAGAGATGTGGGAGTGGTCATCAAAGCTTGGGACCTTCCATTTTGTGTTTTGGGAGAGGTAGAAAGCCAGTAGGAGGAGAGGTCTTGAGGGAAAGACATCCCCCATCCCACCCATTAGGCAGAGGAAGGAGCTGTTGACAAGAGATCCCTGTGCCAGGACAAATGGAGCCGTCAGAGCCACCCTAACAAGCTTGGTGCTCATGCCATCCAACGAGAGCAGTGGTGCCCATCCTGGTTCAGCTGCAATGCTGGCCACAAGATGCCAGTTCCAGAGAAAAAGGAGCAAAAGAACAGATCCCAGTACCATCTGCCTGGATGTCATTGAAAGGACTTCCAATGGGGCTGGGACTCATCCTCGCCTCCTGTTTTTCAAGGCCAGACATTAACACAGGCTCCTCTCAAAAGGACATTCCCTGCGGGGTTAAGTGCAGAGAAATCAATCCCCCAAGAAGCTCACGGAGGGAGTTAAAGCCACGGTTTCTTTTTCTGCCTTCCTCTCCATAGAAATGAAGGCTGTTCCTGATTATTACTACCACCTGGAGTGCATGGAGTTATTACTGGAAGATTCTGTGGCTGCTGACACCTCCAGAGGTGAGACCAGCGGTGCTCACACTGTGTTTCCTTATAGTTCTGTCCTTTGGCTGAAACTTTGTAGTAATAATTTCATGTCACAGATTACTCTGGGTTTATTTATTTTTTTGAATCCAAATATTGGCGATCCTCATGGCAATCACCCATGAAGACTGTTGTGAGAATATAATGCAGTAGCCTTTCATCTGCCTACCGCATCACAGCATAACACCCATATCACTGATCCAGTTCCGCAAGCTACTTTCTGGTCCTGAGCCCTTTTAGCACGCAAAGTCCTCATCAGACCCAGGCCAGTATTGATTAAGCTGCTGCTCTCCATCAAGATGGATTGAAGTGGGTTTTAATCCACATGAGGACCATCACCTTTCCCTGTGGACTTTGGCACCCAAGACCATTAGTCCGTAGGGTGGCCAGGTTAGATAACTGCTGCCTGATGATCGGTGTTGATTCATGGGCAGTATGGTCTACTTTATTACCATAGCAGGATAACGTGGCCATTGGGACCACTGTGGGAATATATCTGCTTTTAAAACTGCTGTAACCTGTCTGTATTGTCACCCTGCATTTTTCACAGAGTCTGTGAACTGTGACGGAGGCAATGCTGTTTTTGCACATGTGTAAATGGTGTGTAAAGTGCTGAGTCAGTTCCCATATTTGGAGCTGGTTGTAATGCCAGTCTGAGAATCTGACAGGCTGATGTGTGTGTGACGTATTGTAATCTTATACTCTAGAAATAAAGCCGTGATGAGTGGCCGCCATTATTATTCCTTTGTTGAGCTCTAAGACTGCAGCCGTGTGTATTTCTGCCTTTCCTGATTTCTTCTGTTTATAAATATTCCTAACAGAGCTGGCTCTCCGCTTAGGAACTTTTCTTTCTCTGACTCTCTCTGGCTATTATCTGCTCTGAGTAACTCTGGCAAGATCTCAATATCTGGTGCCCCGCTGTGAGGCTCAATTGTGGTGGAAAGCCTTTCAACTACGACAAACATTTAGCACCTCATTTAGTTTTATGACCGGGTAATTGGTCTAACGTCATTCACCCCGACCAGTGGAAAGGTCTACAGGCACCTGAAATTCACCTACGTCAGTGGGTCCCTCAGAGTGAGTTGACAGCTTTATAATATGGGAAACGTGCTTGTTTCACCGCAAAGGAAGTTTTGTAAAGATTTGCTTCATCTCTTGAATCAGAATGAGCTGAGATCAGATGCTACAGAGGTGGAAGAATTACTTAAGACTATACAAATTGTTTCACCTTGGTTTCCACAAGGGGGCAGTCTTGACTTAAAAACATGGGACAGAGTTGGAAAGGACTTTCAAGGAAATTCCACTGTTTCCGTTCCTGTGCAGTATACGTGGGGCTTAGTCAGAATATGCCTGCAGTAACTGACTCCAAAGAACATTCTGTTGTCCCAAAAGCTTGCTGCCCTGCTGCCACAACTTTTGCCACCTGCCAGGGGAGATTCCCTACCCCCTGCTGCCCCCCCACCATATGGGAAACAACAGCATGAACCCCCTGATGGAGGTAGGGGTGGAGATGGAGGTGGAACATTATATCCTGCCTTGCAGCAATCAAGCGCTGTTAACCCTACAAAAACACCGTTCTCCGTTGCTTTAACTGCAGCTGTGCTAGATATGGAACCTGCTGCTGTATACCCAGTTATCAGAGGTGCTCCAGCAGTTGGAAATGCTCCAGCAATCCCTGACAGATATGAAACCCTCCATTACAAATATCTGAAGGAACTAAAAGTTAGCATACGTGACTATGGGGTTAATGCACCTTTCACAAGAGCTCTGTTAGAAGCCATTGCTACGCAAAAACTAATACCAGCTGACTGGAAACAGATGATCAAAGCACTCCTGCCCCCTTATATGCTCAGGAGTGGAGGGATTTGGCTTGGGAGCTACATCACACACCTTCTGCTCTCAACCATGGACATGTTATGTGGGGAGGGAAATTTTGCCAACCCCACACAGCAATTGGCACTCACTGATGCCCAGTTGGGAGATATTGCACAGATAGCCATTCATGCCTGGAGTAAGATCCCTTCCCAGGGGGACAGCTCAGTTGCTGGATTTGCAGTGATCTGGCAGGGACCCAAAGAAGACTATACTGAGTTTATTAACAGACTCATGACTGCCCTCAACTGCCAAGTGGAAAATGTCCCAGCATGGGAAATGCTCATGAAACAACTGGCTTTTGAAAATGCCAATGAGGATTGCAAGGGTGCTCTGACAGCTGTTTATGCTCGCCCAGGCACAACAATAGCAGACATGATGAAAGTTTGTCAAAATGTGGGGACCCACAGTTATAAAGCTCAACTTCTGGCTGCTGCAGTTCAGTTGCCCACAAATCTGGCCCAAAACAAGCGGTGTTTTGGTTGTGGGAAAGAAGGGCATTTTAAGCCACAATGTCATTCCTCTCAACAGCAGGCAGCACGTCCTTCAAGGAAATGCCCCATTTGTCAGAAGGGGTACCATTGGGCCAATCAGTGCTGCTCAAATTCTAACGCCAACCCCTCAGCTGCTCAGCACAAAGACTCCGGATCTTCTCCACAGCAGCCGGAAAATGGGATTACGGGCCGTGCTCGGGCCCAGGCAAAATAATAGGGCTGCCAGAAGTAAATGCTCAAGAGGTAGAGGAGGTTCTGGAAGAGATTGAGGAGGATGTGGAACTTGCCCTCAAAATGATCTCACGATATAGAAAGAACCATCCTTTAAAAGAAGGACTAATAATGAGGTTATCTAAGGACTGTACCTTTACTGTGCCAGGGTGTGTGGAGGCTCTTCCCATACTGGTTGATGATGTTATTCCCCAGGGCATGGTGGGAGTTGTTCTCCCTAGCCCAGACACCTTGCCCGCTTCTGTACACATTGCCGCAGGGTCAGTTACACCGGATCACTGAGAACTTGTCATTCCTGCATCAGCCTCACAACCTCTCACCCTGCCTAAGGGACAACCTGTAGGACATCTTCATCTGCTCCCACTAGGCCCCCCTGTAACTCCATCCCAGGAGGGGCCTGCAACGGTGGCTATGGCTGTGATACAAATCACTGAGGATAGACCGACCCGCTCGCTGATCATGGGTGGACGATCAGTGTCTGGATTAATCGATACAGGAGCAGATATTTCAGTGGTGGCAAAAAAGGATTGGCCAATTGGATGGCCCACCCGCCCCTGTCGGGAGGTGTTTGGGGTGGGTGGGTATGAACCAGCACAGCAGAGTGTTCATCCAATCATCTTTGAGACCTCAGGGGGAATGAAAGTTTCTCTCCACCCACTGATTATGGACATTCCTATTACCCTGTGGGGCTGGGATCTCATGGCTAAAACAGGGTGTACCTTGCCGACAAATTTTTGATACGGGCCTCCCCTGCAGCGCCGTTGCATGCACTTCCACTGCAATGGAAAAACACCCCGCTGGTGTGGACAGATCAATGGCCGCTCTCAAGAGAAAAGCTCCATTCGGTGGAGGCCCTTGTACAGGAGCAATTAAATCTGGGACATATTCAAACAACCACCACTCCTTGGAACTATCCGATTATTGTAGTAAAAAAGGAGTCTGGAAAATGGAGATTGTTGCATGAGTTGAGAAAAGTTAATGAGCACATACTGCCAATGGGACCTTTACAATCTGGGCTCCCTAATCCGAACATGATTCCTGAAGATCACCAAGTCATGGCCATAGATTTGAAGGACTGTTTTTATACAATCTTGCTAGCACCGCAAGATAGAGAAAAATTTGCATTTACATTGCCAGTGTACAATAATGAACACCCTACCCAACGGTTTGAATGGTGTGTCTTGCCTATGGGTATGGCCAACTCACCGACTCTATGCCAACATTTTGTGAACATGGCATTGGAACCTTTCAGACAACGCCACCCAGAGGTTAAAGTCTATCATTACACGGATGACATTTTATTACATGGTCCACAAGTCAAGGAGAAACACCTGCAGGACCTAGCAGACATTTTGCAACAGGCCGTCTTGATAATAGCTCTTGAAAAAGTGCAGCGGATGTATCCATTCCAATATCTGGGACATAGGCTTTCAGCTACAGCTTCAACACCGCTATTGCGAACAATAGCTATTCCAGAGCGTTTCACTCTTGTACAATTGCAACAATTGCTAGGGAACATAAATTGGGCTTGTCCCTTCTTGGCCCTGAGCACTGGGGAACTGTCACCACTCTTTGTTGCTCTTTCTGTCCACACTTCTCCAGCGGACATCATCCCCCGCACAACGGAGATGCGTGCAGCTCTTCACCGCCTCAATGAAAAGCTACATACCATCGCTGTGGATCGTGTGCCCTCAGGCACCATCGCGCTGGCATGCGCTCTTCTCCCCACACCGAGGCTGCCCACTGCTGTTTTGTTTGTGCCTGTCAATGCTCAGAAGGTGGCCATCATAGAATGGCTTCACTTGGCGCACACTCCCTCAAAAAACTGTTATCGCCTGCCGGATGCGCTTGCTGATCTTTTCTTTAAATGCCGTAATCGGGCTAAGCATTTGACTGGCTATGACATTGACTTTGTTTGTTTTCCCCTTTCACAGGACCAGCTAACAGTCTTACTACAGCATTCTGAGGCCTTTCAGGTGGCCATGGCGGACTTTGTGGGACAAGTTAAATTTAACCCCCCCAAGGATAAGCGGTTTACTTGCTGAATCTCACTTCTTACTCTCTGTCATCCCTGCTTTCCCTGCAACCCATCTTGCATGCCATTACTCTTTTCACTGATGGGTCCCTCTCCCGGGGAGTCCTTACATGGCAGGGTCCTACAGGGGAATGGGAAGTTGTTTTTACAGGACCTCAATCATCAGCACAGTGGTCAGAGCTGGCGGCGGTCATACTTGCTTTTTCTACCTTTTCTGATGTGCCTTTCAACCTGATTGTGGATACTCAATATGTTTACCGCCTTATTTTTACTCTAGCTCAAGCTTATTTGTCTACATCGATGGTTAGGGATCTTTTTGCTTTATTCCAACAGCTTCAAGGTTTTCTTTCCACCCGTACAGTTCCATTTTTCATTGCCCACATACGCTCTCACACGAGGATCCCAGGATATTTGACTGAGGGCAATGCACGAGCAGATTCTGCTCTCCGGGACTCTGCTGAGATTTTTTCTCTCTTTGACAACCCCATTGAAAGTCATGCAATGTTTCATCAATCTGCTACGGTTTTACATAAACAATTTTCTATCCCTATGTCACAGGCTAGAGATATTGTGTCATCCTGTGCTTTCTGCGCGAAGTCTCCTATATTTCTGCCATTTGATGCTGTTAATCCTCAAGGAACAGAAGCCAATCAGCTATGGCAGATGGATGTCATGCAAGTACCTGCTCTGGCTCTGCTTTCTAAGCAACATGTGATTGTTGATACCTTCTCTGGATTTATATGGGCTACATCCTTACGGGGGGAAACATCCAGACATGTTATACAACATTGCATTCGTTCTTTTGCAGTAATGGGTAAACCTAAAAGCCTTAAGACAGACAATGTGCCCTCATATTTTCTTCTGCTTTTCAGGACTTTTGCTGTCAATGGGACATTAAGTTAACCCATGGAATACCCTATAATTCGACTGGGCAGGCGATTGTTGAAAGAGCCCACCTGACATTCAAGAACTTGTTACACAAGCAAGTGGGAGATAGAGGGGTTCCTGTGGCTGAAATACCTACAGCTGTTGCTAAAGTATTGTATACTCTTAATTTTCTTCTTGCTCCCCATAACAGGTCATACTCTCCAGTCAAATTGCATTTCAGGACAGAGGAGTGTCTTCCTAAGCCATTGGTCGTTTATCGGCAACAACCGGATCCTGAGTGGAAGGGTCCTGTGCCTCTCATCACCTGGGGACGAGGATACGCAGCTGTTTCTACTACTTCAGGACCTGTGTGGGTACCTGCCCAAGTGATCCGTCCATGGAGAGAAAAGGTTACTCAGCTCCAGGACGGTGGTTCAACAGTAAACTAAATTTGCTGACATTTGGTCTTTTCTTTCTTACTGCGCTTCCCACTGTAAGAGCAATGCTTCATGGGGGTAATCCCAACTTTTGGCTTCGCCACGCTAACTATATGTTCGATGTTCATGGAAAGAATGCAACGTTATACTATGAGCATCCACTGGCAGTGTCTCAAATGGCCTTCCTTCCGGCATTGTTCAACACGTCTGAGTTGGTCATCAGACACTTGCAACATATTGACAGGTCTACCCTCTTCTCAAACCCCCCGGAACAATTTAACGACACCCGCTGGTGAAGCATGACATTCAAGAAATACATTAAAGGGCTTTGTTTCTGCTGTCATAGTTCTGGGGTCTGGAATAGTAAATGGAAGTACTGGACTCGAGCAAAGAGGGTTTTGCAGAATGTAGGCAATTATATGGGGTGTGATGATTATTTTTGGTTATGGGGTAGTTATAACAGTTCTTATAAGCTTAATTATACTTTGGTTAACACTACTATCAAAGATATATATGATGTATTTCCTATGTTTTCTCCTGATTATTCTGCTATAGCTAGTGGTTCAATTTGCAGCGGATGGCAAATTAAGGATCCCAACATGTGGTTCTTTTTTAATGGAGTTGCCACGAAGTTGCCAGAACTCTGGCAAGATCTCAATAGACCACCACCCAAACAAACAAACTGCATTATTGTTATTTTGTCTATTATGGTTAAGAATCTTTGTTTTATAGGAGTGTTTATTTGAGATGAATCTCTCCTTACATTTTCAATACTGCAGCAATGGGGACCTTCCTGTCACATTGAAAAAAAGCTCATATTGGACATGAACTCCTCTTCCCAGGAGGACTGTGCGTGCTCATAACCCTACTTCAGATACCTTCTCCAATTATTTACATTGCTTTAATGACAGCCATGGCTGAATAAAAGCAGACTATGGAAACCACATTGGAGCAATTGTGAAGAACAAGCTCAAATATTCATGATTGCCTTTAACAGTGACGCATGCAAACTTGGGAAGGGGTGTTGGGATAATTACAACCTTGGATGTTTACTGACATTGTGAATTAATCAGAGAGACTTTCTGCAGACTAAAGTGACTGTCTCTTTGCCACTAACCAATTAGGAGAGTACTTTTTTTTTCCTGCCGCTGGCTCCTTAGGAAAGCTTACGAATTTCCACCTCTCCTCTTCCTTTTCACTGTTTCCACCCTCCATTGTGCTTTGTTAGTTGCTTGCAAGCATGCATCTAGAGAAGGAGGTAGCATGAATATTTCTTCTTCCAATTTTTGGCCATGCAGATGCATGGGAACATGTCTGTCATGCATAGAGAGTGCCCTTTTGATCCTTGTAACTGTAACTGACCAACTGAACTGTGAATAAAATGCATTTTTCTATTTAAGCTGCTTTTGGGGTGTGCTTCTGTCTCTCTTGCTTATTTTCCTGCTGCAATTGTGCTTTTCTGCTTTATGCGCTGCTAACTAAGAAAAGAATAAACTAGATTCTAAAAGTGTACACTCAACGATTTCTTGGCTGCAGCCTCCATTCAGATTGATGATTTAATCCAGTTTTTTCTTTAATTGCCTACATTAAACTTATATAATTCTTACAAATACATTATTTTTCTCTTCCTAATGTTCAACTGCAAATATGCTTTTGCAGTTTCTTCTTCCACCTTTACTTATCAGTGTTGCTATTTTTTGCTACTAATATGACATAATAGTTTAAATTACTGATATTGCTTCCACCAATTTTCAGTACTTCTTCATGTAAAATCTAAACCATCTTTTTGCATGGTGGGCTCCAAAAAAATTTATTACCACACTGTGGGCATGGTATGGGGGTGGCCATGGGGAAAGCCCTATGTTGCACCCGAATTAGGACTATTGTACTTTATTTCAAAACTTGGATGGGCGGGGCTGGAGAACTGGTGCAAACCTGCTGATGCCCACCACTGCCACCACTGCTTATACTGTATATTGCATAGGTAGGAAGATAAAATACATCTTGAATAGTAGAAAACAGGGCCTTCTGTAATGAAATAGAAAGGGGTGCTTTCTTTTTAAAACATTAAAGTAAGTTTCTGATTTCTTGTTCCCAGAGGAGAGAAGGTCTTCAAGGGGTAGACATAATATGCTGTATTTTGTGAGACTCAAACTTAGTTTGATAGACACTTTACTCTATGTTGTAATTGGCTGAAATCCTTGAGAAAGTGTGGGAAGGGTGGAAAAATATGTTCTGATATGGGAGATGGAGAGAAGATTTCGCTATGTTGGGAGTATGCTGTGGAAGGCTTAGGATTGCTTGCATCTGATAGAATTTATGAGTAAAAAGATAGTAAATATGTAGTTGCTAAGTAGAAAAGTCAGTCCAAAGCCTGGAAACTAGAAAGGTTTTTTTTAATTTTCATGTGTGTTGGATGGGTGGTTTGCAAATTATGTTCCTCTGCTTTAATCTTTTGAAACCTAAGAACTGTGCACTAATAAACCAATGATTTGAACCCAGAACCATTGTGTGTTAGAGGGAATCTGATGCCTTGGCATAAGCTACCATAAACTAATGACACATTTTTACTTTACACTACCTGTCGTACTAATCTGGCTGGTTTTCAAGTCCAAACTGCCAGTCGGTGGCATCTATAGCATTCATGCTAGCTCAAAGCCAGGCAGAGAGTACAGGGGCCACGCTAAGGGAGTGTGGGTCCCACCGTGAGGGTCCTGACCGCTGGCAGGGGATGATGATGTGATGTGGTAGGGTGGTCTCAGCAACAACGAGGCTGAGTGGTCACACCTTTACAGCTTCTACACTGTCCCTCCCAAGCTTGCATTTAAAAAGCCACTTGAGGTTGGGGGAGAAGCAAATCCCCAAATTCAGAGAGCATTTTGATCCTCCAAAGGAGGGGTGGCCAACCTTTTTGTGCAGTGGGCCAGACCACACCCCCTTGGATAGCTGAATGGAGACATGATTCCTTCCACCACCTCCGGTGGCGGTGGGAGCAAGGGCAGCGCATTTTTGCTGCGTTTCTTGCTGATTTCGCCACATTCTCACCACATTCTTGGCACTTGCTGTGAGATTTCAGTGACATTTCTGCACTTCCCGTGAGATTTCTGCACTTCCCATGAGATTTCAGCACTTCCCGCAAGATTTTGGTGCTTCCAATGCATTTTTGGCACTTCCGATGGCGGCAGTGGGTTCCTCACCATGGGCCTGATTAATTGGCATTGTAGGCCAGAGCTGGCCCATGGGCCATAGGTCGGAAAATCCTGCTACAAAGGAGCAAAATGTGGCTGCAATAGCTCTGTAATCTCATCAGCAGGCAAGGTGGCACTTTTCAGTTGATTTTGAGAGCTCTTCCTCTGTCACTTGGGAAGTAGCTCTTTATCTGGGTTGCCATCGCTGAGAGGGCTGTTGTAGCCTGATCAGTGGTAGGCTGTAGCAGCTGCTTCTCAAAGGATGGGGAAAACACTCGCCCCCATCAACTGGGAAGTGGTTGCTACTGCCATGCTCTATTTTCTCTCATCCAGGGCTACATGAAATTGTTTTGTGGGCCGGATCCAGCCCACGGGCCATAAATTGGGAACCTGCTATGTATGTTAACTGTGTTTTCTGACAGGAGCAGAATGTTATGTATGTTAACTGTGTTTTCTGACAGGAGCGGAATGTTATGTATGTTAACTGTGTTTTCTGACAGGACGCACTTCGGCGTGTATGGGTGAAGGAGATTTGGAGCTCCAGTTATGCTGGACTCGCCCCTCAGATATAGCCAAGGCTACGGCAAGGATGTAACATTGACTAAAGTAACGTCTTGGGTACAAAAAGGCTGGCTTGTCTCTCCTCTAGCCGAGGAATTCAGAACATTCCACCGCAAGCGTTTGGAACTGTCAGTGGAACGAGGTTGCCTTCTATGGGGCCAGTGGGTGGTCATTCCTGTCACTCTTAGGAAAAAGGTTTTACTTCCTTACCATCTGAGGCTGCAACGGTTGGGCCTCTTCACTCTTGAACGACGACGTCTAAGAGGTGACCTGATTGAAGTTTATAAAATCATGCACGGTGTGGACAAAGTAGATAAGGAAAAACTGTTTTCCCTATCGCATAACACTAGAACTAGGGTACACTCGATGAAACTTTTGGGTACTAGTTCTCAAACAAATAAGAGAAAGTATTTTTTCACCCAGAGGATTACTGGTCTATGGAACTCCCTGCCAGAAGAAGTGGTGACAGCTGTCAGTCTTGACAGCTTTAAGAAAGGATTAGACAAGTTCATGGAGGACAAGAGTATCAATGGCTATAATTATGGATACTTAAGGACAACCTCCGGGTTGGAGAGATAGGCAGGATATCTCTCAATATCATTTCCAGGGAATCCTAAGCAGGTGAAGGCATCTGCTTGGGAATACCCTGAAGGAAATGGTGAGCCACTGTGTGAGACAGAATGCTGGACTGGATGGGCTGTGGCCTGTTCCAGCAAGGCTGTTCTTATGTTCTTATGTTCTTATCTACTTCACACAAGTCACCCGGGAATTGTACGTTCCAAAGCCCTTGCCCATAGCTACTTTTGGTGGCCTCAACTGGACCAAGACATAGAACAAATGATCGGCACTTGTGCCAGATGCCAATCCTCTTGCCCAGAGTAATCCCACCTTCCCTCTAAGGAATGGGATTCTGCTCGGGGCCTGTGGTCCAGGTTGCACATAGATTTTGCAGGTCCATTTAGGGGTGACGTATTTTTGTTGGTTGTGGATTCATTCTCTAAGTGGCTGGGAGTGATTAGGGTGCCTAATACCACTTCAGCCACCACGATAATGCACCTAAGAAGGCTGTTTGCAGCATTTGGACTTCCAGACGTGCTGGTGTCCGACAACGTGTCTACATTAACATCTGCAGAATTCCAATCCTTCATGGAAAGGAATGCAATTAGGCACATCACTGCTGCCCCATTCCACCCAGCCACCAATGGCCAGGTAGAGCAGCAGGTGCGCACAACTAAAGACGTGCTTCGGCATATGGGTGAAGGAGATTTGGAGCTCCAGTTATGCCAGTTTCTTTTAACATATAGGCTCACCTCCCCCCCTTGCCTCAGGGCTGTCCCCTGCTGAATTGCTCCAGTGAAGGAAACTGTCATCCTTGCTAGACAGATTGCATCCCTCTAAGGTAGAGGACAAAGGCACAAATATAGCGATTCAACACCAGAAGGGTTTCTTGTCCGGAGACCCTGTACATTGCCGCAATTATGCAGCTGGTGGCCCTACGTGGGTGCCTGGGTTTGTGATCGATCAAACTGGTCCTATTTCTTACAGAATCGAAACAGCCACTGGTCTGATCTGGAGGAGGCACGCGGATCAATTGAGACCCATAGTACTGGACCCACAAGATGAATACAGACACTCAACGCTAGGGTTGGCCCCCACCCGTTTAAATCCAGGGGGCAGAGGTAATAGTCAGCAGCCAGCCAACATTGACCCAGAAGTGTCTTCTAGGAACCGATTTCAAGGGGAATTTGTGGAATGCTCCCCTATTCTAGCCAGGTGTACCCCTACACTGTCCCAGCCTAGCACTCTGGATTCCTTTATTGATGGTGACCAATTTTGTTTGGAGTCGCCCTCCACTCTTAGTACACACAGGAGGGACCCTGAGTTGACTTATTCATCCACAGAATTAGATTTTGGGGTTGAGCGATCCCCTGCACCTCCATCTGACAAGCGGGGCTTTAATTCAGTATTACAATCCTCCCCCTCTAGTCAATCCCTCACTCCAGTCGGGTCGCCCATCCTATGAGCCCCTGAGCCAGCTCAGCCAAGCGTCCGACCCAGAAGGGAAACTAGACCGCCATCTTGGTTAAAGGATTTTGTTTTTACCTGGGGGGGGAGAGAATGTTATGTATGTTAACTGTGTTTTCTGACAGGAGCAGAATGTATCTTTTCTCATGTATCTATTCTTATGCAAATAAGTGGATCGAAAATGTGCACACTCTGTTAGCCAATGGGCTTATTGTATTATTGTTACTGTTACTGTTTATAGCTTACTAGCAAGGGTTGCCCGGCGTTGCCGGGCTTTTTTCTCTGTGTGTTTTAATAAAAAATGAATCAATTTTATTTTTGCAATAGTTTTAAATTGTGTTGGAAGGTTAAATTGTGTTAATGTTTTTTAAAAATTGCTTAGTCTGTAATTTTAAATTTTTAAATGTTTATTTATGTAAAAAATTTTTGGCTTGGCTGTTATTAACTGGGATCTGCTTTTTTGGGATTTTTTTTAGGATTAATAAAAAAAGAAAGTATGATATAATTTTTTCAAATTGTTTTATGTAAATGAATAATGTTTTAGTTTTTTGAATTTTTTTAATTAGTTGTACCGTAGGTCATAATTTTCATAATGTAAAAGTAAATGTTTTTTTACATTCAATGTTTTTAAAATGTGTTTAGATGTTTTGAGTTTAAATTTGAGTTATAACTCAGCACAGGATTTTTAAAAGTTTCTATTGTATTTTATTGACATATGTTTTAGTGTAATTTTTTTACTTGTTTTTATTGGTGTGACCTTTTGTGTAAAATTGTGAATTTGTGTTATGTTTTTGATTTGTTTTTACTCTTGTGGCCTTTTATTTGGAGCTGTTGTGTGTTTTTGAATTGTTTTTACTATTGTGGCCAGCAGGTGGTGCTGGTAGGGGTTATTGTATTTTGACTTTGTTTTCTCTCCTGGCCTCTGGGTGGAGCTTCTTCTGGTAAGTAGTCTCTTTCTTTATTCATTTGTTTTTCAGTCCTGGTGGAGGTAGCACATCTTTTGGTAAATTTGCTTGTTTTCTTTGTTTTGTGTGTGTGTGTAGGCGGGGTGGTGGTGGTGGTGTTTGGAATTTGTATTTTTTGTCTGTTTTGTTTTTGATTGTGTCTTTGTTTACTTCGTATTGTTTTTGGTGTTTTTGTTTTTGTGTATTTTTGGATGTGTTTGACTGTTTTTAGTAATTTTTTAAAAAATTATTTATTTATTTGGTGGTGGGGAAGGGACGTGGTCATTGGGGGTTAGGAAGGGTGGGCTAGGTGGTGGGGAGAGGGACATGGTCGTTGGGGGTTAGGAAGGGTGGGTTAGGTAGTGGGGAGGGGGGCATGGTCGTTGGGGGTTAGGAAGGGTGGGCTAGGGGGGGCGTGGTCGTTGGGGTTAGGAAGGGTGGGCTCGGTGGTGGGGAGGGGGGCTTTAGTGTGTTATGGTGCTTTGATTGTGTGAAGTCGTGAAAGTAGATCGGGTTTCCCCTTTAATATCAGTGGGTGGGGGTTGTGACCCCCCTCTCCGCTGGCTACCCTAGGGTTGGGAGGTTTGTGGGGAGAAAAGGGGTATATTGCCCCAACACTTCTGGAACCAAAAGATCAGGCAGAGTGGATCGAATCCCCCCCTCCTTAAAACCACTCCGTTTTTAAATAGAAGAAAAGACGGAGTTGTTTTAAGGAGGGGGAGGGGTGGGATTGATCCACTCTGCCTGATCTTTTGGTTCCAGAAGTGCTGGGGCAATATACCCCTTTTGTCCCCACAAACCTCCCAACCCTAGGGTAGCCAGCGGAGAGGGGGATTGCAACCCCCCACCCACTGATGTTAAAGGGGAAACTCCAGTCGGGACCTTCAGGCGCTGTTGGTGAGGGAAAGAAAGCCAGCTGGTGTTTGCTTGGCTGTGAGGCGGTGAGTTGTTTTTCGTTGGGGGTTAGGAAGGGTGGGCTAGGTTGTGGGGAGGGGGGGCATGGTTGTTGGGGTTAGGAAGGGTGGGATCGGTGGTGGGGAGGGGGGCATGGTCATTGGGGGTTAGGAAGGGTGGGCTAGGTGGTGGGGAGGGGGGCTTTAGTGTGTTATGGTGCTTTGTTTGTGTGGAGTCATGAAAGTAGATCGGGTTTCCCCTTTAATATCAGTGGGTGGGGGTTGTGACCCCCCTCTCCGCTGGCTACCCTAGGGTTGGGAGGTTTGTGGGGAGAAAAGGGGTATATTGCCCCAACACTTCTGGACCCAGGACATCAGGCAGACTGGATCGAATCCCCACCCCCACCCCTCCTTAAAACAACTCCGTTTTTAAAGAGAAGAAAAGACGGAGTAGTTTTAAGGAGGGGGGTGGGGGATCGATCCTCTCTGCCTGTTCCTCTGTGTCCAGAAGGGTTGGGGCAATATACCCCTTTTGTCCCCACAAACCTCCCAACCCTAGGGTAGCCAGCGGAGAGGGGAATCGCAACCCCCACCCACTGATATTAAAGGGGAAACTCCAGTCAGGACCTTCAGGCGCTGTGGGTGAGTGAAAGAAAGCCAGCTGGTGTGTGCTTGGCTGTGAGGCGGTGAGTTGTTTTTCTTTTTCATTTTTCGGGCACCGGTTTCCTCAGCGCTCTGCGTGCTCATGGGGCGCAGGACGCTGGGGCTTGTAGTTATGGGTTGCTGCTTTGTGTTTGTGCTGCGTTTTTTAAAAATGCTTTTCTTTCGATTGGCTGCGGCGCGTTTCCGAACGCTGCGCCGTGCGAGAGCCTCTCAGCCTGATTGGCTCTGGTGCGGCGCGGCGCAAGGAATGTTGGGAAGTGAAGTTGTTTCCCTTTCTTCGCGTTTGTGGGGCTGTTGCCCCACTGCTGGTTTTTTCAATCCTTCGTTGACCTGCGTACCCAGATCGGCCATGTGCACGAAGGGTGAGTGCAGGCAAGGAGGGCGAGGCATAGCAACCTATAGCCAGTTCCAACGGTTAACCCTTGGATTTATAGGTTAAGATATAAGTCTGAGTTTTGCCGCCCCATCCAAACTGTATTCAAGCCCCACTAATAAAGAGCTGAATTTCACTACTTCACTCGTCTGCTTCTTCATTGCCTGAACACGAAAGAACCCCTGCTTTAGAAGAGAAAGAGAATATATTGGCTGAAGATGCTGGAGAAGGGGTGGGGGGGGGGGTGCAGGTTGTTTGGCATGCCAGAAAAACAGCCAGGATTGCGGAGAGAAAGCAGGAGGCTTGCCATTCATTGGGTAAGGGAGCTGGCCTGTCCAGACTCAGAAGAATCCAAGTGCAAGCAAAACCGTTCGAGGCACAAAATATATATCCAAAATTTAATAAGTGAAATAACCATTGATTAAATAAACAAAAATTCTTGTTAGATTCACAAGTTAGGTTTATCGTTCAAAAATTTCCCTTCAATTCTCATACACAGATGATGTAGGTAACTTGCTGCAAAAATGTTCAAAATCTGACTCTCATGGAATTTAAACCAAAAGTCTCTAGTTAATATCACAAATAAGTTCAAACATTAAAGAAATTCATTTTCACTTTCAATATTGATGCAAAATCCATGTCAGTAACTTGTAACAAAAATGTTCAGCATTTATTCCCGTGTAATATATCAACTCTGCTCAGCATTTACTCCCATGTAATACAACTCCTCTGTTCAGCATTTACTCCAGTGTAATATAATAACTCTGATGCAAAATCCATGTCAGTAACTTGTAACAAAAATATTCAGCATTTACTCCCGTGTAATATAACAACTCTGCTCAGCATTTACTCCCGTGTAATACAACAACTCCTCTGTTCAGCATTTACTCCCGTGTAATATAATAACTCAAAATCTGTTCTGGTAGACAATTTTTCAATGAATTCTTCCTCAGGAGCAATTTTTAAATCTAAAATAAAAAGTATAATTCATTATACTATCAATACTCATCGTTAACAGACATGCATCATCCTGCTATTACATAAACATTCTAAACCATAGCTTACCTTTTTTACTGCGTCCCTACGGCCTCTTCCGCAAACCCTTTGAGTGCCTGTGGATGTTACTAACTAACGGAGGACCCACGTTCAAATACCTAACCTGATTACTGTAGCGTAAATCAGCTGTTGCTGCTTTCCAGATAGACCTGATCCTGCATAGAATATACTGTACCCTTTTGACTGAAAACCCTACAGAAAACATCCTAGATCAAACTCTTGATTAAGACCCGAAGGTGCCATGGTGTTCAAAGCATGTATATAATATGCCTCTCTTTTTAATAAAACCTTATCCAGGTTCAATCTGGTATATTCTATCGGTTTAATCACCTCTATGATTACAAATTTAAAATCCCTGTCTGAATGATTTTTTCTGTATAGTGTTGTACAAGAGGAGCCAATGTGTTCCGATGTCTAATCCTGGACATGTGTCCAGCTAAACGGTGTTTTATCGGGCGCCTGTCCTGTCCTGTCAGTAATTGAAGCCTTGGACATGGTATCAAAGCATCGCTGCGAGTCACGATATTACCAATTGTTCTAGTACACCTCAAACCTATTTTTGGACGTTGCTCACAGTGGGGAATGTCAGATAGAATATGCCAATGTTGCCTTATTATGTTCATGATCTGGCCAGAGAGTGGTGAATAATCTATTGACCAAAAAATGGTTTTATCATCTGTTTTATTTTTCTAATAAAGAGGTCTGATCTATGTGTGTGTTGAACTTTCTTATATGCACTCTGTACTACATCATGGGGATATCCTCTAACCGCCAACTTCTCCTGTACTTCCTTGGCTGAATTTAAAAAAATCCATCTGAGAAGTCGAATTTCTCTTAGCCCTTTCCATAAGGCTAAAGGGAATGTTATTCCTCAAGTGTATCGGATGGAATGAACAATAGTTCAAATATACATGTCGGTCTGTGGGCTTGGTAAAAAGTCGCGTGCTGTAGTATGGTCAGAGTTGATAATGACTGACAAATCTAAAAAAGGTAGTGACGTGGTGTCACTATTGGTGGTAAAACGTAAGTGTGGATGGATTTGAGCCATCCATTTGGTAAAAGTTGGAACTAAATCTTTCTCTCCGAAAATGAAAAACAGATCGTCAATAAACCGTTTGTAGCATAATATATGCTGATGAAATGGATTGCGTGTGGGGTCCAAAATAGTACTGGATTCTACTGCTGACATAAAAATTTTCACTACTGAGGGCGCAAGAGGAGAACCCATAGCCACACCAGATACTTGAAGATAAAAATCTCCCTTGAATCTAAAGTAGTTCTTTTCTAGACACAAATCCAATAATTGTATTAGAAAATGGGTTGGTGGAGAACGTGTCTGGCGGTTATTTAATGCTTCTAATGTGACATTCCTAGCTTCATCTATCGGAATGTTTGAGTACAAGGACTCAACATCCATGATGATGAGTACTGCACTATCAGGTATTGATAAACCTTCAGCTTGTTTAATAAAATCCAAAGAGTCTTGAATATATGACTGAGTTAGTTTGGCAAAGGGACTTATATGGTAGTCCACAAATTGTGCTAGGGGCTTGAGAATGGAATTTATCCCACTGATTATTGGGTGTCCAAGGGGGACATCCCCAACATTCTTAATTTTGTGTATTTTAGGCAAAACATGAAATAATGGAACCCTTGGGTGGTCGTTTTTAAGAAAATCAAATGGTTTTTTTTTGTTAATGTAGTTCAAGGAAAGACCTTCAAATAAAATCGTTCGTATGACTGCTGAAAAATGTGTGGTTGGATCCCCAGAGAGTTTACAATAATATCTAGAATCTTGCAGCTGTCTTTCAACCTCATTAATATAGTCACTTCTGTTCAAAACCATAATTCCTCTTCCTTTATCATCCTGTTTTATAATGATGGATTCGTCCTTCCCTAAGTCTTCCAGAATCATTCGATCCTCTCTCGAGAGGTTCCTATATTGTCTTACCTGCCGGTCTTCTAATTTTTTGATGTCTCTCAATACCAACCTGTGGAACACCTCAACAGCTGGGTTGGTCACATTGGGGCAGAACGTGGATCGAATGTGAAAAGGTTATTTCATGATGTTAGTGTCTGGAAAATCCTTGAAAAAAACTTTTAATTTGAGTAATCTAACCAATTTAAATAAATCTACCCTAGTGTTAAATGAATTGTATACAGGTGTGATTACAAAATTAAGACCCAGGTTAAACAATTGAAGTTCTGTATGTGAGAAAACTCTGTCGGATAAATTAAAAACTAAATTATCTTTCTCTGCCTCCGTGGCCTCCTTTGTCCTAAAAAAGGGGCCACAGAGGAAGCAGGTCGATTCATGGTTTGTCTCAGGTTATAAGTTTTAGAAGTGCCTTCATCACCAGAGGAGCTCAATGGATCATTATCAGTAGAACCGTCAGACTGAGAAACTGGTTCGCCCCACATCACCCTCTTCTTATTCCTATTAGTGTCATACTTCCAGCGATAGACCCTACTCCTAGAATAATCATTCACATCCCTTTTATAGTTTCCCTTTTTAAACTGTAAAAGAGACTCTCGAAAGTCCATGATTTTCTTATCAAGCTCTGCCGTACTGGCTTCAAAAGTAGATTGAAGCTGGTCTCCTTGTAAGATAGATTGAAGTTCCTGTATTTCCGCATCGATGTTTTCCATTTCCTTGTGACACTTGTCCACAATAAGGAGTATCAGGTCGAATGAACATTTGTTCAGAATATCAGTCCAATTATCCAAAAACTCATTGTCCTGGCTAAAGAGTGTGGGTCCTTTCTGTATTCGTATGCCTCGAGGAATGAACAAATCTCTACGATAGTCTACTAAGCATGCTGCGTGAAGTTCAAGTCTAATCCGTTTTTTCTTAATGTGTTCCAATTAGAGAAAGTCACCTTTATCCTTATCGCTAGATGATTTTAAAGACGATGCTTTTCCTAAAATTCTAACAGAGTCCTCCTCTGAATATGATAATAAGACGCTTTTTTCAGTGGAAGCCATATCGCAGTAAAAAAGGTAAGCTAGCAGTTTGAAAGCAAGAAATTGCAAGTAGATAAATAGGGACCACTTCGGTGGGAAGGTAACAGCGTTCCGTGTGCTCTGGTGTCTAGTCATGCCTGCCACATGACCACAGAAACGTCTGCAGAAGCAGACAGTGCTGGCTCTTCGGCTTAGAAACAGAGATGAGCACTGCACCCTAGAACCGGATACGACTGGCTTTCAAGCGAGGGAAACCTTTACCTTTACCTATGGTTTAGAATGTATATGTAACAGCGGGATGATGCATGTCTGTTAATGATGTGTATTGGTAGTATAATGAATTATACTTTTTATTTTAGATTTAAAAATTGCTCCTGAGGAAGAATTCATTGAAAAATTGTCTACCGGAACAGATTTTGAATTATTATATTACATGGGAGTGAATGCTGAACAATTTTGTTACAAGTTACTGACATGGATTTTGCATCAGAGTTATTATATTACATGGGAGTAAATGCTGAACAGAGGAGTTGTTGTATTACATGGGAGTAAATGCTGAGCAGAGTTGGATTTTGCATCAATATTGAAAGTGAAAATGAATTTCTTTAATGTTTGAACTTATTTGTGATATTAACAAGAGACTTTTGGTTTAAATTACATGAGAGTCAGATTTTGAACATTTTTGCATCAAGTTACCTACATCATCTGTGTATGAGAATTGAAGAGAAATTTTTGAACAATTGTGGATTGCCCACGTAGCAAGGAGTCTTATGAATATGAATTTATTAATAAGCTTCTCCCTAAAAGTTGTTCGCCGGCCATGGCCGCGCCACAATTTAGAGTAAGACTTCCCCTCTCAGAAGCACGGCTTGGCAGGAGAAGTTAGATAAAGATTGAATACACATTCCGGAACTGCCTCCCGATTGACAGGCAAACATCCTGGCTTCGTATAACAATAGCAATGGATGCTTCCCTGAGTTAAGGTAGACAATAGCCACAGATGTTTCCCTGAGTTAAAGCAGGTCAGTTAAAGCCAGGGAAACATATGCTACTTTAGATTAGAGTAGAACCCTTTTCCTATAGTGTAAATGTGACATAGAAAATGCTTAGCAAGAGGGGCACGTTGTATCTAGGGGCATCGACCACCTCAGAGTCGCTCCGCCCACAGGCAGGGTAATAAAATGTCTTTGTCCACCTCAATTCGAGGCTGGACCACCATATCACAGGCTCCACGTGTCTTTATTCCAGCACAGCAGGGTTGCACATTACAACATAGTGGTGACCCCAATGTGATTCTGAAAACAAGGAAGACCCGACATGATTCTCATCTGAAGCCACTCCAACGTAACTAGCACAGACACTGAGCCGCAGACAATTGCACGCTCAGGCAAGCTACTGGCAAACAGGGCTGACGTGTTTCATAGCCAGGGCAAGTCAGAGCCGATCCTCCACAGAAGACAGCAACGGCAGACCGCCGCAATGATCGCTAGTCCATTGTCCAGTACACTCGCCTAGGGCCATCCTGTCAGACGATGCGCCAACTCATCCCATGGAGGGTAACTTCAAGGATTTCAAGGGGGCAGGATGGGGTTAATTCATCCATTAGGCAGCAAAGAGCTAGCGGATTTTATTGTGTATCAGGAACGATGGACCCAGAGGTTTGGGACAGAGTAGGGAAATGTCTGCAAAAGGAACCCCGAGCACCCACTAAAATCATAGGGGCTTGGAGCAAATGTAGGCAGATAATTGCAGCAGTGAGTCCAGCCTGGGTAGAGACCAAGAAACCCCCAGCTTATGTAGAACCATCAGCCCCAGCGTGTCTCTACCCGACCATCAAATTACAGCATGAGGGCTTGGAGGACTTAGGAAGCGCAGGCGCTTTCCGGGCAGTCAGGAGTCCTTCCCAACACATGAGAGAGGCAGATTTATGCCAGGGGGAATTGTTGGCAGCAGAACTGGCCAAAATTCATTTGTTGTGTCCAGTCTGCTTAGAGGCAGATGCACTTTCGGGCAAACAGACCACCGTCCACATGCCCGTCCCATACAGGCTGCTTGCAGAGATCTGCAAAGCCACTACGAGCACAGGGCTCCAGAGCAGATTCACTGGGAAACTCAAGAAGAGAGCAGTGTATGAAGGGGATAGATCCAAAGGTGCTTGCTATCAGTGCAGGAAGGTGGGACACTTCAAAAGGGAATGCAGATCAAGGCCAGGCAGCAAAGGGGGAGGCGCCCCCTGCAAGGGGGGGAGGCGGCTCTTTAAAGGGCCGCCTGAATAAGCACACTACCCGATGCCCACGATGCCACCACGACTTTCTTTGGGCCAGGCAGTGTCCAAATTCGGGAAACCGGCCTGCGGGCGTGTCTCTAGCCCCAGTCCAAATAGAGGCAGTCCCCGCTCTGGCAGCGCCAGAGGAAACATCCCAGCAATTATTACCCCAAGCATCTCTGAGACACAGGCAGAGACCAGAGGCAGCATAGGGTTGGACCTTGAGTGCCAGGCAGACATTAATTTTTAGTGACTCCACAATTGACCTTGGCAACAAGATGGGTCAAAAGCAGTCTACACAGTGGACTGTTCATAATTTTTCCTGTCCTTATTCAGGTGTATGGTTGTCCTGTTTTTCTCTGTAACCAAAAGAAAAGGAGGAGGATGTGTGTGTGTTGCATGTGTAAGATAGTGGGACTTGTCTTGCCTCAAAAGAGCCATTCCCTAGGCTGGCTTTCCCTGCGGGAGAGACATCTTACAGCAGTATTGAGGGACCCTTGCTTTTGAGTAAAGCTTACTTTCGAGTAAGGCTTGCTCTCGGGTAAATCTTACTTTTGAGTAAAGCTTGCTTTCGAGTAAAGCCTGCTTTCAGGTAAAGCATGGCCCTTAGCTGGTATGGGTCAAGCAGTGGCCGATTGTGGGGGAAAAATTAAAGGCATTAAAGCAGCTTGTTAAAGAACAGCTAATTTAAGGGCACATTGAATCATCACAATCCCTTTGAACTCACCGGTATTTGTCATAAAAAACAAGCCCAAAAAGTTTAGATCGGATAGGAAGGTAACTGAAATGGAAAGGAAACTAACTACTAAGAAAAAGCCCAGAGTGGTTGTAAAAAGCCACCTGAGAACAGCCTAAAAAATCTGGCAGAGAGAAACCATTTCCCCATGAGTAGAGCGAAGAATTGCAGACCTGGGGAGGGGGAATGCCCCCAGAAAGGAATGTGGATATCTAAGGTTTGATCCAAGGTTTTGAATGTGTGATGTGTGAATGAATAGCTGAGAGTTGTTCTATGTTTGTATGATTGTGTTATAATGTTGCAACATTAAAAGTGAGATGCCAGGTATTGTGTTCTTTAAGTCATAAGGAGGGTGACCGTTAACTCTGTTCATGGGTTAGAAATTGCTTTCAATGGGAGGAAGAAAATTACCCCAGCCCTGATTCATTCAGGCAGCAGGCTAGAGAAAGTCTCAGAAAGAGTGGAGAAAGAGCGGTGGAAAATTTAAAAAAAACTTCTTTGTCTCCTAGCTGCCTGCTAACAGCATAAGCTCCAGGGACGGGGGAGGAGGAAGGGGGGAATTCTAGCCCAAAAAAGGGGCAGGGGTGGCCCCCCTCCCTCTCAGCTAAGCCTGCCTTTGAAGGTGCAAGGAAGGGTTTTTTCTTCTTCTGGTTAAACCGCAAATTCCACATTCTTAAGCTTGCTTTGCAATTAGAGCTGTTACAAACACACACAGCTAATTGGAGAGTGAAAAGTGGGGAAGAGGTTGATTCATTTAAGAATATAGTAAAGTCAGAACACCTGAAATTGAGGTTCTCAGCAGGTAACATTACCGGTTTGAATTTTGCATTAAGTATGACACTGGCACTTGGGTTAAATAGAATCTTGATCAAGGTAAAATGTCACTAACCCCTTACATTATGAACAACTCTAACGACTCAGATTTATTCCCACAGCTCAACTATGGCTAGTTTCTTTAAATTACATAAATAACACTTTGATTTTTGCAAACTTCTCTCCTAAGTGCCACATTTCAAAGGCAATTTGTTTTCCTGCAGTCATAACATGCCTGGAACCTAGTTCCAACCTCTTTGTGAATTGTGTAGTGTCTTTCCACAGCCTCCTTAGTTAATTAACTCTTCATTGACAAAGATTGATATCTCTTTTCACAGAAATAGGAACTCAAAGGAGCGTTACATTCTCATTAACTGATAAGAAGTTAACCTCTGACTCTTTCATCTTCTGATTTTAATGTTTTTCCACCACAGCATTGTGCAATTAGATTGTCTTTTAGCTTATTTGTCCTTCCATTCTAATTGATGATTTTTGAACATTCACAGCTCTCCCTCAAGACATGGAGAATTCCACTAAAAATCCCTTATCTCATGATGTAACATTCTTGTTTTCTGGCAGACCCTCCCAGCAGGAAATTCTGCATCTAAATGACACTTTTTACAAAGCCAGGTCAAGCAATTGTGGAATATGTTAATCTGCACTGTCTTTTCTTTCAGTTAAAAGAAGGGGGGAGACTCCCGGATCCTATAAGCTAAGATGATATTTACCTATAATTACAAAAAACTAATTTTCTCAGACTTTTTCTCCCAGGATTTTCAAGGCTGCTTCCGCAGCCAGCTTTTATCTCCTCTGCAGGTCCATTTTTCTGGAGGCTCAGATGCCAGAACCAGATGTTAGACGCCAGTAGGTCCCAGCCAATATCCAAAATGCAGCAAGCGCAGAAATCACAGATGACACCAGCCAGCCATTTTTGATGATTTTTGGCATGCTTTTGCCCCAAGGGGGGAGGATTTGGGACACACACACATACGGGCCACCTGGTGTTGCCCACCAATTGGGACTTCAAAGAACATCTGCTCAGTTAAACACACAACCTTGCTTTGCTCTTATGCCAACTTGGACTGCCATAAATATAGACTCTTCAAGTTACCAATGGACATTTTGAGTTATACAATAAAACCCACACCAAAGGACAATTGGGACAATCCATAGTTTCACCACCAAGAGAAGCAGCTGAATATTTGTGTATATGTTTTCACTATTTGCTATTTGCTTGTATTGTCTTTGCATATCTTTGAATTCCTTGCCTTTGTACAATGCTCAAGGTGGGACTTTCAAGGGACATATGAACTAGATTGTGAACTTTACACACACCTCTTGCGAGGAGGGCATATCTTCGCCATGGGTGGGGGAAAGTAGCCAAACTGTGCCACATCTACGCAAAGGTTGATCATCCAGCAGCCAAAGAAATTCCCCTATTGTAATCCTTTAATTACTTTGTGTTTTCTTATGTTCCTGCCAATCGCACCTCCCTATGTGTGAGGAAATGTTTGCATAATTGCCAGAGAAGCCTTTTGCAGGGTAGCTAAGTACTATTTCTATCACTGGGGGGAAAAATTAGCTCCCCCAGCGAAAGCCATCAACCACACTTCCATAGCCATCGCCAAATTGAACCAGGAGCAAGCTGAGCTCCACCATGCAGTCTTAGATAATTGTGCAGCAATTGATTATTTATTGCTTCTACACCACTTAGGTTGCAAATCTGTCTGGAACATGTGTTGTTTCAATCTGATGGACAACTCCCGTGTTGTCAAGAACCAGTTTTCCCAACTGGACACCTTAGTCCAAAATATCAAGCAGGATGCCCCATGGGCGTGGTGGAATGCATTGTGGGGGTGGATTCCATGGGGATGGGCGCAAACAGCAGCTCAGGCCATAATTGGCACAGTGATTCTTGGCATCACACTTTGCTGTTTTGTACAGTGTGTCCCCTCACTTCTGTCCATATTTGCCTCGCGTCAGAGGCCGGGAGGAAACCTCACCCCAAAGCAGCTCCTACCTCATATTCAGCGAGCCCTCAATCAGGCGGCATTAAAGGAATAAAAAGGGAGAGATGTGGATTGCCCACATAGCGGGGAGTCTTATGACTATGAATTTATTAATAAGCTTCTCCCTAAAAGTTGTTCGCCGGCCACGGCCGCGCCATAATTTAGAGTTAAACTTCCCCTCTCGGAAGCACGGCTTGGCAGGAGAAGTTAGATAATGGTTATTTCGCTTATTAAATTGTGCGTGTGTGTGTGTGTGTGTATTTTAATATATTTTTATTAAATTTTTCAAACAAATACAAAAATACAAAACAATACATCATAAAATATATAATACACAAAAATACCTAACATACCACATAATTGGCCTAATATATTTTTATGTCTATCTTTATATTTCAAATGCATTAAAACCTCCCTTAAAAATAATCATTTAATTATGACTTAGTAGTTATTCTCTAACCTTATTCAGGAACTCTTCCTAAAATTTTTTATTTATTAATACCACTAAATCCATTTCCCATTAAGCAATTCAATAATATTTTGGATTAGAAACAACTAACAAAAACAAAATTACTCATACATTACACCCAGTGTTTATTTACATTGCCCTGGAGAACTCAGAATGTCTCATTGTTTTACTTCCAGAAACTACTTTGATCCGGTACAAGTCTATTTCTTTCAGGACCTGTAGGATTGGGGCCGTGAGGAGGCCCTTAGGATCCCGGAGGAGACTGGTCAAAGGAACGACACGAGGCAAGATGGAGAGAAGACCAGTGATTTATTGAGGGACAATCATCAGTATATATTATGCAGAAGGCTGCGCATGGTATAATGGTTATCTGACAGAAAATCACATCACCCATTTACCCGGGTTAATTGAGAACCTCTCTTGGGGAAGTTAATTAACTAAGACAAACACTGACCATTGTCTGAGGCTTAGGCTAGGGTAAATATGGCTTCTATTTGCACCAGAGATTAAGTTTAACTCACAGTGAGTAACTGCCTAATATGTAACAGAGGTTAGAGATTTGCTCTCTCAGCAGAGCCGCTGGTCAGGTCAAGGAATTGGGTGAATCAAACCCTATCATTTATTCACCCCCCTTAATTTCGGTACCCGCAGAGCCCACGGGCCAGGAGCCTTTCTCACCGAAGTGGCCTCTGCCGGGCCGTTCCGTGCCCATTGGGGCACGGGGAGACCACATTTCCCCTTTCTGTTTTATTTAAGGACCTGACCGACGACTCTGCGCAAGAGGGGTACCAGCTGATGAGCGGGAATGACGCTTCGGGGTTCCCTCCATGGGGGACATCTCGATAGCAGTGAGGGAATACATTGCACGAAACACCACACTGTTGTGCCCAGTATTACCACCCCCACAATCACTTCGTCTGAAGCCGTCCCCATGGGAACCACGACCACAAGGAGTCCTACCACCCCCATGAAGAATCCTCCTTGGTGTTCTTAACTAGGGTGTGGAGGTCCATGAGCTGGCTCTGCATCTTGTGGGTATTGTCTGTGAGGTTAAAGCAACACATGCCATGGACAGACTTGCAGCCCATATGATGTAACACTAGGGGATAATCGATAGCTGCTTGATTATCCAGTATGGCATGGCGAAGCTCTGCCTGCTCCTGGTTGAGCAGCGCTATTGCTGAGGAGGTGTGGTTGATGGCTTTTGCTAATCCGCAAGCCAATTGACCAATTCTCCGAGCGTTGCCTATGGCTAAGCCGGGCACGCTGAATATACTGCTACCTGGTTTTTCAGAGCTGTGGGTCTGAATCCAGACTGCTTCCTGTAGCAAGGCAAGATCTGCAGCTTCTGGTGTTGTGCAAATGTTTTTCTAACACCTATGGGGAGGTGTGAAAATAGGCTGGGGATTATCGGCTACCGGGTGCTCAAACTTTGCAAGCAATGGGCCGGTGCAAGCATGGGCCGGTCTGGCTTCCTTTGGTGGAAGCTGGCCGTTATTAACAACATACAGAAATTCAAGTGTCCCTTGCAAATCCCAACTGGAGCATTGTACAAGGCATGTATAAATAATAGCAACTACAGATAATAATAGCAATAAAAGACATTCAGCAGCCTTTTGAAGGATGAGGCTTCTCTTCTTGGTGGGGCTTCATGTGTAGCTTGAGCTTGGAAAAGTCTTGTTTTGGGGAAAAGCATGGTCCTCAGAAGTAGCACTGAGTAAAGGAAGACGGACAGCTGATGACATCCAGGACAGTGACTGGTGCCGCTCTTTGCAATCATCAGTGTCTGACTCTGGTCTCTGGGACCTGCATGGGGAAGAGACTTGTTTGGGAGATAAAAAGTCTGAAAGAGTTAGTTAGTTTTTGCACTTATAGGATAGCAATTGCTGTGCAACTATGGGATGTTGTTCCCCCCCTTTCTGTTTGTTTGTCAATGTAGGACCTAAGCGTCCGATAGACCCGTTCCACAATCGCTTGCCCCTGCGGATTGTAAGGAACGCCAGAAGTGAGCTTAATATCCCAGGTGGCCCTGAAGGTGGCCAGTTGCCTGGAGCTATAAGCTGGGGCGTCATCGGACTTCGTGTGCCGAGGTTCGCCCTTGGCCGTGGGAAAGGAGATGCTGCTCCACATGGGGAGCCGTTTCTCCCTTCTGTGCTGTTACCCAAACAAACTGTGGGAAGGTATTAATGCAAACGTGCATGTACTGCCATTTGCCAAAATGTGGGGATGCGTGACGTCCCTTTGCCACACCTGAATGGCCTCTGTCCCTCGTGGGTTGACCCCCCACGAGGGCCCCCCCGGTGCCCCTGCACGATGCAGACAGGAACGGACTATGCCTTGGCCTTTGGAAAGTGGCAGGTTGAACTGCCTTGCGAGCGCTTTGGCATTTTGGTGAAAGAATGCATGACTCTGAATTGGAGTAGTGAGGAACAAACTTAGCAAGTTTTTGTCTATCGCGGGAGTGATGTATGCTCCCGGTAGACTGTGAAGCAAATTCCTGGGAAACTGGCTGTCAGCAATTCTGTTTAAGCGTTCTTTGGTAAAGGTGCGCAAAGCGAGGCTCATGGCTGCCAACTCTACCCGCTTGCGGAAGAGTCAGGAGCATGTGCCAAGCTTGGTCCTCTTGCCAAGGAAGAACCTAATATGTGCGACCCCCATAAGTGAAAACTGTCCTAGCCCCCTGAAGAGGAACCAGTGACATAAATTCACACAAGGTGACTGTCTGCGTTTGAAGCGAGACGAGTCTGGGGTCTTATGGCAAACCTTGGCGCATGAAGCGCCAGGCTTCCCTTGGGTAAATTTCTCAAGAAGGCCCCCCTGCGCACATCCGCCCATGGCGTGCGTGCACACGTTTAGAAGAGTGCCAGATGGTGGCTTGCCTTTTGCCTGCGCTTAGACTAGCAGCAAAAAGGGAAGGGGTGGCCTAAAAATGCCTGTATCTGATTGAAGGGTGTGACCTGACTGCACTCTTAAAATGGTCCTAGGCAGTCCTGGCTAATGGGTGGCACTCTGCACATGCTCGGGAGCTCAGGGACTAATCCTTCCTCTGTGCTCTGGAGTTTGCAAAATGTGTCTGCACACTAGAGAGGGTGCTGTGGGCCAGGTGCCATACTTAAAATGACCTACTAAGACTTATTAAAAACAAGCCAACTATGACGTGCCAGCTGTAAGGAAATAATACACAAAAAATGAAAAGACACACAAGTTAAACATTTCCAGCAGGGAGTTCCACTGGCGAAAGGAGGAAAGGCAAGTCAGAAGTTAGCACAATGAGAATGCAGCAACTCTTATCATGACGAAATCAGATTAGGTCAGGTAACTAAGACAACCGGGTCCTCCTGTTAAGAAATCCCTATCAGTAATTAGACATGGAGCCTGTGAAAGGAAGGCTGTAGAAATAAATAAATTGGTCAAGGCATGGAGAGGAATTTTGTTCCTGTAAAAAAGGGTAAGCATTTTCTGAATATGCAGACCGCAAGAATGTTTGCGTGCTTTTTCCTGTGAAAGGGGTACAATGAGTGAGTTACTTGCACAGATTAAAGTCAAAATACCAGAACAGTGTCTTTCCTAAGAGAATGAAGGAGAGTTAGAACGATTCTCAACCTGCTGCCAGATGTGGGCGAGTGGGCCGGAAGTGGCCCACGTTGCTCTGCCGCTACCCCCACCAAGCCAAGAAGGGCTGTGTGGCGCAGGAAGGGCAGGATGACTGTCCGGACCCCCAGAGCTGCCTGAGACCCCGGAGCTTGGCCCCTGACTTTAAAAGGTTGAGAACCGAGGTTACAAGATGATAACACAATACACACATGAAGACAATGCAATTCTCTCACTCCTAGTGGGATACGTGACTCCAAGACGCTAAGAGACATTCAAAAAACCTTAAAACACAGAGATGGGGGTTTGAGGAACACAGACGTAGGGAGGGGCCCCATAGCTTATGATACAGTGAGGAAAACTCATAGAAGTGATTTTTGTTTTCAGATCGCGCTTCTGAAAAGAAAAATCTGTAAGGGTTGCAGAACCGGTTTCCAAGAGTGGCTTAATCCTTTGACAAAGAAAAGTCTCAGGGGAGGAAGGGGGAATCACCCCGCCCTATTGCAGGTTAGGATTCCCCCCCTCTCCTGCCTAAGCTGCGAAGCAGGCAAGGCAAAGGGTTTTGTTCATCATGCTTTCTCAAACTTTAAATGGTTCCTGCCCATGAGCAGAGTGCAAACTGTTTAACACATATTTCACAGTGACATTACCACGCAGTTACACACAAGGAACACTTTTCCAGTCATACTGTGGTCATAGAGACAAGGCTTTTGCAATCATACACAGTTCTTGCAGTCATACATTCAGTGGTGCACCACGCATACACACATTTATTTACGCATTCGCACATTCCTCCCCTGATCTGCAGCGTTCTATACTACACATGAGGAGATGGCTAATACACAGCTGGCTATTTTCAGCCATCTGGGTGCTTCTACTTAGGGGCAAGTTTCTCTGGGCTACTCCCAAGGTGAGACCAGCAGCTTCTGCCTGTGCCCTGGGGGAACTCGGGGTACTGTTGCTGGGATGGTTCTTCTGGCATAGCCAGGGCGATGGCTGCCTCCTTTCTAGCCTGGGCCAAATGCATGCCAGGGTGGCCATTTGGCATTAAGACAATCTTTTGAAGATCTGCCTGGTCTAGATTGGCTTTCTCTTCTAAGGTGTTTCATTTTACCACACTGGAAGCAGGCGCCTTGGGGTTTTGGCACTGCTCTGCGCCTGAGTGTGGTAATGGGTCTGCTCTGGAGCCCTGCGTGGCCAGGGGCCGTGCAGATTTCCGTGAGCAGTGGGCGCTGAGCAGCCCTGCCTGAACATGTGTCTGCCTTCAGATAGGCTGAGCACAGCAGTTGGGCGCTAGCTAATTGTGCCACTGGCAATTTCCCCGTGAATGGATCTTCCTCACCCATGCGCTGAATGGAGTTCTTAATTGGCAGGGGACTTTTAACTGTCAGAGAAGCGCTAGGGCCTCTCATGCCATGAATTCCTTCAGTGACGTCTGCAGCTGCCACTGAGGGAATGCTCCCTACACTGCCCTGCTTAAGCCGAAATGACGGATAGAGACTTCTTGGGGCTGATGGTTCTGACTGCGCTGGGGTTTTCTGGGTCTCTATCCGGACTGGGTCTACCTCTGCTGAGAGCTTCCTACATTTGCTCCATGTGCGAATTATGCCCTCTGGAGCTTTCGGGGGTTGCTGAATGCAGTCTCCTATCTGATCCCAGAGCTCAAGGGTTAACGTACCTACTTCTGGGTAAAGCAGGCAGTGTTCCCCTAGGTACACCAAAAGTCTCGCTAGCTCTCCGCTGTGAAAACGCAACTGAATTACCCTGGCCAGGATTCTGAACTCTCCCTCACGAGTTCTTTGGCTAGCGGATGGACGCTGTCGCTGAGGACAGGTCCCCATATTACCTGCGATTGGGTCCTCGGAAGATTCCTCCTCGGGACGAGTCGACGCGTCTTTGGCAGGCAATAGGTTCTGGCGACGACGCTTCTGGGTAGAGCTCGGAGTGTGGACTGCGGCCACGGGCCCTCGGTGGCCACTGCGCTGTCAGGGGCTCACAGCTGCCCTGAGCAGAACGCGTTTTTCCCTTTGTTGCAAGCCGCCGCGAAAGTCGGGAGCAAGCTGTAGGATGCCTCTCTGTAATGCCTCACCACATAGCTGTCTTCCCAATCGGATGGCTTTCCGACTGGGGCTGCTGCTCTGTCCTCCGGGATGATTGGACAAGGTTCAAGCGCAGAACCTGACCGTGTGATCGCTTACTCTCGAGTAGACTGCTCGGGGGTCGCTTACTCACGAGTAGATCACGTCTCGGGGTCACCAGATGTAGGATTGGGGCCGTGAGGAGGCCCTTAGGATCCCGGAGGAGACTGGTCAAAGGAACGACACGAGGCAAGATGGAGCGAAGACCAGTGATTTATTGAGGGACAATCATCAGTATATATTATGCAGAAGGCTGCGCATGGTAGAATGGTTATCTGACAGAAAATCACATCACCCATTTACCCGGGTTAATTGAGAACCTCTCTTGGGGAAGTTAATTAACTAAGACAAACACTGACCATTGTCTGAGGCTTAGGCTAGGGTAAATATGGCTTCTATTTGCACCAGAGATTAAGCTTAACTCAGAGTGAGTAATTGCCTAATACGTAACAGAGGTTAGAGATTTGCTCTCTCAGCAGAGCCGCTGGTCAGGTCAAGGAATTGGGTGAATCAAACCCTATCATTTATTCACCCCCCCTTAATTTCGGTGCCCGCAGAGCCCACGTGCCAGGAGCCTTTCTCACCGAAGTGGCCTCTGCCGGGCCGTTCCGTGCCCATTGGGGCACGGGGAGACCACAAGGACCCATAAGTGAGTGCTCCACAAAGGGCTTCCAAACATTCCAAAATCTATTCTCTTTCAAATTACCCTTTTTTTCTTTTATCTCCCATGTCAATTTATCATTCAATGCTAAATTCCACATTTCTTTAAACCATTCTTCAGTCTGTATAATTACATCATTTTTCCAATTTCTAGCAATACATTGTCTACCCGTTGTAAGCATTATTTCTAATAACTTTTTCTCATCCTTGTTTAAATTAATACCATCCATATCTGTTAGCATAGTGGTACCTGACCCCAGTTTAATTCTCTTACCCATTATTTCACCAATCTCTTTTTCAACTCTTTCCCAAAAATCTTTTACCACAGTACAACTCCACCACATGTGTTCATACGTTCCTATTGTATCTTTACATCTCCAACACAATTTATCCTTTTTATTATCAATTTGATGTAACCTCACTGGGGTCAGATACCACCTCCATAACATTTTATAATTATGTTCCTTTATTCTAACTGACATACTGTAGTCCTCATTATTCTCCTTTTCCATTTTCTTCTACATATGTCATTATCTATCTTTACATTCAAATCTTGCTCCCAACTTAATTTCAAATCCTCCTGTGGGTCACCCTCTTTATTTAATAATGTATATAATTTACTAACTTAACCCTTTAATATTTTTATCTCCCTTTCTAATTTTTAAAATCAGGTCCTCAAATTCCGTCCTTTCTCTTTCCAATTCACATTCTCTCAAATATTTGCTATTCCAGTTATTAATCCTCATTATCTGAAACCAATTCATTTTTAATTGCTCATACAAAGTTGTCCTTCTAGCAGTATCTCTACAAATCCGTATCCAGTCTTACAAGGATATATATTTTGTGCCTCGAACGGTTTTGCTTGCACTCAGACTCAGAAGAATGGCAGCTTTGGGAGAGTGGAGGAGGAAGAGGAAAAGAGCTATTTTTGGCTTCCTCTTTGCTCCTTGGGATTTGTAGCCTGGATCAGGTCTGAGCTCAAGGGAATGAAGCGCTGAGGCTTAGCGAATTGCCTGCATTGCTAATGCAACAGGCATGCCTAACCCAGACTTCCAGCTTCGGAGGAGCAGGTGGACGCTGTGGAACAGGGGCCTTGAACCTGATGCCGCACTTTAGCGTGACTTGTTTATTAAGCCTCCCAGGAGGGTCACTTGTTTTGCTGGCAGGCCTGGCTGTATTTCTGTCTTCAAAAGCCAGGGAGAAAGGCAACCTGGGAACTGCCAAACTCAGACTCATGATTTATCCGAGAGTGGTTAAATCTGCCTTTAAAAAAACCCTCCAGCACCATTTTCACACACCAGGGTTATTACCACTGTAGACAGTGATGTAGCTTAGATTCCTTGAATCTGAAAGTGATGCTTAGCAAATTCTTAAGAAGCCCAGTTACTCTTTAAAGCAGGGGTTCACAAGCTACGGCCCACGGGCCAGACCGGCCACTGGCACCATTCCATTTGCCCCATGATGATGACTCCGGAAGCAGAAGTGGACACATTTATAACAGACTTAAATGCACCCACACATGTGCAAATGTGCACACACATGTGCAAACGTACCCGCTGCGGTTTACGGAAGTGCTTATGATGGGGGGAACCACATGTCCGTCCCTGCTCAGCTGTCTGCGGTGGAGTGGTCCGGCCCGTGGCGCGAAAACCTTGAGAACCCTTGCTTTAAAGACAAAGAACAAGTTTCTGGCTCTCAGGGTACACAAATATGCCTTTAAGCTTAAATACACTGTATTTATCTACATGCTAAAGTTAACATATTTAAAACTTGACATATTGTATGTCTTTACTGTAAAAAATAATAATCAGATTTCCAATACAATTTCTTTGAAATCGGTTAAGATCACGTAGTGCTTTGTCGGTTTTGTGTGTCCATTGTGAAAACTTGCCTAAACAGTTTTTTAACCCTGCAGCCATTGTCACCAAACAGCCTCTTCATTTCCTCCTTCTTCTATTTTCTTACCTGTAACTGTAGGTTAGAGGACTGCGGTGGCTCATGTGGTTAACATGCTGAACTTGATGAGTTGAAGGTTGGCAGGCCAGCAGTTTGAGACCTGAGTAATGCATGATGGAATGAGCTCCCTTCGCCTGTTCCAGCTCCTGCCATGCTAGCAGTTTGAAAGCAAAAATTTGTAAGTAGATAAATAGGGGCCACTTTGGTGAGCATTCCATGTACTCTGGTGTCGAGGCATGCCTGCGACATGTCCACAGAAACATCTGCAAATGCAGACAGCGCTGGCTCTTTGGCTGTAAACAGAGATGGGCACTGAACCCTAGTCGGATATGACTGGCTTTCAAGCAAGGGCAACCTTTACCTTTACCTTTACCTTACTGTAGGTTTTTTTAAAAAAATTCCCTGCTGCTGTCACCAATCAACTATTAGCCGGATGGCCTCCATTCTGAAGGGGTGGGAAATTTGCTGCCAATGCAATGAACACCTTTATGTCCACCTCCACTGCAGAGCCACTCATAGGTTCAACAGGCACTGTTTCCACTGCTCTGTTCCCACAAGTTCATACCAATTATTTATAATTATTTTTTTTAATTTTTTTTCACTGTTACAACATTAAACAATTCTTTGACATGACAACAAATAAACCACTTACCGTAGCTGTAGTAGCATTATAACAGGATCGGGGGAAACATTTTCAGGCTGTGGGTAATCCTTCAAACTTTATGGGTCAAAATATATACACCATCACACACATACATGTAGAAAAATACAGTGGTTCAGGAATCAGTGCAAAATAAACATGAAATTGTAGTACAGTATTGCTGTACAATGAAGCAACTTGAGAACATACAAAAATAGTAACAAATGGTTTAGAAACTTTCTGTAAAATAGTGTATAGAGTTTCAAGTTTCATGTGTGTAGAGCAGGGGTACCCAAACCTTTTGGGCCGTGGGCCGATCACGTAGTTCAGTGGGCCAGTCACGTGGTTCCTCCCATTGGAAGCAGAAGTAAAACACACTTTGCAATCTGTTTTGCAGGATGAGATAGATTTTAAGCTGCCATTCTCTCTGCTTAAACCAGGGGTGCCCAAACTATGACCTCCAGGCCAGATCTGCCCCCAACACCAATTCATCTGGCCTGTGCCACCCGCGTCGCTCCCAGAAGCGGAAGGAAAACACGCCCATACATATTTTACTTCCGCTTCTGAAAACGACAGGGGCAGTGTGGGCCAGATGAATTGGTGTCAGGAGCCGGAGCCAGCCTGCGGGCCGTAGTTTGGGCACCCCTGGTGTAGAGTTTTAAGTTTGCTGTGGTGGCATGTAGAAATGTCTTTCTTCCCATCAAGTCAAATTTTACAATCATCATAAAAAAATAAAAACATGTAAAATCAAATTTAACTATAAAATCAAGTAAAACCAACTCCACCATAAAAACCATAAACGATAAAGATCAACTAAATGCGTTAAAACCATTAAAATCATTGGAATATGGAGCTGAAACAACATAGCAGGCATGTTAAACATCATATGTCAGCCCAGAAATATGAGCTTTTATGCCTTTCTTAAAAGCAGTAATAATGAAAGGTGAAACCGAAGGAAAATTATACAAGATAATGTCTTGTATAATATCTAACTTGCTTGTTAGGTAGTCCTCTAAAATAGTACTTAAGAGAGTTTTTCTTGAAGATTTTAACATTCAGAGAGTCTTATATCAAGATATGTAATCCCTTAGATAGCCAGGCCCCAAAGTATTTTTAGGGCTATGAAAGTTAAACAAACACCCTTAATTGGACCTGTAGAATATGATAAGACGTACAGTTGGGCTTAAACAGATCCTGCATTATGGTTTAAAGCAGGGGTTCTCAACGTTTTCCAGCCACGGGCCAGACCACGCCCGTCAGACAGCTGAGCAGATTGGACTGGTGCCGTAAAATGTGTCCGCAGCCATCATAAATGTGTTTACGATGGCCATGGACTCATTTATGGCTGTCATAAATGCATTTACATGGCTGTAAATGAGTCTGTGGCTGATTTTGGCAGTGCCAGCGGCAGCTGCGGGGTCAGCTGGAGTGAAGTCTGGGCCGGATTATTTGGTGCTATGGGCCAGATCCGGCCCATGGCCCATAGGTTGCTAACTCCTGGTTTAAAGGCTGCTCTGGACGTTTGAGATGGATGTTTGTCTGGTCTCCAGTGATAGATATCCAGACCAACTTGATTAGAAGGTGGAGATTGTTACTGTTTTCTAAATTCAGCTACTGGGATTTGTTAGCTGGGAAAGCTCCTGCAACGAGCCATTCCTGAGAGAAATTACATATACACCAAAGGTTCTGGCTTTTGCTTGTTTGTTGGATGATATCTGAATTACTCTGTTCTTTCTGGCAACAGCACATGAAACCCTTTCATTAATGTCTTCATTGTCCTTATTGTAATCCATTGCTCTGTTGGCCAGATTTGTAAGGTGTCTCCTGAGTATGCTCTGTTGCAATTTGGCTTTTTCCATTCTTTCCAAATTAAGAAATCCTCCTCCATAGGCTGTGATTTTAACTAGTATATACCACCCCCCCATCCTTAGGTAAAAAGCCAGTCGTATCTGACTCTATGGTTCAGTGGTCATCTCTGTTTATAGCCAAAGAGCCAGCACAGTTCAGCACTGAGCTACCTCAGCCCCTTCCCCTAGACTTATCCCAAGACAAAACAGAGACTTAGGAAGCCTCAGAACCTGAAAGGGAGAGGGATATAGGAAATGTTTAATTAGTTTTTAATTAAACATTACTGTGCCAGATAACGACATCATCCATTTTATGCCATATAATTATGCAAACAGGAATATGGCCACACACACACACACACACACACACACACACATCCATGTGCAGGGTGAGCCATTATTGAAGAGTCTGCCAGGGCCTCACCAATATCTGTGGACCCAGGAGTGCTCTTAAGCTGTATGCTTGCTCCTTCAGGCAGTGTGCAACTCCATCCAAAATGTGGTTGCTTATACGATTGAATTGCCATCTGATTTTAAACTTATTGGTCCTCGTTCAAACCATTAAGCATGTAGGCAAGCATGTAGGCAGCATGTTGAGACTATCTTAACCTATAAATCCAAGGGTTAACCGTTGGAACTGGCTATAGGTTGCTATGCCTCGCCCGACTTGCCTGCACTCACCCTTAGTGCACACGGCCGATCTGGGTACGCAGGTCAACGAAGGATTGAGAAAACCGGCAGTGGGGCAACAGCCCCACAAACGCGAAGAAAGGGAAACAACTTCACTTCCCAACATTCCTTGCGCCGCGCCGTGCCAGAGCCAATCAGGCTGAGAGGCTTTCGCACGGCGCAGCGTTCGGAAACGCGCCGCAGCCAATCAAAAGAAAAACATTTTAAAAAAACGCAGCACAAACACAAAGCACCAACCCATAACTACAAGCCACAGCGTCCTGCGCGCCATGAGTGCGCAGAACACTGAGGAAGCCGGCACCCAAGAAATAAAGCAAAAACAAAAACACCGGGAGAGCAAGTCCGCCAAGCCGCGGGGAACAAAGCCCCCCTCCCCAACGGCGCCTGAAGCTCCTAATCGGAGTTTCCCCTTTAATATCACTGGGTGGGTAGGGGGTGTTGTGCTCCCCCTCTCTACTGGCTCCCCTGGGGTTGAGAGGGTGGGGGGGGGGACCAAAGGAGTCTGTCTCCCTGTTGTGTATGTACAATGCTGCTTCATATGAATGTACAATGTTGCTTTAAGAAATGTATGAATGTAACCCAGCCACAATCACAATGTAACCCAGCTGTTAAAGGAACGCGAGCAAGCTGCCTATAGAGGGCAGCTGCGAGTGTTCAACTCACATGGTCATCATTCCTCAAATCACCTGCAGCCGCGGGAACTTCCCGCAGCAAACAACTACTACTGATCCACCACCGAAGATGGGCGTGACCCGGATGATGTCACGCCGGTAGCGGCCAATGAGCTACCATGCAGCCAAGTTCAAATGTGTTGTACCACTGTATATAATGTGAGATACCTCCGCCATTACCACATGTTCGTTCTGATCATCAACCAATAAACCTGTGTTAGTCCATACTGCGACTCCTTCTATGTCTCCTGGAACAGACACTAAACTGGCGACGAAGGTGGGATCGATGGCGAATCCCAAGGTCAAGGCGTACCAGTTCGATGTGAGCGAGCCCGAACAATGGGAGCTCTATGAGTGCCAGTTTCGGCTACGCTGCGGATCCTGATGACCCTGGTGGCCCCCCGGAAGGTAGACGAGGTCCCCATCGACCGTATCCTGGAGAGACTGGGTGAGCATTTCCAGCCGCCCGTCTCGATCTTCCCAGCACAGGTCGCGTTCCACAGGCGAGACCAGCGACCGGGCGAATCCGTGTCCGCCTACGCAGCGGCCCTCAGGCTTGCAGCGGTCCACTGCCAGTGGGATGACCTGGACCAGGCCCTCCATGACCGCATGTTGTGTGGTCTGAGGGACGAGGAGCTGCAGAGGAGGCTGATGACCCGCGACCAACGCCTCACGTTCAACGAGGTGCTGCAGGAGGCCCAAGCAGCCGAGGAGGCCAGGAGCGGGGTGAGGCTGTTCAAGTCCCGAGGGGCCGCGTCCGAGCGGGCCAAGTCACCAGTACAGGCGGCCCGGTGGACACCAGCGAAGTCAGCCTGGTGGGCCCCCAAGCCGCCCGCCGGCACACCAACGTCGTCCGAGGAGTTGTCCACAACAGCGGACCCCTACTCCAGCGAGGACGATGACGTCCAGAGGATCAAGAAGCGTGGTGAGAAGCGGCAGTCCCGAGAATGGCAGGACCGCCGTTGCGACGGTTGTGGGGCGTCCCACGACCGCACGAGGTGCCCGTTTCGAAAGGCCGAGTGTCACAACTGCGGCCGAAAGGGGCACATCGCCCGAGTATGCAGGCGCGGGCGAGTCGAGGACAAGAGGAGTTCCAGCCATCCCCAGACGCACCAGCGGAAGGCGACCGGCACCAGGAAGGTCGCAGCCAGCTACAATGAGGAAGGCGTGAACCGCGTGGGCCTGGAGCACCGGCGGTTTTTCGTAGAGGTACTGTTGCAAGGGGTCCCAGTGAGGATGGAGATAGACTCAGGGTCATCTTATTCCATCCTGTCCCAAAGAGAGTTCATGCGTATTCCCCCAGACAAGCGGCCCAAACTGCGGGCCATGAGGTCACACCTTCGGGACGTGCAGGGAAACGGGATCCCAGTGTTGGGGGTGGGGAATTTCAAGGTGAGGTTCAAGGGCTACTCTGAGAAACTGCCCTTAGTGGTCCTCAAAGGGGGGAGGTGCTGCCTTTTGGGAACGCAGTGGTTTGCTCCCCTGGGAATCGAACTGTCCGGCATTAACGCCATCGAGACTGACCCAATGCGGGACGTGTGCAACGCGCACCCGGACGTTTTCAAGAAGGGGCTCGGGAAATACAAGGGGCCCCCGGTTTCCTTCGAGCTGGACCCAGAAATCCGGCCCATCCGCCTCAAACCAAGGAGGGTGCCGTTCGCCCTAAAGGACAAGATCGAGGCGGAACTGGACAAATTGGTGGGGCAATGGATTTTGGTTCCAGTTAACTCGGCGGAGTGGGAAACGCCGATTGTTACAGCCCTTAAGTCGAACGGGGAAGTCAGGATTTGTGCAGACTATAAATGTACCATTAACAAGGCCATTCGGCCAAACGCATATCCAGTGCCCGTGGTCAGCCACTTGCTGGCCACGTTACATGGGGGGAAGTGTTTCGCCAAGTTAGATCTGGCTCAGGCGTATCAGCAGCTCTCTGTAACCCCGGCTGCTGCCGCCGCGCAAACGATAGTGACGCACAAGGGGGCGTTTAAGGTAACGTGCCTTCAGTTTGGCGTGAATTCGGCCCCCAGAATTTTCCAATCCCTCGTGGAACGCCTTTTAAAGGGGCTTCCAGGCATCCTCCCATACTTCGACGACGTGTTGATAACGGCGGGGAGCGAATTAGAGTTGGCAAAGAGGCTAGATGGGGTCCTTTCAGTGTTCGAGAGGGCAGGCCTTCGACTGAGGAGGGACAAATGCGTATTCTTTGCGAGGGAGGTTGAGTTTCTAGGCTTTAAGGTAACCCCGGACGGGATCAAACCCTCTGAGTCAAAGGTTGCAGCCGTGAAGAACGCCCCTCGCCCCACCGCAAAACCGGAGCTACAGTCATTCCTAGGGCTCCTAAATTTTTATCATACCTTCCTGCCTTGGAAGGCATCAGTCGCGGAGCCACTGCACGCCCTGCTCAAAAAGGACGCGGCTTGGCGGTGGGGGGACAGGCAGGAGAGAGCATTCAAGGAGCTTAAGTCACTCCTGTCTTCGGACACTGTCCTGACCCATTTCGACCCGAAAAAACCAGTGGTTTTAGTCTGTGATTCGTCCCCAGTGGGGGTGGGGGCGGTCCTGTGCCACGTGTTGGAAAGCGGGAGGGAAGCCCCGGTAGCGTACTACTCTAGGTCCCTCTCAAAGGCCGAGCGCAATTACGCGCAAACTGATAGGGAGGCCCTAGCCATCATCGCCGGAACGAAAAAGTTCCATGACTTTTTATACGGCCGCGAGTTTACGGTAGTGACCGATCACAAACCACTTTTGGGGATCTTCACTACCGGCAAACCCACACCGCAAATACTATCCCCCAGAATGCTGCGTTGGGCCATTTTCCTCAACGCCTACCAGTATGAGCTGGTCTATCGCCCAGGGAAGGAGATCTCCCATGCGGACGCACTGTCCCGATCTCCCCTCCCAAGTGTAGGGGACCCCACATGCGAGGTAGAGCAGGATCACCAAGTTCTACTGATCGAGTCTCTCGACTCACCCCCCATTGTCCCGGCCGACCTCGCCAAAGCCACGGCAGCCGACAAGATGCTGGCCCAAGTCAGTTCCTGGGTTAGGAAGGGCTGGCCCACGACTCCCCCCGATGAAGAGTTCAGACCATTTTTTAGGCGCAGAGTAGAGCTGTCGCTGGAAAGGGGCTGCTTACTCTGGGGCCAGCGAGTAGTTATCCCAGAGAAGCTGAGGGCCAAGGTACTGAGACTATTGCACACCAGTCACCCCGGGATCGTGCGCTCCAAGGCTCTGGCCAGGAGTTTCTTTTGGTGGCCCCAGATAGACGGGGACATAGAGCATTTAGTGGGCACGTGCGAGAGCTGCCAGGGCTCTCGGCCCGAGGAGTCCCGGTTGCCCCATAGGGAATGGGATACGGCCCGCGGGCCATGGTCCCGGATCCATGTCGACTTCGCTGGCCCTTTTCGTGGGTCCATGTTTCTATTGGTAGTCGACTCCTATTCCAAGTGGTTGGAGGTGATCCCTATGAACAGTACCTCCTCCGCCGCAACCATCAAGCAGTTGCGCAAGCTTTTTGCCTGTTTCGGCCTGCCAGACGTCCTTGTTAGCGATAACGCTAGTACCTTCACGTCTGCAGAGTTCAAGACGTTTATTGAGTGGAACGCCATCAGGCACATCACCGCTGCCCCGTTTCACCCCACCACAAATGGTCAGGTAGAGCGCCAAGTGCGCACTACGAAAGACGCACTGCGGCGCATGGGTCCCGGTGAGTTGAACCTGCATTTGTGCCAGTTCCTCATCTGCTACAGGACAACCCCCTTAGCTTCAGGATTTTCCCCAGCCGAACTCCTCATGAGGAGGCGTCCGGTAACACTTTTTGACCGGATGGATCCGTCCAGGGTGGAGGATGAAGGGAGAAACATAAATATAGGGGGAGGGAGCTCCAAAAGTTTTTCGGCAGGGGACCCGGTTCACTGCAGGAACTACGCGGCGTCAGGGCCGGCGTGGGTCCCAGGGACAGTCATCGAGCAGACGGGACCAGTGTCCTACAGGGTTGAGACTAGCTCGGGTCTACTCTGGAGGAGGCACGCCGACCAACTCAGAAGGCGGGTCACTAGTGAAGGGGATTCAGCGTTAGGGTCCTCCCCCACCCGCATTACCCAAGGGGGAGACACGGCGGAAACCAGGGATACAAATGCATATCCTCGGTTCTCAGCCACAGAGGAGGATACTTTGAAAGAGAGGGATCAGTTTGATGATTATGAGTTACGGTACCAGGGGGGTGTAGCGGAGTGGTCCCCCACCCGTCCTAGCGAGAAGAGGGGTTTCAGTTCAGCCCCTGGTACCTCCAGTCCCCCCAGTCCTTTTGTGTTAGAATACACCATAGCTCCAGCTCCCCGGAGGCCAACACCCCCAAGGCAGGCATCGGGGGGGAGTCCACCCACCGCAGTCCCCGGAACTCCCAGGCAGGGTACGGGGGGTGGCGAGACCACGAGGGTCTCTTCGTCGGTCCCGAGATTCGTGCTGGGGGGGACCCCTAGCTCCTCAAGCGGTAGGCAGTAGTTCACTTCCCAACTGTTCATTCCATTCCCTTCCCCCAATGCAAGGTTACCACAGAGCCCACACCGAGCCACTAACGAGTCCCCCCTTTCCATTGCAGGACAGGACTCCGCAGAGCCAGGCTCCCCTGTATTAAGCCAAGCGGCCGCTCGCCCCAGGCGCACGTGCGGCAAGCCACAATGGTTGAGGGACTTCGTCCCATCCTAGGGGGGAGGGATGTTGTGTATGTACAATGCTGCTTCATATGAATGTACAATGTTGCTTTAAGAAATGTATGAATGTAACCCAGCCACAATCACAATGTAACCCAGCTGTTAAAGGAACGCGAGCAAGCTGCCTATAGAGGGCAGCTGCGAGTGTTCAACTCACATGGTCATCATTCCTCAAATCACCTGCAGCCGCGGGAACTTCCCGCAGCAAACAACTACTACTGATCCACCACCGAAGATGGGCGTGACCCGGATGACGTCACGCCGGTAGCGGCCAATGAGCTACCATGCAGCCAAGTTCAAATGTGTTGTACCACTGTATATAATGTGAGATACCTCCGCCATTACCACATGTTCGTTCTGATCATCAACCAATAAACCTGTGTTAGTCCCTACTGTGACTCCTTCTATGTCTCCTGGAACAGACACTAAACTCCCCCACCCTCCTGACCTCAGGGGACCCGGTAGAGAGGGGATTCCCTCCCCCCACACACACACACGCCCCATGTTAAAGAGAAGTGGTTTCTTCTCTTTAAAAACGGAGTTGGGGGGGGGGAAATCCCCCTCTCTACTGGCTCCCCTGGGGTTCAGAGGGTGGGGGGACAAAAGGAGTCTGTCTCCCCCACCCTCCTGACCTCAGGGGACCCAGCAGAGAGGGGATTCCCTCCCCCCCCCCACACACATGCCCCATATTAAAGAGAAGAAACCAAGTGGTTACTTCTCTTTAGAAATGGAGTTGGGGGGGTCCCCCTCTCTACTGGCTCCCCTGGGGTTCAGAGGGTGGGGGGACAAAAGGAGTCTGTCTCCCCCACCCTCCTGACCTCAGGGGACCCGGCAGAGAGGGGATTCCCTCCCCCCCCCACACACACACGCCCCATGTTAAAGAGAAGAAACCAAGTGGTTACTTCTCTTTAAAAACGGAGTTGGGGGGGAATCCCCCTCTCTACTGGCTCCCCTGGAGTTCAGTGGGTGGGGGGGACCAAAGGAGTCTGTCTGAGAGGGGATCCCCCCCAGGACACAAAAAACACAAAAACAAACAATCAAAAACATTCAAAAATACACAAAAACAAACAAAAATAACACCAAAAAAGTAAACAACAACAAACATTTCCAAACACACCCAGCCCACAGCCAAACACCACAAAATCCAACCACCACCACCACCCCAAATAAAGAAAAACAGCTAACTCACCACCATACGACCTCATACCACAACGACTGGAAAAGAAATGAATAAAGAAAGAGACTACTTGCTGGAAGAAGCTCCACCCAGAGGCCATGAGAGAAAAAACAGTCAAAATACAAGATAACCCCTACCAGCAGCACTTGCTGCCCACAATAACAAAAAAAAAATTCAAAAAGACACAATAGCCCCACACAAAAGGCCCCAAGAGTTTTTCAAAAAAGTATATCATCCTTTATTCTTTTTTTCATCCACAAAACCAAAACACCAAACAAAACTCATCACAGTTTAAAACAGGCCATCAAAAAATTTTTTATAAATAAAAAATTTAAAAATTTCAAATATAGATTAACCTCTTCTTTACAAACATTAACAACAACAACAACAACAACAACAACAAAAACTTTCCAACACCATTTAAAACAGCCCGGCAACGCCAGGCAACCTTTGCTAGTAAATAATAAAATATACTTTCCATTGATCAAAGGTGCATATTGCTTGGGAATATGAGGAAAAGCCTCATGAACATCAGATTAATTCAAAGATCCTAGTGGAAGCTTGTTGTGTATTGAAGAAGAATTGCACACAACAGCACTTAGGGCTAAACAAGAGGTAGTTTGTTATAGTTGAGTACAGAAAGGAGATAAGTGTGTCGGATGAACTTCCAACCACGTACAGACAATTGAACACTGGAAAAACAGGGGCGAGGTATCTTTACCTATAAGGAGTGACGTTAACCATTGGACTCCGGCATACACGCCCGCGCCCATCCATAGTATCCCGTACCAAGCCGCCTACACTTGCCTTAACCCAGCCTGCAGAGTGCCGCAATGGTCCCGCAGTTGACAGTGGGGCAACAGCCCCACGAACACAAACAAAGCAAAACAACATCAATTCCCAACGTCCTCTGTGCCGCGCCGCCCCTCAGCCAATCAGGCTGACAGGTGAGAGCAAGTAGAACGTTGGTAAATGCGGCACGCCCAATAGAAACTGAGCTGCAGAAAAAAAAAGCCGCCGCACGAACGCGAACAAAATAAACTAAACTTCAAGTCCCAGCGTCCTCCGTGCCGTGACCATGTCAGTCAATCATACTGAAGGGCGTGAGCCCGCAGAACACTGAAAAAGCCGGCGTACGAAAAAAACCGCCTCACGCAACGGGAACGCAAGGCCGCTGCAGGCGGATTCAGCACCTCACGGCCTCGCAAACAAAAAAACACAAAAAACCACGATGAGACAACCACCGCCCTTCTTTCCTGGAGCAACAGGGAGAAGAGGGACTCCCTCTCCTCCCTGCTACCCCACCGAAGACACAGCGAGACCACTGCCAGCCTCAAGGTAAGTTGAGCCAAGGTGGGGGGGAAAAGCAGCAGGCAGCAATTCATGAGGGGAAACACCCTCTCTGGTGAATGACTGGATTCTGCCTTTCTACTACCCACATTGCTATTTTGAGAACTAGCATGAAACAGCGGTGGAGGTAATAGAAAAGCAGCAGCCAGCAATCCGCAAGGAAGAGCACCACCCCTTACGGATTGTTGCCTGCCGATCTCCCCGTTAGGTAAGCCAGGGGGAAAAGGAGGCCCAGAGAAGAGAACCATTGTCAAGCAGATAGCTCTTCTCTACCTCCTTTTCACCCGACCTACCTAACGAACATTACCGGTCGAAGAGCGAGCTGACTGCCGGCTCTTCCTTTTCCCCATCGCTGCATCGAAACCTAATTTTGAAGCAACAATGGGGAAAAGGAAGAAACGACAGACAGGCCATTCTTCACACAACAAAACACAACAACAACAAAACCCAACAGTTAACCAAAACGCAAAGCACCAAAATTAATAAAACACAAATAAATAAACAAATAATTAAAATAAACCCGTTAAACAACAAAACAATAAACAACAAAATCAACAAAAACACCCAAAATACCAAAGGCTAACAAAAAACCATAAAAGCACACTAAAAACACCTATCTACAACATGAAAATACCTAACTCAACAAACAATAATCTCACAAATTAAAGAAATAAATACGAAAAATTAAATAAACAACCAGAAATAATTTAAACACTTAAACACATCTAAAACCCATAATACAAACCAACAAACAAGCCCAACACCACAAAATTAAAAAAACCGGAATAAACAATCAAGAGCACATACCAGATACGTCCTCCCTCCATGGGGTCTGGAGCTCAACGGAACAAAGAAAGGAAAATCGCAAAAATCTTAATAACAGCCCCACCTAGAGGCCGGAAGAGTAAAAACAGTCAAAAATATGTTAAAAATCTAAATGACAAATTTAAATAAAATAACATAAACCAAATAAAGTCACAAACCACAAATGCAAAACACCTCCACCCAAACCACCCCTAACCAAAAAAACACACATAAAAACTTGTAGTATGCCTGCGTGCCGAGATTGGCCATCACTCTTCCCAATGCGTTCACTCGCTAATGCACACGGCTTGAGAACCAACACGGGCGCTGATGGAAGAGAAATTGGGGTGCGGACTTAGATTAATTGGCATGAATCATAAAGAACCTTGGCTGAGGAATTGCGAAGGAAATAGGACAAAGGGTAAAAAGTTGCTGATTCTAAGGTCGAACTCGCTCTTCCCCTTCTGGTCTCGATAAGGTTGAGTGAGGCAGGCTGAGTCAGCGGTAAAGGAAGTTAGACCCGAAGGCAGTTTACATAGCCTTCGAGATAGGGTGAGAACAATGGGGTTTCACCAACCCAGATCTTAGATAACTGCAGGTTTGTTCGTCAATCACTGTACAATGGCCGGAGGCAGGTGTTATCTCTACCCACCAGAAACACCACGTTTGCGTCAGCCTTCTGTGACGTGGGTTCATGTTCCTTAGACATGAAACCCGCGAGGCAGGGTAATAAATGGGCCACCCGATTTCAATTGGGACTGGACTTCACCGCACTATTCACCTCATGTGTCCTTCCTTGCAGCCACTCACTCCAACCTCCGGGGGCCAGCTCCGCACCAGAGGGCCCCGATCCATGGCTCATCGGAACAAAACTGCCCGGCAAGGCTGGGCAAACTATGCTAGTCCCTTATATAACTACAGGAAGGCAGTCAAAGGGATACATTTGCCCGGACCAATAAAGGGTGGGAAAACCAGTGTGGAACCAACTGGAATAATAACAATATATGACCAAAGAGGGTGCAATGCAGCAATAGTTCGATCGTAATTGCTCTAGGCAATATACGTTAATTAAGGCTCAGACACAACAAAGCTTCAACTCAAACAGGGGAGATTGTAGAGGCAGTCACTCTGTCTTGAAGGGAAAAAAGTACTCACTGAAGAAGAGCAAAGGAAACCCTACCATCTTTCCTCTCTCTCTCTCTGATCGTTGTTGTCGGCTATAACTCGATCTGAGTTGCAGATCTTTTTCCCCCTGCCCCAGGGCGCCAGGAGGCCTGGTCTTGGAGGCCAGCTGGTTCTGGGCCACCTTCTCACTCCAAGGCAATCAGGGGAAAATGCCATTGTCGTGGTTTTGTTTAAGGTGGATCCCAGCTTGCCATGAAGTGATGCACACACTATGAACTTGGAGCCATCTCCTGTAGCACATATGAAATGAGACATGCAGGATTTAACACGAGGACTGTAATTGACTGCCCCAGCCTTGAGCATATGTACAAGGTGCGCCTTCACAGCCAGTCCATCTGGCATGGCCTCCATGACTGTTGGGAATCAGAGTTCCTCCTCCACTCATTTTGCCATTGGGCCCAATAGGATGGTTTCCAGTGGCATTTCCTCCACTGAGGAGACCATCACCCCACCTAAAGGGGCTCATCTGTCCATAGCCATTAGCCCCCTTTAGGGAGTCAGGTTATCTACTGCCACCCAACACTTGGTGTTGAGTCGCTGGCTGTACCATCTACGCCATTACCGTAGTGCAGGAGTTTTCAACCTTTTAAAGCTGGGGGCCGGGTCACGCTCCGTCAGACAGCTTTGGAGGCTGGATGGCCATTTTGCCATTCCTCCACCACATGGTGGAAGCAGTGGAGGGCAAATGAAATGGTGCCGCGGGTTGCAGGTTGAGAATCCCTGCCATAGTGGGATGTCCGGGATGTCTTTGATACACAGGCATATACATAGAAAGACAGACAGACAATTCTGTCATGTTTGGTTTCTCGCATATTGAAATATTTTCCATTTCAAGTTCAGTTTGTTCTGTTACTGAATATTGCTAATTTTGAAAATTGTATTCAAAGAATAGATGGAGCAAAATATCCAACTATTCCTACATTAATGTATGTACTTACATGTATAGAATATTTAAAATTCTTTTCATACAACAGCCTTTGATGTGTCTGACTATTTTTTGTTAATAGACTAGGACCATAAGGTTACAAATTCTCTATCTCTCTTTCTCTGAAGGGAGGAAAGAAAATTCAGCCTCACAACAGCCAAAAGCAGGATATGTTCCTTAGGTCTGGAGGGCAGATTTTCACCCACATTCCAAAGACTCCTTTCCAGCATAATCTCCTGGTAAGAATGTTTGAAAGATAGTGATTCCCACTAGAAAGCTAATTAGCAAACCATGCAATCACAAAATATCTGATGGGGGGGGGGGGAGTTCATTATGTTGATTTTCATTTAGTTTTGTACAGTTGGTAGTGGGGCACTCTATAACTTAGGAGGGCATACACCTTTTAAATGAGCTCAGATTTCTCTCAAATACATCTATTTTCTGTGGACCCCCAAAAATCCTTGTACTGAGAAGGAACAACACTAACTGATGCAACCTCAGCATTGCTAATCTTAGACCGGGGATTCTCAACCTGTAGCCCATGGGCCAGATGGGGCCCATGGCACCATTTCATGTGGCCCCCACCGCCTCCACCACACCAGGAAGTGCCATGTGGTGGAGGAAGGGCAAAATGGCCATCCAGCCCCCAAAGCTGTCTGAGTGAGTATGACATGGCCCCAGCTTAAAAAGGTTGAGAATTCCTGTTTTAAACCTTCAGTGAAAATACAGGTGTGATTTGTAATTAAATATTTAGCATCATGTCTTTTGGGGAAAGAGTCAGGCTGTGTCATGTTGAGCAACCTGCACAGGCCAAAAGGAGAGTAAATACTTCTGTGTATTTTTAACTTAGGAAACCCTGGCTATGGTTATTGTATGTCAGACTCAACTTGATGGCATGCAATTAACATTATTGGTCCAAGAGCAAGAATAGAAAGTAAGGGAGCCTAACGTTTGGGAGTCACAGGTGACCTTCTACAGGGTGGCCCGTAAGTCCCTACCTGCCCTCTCTGTGGGCATGTGCGCTGTCTCCCCAGGATTCACCTCACCCTTCTGCCCAGCAGCCCAATGGGAGCGTGTTGTGTTTGGAATATTGTACCTTTAACTAATGTAACACTCGGATGAGTGGATATAATAACCACCAGCTATAACCTAGCAGTTCGAAAGCAAGAAATTGCAAGTAGATAAATAGGGACCACTTCGGTGGGAAGGTAACAGCGTTCCGTGCGCTCCGGTGTCTAGTCATGCCTGCCACATGACCACGGAAACGTCTGCAGAAGCAGACAGCGCTGGCTCTTCGGCTTAGAAACAGAGATGAGCACTGCACCCTAGAGTCGGATACGACTGGCTTTCGAGCAAGGGAAACCTTTATAACACTGTAACCTTCTGTATCAGGACGCGAGCTAGTGACCACTAGGGGCAATAGCGAGCGCCCAGCTCACATGGTTCCAATTCCCCAAATACCTACAGCGCGGGAAGATTCCCGCCACCACCTCACCTGGACAAGAAGGGCGTGACGGGGAATGACGTCACGCAGACAGTAGCCAATGGGCTATCGAGGAGCCACATTCAAATGTATAGCCACAGTATATATTGAGCTGTTCATCCGCCATTACCACATGTTCCCCCGGACCATCATGCAATAAAGATGTGTTAAGCCAACCTTTCGGCTGTTTCTATTGTCTTGGTTCTCATACACTAAAGAGCGCTTCCTCCCTCTCCCAGCTCAGAGTCCTGCTCTCTTTGTCCCAGGTAGGGATTTACAGGCCATGTAGGTGTCGCATTTTGGCTTTCTATGTGTTCTGAGATGGTCATGCCATCTGCCCAATGACATAATTCATTAATGGTTTCTAGGGGCTTATATCTTTTCCCCTCACATTTTAGTTTGTGTTGGATAAATAGCATGCTGTATCAATGGGAGTGGGGTTTACAGCTAACTAGATTAGAAAATAGATTATATTAGATTATAGGGACTGTGGTGGCTCAAGTGGTTAAGATGCTGAACTTGATGACGGGAAGGTCAGAGTTTGATACCCGAGTATTGTACGACGGAGTGAATTTCTGTCCCTGTCCCAGCTCCTGCCAACCTAGTAGTTCGAAAGCAAGAAATCGCAAGTAGATAAATAGGGACCACTTTGGTGGGAAGGTAAACAGCGTTCTGTGCACTCCGGTGTCGGGGCATGCCAGCTACATGTCCATGGAAAAGTCTGCAAACACAGACAGTTCTGGCTCTTTGGCTATAAACAGAGATGAGCACTGAACCCTAGAGTTGGATATGACTGGCTTTCAAGCAAGGGCGACCTTTACCTTTACCTTTGGATTAGAAAAGTTTTGCCACCTCTCTTATTTGAGACAAGCTTCTCCCCCTTCTTCCTGTTTGTTTTCTTTCATTGTTTTGTTGATTGCTCTTTTCTCCCTTTGACCATCCTCTGAGAAACAGCAAGAACGTAGGGATGTCCACCTGTTCAAGACATTTCATTCTGATATCTGATTGTAACTACAAGATAGTCCCTGTGAGTAATGATGCGTTCTCTACTTTAAAATAACTTCCTGAAAAAGCTAGTTTTATGTGCGCCTAGCAAGGGTTAGCAGTGGCTCAAGTGGCTAAGATGCTGAGCTGGGAGGCGGAAGGTCAGCAGTTCAATTCCCGAGTACTGCAGGACGGAATGAGCTCCTGTCTTTGTCCCAGCTCCTGCCAACCTAGCAGTTCGAAAGCAACAAATTGCAAGTAGATAAATAGGGACCACTTCGGTGGGAAGGTAACAGCGTTCCGTGCGCTCCGGTGTCTAGTCAAGCCTGCCACATGACCACGGAAACGTCTGCAGAAACAAACAACGCTGGCTCTTTGGCTTTGAAACAGAAATGAGCACTGAACCTTAGAGTCGGATATGACTGGCTTTCAAGCAAGGGCAAACTTTACCTAAATTAGTAATGGGAGGATGAGATCTAGTATCCCTCTCTACAATCTTTAGAGAAGTATTGAAGGTTTTTTCCTCTCAATTCGGTGCAGGACAAGAATGGAGGAACACCTTCCATGAGATGTCAGGAAAGAAGGCCTATAAATCCTAGACAGGGGGTGGTTATAGATAGATATATGCTGCATATATCAGCAGAGGAGGATTAGCCCTTGAGGCATAATGAAGCTTTTTGTAAAGGATGGTATTGTGAGCAAGCTTCTCTCTCAGCCTCCCAGGCACCTGTGTGAGGAAATCAATGTGCAGCTCTGTCCTTGCCCGTGGATATAATTCACAGTTTCCATGGTATGTGGGAGGCTACAAGCAGCAGTTGCAGAGCTGAGGTCATCCCTGGACTATCTGGAGTTTTTCCACAAAAGGTCCCTCACTTGCAGGACTACAGGGAAATTGTCATTCCCAAACTGTAAGGGTTGTTTCCCCAGCTCCAAGGTCTTGCAGGTTTTATCCCCCAGGGAGACCAGGAATGCACGTACAGTTTATGAGTTTCTGAGATACTGTAGTGCCTTTTCCTCCACTGATAGCCATTCGACTCACCTCTATTTTTCAAACTGTGTCCCTTTTTCCTTTCAGATTGTTCGTTTTCGTGTTGGAGATTACTCTGGGTTGAAAGGTTTTTTTAGGGGACGCCCAAATGAGCCTTTCAGGTCCCCCATTGTGCAGCTCTCGGGAATCGAACCTTTCTTTTCAGATGGAACCCACTGAAACAAACAAATCTTTGCAAAAATCTGTTTAACGGTTAACATGAGTTTCAAAAACATATTTCTGTTTTGTTTTTAAAAATAAAGGCTTGATTCACCTGAAACTCTGTGGAAAGAAAAACATATGAAAATTGGGAGCTTATTATTATTATTATTATTATTATTATTATTATTATTATTATTATTATTATTATTATTATTATTATTATTATTATTATTATTGTTGTTGTTGTTGTTGTTGTTGTTGTTGTTGTTGTTGTTGTTGTTGTTGTTGTTGTTGTTGTTGCTGTTGCCGTTGCCGTTGCCGTTGTCGTTATTGTTATTGTTGTTGATATTGTTATTGTTATTGTTGTTGTTGTTATTATTATTATTATGATGATGATGATGATGATGATGATGATGATGATGATGTTGTTGTTGTTGTTGTTTGTTGTTGTTGTTCAGTCGCACAGTCGATTCCGACCCTTTGCGACCCCATGGACCATTTTCCTCCAGGCACCTCTGTCCTCCACCATTCTCCTCAGCCCACCAAGCTCTGTGCCCATTGTGTCCACAATACCATCTATCCATCTCATCTTTGGACGCCCCCCTTCTTCTCTTGCCTTCAACCTTTCCCAGCATCAAGGCCTTCTCAAGTGAGTCCTCCCTTCTCATTTGATGTCCAAAGTACTTTAGCTTCATCTTCACTATTTGTCCCTCCAATGAACAGTCAGGATTGATTTCCTCCAGTATTGTCCTATTTGTTCTCTTTGCTGTCCAAGGGACTCTCAGGACTCTCCTCCAACACCACATCTCAAAGGCATCTATTCTTCTGCGCTCAGCCTTCCTAATGGTCCAGCTCTCACCCCATACATTACCACTGGGAATACCATTGCTTTGACTATGCGAATTTTTGTTTTCAAGGTGATGTCTCTCTGCTTTTCACTATATTCCCCAGGTTTCTCATAGCTTGTCTCCCCATAATCAATCGTCTTTTTATTTCATGGCTACAGTCGCCATCTGCAGTGATCTTAGATCCCAGGAAAGTAAAATCTGTCACTGCTTCTACTTCTTCCCCATCTATTTTCCAGGGACTGATCGGACCTGTTGCCATTATCTTGGTTTTCTTGATATTAAGTCTCAAGCCAGCTTTTGCACTCTCCTCCTTCAATCAAGAGGTTCTTTAGGTCTTCCTCACTTTCTGCCATTAGGGTGGTATCATCTGCATATCTCAAATTGTTGATGTTTCTCCCAGCAATTTTGATCCCATATTGTGATTCCTCCATCCCTGCATTGCGCATTATGTGCTCTGTGTATAGATTGAATAAGCAGGGTGATAAAATGCAGCCTTGTCTTACTCCTTTTCCTATTCCAAACCACTCTGTCATTCCGTGTTCTGTCCTAACTGTTGCTTCTTGGTTCGTGTACAGATTAATCATGAGGCATATGAGGTGTTCTGGTATTCCCATCTCTTTAATTACTTGCCACATTTTGTTGTGGTCCACACAGTCAAAAGCCTTGGTGTAGTCGATAAAACAAAAGTAGACTTGTTTCTGGTATTCTTTTGTTTTCTCCATGATCCAACGTATGTTGGCAATGTGGTCTCTAGTCCCCCTGCCTCTTCTGAAACCAGCCTGCACCTCTGGTAGTTCTCGCTCCACGTGCTGCTGAAGTCTATCCTGTATTATCTTGAGCATCACCTTGCTGGCATGTGGGATGAGCGCAATTGTTCGGTAATTTGAGCATTCTTTGGTATTGCCTTTTTTTGGGATTGGATCGTTCACTGATCTTTTCCAATCCTGTGGCCACTGTTTTGTTTTCCAAATTTGCTGGCATATTGAATGCAGTAGTTTGATTCCATCATCTTTTAGGGCTTTGAAAAATTCAACTGGGATACCATCATTTCCACTAGCTTTGTTGTTTGCAGTGCTTTTTAGGGCCTTTCTGACTCCACTCTCCAGAATGTCTGGTTCAAGTTCAAATTTCTCATTATTGTTATTAACAGGAGTGTTGAAGTCCTTTTTGTAGAGTTCCTCTGTGTACTCTTGCCATCTTTTTTTGATCTCTTCTACTTCAGCTAACTCCTTTTCATCTTTGTCCCTTATCAAGGTCATTTTTGCTTTAAATGTTCCCTTGATTTCCCCAATTTTTTTGAAAAGATCTCTAGTCCTGCCTCTTTTTAAATGTCTAGGCGAGATGTGAAACTGCCAAAATTAATTCACCTTTTGGTGAGTTCATTCTGAAATTCCTTTCTCCTAACCTAGTGTGAGAAAAATTAACCAGCAACACAAGGTTGCCGTTACCAGGGTATGCCCAATTGTGGTTCCATAGCTGTCAAGTATCCCGTTTTGGCCAGGAAATACCATAATACACCCCTCTTTCCCGCTATTTTCCCGTATTAGAACAACCAGAAAAGGGGGTTACTGCGCATGCGCACCTGTCAGAGGCAGCGGTGCACATGCACGAATGTCCAGAAAAGGGATTACTGTGCATGCACATCCATCAGAGGCAGCAGTGTGCATGCATGAATGCATAGAAAAGGGGTCATTGCGCATGCACACCCATCAGAGGCAGCGGTGCGCATGCGCAAACGCCAGGACCCGGGAAAATTTTTCCTTATTTCCACAACCAAAACTTGACAGGTATGTGTGGTTCCAAAATACCACAATCTTTGAGGAGACTCTTCCTGTGTACCCCATTTGGTACAATTATAACTGAAGCTTGGAGATGTTTTTTGGGGCTAAAACTCCCCAAATCTCTAGTAGCCATAACTGACTGGGAGGATCTGGAAGTTATAGTCCAAAAAAGTGACTTTTGTAAGCACTGATAAGAAAACAGAATGGCATGGAACACCATCCGCCTAAGTATACTCTGCATCGGTGCCTATAATGTAGTCTGCAGGGCACATTCTCATCTAATGCACGTAACATGCAGCATACTTGTCTAAAAATGTCCCTTGCCAACATTCAATTCTTGGGCAAGTTGATTGAAAAGGCAGTGATCGAGCAGCTCCTTGGAGGTCCATTTCAATCAAGATTCAGGTTGTAGTATAGAACTGAAACAACATTAGTCACCCTGCAAGACAGTCTCCTGAAGGGGGCAGAGAGGGAAAATGTAACTGTCTTGGTTTTCTTGGATCTTTCTACAACCTTTTATATCAGGGGTGCCCAAACTACAGCCCATGGGGCAGATCCGGCTCCCGATGCCAATTCATCCAGCCTGTGCTGCCCACGTCACTCCCGGAAGTGGAAGTAACCCCCCCCCCCCGGGCTGTAGTTTGGGCACCCCTAGTTTAAGAAGAGAAGATGAGCAGAGATTTCAACCTAGGCTTTACGAGTCCTGACCCAACAATATTTACTAAACCACACAGTCTCTTAAACAAGCAATACCTACTGAAAATTCTAGCTTCTACCACAACTGCAGGAATCACAGTCTCTTTTGCATCAATTTGCCTTCACACAGGAAGCTGCCATATGGACAGGCTTTTCAAGAAAACAAGCGGTTCTCCTTTAACCACTGGAGGAGGCAAGTCTTCCAAATGCTCTGAAGGCAGATAACTACTCCTGCTTCCGATTGAGCAAGGTGATCTGCAGTTGATCACTCAACCTTGTAGGACTGCCACCTTCCATCAGAGCTAATAGCATTGCAAAATCCTGAGATGTAGTCATCTGTGGGGCTGGTTGTTGCTTTTACTGTATTTAGAAGCCTCTCATATTTTCAAGCCCTAGACTTGGGCTGAGCAATTTTGGTGGGTCCAGGGGCCAAAGGTAGCCCTGGCAGACCTCCTTTGTGGCATAAAATGCCCCCCAATATCCTAAAATTGAGAAATCAAAACTGGAACTGACTGGGTACCTACTTCTGGTTGTAAACGGGGAGGGGGCTGGGTGCCCTGTGACCTTTCCAATGGAAAATAACTGCTGTTTCAGGCCTTTTTTTGCCAAAATATTTTTTTCTGCCATGGAAGAGGCTTTAGAGCAGTGATGGTGAACCTTGGCACTCCAGCTGTTTAATGTATGAGAGTCAAGACACAAGACACAGCCAAAGGCTGGGTTAACTCAGGTTTATTGCATGGTGGACAGAGGGAACATGAGGTAATGGCGGACGAACAGCTCTATATATATGGTAGTAACGTATTTGAATGTGGCTCCACGATAGCCCATTGGCTACTGGCCCGCGTGACGTCATGGCGGGTCACGCCCTTCTTGTCCAGGTGTAGGTAGCGGCGGGAAACTTCCCGCGCTGCGGTCTTTGATGGGTTTGAACCAAGAGAGCTTGGACGCTCGCTGCTGCCAGCTGGTGGTCATTAGCTCGCGTCCTATTACAGGGTTTATAGTGATACAGCTGAAGGTTACATTGTTACTCATAGGCAAGGTTACATTGGTTCAGATACATTGATATCACATGTGGAAGGTTACACTGTTAGGACACAACACTCCTCCCCCCTAGGATGAGACGAAGTCTCTCAGCCAAGATGGCTTATTTCGAACACGCTGGGGTCTCGGCGCGGGCTGCCCTGCCCCGGCTTCGCTCCCTCCTCCTTGCTCCCTGGCTTCCTGCCCTCAACGAAGTAATGGGCCTGTCCCGCAGATACGCTGAACACAGGAGCGTCGCCCTCGCTGTCGTCCGAGATGCGGCCCACGCCGTCCTGCTTCCTCGTGGTCCGGGCGCCATCTTTGGACCTCGCTGGACGGTCCGGTCTGGCCGAACGGTCTTGCGACTGTCTCCGGCCCTCTTTCCATTTCCTGCACGCCTTGGCGATGTGTCCTCGACGGCCGCAGTTGAAACACTCGGCTTTTCTGAATGGGCACCTCACGCGCTCATGGGCCGCTCCGCAACCATCGCAGCGGCGCCCTCCTCTCCGGACCTTCTGGACCTCCTCGCCGTCGCTGCTTTCTGAAGACGACTTCGAGGTCGGTCGGGTTGCATGCACCGACTGACCGGACTTTCCGTGCAACGAGTTTTCCGCTTTGCCGGCCCTCGGACGCCACTCACGCCACTTGTGCATCTCATCTACTCCAGCATTCGTGGATTCCGCGGCTTCCGCGGCCTCTACAACCTCTTCCAGTGTGGGTGGTGGCTCCTTGTTCATCAGGCTGCGCTGTACCTCCTTGTCCTTCAGGCCACACAGCACTCCGTCCCTGAGGGCCATCTCTAGGAAGTGGTCCCATCTGCAGGGGGCGGCGGCTACCCTCATAGCCGTTACGAAGGCTTCTACCGACTCGTCCGGCGCTTGAACTCGCCTCCAAAACGCGCTCCGAGCGGGAAACATTGCCCTCGAGGGTCGGAAACGCTCACGCAGCAGTTTCATGATGTCACCGGCTTTGAAATCACTCATCTTCTTCGGTGCAAGAATGCCCACCAGCGTCCGCTTGGTTTCCATCCCAAGCATGCGGGTGAGGATGGCCCTCTTCCTCTCCTCGTCGTCTTCTTTGACTTTGAGTTCCACCAGTGCCGCCTGGAAGTCCATCTCAAAAAGCTCCCAGTCTTGCGGTTTGGTGATGTTGAACCCGCTCTGTGTCCTGGCTCCATGGGGATCCATCATCCCACCTTCGTCGCCAATTTAATGTATGAGAGTCAAGACACAAGACACAGCCAAAGGCTGGGTTAACTCAGGTTTATTGCATGGTGGACAGAGGGAACATGAGGTAATGGCGGACGAACAGCTCTATATATATGTTAGTAACGTATTTGAATGTGGCTCCACGATAGCCCATTGGCTACTGGCCCGCGTGACGTCATGGCGGGTCACGCCCTTCTTGTCCAGGTGTAGGTAGCGGCGGGAAACTTCCCGCACTGCGGTCTTTGATGGGTTTGAACCAAGAGAGCTTGGACGCTCGCTGCTGCCAGCTGGTGGTCATTAGCTCGCGTCCTATTACAGGGTTTATAGTGATACAGCTGAAGGTTACATTGTTACTCATAGGCAAGGTTACATTGGTTCAGATACATTGATATCACATGTGGAAGGTTACACTGTTAGGACACAACAAGCTGTTCTTGGACTTCTATTCCCAGAAGCCCAAGTCTCTGTGAATCCATACCGTTCATGCAGTATGTGCAGTATGTACAGCTGGAGTGCCAAAGTTTGCCATCACAGATTTAGGGGGATCTATGTGGGATCCTCAAAGATGGCCTTAAGTTTATATCCACTACACAGGCTATACTTTGTCCACTCTACCTTCCACTGTATCAGAGTTTATGTGTTAATCCAGACCTGTGTTTTGAGTAGGGCAAGCGACTCCTCTGATACTAGCTCTCTTCAACCCCAATTTTCACAACAACAAAGCCAAACCAAGGCTACTTGTTGAAAAAGAAAATCTAATCCAAGACAACAGCCCCCCCCCCCCCCCCGCCTCTTCAAGCGCCAATGCACACCAGGCTTGTGTAGCTGCATGAGTGTGCTGCGTCGTTTGCACACCACCTTTCCCGTGGCTTGGCTAAATCTTGAAAGTAACTCAGAGCAAACCAAACATGCCTGGGAAGGGATACATCAACGGCAGGCAGATCTGGAGAGATGGGAAATGTTAATTAGAAAGCGGTCAGGAGAAGAACAATTTTGAGGTAATAGTGGGAGGCAAGGGAAAGATGAGTTCTCAGTGTGATGCCTCCACAGCACAAAGCCTTCTAATTGGGATGTGCCGAGCAAGTGGCTTACTGACTGGAGCCTGCCTTGAGAATGCCTTTTTCTCTCTGCACTGCCAATGCCCTTTTCTCTCTGCACTGCCCAGAGCAATGCCTGGGATTCTGTGCACAGCTTCAGCACCAAGCCTTTAAAGGAGGCAGAGAGGAAAAGTTCAAAGGAGGGCAGGCAGTGAGAGGACCAAAGTGGGAGAACGTGACAGGAGTACTTACTATGGGGTGGATATGCAGCCAGGGGGATGGGCAGAAAGGAAGGGAGGGAGACTCGTTCAGGTCAGATTGAGGAACCTTTTGAAACAAAGAAGTAGCTCAGTGGGTAAAAGCCGTGTGCTTTGAAGGGGTTCATGGGTGTGCTGGCTATGCTGGCTATGCTAAAAGGGTGCTGGACAGGGGGGAGGGAGGGAGGGATGGGGGGGTTCCTGTGGGTGGTACTGCATGACGTCATGGATTGTAGCCATCAGGTGACAAACTTCTGCCCACCGAGGGGGGTAGCACCAGTCACTGGGGTGCACCGGGACTTGTTCCTGTGTCCCAAATGGCCAACACAGGGGTTCGATGGGGTTCGATTCCCCGAGAACTTCACAATGGGAGACATGAAAGGAGTCTCATTCAGGCATCCCCAGGAAAAATCCTTTCAACCCAGAGTTGTTGCAATGGTGGGCCAGAAATGGCCTGCGGGGTTACGGAGTGACTGGTCACAAGGAAGGCAAGCAAGGCAAAGATGCGGTGAATGACCAGTCTCGATTGACTCGGGGAATCGAACCCCATCAGGCCTGTGTTGGCCATTTGGGACACAGGAACAAGTCCCGGTGCACCCCAGTGACTGGTGCTACCCCCCTCGGTGGGGTATTTGCGGTGCTGGCATTTATTCCCTGACTCAGGTACCTGTATGCATAGGTTGCGCGCAACCCGTCACAGAAGACTGCTAACGTGGCACATGTTAATCCAATTACATTTACAGAAGTTACTTGGAGGTAATGTGTAATCAGGAAATTACCGGGAAGTCTGTTATCTACCAATTAACTACTGGCTGGCGAGGCCATTGTCTTGCCCTATCACGGAATCTTTCCAGGACTAACTTAATCAAACATAAACATTGCAGTTTGCTCTCTTACTTAGAGAGTCCGTGGATATGATTAATACACAGTGTGTTCACCTTTAATTACCACCTTGTGACTTTGCCTTTACCTATGTCCGAGCTAATGGCCAGCGCGCTTATGAATGAATCCTAACTATAACTAATATGAATCCGCACCCAATTTCCCTTCCAACCAAGTTATGATGGCTCGAGGGCGTGTGCGCCCGAACCCCACCTTTCAGGAAAGGTTGTGCCAATTATATCTGCGGATAAACCACATTCCCTCTTTCTTTTATTTCTAAATCAGCCTGGCCAAGAGCTCGGTATATATATGGCATTATTTGACATGGGGTGATAATGTCTCGGGGTTTTCTCCATGAAGTACACATTGATAGCAATGAGGGAATACATTGTGCAAAACAGCAAAGCATTGTCCCCAAAACCACAACACCCACAATCACTTTGAGCATTGTTTGAAACCATCCCCATGGAAACTATGACCAGAGAGCATTCCACCATCCCCATGTTGCATCTTCCTTAATATTTTGTACCAGTGTGTAAAGGTCTGAGACTTGACTTTGGATTTCGCGAGAGTTGTCCATGAGGTTGAAACAACACATGCCATGGACAGCCTCACAACCCAGGTGATGGAGAAGCAATAGGTAATCGATTGCTGCTCGATTATCCAACACTGCATGTCTAAGCTCAATCTGCTCTTGATTGAGCATTGCGATGGTGGATGAGGTATGATTAATGGCCTTAGCTAGCACACACACCAGCTGACCAGTTCTTTGAGCATTACCCACGGCTAAGCCTGGCACGCCAAATATGCTGACCACCAATGAAACGTACTCAGCTTTGCTCAACAATCTGATATTACTGTCACAAGTACTGTCTAACCTGGTTGCACGTACGTGCCGTGCGGTTTTGGGAGTGACCGTGCTTGAAATGACCATGTCTTTTGTGGGGAGCAACAATGTCAGACGGCTGATACAACAATATGAATCGGATACATTTGCAGGAATATAGTTCCATGTGCGCTGGTTACAAGTCCAAAACCAGCCTGAGGGCAGAAGGATGTGTTTGTGTAGATGAGTTGCTGGCACTGGTTGATCACAAGTCCAAGTCTCTTTTCCCATGTCCAGGCAGGGTGAGTGGGCACCCATTCCTGAGGCGCACCCCAGCACCCGGACACCAGATGAGTTTACGCCAATGGCCACCCTGGGAGTTTCCAGAGTAACCGCATCAGCGGGCAATACTTTTGTGTTCCCCATACCCCAAAGAGGATAAGATACATATGTTGCGCCTTGGTGCGGATCAAGAAAACTCGGTGGCTTGCCGTCCTTGGTCGGTTTGTCTGGCGCGTCGCAAACTGGGATGAGACAGGTACTCAATAGAGAAGCAGAGTCTGTGGTCTGTCTCAAGCAGAAATCTGACTGGTTAACAAGTCCAGCCAATTTTTCCCATATGTTGTAGTGAAGTCTGGCAGGGAGATCCCCGCCAGGAATCAGATCTTCAAAGGAATCCGCTTCCAAAGAAGTTGCTTGAACCCCTCCCCCCCAAAGCAGAGAAAGGATCAAGATGACCATCAAGGAGGTGATCTGGGACAAAACTGCGATCACCATGTTTTCCGGAGTGGGCTCGGCATTCTGCTGTCGCATAATGGATGCTGCATCATCACACAAGGTCTTGACCATTCCCCATGTGATCTTCGGTACTGGCCTTGGTTGAGGTCATCTCCTCCGTCTGGGTCCCCCATTCATGCTCAGTCCCTCCATCTCGGGCAGCAGATCCACGCCATCGGGTCCGAGATGCGGCTTGACACACCAGGCCAGAATCCAGACGACACCTGTAGGAGACATGATTGCTGCATACCCTCTCCTCCATGTTATCAGAGGCACCAGCCCCTTCCAAGAAGGATCCGGTGGCACCCTATAACGCACCATAGGGCACGGGAGGATTTCCGTATGACGGAAATGCTTCTCCTGCAGGGTGCAGTCTAAAAAAATGTTAAGATGGTTGTATGTGAATAGGACTTTGTGCAATCACTGATGCGCCTGACCCTGATTTTTTTGGGAGGGCTAGTTCCTCCCTTTCTGTTCGTTTTTCAATGTATGACTTGAGTGTCCGATTCACCCGCTCGACAATTGCTTGTCCCTGGGGATTGTATGGAACTCCAAATGTGTGCTTAACGTCCCAGGTGGCCAGAAATGTGGCCAGCTGCCTGGAGCTATAAGCCGGACCGTTGTCGGTCTTCACGTGCCCTGGTTTGCCCATGGTCGCAAAGCACAACAAGAGATGCTGTTCTACATGTGTTGCCGTTTCTCCCTTCTGAGCCGTGGCCCAGACAAACTGTGAGAATGTGTCTATGGAGATGTGCATGAATTGCCATCTCCCAAACTGTGGAACGTGTGTGACATCCATCTGCCACACCTGGTTGGCTTCTGTCCCTCGTGGGTTGATCCCCCATGAGACACCCCCCCCATGGCTCCTGTGCACTGTGGACAGGAGCAGACTATGCCCTGGGCTTGGGATAGTGGCAGATTGAACTGCTGTGCGAGCACCTTGGTGTTTTGGTGAAAAAATGCATGGCTTTGAATAGGAGTTGTAAAGACTCCCAGAACCGATTTCTGGTGGATTTCTTTTGCGGCCGCGTCTGCTCTACTGTTGCCCTGTGAGATGGGACCAGGCAGGTCCTGGTGGCTTCTAATGTGGGCTACATAGAGCGCTTCCCTGTGGTTCCGTAAATGAAATTGTGTGGTCAAGAACAAACTTAGCAGATTCTGGTCTATCGCGGGAGTGATGTAGGCTCCCGGTAGACTGTGGATCAAATTCCTTACATACTGACTGTCTGTAATCATGTTTAGTGGTTCATTGGCAAATGTGCGTAAGGCAAGGTTCACTGCTGCCAATTCCGCCCTCTATGCAGATTTTTGCGAAAGTGTCAGAAGCGTTTGCCAAGCCTGCCCCTCTTGCCATGTAAGAACCCCGTAAGTTCTGCCTCCATCGGTGAATACTGTCTTTGCCCCCTGAAGAGGAACCAAAGACAATAACCCGTGCAGATTGACCGTTCGCGTTTGGAGCGAGACTAGTCGAGGGTCTTTGGGCAAATTATATGCCAGATATCCTGTGAATCCTTCCAATGCAATCGGAAGAGTGTCTCCGAGTTGCATTAACTGTTGGATCTGATCTTTGGTAAATGGCACAACGATTTTTGCTAAATCGTAACCTGAGATAGCCCTTGCCCTCAGCCTACCTCAGTAAATCACTGTGGCAAACAGCTCTTGCAGAGGGACGATGTTTCGGGAAGAGGTGTGTGGTAAATACACCCATTCCACAATTTTCGCCTCTCGGTCGGAGTCTATGCCTAGAGCTCCGGTGAACATGGTCCCAGTTCAGACTATGTACAGGTTCAGGACAGGAGCATATGACCCCTGGCTGATTCTGTCTACCCATCATTGGCTGAGGACTTGGTTGACCTTTTTGAGAGTCGTGAGAGCCTCTCACGGAATTTGAATCTGGTCTGCTGGCTGCTTTCCCAGCATCAGCAGCGAGAAGAGCGGTTTCAAAAGCTCTGTATCTAACCTAAAATACGACCTGGCCCAATTGATATTTCCCAAAATCTGTTGGAGTTCTACCAGTGTGACTGAACCTTTGATGTTGACTCGTGGCAATACTGGAGCTGCGAAAGATCGGAGAAGCCGATGACCCAGATATGAGTAGGGTTCGGTTCTTTGAACTTTTTCTGGGGTGATAAGTAACCCCTTGTCCCCCAGAGTGGTCTGGAGGTCTTTAAACATTTCACTGCCGAGTTGCGGCACTGCGATCAAAATATCATCCATGAAATGACATACTAAGACTGTGGGGTGCAGGTTCCGAAACTTTTCTAGTGCCTCGTGGACATAAATTTGACACAGAGTTGGCGAGTTGAGCATGCCCTGTGGCAAGTATTTCCGCGTGAACCTTTGAGTAGGCTCTCTGTGGTTCACGACTGGCACTGTAAAAGCGAACCTCTCCCGATCCCTTACATCTAAAGGAATGGTGTAAAAACAGTCTTTCAGGTCTATGACCAAGATCTCCCAACCTTCGGGGATCATATTCGGATTGGGGATGCTGCATTGGAGCTGTCCCATTGGTTGAATACACTTATTGTTCTCTCTTAGATTGTGAAGGAGTCGCCACTTCTCTGACTTTTTCTTAATGATGAAAATTGGTGAGTTCCAGGGACTGGTGGACTGTTACATGTGTCCCGTGTCAAGTTGCTCTTTAACGAGCTGTTTTAGGGCTTCTAACTCCCCCCCCTATCGGCCACTGCTCTACCCAAACTGGCTCATTGGTCAGCCATTTAAGCAGCAAAGCCATTTACCCGAAAGTAAGGGTGGCACGATACTCTTGCAAAATGTCTCTCCCCCAGAGATTTACTGGCACGTTTAAGACGTGCGTCCGTATCACCGCTGTGCCTTCGGCTCCGGGGATCATGACTTCTACCCAATCTCGACCTCTGTATGCTTCCTGAACACCGCCTACCCTGCACACATCGGAGACCGACTCAAGGGCCATTCACGGGGCCTCTGCCTAACCACTGTGACGTCAGCTCCGGTGTCGAGCAGCCTGTCAAAAGGTCTTTTGTTTAAAAAGACCTTAATGACTGGTTGCTGTCTCCACTCTATGTTCTTTTCCACTGTTGCTATGATCTGGTATCTTTCTACTGCCCCTTCCTCACTTGGGCGGTCTGTTGACCCAAACTCTGAGCTGTCTCTGAGCCTTCCCTGGCTGCTCCCTGGCCACGATCAGGAACCACGATCAGGAACCACGATCAGTTGCGCTAATGAGTCTCCTTTGTGAATAGTTTGGGGTGGGTGTGTCCAGAGCTGAACCTGGATGACACCCGTGAAATTGGAGACTATGACTCCCGGAATCACGAAGATTCTTACTACGAGGTAAAACTAAACCTATGACACCTTTAGGCTGGGGTCCCTTGTACTGGGAATTGACTAGTTGGATGGCGCCTGGCAAGTTGCATGTGACTTCTGCCTGGCATTCCAATTCTAGCCCCGCGCTGCCTTTGGTTCTGGCCTGTGCCTCAGGAATGCAGGGCGGTGTGCCATGTGGAGTTATTGGGATTCTTGCCCTTGTGCTTCCAGAGCGGCTGGGGTCTCTATTTGAACTGGGGCTAGAGACAAGCCCGCATTCCGGTTTCCCAAATTTGGACAGTTGTTGGCCCAATGAAAGCTGTTGTGGCATCTTGGGCACTGTGTGGATGGAACCTTGGGATGACCCATGGTCTGGCGCCCTCCTTTCCTAGATCGACATTCTTTAGCGAAATGCCCGATCTTACCACACTGGTGGCAGGCTCCTTGGTTTTACCCTTGGGCTTTCTCCCGCCTTGCACTGCCGCCGCTAACAGACCCATTTTATAGGAATATGTCCCAATGTCAGCACAAGCTCTGATCATGTTGGTAAGCGTCAGATCAGGACGGTTGCCCATAGCCTGCAAGATTTTGTGGCAGTCGAGGTTGGCGTTGTCCTTAGCCAGCTTCATCATAAGTTCCTCTTGGGCCTGCTAATTGTCTATCTGCCTACTGATTGCTTCCTCTAGCCTATTTATGAAGTCCATGTAGGGCTCTTGTGATCCTTGTTTGATCGAGGTGTAATTTTTAGCTGCTTTGCCAGTAGCGGGGACTTTGAGATATGCCTTGAAGGCAGTCTCAGATGCCAATTGGAGTGTGGCTGCTGACAGGACGGACTGTGCTGGGATGGTTTCGAACGGACCTGAGTGATTACTGCTCCTCCCATCCGAGTAGCCCTAGCCTGCGCTTCGAGCCTGTACTCACTGTCCCACAACAGATACTGGCTGGGGCTTAGCATCATCCGCATAATGACTTTCCAGTCATACGGGATGAGCATTGTGGCCTCACACAGCTGCTGGAGCGTGCCTCTTGTGAAGCGGCTCTGGAGCCCTGTTTCTGAGATTGCTTTGCGGATTTCCGCAAGTAACTTGTAGGGAATTGCCATGTGAACTGCTGCTTGGTTGCCCGTGAGGGCGTCCAGCTCAATGTGGACTGGACATAACTGCTGAAGCTCAGCTAGTTCCTGGGCTGTCAAATCCCCTTTGCATGCTTCCTCCTCTACCATGTGCTGAAAGGAACTTTTGGCTGTCTGGGAAGCACCTGCACTTTCCAAACTTTTGTCCCCTCCTGTGGCATCTGCAGTTACCACAGAAGGGAAGTTCCTTATGCCTCCTTGTTGAAACTGAATTGTCGGATAGAGACCAGCTGGGGCAGATGGTTCTATATGCACTGGGGATTTTGCCGTCTCTATCCAGACTGGAATTAACTTAAGGACAACCTCCGGGTTGGAGAGATAGGCAGGATATCTCTCAATATCATTTCCAGGGAATCCTAAGCAGGTGAAGGCATCTGCTTGGGAATACCCTGAAGGAAATGGTGAGCCACTGTGTGAGACAGAATGCTGGACTGGATGGGCTGTGGCCTGTTCCAGCAAGGCTGTTCTTATGTTCTTATGTAATTCTGAGATGACCTTCCTACATTTGCTCCATGTGCTAATGATTTTAGTTGGCGCTCTCGGCTCCTGCTTAATGCAGTCCCCTACTCTGTCCCAAATTCTGAGATCTAATGTGCCTGCTTCTGGATAAAATAAACAGTGATCTCTAATGTACACCATGAGGTCTGCTAAGTTAACACTATGAATGCGGGTATGATTTAGCCTGGCCAGGTGCTTGAGCTCCTCTACATGAGCCATTTGCTTGGTGGACGAGTCTTGCCCATGCTGACAAGCCCCCATTACCTGATAAAGAGTCCTCCGAAGTTGCCTTCTCTGGATGGGTCGACGTGTCTGGGTTCAGGTAACGGTTGAGATGACACTTGGTGTGCGGTCCTTCGGGATGGAGTCTGGGTCGCGGACTGCTGCCGCGAGCCCTCTGTAGCCTCTGCGATGTGGTAGTCAGGGTTCACAGCTCACCCTGACCTGGAACGCGTTCAGTTCTGATGAGTGAGGTGCCGCATACTCTGCCTGTGGAACTTGCCTAGCCTTGTCCGTGCCTGGTTCCGATCGGGTGGTGTCCCGACCAGAACTTCTCCGCAGCTTCCGAGAGAGATTGGATCGTGGCTCTAGCGTAGAACCGCGCCAATCACATCGGGCTGGATGGCCTGGATCACGTCAGGCTGGATGGCCAGAATCATGTCTGGGTCACCAGATGTTGCAATGGTGGGCCAGAAATGGCCCGTGGGGTCATGGAGTGACTGGTCACAAGGAAGGCAAGCGAGGCAAAGATGCGGTGAATGACCAGTCCTGATTGACTCGGGGTGCTGGCATTTATTCCCTGCTTCAGGTACCTGCGTGCATAGGTTGAGTGCGACCCGTCACAGAAGACTGCCGATGTGGCACATGTTAATCTAGTTACATTTACAGAAGTTACTTGGAGGTAATGTGTAATCAGGAAATTACCGGGAAGTCTGTTATCTACCAATTAACTACTGGCTGGCGAGGCCATTGTCTTGCCCTATCACGGAATCTTTCCGGGACTAACTTAATCAAACATAAACATTGCAGTTTGCTCTCTTACTTAGAGAGTCCATGGATATGATTAATACACAGTGTGTTTACCTTTAATTACCACCTTGTGACTTTGCCTTTATCTATGTCCGAGCTAATGGCCAGCGCGCTTATGAATGAATCCTAACTATAACTAATATGAATCTGCACCCAATTTCCCTTCCAACCAAGTTATGAGGGCTCGAGGGCGTGTGCGCCCGAACCCCACCTTTCAGGAAAGGTTGTGCCAATTATATCTATTATATATACCACACAGAATAGTCTCTGAGACAAAAACAAACAGCGCAGCACAGTGGTGTAGAGATTGTTCAAGTGGAAATACAAGCCACACACACTGCATCCCTATGAGATAGGGCAACTGTGCGGGAGTTGAACCATATGAACCGTTTTTATGGGGAGGGTGGGGACAAACATACTCAGCAAATGTAGTTGCTGCAAACCAGTGATTACTCAAATAGACTACTCAAAAAGCTCAAAATAATAATCATTTCGTGTCAGAAATTATTCTGGGTTGAAAGGATTTTTGCGGAAGAAACTCCACTCAAGGAATGCCCAAATGAGGCTCCTTTCATGTCCCCAAGAGCTGGGACAGAGATGGGCACTCAATCCATCATGCAGTACCTGGGTTTTGAACTGCCGATTGGCCAGCCTTCCAGTTAACAAGGCGAGCTTCTTAATTATTGAGCTACTGCAGCCCCAGCTCAAAATAAAACCCATAGTTGGGAAACATCTTGAATAGGATCAGTAAAATCAGACACTAGAATAGATGGTGCAAAAAGGGAGGGGTGAGACATTAAAATGTCTCCAAATGAGGCCAGGTGTTCTGACCATGAGGTGTGCAGTGGAAATTTAGTCCCAAGAGGGAGATTACAGATTGAATGAATCACTGGCAGGTGTGGAGACATCAGATTGCATTTAGCAGTGCATATTGGGATGAAGAAACAGCACCGGTCTCGGGTCCAGAAATCAGGAATGCTGCTGCATTTGTGAAGAACTATGGGTTCGATCAGGGACCCATGGATCAGTACAGCTATGTTTGTTTTCAACATGCTGAGATAATTCTCCCCTTACAAACTACCAGATTTGTGTGTGTACATGAATGTGAAAACAGGTGCATACACACACTCAATGGAATGATTAGACTGGGGTGCCCACACTACAGCCCAGGGGCCACATCCGGCCCCTGACACCAATTCATCCAGCCCATGCCGCCCTCATTGCTCCCGGAAGTGGAAGTAAAACACACCTGTATGGGCACGTTTTACTTCCGCTTCCAGGAGCAATGAGGGTGGTGCGGGCTGGATGAATTGGGGTCGGGGGCCAGATTTGGCCCCCAGGCCATAGTTTGGGCACCCCTGGTTTAAGCAGAGAAAATTGCAGCTTAAAATCTATCTCATCCTGTTGCAAAACAGATTGCAAGGTGCCTTTTACTTCTACTTCCGGTGGGAGGAACCACGTGGCTGGCCCACGGAACCATGTAACTGACCTGCTGAACCACATGAACGACCCGTGGCCCGAAAAGTTTGGGCACCCCTGAATTAGATTCTCTTTCATAACTGTTCAAGTCAGTTGCTTAAGGCCTTGGGGAAAGGACACAGCTGGATTGTAGAGCTCAACGCCAGCATTGCCCAATAGGACCTGTTCTCATAAATCCGGGGACCTGCTGCGAGTCAATTCAGTCAAGACTGAGCCAAATACACTGATGCAATGCAAAGTAGCCTTTCTCAACATAATGCCCCATCCCGCATGGCTAATAGCTAGCATCAACAACAATGACATCATCTGCCACTCCATTCAGGCTGTGATCAGCTATTTTCCAATTATTACATCGCAAACCAGATCTTTGCCCAATCCATGCCCTTCTCATCAAGTGGCAGGAATATTTTTTTCTCCACCTCCCCCTCTTTTTTCTTTCTTATTTTGGAATTAAGGTGTAATGATGGGGACTGGATCATGTGTGCATGCAAAGATTCAGTGGTGAGCATCAGCAGGTTCGACCCAGTTCTCCAGAACCGGTAGCAGGAATTCTGGCTAGCCCAGCCCATCCAGATTTTGAAAAAAAGTAGTCCTAATTCGGGTGGAATGCAGGGCCATGCCCACCATATCACTCCCACAGAGCAGGTAGTGAAAAAAGTTGAATATTACCATTGGGCAGGCATGACTAGATCGCCCACCCAGTCACATTGCCATGCCCACAGAGTAGGTTACGCCCACAAAGTAGGCCATATCCACAAAGTAGGACACACCCACAAAGGAGACCATGCCCACAGTGTGGTAGTAAAATTTTTTGGAGGCCACCTGTTGTGTTTGGAATATTGTGCCTTTAACTAATGTAACACTCGGATGAGTGGATATAATAACCACCAGCTGTAACACTGTAACCTTATGTATCAGGACGCGAGCTAGTGACCACTAGGGGCAATAGCGAGCGCCCAGCTCACATGGTTCCAATTCCCCAAATACCTACAGCGCGGGAAGATTCCCGCCACCACCTCACCTGGACAAGAAGGGCGTGACGGGGAATGACGTCACGCAGACAGTAGCCAATGGGCTATCGAGGAGCCACATTCAAATGTATAGCCACAGTATATATTGAGCTGTTCATCCGCCATTACCACATGTTCCCCCGGACCATCATGCAATAAAGATGTGTTAAGCCAACCTTTCGGCTGTTTCTATTGTCTTGGTTCTCATACACCAAATTGGCGACGAGGATGGGATGATGGATCCCCACGGAATCAAGACAACGCAGGCCGGTTTCAACATCAACAAACCGGAAGAATGGGAGCTGTTCGAGATGGACTTCCAAAGCGCACTGATGTTGTCTGATATCGCAGACGAGGGGAAGAAGAGGGCCATGCTTATCAGGATGCTCGGGTTCCCCGCCATGAAGGTATTGGTGGACCTGGTGTCTCCAAAGAAGGTGAACGAAGTGCCGGTCAAGCAGCTCCTGAAAGCGTTGCGCGACCATTCCCAGCCCTCGGTTTCAATGTTTTCGGCTCGGGACGCGTTCTGGAAGAGAGTCCAAGCGCCTGGTGAGTCCGTGGCTGCCTTCGCAGCGGCCCTCCGGTTGGCCGCCGGCCCATGCAAGTGGGAGAACCTGGAAATCGCCCTCAGGGACCGCATGCTGTGAGGCCTGTGGGACGAGGAGGTTCAGCGAAAGCTGATGAACAAGGAGCCGCCCCCAACGCTGCAAGAGGTCGTGAAGGAGGCACAGGCGGCGGAAGCCACGAGGGCCAGAGTTAAGGGGTTCAGAGCAAGGCCCCCACAACCCGACAAGGCAGCGGGCTCGGTGCAAGCGGCCAGGCAGGCACCACACTCCTCCACAGAGAGCAGCGAGGATGAGGACATCCGGAAGGTGCGGAAGGATGGCCGGCATTGCAATGGCTGCGGGGTGTCCCATGACCGCATCAAGTGCCCGTTCAGGAAGGCCGAGTGCCACAACTGCGGGCGTCGAGGCCACATAGCCAAGGTTTGCAGACGGCGGCGCAGAGACCAGAAAGGCTCAACAGACCGCCCACCGAAAAACCAGGAAGGCGTCCGGCCCTCGAGGAAGCAGGACGGCGTGGGCCGCATCTCCGACGACAGCGACGACGACACGGCAATCCACAGCGTGTCCTTAGGACACCCACGTTATTTTGTTGAGGTACTGGTGCAAGGGGTCCCCGTTAAGATGGAGATAGACTCGGGTTCCTCATATTCAATCATTTCCCAGAGGGAGTTTTTGGGAATTTCCCCCAACATGCGGCCCAAGCTCAAAGCACTGAGGTCTACGCTGCGGGACGTGCAGGGAAATAGCATTCCGGTGTTGGGGCTTGGAAAATTTAAGGTCCAATACAAGCAACACGCCGCGGAACTTCCCCTGGTTGTTCTCAAGGGGGGGAGTTGTTGCCTCCTTGGGACTCAATGGTTTAAGTCCCTGGGTTTGTTCATTGGGGGGGTGCATGCCGTTGGGACTGACCCAATACAGGAGGTGTGTAACGCGCATCCTGAAGTGTTCAAGAAGGGACTCGGAAAATTCAAGGGGCCCCCAGTTGCATTCGACCTGGATCCGGAGGTCCGCCCAATAAGACTCAAACCGCAGAGAGTGCCTTTTGCACTTAAGGACAAAATAGAGGCGGAACTGGACAAATTGGTGGGCCAGGGGATCCTTGTTCCTGTTGATTCCGCGGAGTGGGAAACTCCGATTGTAACAGCGCTTAAGGCCAACGGGGAGGTTCGAATATGCGCTGATTACAAATGTACCATTAATAAGGCGATACGCCCTAATGCGTATCCGGTGCCGGTAGTCAGCCACCTGTTGGCCAGGTTACATGGGGGAAAGTGTTTCGCAAAGCTTGACCTGGCGCAGGCATACCAGCAGCTCTCGGTAACCCCAGCTGCAGCTGCTGCGCAGACGATAGTCACTCATAAGGGGGCGTTCCAGGTGACGCGCCTACAGTTTGGCGTGAACTCGGCGCCAGGTATCTTCCAATCACTCGTGGAACGCCTCTTAAAGGGTCTGGAGGGGGTCTTGCCATACTTTGATGATGTATTGATAACGGGGGGAGTGAGTCAGAACTGGCTGAGAGACTAGACAAAGTACTGACGGTATTTGAAAAGGCGGGGTTGAGGTTGCGGAAAGACAAATGCGTCTTCTTCGCAAAAGAGGTTGAGTTCCTGGGTTTCCGGGTAACCCCTGCAGGCATCAAACCCTCCGAATCAAAGGTGGCCGCCGTTCAAAATGCTCCTCGCCCCACCTCCAAGCCCGAGTTGCAGTCGTTCCTGGGGCTCTTAAACTTCTACCATTCCTTCCTGCCTAGGAAGGCGTCAGTAGCAGAGCCGCTTCATAAGTTACTAAAAAAGGACGAGGCGTGGAAATGGGGCGAGAGCCAGGAGAGGGCATTCAATGAGCTGAAACAACTCTTATCCTCAGACGCCATATTAAGCCATTTTGACCCCAAGAAACCAGTGGTTCTGGTATGTGATGCATCTCCAGTGGGGGTGGGGGCGGTCCTGTGCCACGTGTTGGAAAACGGGCAGGAGGCCCCGGTGGCATTCTACTCCAGGTCCCTGTTTAAGGCAGAGCGCAGCTACGCACAGACAGACAGGGAGGCATTAGCGATAATTGCTGGGACGAAGAAGTTCCATGACTTCCTCTATGGCCGCCCCTTTACCATCGTGACTGACCACAAGCCCCTGCTAGGCATTTTTACCGCAGACAAGCCCACGCCACAGATTCTGTCCCCTAGGATGCTCAGGTGGGCCATTTTTTTAAACGCGTACCAGAACGCGCTGGTGTATCGCCCTGGAAAGGACATAAGCCACGCGGACGCCCTGTCGAGGTCACCCCTCCCCCACACGAGCAGCCACGTGTGTGAGGTGGAACAAGACCACCAAGTGCTCATGATAGAGGTCCTAGATTCACCCCCTGTAGTGCCCGCAGAGATCGCCAAGGCGACGGGCAGGGACAAGACGTTGGCCCTGGTCAGTTCATGGGTGCAGAAAGGGTGGCCAACGTCCTCCCCGGCAGCGGAGTTCGCCCCATTTTTTAGGAGAAAGTTAGAACTGTCCATGGAGAGGGGTTGCCTCCTGTGGGGCCAGCGGGTAATCATCCCTGAATCCCTGAGAGCAAGGGTGCTTAAGCTGCTGCACGTCAGCCACCCTGGAATTGTCCGCTCCAAGGCACTGGCCAGGAGCTACTTCTGGTGGCCCCAGTTGGACGCCGATATCGAGCACATGGTGGGCACTTGCGAGAGTTGCCAAAGCTCCCGGCCTGAAGAGGCTCGACTTCCGCACAGGGAATGGGATGTGGCAAAGGGGCCGTGGTCCCGCGTGCACATTGACATTGCGGGCCCTTTCAGAGGATCTCTTTTCCTCCTCATGGTGGATGCTTACTCCAAGTGGTTAGAGGTTATCCCAGTTGCGAACACCTCCTCAGCCGCAACAATTAAACAATTGCGCAGGGTGTTCAGTTTGTTAGGTATACCCGACACGCTTGTTAGCGATAACGCTAGTTGCTTCAGGGCATTCACCGACATCAACGCCATCCGGCACATCACCTCCACGCCTTTCCACCCGGCGACGAATGGCCAGGTAGAACGCCTCGTGCATACCACCAAAGACGCGCTGAGGCGCATGGGCCCCGGGGATTTAAACCTGCAGTTGTGCCAGTTTTTGCTGGGATATAGGGTGACCCCCCCTAGCATCAGGATACTCACCCGCAGAGCTCCTAATGCGCAGAAAACTGACTACGGTACTGACCAGGCTAGACCCTACGAGGGTGGAAGACCCTGGGAGGAACATCGGGTTAGCGGGCACGAAGAGTTTCGAAATAGGCACCCCGGTCCATTGCAGAAACTACGCTAGCGCAGGGCCAGCCTGGGTTCCGGGCGTAGTCATTGGGCAAACGGGTCCCGTGTCGTACTGCGTCGAGACCAGCACAGGTCTACTCTGGAGGCGACACGCGGACCAACTCCGGTGCCGGGTTTCCGGAAACCAGAGCGCGGACAGCGCGGAACAGGATTCAACGTTGGGGTTCTCCCCCACCCGTTCAGCCCAAGGGGGAGGAGAGGGGGGCCAGTGGTCCCCACCAAGGGGGGAAGGGAATAAGTTTGTCCCCATAGATAGCCTGAGGGATACCCCCACAGATACCCCAGAAGATGATTTTGATTTTGAGTTACAAAACCGGGGGGGGGGTTCGGAGTGGTCCCCCACCCATCCAGGTGAGAAGCGGGGTTTTTCGTTAGCCCCCAGTGCCCCCGGTTTTCCCACAATGGAGTTTACCCCTACCCCGAAAGCCACGGAACCGCGGCAAGTCGCTAACGAGTCTCCCTCTCCCATTGCAGGACAAGAGACCAGGGAACACAGAAGTGATAGCGCCCCCGGGACAAGCCAGCCAGCCTTGCGCCCAAAACGCGCTTGCAATAAACCATATTGGATGAGAGACTTCGTCTCATCCTAGGGGGGAGGGATGTTGTGTTTGGAATATTGTGCCTTTAACTAATGTAACACTCGGATGAGTGGATATAATAACCACCAGCTGTAACACTGTAACCTTCTGTATCAGGACGCGAGCTCGTGACCACTAGGGGCAATAGCGAGCGCCCAGCTCACATGGTTCCAATTCCCCAAATACCTACAGCACAGGAAGATTCCCGCCACCACCTCACCTGGACAAGAAGGGCGTGACGGGGAATAACGTCACGCAGACAGTAGCCAATGGGCTATCGAGGAGCCACATTCAAATGTATAGCCACAGTATATATTGAGCTGTTCATCCGCCATTACCACATGTTCCCCCGGACCATCATGCAATAAAGATGTGTTAAGCCAACCTTTCAGCTGTTTCTATTGTCTTGGTTCTCATACACCAAACCACCACTGCAAACATTGCTTCAAAGGAGATCTCACCCAGTGAAGCAACCCATTTTAGCAAAATTCATTGTGATCCAGTATCACTGTCTGATCCAGGAGTTCTCAACCTTTTAAAACCAGGGGCCAGATCACTCTCCCTCAGACAACCTCATGGGCCGGACAGCCATTTTGCCCTTCCTCCACCACATGACACCTCCTTGTGTGATGGAGGTGGTGGTGGGCCACATGAAATGGTGTTGTGGGTCGCATCTGGCCCACAGGCTGCAAGTTGAGAATCCCTGGTCTGATCATACCCTCAGTCTCTCCTTGTCTTACATCTTTACTTACAAAAACCATTCTGTCTCTCCATATTATGTCCTAACATTAGCTTGTTCTCCACTATATATTTGATGTTCTGGTAGAAATGCGAAGCAGCCAGCATAACAGGGCCAAACAACTTTATTAGGCAGTCAGAAAATGGAGAGCAATGGCGCAGCACTGCTAGATATATACAATCAGGAATTAATACATTTGGGCAGGAAACAACAGGATTGGACAGGAGAGGAGTGGGGGGACGGGAGAGGTGTGGGTGACTGGAAGGTCATCAGACCGGAGTGAAAACTGTACATGACTACACAGTTTAGGCGGGAACGCAGTCCTGTGATATTTTAAGACCAAGAAGTAGGAGACAAAATGGAGGATCATACTGATCCCAATTATATTACAAAATGTTCCACAATACAATTATTCAAACACAACATCCCTCCCCCCTAGGATGGGACGAAGTCCCTTAGCCACTGTGGAGGCCCACAAACCCTTTTGGGCCATACTGATACTTGGCTGTATTTGGAAGTCCTAGGCAGACTTGGTTCCTTTGGGTGATACCCCGCACTGGGGGCCCTTCTGACCCATTTGCTGTCCCAACTTGGATTTGGAACTAGGGAAAGGGCAAACTAAATCATAACCCCGTTTGGATGAAGCAGGAGCAGGGGATCGCTCAAAATTAAAACTAGAATCAGGAGGGGTAAAACACAACGAAAAGTCCCGCCTTTGAGAACTTTGAGTAGGGGGTAACTCAACGAAAGCTTGCCTCATTTGGGTGGGAGTTGAGGTAGAGTTGAATGTAAAAGAATGGGGGGGGTCTCTTGGGAGAAAGCAAAGCCCCGCTTTTTGCTAGGACGAGTGGGGGAACACTCTGCAAACTCCCCCCGATCCTGTAAATCAAAAGGTACATTTCCACACTCTAGGTTTGGTGACGGTCTCCAAAAGAATTGGGGCTGGCTCGAATTAGAAAGTTGGGGGCTACAGCTGATTACCGAGCCGCCCTCCCCATCTCCCCCTGGGAGTAAGCGGGTGGGGGAGGACCCTAACATGGAATCACCATGAAAAGAATCACCTTGTACCTCTTGAAACTCCATAACCCTATGTCTGAGCTGGTCAGCGTGGCGCCGGCAAAGCAAACCAGTACCTGTTTTGACATGATAGGACACTGGTCCCGTTTGTTCCACCACAATGCCCGGAATCCATGCTGGACCTGCGGCCACATAGTTCCAACAGTGTACTGGATCCCTAGCTGAGAATACCTTTTTATGTGCAATTTTGACATTAACACCCCTGTCCTCCACCCTGGAAGGATCCAACCAGTCGAGCAAAGAGACTGGTCTCCTGCGCATTAGGAGTTCAGTTGGTGACAGCCCCGATGCCAGGGGAGTCGTCCGGTAGCACATTAGGAATTGGCACAGTTGTAAATCAATGTCCCCCTGACCCATGTGGCGAAGCGCCTTTTCTGTAGTGCAGACTTGACGTTCAACCTGACCGTTGGTGGCAGGGTGGAAGGGGGCAGAAGTTTCATGCCGAATGGTGTTCCTCTTGAAGAATGCCTGGAATTAGGAAGAGGTGAACGTGGTGGCATTGTCAGACACAAACACGTCCAGCAGTCCAAAACAACTGAACAGCCTTCAGAGTTTCTTAATGGTGACTGCAGAAGAGGTACTGGGCATAGGAATAACCTTCAGCCATTTGGAAAATGAGTCAACCACTAGCAGGAAAAGCGTGCCCCGGAAAGGGCCAGCAAAATCAACATGAATCCATGACCATGGTCCACGGGCAGTGTCCCATTCCTGGGTGGGAAGCCGGGACTCCTCGGGTCAGGAACTCTGGCAGCTCTGGCAAGTGTCTACAAATTGTTCAATGTCCTGGTCTACCTGGGGCCACCAGAAAAAACTCCTTGCCAAAGCCTTGGAGTGCACAATACCAGGGTGACTAATGTGTAAAAGCCTAAGCACCTTAGAGCATAATATGGTAGGAATGACCACCCTTTGGCCCCAGAGAAGGCAACCTCTCTCGAGCGAAAGCTCAAACCGTTTTCTAAAGAACACTTTGAACTCCTCATCAAGAAGGGATCTGGGCCAGCCCTTCTTAACCCAAGAAATTACCTGGGACAGGAGTTTGTCCTGTGCTGTTGCCTTGGCAATGTCTGAAGGCACTTTGGGGGGGGGGGTGAGTCAAGAGACTCGATCAGCAGTACCTGAAGATCCTGCTCAACTTCGCAATCTGCTCCCCCAGGTCTGGCAATGGAGACCAAGACAGTGCATCAGCGTGGCTGATGTCTTTACCCAGATGGTGAACCAGGGGGTACTGATAAGCATTGAGGAAAATGGCCCAGCACAGCATGCAAGGGGACAGAATCTGAGGAATGGGCTTAGAAGTAACGAAATCCCCAACAAGGGCTTGCGATCCATTACAATAGTGAATTCCCTTCTGTATAGGAAGTCATGGAACTTCTTCGTTCCAGCAACTATGGTCAGAGCCTCCCTGTTGGTCTGGGCATAGTTGCGCTCGGCTTTAGATAGGGACTTTGAATAAATGCAACTGGGGCTTCCTACCCATTTTCTAGCACATGACACAGGACAGCCCCCACCCCCACCAGTGAAGTATCACATACAACAACCACAGGTTTCCTGGGATCAAAGTGAGTCAAGGCTGCTTCCGAAGATAGAAGCTCTTTTAACTCACGAAACACACGATTATGGGTCTGCCCCCACTGCCAGACTGCATCCTTTTCTAGCAAACGGTGTAGTGTCTCTGCCATGGAAGCCTTCCTAGGCAGGAAGGAGTGATAAAAGTTGAGCAGACCTAGGAAGGACTGCAACTCAGTTTTTGCGGCTGGATGGGGGGCATTGCGGATGGCAGCAACCTTCGAATCAGAGGGCTTAACTCCCTTGGGAGTAACCTTAAACCCGAGAAACTCTACTTCCTGTGTAAGGAAAACACATTTGTCCTTTCTAAGACGTAACCCCATATTTTCAAAAACCTGTACTACCTGGTGTAACCTGCTAGCAAGCTCGGATTTGCTTCCAGCGGTTATAAGGATGTCATCAAAGTAGGGGAGGACCCCGGGGGACCCTTTAAAAGATGCTCAACAAGTGACTGAAATATACCCGGGGCTGCATTCACTCCAAACTGAAGACGCATCACCTTGAAGGCCCCCTTGTGTGTAACGATGGTTTGCGCCGCAGCAGCAGCAGGTGTAACAGATAACCGCTGATAGGCCTGTGCTAAGTCCAACTTAGCAAAACATTTGCCCCCATGTAAAGCAGCCAGTAAGTGGCTAACTACCGGCACCGGGTATGCATTAGGCCAAATGGCCTTGTTGATAGTGCATTTATAATCTGCACAAATCCTCACCTCCCCATTGGATTTGATCATAGTCCCGATAGGTGTTTCCCACTCTGCGGAGTCCACTGGAACCAAGATGCCCTGGCCCACCAGTTTGTCCAGCTCGGCCTCAATCTTGTCTTTTAAGGCAAACGGCACACTGCGAGGCTTGAGGTGGATCGGCTGCACAGCCGGGTCTAGGTCAAAAGACACGGGGAGGGGGGTGCTGTAATTGCCTAGTCCTTTTTTGAACACTGCCGGGTGCGTGTTACAAACTGCCTGCACCGGGTCAGCGTGATCCCTAGTGGCTCAAACCACTGCACCCCAAGCAAGCAGTTTGTGCCGCATTTGACCACTACAAGAGGTAGCTTTGTTGCAATGTTTTTGAATTCAATGGAAAACTCCTACCCCCACCCCCAGAACCGGGACCTGGCAACCCTGTACATGTCGGAGAGACGTCTTTAGAGCCTGCAGTTTTGGGCAAAGCTTTGGGGGGGATCCTCAAAAACTATCTCTGGGATGGAGTAGGATGTACCAGAATCCACCTCCATTTTAACCAAAACGCCATGCAGCTGTACCTCTGCGAAGAAACGGCTGGAGACGCTGGAGACATGGCGGGTGGACGGCTCCATGGCAGAGATCTTTAATGCATATGCTCCCTTACGGCTCAGTCGGTTGGGCTGCTCCGGGACTTGATTCTGGCGCTGCCTGCAGACCTTTGCAATGTGGCCATTCTTGCCACAGTGATGACAGTCAGCATTCTTGAAGGGACACTGTCGGCGGTCGTGCCCCGCTTCACAGCTGTCACACCTGTGATGGGCCCTCTCGATGGTGCACTTGTCCAATGCCTTCTTCCAGACCTTCCGGACTTCACCGTCTTCATCGCTGGACCCGGATCCTGACATGGACATGGATGCCGGCGATGCTGAAGATGCGGAGGAGTGGGGTGATGAACAGCGATGGGCTTGCACAGTGGACTCCGAACCCCTGGACGTGGCAGGCCTGTGCTTGAATGACTTGACGCCCAACCTTGCAGCCTCGGATGCTAACGCCTCCCGGAGGACCGACTTGAAGGTCAGGACATCCCTGACCATGAGCCGGTGATGTGTCTCCTTGTCCCTCATGCCAGCAAGCAGGCGATCCTGCAACGATTCCTCTAGGTTGTCCCATTGGCACGGGGTGGCAGCCAACCTCAGCGCAGCAGCATAGTGGGCTATGGACTCTTAAGGGCGTTGATCCCATCTGTGGAACACCACCCGGGCCGGGAAGATGGACCCCTTCGGCTGGAAGTGTGTCCGAAGACCCGCCAGGATTTCAGCCAGTGGAACGGTATCGATGTCCCGGGGCAACACGAGGTGCGTGGCTAGCTCAAGGGTGGCCAGGAAACAGGAGCGCTTTTTCTCATCATCGACGATGTCCTGGGCGTGCCGGAACTGCCGCTCATAAAGAGTCCATTTCTTGGGAGCGGCCATGTCGAACGGAGGTAGGGTAGGTGTATGGGATGCCATCATTCCATCCTCATCGCCAATTTGATGTTCTGGTAGAAATGCGAAGTAGCCAGCATAACAGGGCCAAACAACTTTATTAGGCAGTCAGAACATAGAGAGCAATGACGCAGCACTGCTAAATATATACAATCGGGAATGGATACATTTGGGCAGGAAACAACAGGATTGGACGGGAGAGAAGTGGGGTGACTGGAAGGTCATCAGACCGGAGTGAAAACTGTATATGACTACATAGTTTAGGCAGGAATGCAGTCCCGTGATATTTTAAGACCAAGAAGAAGGAGACAAAATGGAGGATCGTACTGATCCCAATTATATTACAAAACGTTACAGCAATAAATGTATTCAAACACAACATCATACATTATGCATTAGGTGGGCAGCCCTAATTAGTTTGAATTTTCCAATTAGCTTTCAAGCTCCAAGACTGGCTTCTGCGCATGCGCAGAACCCCAACGATGTAGATTCACAGAGGCCACGAAGAAGAATGTGGGGTCTTCTAGATGTTATTGAACTGCAGTTATCATCTGCCTGAGTGAATATAGATGGCAGCAAATGACAGTGGGAATTATAGCTTAGCAACATCTGGAGGAACATTCCTCCATTCCTGCTATCTGACTTCCACAAAATGTCTCCCAGATACAAGAATTTTATGTGCAAATTTATTTATTAATTATTATTTATTAGTCACATTTGTATTGCTGCCCACTCGGCAAGCGACTCTGGGTGGCGTACAACAACTACATCATGAACTCCATAAATCCCACTAGAGAATTATAAAAAACCTAAAACCAGTAAAACCCCAAATTAAAAATACAATAAAAATTAACCCGACAACTAAAAAGAGCGAGGGAGCGATATTACTATATCAGCCAGCAGATGGAGGTCACCGCAGCCCCAGTGCCCCACACCTGCTCTGCCAGCCAGTTTTTATAGTTCTTTCCTCAATGGCACCAACTATAAAGCTAGAATTCCCCACTTATATTTCTATCTTGCATGTACAGTAAAACCCCGGTTTACGAATTTGGTCCATTTTGACTGCTTTCGTCGGAAACCGGATCAATCGTAAACCAAAGCACATTTCCGAATAGGAATGCGTTGAAAAATAAAAAATTGATCCCAACTGGACCATTTTTTAAAAAAAAATATAGACCCCCCCCCCAAATATATATATATATATATATATATATATATATATATATATATATATATATATATATATATATATATATATATATATATATATATATATATATATATATATATATATATATATATATATATATATATATATATATATATATATATATAAAATGCCAGACACAATCGTCCCCCAACCCTCGATCAATCCCACCAGCTGGTGAGGAGTTGGGGTGGAGAAAAGGGTGTGTTCTTAAAGGATTTAACTCTTTTTTAATCCCACACCTCTGCACATCGATCAATCATACTCCTCAGCTGATTAGCGGCTGGGGTGGAGAAGGGAGAGAAATTCTTGAGGTGTGTGAGAGAAAGGATAAACCCCTAAGAACACCCCCTCCTTTCTCCCCTAGCTGACCCTCAATGGCAGAGATCGATCGAGGTGCGGGGAAAAAAGGACACAAAAGGGATGAAATGATCTCCCTACCTTTTCCACACCGCTGCCTCTTCCTGAGCAGTTTGTCTGGCCACCGGGGGAGCCCAGTCTCCTCTGCTACCAGCAGTGGGAGAGTGTGGGGACCATATCCGCTCAGTTCCAGTCTTCGTAAGAGCTCCCTGCGCAGCCGGGTACTCAGGCATGCATTCCCGGCTGTAGCACTGTGCAGGGAGCTCAAACAAAGACCATAACCAAGCGGATATGGTCCCCACACTCTCCCGCTGTGGAAACAACGGCAAAAACATCACCACTGCTGCTGCCACCACTACCATGGTAAGTGATGAATTGCGACTTCTGGTGGTGGTTGGGGTGGGCACCATTTTAGAGTCAAAAATGGCATGGGGCCACCATTTTAGAGTCGAAAATGGTGCTGGTGGCCTAATTCCTGGTCGTAAGGCGAAAAATCATCGTACACCGGGACGTCATTTCCTCTATATTTGCCGTTGTAAACCATGGCAAATGTAAACCAGGGTGTCCGTAAACTTGTAAACTGGGTTTTTACTGTAAATAATGATTGGATAGCAACCATGAATCTACCCTAAGGAAAGCAATGGGAAGAACTCATTGAAATGTTACTTTTCCATGTTCTTATTGGATGCTTTCAACAAAACCTTTGTGAGTCATAATATTCATTTTTAACTACATAGGGCAATAGCTCTCCCATCTATCTTGACCATTTGAAAAACAAGTCTGGGTGAGGAAAGGAGGAGGAGCCTGAGGTGAGTCAGAAGCGGGGAACTAGGAATGGCAGAACAAACCAGGAATGAAGATTGAAGAACAAACCAGAAGACAAGATCCAGAGGAAACACAAAAACCAGAAAATCAGAAGGGAGGATCAAAGATGAAGCTAGGAAACATAATCCAGGGATACCAGGAATGAATCAAAGCTCAAGGAGCCTTTGGTGTTTGTTGTGTTCTGTAAAGCAGTGCCTTTAACAATGTACCTTTACCATGTGTTATCAATGTAACCTTTCTGTGTGCAACATTATAACCATCACCTGTATCAATGTAAGCCTAATAAGGGGACGCGAGCTAGTGACCACCAGAGGGCAGTAGCGAGCGTCCAGCTCTAATGGATCATAGCCACCTGGTTCAGCAGCGCGGGAAGATTCCCCGCGACCTCCTCACCTGGTCAAGAAGGGCGTGACCTCCTACGACGTCACGCAGGCAGCAACCAATAGTCTGTCAACGAGCCACATTCAAATGTATAGCCAGCTGTATATATTGAGCTACCCATCCGCCATTACCACATGTTCCTCCGGATCATCATGCAATAAACCTGTGTTAAGCCAACCCTTCGGCTGTTTCGTTGTCTTTGGTCCCTTACACTAAAGTGTTCAACAAAAGTTAAGCTGGAAAAAGCAGTCTATGTGAGAGGGATTAGTAAAGTTCCCTCCTTCTTCTTATGTCCTTGTATGTGAGGGCGCATCTTTAGCTTCTGGACTATTTCCTTTGTAATTTTCCATGTTTCACTTGCATATATTACAGTTGGTAGGCCAATAGTATTAAACAACCCAGTTTAATAGCTATGTATTGTCCTAGGTGACCAAATATGATTCATTCAAAGAAATATAGCTGTTGCCTTTCTAATCCTACATTTTACATCTTCTTCAGTTCCTCCATTGGTGGTCATGATGCCACCGTAGGTAAATTTGCAGACCTCCTCAATTGTTTGGTTCCCAATTGTAATTCTGGCCTTCTTGTGACAATTGATACTCATTACTTTGGTCTTTTCACTACTGGTTCTCAGCTTGACTGCTTCAATTTCCAAGCTGGGGGTCATATCTTTAAGTAAAGGTAAAGGCCACATTTGCTCAAAAGTCAGTCATATCCGACTCTAGGATTCAGTGCTCATCTCTGTTTATAGGCAAAGAGCCAGCGCTGTCTGCGTCTGCAGACATTTCCATGGACACGTGGCTGGCATGCCTTGACACTGGAGTGCACAGAGCACTGTTTGCCTTCCCACTGAAGTGGTACCTATTTATCTACTTGCAATTTCTAGCTTTCAAACTGCTAGTTTGGCAGGAGCTGGGACACAGTCAGGAGTACATTCCATCATGCAGTACTCAGGTCTCGAACTGCTAACCTTCCAGTCTTTAAGTTCAGTGTCTTAACCACTTGATCCACCGCAGTCTCTTTAGTGTACTGTATTGGTTTACCGGTACATTTTGCCAGCAAGGTTATGTCATATGGAAAGTCAAAATCAGTTAGCTTCATATTATTTTTTCCACGGAATTCCCCATTGTGGATTGTCTATTGAAATCCTCATAGCATAGGGCTGTGATGGTGAACCTTGGCACTCCAGATGTTCTTGGACTTCAATTCCCAGAATCACGAGCCCCCATGAATCAGCACAAATGGGTTTACTGCGATTCATCCGGCCCGCACCACCCTCATCACTTCTGGGAGCAGAAGTAAAACATGCCCGTACGGGCCCGTACGGGCGTGTTTTACTTCTGCTTCCAGGAGTGATGAGGGCAGTGCAGGCCGGATGAATCGCAGTAAACACATTTCTTGCGGATTCACGGGGGGCTTCTGGGAATTGAAGTCCAAGAACTTCTGGAGTGCCAAGGTTCGCTATCACGGCTTCAGATGTTTCAATTTCCAATTCAGCACTTTAGCCACTAGATCACGTTAAATGTGTTTGCAACATTTAAGCTTCGGGCAGGAGAGATCGGCAGTAAGGACATTTCAGGTGGAGAGAGATCGGCTATCTCCCTGAGAATTAGAGCATAGCATCTTTCTGGTCTTTTGCTTCTGCCCCCAGAGAATCCCTCACAACACAAAGAGAGAGAGAGAGAGACATAACATACTTCAGGAGAAAAAAAAGAAAGGAACAAGGGCAGTCCCTTGGGAGCAGAGAATGCTGGGAAAGAAGCATAACAGCAGCCATTTTCCCTCCAATGTCCTTCTGGAAGGCAGATAAGTGCCTTTTGATTTCACAGTCATGCCACCCCAGTCACCAGGCTAGTGATTAGCATAAAATCAATCTCTTCCCTCCCTCCCTCCTTTCTCAAAGCAGCCGAGCAACCTCTTTTAGTGAAGGATGGCAGAAGCAATGAGGCTGTGCCAGCTGATTAAAGAAAACATCGCCTTCAATCACGTCCTGGTTCCATCAGGGCTTTTTTGGAGTGGACTAATGGCAGGTCGTGCGCCAGGGGTGTCATCCACAGGTCAGCGAGTTAACTTGCTAGCTGTCAAGCAAAGAGAAGCCCAACAGCCTTAAGAGCAGAAAAGAAGGACAACAAAACGGGGCATTTGGAGGCAGCAGAGAATCCCAAAGCAGGGCACGCAGGCAGCGGTGTCACCAAAGCAAAAAGCATTTTCTGCCTGGATGCAGCACCGACTGCTCTGAACAGGCTGCAGTCGTTTTAGGATAAGGTCTAAGACAGAGGTTCCCAACCTTTTCAAGCCAGGGGGGGCGGGTCACGCTCTCTCAGTCAGCTTCGAGGGCCGGACGGCCATTTTGCCTTGCCTGAACAATGGAGGTGGCCATTTTCCCCCAACTGCTTCAACGGGGGGCCATTTTGTTTGTCGAATGCCCTTAGTTGGGGGGGGGGCATGAAATGGCACCATGGGCTGTATCCGGCCCACAGGCCTTACCTGTAGGTTGGGAACCCCTGGTCTAAGACACTGGCTTCGTAGCTGTATATGTACCTCAGACATTTTGAACATAAGCTTCAACACATCCAGTGTGGATGTTACCAGCACACACATATTGACCAGGCTACATCATATTAGCATTCATAGCCAAAGCCTAACGGAACTCATGGTGTATCTGAGGGAGCATTGTTTGTTCTACCCAGAAGCAGGCACGCTGGACCCAGAGACTTGGGATAAAGTAGGGGACTGCCTTAAGATGGAGCCCCGAGCACCCGCTAAAATCATAGGGACATGGGTGAAGTGTAGACAAATCATTTCAGCAGTTAGTCGAGTCCGGATAGAGACCGAGAAACCCCAAGCGTACGTAGAACCACCTGCCCCAGAGAGTCTCTATCCAACCATTCAGTTTAAGCGTGGGGGCATGGGGGACATCCCTTCCGTGGCAGCTGCAGACGCTGCGGGAGCGAGCAGAAGCCTAGGAAGCGCAGGCGCTTCCCAGGTCACCAAAAGTCCCTTTCAGCGTATGGTAGAGGAGGAAGCACGCAAAGGGGAAATCCCGGCCGAGGAATTGGCCGAACTCCAACAGCTACGTCCAGTCCTCTTAGAGACGGATGCCCTCACGGGCGATCAGGTGGCGGTATACACGCCCATCCCATATAAATTGCTTTCGGAGATCCGAAAAGCTATCACAGATACAGGGCTCCAAAGCAGATTAGTCTTAGTTGCCACTTCATGGATGACATATTGATCGCAGCGCCCAAAGTGGGCAATGACATATTTTGTGATCTTCAAAATTCATTGGGGGGCAAAGGCTTGATAATTGCCCCAGAAAAAGTTCAGAGAACCGAACCCTATTCTTACTTAGGTCACCGGTTACTCCGTACTTTTGCAGCACCAATTTTGCCTAAAATCAGCCTCAAAGACTCCGTAATGCTAGTGGAACTCCAACAAATTTTAGGAAACATTAATTGGGCAAGACCATATTTCAAAATTAGCACCGATCTTTTAAAGCTGCTTTTTTCGCTACTAACGTTAGGAAAACAGCCGGCAGATCGAATTCAGATTCCAAGGGAGGTGAAACAAACTCTCCAGGAAGTCAATTGCATCCTCAGCCACTGCTAGGTGGATCGGATTGGCGGGGAGGTCATTCACCCCCACACTAAATCTGTACATCATTAGAACAGGCATCATGTTTGCAGGAGCTCTAGGCACAGACTCCAGCAGGGGGGCGAACATCGTGGAATGTGTGTACTTACCGTATACCACTTCCAGGAACATCGTTCCTCCACAAAAACTGGTAGCCACAGTCATCCACAAAGGAAGGCTTAGAGCTAGGGACATTTAAGGACATGACTTAGCCAAAATAGTTATGCCCTTTAATAAGGAACAGACACGCCAGCTAATGCAACTTGGAGATACCTTCCTGATTGCATTAGAAGGCTTTACAGGTGACTTGGCATATCATTTGCCAAGGGATCCTAGGCTTGTCTCGCTTCAAACATAGACAGTCATATTACAAAGCATGCTGTCTCTAACTCCACTTCAGGGGGCCAAGACAGTATTCACAGATGGGGGGAAATATATGGGGTTCTCACTTGGTATGAGGAGCAGGCTTGGAGAACGCTACTGACACTTCCGCAGAAATCAGCTCAGAGAGCGGAATTGGCAGCAGTGAACCTCGCCTTAAGAACAGCCATTGAAAATAGTCACGGACAGCCTGTATGTCCGGAATTTAATTCACAATTTGCTGGGGGCTTACATCACTCCGGCCATTGACAGGAATTTAATGAGCCTATTCCTGACCATGCAATTCCATTTGTGACATCGCAGGGAAGCCTTGTATGTCGCTCACATTAGGAATCACCAGGACTTACCTGGTCTGATTTCAGAGGGTAATAGCAGAGCAGATGCAGCGGTCAAGGAAGCACATCAAAAATTAGTCTCAGGAGTCTTTATGACCCCGATACAGAGCCATACATTCTTTCATCAGAATGCCAAAGCTCTCGCAAGGCAGTTTAACCTGCCATTGTCACCAGCACAAGGCATCGTGTGCTCCTGCCCGCAATGCGCAGGAGCACTGTGGGGGGGGGGGCTCATGGGGGGTAAACCCACGAGGGACAGAAGCTAACCAAATTTGGCAAATGGACATTGCACACATTCCACAATTTGGGAGATGGCAGTATATGCACGTCTCCATTGACACATTCTCGCAGTTCGTGTGGGCCATAGCCCAGAAGGGAGAAACTGCAACCCACATAGAACAACATCTATTGTCATGCTTCGCGACCATGGGCAAACCAGGTCACTTGAAGACAGATAACGCCCCAGCTTATAGTTCCAGACAGCTAGCCACATTCCTAGCCACTTGGGACATAAAGCACACATTTGGCATGCCATACAATCCCCAAGGACAAGCCATTGTTGAATGGGTGAACCAGATGTTAAAGTCCTATATCGAAAAACAAACAGAAAGGGAGGAGATAGTCCCCCCCCTAAGAGCCAAGGACAGGCACAGCAACGCCTGCGCAAAGTGTTATTCACTTACAATCACTTAAATATTTTTGCTGATTGCACTCCACAGGAGAAGCATTTCCGAAGCCGGGACACTCTCCCACGCCCCATGGTTAAATTCAGAGTGCCGCCAGACCCCTCTTGGAAGGGTCCGGCGCCCCTGATAAGCTGGGGACGAGGCTATGCAGTGATTATGTCTCCTACAGGTACCATTTGGATTCCGGCCCGCTGTGTGAAGCTGTATTTCAAACCGCATGGCGTGGAACCAGGCAGCCCTGAACCCGTTGCCAGAGATGGAGGAGATAGACCTGATGACAGGACGGAGGCGGGGCAGGCGACACCGGCCACAATGGCCCCAGATGGAAGAGCCAAGAGTGACATGGGGAATGATCAAAACTCTGTGTGATGATGCCATGACCATTTTGCAAGAGAACCACTCTGAGCCCACTCCGCACAACATGGTAGCTGCGGTCTTGGTTCAGATCACTTACAACTCCCTAATGATAGTCTTGATCCTTTCCTTGCTTATGGGGGGAGGGGTTCAAGCTGCTCCTGGGGACTTAACACCTGGCAGGGACCTCACCGCCAGGCTCAGGTACAACATATGGGAAAGACTGGCCGGACTTGTTAACCAGTCGAACTTCTGCCTAGAGCAGACCACAGACACTTCTTCTTTGTTAAATATATGCCTTATCCCGGTCTGCCACGCTCCGGGAGAGCATGCCAAGAACTTTGAATTGTTGGGGAAATGTATACTCGGACCTCATTAACAAATCACGTATGCAATTTATGCGGCTTGGGGGACTCAGGTAACAAAGACTTCACTGCTGACGCGCTCACTCTGTACACACCCGAGTAGCGATCAGCCCAAACATGCCCTGTGCCAGAATGACCGGCTGCTCCGCAGCCAAAGTCCCACATCACCGTTGCCTGAGTCCCGGGAAAGAGACTTGGAAATGTAATCAGCCAGAAATGGCCCGTTCCATGTATGAAAATGTCATTTTGCCCACAGGATGGTTTTTTACTTGTAACCAAAGGACATGGAACTACATTCCAGCTAATATATCTGACTCATACTGTTGTTTGAGTTGCTTGACACTGATACTCCCCAAAAGGGAAATGATCACCCCAAACCCAGTCACCCCAAGACCAACACGATCCGTAAGGGCAGCCCAGCTAGATGAGACATGCGACAGTAATATCAGATTGCTTAGTAAGGCAGAGTATGTCTCTTTAGCAGCCAGCATTTTTGGGGTGCCCGGGTTAGCGGTGGGAAGTGCACGTAAAATTTGCCAGCTGGCGTGCGCGCTAGCTAAGGCAATTAATCACACCTCATCAGCCAACGCTTTGCTTAATAGAGAGCAGGCTGAACTGAGACATGCAGTTTTGGATAAGAGAGCAGCAATTGATTATTTGTTGCTTTTGCACCATGTGGGCTGTGAATCAGTCCGCAATATGTGCTGCTTTAACCTCACGGATAACTCACGCAAGGTCCAAAGTCAGATCACCAAACTCGACACCATCGTGAGAAATATCGAGCAAGATACCAGCTGGTGGTGGTGGGATGATCTCTGGTCATGGTTGCCATGGAAATGGTTACAAACAACGCTCAAAGCTACTGCAGGCATTGTGGTAGTGGGGATTATGCTTTGCTGTTTCACATAATGCATCCCCTCACTTTTCTCCATGTGTACCTCATGGCGGAAACCTCAAGAGACCCTCACACCCAGACAAATTATGCCCTATATTTACCAAGCCCTCAGCCAGGCTGATTTAAACAATGAAATAAGGGGGAATGTGGTATGCCCACATGACGAGATTGGCCATCACTCTTCCCAAGGTGTTCGCTCGCTAACGCACACGGTTTGAGAATCAACACGGGCGCTGATGGAAGAGAAATTGGGTGTGGGTTAGATTAATTGGCATAGATCATAAAGCCTTGGCTGGAGGATTGTGGAGGAAATAGGACAAAAGGTAAAAAGTTGCTGACTCTAAGGTTGAACTCACTCTTCCCCTTCTAACCCAAGATAAGGTTGAGTTAGCGGCACTGAGTCAGCGGCTAAGGAAGTTAGCCCCGGAGGCAGTTTACATGGCCTTTGAGATAGGGCAAGAACAATGGGGTTTCGCCAACCCAGATCTTAGATAGTTGCGGTCTGTCCATTAATCACAAGACAATGTCCGGAGACAGGTGTTATCTTGACCTACCAGAAATGCCACGTTTGTATCAGCCTTCGTGTGCCTTTTAGCATGGAATTCTCGAGGCAGGTCAATAAATATGCCACCCGACTTAGGTCGGGACTGGACTTCACCGCACATTTCGTCTCACATGTCCTTCCTTGCAGCCAGTCACTCCGAACCTCTGCGGGCCATTCCCGGACCAAGCGGCCCGCTTCATCGGCCCCAGCAACACCATTGCAACACTCCCCCGGCAACACCATAAATGCAGGTACTGTACTGTAGTTGTGGATCCATATCAACAAATCAGTTCTAGCATTTTTGATTCTCCATAGGGAACAGATGTTATGTGAAGCTAAAGCAGGGGTTCTCAACATTTTCAAGCCATGGGCCAGACCACGCCCTCTCAGACAGCTTAGTGGGCCGGACTGGTGGTCCCCCCTGCTGTAAAAGCTGCCGTAAAATGTGTCTGCAGCTGTCATAAATGTGTTTACGACAGCTGCAGGCACACTTTGTGCTGGTTTCTGAATTGAATTATTTTATTGTGTAACTGCTCTTTATTGTATCTATTGTTTTGTACTGTAATATATTGTATTTTCTACGATTTTTCGATGTTGTAACTGCCGCTGCCGCTTTGGGTTGCCCATTGGGCGAGGAAAGTGGGATATAAAAATAAATGATGATGATTT